>OX639996.1:15900699-17263898 GCA_951828415.1 Anomoia purmunda
CAATTAGAGACACAGTGCCAATATTTAGAACGAAAAAAAACGAAGAAAATCAGATAGATTGCGAACCAAGTATACCAACAAATTTTAGTTTTGAAAATATCTTGACTTTAGCGCCATCGCTCGATTTAATTTTAAAGCAAAATACTTCTTATCCATTAATTAATCTCCATTTCAAATATTTACCAAATCGGTATAAAAGAACGATGCATAATGAATTTGAACTAAATTAGTCCATAAATGCGATTTTTCGGGACACAGCGCCACCTGTAGGATCTATTTTTTTGCGGAAACGTGGCTATTTTGAAAAAACCAGCATACATACTGATTATGATCCAAGACTTTTCGTAATATCTCGGCTCCAGCGCTATCTGCCGAGTATATTTTTATTTTTCAAACACTTTTCACTTTGCATAGGCAATCCGTATACTGAATATGAATGAAATCGATTGATAAATGCGACTTTTAAAAATATCCCGACCACAGCGTCACCTCCTGTCATTTTTTTTTTATACAAACACTACTCGGCCCACAGTAAATGTAATAGAAAATAATTAGTCCTTGGCGTGCCCTGAAAATAGAAAACATGCAATTTTCTCCATAACTTTTTTTTATTACTCGATTCGCCGCCCAGATGACATTACATCTAAGTTCCTTTATATTTTAAAAGGCATCGCAAGTAAATTTTTTTCTGAAATTTTAAGAAAAATTTTCGATAAACCTCTGTTTAGCTCCGAACTCAATAATGCGATAAGAAAGTGGTATTCACGTAAATTATAGAAAACTGTATTAGCTTTATACAAATCAAAATAAATTTTTGATGTTTCAACTATGTTCAGATATAAGTTATAGCCACATAAATTTTGCTAGAGCTCTTGTTAATCGACAAATACAAGTTTTTTAAAACGCTTTAAAACCTGGACACACTGTCGTAATTTAAGACCCGTTCTGAACTCGACGAAAACTGAGTTATTGCGCCTTGTAAAATCTGTCAAAAAATTAAGATGAAATAAGGTATTTTTTAATAAATCCAGAACGACATCACAAACAAATCAGGGCCGCCTCTAAATTTTATCGATAATAATCGAAAAATGCGTTCTCCCAGAACTAAACTGGATGATGAATTTAAGAAGATTAGCAACTGTTCTTTGATTTTTAATATCTTTAGATCGTAAATGTAAAAAGAGATATTATCGGAATAAAATTTAAATATATTATTTGATCAAAGAACTAAGCAACTCTGTGGCTAAAGAGCTGCCAAGAAAAATTAGGAAAGTTGGGTGTGAACGCACACTTGGCATATGCGAAGTAATTTGGACGAAAATAAGTAATTTAAGTTAAAGTGCCCCGGGCTTTTATTGACTAACCCTTTCCTTGTGACTTTTTGGTCTTGCCATAGTCTATCATTTATCGATTAATTTTCGATTACCCGACAAGTTGCCTTATTTCAATAAACATTTGATTTTCATAAGTTTTTATTGAATTTATTTTAATAATTTGTGAACTTCTTATTCGACTATGAGCTGTCCAAAAATTTCCCGCTCCCAAGCATCCAACTAGTGGCTTCAACTGTCGACTTTAACATGGATGTTGTCATTGGCGATGGGCAGTCGCAGACATAATTCCGAGAAACGTTTGACAGTTGGCATGCTAGGAAAAATTGATTTTTTTTTAATAACCAGAGATTTGTTCGCTGCAGGGATGAATTCACATTATTTTTTATTTTGTATGCATCTATGTACTACATATATCTCAATCACAGCTGTAGGTATTTAAATAGAAATAAGTGCGCACATCCACATACTCTATGCTTTGATACTTGTCAAAGTTTCTCTAAATTCCACATCCAGTTAGACAACAATGACAAGCAAATGATTATTTATTAAAATACCAAAAAATAAAAACGAATATAAGCGTTTACCGCAAATCAAAATTTACTTGACATCCTAAAGGAGTTCAATAACCATAACCGCAGACTCGGGTGCATTTGGACGTACAAGGACATTTCTTTATACATAAATGTGAGGATGTGCATGAAAATAAATATCAAAATAATAATATTTTTACAATTTTTACATGTTTTCGCTGTTTTTTCTTGCAATTATACAATATAGCTACATATGTATACAATATAAGCTTTGTTTTTCTGCCAGCATAAGAACTACTTACGTGGAGGTAAAGCGAGTCATCTTATCTGCGATTTATGAGTCATTATCAATTTATACATATATGTATTTATCATTTCTCCAAAATAAGATATACTTTTCAAGATGTTTAAGTGCAGGGGTGGATTTTAATGTGAGTGCAGTTTTTCTTTTTCCATTTTTCTCCCTATTTTCTAGAACCCTGACTTTACCTTTAAATCAAACTTTTTCTTTATAAGTTTCTTTATATTTACATGACACTTTTTATTTCACTTAAACAAAATATGAGTAAGTTTAATAAATTATGAAAGATTTGAAATAATCAATTAAGGTAAAATGGATTTTTTTTAAATACACTTGTACGTCGGTTCGTGTGATTATGCGATTATAAAAAGCGTATACGATGGCGAACAAGATAGAGATGCCAATAGCTAAACGAAATCGACAGCAGACGAGTCGTTCGCCTGAGTTCGTTGATCATAAAGAATGATGTGATCTTTTACCTTTAACGCAAGAAAAATTGCTGCTCTTTGAAATTAATTTTACAATACTAGCTGTAAGAACAATAACCGCAACCTGGTGACTGATATCCAAAGCACACTCAAATTGTGGAGAGAACATTACTACACTTTGCTAACTGGTGACAGCGAAAGCGTCACAGGAGAAGAAAAAGATCCTAAACCTCAAATTGCTGAAGACGGCATTAACACACCATCATCCAACCTCGATGAAGTTCGAATAGCAATAACGCGACTATGGAACAACAAAGCTGCTGGAGCTGATGCATTTCCAGAATATGATCGATATGGTCGGGCGAATGCATGCACGCCGATAGGAATTTAAAGGTGTTACTGAATTTTAGGGGATTCTGCTCCAACCATCGCGGGATCAGCCTCCTAAATAATTCATGCAAGGTTCTATCGAGCATATTGTTTGAAAGACTGAAGCCAACCATCAACGAACTTATTGGAACTTATCAGTACGGCTTTAGATCTGCTAAATTTGCCATCGACCTGATATTCACGAAACGCCAAATCTTTGCAAATACCCGATAAAGAAGAATAGACACACACCATCTATTTGTCGACTTTAAATCAGATTTTGACAGTACGAGATATATGCCGCGATCTCTGAATTTGGTATCCCTGCAAAACTATTATTCTTCTTCTTAATTGGCACTATAACCGCTTAAGCGATTTTGGCCGAACTTCTCCTACAATTTGCGGTGTGGTGCGTCTTGATGTTGTAACACAAACTGAGGGACATAGAGTTTTACACCGAATGAAAGGCGCACACGCTACACATTCGACTACGGCGGCCGCCAAAAACTAATTATTACGACTATGTAAAATGACGCCCGGCTCAATCAGAATTGGGAAGGCCCTCTCCGAGACCGGTGGGACTCCGTACCGTATGACTTGTTTTGTATTATGTTGAAAAAGCGTTTGGCGTATGCCGATAACATCGATGTGTTTGGCCTTATAGGACGTGCTGTTTTTTCTGCCTATTCATAGCTTACAATTTCACAAAGTAGATGGATTTGTTAACCTTGGAGCCTGTATTAATACCAACCACAATGTCAACCTCGAAATCCGTGCAAGAATCTCTCTTGCCAACAACGTCTACTTTGGGATGAGTAAGCAAATGAGCGGTATAGCCTTCTCTCGACAAACCAAAACCACACTACATGGGTCTCTCATCCTACCCGTGCTATTGTATGGCGCTGTCAGCATCGGATGAGATGGCCTTTGGTGGGATCGAGAGGAAGATTCTCCGAAAAATTTTTGAACCTGTTGGACCGTGTGGAAGAAAATGTTTTAGCTCTGAAAGTATTTAACGCGGTAGCCGCTGGTGCGAGCAGAGAAAAAGGAGGCCCACTCTACGTTGGTAGGACCAGGTTGAGAAGAACTTGGCTTCACTGGTACCAGTTAGCCAAGCAGAGGGGCAATTGGCGCGCTATGTTGAAATCGGCCAAAAGAAGATGATTTATCTAAATTCTGCAAAATATAAATATTCGTGAATATTATTATTAAGTTAGCGAATGCATTTAAAATATTTAACAAAAAAGATCAAACTTGGTTAAAATTATAATTGTGATTCAAAGTTAGAGCCTGAGACGGATGAATAAGCTTAAAGTGCAAGATTTAAGTAGCTAAGTATTCTTTTTCTTCACAATTCAAATTTTCAGTTTTTTAAAGGGAAACAAAAATATATTTCCATTACACGAGGTTGCCTTGGGATGTTAATTTTGAATTATTGATAACAGAAAACCGCTAATTTCTAATCAGTGTAGAGCCAGAAGCCATGGAAAAAAAAGAAAAATTACTACTAGCTCTTCACAGACAACACAGAGATATCCAACCAAATCGTTTAGAAACATGGAGACGAAAAAGGGAGTGCAGATCGATTTTCTCATATTTGAATTATTTTGTAACATAAATCTAGGACCCACAGTAGGATATTGGGAGCAGCGTATTTAGTAGACATCATGTTTTTTTTATAGTAGTTTAAATGGAGCTGACCGGGCCCGAAAGACCTCACATCGACTGAATATGTATGTCCAATATTGTAACAGATTTTTGACGAAAATCCTATTCTTACGCAAAAAGAGAGAGAGAGAGAGAGAGTTACTAAAGAAATACATTGTTGTTCCCTTGGCAAACTGTAATAATCTCTTTAGTTCCTTACGAACAGCCAACTTCAAGCCTTGTAGTTGCCCCCACCCAAACAAAGTTTTGTAGTTTTCATTTCTTGTAAATGGAGTTAGCTTTGAGGCCGAATTTGAGGGCATGGAGTCTCCAAAGTTAGTGTCCAGTCGGCACTCGTGTTAGAAGCTTTTATCCCTTCCTTTTGAGTCGGGTAAAAGGTTGGCATCAAGCTCAGCGCAACAGTAAGGAAATTGAAGAAAGTATTAGCTGCGCAATATGTTGCTTCAATTAACTGCCATATAAATCATAAGTAATAAACAATTATCTTGAAAAAAAAATTTCACAAATTAAAAATTTCAGTCAACTGTCGTCCTAGAGTAGTTGTTTTGAATTTCCGGAGCTCATAGTAAAAAACGAACGCCAATGTACTATAAATACAATATATATATAGAACCAGTCATATATGTTATGATATGCTGACTTGAGCATCTCTATGTTTTTAAAATTTTGAAAATCGCTTACGTTTACTAGAACTAATTAACATACACACGCAAGGCGTGAAGTAATTTCGTTTAGTTGCAACTTTTTTCAACACAGGTACGAGCAAATAACTTTGTACAAGTTAAACATCGACACAATATATAAGTATAAGCAATCACCCAACAACTCTCTGAAGTAAATGTAATTGATTGGTTTTTTTTTTTATTTTGTATTTATTAATTACTTTGCATCGACTTCGAGTGCTCTTCCCGAAAATAATTTCCTCAAATTATACTCAAATGTAATTTAAATTTTAATGCTTTTCATATCCAAGAAAGCAAAAGTTATTGCAATGAAATTTAAAAGTAAATAAAACGTAAAAAACTTTTAAATGCCTTAACTTGTCTGAACGGATATTTAAAGCGTGTGTGTGTAAAGAGACTAAAATATTAGGGTTGATCGATTTGTCTTTTTTTTCAATGGAAATGAGATTACGGCGCAATGTAAGTGAAAATAATACTAATAATAATAATTTGGCACTTACACCATAGCTTCATATTTGACCGAACTTCTCTTTTCTCTCTCGCGTCTTGATGTTGTAACAGAAATTGAGACGTACAGTTTTATTGTGAGAAGTTTCTTCATGGGAGAAATTCGCTCAGAGGTTTGGGATTGCCACCTTTTTTTCTTTTTCTATAATTCTTCAGCCAGCTATCGGCATATAAAATGATCCAGAGTATGATAACCTGGTAGACGGATGGTTCATTAACTGAAGAAGGTACCGGGGCGGGTGTATATTGTCCGGGGTTGAAATACTCGAAAACCGTGAATAAGTGTGTGCCTATCTTTCAGGCAGAAATCTATGCTATAAAAAGATGGACGTTCATCAATACCACCCGCAACTACCGGAACCGGAACATTTTCATATTGACAGATAGCCAAGTGGCTATCAAAGCCCTCAAATCTCACCAGGTAACTTTCAAACTGGGGAGTGTCTTGACAAGCTGAACTCAATTGCTCTGAACATTCGAGTACGGCTCCTACGAGTTCCGGGGCTTACTCGTACTTAAGGAAATGAAATGAAACGGACAAACTCGCGCAAATGGGCGCGTCAACTCCCTTTGTTGGCCCAGAACACTTCTATGGTATTGGCATAGAGATACTATCCACACTTGCTAAGGAAGATGAGAAAGCCCACCGGAAACTACACTGTAAAGATATAACAGGCCTGGATCATCCCAAACCGCTGCTGGAATAATATAACCTAAAACCATTTGTATAATTCATGGGCTTATCGAAGAATAACCTAAGAATTATAACGCGAATTATTACAGTGCACTGCATGTTACGTCGACGATGTGTTACCAAATCAATCGAAACCGAAGAGAAAGTGGAAGTACTACCGTTGGTTGAGAATAATACAAAATATTCAGACCAGCTAAGACAGCAATATGAAAGGAGAAAAAACAAAAGTAGAAATCAGAGAAGCCGATTAACGAAATAGCAAAGCAGAAGAAAATGGATATCGATGAGAAACTGAAAAAGGCGATTATCCTTCCGGAACATTCAGCTCACATTTATTTTTTGTCTTTCTTTAATAATGTTAATATAGACCGAGGAGTTTCATCTTCATTCGACTACAACATTCTAGATTTTAATCTCGATCTCCTCGAAGGAGAAACATTACGAAGCGAAGAGATGCTTACCTTTGTCGATGGACTCCTTTCGGAATGTTTAAACAAGAACTCTTAGCTCTGAAGTAAAAGTGAAGTGATACCAGATGTGTTCGATTTTTCGAAGATCCGAAGATCTCCAAAAACAGAAGAAGTATTCGTGGACGAAAACAAATTATCGTGCAAATTTTCTAATACAATCACAACTGCACCCTGCGGGAACTTGAAGTCGGAGCCTACCAAATTCAGCTGGCATACGTCTACGGCGGCCGCAAGTATTGATACTCTATCTTCAAGCTATAGTGACTGGGAATAAATTTACAATTTTGTATAACCCGTAAAATTCTATTACCTGTTACTGCAATTTTTGTGGAGACTTTTATGATTTCAACCTTATGTGGTTCCATTTATGTAGATCACCATTTCTTTTATTCTGCTAATTCCTTCCGACAACTGTTATATAAAAAGGATCTTCATAATCTCAAGTAATTTACCAAAAATAAGTGTAAACCATTTCAATACTTGGAAAATTTATCTAATATACAAAATTCTCGAGCTATGAGGTTTGTAGTCACAATTCTTCGAAGCGGTTCAACCGAGTTTTATGAAATTGTGTATGTACATTTGGTAGGTATGAGAATAGGTTGTAAAGTATATTTTATTCTTTGGAGAGTGTTGCCACCTGTTTGAAAACTCAAATTAAATTAAATTATACACAAGTTATATTAAATATTAAACTATGGGTCTCAAATGGTTTATCGGCGAGGATAAAGTGCATACCTATATCATTGAGCGGGTTGCCACCTGTTTGGAATGACATTGCTTTATTTTGTAATTAAACGCAAATACAAAAATATGAGCCTCAAGCTGTTTATTATACTGATGAGAAGTTTTATAGCTAGCTATTTTTAAGATGGTTGCCACCTGTTTGGAAAGTGGAGTTTAATTCAATTAACCGCAAGTATATGAAATATTAGAGTAAAAGTGTCAAACGGTTCATCTCGGGGAGGATAAGTCTCGTACCTTTATCTTGAAGAGAGTTGCCACCTGTTTGAAAATTCAAATTTAATAAAATTATATACCAGTTTTGTTAAATATTAAAATATAGGTGTCAAACTTTTCGTCTCGTCAGCGAGGAGGGTCATAGATGCCTATATTTTTGAGTGGGTGGAAAAGTCGAATGTAATTAAATTACATATATACAAGTTATGTATATGTGAGAGAAACCAAGGGGAATTAATAAAAAAAAAAATAAATAGGGGCCGCGCAACGTCTCCGCCGGCATTTCTAGTGGCTTATAACATTCACTTTCATTCTGCGCAACAGTAATAAAGATAGCTTAATAGAATACACTGAAACTTCGCTTGATATTCTAATAAAAATCTACCTTGAGCTCATCTAAAAATTTTACTTAAAAAAATATCGACCCACCCTAATACATAGCTTTATATAGTTCTCTAAATTTTTGCAACTATAGTCTAATAAAAATCTACTTTGCGGCCATACTAAAAATTTTAGTGAAAAAAAAATACCAACTCACCCTAATACATGCAAACATATGTATGTATGTATGCACGTACATTCTTAAGCTCATTGTATGTTTATTCTTGCCAATTTTTCCCAAAAGTTTCCAACTAAAAATTGACGCTTAATTAACTTTACACAAAACTCTTTGCGTTTTATAAGAAATGAAATGATCCGTTTGTTTTGTGCGTTTTTTTCTTTGTATGAGTAAATGAAATTTGAGTTCATCAAATTGAACAACTATTTTTGATAGCCTGATCGATTTAAGTTTCTTCTTGTGGAAACTTTTTCGTACAATTTGGAAATTGCTATAAAATTAAAACGCTTAATATTTGGTAGGTATTACTAAATTCGAAACGACTTGAAACTTCACATTCAAGCAAAATAGGATTATAAGTAACAGCCGTAGGCAACGGAAGATAACAAGTTACGAATTCTCTTATTGACGAATAAAAAAAAAAAAAAACAAAATATCTATATAGTATATGTATTCGGCGTAATAAAACGGCGCTCAGATAATGCCGCCATTTTGGTTGCGTTGGTTGCGCTATAATTTCATTTACGTTTGTCATATTTTCGTTTCGTCATTTTGCCTTACAGCGAAATTCGCTTACAGTCATTTCGAAATTGACATGCGTTCTCATTTAGTTTCATCAGCATATATGTATATGCGTTTATATATGTACATACTATGTATGTTTGTAAAAAATGTCAATATGTAACGATGTTGTAAGCTGTGGGTGCAAAAAAATTGTGTCATGTCAGAAATTCATTAATGAATTTATCTGAAGGAATGGGTTTATTTGATTTAAAAATTTTTCGTCTACTACAGCTGGTTTGTTGTTTTGGCGCATTACATAAATATTTAAACTGTTGGATTATAAAAAAACTGAAGAGACAGTAAACGGCGCGGTTACTGTCTTATAAATGAAATTTAAAAAATTGAGAATTTAAATTCTTTGTTTTACGAATTGAATGACAATTTTTCAAATTGCACTTCGATTTTCAGTCAAGTTAGAGGATTTTGGTGAAAATTCATGAACAATGCGAATTTTTATCGCAGTTTTTAAAGATTATATAAACATTTGAAGCAATCTTTTACTTTTCTTGTACCTTTTCGTTTAGTTTTTATTCATTTTATATATTACTGGCATCGCAGCAATATTTTTCAAATAAAACTTTCTTAAACCTACTAATTTTGATACCAATATATGATTGGTTTTAGTAACGTAAGCGAATTTAATATTTTAAACACGTGGCAATCATCTGCAAAAATATTTCTTAAATATACATTTATAATTTTTTGGCCTGATTTTTATTAAACGACAATATTAATTTTTGAGCTCAAGGTCGGTATAAGGAAAGTATATTGGAAAAAAGACAACAACAGTTAGGTCAAAAATAGTATATGAAAATTTGTAATGGATGCGTCTATTGTCATATTATGCGCTTTATAGAAAAAGGCAACAAATTTATTATATTCTAGCGTATTTTAGAGTTTGAATATAATGAGTAAAAATAAATCCTGCGACGAAACTGTGAGAGCCATAATAGTCAAATTCCACAACGACGGAAAATCGTACGGCGAGATCGCATGGGTTTCGATGCTGTACATATCGCAAGAAAAGATTGGAGTTCGCTATCAAACATCGCGATTGGTCTATTAAAGAATGGAAAGGAGTAGTTTTTATATAAATAAATCGACTTTCACCCGATGGAAAATCTTATATTCAGCATCCCCCATTGCGTAAGCGTATGACCCGAAGTATACCCGGCCTACGCTTAAGCACGAAGGCGATAACATTATGGTCTGGGGTGCTATGCCATGGCGAGGAGTTGGGCCTATTACAAAAATTGAGGGCCGTATGGACCAGTAATAATATATTGTAATATTAAATGATGTATTACTTGCTTTTTGCGACGAAATCATGCCCGTTACATGGCTCTTTAAATAGGACAAAACACAACAACAAAACAGTGGATGGAACAAAACATGATAAAATTGTTAGACTGACCTGAACGCCATTGAGAATCTCTGGTAGCAATTAAAGTAAAAAAGTTCGATCGCACAAAATAGAAAATATTGCCGATCAATGGCAAAGGTCCAGATGGAGTGGGAAACCATTCCCACCTCTGTGTTCGAGAAGTTAATCTAGTTAATATCTCGTAGTATTACAATAAAAACATTTTTTTTAATAAAAAAAACGAAGCGTTGTTAATTATATGACCAACGGGTTAGGACTTTTTTTATGTAATTATTATAAAAAAAAGGCAACATATTTTAAGTATCTTTAAAAATCAAGTTGCATTGAAGATACATTACTCTAAACCAAGTATGCACGGTGAAATAATTAATAGCCTTGAAAGCTGTTTGACCGGAGCCGTATGTAGTTGTATTTCAGTAAGTTGATTAATTTAATAATAATTTACAAGTGGCAACCTTCTGCACAAATATTTCCTTTGCACACATCTTTCATTTCGCGTCAGTACTCTTTAGTATTATTTAATTTCTTTATTAATTTACAGTTTCAACAGGTGGCAACACGCTCCAAAAAATAGTTTTCTTATTAAGCTTTCTTAAACTTACTACCATTGACATCCACATATTATTGGCATTACTCCACCTTAACTAGTATTTCAAACATGTGGCAGCGATCTGCAAAAATATTATTACTTAAATCTCTTCCTGTAGCCAGTAATATAGTACATATGTAGATAGTTGCATATCAGTAAAACAGTTAATTCAATTATAATTAACATGTGGCAACCTTCTTCACAAATATTTTCGTACACACACTATTCATTTTGCACCAGTACTGTAACTAACCATTTAATTTACTCACTCATTTATAGTTAAATTTTCAACCAGGTGGCAACCCTCTCCAAAAAAAAATTCTTATTAAGCTTTCTCAAACCGACCACCATTGACATCTACATATTATTGGTATTTCTCCGCATTAACTCTTATTTCAAACACGTGGCAATCCTCTACAAACATATTTTTAAAATACAGCTTTTTTAAAGCTCCTCCGGTAGATAGTAATATATACCTACATATCTTATATTTCGCGCCAGTACTCTATGATATCATATAATTTACAGCTAACTTTTCAAATAGGAGGCAAAAAAAAAAATTCTAATCAAGCTTTCTTAAACCTACTTCCTCTGAAAACCACATACAATTGGTATTAATCTACATTAACTGGTATTTCAAATACGTGGCAACCTTCGAAAAAAGAATAAAAAAAAAACATTCTTAAATCTCTTCCGGTTGATAGCAATATATGTATGTATAGATAGTACATAGTAGTTTTTCAGTAAAATAGTTAATTTAATAATAATTAACAGGTGGCAACCCTTTGCACAAATATTTTCGATGCGAGATGAAACATCAGCGCTGTAACTTATCATTTAATTAATTTATTAATTTATAGTTATCTTCTTAAACAGGTGGCAACCCTTTCCAAAATATTTTTGAAATTAAGCTTTCTTCAAATTTTATTTAATTTTCAATTTATTTCAATATAATTCTTCGAAAAGATGGCAACGCTCTTCGAAATATTGTCCAAATTAAGCCTTTGGAAATCTCTTTTGTTTAACATCAATATAGGAGCATTTTAGTTAACTTAAATAAACGGCAACTCTCTTCAGAAATATTTTCGTATAAACCTTCTTTGTTTTATGCCAGTTTTGTAAAACATTATTTATTTTAATAATTCATTCATTTTTAACTCTTTCCACGGGCAGTATCCTCCATCAAAAATATATTCGAAGTTATATGAATTTATTTGTAAAATTTTATCCCAATACGTTTAGCCTTTCTGGCATGTCAACACGACATTATATGCCAAATGCAAGCCAAGTCCCATAATAAAATTCATATAACGTTCTGCAGTTGTTTCTATCAAACGTTTTGTAGCATATCAAACTACTGACAAATTTAAACGCTTGAAACCATTTCGTCAATTTCCACCTTCATATTCTCAATTAAAACAACTTTATTTGCGATTTATTTCCATTAAATTTTTGATTTTTATTTATTATTAGGACATAAATTTACCTAAAATTAATAATACTTTTATGCTCGTATTGCACTTTTGTAAGCCTTATTGTACGCTTATAATATATGTGTATACATATCTATATAAATATAACATTTAAAAGTTTACATAAATGTATGTACAATTTTACAACTTTACAATTTAGTCTTTTTCCCAATAATTAATAGTTCTGCAATTAAAAATATGTACCTATTGCTTAATGCAATCTAATCAATCACAAATATAAAATAGAATGTGGAATATAATTTCAATTGCTATAAGTGCTTATTTGGTTTGCTTTTTATACACCTAAGCTGAAAATTTATAATTATTCTTCTTAATAATGTAATAATAGGTAAATTTAATATATTATAAAAAAGAGATCGCACTTCGAATATAATAAAAAGGAAATAATAAAGACCAGAAAATAAATAAATCATTTCATATGTAGATTAATATAAATATTTAGACTCGTATATAAAAAAAAAAAAACAGAGAAAAATAAAGAATCGTCACTTAATTGTATGACATTTTTTTTTACAAGTAGCATGCCGTTTTGAATTAATTCTTGCTAAAAACAAAAAAAAAAATTCTTTACCTACAGTGCATGACATAATTAAAGCAAATCCACATAATCGTAAAGTTTTGACTGCTTTTTTTTATACTATATAAAATATAATTAATTTTGCAACAAATGCCAGTAAAGCGCAACTTTCAAACTTTGTTCCAATATTGGGGAAAATTCAATCCATTTTACACAGGATTTAAAATTTTTAATTAGAGTTTTTAGAATAAATTTTGAATTCCAGTTTTATAGTCCATTAAATTTTAGTGCCATGAAGTGCAAGTTTAAAATAGCTGAGATTACTGTTGATTTTTGGCAATTTTTTTTTCCGGCGGCCCTCTGTAAATTCGTGCATGTAAGGCGGACTGGAATTTTTTTTTATGCAAAAAAGAAAAAATCAATGCCACTTTGTTGCTATTTTAAACTTACACTTTGTTACACTGAAATTGGATTGCCTATAAAACTGCATGTCTGAAAATTCAAATTAATATTTATTGAATTTTGACCTACACGAGTATTTACAATAAATAAAGTTTGCCCTAGCCGGAGTTTGTGGTAGAAATTTTTGCAAAAAAAAAAAAATTAAATTAAATAAACAAAAATATATGGTCAAAAATTGTTAGCTATGTGGTTGCGCTATTGTTATGGCGTGCACTGTTAATACTTAATAGAAATTAATAATTCCACACTACATGGCGTATACGTAACATTTTACAACCAATCACTTTGTTTAAATTTCCAAACATTTGCATTCATAGCCTTTTCAGCATTTCTGTGTGAGACTTTTGTTATTTTTTTTATAAATACACACACACACACACTCACTTAAATATTTACAGTAATTAAATACAAAAATTTTTTTGAATCATTAAGCTAATATAAATATTTAAAATTTTAAATGATAGTAAACGCCATTTTTTCTCATCGTTCACATTTAATACTTTAACAAGCGTAACATATTCCGAAATTTTGCATTTTTACATATAAGCACACATATTAAATTCAATTTTTTTTAATTTTTTGGGAAATCTTGTATATACCCAGCATTTAATTATACGTTTAGTTTAGTGAAACCCTTAAAGTGCATTATTTAAATAAATTCGCTTATTTAGTATATACATCAATAGTTTTTAAAGGATAGAGTTTTGCATCCTTAGACATACATATTTGTTTAGGTAAATACCGTTTTTTTTTAAGTAAATAAATGGCTTGGATATGTGGGGTTTTTTTTTAAATGGAATTAAAAAAGTTTTTATGTATTTTTAAAACACTTTATTTTTTGTAGGTATAAAACTCAATAAAAAATTCGATACCTACGTAGTATATAGGTACTAAAAATTTACGCCTTCTTAATATCAAACACATTTTAAGCAAAACGTAGCTTTTATTTGGAAAGTTTGTCTTTAGGTTGGTGCTATGTTTTGCTTTGCTAGTCCTGGCCCTTAACCGTCAACCCTTAACCAGACCGCTTTCCTTGGGGAGGCTCACCACCAATTTAGATATTGAAGAAAATTTCGAATGAGTCAATTCCACTGATTGATAGTCCGCGTCTTGTCTCCCAGACCCCCCAGGGTCTTGAAAAGGAAAGTCTCTCTGTTCAATTGACTCGAGTGGACTCGTGGCGACATTATTTTAGAACATTTTGAACGCGAAATATAGCTCATTTGTATAAGAAATATTGATCGAAATATTGAATCGAATTGGAAGACCTAAAAGGACTTGCGGGTTTTGCATGGCGACAAGAAATAGAAGAATAAAAAAAGGCCCGGTTCTCGCTTAGATATGACTGCATTTCTTTCAGGGCTATTCTGGCAACTGTCTTTCAAGTCCTCACAGTATTTCGAAAGACAGATAATAGTCTTATGTAGGACAAATGTCTATTCTGGTAAATATCTTGAAAGCTATTTTCGGTCTTTCGGAAGACGAATTGAAAGATGTGCTAAGTAGTAGGTCTTAGCTTTTATTGTTTTCATTTAAAGTCTTTTCGCTGTTTTTACAATTATGCTTCGAAAGATTGTACACTATCTTTAAACTATCTTTGCCAGAATAGGCCTGTTTGTCTCATATCCAATAAGTACACAGCTTGACTTGCATGCCCCCCTCTCTGTTTAATTATTTCAATTATTTCAATCTGAAATTGTCCTGCAATGAATTAACCTAGCCATAACATTTGTGTCTACGAATTGTGAATTTTAAATTATCAGCATGATATGAAAACAGCCAGGTTATACGTCGAAGATAAAATGAAGCAGTGGGAACAGACAGATTCAACAGAAAATGACGTACGATTCATTTGAGTGTGTTGTATGAAGTCCGGGCCACTTTTGGTTGTAGCACTGCCCTGCCGTCTGTTACCTCTTTCTTGTTGCCCACAAATTAAAGCCTTTTTTTATCATTTGAGTTTTGGTGAACCGTTTTTTTCAGAATTTCCCTTCAGGGGAAGCTCAAATTTCGGCATGACACCTACCTGAGGTTTGACCAAGACTAGAATGAATGAACTTTTATTGATCTCAAGTAGAGTCATGTATTTATCGTAGTGCATCAAGGTTCGCAGCATATAAAGCAACGAAATGCTACTGATAACAATTTTGCGTAATTTGGTAATGGATTCCGTCTGGCTAAAATGTTTGCGAAAGAAGCAGAATTGGGGAGACACAAAAACCATTGCTGAAGTGTTATATATGGATGTGAGCAACAATATACGAATGGACAGTTTTGCACGTGGTTTATATCGATCGACTTTCCGCCGTCATCCCTTGTCAAATTTGGTTTGCGCGCATACTGTCTAATCTTCAGTGTTATTTTGAATTTATTCTTAAAAGAACCTTCCAAGCAAAAATATGACAGCTACCAAAAATATGCAAAATATCGGACAAAAACAAATGTACAAAAATACAAAAGCTATTCCTTAATGTAAGTGACAAACTATTACTTTTCGCGCTATTTAAAAATGGCATATACATTTACATCAGCTGTAAAAAAAAATTTGCTAGCATCAGGTTGTAAAGTTAACTGAATCAAAAAAAAACTGGCATAAAATCATAGAGTGCCTCATTGTCAAAAAATGTTATACTAGTTTGCCGTGCGTCTAAAATTACGGGACATAAATATTTTTTGTTTGAATTAATTTTCTGTAATTAGAAATGACTTGGTTGCTCGAAAAAATAAAAATAAACTTTTAATCAATACAATATTTGCAAAAGTTAAGGCTACCAAGACTAGCACACTTCCAAAAGCTGCGCCTGTAAATAAAGTATATTTTTAGAAATTTTTTTTTAGGGTTCTTTGTTTGGCTAGTGCTGCGGTTTCAATGCCAAAAAGGATTCTAAAAATCTATATTGGTACACACATTGCTTACAGTTAAGATGGTTTCTTATAGTTAAGACTGTCAGGCTTATTTTGTTTTACATAAAAACCAAGCTCTATTTATAGTTCAAAAAGTAACAAATTTCATGATTTTTACAAATATTTGTTTTTTACAATTCTATTCTGCATATTACCGGTAACTTTGTTATTACACTCCCCAATGATAAGGACATGACAAAATTTATCAATCTGACAGTGGTCAGGTTTATTGCGCCTAAAATTATGCGGCAAAAACGATTTTTAGCAATCTAGTGATGACAACAGTAGTTGTAGTTGTTATGTCCTACTGGGTACGTGAAGACGACGTTATATTCTGTGACATAGTTTTAGGTATAATAAATCTGATAACTGTCAGGTTGATAAATTTTGTCTGGTCATCAGCATAGGGCGGATAATTTGTATTACTAAAATTCTAATTCACTTTTATTTGCAAAAAGTAGCTATTTCCACTTTATTACCACACAATATGCCGACTACAATTGGGTGCGGAACACAAATAGGTTGTAAAAGATGCTGGTGTTTTTTTTTTTATTACCGATAACGAAAGTTTCATTTAACAGGTCTCTTCTGCACCGGCAACTAAAATCTCTGGCAACTTTTTCACGTAAAAGTGGCAACAGTGCGCCGTGAGATTTGCAATATTTGGAACTTTTTTTCAACAAACTTTTATTAGCACTACCATTTCGTTTACTGGAAGTTGTTAAGATTTTCGGTAAAGAAATTAGCTGGTTACCAAATTGCCGGTAACAAGAAGAAAATACAAGTTGAATTGAAGTTACGGAATTTACCATTTGCGGTGACATTTGTTTTGTTTAGGTAACTTTTTTGTTTTTGTATACTTTGAGGATAATACAAGTGTATCCAGTAATCAGTATGTGTTTGTTTCACTCAACCTCCTCATCTTAAAATCTATGTGCTTAATTGATTTATTCTCCCGCGAATGACAAAATATTGCACATGATTATTGTCTTAATTACTGAGGCTAAAACTATTCGGAAAAATATGCTGATTGTTGTGATCTCCTGAGCACATGACGACGACAAAAGTACATTTATATTCTGTTGCATAGTCTTAGGTGCAGGAGCTATGACAATAGTCATGCGATACGTCTTGTCATTGGCGTGGAAAAAAATATTTGCATGAATGCGGGTGGTGAATTTGCAAATTACAAAAGTGTACAACGAAATTCAATTAATCGCTTTTTCAAAGCGGTCATACAAATATTTGTTTATAAAATTATAAATTATACTAAAGATTAATTACATACTTTTAGGGGCTATATGGAAAACGTACTCTTCACATAGAGCTTTCAATACTTTTACAAAATATTTCATCCATTTGTGTATCTATGTACATACATAAGTCATACATAAGTGGAACAATAATTTATCCGTGCTAAAAATGCTCTATATTAAATGGTATTTATATAATATATACATATTTACATTCTACGCAGTTTTTGCTACTGTCTATCTTTTTTCTTTCTATACGCAAAATTGCACAACACACAAAAACTAATGCCCTTCTGCAATTTTCTTAACTTACAAATATATTTACAATACATAATCACTTGAAATCATTTTGTCGTTTGTTTAGCAGTCGTACATTTTTTTGCTGCGCGTCTTGACGATTTACAATACATATTTGTATATTTAAATACAAGTCTCATTATCTTTGCTCATCAGCGATGCTTCGGCTTCGTTTTCGGTGAACACTTTCGGACGTCCATTGATGCTGCCGCTATCCACAACGACAACAACATTTGTGCTAAACTTCAATGTGTTCTCGGTAACATCCTTTGCCAATGGAAATAAAGCGAAAGAGAGAGAGGGAGAGGGGGAGAGAGAGCAAAAGAAAAGGAGAGTGAGATGACAAATGTGTATGAAATACGCATCAGTAATGCCTGAAACTTAAGCTTAAGTAAATTTTCAATACAAAAAATACCAGCTGTATAATAGTTCTTATTTTCTAGCCATTCGACGACGTACAATACAAAAACAAATAAATCATGTAAATAAACGATGATTCTTTGAACAGTTGGAAGCAAAATAATTTATTTTATTTACCATCGAGTAACTGTTTTTTTTACTCAAATACATTATCTGCATATGCCAATAGTCAAAGATGTTGCAAATTGTATCAGAGAAATATTACACAAAAAATCATTATGTTATTTCTTGTAATAAATCCTGCGGGATTTCGCGTCACAAACAAGAAAATTATTCAAGGATTTGTTATATTTTTAATCTAATTAGCCCTGAATAGTAATTGTTTGAAAAACATTTGCACACCCACACAAATACAAGTTGTGATGACGGTCGGTACAGTGGCTTATAGTTACGGTGGCCAGCCGTCTTATTTTTTTTAATTTAGAGAACAGTTCAGTATTTTTTCCCTTTGTTTTAATCTTTCCCAAGTTAAGAACGGCTTTCGCATTTACTTTCTTAAACTGCCCTATAAATTTGCTATGGTATTTCTAAAAATGATAGCTTCAAAATAATGTAGAAAATGGGCACGGCACAGCCCAATTTAGAGTGACTAGATATATGTATCTTCGTAGCCACTTTAGCAAACTCTACCAAATTTGGCGCACACTTGGCATTTCCACGCACACCTCTCTTATAACGGTAACTTTCAGAAATTCAAAGGAATCCTAAAATTTCACGAGAAGTATTTTCGTACAACCTTTTAACCCATTAGCTAGCACCTAAAGTGTCGTTTCGACCTTTGCTTCAAGAAATTCTTTAAGAAACAAATTTGGGATGCCATAAAAACATAAATTTGTTCCCTTGAAATATCCAACATTTATGAGCATAATTTAACTAAACATTGCAAGTTATTAGCTAAATTTTATTTGAAAAAAAAAAAATTTTATTTTGCGTATAATTCTGCTTGAATCGCAAGCAGATTTTGTTTGAGAATACCCATAGTAAAATTTCTTAGCAAATAATTCTGTAAAATATTTCAACCCTCTAGCTATTCACCAAATTTAGTTTTTCAGGGTGAATTTTGAGTGGGAGCTAACCGGATAACGCACAACTCTAAATTTAACGAAAGTTTATAATGATTTTTGTACCCGACTTACAAAAGAACGCCCCTACTGGGATATAACTTCCTTTAGTTGCAAAAGCAACCCTGTTGAGATCTTTCACGTAAGTTGCAATTTGTTTAGTGCTATTTAAGAATGGAAAAAAGTTGTGCCGGCGATATTTAGGTTTATGTAGCTATATATTTACAAATACTATGCAAACAAAAACGAATTAGGGCTCATTCACAATAGCGCAGTATTTTCACTTCCTAACACTACATCTCAGGTCGGATATCAATTTACCGAGTTGGCTCAACTCGCATATTTTTCCGAGTTAGTGTTGTTGTCTTACATGCATTTTGTTATCCTACCTAGCGTTGTTTTACAAGTCGGTTACAAAGAAAGGAGCCCATTATAAAGCTTTACTTGTGGACTGTGCTCTTATAAGGCTCTGAATAAATATTATATATTTTAAAGGGGCTTAAAAAGGCTCTGCTTATAGCGATATTAAATTATTATATGCATTATATTTTATTTTGTTTTCCATTTACTCCAATTCATGCTTAGTGCGAATTCCCTGTAAATTTAAACTCTACACATTTTTTTCGATTAAGCAAATGAAATTACATTTTTTATTAAGCAATAAGTGGCAATTGGCTCTTCAAGCTCTTCTTTTTTAGACACGAAAATTTCCAAGTTGAGAATTTGCTTTAATGAAAGACGAAATACTAAATTCAAAATTCCTTACATAGACTTTTTTTGGATTAGAAAATCTACGATTTGAAAGTTTACTCTAACCAAACGGCAAGTACTCTATTCAATGCTCTTCACGTAGTCTGTTTGTAGGCTAAAAACCAAGGCGAATTCATATAAGGTAAAGTTTATCATGCAGCTGATTGAATTCGCTTGGTGAACGTTAAGTCAAAATGATGTGTTTGTTGTAAATCGCACTGTCATTTTGCATACAATTTGTTAGTGCAAATTTTTGTTTTTGTACTCATAACACCACCTGATATGAATTTGCCTTGCTAAAAACTTTACGTGTTTAACATTTCCTTTAATTAAAAAGACGTAATCAATTCAATATTCTCTACGTATACAAAAATAAAAAAAAAGAGTTTTTAAGGCGAAAAAATTAAAATTTGTATTTTCTTAATTTATTTTGATGACAGAATGATTTTGTGTTCTGTAAATTATATTGAAAGTCACATTTTCTAAATTTTTGTTGATTACAAATGAGTTAAAAAAAAAACAATTTTCCTCGTTTCTTTAAAAAATTTTAAAAATTTTGCAGGCGTGTAGCGGTTTCGATATTACTAGAAAATTCATTGGGTTCATAAAATTCGATTCAGCAGAAATTGTTCGAAGTTTTTAAATTATTATTCAATTGACATTTCACTTCATAAAACACTTCCGGAAGAGCAAAATATTTCAGTTCAAAATATCGAAGTAGTTATGTTAAGGCTACACACACACTACCACCATTATGTGAGAAGACAGAGTACATTTTTACAACTTCCACCTTTTTTTGTACCCCTTATTAATTTGTTACCTTTTTAACGTACTTTAAATGAAAGTCATATTCACCATATGGTAATAAATTAAGTGGATTTTATAAATATAATGGATGTTACATACTAAACTATTTCCAAGCCAACTCCCACTTGGCGGCTAACTATCGAATTTCAATGTCCACATGCTCAGTTAACTGCAGATGCAAGTAAGTCAGTGTTGAAATTTGATTTTCAGAATAAATACATATCTCAACTTTCACTATTATTCTTTGGCCTTTTTATTTATTTATGCAGGCCATTTCTACAAGAGCTTTCATTTTAAAATTTAAACCAAAATTGTTTTTTTTTACTTTAATACAAGGTGCTAAATGTAATGGATCTCGGGGGCCTATTAGAGTCTCCATTTCGCGTGAAATCATTGCTGGGAATAGTTTTGTTTCAGATAATCAAGATTTTTGTTAATGCATTTCCAGCAGCTTGTCAGCGAATGTGCAAGTGTCTAAAATCTTGCAATTTTTACTTGCCAAATGATATGCCACGGTAAGTTGCTGCAAAGAACGTACGAGTAGATAACAAAGAAGTTGCATGCCGTTTCGTTTTCTGTGACAAGAACTCATGTCCAATACACTACACTTAGCAACCAATTGATTCTAAAATCAATCAGCAAAAGTCAAATTCGTTCTGGCATGGTGAATTGGACGAAATTTTCTTTTAGAGGAACAGTGGGATGAGATGCAACTTCTATGGTTGTTGTTTGTTTATCAGCAATAGTTATATGAGTTCTAAATCCGCTTTTTTCTTCTTCATATATATGCATGCTTAAAAAAAGCTCATGTAAGACTTCCAGTATGTAGTTTATAGAATTGAAAACTACTAAACCTACAGAATATTTTTGCAGTTGCGTATATTATACGTGTATTTTATTGGAAAATTGGACCAATAGTTGACGCTGGAGCCGTGGTATCTCCGAAAATTATTCTCGCAATCCGGTTTGATTGTAAAATATTATTTTGTAAAACATTTGGTAGAACTTCATGCCGAATAGTTAATGATCAGAATTGAAAAGATTGGAGAAATTCAGCACCAAATTCAGCAAGAGGTTAATGAAATTATTTTCATAAGTTGTTTTAAAATTATATCCTCTTTGAAGCGAAAAAATTATATGTTTTAATTAAGTCGTACTAGATAATGACCAAGATTGATTCGGTGTGCATGTTTGGTTAAAAAGTTTTAGGTCGCAAATTTTGTGTAATGTGGCATTGAAACAAAAAAAATTGTTTTTGCAAAACTAAGCCCTTCCTAATAGGGAGCTGGAATATTTTTTTATATAGGCAACCAACGACAAAAAAAGTTCAGTTTAAGCCTTCGCTTTTATTTATTAATTGGAAGTAACTTGAACTAGTATTATTGATGTTTTTGAAAATAAAAAGAACCCACAAACTGCTCGGGTTGAAAAATCGTTTGTGGGTTCTTTTAATTTTGTACCGTTGTGGCAAAACGAAAAATTGCAACGCGAATAACATACACTTTGTGACTAATATCAATGATTCGAGTTGCTTTATTCTTGCTCAGATTTTGCTAAAAATTAGCCATTATTTTACATATTTTCTTCGCAAATTCGCTTTTGGTGAACCTTGTAATTTTTACGACCTTCAAACGTTACCCCTATAATTTCTAATAGACTACTAGCAATCTAAATACTGCAATTACGGGAAATACTCCATCGGTCCTAAAATTATTCTAAGCCATTTAATAGATACAGGTTTGTTCAAATATAAAATTGAAACTGTTTTTATCGTTGTTCTTTTGTATTAGTGTAAAAAACATTGCGATAGCGAATACCGCAGAAGATATACTACATAAGGATGAGCTGAATGAGCTTTGCCGAAATGGCCCCAAAGCAGTGGCGCGCGTTTCAGAAATATTTAAGTTTCTCTACATCCGGATTTTTTCATATTACTGTTTTTATCCCTTTTTCTAAAATAGTGACAGCAAATATTGCATTTTTTTTTTTGGAAAATTTATCAAACACAGAGTTGCTTATGCA
Organism: Anomoia purmunda; assembly: GCA_951828415.1. NCBI lineage: Eukaryota > Metazoa > Arthropoda > Insecta > Diptera > Tephritidae > Anomoia > Anomoia purmunda. The sequence continues at coordinate 15,923,726 of OX639996.1, forward strand.
AGCAAAACGAAAATTGAGATGTTTACGAGATTATCATGATTGATTCGTAATAAAGTTAGACGGCTTTTGAGTCTACACTATTGATATTTATTTTCGTGTGGACTTGGTATAAGATTCAGCGGTTACGCAGATCATTTTGTAGAGAATGGACGAACTTCAACTTTTACTCCGGCTTCGACAAAGTTCGGAAACCAAAGTTCGGTTCGACTTCGGCCAAAAAAAAAAAATTCGAACTTTGGTCGAAAATTTGATAATTTTTATTAAAGCAGCCTTTATGATTTGCATGATACCGATATGATTTTCTGAAATAATACTGAAAAAATTATTCATTACGTAACGAATCGGATGCTTTTCCAATGAATTTCCGCCGTAAAGAAATTGTGGAATTGTTTAGTGCTTATTTTCCGAAAAAAATTACTTTAAAATATCCGTCGGCTAATCGCACGAGTGTGTTCAGGTTAGCTTTATAGCGATTTATTATTTTATTATTAATTATTGTTACATTAAAATATAAAACAACTAAATTTTTACCAATAAAAATGTGTGTTTTTTTTTAGTGTTACTTCTACAAAAATAAGTATGTTTATGTGATGATTTAAACAAATTTACCTTTTTAGAAAATAGTAAAAATCGCTAGGGGTGGTAAAGAATAAGGAAGATCTAATCTACTTTAAAAAAACAGGTGGGAAAGACTTAGAATCTCTAGCTGCTACCAGTTTGCAAGGCAAAGACACGACTGGTGAGGCAAAATCGCCTAAGCGGATAATAGGAGAAAGAATACAATGGGTTGTTTGTCATTGCCTGCCGAGAGTCGCAAGCTAGTGGAGAGAAGTGTTTTTATTTTTTTTTATTTTATTTAAGTTACTTGCCCCGGGCGAGATTTGAAGTCAACGCACTCCGCAACTTTCTAGAAGAATTTGGCAAAAAAATGACTTAAATTGTTGCCGTAAAAAATCTTCAATTTAGTATACGTATAGCAAAAAGCAGCCCAGAGCTATAGGCTAAAAATCCTTTTGGGATTTTATTATGACAGTTGCAAATTTGCAATAACCTTTGGTTTCATGTAAAATTTCTCTAAGACAAAGCGGAAGTTGGCTTTAATTCCTTTAATGTGGTATAGAAAAATTGATACTGGAAATGCCCATAGCAGTAGTAATAATGGGTAAATGACAGTTTGCAAAAAACGATGCTATGGTTCGATACGCACAGGTAAAGAAATAGCGTTATTCCACTTAGAATACGTTTTTTTTTTTTTTTTTTGGATAATACAACATGACGTTAATATAACTTCTTCCTTTCCTGCACTGCAGATTGACACGCCGTGAGCGGAATTGTTCTGAGTGGGCGGAATTTTCAAAACATTATAACTAAATTTGTGGGTATTCATGTCTATGCAAATGAACATTTTGATGAATTTCCTTGATTTTTTCACCGGGGTTTCAGATTTGTTGATGAGAGAAAGCAAATATATGTGTATGACATAGAACATATCGCCTACGTAAAAGAAAAGTATAAAACAGGAAAAATAAGCTAGAAATAAAATGGTTTGCTCACAAAAACAAAAATACAATAATTGCAAGTAGAACAGAAAATGGCAAAATGACAAAATCAACTATTCTGCTGAAACTTTTTTTTTAACTGACAATATTTCCATAGCACCAGCAGCGACTGATTCGATGAATAATGGAAACAGATTGGTTTTGGAAAAGTTTGTGATATGAGGACAAAAGAAAGCAGTAGATAACGTTTGTATTAGGGTGTACCTTATTTCTCAAGGGTATAAAAAAGTAGGAATCGAAAATAATTGTTATTTGTTTTTTCTTTCGGAAGAGAAGGTTACGCGAAAATTCCCTTTATATTTGAAAGAGAATTTTTAACCATTAGCATAAGATATATTTTATTTTGGTTAGAGTGAGAAATATATATTTTTGTTATAAATAACAAAAAAATGTTTGGATACCAATAATTTCTTTCGAAAGTAATTTAATTTTTTGGTTATCGGTGACCAACTGGACGGCAACAATTTCTTCGGTGAGTGGTTCAATATAGCAAAATATTATATTGAAAAAATAAACATAACATCGACATAACGACTTTCAAATAAATATATTGGTAAATTGGTTTATAAATAAATATTTAAAAAAAAAAAAATTCAAATTGAAAACAGAAATTAGAACCTAATTTTTCCAAAGAAAAATAAGATCCAACTAGAAAACCAAGGAAAATATCTCCGGAAGAATTTTCAAATTCCAATTCAGTCGGTGTCCAAAATAGTCAATATTCTCCAAAGATATTAAATATCTACATATCTTATGCGAATTTTAGAAGTTTTGCTTTTTTTATTTCCTAACTTAATTTGCAACTGAAGTGCACGAACAAAATTTATTGAATTTAGTTCACGAAGGTATTAAGAGGATCGTTCAAAGAAGATCTTCAAACAACTAATAAATAATATCAAAACAAAAGAAATAATATATTCCAATTTATAGACTTGACTATTTAGTAGTTTGGTAATTATTTACATCAATTCGCATTCAAATATTTTGAGAGAGACTACTTCGAAAACACTTATCTCTACTTTCCGACTTTCTTCACCATCGCAGTTCGAATGTCAAAGAAGGAAAGAGGAAAAGTTCTGCACTAATTTGTGCTCATGATATGAAAAATGTTAGAACGCAGAAAATTAGTTCGCAGTTTTTACTTAGATTTGGGTTGACATTTTTTGGTTTTTATTAATCGGCTGCTTATTTTTTTAATCAAATTGTGAACGCGGACTATACGCTTAACATTTGCGGACGCATTTTTTGTAACTTCCCCTTTAGATTTTTTTTTTGAAATTGACTTTAAGACTAATAGTAAAACTAAATATGAACATCGCCATGATTCAATTATTAAAGGTTTGCTTACTAGTGACATTGGAGTTTTGACACTCCCATACCAAAGGTGGTTTTCCTAATACCTAAACAGAAACTGTCATGAATATCGGCCAGAACGCAATTTTAGTATTTTATTCAAAGAGAACATTTAAATTTTTGTTCGAAAGAAATATCATTTACACGTAAATTTGTGGATTTATGTAGCATCACAACGTTTTGTTAAGGGAGCCGACTTTGTCAAGCGGGAGCGAAAAAAACTGTTTACTAAGCAAACCTTTAATTATTGAATCATAGAACAGCGCTACGTTCTACCAAACAAGGTCGATGTAGTTTCAAAGAACTTTTCGTTTTAAAATTTTACTAAAAAAAATACAATAATGGTAAATTTGTCAGCAGAATAAAATCGGCACGAGTTCCCATTATACCTTAGTAATATAAAAAACACTCGAACACCTAAAATGTGCGATCCAGAAGTAGAACTTCTTTGATGGTTTCAAAAAGAGTTAGAGAGTTAAATGTGGGAGTAATAGTAGTAGTAGTCGCCACTAGTGCTCGTAAGTGGTAGTAGTTATAGTTGTAGTAGTCGCAGTGGGAAAAGTAATAGTGATTAAGTAGTACATAGTAGTAGAATTAGTAAAAATGGTAGTATAATTCTACTACTAATTCTAGTAAAAAAGTTGTAGAATGTAGTAAAAAAGTATAAGGAATTAGTAGTAGCATTAGTAAAAATGAGTCAAACAAGTGGCCGAAATTCGTAACAGTAGTGGTAGTAATTAGAAGTAGCATTCACTAAATAGCAGTAGTAATTAGTAGTAACATTAGTAAAAGTAGTAGTAAAAATTATTACAACTAATAGTAGTAATTAGAAGTAGCATTAATAAAAATAGCATTAGTAATTAGTAATTAACATTGGTAAAAATAGTAGCAGAGGTTATTACAACCAGCACTGGTAAAAATAGTAGTAGAATTTAGTAAAAATAGTATTAAGAATTAATAAACATATTAGTAGCTACTAGTAGCAGGATTAGTAAGAAGAGTAGTACTAATTAGTAGTAGCATTAGCAAAACTAGTAGTAGGAAGTACTAAAACTAATAGTAATTATTAGTAGAAATATGAAACAAATAGTAGAAATAGTAGTAGTAATTAGTATTAGTATCATTAATTGTAGCAGGAATGATTTAAAATAGTAGTATCTATTAGTAGCAGAACTATCGAGAATAGTAGTAGAAATTATAAAAAATTGTAAGCGTCATGCCGTTGACTTCGTGACGTGATTCCGATTCGCTCCGCGTTACGCGATGGAAAAAATCACTCTTATGCCGCGAAATGAGTTTTACTTCAAAGATACTTACGGTGTACGTATTTTAAATTCAAAATTTTTTTTCTTTCTCATACAAGGGACACCCTAGTGTACATAAATACAAACATATAGATACCTACATATATATATAACACATTAAACCAGTTTCAGTTTCGTTAAAAGAGTAGTTGCACGTATCAATTACGAAGAGTAAGAAAATATGGGATGTGTCGCGTGTGGCAATTTGAAAGCTTTTGTGCTTTACGGCTTTTTTTGTTTTGGACAAGATTTATGACGATGAGTGTCACTATCGCACACTTGTACCATACTCGTATCCCTTTCATGGTTATTACAATTTATATGCATAACCTTTTGTAAATATATTCGCATTAGTGGTATATTTCGTTGCTATCGAAAAAAGTGACATTTTTGTATGGGCCTAGTATCCTTACGATTGGTTACAAATACACACCCACATATGTAGTATATATTTAAGTTAAATCCGAAATGAGAAACAACACAAAGAAAACATAAACAACAAAGATATCGGCATAGCACAAACAACCTGACTAACAAACCATAAAGAATTTCGTTGTACCATGGAAAAGGGAATTATAACGCACGCCCACAAGCCACATATTAAATTAAATTAAATGTTTACAAAACCAAAAGACAAAATTGACAAGGAGTAAAAGCATAGGATTGTATATGGAATTAAATGCTAGGGGAAATAAAATTAAAGCTGCAAAATATTTAACATCGGCACAACAGTCTGAACATTAATCACGAAAATCAAAGAACATAAGACTAATCAAAAAAAAAAAAAAAATAAGATAACAACATATCTGACTCAAAGCGATCACATAGCTGGTTTTACGAATACAAGGATTTTGAATACTGAAAAGAGAAGGCTTTCGTATACAACAATATTTGAATAATAAACTTTTTTTATACCAACTACTTGTTGACATATTTATATAATCAAAAATAAGAATTGACGGCAGCAGTGAGACACAGCTAAACAGTGAAGATATTTTAAGCTAAAATTTCTGAGATAATTGCTTTTTTTAATATGGAATAAGTGAGTTGAAAATTTTTTGGAAAATGAGCGTGACACCGTAAGATATAATATCAACAATAGGTTTTGAGCTCAATAAGATTTTTTTTGTGAAAAGTTTTGGAAAAAGGCAACAACCGTCAAGGCGGTAAAAATAAAGCTGCCATTTCGGAGAAGAAGTAAAACTTCAGTGGGGATTCTACAAAAAGATAGAAAGTTAAATATGTGAGTTATAGTTGTGGCAGCACAAGTAGTGGTAATAGTGGTTAGAAGTACTTGGTAGCAGCATTATTAAAAATATTAGTAGAAATTAATAGCGACATTAGTAAAAATAGTAGTAGAAATTGGTAAAAATATTAAAAGTAATTAGTAGTAGCATACGTAAAAGTGGTAGTAGTAATTAGTAAAACAAATAAGTAAAAATAATAGTAGTAACTAGTAAAAATAGTAGTAGTAATTAGTAGTAGGATTAAAAAATAGTAGTAGAAATTAGTCAAAAAAGTGGTGGTAATTAGTATAGCGTTAATAAAAGTAATCGAAGAAATAAGTAAAAACAGTAGTAGTTATAAGTAGTAGAATTAGTAAAAATAGTAGTAGAAATTAGCAAAAATAGTGCTAGAAATAAGTGAGTAACAAACAGTAGTAATACTAAGTAGTAGCATTAATGTAAACTAGTTAAAATAGTAGTAGTAATTAGTAATAGGACTAAAAAATAGTAGTAGAAATTAGTCAAAATAGTAGTAGCAATAAGTAGTAGGATTAAAAAAAAGTAGTAGGAATTTGTGAAAATAGTGGTTGCAATAAGTAGTAGCACTAATAAAAGTATTAGCATTAGTAAAAATAGTAGTAGATTTTAGCAAAATATATTTAAAATTGTGGTAGTAATTAGTAGTTAGTAAAAGTAATATTAGAAATAAATATAAATAGTAGTAATTATAAGTAGTAGCATTAGTAAAAACAGTGGTAGGAATAAGGAGTAGCATTGTAAAAACAGTAGTAGTGGTTAGAAGTAGTAGGAGTCGTAGTGATTGTAGTAGTATTTATTAGGAATAGTAGTTAGTAGTAGTAGTAATTAATAGTAGTAATAGTAATTAGTAGTTAATAGTAGTAGTAAAGTTTTAGGGGTAGTGGCAGTAGTAGTAATTAGAGTAGGAGTAGAAGTAGAAGTAGTAGTAGTGGGTGTAGTGGGGAACCAGTCCCGAAATATCTAGTTCCAAAATACTGCCCAAACGGTCCAAAACTTGTCGGAAAATCGTCGTGAACCAGTGCCGAAATGGTTCCAGTACAACCACACATTTATTGTAAAAGCGGCAGACTCGCATTCGTGGATTGTATACTTTCTTACTTTCTACCGCTTTGACTGTTGCTGCCCTTTTTCGAAATATTTTCGAAAAAAAGGCCATCAAAAAGTTTTGTTGTTATAAATTCACATAACGGCGATTTAAAAACAGCTAACAAAAAAATCGATATTTCAAAAGGTATAGAAGGTAATTTGCTCAAATTTTCGAATGAGTATTCAGTTAGAGCAAGGAATACGTGGTTACAAAAAATGATTTTAGAAGAGCGTGGCAGTGCCCAGTTGAGAGCACATATGCAGTTATATTACCGAAATGACTTTATCAAATTCTGTCAAAATTCGTACAATCTTAGCATATCCTCGCACTGTAATCACTATTTAATTTAATTTAATATCAATAAATAATGTAGCAACTTCGCTCAAATTTTATGCGACCAATTTAACGAAAATAAAAGTTTTGAAAAATGTGCGTGAAACCGCCAATTTTAGAGCAAATAATTATATCCCTTAAATTACCCAACAAATCGTTAACCAATTTTGGCAAATTTGTATTTGCATTCCAGTAGCTGGCAAAGAAATCACGCATATTACAATTAATTTAAAGCATTTGCTGTTATAGTTTAAGAACTACGTAAATCACTAAAAATACATACGTTAAAATGAGTTAGATTTCAATATATGTAAGTCATTTGTATACCTACTCAACCATTCGAAACAAATTGAATACACCTATAGCTATTTTGCTTTTATATTTTTTGACTCACCTTCTTTAGCGGCATTGAGTAGTCTGTATCCCTTGTCCATAGCATATTTTTGGATTTGATCGAATTTCGATCCTTCATATTATTCATATGACGCATTGAACGCACTCGTATCTGAAAAAAATTTTGTTAAAATTAAATTTATGGTTCTTTATGAAATTTTTTTTATATTATTAGTGTAATTTAAAGTAAAAAAACATTTTCAGATTCCAATTGAAATTTGTTTAAAAAAATCCCATGGACGTGCTACATTTCTTCAAAAGCCGTCTCTATTCTACCACACCATACAGGGTCAAAAAGTATAATAAAGTTTATGAAATTGTTAATGGGGCTGCTGAGGTAGATTTCTAATTTCAAAAGAAAAAAAAAGAATTGCCAACTACACTGAAAGGGCACACCCGTGTAGTTCACACGATCTTTGAACTGACCTGATATTTTCAGACTCTACCTACTTCATCAATGAGTATTCTGCTTACGCGATAAGTCTGATTTTCCGCCAAACGGGTGGTTTGTCAAATCTTAATGCAGTATCTTTTAAAAATCTATCATCTATTTGGGTTTTGTTCTTTACACAAAGGCTTCTTGTTTTTTTTTTTATATCGCTAAATATAGTTAACACAAAAATATTAAGATCTACCATATATTTTTCACATTGTAATGAACCCCAGTTTAGCAATTAAGGCCTGAAAAATTTACCGTAAATGTAGTGAAGCTTTCAAAGCCATTTTCAGTTACTTTTTGAAACCAATTGTGATGACGTTATATTTTGTGTTAATTAACATCAAGAGCCTAAATAACCGAAGTCTCTTCGGTAAAATTGCGCTTCAGATCATTTTTCCTATCGAAATTCTGCCTGAGTTTGAAGGTTTTTTTTTTCTGGATATCAGCACTTCCAGTTCTCCAGCGTTTTTACTATGAAAGTGCTCAATGTGTGTTCAGGTATTTTTTCATACAAAATTTTGTCCTTCTCGTTCGTCAATCTTTAGATATTTAGTTCGTTTTTAGCCCCATCTCTATATAAAAATACAAATGAGAATATTTAGATTTTGTAACTACACCCCTATTGCATATTCAGTAGAAAAGAAGTGCGGCTTTCTAATCGAAAAATACTGTTGGAAATTTTGTATTCAATTCTATATTCAAAGCAGAAAATGAAAATATAAATTATAACAAAATTAAACTATGCAACTTCTAAAGGGACTTCGACAAAAATATTTAAATATCTTGTTCCCAAAAAAAATTTTTTTTTGAAAATTAATTGTAGTGATAATAAAAATCACCAATAACTAATCAATCGCAGTTTGCTGTTTTGTAGTAGGAACAGTTGATTAAAAAGTTTTAGTTCAAATTGGCTCAATCATATTCCAAGTAATTCTATAAATGTAAAAATCTTCAACCAAAACCCATTTTGTGATGATTTTCTAAGCAGACCTTGTTCACTGAACACTTTCTATTCATTATAAGAGAGGCGAGTGCCAAATTTCATATTCTTAACTCCCGAACACACTACAATACAAATTATTATTAAATACGATTTTGGGGGAAAGAACTAGAAAAATAGCAAATTTTATATTCCATTAACAAAATATTTTTTTGGTTTAAAATAATGGTAATAATACATAAATAACAAGATTTTTTTAGTACATTGAAAACGAAATCGTAACTCATTGCACTCTCTCAAGGTTTATTATTTATAAATGGGAATAGACAGAGTGCCAGAATTAATTTTGTTAGTCATTCACATGACCAGATATATAACTCCAAATAGGAAGGATGTTGCCGAAAAAACAGTCTCATCGAGGTAAACGAGCAGATTTGCCTTCAACAGTATATATGTAATATATATGTAGTTAATAAAAACTGACCGCAAACTTAATAAAATTACACTAGTTTCTAAAATATAAGGCCAAAAATAATATAATATATGCCCTGTTTCTTTGTAACCGAGTCGCAAAAGCGCACTAGGTAGGATAACGAACTGCATGTAAGACAACAACACTAACTCGAAAAAATATGCGAGTTGATTTAACTCAGTAAAATGATATCCGAGCTAAGATGTAGTGTTGGGAAGTGAAAAAACTGCGCTATTGTGAATTAGGCCTAAGAAAATACATGGCAATTTTCAGTTTAAAACCTAATTCGTTTTAATTTGCATTGTTTTTTTTTTTAAATATATAACTTAAATTTTTTTGCCCAACTATTTTCCGTTCTCAATAGCACTAATTAAAGACAGGGTTGCTTTTGCAACTAAGTCAAATTTTATCCGAGTTGGAGCGTTCTTTTGCAATTCGGGTACAAAGAAACGGGCCTTTAGATTAATGTATTTAAATGCTCTAAGGTTCATTTAATTAAAAGGAAAATACACAACTAACATTTTCCTAAAATTTAACAAATGCGGCACAAATAAATTAAAACTTAGGTAAAAATAAGGTAAGAGTGTCATAAATTGAAAAAAATTAAATAATTAAGTTTACTACCATTCTACAAAATCACAACCCAAAATTTGAACAGAGATCACACGGTTTGCCTAAGGCAGTAAATATGACACAATTGGAGCGAGAAGCTGTCTCGATGTACATCACCTTTCATTATCATTGCATCATGATGCTTCATTTGGAAAAAACAGTGGGGGTGTTTTTTTCTATTGAATGTTAAAGCGAGGCACTTTGTGGCGAATAAATATAACAATATATATTGAAATTGAGAGTGAATTAAGTGAATGCATTAAACAAAAAATATTCATACGATTTCAATTAGGACCGTAGAAAAGAAGTCAATCGGCAAAAAGCTTTCGCCATTTTTATGTTCATTACAATCGTGAAAAAATGATATACATACGTACGTACTCTGTATATGATTTTTTAACACCTCTTTATTTGTTATCTATATGATGTGTTCAAGAGTTTTTTTTTAGTAAGATGATAAACTGTTAGCTTTTATTCAGGCCCACGTTAAAACTGTAATAGCGGTTATTTTAATTATGTTAAAGGTATGCAATAGTATTTTTTATGTGCAAATATAATAAACCAGTTATAACTGTCGATATTTTTCTTTGAATTCTTTCAATAGAAAAATAACGTGGCACAACTTGTGACATAACAACACCAGAATAAGAAAAAAATTGACTGACACTTGTGGACGCATATTGAAATGTTATATTTAATTCAAACAATGACACACACAAGTCAATAAATTATTTACTTTTTAGCATGCAAACAATTTTTTTTATACAGGAAATTTCATTTTGATACTATAAAAACAGCTTTACGGAAATTAAATAAAAATGTGTAAATATTGTTTTGGTAGGAAAAAAAACAGGAGAAGCGATATTTTAAGTTGGGAGATGTGAGACATTTTTTATTGCACTTTAATATTTCTTATGCTAATAAAAGTTCTTTTGAATTTCTGATTAATAACATTGAGTAACAAACTCGAACGAGTAAAATAAATATGTATGATTTTCTATGCAGAGACACAACTGTTTAAGAGAAAATTATAAAAAATAAAAATAAAAAAAACACGCGTGCACCTAAATGCGAGAACAACAAGTAAAACTTCTTTGTGGTAGGAAAGTTAATAAAAGTAGTATAGTAATTAGTAGTAGCATTTGTAAAAATAGTGGTAGAAATTAATAGCACAATTTGTAAAAATAGTGGTAGAAATTAGTAAAATTAGTGGTAGAAATTTATAAAAATAGTGGTAGAAATTAGTAGCAGTATTAATCAAAATAGTACTAAAAATAGTGGTAGAAATTTGTAGTACCATTAGTAAAAACAGTGGAACAAATGAGTAAAAATAGTGGCATAAATTAGTAAAAATAGTGGTAAAAATTAGTTAAAGCATTATAAAAATGGTAGTAGAAATAACGTCAAATAGTGACAGAAATTAGCAATAGCATTATTAAAAATAGTAGTAGAGATAAGTAAAAATAATGGTAGAAATGTGTAAAAATAGTGGTAAAAATGAGTGAAAATACTGGTAGAAGTTAGTAGTAGAATTATTAAAAATAGTAGTAGAATTAGTAAAAAATAGTGGTAGAAATAATTAAAATAGTTTATAAAATTAGTTAAAATAGTGGTAGAAATTAGTAGTACCGTTAGTAAAAATAGTGGAAGAAATGAGTAAAAGTAGTGGCCGAAGTAAGTAAAAGTAGCAGTAGAAATGAGTAGAAGTGCGGCCAGAAATTAGATTCTGACGCGACTTTCGTCACGCGATATAAAAAATCACTACCGCTAAAGAAATTTTACTTAAAAAATAAAGGGAACAACGTACAGATCATTTTTGGTTAAAACCCATATGATAAGTTACAGCTTTGATGCTCAATGCAACGTCCTTGTGGAAACAAATACCGATCGAGACCCCTTTAGCCTTAACTATAAATTTTGGTCCGAAAAAGCGCTCTGAACAAGATCCCCTTTCCGAAAAATACAATGGCTACTCATTTGCAAAATAAATATCTAAATTAGTTGTACGCAGTTATTATAGTACGATAAAAATTATTTAAGTCATCGGGACTGAAAATAATTATGAATAAACCAAATGTTTTTAAGTCACGGGAGCATTTCGAGATTATTTCAGAACCATTTTTAAGTTTTTTTCAGAATTTTTGCGATTTTTTTTTTTAAATTTACGTCAAGAAAAAATGAAATAAAAAACTAAAAAAAAAGCCAAAAATATTTTTTAAAATTTTTTAAAAGAAAATTCAAAACCAAAAAAAAATATTTAATTTTGACCAGTTATGCAGAGTTACATTTCAAACAATATATATTATATATATGTAGCTACTATTTATCTACAAAATAAGAATTAATATACCTAATTATATCTTTATAAAAATTAAAAGGAATAAGTATATATTTTATTTATATAAAACTATTATCGAGAAAAAGAAACTAATAATATTCGCCATCACTATAATTATAACATCTCAACTCATATCTCGCTAATAAATGTTCAAAGAAATAGTTTGTTGCAGTAAACTCTACTTTTGCCGACATGTACGTACCCTGTTTTACATAAATACGTACACACACTTGACTTAAGCTAAATATATTTGCACACTTTTGCAATCGCACATTCCTATACACTTACCGAGTGCCCACGATCGTATGCACTGCCACCACCCAAACTGGACGCCATCGTTGGCTCTCGAAAACTGGATTGATCTCTTGCGAAGCCATTATTGTAGTAAACACTCCGTCGTTTGCCCCAAAGTATGTCCTTGAAGGCGACGCGATAGCGATGTGACATCACATTGTATAGTATCGGATTGATGGTACTGAGGGTTGTTGATAAATTTAGTTAAAAATTTTATTTTGTTATTTTAAATTCCAGTCGCGGCGGAAACGAGAGAAAAAAGAGAAATGAAATAGTAAGAGATAGTTTTATTTTGGTAAAAATGAAGAAAATATAACTTTGTCTTATACGAAAATACTTATGTATATAAAACTCGCATACCAATAACGACCCTACGGGAAATGAAATGAATTTTAAAGTAATTAACAAATTCGTTTTTTGTTCAATGACAACTATCCAGAGTATGTTTTCAATAACTATACTAGTTTTAATTCAATTACTCAAAAAAGTACTTAATTGAAATAAGGTCCACAAATTAGGATATAACTAGGAAACTGGCTCACGGCAAATTTGTATTAAATTAGTGTAAAAGTAGTTCAAAAAAAATTATCTTTTTTTGATGTTGTCTTATGAGGCTGACAGGGGTTTTCCGGTAACAAAAATACTTTTTAAAATTTACATTGGCGAGAAAAAGTAGTCGGATAGTAATTTTTTTTCAGTAGATATTAGCTGTGTTTTTTACGATAAACTTTTGCATTAATTTGATATAAAATTATAATTCATAATATAGAAGAAATTTTGTAAATTAATTAAATTTATAAAAAGTCAATAAATTCTCATCAAAATTTTAAAATTCTTTAGATGGTCTTTAGGAACTTTTGGAATACGGAGTTTCATAGCCCATCTTATTTTAGTATAATAAAGAAAGATTAGAGGTAACAAGAAATTACCGTTGATCTTTTATAATTTTTATTCAATTTTAGCTTTGGAAACGTATTTTCATATATTGCTTATACAATAGTATATTTTTTATGTGAAAATGCGAAAATAGCGCTCTATGGCTGCATCGGTGAGAGCGTTTCCGGAAAGTTTTGAATTTCATATAAACGAGCGTGGTCTGTCAGACCCGTCGTCTGCACGTATGCAAATTTAAAAAAAAAATGCTTTTTTCAAATTATATCGTGTATCTTTCTTATTTTAGGTCAGTAGTTAAAATGGGTGGACAAAACCCGGGATGCCGCAAATAAAAATTAAAGTGTTGCTATCAATAAGAAAAATATCAAAGAAGGTCTCAGGAAAAATGTTACGAAGAACTTTTAGCAAAATGTGTCAACGAGATCCGACTCTGACAATATCGACCCAAATTTTGATGCCTTGGAGAGTGACCGTGATTGGACATCTGAACAGCAAGGTTCAGGTCAGTAAACCTGTATGCAAAGAATGTTTGTAAACTTTGATTGAAGGTAGCTTTTAAGAATGTGGTTGATTATAAAGGGTCTGCAATAGGGACGCTGCAAAAGTAGACCGATAGTGACAGCAAACGACGGCATATTTTTTCCCGCTCTTTTGAAATTTCTCTTCAGTAAGGTATGCCATTTCATCATGGAAAGATATGCGATCTAACAACGAGTCGAAATTATTAAAATTTACTACCGAAATTCGGAGTCAATGGCCTCAACTTTAAGAGCGCTACGTCCAATTTAGGGTCGTCGTCATTTCTGCCTGAATGGCTTCGTCAATAAGCAAAATACGCGTTATTGGACAGGTAGCAATCCACACGTACTCCATGAGTCAACATTTTGCCGTACTTCTTTCGTGATGATCAAGACCGGCACGTTACTGTGAATGGGAATCGCTACCGCTGAATGCTAACCGAATATTTTTGGCCCGAATTGGATGACATGGACTTGGACAATATGTGGTTGCAACAGGACAGACGGCACCACAAGCCACACAGCGAATGTCACAATCGATTTATTGAAAAACAAGTTTGGTGAACGTGTCACGAGTATCTCACGAAATGGTCCAGTCAATTGGCCGCTTCGGTCGCGCGATTTGACGCCGTTAGACTATTTCCTGTGGGGCTACGTCAAGTCTATGGTCTCTGCCAATAAGCCAGCGATGATTGATGAACTTCGTACGAATATCGAACGTGAAATTGCAGCAGTATCGGCCAACTTATGCTTGAAACCTGTCGAAAATTGCATTGCGCGCCTGGACGTCTGCAAGCGTGCCCGTGGTGTCCATGCAAAAGAAATCGAGTTCCATACATAATGGCATCGAATGTACTTTCACAGGAATAAAGAATTTAATTCATATCCCAAACCATTTTTGTTTTATTTAAAAAAACTTTTGCAGCGTTTCTATTGCAAGACCCGACATTTTTCATTTTTATTTTTATTTTTATTGTTTATCTGGTTATTAGTCTTTGATAAAAAATGTTTTCAAGAAAAAAAATTTGCTTTACTGGTAAATGTTAATCGATCTATACTACAATAAAACTGCAGGAAAGTCGTATCGGTACAATGAAAATTTCTGTAAAAGAGTACCAATTGCAGGGAATAGAATAAAATATATTTGGACCATTTTTTACATTGACTAGGACAATGGCCGCGATCTGTGCATTAGGTTTTTTTTAAATTCTATAATTTGAAATCTACTTATGATTTCATCAAAAAACTTTAGTATGTTTTTCGGGAGACTTTAGAGAATTTGTTAAGATGAAAAAAAAATAAAAATGAGATGAAAAAAGAATCAAAGTAATTTGTAGGGTAAAACATTATTTAAACCAATTTTGCATAATATAGCATTTGCATTTAGCATTGCAAAGTAGAATGAAACCGTTAATTTTTACTTTAAGGAAATTTTTGAAGTAAAACTTCTTTTGCAGCAGTGTTGTTTTACAACGCGTAACGAAAGTCGAGTCATAAAATCTAACGAATGTTACGTCAGAATCGCTTTACTAATTTCTACCACTTTTTTCTACTAATTTCTTACTTTATTTTTACGAATTTTTTCCACCATTTCAACTAATTTCTACCTTTATTTTTACTAATTTTTACCACTATTTTCACTACTTTCTACCACTATTTTTATTGATTGTGATATAAACTCTACCACTAGTTTTACAAATTTCTACCACACATTCCTACCACTATTTAAACAAATTTCTGTCACTATTTTTACCAAGTGTGGTAGTAACTTCTACCACTTTTTATACTAATGGTACTACCAATTTCTACCACTATTTTTTACTAATTTTTACCACTAGTTTCACTAATTTCTACCACTATTTTTATTAATTGTGCTAATAATTTCTACCACTATTTGTACTAATTTCGACCACTACTTTCTACCATTATTTTTACTACTTCCTACAACTATTTTTACTAATTGTACCAAGAATTTCTGCCCCTATTTTTACTAATTGTAATAACTACTACTAATTGCTACGATAACGTTTTTAATTTCTAATACTTCAAAAAAGTTTTATCCCCGACCCGCGCACATAGGTACACGCGTGTTTTTTGGTTTTTATGATGTACGGTTTTCGAGTTGCAAAACGCCATTGTCATTGAAAAAGGCAATTCATTAAAAATTAAAAAAAAAATATATAATTCCGTCAAAAAAAATTTTTTTTTGATGAAAAGAATTAAATTAAAAAAAAAATATCTCATCGAAATTTGCAATATTCACTGAAAATCTGATATGGAATCACCCATAAGTAACTTTAGCAGAACAATGTAAAATCCTTATTTTTAGGCATAACGTAATTTTTTAAATAGCCACAGTTTTCTTGGTCGAAAAACTTGATATGTATGTGCCTACGTACTTAGTTTTGCTTTTAGTTGTTTATTTACAATGAATCATCTTTTTTCCTATTCGGATATAAAAAATTATAACCAGAAAGAAGTAAAACACTCGACGTGGTCTATAAAAATTATGTATAGTTAGAAATTAGAATAACAAACACGCACACATACATACTTACAAATAAGTGTATGCAAAAATAAATATAAGCAACATTACACTCGTATTTTCTGACTTTCACTTAGACATCCGTTTATTAAATTACTATCATTTGTATGAATCTAGTTACTTACCATGACACATAGTACGTAAATCCAGCTATAGAGAATATCCATTCATTTATCTCTTGAAAGTTGTTGTAATCCTTGGCATAGAGGAACCATAATCGCTGCATATGAAATGGCAGCCAACAAATGAAAAACGTTACGACAACAGCGGCTGTAAGAGACATTTAGAAAAAAAACGAAAAACAAAACTAGTTAAAATTATTTGTGTAAAAGTAAACTCTGATATTTATCTATGCACGTGTACATGGATGTAAATATGCAGTACACGAACAACAAAAAAGGATAAATTATAACCATCACACGTCTGCTGATTAAATAACACACATCAAGTCCTTAAGTTTATCAAATAAACATAATAATTTTTGAACTCTGCGAAGCATATCTAAAATGATGTAAACAAAAGCATTTCATTTGCCACAATTGGGGCTTAAACTGTTTTAAAGTAGATGAAATATTTCAACCTAAAGTAAATTGAATTCATGTGAAGGCATTCTGGTATTAATCTTAGTTTAACAAACTCGTTAAAATGCTAAGCGCTCTTTTGTTGAATAACCACAAATTTGTAATTTAAAAACTTTCGTAAATCCTTACAAAATAAACTGGAATTTTCCTAATAGAGTCCACGGGAGCAGCTCTGCACTTTCTATAAGTATTTTCTATACGGAATTTTTTATTTTCCATTGTAAACATTATTTTTCTTAATTGTACTTCAATTGTGCCCTTTAATTTGAGGAGGTACAAAAAAGTCACGCAGGTACTCTTCGCCTATACTAAACCGGTGAACACCAACTACAAAATCAGATCTGCATTTGGTAATCAGTAAAAAGAACAAATTTTTCCTACAGGCTCATTTCTGCTTGGCGTTACTTTTTACTGGTTACTAGTTTACTTTCAGACATCAACTTGTCTAATATTGAACCTCATAAAATTATACGAAAGAAAGCATAAGATTTTAGTAACTTGTTAAATGGCGACTAATTATTCTTATTCTATCTATCTCTATCTCTATCTCTATCTCTATCTCTATCTCTATCTCTATCTCTATCTCTATCTCTATCTCTATCTCTATCTCTATCTCTATCTCTATCTCTATCTCTATCTCTATCTCTATCTCTATCTCTATCTCTATCTCTATCTCTATCTCTATCTCTATCTCTATCTCTATCTCTATCTCTATCTCTATCTCTATCTCTATCTCTATCTCTATCTCTATCTCTATCTCTATCTCTATCTCTATCTCTATCTCTATCTCTATCTCTATCTCTATCTCTATCTCTATCTCTATCTCTATCTCTATCTCTATCTCTATCTCTATCTCTATCTCTATCTCTATCTCTATCTCTATCTCTATCTCTATCTCTATCTCTATCTCTATCTCTATCTCTATCTCTATCTCTATCTCTATCTCTATCTCTATCTCTATCTCTATCTCTATCTCTATCTCTATCTCTATCTCTATCTCTATCTCTATCTCTATCTCTATCTCTATCTCTATCTCTATCTCTATCTCTATCTCTATCTCTATCTCTATCTCTATCTCTATCTCTATCTCTATCTCTATCTCTATCTCTATCTCTATCTCTATCTTTATATCTCTCTAACCTCTAATCGAAAAATGATCGCTTTGCTTAGTTTCAAAAGTTCACCGCTTAAGTGCAGCAAAATTATCTAATTGCCATAACTATAATGTGCGAATATTGTGGATTTGAGCTAAACCCCACTTCAATTTGAATTACGAAATATTTACTTTTCCGCTCAAGGTTGAAATGACTCGTTTAGGCAAAGTGACCACCTGCCATTCCACCATTTATGTAAAGGTTTATTACTCATTTTGCACAGTGTTTGCTCATTTACTCAACTCAGCTGCCGTTTACTATGTCGTGATTAGTTCATTTTATGACTATTTTTCTCTTTGTAACTACAACCCATCAGTAGAGCTTATGCGGAATAGTTTCGTAATTTGCGTAAGCGTAGTTATATTTATAGTGAATTCACTTAATGGCGCACTTAAGTTCGCCCTAGGTGAGGAATTATGAAAAAGTTGTAAATAAGAAATGCTAAATTTCGTCAAGAAAAAACAAACATTTTATGAGTATTACGAAGAGTTGAGTTTGTGTTTAATATTAAAAGTTTCGTACTAAGTTAAAAAGTCAGTGGAAATAGCAGAGAAAGTTAAAAAAAAACAATGTGTACTAAATACAAATATAAATTTTATAGTTCGGGCTTTTACTTTTGAATTTCTTGGTAATAAAGTTATAACTAGCTTCTTCTTGTCCCGCTTTGCTTGCTTAGTGTTGATCAATATAATGATTTCCAACTGAATATTTACCCACAGAAATATCTAATACAAGTATATGTACATTTGTATTTTTTCATATTGAAATTGAAAATTATATGTTCGAAAGTAATTAAGTTGGAAACTAAAAATAACATCGTTTACCAACTTAGAAACCATTTCTCGAATTTGTTTTAATTTTTCTATTAATTGACTAAGAAAAATAAATAAATTTTAATTCTAAATAATTGTTCAAACAGAACGACACAAAAGTGTAACTACATGTTGTTAGCTAGAAGCTGTATCTATTGAATATAAGTAAGTACATAAGCAAACAGTGTTCATATTATGATTTGAAAAGGGATTTAAAATAGGAACAAGGAAATTTTTATACATTTCTAATTTCAAAAATACCATTTTAAGTGCTGATATTACTCATTTCTACCACTAATTTTCATTACTTCTACCAATATTTTTACTTATTTCTATCACTATTTTTATTACTGCTACTACTAATTTCTATCACTATTTTGACTAATTTGACGGGTTTACTAATTTATACCAATTAATAATTTTTACTAACACCTACCACTATTTTTAATTATTCCTTTTTCTCTATTTTTAATTTCCACAATCATTTTGATTAACTTCTGCCACTATCTTTACTTATTTCTACCACTGTTTGTACTCATTGTACTAATAACTTCTACCACTATTTTTACTAATGCTGGTACTAATTACAACGACTACTTTTATTAGTTTCTACTACCACAAAGAAGTTTTAATTCTGGTTCGCATACTTAAGGGCACCCGTGATTTTTTTATTTTTAATTTTACGTTATCTGCCGATAGGAAAATCCGAATTTTCCCAGCGAATTTCTTGTCATTTGTGTTTCGCCTTGCGAAGAAAATTGTTGTAGGTATTTTCCTTTCTCAAGCTTTTCAATTTCTTCGAAGCAGTTGAAAATTACCTCTGCGCCATTATATAATTTAGTTCTTTCTTTTCGCAATTGAACTTGCGCGGAATTCATAACGCTGAGCACTGGGTGGCACTCATTATAAATTGAGAAAAAATAACTAATTTATCAAGGATTGTAACGATCGGGTGCTAATGATATCTTCTTCAGATACTGCTTCTTTTGAAATTTCATCCTCTATGCAATTGACGGTACATTCGAAATTTTGGATTATCGCTTACGAAGTTTTGATGTGCAGTATTCATTCTCTAGACACACTACCTTCACAATTTTGTGCGTTTTAAATTTATTTGTTTGCTCTAAATATTTCCTCTATCTATTCTAGAAGAAGCTGTTATGCAATTCACTAACTTTAAACGATCTGACAATCGAAATATTTGTCGTCTACAGTAACGATTGTGCGATTCACTAACTTATTCTTAACGACACTTAACAGCTGTCTCATTGTATTTATTCAAAGTACTAAAGAGTGGCATCTTGGTCAAACTAAATGCGAAAAAAACTAAAATGAATGGAAAAAAATAAATGAACGCGTGTTATTATATTTGATTAAAGTGAAATAAGATATTAGTTTATTTGAAACTACAAATATTTATAATTGTTTTGTAGCAGAATTTCGGACTCTTCTCTGAGTGATTTGGTTAAATAGTCATCAACTCGATTTCAAGGGATATCCGGAATCAGCTGCAAACATGCCATGGGTTTCGTTTTCAAAATTCGCTCCATTATGAGTCGTAATGTGATCCAGAGTATTTAGGTTTTATAATTAATTTTTTTTAAATTATATTTCACATCTGGAAGTAAACGTCGATCCACTGTTTGAGCGCTTACTTCTTCGTTACCTTGTGATAAATCATATTCCAATTATTAAAAGAGCATTATTTAATGTTCCTCTTTTAATTTCAAGATAACAAATATTTAAGTTCAAATCACAAATTTTTCTTGTCTCTATTGAGTTAACGACATCAAATTCGTTGTCATTTAGTTTTCCCCAATCGACTAGCAAACGACGAAAGCTGATTTGGAGAAAGCGAAAATCGTTAAAAAATGGCTGCTAAATAGCAACATCGTTAAAATTTTCATTAAGATGAGTTAACTAAATAAGTTAGTGAATCGCTAAACTGAGTTCATCTGATGATCCTGGTAGTAGATGTACGATAGAAATGATTAGATGCCGACGAATCCCCTTTCGCCCCAGGCATGACAGGAGCACCGTCATGGCTTAGACTACACAGATATTTTGGTTGCAATGTTTATTCGTCGAAAATAATTGCAGTAAACTCGTTGCAAATGGATGTAGCGCCGCCACTTATTAATTTTGGGTAGTACAGAAAACTTTCGTTTTAGGAGTTTTGGAATTTCCGTCCTGGATTAAAACCTATCGTATCAGAATTATTCAGTGTGTTGTATTAGTTTTCAATCTACCTACATGACGACTGGTATTTTTACTCTTTCTTTTTTTGTAAATCATTTGCTATTTGTAAACTTTTGTTTAGCGCAAAATTTGGTATGGAACATTTGTATTGTTCATGTGCTTGTTAAAAATTCTTTTATTTAGCAGTGTGGTAAAAAAGTTCAATAAAATAATTCTCATCATACATGACACTTTTCGGTATAGGCAACAAACCACAGACGTTGAAAATGTGCAATGAAGCGATTTATTAATCGCATTGACTAGATGCACAAATCTATACATTGAATTTCGAATAGACAGCCGAAGAAAATCAATTTGAGATAAATAAGAAAAAAACACAAAAATGAAAATTGAACCCCGCATGCGGTGCAGTTGTTTTTGTGCAAGTCTATCTAATAGTTACACACACACACACACACACACATACTCATGTCTGCACATGTGAGTCTACATTTTTACAAAAGCGATTGGTTGAAATAGTAAGTGTAGCGTAAAATAAAGGATTTACTAAACAATAATACAATAAAAGACACTCTTGTAGAATTAGATATGTTCAAAAAAAAAAAAAAAGAACAACAATAAAAGCCTCATATAGCTTATAGCTATCGATGTCTAAAGAAATCAAAGCAGCAAAATGGCAAATGCGAAGAAAAAAATTTAGCAAAATAAATTTTCTCTGAAATTGAATAATTGAATGACAATGCTGTTGGTTCAATTGTGATAAAAATAAAATTATCCACTTGTAAATCAATAGTAGATGTTTGCATTGTATATGCAATTTTGAAATTCTTTTAAAATTTAAACCACCAAACCCAAAATAGTCGCACAAATTTCTATTAATTTCTGTAGATGACTCGAACGCAAATTAATCTAAAATTGTTTGCCAAGAACGGCAGAATCAAGGCGAATTCATAGAGGGTTATGTTAGTAGAACAAAACCAGCATTTACATGTATTTTGTTTTTGCTTTTTCTTTGGCGATTATCAAAGTTAATTGACGATTCATTCGCAAAAATCAAATGCAAAGCGAATTCATATAAATTGATAGCATACCATGAGCTGGAGGCTTGTTCTTCTTCTCTAATTCGCTGGGTTGTTTTGTTTACACAAACGAAATACATGAGCAATACTCGGCGAATTGAGATTCACACGCAAAATTACACAAACAAAATACACAACGGATTCGCCTTGGTTATCTTGATTTCACTTTTATGGATCTAGCTTGGTTACTTGTTTTTGTTTTTTGGTATAACAATTATCAACATCAGTCAAAGGCGAATTTGTTTGGCGAATTGAGAAAATAGAAAACAAACAAACAAGCTACCAAGGCGAATTCATATAAGGTGAACTTGATAAAGCAGCTGCCAAGGCGAATTCATACAAGGTGATAACATCCCATGAGCTGAATGCTTGTTCTTCTCTCCGAATTCGCCGGGTTAATTTGTATACACACACAAAATACATAAGCAAACTGGGCGAATTCAGTTTTTGACATTTCACTCGCAAAATTACACTAACAAAATACATGAGCAAACTGAGCGAATTCAGATTTTGACATTTCACACGCAAAATTACACAAACAAAATACACAGCGGATTCGCTTTGTTTATCTTGCTATCACCTTCTATGGATACCCCTTGGCAGCTGCTTGAATTCGCTTGGTGAACGTAATGTCAAAATGATGTGTTTGTTGTCAATCATACTGTCACTGCGCGTACAATTTGTTAATGTACATTTTTGTGTTTGGACGCGTAACACCAACTGAGATGATTTCACCTTCCCAACAAACATAAAGTGGCGAGCAAAACCGGTCGGTTTTTTCTTAATATTATCGAGGGTTTTCATGATATATTTCTCTTGTTAATTTCACACGAAAACAAAAACCATATAAATTAATGTTTAAAACTTAATAAACAAAATTTTGAAAAGTCTACAAATTTTCATGAAAATTTTTTATTCTTTAAATTTTTTTCTTTTCAAAATTTTTTAGTATGCAGTTTTATAGCTTATTTAATATTAGTATAAAAAGCTTCTAAGGCCAAAATTAAAAAAAAAATTAAAAAAACCGACGTTGGCTTCTAGCTAACTACTTTAAACTTGAATTCTTTATACTAAAGTTAAATAGACTATAAAACTGTATACCCAAAAAATTTATAAATATTCTTCTAAAAAATTAAAAAATTTGGCGAAAATTTTTTGGGTTTTCATATATACTAAAAACCGTAGCAAGGATTTATAAATTTATGAAAAGATTTTTGTGTAATAGAACGTTTCTACCGAAATCAAACTCTGGACTTGCTGTTTTTGAGATTGAGTTGTAAACTGGTCCCACTGCGGGTTTGATGGAAATTTTGTTGTGCAAATTAAAGAATTAGTTGTACTCGTAGTGACTGAACTTTTTGCAAACCAAATTGTAATCTTTTTTCGCGTTTTTTACGAAAGTTACCTGGACTTGCCAATAAGAGTTTAATATTTTCAAATCTATTATGCCTTGCTTTTTCAAATACCAAATTTCAGCTCAAGATGTTTTCGGACAACGAAAATCGAAAACGCAGTAGATAAAGTTCCAGTTGAAATACAGAATTCAATACCATGTAGAAATCAGATATTAAATGACACCGACATTAATATGAACCTGTGCCTATTTCCTTTGAAAATAGTGAACGATGAGCGATGAAATTGGCAAATCAAAATCTGTTCCATTACTTTAATCAATTTATGACAGTTGACATTTTTCCGAAAAGTCCATATTTTATGCAAACACAAACAACAACACAAGCTTCGGTCAGGCCTTTAAGAAAGAAACTATAATAATGATTGGATTTCAAATAATTATCGGAAGCAGATTTCATTTATTTTGTGATCCAACATTGGGGTCATGACATTGACATTAACTGCGCTCTTGCTTGAATTTCGTACAAAATTTAAGAGTACCAAATAATTTCAACCATAAATTTATAAGAGTATGTTCATTAATGAATGCGATGAAAATTCAAGAACCAATAGAACAGAACGTATATAGAAATGAACAAATTTTAATCTTTAAAGGTAAACTCTTAAGAAAAGTTTAAACACAAAGGAAAGCCCAATCCTCGGGGTACAAAAATGTAAGTTATTTGTGGAAAATCTGAAATTTCATTTAATTTCCAGAGTTATCAAGGAAAATGAACTTAGATTTTAAACAGAATTTTTTTTATATATTCATATAAAAGGATAAATCGAGTTAACAAAAATATTTTTCTAACCATTTCAAATAATGCTGCTTATTCTGACACAAAAACATTTAAAAAACAACAGCAATTTGTGTTCATGTTATTCCACAACACTTGTTGTTGTTGTTGCTGTAACAGCATAAAACATTACCCATAAAATTTTGGGGAATGCTACTGAAGTGACAGTCCTTGGCCGGATATATGTACATAAATCCGGGTCGTTCCGGTATCGTAGAACCGACTGTCGTGGGAACGATCCGCAACGTTTCGTTCATATTGGTCAATATATTATACAAATTATACAAAGCTATAACTTCTTCCCAGAACTTTTTTTTCAAAATTTTTTGTTTTCAAAATACTATTGGGATCGAAAGAAGCAAGTGTCTTGTTAAAAAAAAATGTTTGCACCGTGAAATAAAGAAATTGCCAGGAAAGGGTTAAACTTATTTTTTTTATATGTACTTAAAGTGAATGTGCTTCTAACAAACTGCTTACCCAATTTTTCTTAAAAACTTCGAAATAAAAGATGTGGAAGTTTTGAGTAAAGTTCGTTGAACTTTTTCAAAGTTAAATGAACAAGAAGAAATAATCGAAACTTTTCAATATAGTACTTTGATTTGGCTATAAATAGTAGCCATCGTAAAAGTATATTTCTTTCACGTTGTTGTTGGAATTGTTGTTGCGATTATTGCTTTTACTTTTGCCACCAACAATAAGTATGATGGCATATTTATTGCTATGCCAAGGTTAGCCTATCTACAAAAATTTGCATACATGTATGTATCTTAATTTCCATAGGATAGAGCGATATGTAGAAATAATAAGAATTGCACTCTTATGAAAATTTAATATCTAAAAGCTATGTGCTGGAACCTTTTGTTATTTACTTATAGTAAAATAAAATGTGAAATTCGTTCCCTCAGTTTATTTTTATATGCCAATGCCAGTAGTGAAACTTGGCAAGCATCTCCCGCGCTTTTTGACTTGCCAGTTGGGATGCTTTGGTTGTCATGGCCTCTAAAGTGTCTGCACTTTTATAAACATTTTAAAATGTATGAGTTTAAAGATTTTTGGATTTAGAAGTATCCTTTAATAATTGTATATTTTCAACAGACAAAAAGCTGTATGTCGTTTATTGACCACAATCGGGGGAGGCAGCGGTAGGGGGCAATAAAAGTTTTGTGCACATTCTTGAGATTTATTGCAATGTGTTCTTTGTAAACGTAGTATATATGTATATACACACCTATGTATTTCTGTACGGGCTCAGTGAGATATTGGACCGACGATGGTTTTAAACATATACACACTTCCCCATATAGTACTCTCATACATATTGTTAGCATATCTAAGAACGAACGAACGAACGCATGTTTGCTTTGAAGAAAATGTGTAAAAAGGATCGCTTCGTCGGCTAGCCACAATTGATGTGTCAATCTCACAAACACCACTATGGCAAGAACTACATACATACAAACATAATTACTTACTTACGATAAACAAACTTGTGGGGAAAAAACAGACAGTAAAAAAAAAAATGCCAACTTAAAAAGTAGTTGGGAGTCAATTGCTTTGAAACAACTGCATGTGAAATTAATTTTATCGATCTAACTTTAACCAAGATTATATTTTTTCTATAATAAAGGGTCTTATAAAAAGGACGCTACAAAAGTAGACCGACAGTGACCTCAAACGACGCCATACTTTTTCCCGCTCTTTTGACATTTCTCTTCAGTAAGGTATGCCATTTCATCATAGAAAGAGATACGATCCAACAACGAGTCGAAATTATTAAAATTTACTACCGAAATTCGGAGTCAATGGCCTCAACTTTAAGACCGCTACGTCCAATTTATGGTCGTCGTCATTTCTGGCTGAATGGCTTCGTCAATAAGCAAAATATGCGTTTTTGGACAGGCAGCAATCCACACGTACTCCATGAGTCAACATTTTGCCGTACTTCTTTCGTGATGATCAAGACCGGCACGTTACTGTGAATGGGAATCGCTACCGCTCAATGCTAACCGAATATTTTTGGCCCGAATTGGATGACATGGACTTGGACAATATGTGGTTGCAACAGGACAGACGGCACCACAAGCCACACAGTTAATGTCACAATCGATTTATTGAAAATCAAGTTTGGTGGACGTGTTATCTCACGAAATGATCCAGTCATTTGGCCGCCTCGGTCGTGCGATTTGATGCCGTTAGAATATTTCCTGTGGGGCTACGTCAAGTCAATGGTCTATGCCAACAAACCAGCGACGATTGATGAACTTCGTACCAATATCGAACGTGAAATTGCAGCAGTATCGGCCGATTTATGCTTGAAAACCGTCGAAAACTGGGTTCAGCGTCTGGACTTCTGCAAGCGTGCCCGTGGTGCCCATGCAAAAGAAATCGAGTTCAGTGCATAATGGCATCGAATGTACTTTCACAGGAATAAAGAATTTAATTCATACCCCAAACCGTTTTTGTTTTATGTAAAAAAAAACTTTTGTGCGTTCCTATGGCAAGACCCGATATTTCTAAAATCGTTTTTACATTAAACTTAATTCAAGTGCAAAATACGTATTCGCGACAATATATGTATTGAATTTGGTATGAATGATGAAAATTAGTGGTGTTTATTTGAGGTTGACCGTTTTAAATTACCTACTCTCCCTGAGCTTATCAGTATTTTGGCATTTTCAAGTCAACAACAACCAAATATTTTACAAAAACTGATAAGATCTAAAAGAGCTACTGGCAACACTGACAGTTGTTAAGACAAAAATTAAAAAAAAAATGGTCGAAGTCTTAAACGTTCCATGACATTTGGATAAAATTGGACACAAAATTTAGCTCTTAAATAAAATATACTCGGTCTAATGTATTAACTTTTTATGTTTTATCTACAATTATAAAAACATTGTTTCATAAAATCAAATCATTTCACTTACCCAACATACGAACCACAGCTTTGCGCGACTGCTGATGCCGCGATTCTCGATGCATTGAGCCATGTTGAACACCTAGAAATAAATAAATAAATAACTAATAAATAAATAAAACAAACGATATATAATATGCAATGGATTCTGTAAAATTTCAGATAAAATTTGTTTAACAAATGGAGCACGAACTCGAGAGCTCTGAACACTGGACTTCTCAATTAATGATTATGAATTCTAAGAACATTCTACACTAATTACAATCCAATGTAGTTTTAGTATTAACATTGAAACATAATACTTTTGTACAAAATGGGAAATCTTTTGCCCTTACACGAAAAAAATAGCACTTGGAGTTCCAGGAGCTCGACTATTGAAAGAGTTTTTCTAGAGGTTTAACAAAACCAACTCAAAAAGTTAGTTTGTAAAAACCAACGCCGATTTTGTTTGACCTCATTGCAATTATAAGTAGTTATTTCACAAAGATCCATAAAGAGTGAGGGGAAAAATATTAAAAATTCCTTCACGCATATTCTTGTTCAATTTTACTGTAGGTTCCTTAAAGATAAATTTCCCTTAAATGCGATTTAAACCCCATATTTCACAAATATCAATAGAATTTTTGAGCAAAAAATTTTACTTCAAAAATAGCGTTTATTTTCTGAGAAAAACTTTATCTCCAAAAACTAATAATTTTCCAAGCAAAAAATTATACTTTAAAAATAACTCGAATTTTACTTAGCAAAGAACAAAAATTGTAAAACAACTTTTATTTTCTGAAGAAAAAATACTAAAAATAAACTTTTATTTTCCAAGCAAAAAACTAAACTCAGAAAACTACTTACATATTGGTAGTTTTATTAACTACTTATTATTAGCAATACTCAGAAAATAGTCTTTACTTGCTAAAAAACTAACACTCGAAAAGCAACTTTTATTTTATAAGAGAAAGTAAAACTAAAAAACAAACCTATTTTCCAAACAACATAATCCTTTTTTTGAGGAAAAATAATATTAAGAAAACATGGAACTAAAAAACTGTTTATTGTCCAAAAATAAAATTAAGCTACAAATAAAATTCAAAAAAAATAATTCTTGTATTCTCAGCAAAAAAATTAAAGTCAAAACTAAGCAAAAAATAGAACTTAGAAAATAACTCTTGAGAAAAATAACAAAAAAAAATATCATTTGCCCAAGCTAAAAGTAGTACTCAAAAAATAACTCTTGTTCTCCAAGCTATATATAAAAAAAAAATTACAAAATATGGCTATTATTTTCTCAGGAAGAATAAAACTAAAAAAAATATTTTTTTTCAGCAATAAAAAAACTAAAAAAAACTTCTTTTATTTTCTAAATAAAGTTAAAAAATAACTATTTTCAAACCAAAAACAAATAAAAAAATGTATTAAAAAAAGTTTTATTTAAAAAAAATTGAACTGGAAAAATTACCTTTATTTTATAAGCAACAAATTAAAAATGTAATTATTTTGCAACCAAAAATAGTACTAGAAAAATCGCTTTTATTTCCTAACTTAAAAAATTTCAACAAAATGCCTTTATTTTTTAAGCCACAAATTAAACAAAAAAAAAATACTTATCTACTTTTCAACCAAAAAATTTCACTCGAATTTTTTTAGTTTCTAAGCAAAAAACGAAAATCGAAAAATAATTACTTTCCAAGCAAAAAATGGAGCTTTAAAAATAACTCATAGTTTCTAAATAAGTAGTAAAAAAAATAGAAAACTTACCTTTATATTTTAAGCAAAAAAAAAAAATAAAATAACTGAACAATTACTTATTTTCCAACCAGAACAAACAAAAAAAAATGGTACTAAAAAATAATTTTAATTCTTGTTTTTTTTTAACCAAAAAGTAATACTCATAAAATAACTTTCATTTTCAGAAATGAAAATTGGAAAATAAGTATTTTCGAAAGAAATTTTTTTCTAAATAAAAATGTAATCAAAAAATGTATTTTATTTCCTTAAGAAAATAAACTTAAAAAATAATCCTTATTTTCGGAGCAATAAAAAAAATCAGAAAACCGCTTTTAGTTTCTAAACTAAAAATATAGCCCAAAAGATCACTTATTTTGAAAGCAAAATATAATAAATTAAACAAGTAAAAAAAAATTCAATCGCGTAAAATTTACTATTTTTCAAGCAAAAAAAAATTACTCGAAAAATATCTTTTATTTTCTATCAAAAATTGCTATTTTCCAAGCAAAAAAGGGAACTGCAAAAAAACCTTACTTTCTAAGTAAAAAAATACTACTTAATATTTATTTCATTTAGAAAAATTAAAACAAAAAAATATCCTTTCACTTCGGTGCAATAATGAAAACTAAAAAAAATATCTAAACAAATAATTTAACTAAAAAATCATTTATTTTCCAACCAAAACATAGTACTCAAAAACCCATTTAATATTGTAAGCAAATACTATAGCTCAGAAATTATTTAATTTCAGGCCCAAAAATAATACTCAATCTAGTTTTCCAAAAACTGAAACTAAAAAATAAACGTAAAAATTAGTTATATTCAATCAAAAAAAATATATATCATATCATATACATATATAGTAAAATATTTTTTTATTTTCAAAGCAAAAAAACTCCGTAAATGACACTAAGAAAATTACTTATTAATTTCCAAGCAAAAAATAAAACTCGTTGTGAGCAATAAATTAAACTATTAAAGAAATTAAAAAAAAAAACGTGTAACCGCTACGATGCCTGCATTTGTTTGTATTTGACAAGAAATATTTGTATTTCAAATTACCTAAAACTTTTTTTTACTCACCCAATTGCAGCGTAGTACTAAAACGTATCTGCGCGCCCATCTTGCCATACAAAATAATTATTAGTAACATTGGTATAACGAAGAATACGCAAAACGATAGCTCGAACAGTGGAAATTTCTCAGGATAATGAGTCATACTGCAAAAAGCGGATTCCGGTATACTCGCATTTGCTAGTTGATGGAAAAAAATGAAAAAAAAAACAAAAGGTAATTTACCATAGAATATATATTTATTAATATGCATATAAAATGTTTTTCAATGAAATTGACGTGAAAAGAATTTGCATTAAAATTTTCCATTAATATTTGAATATTATGGCAGCGATTAAATTTCTTAATTTAATATACAAATATGATTGATATGCTTACTTAACGGATAATCCAGGTAATTAATGCCTGTGAGCAAACCAAATGGAATTGCGCTTATTAAACTCACAATCCAAAGTGCGGCAACAATGCGAACCGCCCGCTTAAAGCCGCTCATCGCACACAAATGCAACGGGTGGCAAATGGCGAGAAAGCGTTCCATGGAGAAGGCGACGATGGTGAGTACAGAGACATACGTCGAACTGAAAGCACAAATCAAATGAAAAAATGAAAAAATGAAAAATACAAATTAACAAATAATCATGTACAGAATGAGGGGCAATTTGGGAGTGAGTAGAGTGTGGGGGGAAAAACAAACTGAAATAATTATTTACTGAAATGATAAAAGCGGTATTTTAATAATCACCAATTTATATGCTCGATTTATATTTATTTGTGTGGAATTGTGTATGTATGTGTGAAAATTTTCTTGCGCTTATTATTTGTGCATAAAATAAATGTAAATTGAGAATATTTAAATATTTTACTTACGCTTCTGAAATGAATGCACGTATCTTGCAGAAGGGCAGTCCAAACAAATAGGGATATTGATGCCAATATAAAAAAATTTCCGCCGGCAAACCTGAAATATAATCGAAAGTTAAACTTAAATAATATATGTACTTTTTATTATATACTGTAAACATAAAATAAGTATTTATCGTTTTGTAAGTAGTGCTAATGCAAGTTGATTGCAAAAGTTCACTTTACTAAATCACCACAAATGTTTCCCCAATGAGCTTTTCAACTACTTAAATTTAAACGCCTAAATAGATATAGAAACTCTCCCATACATTCGTACATATATATTTACGTACATACATTAGCACTGTTGTAAAAAGTTTTCAAATAAATTATGTATACATCGACATTACCGACAAAATTCCATTAAAAAAAATAAAAACTCCAACAGCTTACATGCTCGCCGCACTGTGTTGCGGCTAGTGGAAAAGTAACTTTTCTCCGATTATTTTTTTCAGTATTTTTAATGATGCAATTTTGTCACAGACATTCCAAGTAAACAAAAAACACATAAAGCTTATTTTTATGTTGGCCCGTTGATTTTTAATTGATTTTAGAAGTCAAATATTCAAAATTTTCACGAAAAGAGGGGATTTGAGGGCTCTATTCAAAATGATCTCATTTGATTTTGGTGACAGATATTTTGATTCGGAAAAAAAATCTGCCTTCGGATAAGTATCTTCTGTAAAAAAAAGGAATGTTGTTTGAGACATTTTCATATGCACCTTTTTTAGAGCGAAAACCCGACTAAAGGTCCATTTTTCCTTTAAATTTGGGTTAGGTAAGCAATATCTAAAAAGTCCCAGAGAGTCCCAGTTCCAAACCCCTACAGAAATGTTACATAATTTGTTTTCAACGAACTGTGAAAAAATCAGCTGCCCATACCTGCCCTCCTGGGAGTTATAGCGATTTTAGTATATCACTCTCAGTATTTATTCCATAGAAATAGAACGGAAATTCTCGGAATCACTTATTGAATAATTTAATCATATTGGTTTTCGGGTGACTTTCCGTCATCCCACGTCAAATTTTTATTATTTTCAGACCGGTTTCGGCTAATCGCCATCTTTTCTTTTTTGTCACTAATTAGTCCGCATGTGTGTCCGTCTTTATATAGTGTTTTCTTTTTGCTTGTGGTGGTACCTTTCTCTCTCTCTGTTGTTTTACTATTTTATTCTCTCTCTTTCGCTCTCTCTCTCTCCCCCTTTGTTTTTACGTCTAGGAAGCAATGAACTTATTGGTAGATGACTGATAATTTGTAATTTTTCTGTAGAATGCAATAAAATATGCCTGTGTTATAAAATAGTATCTTCAAATTTTTTTTTTTATTCTACATCTATTCTAGCACTCCACAAAAATGAGCATAACTCTCTTAAAACTGAAGCTATTGACTTCAAACCGGTATCAAATTAAAGCTTTTATTGCCACCTTTCAAATAAGAAATGAAATAGATTTTGGTTTTATATAAAATTTCAGAGTTTTTCAACAAATATCGAAAAATCATGAAAATTTGACGTTTATAATTCTTGTTCGGACCACCCTATACTTTATTTAAAAAACTAATCATAGGGTATTTATCAGAAATAAAAGAAGAACTAAAATAAATTTTTTTTGTAAATTTTTCGAACAACTTTTTTTTTTTTGACTTTTGTTGAAAATTTGACCCAACAATTTTTTTCGGTGTAAATTTTTTTTTCACTCATTCTGTTTGGGATTTCATTCTGACGAATCTGTAGAAGTTTCTCATCGATACAATTAAAATTACAGTTTAGGCAATATCATTTCCAAAAAATTCCGGTTTCGCAACACTGTGCGCCGGTCTGATACCAGGT
The DNA here is from genome assembly GCA_951828415.1 of Anomoia purmunda. Taxonomy (NCBI): domain Eukaryota; kingdom Metazoa; phylum Arthropoda; class Insecta; order Diptera; family Tephritidae; genus Anomoia; species Anomoia purmunda. Next base: position 15,956,525 of record OX639996.1, read on the forward strand.
TAAGGCAATCACACAAATACATCACGGATTAAGCGCGAGTATGGGGTTCATAATAAAACGTGTTTTTTTTTAGACGTGTGGTTTTCAAGAAGAAATGAAATGCATATAATTTAATATTATGGTGAAGAATTTAGCTTAATTTTAAAGGTAAGGGGTTGCCATTATGTTTTAAAAATGATTTCGGGCAAGTGACCGCCGTGGTTGGCTCGAATAAATTCCAGCCGAGAGGCCCAATTTTCGGCCACTTTTTGCAGCAAATGGGGCCGTACGTCAACAATAACGTGCCGAATATTCTGTTCCAAGGCGTTAATTATCTCGGAGTTATCTGCGTGGTAGACAAGATAAATCACATAACCCCACCAAAAAAAATAGTCCAGCGGTGTTAAATCGCACAATCTTGGAGGCCACGCCACAGGCCCACGACGTTGAGATAATGCGCTCACCAAAAGTTTCCTTCAATAAAATTATTCTTTCGTTGGCTGTAATGGCATGTAGCACCGTCTTTTTGGAACCAAAGGTCGTCCACATCAACTTCTTCTAATTCAGGCACGATAAAGTCATTAAACTTGGCTCCCCATTGACTGTAACATTATGGCCGGTTTGATTTTTGAAAAATTGTGGACCAAGGATTCCCTCTGCCCATAGAGTACACCAATACCAAGCAGTGACTTTTCGATGATGTAACTGTGTCTCATCTATGACTTGTGGATTATCAACACTCCAAATGCGACAATTTTGTTTATTAACCTACCCATTGAACCAAAAGTGAGCTTCCTCGCTGAACAAAATTTTCTTTTAACCCTTTCAACCCCGATTTTGTTCCTGTTATCTTAAAATTTTTTTTTTGGTTTTAATCTCATTATATTTATTCTAGAAACGTATAGTCAAATTTTCAGTTCGCCACTCCCACCCGTTTGAGCGCTACAGAATGTTGCCTGTGAGCAACGTTGGGCAATGGTGGTATAAAATTTATTAAATTTTTTTTTTTTAATCGCATTTTATTTTATTTATTGGGGAAAAATTAGGTATGAAAAGACAAAAAACAGTTTTTATTGTTATTGCAGCAAAGATTGACCTTACATTTAAGACATTTGGACATTGGAGTTCCTGTCTTGCACAACCTGCAGCGATATATGGGATATTTTCAACACTGAATACAGAAGATGCCGCCGTGGGCGCAGAGTTTCTTCTGGTTTGCCGAGTTTGACAGCTCTCCACTACAAGTAGACGAGTCTTTTTTTTCCAAATAAGTCACTCTTTTTAGTATTTTGTAGATTTATTTATTTAAGCTATGCCTAAAGATTATATAAAGTAATGAATATATTTCCCATACATTCTTTGTTTACCGAATTTGATAACTGTCACTTCGCCGCGAAAAAGTTCAAACTTATAGTATATGTTTAGTTTATTTAAGCTAAATAAAGCTCCACCACAACTTATCAGATTTTAGGCTCGAAAATCGAACGATCCTTAGAAGCAAAGGAATTTGCGGTAGTGGCATTCCTGAACATAGCCAGGGACTTCAACAATGCCCTCCCATGAGTGATTACCTCAGCCTTGGTGGACCTGCGGGTGGACAAATCTCTGGTCTATTGCTCACCAGCAGGGTTGTGAACCCTGAGCTCCGCAGAGAGGAGCTCCCTCTACACTCCTGTGGATAGGGACGGTAAACCAACTACTGTGGCGCATGGAAGTGGATGGATACGAGATTGTTGCATATGCCGACGGTTTTGCGGTAATAGTACGGGGAAAAAATTCTCAAATCTTGTGCCACAAGTAGCCGACGTTACAAAGTACCGGCACTTACACCTGTTAAGCTTAGATGTGGGACTGGGGATTTTCGCCCAAGATAGTCCACTGGATTTATACGGCCATCGTTGGTCCGATCTTGCTCTACGGAGCCCTAGTCTGGCGGCCAACACTCAGTAAATCAACAGCGCTTAAGCAGGACCACAGGCAAAAAAGGGGCGCATAATTTTGTAAAAGTAGAGCCTTGTGTTCCTTAGCTACTGAGTCTCTGAATGCAACTCTGCATCTCCCTGAACTTGACGTAGTGGCTCGAGAAATGATATTACTCATGAGCTCATATAAGAAACGCTGGAGAAACCTTCCAATGTGTAAAACAGTCAGGCTCAAGTGGCTCTCTTATGATAAAAGGCGCACGTCCGCAATTCTGGGGTTAAAAAGGAAGGAATAAGAATTCTTACATGCCACTACTGCCTAATTGGTGTACATGCTCTGAGAGTGGGAGGAGGGAGAGCGCCGTACTACTGCGGCAGCTGTAGACGAATGAATGCATACAATCGTGCAACAATTTCGGCACGTTCTTGCGGAAATAGCGGAAATCAAATTAAGAGCAGTTTCAAAGTTTATTACGTTAGCGAAATGGTTTGATCTAATTTACGGCTGTACTATAAGTTGCACTTCAACAAAAAAAAAAAAAACACCAACAACAAAAAACAAACATTGGTTTGCATATATTAATTCCGTTGAAAAAAAAAAATGTAAAAAAAAAATGCTCTAAGTCTATGAAAAATTGTTTCTTTTTTACCGGTTAAAGCCCCATGCAAATCCATTTAGTAGTTTCGGAGATTAGTTGTGTTCAAACAGACAAATAGGTAAACAGATACAAAAATTCTAAAAATTATCCAAATGTATTCTATTGAAAGAAATGATTAATGTACTGACAAGTCTTTTCTATGTACGTCTTTTATACAGAAAATAGTTTAATTTCTTCTAGCTATAGCTCTGCTTGTTTTACACTAAATGTATTTTATCTATAAATCAATAACACTACTCGACAAATTTTGATCAACTTTAGTCTCCAAGAATAAAATAGTCCTTTCCTAAAGTGAAATTTTCTCCTGATTCCGAATATGACTTCCATTTTCTTGTGGCAGATCTAGTTTCCGAGATATCGGCGAAAATATGAAAATTCCCATTTTTGCAGAACACTACTTCATATAGGTACGGCAAAAATTTGCATTTTTCATTTTTTCGTTTTTAACTGTTGAATTATGCATTATACTAATTCCCATAAAAACTTCTTGCCTTCTTCGCCCTCAAGTATCTTCAGTAGTTTGGCCACTATGCCAAAAAACGTTCAAAAAATGTTGAAAAAAAAAACGAAATTTTTTACACAATTTCAGATTTAACCATTTTAAAATCGGAAAAATTCTATTGACGAAAAAAAGTTAGCCCTCCTATGTTGTAGGTAATTTAACTACAAAAATTTTAAGCATACCAGTACAACAATCGGACGTGCCATTGAAACTATAGCCCCGTTAACTTGCAAGCGTTAGGGTCTAATAAATTTAAAAAGACATCAAGTATTTAATTGTCACTACTGTTTGTTGTAAATTTTGTTTTGCAAATTGTAGTGCAAATTTATACATACTATATCGGTAGATGTGTTTACGAAATGGCTTGTTGCAAAAGAGATTTTAAATGTAAAAATAATCCGGATGATTTTTGCTTTATTTGCGGACATTATATTTTCGGAAACTCAGCTCGGAAAATAACTTATTCTGTCAGAGATGCATACTTTCATTATTTCGGTTTCCGTGTAAAAAATTTCGATAAATCTTGGACACCTAATTTTATTTGCGCCTCCTGTAGATTAACTTTAATGAGATGGGTATCGGGTAAAGGTCATAACATGAAGTTTGGTGTTCCAATGATGTGGACTGAACCCTTTAACCACGACCAGTGCTATTTTTGCGTGATAGACCTTAAAGGTAAAACGAGAAAAAAGAGGAAATTAATAAGTTATCCAAATGTGGCATCAGCTAAAAAACCAAAACTACATGACCATACCTTACCCATACCTAGACCGCCTATAAGTTTTGAAGCCTCAAGCGAAAGTGACTCCGAAGCAGATAATTCAGAAAGTGGACAAGAAGGAGAGATCCCACATCGAGTCTCACAAGCCGAACTTAATGACTTGGTCAGAGATTTGAAATTATCGAAATTTGATAGCGAAGTTCTAGGATCTCGTTTGCAGCAATGGGGCAGCCTGGGCCCTTCGACAAGTACTTCCAAATTTCGAAATAGACACAAGACTTTCTCTTCTTTTTTTACTAAAAGTGAAAATATTTGCTACTGCAATGATGTTCAAGGTTTATTTGAAGCACTAAAATTAGAAAATAAAGTGGATGATTGGCGCTTGTTTATAGACAGTTCAAAGCATAGTTTAAAAGCAGCATTACTCCATAAAGGAAATTCGTTACCGTCAATACCAGTGGCACATTCTGAGAATACTAAAGAAACTTATTTAAGCATATCAAATTTACTTGAGCTCATTCAATATAAACAATTTAATTGGAAAATTTGTGCGGACTTAAAGGTAAGCAGTTTCGGTGGTACAGTTTAAAATAAATAGTATATGAAATACATCCTAGGTTGTAGCTATAGTTCTCGGACTTCAAGGAGGTTTCACTAAATATTGCTGTTTTCTCTGTCTTTGGGACAGCCGTGCTAGAGAAACCCATTATATTCAGGAAAACTGGCCACCAAGAGCTGAGTACGAACCAGGTGCCTTCAATATCGCAAACCCGCCTTTAGTAAATCCCGAACGAGTTATTTTGCCAGCACTTCACATCAAATTAGGATTAATGAAAAATTTTGTAAAGGCTTTAAATAAGGACGCGCCATCCTTCCAGTACCTAACGAAATTTTTCCCTAAAATAACTCAAGCCAAATTAAAAGAAGGTATATTTGTTGGTCCGCAAATTAGAAAGTTGCTGAAAGACGAAAATTTTGCGAATCATTTATCATCAGTAGAAGCAGCGGCTTGGGACAGCTTTAAGCAAGTCGTTAGTGGGTTTCTTGGCAACAACAAAGATCCCAACTATAGAGAGATGGTCAAAGCCTTGTTGAAAAACTACAGTGCTATGAAATGCAACATGTCCCTCAAAATGCATTTTTTGCATTCACATTTGGATAATTTTCCCGCAAACCTAGGTGCTGAAAGTGATGAACAGGGTGAAAGGTTTCACCAAGACCTCATGATTTTTGAAAAGCGTTACCAAGGTTTTTGGAATGAAGAAATGATGGGAGATTATTGCTGGACAATAATACGGGAGACAAACCCAGAAAATTATAAACGGGTAGTTAGAAGTACCCACGTCCCTCACTATTGACCACCACGGTAAAATCGCTCAATTTGACTTTTTTAGATGTAGATATGTATGTATTTAATGTTGTTGTCGTTGTTGTTTTTTACTGAATTGCTGATTTATACTCATATTACTCAATTGAATACAGTTTAACGTGCAAACATATGTCTATAATAAAACGTTATAAAAAAATAAAAACCTAGTTTGAATAAAAATTTTCTCTATAAAAAAATTGTAGGATAGACGCTTGCAAGTTAACGGGGCTATAGTTTCAATGGCACGTCCGATTGTTGTACTGAATTGCTAAAAATTTTCGTAGTTAAATTACCTACAACATAGGGCTAACTTTTTTTCGTCAATAGAATTTTTCCGATTTTAAAGTGGTTAAATCTGAAATTGTGTAAAAAATTTCGTTTTTTTTCAACATTTTTTGAACGTTTTTTGGCATAGTGGCCAAACTACTGAAGATACTTGAGGGCGAAGAAGGCAAGAAATTTTTATGGGAATTAGTATAATGCATAATTCAACAGTTTAAAACGAAAAAATGAAAAATACAAATTTTTGCCGTACCTATATGAAGTAGTGTTCTGCAAAAATGGGAAAGTCATATTCGGAATCAGGAGAAAATTTCACTTTAGGAAAGGCCTATTTTATTCTTGGAGATTTTTTTTGTCGAGTAGTGTAATTATTAAAATTATTTACATTTTTATAAAGATATACATGTAATTTATTGAAAATAAATTTTACCACAGAAAAATTATAATAATGCAAATAGGTACATATACATATATAGGTATATATATATATTTAAATATATCAAATAACTCACCATATATAATATAAAGTCCTTAATGCTTTAAATCTAGTCGCGATGGCCCTTTTTTCCATCACGCCCAGATTTTTTGTTATGTATTTTTTGAAGTAATGATTTTTTGAGTTGGTCTTATATATATACTTTCTGCCAGCTAGATCAACATAATTAATTTAACATGCATTTGTTTCAAAGACCAACTCAAAAAATCATTAAGTTCAAATACTTCAAAAAATACATAACAAAAAATCTAGGGATGATAGATTTATATTACATATGGTGAGTTATTTTAACCCATAACAACTGCTATTATATCTGTAAAGGCAGGCAATGGAAAACCTCTGAGTGAATTTCTGCAATGAAAAAACTTCTCACAAAAAACATTCGCCATTCGGAGTCGGCGTAAAACTGTAGGCTCCTCAATTTGTGTTACATCGCGCCAGCCACTCCTTCATTCTGTTAACTGGCGCCAATTAGAAATACCAAGTGACGTCAAGTTCTTTTCCACTTGGTCTTTTCAACACAGAGGAGGCCGTCCTCTTTCTCTACCACCACCAGCAGTTCCAGCGTTAAATACTTTCAGGGCTGGAGCATTTTCGTCCATTCGCACGACATGTCCCAACCAACGTAGCCGCTGTATTTTAATTCGCTGGACTATGTCTATGTCGCGGTAAAGCTCATACAGCTCGTCGCTTCATCGTCTGCGGTACTCGCCGTCGGAAAGACGTAAATGTTCATAAATCTTTCGTAGAATCTTTCTCTCGAACACTTCAAGACCGTCTCATCCGATGTAGGATGAGAGACCCATAGAGTGTGGCTTTGGTTCGTCGAGAGAGGGCTTTACTGCGCAATTGCCTAGTCAGCCCAAAGTAGCACTTTCAACCTTTCCTCAACATTTTCGAAATTATAATTGTCAACAGTGAGGCGGTAGTCAAGACGCGAGTGCGCTCACTGTTCATTTGATGACAGGAGGTACCTCATAAGCAGCAGCAGCATAAGTCAGAAGTTGCACGATCTACTAAAATATGGAGACTGAACGGTTCAACTCTGCAGCATGAATTATCTTTTGTACCATAAGGTTAAAGAAGACGCACGAAAGAGAGCCGCTCTGTCTAAAACTTCGTTTGGTATGAAACGGCGCGGAGAGGTCCTTCCCTATTCTGACGGAGCTGGTGGTGGTGCTCAATGTCATTTTACATAGCCGTCTTAGTTTTGTTGGGAGACCAAATTTAGACATTGCGGCAAATAGGCAGCTTCTTCTCGTTGTAACGAAAGCGGATTTGAAATCGTGAATGTTTGGTCCATGGCAGATTTGCCAGGTCTAAATTGAAGGAGAAATTCGGCCAAAATCGCTTAAGTAAGTAAGTATGTGGGCACACAGATACCCTAGTTATGTGCCTGGGGGGGTTTTTTTTTGCTTATACGTTCTACGGCTAAACTTTAACTTTATTAAGCTTATAGTTTATTTATTTATTAAATTATTTATTTATTTGATTTCATCTACTACTCGTAGACTACAACTCGGTTAGATTACTAAAATTAAAAAAAAGAAATATAATTGAAAGAAAAACCAAAAAGGTGGTAAAATAACAACGAACTTGTACAAAATTTGTGAGCATATAAATGTGTAACCATATTAAAGTAGACTAGTTAAAATTAAAAAAAAAAACAAAAGTGCATGACTAGATTTCGTTGGGAATTAAAACTCTCATGAGTATTTGAAAAAAAACCTCTAAATTAGAACAACAGACAACGTGTAGTGGTTCATTGAGCATGTAGTTAGTTTTGAAATAAGGTAATCGGAACATAACGCTGAATCTGAGATTCCGAGCAGTACAATTGAAAAGTAACAAATTTCTAGAAGAAGTGAGATATGTTACGCGTTTCTAATGTAGGAAATGCCAATAAAAGACACCTAGCTAAATTTATAATTCGGCATACTACATTTCCACCGGAGAGTGAATGGCGTACCTTTCTAAAGTTAAGGATGAACCCGAACAGAAAGAATTCCAAATGATGTCGCAATCCTCAAGATTCGATCTTACAAGTGAAAAGTAGCAACTCTTAAGCGTGCAAGGGTCCCGAAATTCATTCACTGAATACCTAATTAGGAAACCATAAAGTCCATATGTTTAGAAAAAGACATTTCCAAGGTAAATATTTCATTCATTTCATATTCTTCTTCTTTTCGTAAATTTTTGTAAGTTTGAGAGGCAAACTTCATTCTTCTTCACAGCATGTTTCCAGTCTGAGTAAGTCCTCCTGAAGATGAATGCAGTCAGACACATTTTCTAGGCGACGGTATACCTTTATGTCATCTATTGGACAATGCGATGTTTGTAAAATTTCTGGTAGATAATTGAAAAAAAAAATCAAGAAAAATAAGGATCCTTGGTGGTTGTCTTGCGGCACGCCTTAGGTGACTCTAATCACATCTGACTTGGTATTATTTATAAGGACGAATTGGGTCCAATCAGCAAGATAAGATGCAAACCTCTGAAGCATTCTAGCATGCCATCCGATTGTTTTCAGTTTTTTTAATAAGTAGTATTTTATAGACTAACCTTATCAAATTAAACAGCGAGTTTGCTTGAAAATGTGCTTTAAAAAATACGACAACAAAAATTTTACTAAGTTCAAAGTATGTACTTACACTCATATACTTGTATGCACAAATATATATCTCGTATAAATGTATATCTAAAAATAAACAAATACCAATACATCAAAAGGATAAGTGCAGCACATTTGTGAATTCCACTATTCTAATACTGTGCATATGCAAAAGGCAAATGTACATAAATCTACGTGCTTTAGCAACTCACGCTTTGTCTGCATTTATTTCATTTATCCGCCGACTTACGAGCACTCACTTTTACGGATACCAGGCGTGACTATGCTTTTATTTACGTACATCTACAAAAATCTACAAATGTATCTCAATCATTATGTACATGCTTGAATTTTGTATTTTTATTTGCTCGCTTATGTCTGGCTTTTACTACTGCTTTGCATCTTTAAAATTCACATCCTTCATCTCGAGTTCATCCAAACTTGCAAACATTCATTTTACACTGTATTCCAAATACATCGCGCATTTGTAAAACGTGAGTGCTTACTTACTGAGAGTAATGTACGAGGTATATTTTATACATATTTACTATATGTACGAGGGGGCTAAAAAAGGGTCTGACCAAAATCTTTTCATATTTACTCTTAATTTTCGCCTCTTTTTTTGTTGTTTTGTCATCTCTATATAGACACGAATGATTTCTGTGCATTTCTTAAAACAGTTCAACATCTCTTGCTTTTTAAGCTTATCAAATTCAGCATTAAATGAAGCAAAAATCTTTTAAAAATACATCATAGATAAAAAGACGAAGAGCTAGAAAAGATTTTGAACGATTTAGCTGAAAGTCTTTCGGCTGGAGATTTTTGAATAGTGACGAAAATTATTAACCGAAACAAAATGTTGACCTTATTAGAAGTGGGAGTGATTCTGAATGATTTGATAAATCGAAGAAACCAATAGTAACTCTAATAACTGAATCATTGGATGAAATGGGTGATCCATTATTTGATTTAAAATTACCGTCTGTAGAAATCGCAACCAGTGCAACATAGAACCGGAAGGCTACGGACTCAAAATGCCATAAATGCGACTAGTTAGACACACTGATTTATTTGATGCTAAATATGAACGCTATAGTGTTTAAATATAAAAGATTTTTTTTTTTTGAGTTTGGCGCTTTGGGTTTTAAATAATTTTAATTTATTGTGTATAAATATTTTCAGACAATATTGCCCACGCCTTACCCAAACTTTTAATACTAAAATCATGATTTATACCTTAGATATTTAAAGATTTTCATTATTTCGATCGCATTTGATGAATATTTTGTGATTTTTTTGTTCGATCAAAAGTAGTCGATATTCTTGGCATTAAACCTTTCCGTTCATATTCGGTCGATATTTTGTGATTTTTGATTTTTCGATCAAAAATAATCGATATTCTTGATTTTAATTTTTCCTATCATATTTAATCGATATTTTATGATTTGTATTTTTTCGATCAAATGTAATTGTTGTTCTTGGATTTAAAATCTTTTGATCATAATAAAGGCAAACAAATTTGTCGGCGATGACAAAAATATCTGCAACACCAAAAAAAGAAGCAGACTGTGTCAGAGACACGGCCATTAAGTTTAACGTAGAATACGCCATCCGATAAGACAGAAAACACATGTAACAATAAATGATAAATAATACAAGCAAATGAATTTCTTTATTTGATAGTTACTTTGGATGATATACATAAGCTTATGATAGGAAAAATAGGATAAAAATGTTTTTAAATTATCAATTAAATTTCTCGCAAAAACGAAGTCAATGGCTGTTATCAATAGTAAAGATAAATGATAAATAACATACGCGAATCAATTTTATTATTTTTTTTGCAGTGCGGCAGCATTTTCTCTTCTTTTACTCTACTTTAACTTGCCCGCCTAAAATTATGCAATACAAAGAAAGGGCTGCACGAGTACATTTAAATCGCCCAACAGCAAACACTCAACCAAACACCACACACATATTTGTGTGCATGTGTTTATACAATTTTCATTTGAGAAATTTAAATATTAGGAAGATATCAACCAACATGAAATGTATGTCAAACGAAAGCTAACATCTTCATTTGACTACAAAAAAAAAAAAAAAAAAAAATTAATCGAGCCGTTTCCATATAATTAAAGAAATAGAGATTACAACAATAAAAACCTGACATTGGTGCCCATACCGTAAGGTAGGACGTATTCTACGCCAAAAAACGATTTATGTCTTATTATCGAAGAGAGAAACAATATCGATCAACTACGATCGATCTAAAATATAAAAATCGCAAAATGTCAATAGAATTTGATCAAAAATATGTTTTTTAATATAGATTTGTATAGCAAATGACATAAGGATTATATGGATATTTTCGAACTTTGTTTTGGGCGAATTCTTCCCTGTCAGTTTTTTTTTATCAGAATAGCTCAAAATAACATTATTTTCGATTCCTGCTTCAGAAGAACTTGCAGTTTATAAGAATTTACAAAAAAAAACTTTGGGTATCTCAAATTTTTGTATAAAGTTTCTAAATAGTATGTACAGCTATAATGCATTATAATACTTAATCCCAGGTATCCAATTTGACAATGTTGCGAACCGACGTCTGGAAAGTTCTGCATAAAAGTTTGCTCCGATTCGGGAAATATTTGCTAAATGGTCCGTACTTTTGGTAGATTATTTCAATGCGTTACGACCTATGAGCAATTTCTTGATTTTCGGGTAAGATGTAAGTTTTGCCAATATATGACTTAATCCAATCGTACTTAGGAAAACCAAGTGGTGGTGTAGCAGGAAAAAAAATTAAGGTGTGAACGTGTGGTTCTTCATTTTGTTTGCAAGCGAAAGGGCCATAGCATTATGATGGACAATTTTTTCTCATCTCACAATCTGGGACAAAAGTCGTTGTCTCAAGGCCTGACAGAATGCGAGGAAATAAACGGAGCATTCCACCAAAACTTCATTGCATTGTAAAATGGTCCCTTTATTCGAATCGAAATTTGAATTCACCGAAAACCCAAACCTTGTATCATATGTAGGGCAGGAGAGATAAATACGTAGTTCTAGAAAGTATGCGAGTGCTGTTCAATCGGATGAAAAAAAATGTCCACAGTTTATTTAATATTATAACAAGGCGTGACAGTCATTTATATTTCTTTAGTTGGCAATTCATAAGCATTTTTTTGTAAAAGATAAAAAAATCGATGGCCAATGGCTGTATTCTCAAACATGATTGACATTTCGGCTCAGAACGCGTGCATTATTTTCAAAGGTATAGATACAAATTGTCAAGCAAATATAAAAAAAAAATGCGGCCAGTTTTTTGCGAGAGCTTGGAATATCTCTAGAAAAACCTTACAGGGCAATTTAAAACGACGTACCACGAAGTGAACCAACAGTACCTTTATATTTTCACATTAGAGAAGATTCACAAAATTACTCAATGCGATGTTCTAGTAGTTCGTTAGTACAGATCAAAACGTCAACACAATCTTGTGAATCTCCAGAGCATCAGGCTACTCGAAAAAGATGTCAAAGTGTATCACCGACTATTCAAGCAAAGAGTAGATACCAAATATGTTATAATGAGAAATATAAAACACTATAAACATAAATGGTGTTTGTCAAGGTATCGCTATAAACTTGCATAAAAAAAATATACTTTTTTTTTTGTTTTTCCTAAACAAAAATAATTTTATTGCTACAAAATACATACAAATTCCATAAGTGTACAAAGTCAAACACAAGGGTGGGAAACGTAAGTTTTTTGAGGCGGGGAAAAAGTTTAAGACTTTTTCCTTCAAATTTTCCCTTAATTTTTGGAAATAGCCGGAAATCACAATGCCCTAGATCCGGAGCCGACGCATTGTCATGATGTAAAAAAAATGACGCCGAAAATCGTATGGCTCTGGTTTTCCAACAAATTTTTGGAAACTTTTAATAAGCCGCCTTCGGTTTATCATTTTGAAGTTACCGTTTGATCTCCTGCCTGGGGAACTACAGCTACGATGTTTGATCGGGGAAGTAAACTCACATCATTACTTTTGTTGCTGATTTTTTTTGTTGCTTAGTTTATGCGGTTGGAATTGCTCCTATTGTGCTCCATATCATGAACTGCTGCTTGGTTTCCAGATCGTACTTGTAGCACTAAAATTCGTCGGTAGTTGCGACTTTATTAAAGTTACTAGACTACTCATTTAAAATTCGTGGAATGCATCGAGCAGATTTCTTTTTATATTCCAGATGATTACTAAATTCTCGCGATACAGACATGGGATTTAAGCCCAACTCATCTACAAAACTTCTGTTTGTGTTGGTGGATTTTCTCCAGATTCAGCGGCAGCTATTTTGCGTTTTCATGCTTCATGAACTTCCAGGATATTATCGTCCGTCAAAATAGTCTATGTGGCTTCATATGTCCATGATCTCCCTTTGAGAGATTTCGGATCAATTTTTTCAAAGCACATATTAACACCACCAGAAGATTCTTGCTCAAACTCATCTGCCAGTATGTTGTCAAGAAGGCCGATCTCTATGCTTTGTCCTCTTTCGACGATCCCTTCCAAATTCCTCTCCGGCACTGCAGATATGTGTTCCACCTCATCGCTGCTTTCCTCGTCATGTCATTGGAAACATCCCCATCGAAGTTCAAAATTATTTCAATATCTTTGTTTGTCAAGCTCTTCTCTTGGGGTCTCATGTCTAAAAGTAGGTAAATTAATTACCATAATTGCCCAAAGTTGCTCACAAGCAACTTGACAACTTTGAAAATTACCCACCTGTTGTTCGGTTGCAATTCTAAGATTTAACTTCTACAAATATTTTACTTGATGTTTACTAAAAAAGATTCAATAAACATATTTTAAATTTTTGTTATAATTTTGAAAAAAAAAGTCACTTGTCTTGACACACGCGCCTACTAACTCTGCTTATTGAGAATCGAATTAGCTGTTGTTTTATTCAACTTAAAGAGAATACTTGTAGCTTTCGATATCGATACGGTTGCACGAACAAAAACAAAAATAACGCTGACCGTTAGTCGTCAAAGATATGAAGTTGCCCACAAGCAACCTTGGGGCCGAAAGGGTTAACCGATTTTTTGTTATGTAAAAAATGTCTCTTAAACAATCGGCTTGAAGTTTTTTAAAGGCTATGCCACATAAAACGCATGTTGCACTTTGGGTGACAAGTTCGCTATGACAAATAAATTTAATACACACAACTACGCTGGCATTAAAATGATGCTGAAAGTTCGCAAACTAAAATTTTTTCGCAAGCATTGAGCGTCAGCTGATTTTTATATTTTTTTATTACTTAAATTCGCTTGATAACAAGCGCTAAACTTAAATTGTACACAAATAAACAAAGTAAATAAAAAATTTAACCAAAATAAATACTCAGTTTTTAACGCGTGTTTTCAAAGCGTTTATTGTGACATTAATTTTGTGCTCCTCCCTTTTCTGCCAATACCACAAATGCCAGGCGACGCAAATCCTTTCTATGTGGCATCTACTTAAACCTCTCAGAATGCTTATAACGCAAAATCATTTTTACTGTGGTTTGTACAAACAAAATTCTCCTCCTGCCTAAATTCGTGTTGTGATGGATTCAACAGCCTACAGCTGTAAACTGAATTTTTACTCAGACTACTGCTTTTACACGAAAAACCAAATGTACCTCATCAAAGCCATGCACATGAATTTCTGATATTTGCAAAATTTAAATTATACTTTGAAAATCCAGCTATCCTCTCCTGACCTAAAATTGTATCTCATTCATATCATTTTATAGTAATAAAATAAATTTACCTACGTTTTTTTTTGATATGAAATGCGATAAACACTTATCTGGGTTATGTTTGTTTTCAGCAAGTAAGATTCGAATACGAGCATCTCAATTGACGTCGGTGAAGTTGTGCAGAAGCTCAAAAGATATGCAAGTGATTTATCTGTAGTCATCGTCATGACGGTATATTTACTTCTCTATCTAAATATACAAACATGTATATTAAATATTTTTCATTACGCTTATGGATTTGTTTTATTGTTCACCAAATGATTTTACATACTTGAATCGTCGTTCAATAGTTCAAGTGTACTGACTTTTGGGGTTATAAATTTTTAATTTTTAATTGTATTGAAGGTATCATTCCGCTTTTTATCATTCATTTCGTACGTCTTGTATTCCCAACAAACATTTTTGGAAAAAAAATTGTTCTAATATTGCTATTTATATTTCTGGCCTTACAAGGGGAAACGGTTTTATTGCTTTTCAAAATATGATTGAAGTTGGTTTTTGGCTTCCAAATGTGTGACGTTTTGAACTCAATACCAGTAGTTGGTAAACTATTTACGGAAATAAAACAAAATAAAATTTTTCCTATTTAAGTGGGTCTTCTATCCCCCCGGTTTCAAAAAATCTTTAATTTCAATCTATTGGGTGATTCACAAGGTGTCATAAGCCATAAAGTCAAAAAATTAAAATAAATCAAAATTGCTTAGTTTTAATTATTTATATCAATACAATCAAATTTTGAACTCAAAAATTGTATGATATGAGACATTGTGATACAAAATTTTTTTGTTACATTTTTATAGCCTCCAATATGATGTAAAATTTAAAAAAATTTACAATTTGTAAAATAAAACAAATTTCTCTCGAAAGAAACATAGCCACGGTAAATATATGCGTATGGGGAATATCAGTTTTCTGATTACAGATTACCCAATGTCTTGTTTTTTGGTCTTCAAAATTCTAACTTAAAAATCATTACATGTAGCTTAAAAAAAATCAAAATCTATTTAGTAGATCCTTTGCTATTTATTCCAGAAAAATCCGCCCAATTTTGGGCAACGAGAACAGACGACCCCTTTAAATTTTATTGTTGTCGATGGTCGGACAACGACCAGCAAATAGTTCCTGAAGACGATTTCATACTGAAGTCGAAATATCGAGAACAATCAAATTCAAACAAGAAAAACTTAGTATTGTTTTATTTACTTATATAGTTTATCAACTACTAGCTCTTAACTAAACAAATCATTTTATTTTCGAGCCATATTTTAATTGTTCAACCACTTCTTCTGATGTCGAGAAACGTTGACCATGTAGTTTGTTTTCGACGTAAGGAACAAAAAGAAATCATTGGTGACAAATCAGAACAATACGGCAGATGGTACACCAATTCTGTGTTCTGTATTTTTATAAAAATTAACTAAAAATCAAAACAAAAAAAATACCATGGTTACGCTGTTCAAAAAATATCAAATTTTGTTGTACTGTGCAATTTGACAGATGAGGGAGCATAGCCAATATCTTCATTGTATTCCTCATAATAGAAATAAAGTACAGAGTTGGAAAAATTAAAACTAAAAATGTAACTGTCATCATCCGATGTTTTGTAGTGGAACTAACTACTAACTACCAACATAACTTTGAAAGGGCGAGAGAAATATTAATTTTTTCTGATACCGATAAATTTCTTTAAAGCGATAACCATTCTTATCGACATCATTACAGTGGCACGTAGCATGATTCAGTTTTTTATCGCATAAAATGCGTTTTTCTTGGATCTGCCCAAATGGTAGCAATTTCGGCTGACATGGACAATAAGAAAGCTTGTGGGCTTTAATTCTCGATATTTTAAAGGCTAATGATCAATAGACAGATGAAAAAAAGGAGGTTTTGGTGGTTTATTTACAGTAATTTATTTATTTATTGAATAGAACTCAAATAGGAAAAAAACTAGCTGGTAACCTAAGTGGAAATAATCGTTTTCACCTTGGTGTTTCACAAGGTTCTTTTTTCTTAATATACTTTAACCCTATTTTTACCTCTCCTATCGTAACAGATGACTGGTGATCGCTTATAGCCCTTCTAATTACTTCGAGGTAACAGTTGGGATAAATTAAGATGCCTTCAGTTCTCATTTGATTATTTAACCTGAGAACACATTTCGGTTACTGTCACATATAACTGATGGTAAACGTCTCAAAAATTTTGGTATAGACTTAATTAAATTCCATTTTTTTAAAAGATGGCAACCTTTCCCAACTTTTGCATACCAATAAATATTTTGTTCGACACGCATATTTTTCCGTTTAAAATAATTTGTGTATAGTTTATTTTAATTCGACTTTTGAATTAGGTGGCAACCCTCTACATGTTATGCGCCTTCGCTTCAGCGAACCGAACAGTTTGACACACATATTTTCACATTTCATTTAACTCGTGCATAATTTAAATAAATTCTTTTGAATTTAGCTAGCTTTAAACTTTCGCCTCAGCGAAAGTAACCATTTCACACCTAAACTTCAGTATTTTATATAACATTTGCATAAATTAAAAAGCAACTTTTCAAACAGGTGGCAACCCTCGCCAAAATTTATGCGTGAACCTTCTCCTCCCCGAGATCAAACGTTTGCCATCCATATTTTATTACTTTTTATAATTTGTGTATAATTAAATTCGACTTTTAAAATAGGTGGCAACTCTAATAAAATTCTAGCTATGAACCATTTTCCCGAGACGAACCGCTTGACACCCATATGTATTTTAAAATTTCATATAATTTGTTTATAGTTTAATTACATTTGACTTTTCAAATAGGTGGCAACCCTCTTCCAAGCATAAAATATACTTTACAATCTATTCCCACACCTACCAAACATACATAGATACTACTTATATACAAAATATCATAAATGTCGGTATTGTCGTATCAGAGGAGCTCGACCACAAACTCGCTCTATTCTTCTAATCACTTTGCATTGCCATACTATTATTTTCATATTACTATTATTATTGTTATTATTAAGCATATGAAAGGTTAATAATATTCAAATAAATATTAAATACTTTAAAATATCGTCGCCTTGTTTATTTAGCCACAAGCGCTACCCCAATTAAATAAATAAATTTCAAACTAATTTTCCAGCGCAAGATGAAGTTGTTTGCCTCAATATTATGTAATACTTATCAGATATGTGTATGTGTGTATGTGTTTTTTTTTTTGTTTAAATTGCTTATCTCGAGAAAGTGTTAATCTACAGAATTATGTTGATAAATCACAACACAAATCCTTATAAGCATTTCATTAGCTAATTTACATTTATATTAATAAAACTTTTGATAAATAAATTAGATGTATAAATGTGGTAGTAGGTGGGTGCTAGAATAAATTTACTGTTCTGAATTCCTTAAAATGTTATTATGCAAATGTCAAAACAACAAGAGACACATGTCTCTCATGTATTTTTTTTATAAGATTATTAACTAAGTACACACAGAGACACAAAGATACTACATACAGACAGATTTAGGTTAGCGCTACGGTGTGCAACAATGTGTGATAAGAGTGGTGAACTTTCCTGGCCCGAATTTTAGATAGCCCACAAGTATTTGATAAACATTAGAAAGAAAATAACGACAGGCAAAAGCAATGGGCGGTGTGCTATATAAATGGGTAAAATTTAAGAGAATTTATTCAAAAAATTCGGCTGTGTTTTTGTTTTTTTTTTGTGAAATTGTATCATCAAATAATTTAGTTTGTTTCTAATCGAAAAATGGATTTCACAAATTTGGTGAACATGCACACACATAAACATTTGCCTGAGCGACCATCTGCTTTATATGTATAACGGCTGTGCGAATTGTTCAAACTTTGATTAGATTTTTCCGTTAATTTTTAACTTTTAATTACATTTCTTTTTATTATTAAAGGTGTGCTATGTATAATTAGAAATTTCAAACTTTTATACATGAACTAGCCTATACCCCGCGTGTGTCGATATGTTTTAACTTTTTGATCTTTTTTTTATGAAGATAATTTTTAACGTTTTTCTTCATGTTACATAAATGGCAAAAAAAGAGCTTCACCCTTCTTATCCAGATATTCGACATTAATTTTCATTTCGGTTGAAAATAAAGAGAAAAGAAAGAATAACAAAAAGTAATCAAAATGATGCCGTGCAAAAATAAAACTATTTTCAAAAGAAAATTAGTCTAACCGATTTCTATTAAAACTTTTTTTTTTTAAATTAAAAATATTATAAAATATACCCCATGTTTGTCCTTCATGGAAATTAATGCTGTAGTTTTGATATTAGTGAGTTCAATTATGTGTTATATTAAATTATTTGCATCACCTACGGTCACACTTTAAAAAAAAATGAGAAGAACAAAGCTCCACGTCGGACAGTGCGGACGTGTAAATTATTTGCCCTGACGACTGTTATCGTAGTGTAAACGAAATATATTGGAAACAAAGTAAACCATTTGTTTTACTAGCACCAAACACCCCCTTGACCTCGATTAAAATTAGAAATAAAGCTAAAAAATCATTATTATGAAATTGAGAAGATTGAAGATTGATCAAAAAAACTAAAGTGCTTCCGTAGTGTCTACCGGAAATCGCCACAGAAGAGGAAAATAACAGTCCGATAAATTTTGCTTTCATTTGGCGATAATCTTTTAGAATTCTATCAACTGCCTTAATTTTTTTTCGATTGCGCTGGTCTACTACAAAATCCTCCCGCAAAAAAAATGTACCACAGATATGAAGGTTAGAATGCTCTAAATCCATTTCCGTTTTTCGATTTTTTCCATCACGTCTGATTGTATACCTTCTATTTATATGATTAATATTCTATGTATTTAACTTAAGTATTTTATTTGTTATTAAAGTATTTTTCTAAGAGCACATTCAATAATCATATGATAGAACTTTCAAAAATTGTTCTTTTAGAATGCTGCAAACTTGTAAGAATACTGCGTCTGTTTTTACCACATTTGCGGTGAATTCACGCTGAAAGCACCACGAATTATAAAAACAGATTTGGTCAAAAAAGCTTATCAACTTTATTTTTTGATTACCAGTTTGCTTTTGCCGCATTTTTGGTTTGAACTAACAGAAGTTTAGAGAAACTTAATAACAATAGTAATATAATAATAACATGGCGCTTACATTGCAAAGTCGATGCTTGGCCGAACTTTTCCAAAACATCTATTAAGTCCGTATTGATGTTGTAAAATAAATTGAGGAACCTCCAGTTTTTTTCATGGTAGAAAGAAAAAAAAATTTGTGTGGTTTTACTGTATCACACACATTTTACAAAATTCTGATATATATTTATTATTCATCTCACCATTTAAAGTCTTTATACAAAATTTGAATGAAATTGCGAAAGATATTATAAATTTTGTACATTTGTAGTAAATTGCCGTTGTATGAGAGGAGAGTGCGGTTTTAGTCTGATTTCTATAATTTTCGAAATTTTGCTTTCTGACTAGAAATACAAAGTGTACGGCATGTTGTAGAATTTAACAAAGAAGTTTAGGAGATATACATCTTTACTCAAAGATGGGCAATACCATAGCCATTGCCAACATTTATGATTCCATGTATTTGATTCTCAAACCCAATCTTGTCCATCAAATTTGAGAAAATTATAATAAGTATAGAATTTGTTGTGATTTTTGTATTTTACTATTCACTTTATATGGGAAGAAAAAAGTTCAGCGTTTGTCAGTTTTACATATGTGAACATTTATGTCGACAAAAAGTTTTTTTTGCACCCGCTAAAAATGGATAAGTTGTGCTGTTGCATTTTATTTTTCATATTTGAAGTTCGATTATTAAAATCTTCATGTGGGGCGAAGGGATCTCGCTCAGGACTATATTTGGTCATTAATTGATTTGGACTAACCTTTCATTAAAGCGCAAAAGTTAGTAGTTGCTAACCGATGAATTTTGCTGGATTTTAAAAACGTTATAAATTTTTTTCGCGAATGAAACTTGGAGCTTTTTTAGCACACTTTTCATAATTTTTTTAAATTTATATTACAAAAACATAAAACTAAGAGTAGGATTCTCAAAATTATTGAAGGTGCAAATCAAAACGTCATTAATCCTCTTAAGGGGTGCGGGATCTTTTCGACGGCATAAAAATTGAAAAAAAAATCGGACATCAAATAAGAAAGTGATAGCAAAACATGCGATTTAGTTGTTCTTAGCGGGCAGGTGCACGTGCGTTAACATAAGTGTTTAACTAAAACTGACACTCACTGGCGGGGTTTTATACGATTTTTGTAATTTTCGCAATTTTACTTATTGACTTGAAACGCAATGTGTGCACAAATTAAATTCAGTGGCATAATTTTTGAGATATACCTATTTGCTCGCAAGTGTGCAGTGCCACGCCTATAACCAAAATTTTTCTATTCCTTCTATTTTCGTATGCAACCTTATTGTATATATTAAATTTGTGCAAATTTTTCTTAAGACGCCGCTAATGCCGGCATGTGGATATGAATTTACTTATCTATAGACACAAGCATTTAATTTTGTGCACAGCTTTTTGCTTATTCAACACTTAAAAGGTGTTCATATTATATAAATATAAAGCTAAGCACGTGGCTTGGCATTCATTATCAACAAGGACGAATTTCTACTTTTCAACATCTATGCTGTCTTTTTTTTTTTGTTTTTTTTGGCTGCAAATTAGTTGCGTAGATTAGTAGCCTGGGATAAGTGCACTGAATGGGAATGACATTTGTGTGCAAGTATATGTGTTACACACACACACATACATACACACATATGTACGTCATTGCATGTACATAACTGACTAGTTGCCATAATTTTTTGCTGTCTGCGAATTGTTTTGTCCAAAGTGGGAAGGAGTACCTGGCTGTTATTATGTTATGCTAATTTTATTATTTCATTTGACTATCTTGTTGCTGTTGTTTATAGGTTTGTTTGTTTGTTTTAGCGATTGAGATAATTATATTATTTCTATATTTGCATAAAATGTTTATACATACAGAATGCGTAAACATTTTCATAATCCACAATGTAGAAACTTTTAAGCAGTTGCTTTTGATTGTTTTCTTAGTTTTGTATTTAAGTGATTATATTTTGAATTTTCATATATGTAAATATAAGTGTGTATTTGCCGCATTTAAAGTGAAAAATAGAAAAATAATGCATGAGAATAGTTGAGTTTTAAATTGAATTTAAATTTACAATTATTTACAGAACACTCGGTTTCATGCTATAAGTTCGAATATAACAGAAAAGGAAACAAATAATTTCACCAAAATTTAAAAACTTTTATTGCATTTCAATTTAAGGGCTTTTTTCCTCTTCTTGCTGGGGGAAAAAATCTAAAATTGAGCCCTTATTTATAATAATATAGAAAACGGACTGTAGCTGAAATCTCTTTACCCAAATTATGATTAGAACTGCAAAACATAATCAACCAACAGCGCAATTTCGAAATCTTTTTATTGGTCTATAACTTTATTCGTGCGGTTTGCTAAGAGATGGCGTAACTTGTATGTATTCCATCGCCCCAAAATATATTCCCAACACACGTTGGAAAGCTACTGTCATTGTACGTCTTTTCAGTATACGAGTATGTCATTCATTTGAAGCGTAAACAACAATAATTTTTTTCCCCTCAAATATGCCGAACTTTGTGCCTGAAAATTTTTTTTTGCGGGGAGTTCTTCTTCATTACTTTAATATGAAGAAAACTGCTGCCGAAACTCATCGTATTTTGGTGGAAGTTTATGGTGAGCATTCCCTAGCTGAGCGATTGTGCCAAAAGTGGTTTGCACGATTTAAAAGTGGTGATTTTGACTTGGAAGACGATGAACATCCTGAGCAGCCAAAAAAGTTTGAAGACGAAGAACTGGAAGCATTACTCGATGAAGATTATTGCCAAATGCAAGAAGAGCTCGCAGAATCTTTGGGTGCCACTCAAGCAGCCATTTCAAAACTTTTAAAAGCAGCTGGATATATTCAAAAACAAGGAAATTGGGTTCCACATGAACTCAAGCCGAGAGATGTCGAAAGGTGGTTTTGCTTGTCCGAATTGCTGCTGGAACGCCACAAAAGGAAGTCATTTTTGCATCGGATTGTCACTGTTGATGAAAAATGGATCCATTACGACAACCCCAAGCGAAAAAAATCATATGTGAAATTCGGCCAACCAGCTAAATCAACGGCTAAGCCGAATATCCATAGCGCGAAGGTAATGCTCTGTATTTGGTGGGATCAGAATGGTGTGCTGTATTATGAGCTGCTAAAACCGGGTGAAACCATCAATGGAGAACGCTACCGAACACAATTAATCCATTTGAAGAGAGCAGTGGCCAAAAAACGCCCGGTATATACGACCAGACACGAGGCAATAATTTTCTACCATGACAACGCACGGCACCACGTTGCCACTCCGGTTAAGAACTATTTGGAAAACAGTGGATAAGAAGTTTCACCCCACCCGGCTTATAGCCGAGACCTAGCCCCTTCTGACCACCATTTGTTCCGAGCGATGCAGAACGCCCTCACTAGAATAGGGTTCACATCAGAGCAGGATATCAAAGATTGGCTTGATTCATTCTTGGCTGCCAAGCTGGGGCACTTATTTTGGGATGGGATCCACAAATTGCCAGAAAGATGGGAAAAAGCCATAGCCTCAGATGGACAATACTTTGAATAATACTATTGTACATATACCCAATATAACCAAAATTTTGGCAAGGTGCCAGCTCTTTTATAAACTGCTTTCAAAAAAGTTTGTTGTAAATCGAAATATATATGAGAGATAACCTGATTTTACTTTCAGTATTAATTAATTTATATTTAATTTTTCAAGCAGCTTGCAAACTCTCCAAATTATTTCGGAGCTAAGCCTTGCTCTAAATCTTTTTCGGTTCACATCTGTATTAATGCTTAGCTTAACTTGTCGTTTTAATTGCATTTCAATTTTTTAAACATGTGGCAACCATATTGTAAAATAATTCTCATATAAAGATTTCTTTAACTTTTTCTAGCGTCGCCAGTATTGAAGTGAATAATTAAGTTAAATCAACTTTCGAAAAACGGGTGTCAGCCTTCTTCAGCCTTCTTCGCCTAACATTTCCTTTCGTAACACCACGGTTATATTTCATTTAGCTTATATATTTAATTAAATTTAAACTTTAAGCCTACTTCCTTTGAATAACGTATCGTTCATCGCTTTAAGCCCAAATCGAAATATTTTATTTAATTTGTCATAACTTTCATGAAGTTTTTAAACAGGTGGCAACCCTATACAAATATGAAACTAAGCTATCTTTTACAGGCGGAAACTTTTAAAAATATTTTGAAAATTAAGCAATTTGTTTTCACTGATTACTTTAATTGAGTGCAAGCTTTGAGAAAGGTGGCAACTCCCTTTAAAAATTGCTTATATATGTAGGCACCCATAAAACGGTTTAATTTTATCCAAATCTGTTCAGTGGAATATGGGATTTCATACCACGAACGAAATTTGCGCCTACAGCAAGCTGTTCGCAATCTGTTGGCGACCTGTTAAGAATTTTTCGGATTTTCCATTTTCTAAGCAGAAGCAGGTATCGAATTTGGTCTAGTGGTTTTCAAGTTTTAAGCATCGCAGGAAACCAAAATCAATTTTTTATATTGAGATCTCTAAATTAATTCATTAATTTCTTCCAAGCATCAAATTAAATCGCTCTTATTTTTTTTGGAAAGTGCCAATTCAATCTGAATTTACTTGGCGCATTCTTCTTCTTCACCACTTCACTCAAAACCGAAAGTGAGCAGCTACTTTTGATATGAAAGTTTAAAATGTCTGATTGCTTTTTCACCATTCTTTTTCTTACTAATATGTATTTTTTCGGTATTCTATTTTTCCTTTGATTGCGTTTGTTTGTTCTACTCGAATTGCTTTCCATTGCTTACCAATTAAATATTTCGTTTTATATATTTACTTTACCAAAACACACATGACTCACATTTTTTGACCGCGAATCTTTAAATCTTATACAGACATCAGGCAAAATTTTGATTACAACTTGTATGTCGGCTATAAAGTACAGCAAATTCTATAAACAACTTTTGATATCGATTCACTGCAACGAGCAGGGCGTATGAGTAATATTTATTATTTCTGTAAGTAGGGTTTTTTTTTATATAAAAATCTCATGCGCACGGTGTTTGTGGTCGAACTCCTGCGAAATGGCTCGACTGATTTTTTTGAAATTTTGTATTTGTACTCGGTAATTAGGAGAATATTTCATATTTTCCATCTTATTTCTACGGGTCACCTTCTTAATTTTATTGAACAATTTTCATCTTAGTTTTACAGATTATCTTCTTGATTTTATTTAAAAGACATATCCACAAACACCATAAGTGTATTGTAAATCTTCTGCTACAAACCGAACCGAACTGCAAGTGTATTGGTTTAGCTATGTTGGAAAGACATATATCGATATATTCAAACAAATATTTTATGTATGTAACTTTATGTGTAGGATTAAGTATTTTCTAGGAGTAAGTACTTTTTATTATCCTTTGGCTCAAGAAACTGGTTAACAGTGATTTATTGATTTTATTTATATGACCAATATCTTTCACCATAATTTTTTCGTGAGTTTTTTATAAAATTCTTGTTTGAAATATAACAAGTAAGTCAGAATTTCCAACTTTTTACTAAACAAACTATTATTAAAAATTCAACATTTGTAAAAAGAATTTTTTGTAAACCTTTAGTCTACGCAGATTTTTGAATCATTTAATTCAAGTATAACAATTTTGGTAGATTTCTGTAATTTTGTATTTTTTTGCTCACAACCTTGCACATTTTTCACCACATAAAATGCATGAGTTAAATGGAAAAAAAGGTTTCCAAACCCATAATTAAAACTAGACTTTAAAAATCAACCGGAATTTTTAGCTAGTTTAAATTTATTCTTTTGTATGCTAAAATTTAATGGTAAAAAAAAGAAAAAAAATGTTTACCCAAAGGTTTCAAAAAATCGTCTAAATCTATATTTGAGAAAAAATTTCGAAGACCATAAATCCAAAAAAGTTCAATATTAGACAAATATTTTAAACAATTTATACTTGCACATCATTACACTAAAACTGAATTAAAAAATTCGAAAAATTGATTAATTTTTATTGAGTTTTGTATATTTGAAAATTGCGATTTATTTGCTTTTTGCTATTTTATGAACTAGCGTTTTATTTAAAAATTCGAAAAATTCAAAAATTTTCAAAATATTCAAAATAAACATATATTCAAACAAAAAAAAATTTAAAAACATAATTAGAATAAAAAAAAAATTGCGGATATGTACACCAGTTTATATTTAAACATTATTATGCTAAAACTGAGCGAGCTACAAAATTGGAAAGTTACCATAACCTGTAACCAGTTTTCCAAAAATTAGAATTAAAAATTTTTTAATTTTTATTAAAACTTATTGAATTTTTTCAAATTTTGTGCAAAGTTTTTGGGATTTATTTAAATTAGTCGAAAAATTCAAGGAATAAGTTGGAATTTCCAACTAATTATGGAACATTTATGAAAACTCAACTAACTTTGATTCAAAATGTTTAATACTTTTTTTTAATAAGAACAATTTCGGTAGTACAACTCAAGCATAACAATTTTGGAAGATTTCTGAACAATAGTGCATGCATGTTAGCCCAATTTAGCATTACATATTTGTTACACGTTATTATGCTAAACATGAACGTGCTAGAAAATGGAAAAGCAACAAGTTTTCCAAAAAGCTGAATTCTAAAATGTTAAATTTTATAAGGATTTATTGAGTTTTTATAAATATTGAGCAAAGTTAAAAATAGCGATTTATTTGCGTTTTGATATTTTAAGAACTAACGTTTGATTTAAAATGTTCGAAAATTTAATCGAAATTCTAGAATATAATTTAAAAAAAAGAATTAGGCGGATATTTTACAAATTATTATGCTAAAACTGAACGAGCTACAAAATGGGAAATAACCCTAAGTTTTCCAAAAACAGAATAAAAAAATGGAAATTTTGATTGAAATTTATTAAAATTTTATAAATTTTGTGCAAAGTTAAAAATTGTGATTTATATGTTTTTTGTTATATTATGAGCGAATGTTTTATTTAGAAAATTCGAAAAATTCAAAAACCTTCAAAAAAATTCGAAATACATATGTATGTATATTAAAAAAAATCGGAAAACAAATTATTATGCTAAAACTGAACGAAATTCATAAATTTTGTGTAAAGTTATAAATTGTGATTTATATGTTTTTTGTTATATTATAAGCGAATGTTTTATTTAGAAAATTCGAAAAATTCAAAAACCTTCAAAAAAAAGTTCGGAATATGTATATTCCAAAAAAATCGAAAAACATAATTTAAAAAAAAAAAATTTGAAATTTGTAGTATATTTTAATCAATTCAGATTTACACTTTGTAATGCTAAACATGAACAACCTAGAAAATAGGAAAGCAACAAGTTTTCCTAAAAGCAGAGTTAACAAAGTTTTTTAAATTCGATTAAAATTTATTGAATTATAAAAAATGTTGTGGAAAGTTAGAAGTTGCGATTTATATGCTGTTTGCTGTATAACGAACAAACGTTTTATTTAAAAAATTCGAAACACTCGAAAATTTTCAAAATATTCGAGATCTATATTTGTGAAAAAAAAATCCGGCGAGATAATTTGAAAACAAAATTGAGATTTACACAAAACCGGAAAACTGTTATAAGCTTTTCAAAAATATTAATTATTAAATTTGATATTTTAATTAAAATTTATTGCATTTTTATTAATTTGAAGCATTGTGAGATTCATATGCTTTTTGCTTAATTACAAACTCACGTTTTATTTAAAAAATTACCAAAAAAAATTATCACGAAAAATATTGTGAATATAATTAAAAAAGTAGCGTCATTCTACATTTTTTTTAGTTCTGATATCACAGAAACTTGCATTTAATTTTCTATCCATTTGATTAAATAACTAATTTAGTAAACAAATTTCACACCATATTCTTAAATTTTTGACTTACCAAAGAGTAGATAAATTAAATCCGAAACTGCCAAGCTGAATAGGTAATAGTTTGTAGCTGTGTGCATAGTGGGATGGCGTACAATAACAACACACACCAAAATATTGCCCAGCATTCCGGTAATGAAAACACCGCCGAAAATTATTGTAAACTGTAAATACAAAAACAAAAAACAACACAAAATCAGAGAGATGGCGAAAGATTAAATTTTCCTATATCATGCCAGTGTTTCGGTTGCAATAGAATAATAAAAGCTTCATACATAAATTCTAATTAATTACAAAATATTTACTACCGCAATGGGATTATCATTGTGATTTTATTTTAAAATTCCGCCTTTCCGTGTACGCACAAATATTAAGAAAATCGCATGAAGTACAGCAGACTGAAGCTATTTAAAATTGTAAATATGTATTTATTTATATATTGAAAAGATTTCGCATCAACAAAACCCGCCCCCCTTGTATTCTGCCATCAAAGTCTGAGAGCCAGCGTTACCAGACGTTTTAGTTACTCCTTGCAGCGTGGAAATTGAGCAAAAATACATACATACATTGAGGAAACAATATCTGCCTATCCAACCAAGAAAAGCGGGAAATTAGGTAGACCTACATACGTAGAGGATTCATTATGTTTTTACAAGTAGGCAATTAAATATTTAAATTTAGCTACTTAGACTATGTCTGAAAAGGGTATTATTGCCAAGGGAGCTAGGTTTTATGGTTTTAATGGTATTACTGATTGTTGTTGTGATTGCTGAACTTGTTCTGTTGTGGTATTCACACTATAATAATATTTGCCTGTGAAACTCAGTTAAGGACTTAAAGTGTTGGCTTAAATGTAAAGAGTTTAAAATGCGCGTAAATTAGAAAAAAAAAATGTGGCCGACATTGGCAACTGAGTGCCGTTTTGTGTTCAAAGAAAAGCGGGAGATATGGAAAAACTTTAGAATGTTGTTGAGCAAAGTTCCAGAGTAATAATTGTTTGACCGTTGAGTTTAAAAAAAGTCATCCGAATTTTGGTAAGAATTATAAAAATCTTTTGATAATAATTATAACTGAGAAAATTTTTTTAAGTTATCGGTATTTATTATTTTGAGATTTATATTACAAATGGTTTTTCATAATAATTTTGAGCGAGAACATCTTTTTAAATCACAAAATAACTATTATATTAACATTTTCAATAAAAGTTTTATCATAATAACTATCAGCGAGATAAATTTTTTACATCCTTCAAATACTAAACCTTATGTTATAAAAGTTTCTGCATTATAATTATGAAATAGGGAATATTTCGTGACCCAAAATAGTACAAAAATAGTTCAAACCTGATTCCGAAATTATTTCGATGTAGTCCCCAATCAGTCCCTTTTTGTGTCTATTAGATAATAGAAGCAATGAGCTAAAGGATAGTAGCGGTACCACTCTCACAAAAATTCAACAGATTTATGTGTCGTGTGCTGTGTTCGGCAATCAGATGCATGCAAAATCCATTGAACGTATTATAATTGATATGTCACAGTTTTCTCCTCATGTACGGCAATGTAAATATAGTGCGGCGGCACGTTCTCGAAAGCAGTGGTCAAATGTAGAAAGACTCTAAACGAGTTAGCCGCGATTGCTGGCATTAACGTGGTCTGAGTACTGAGGCAAAGCGACATTACTGAGATCAAAGGAAAGTAACAATATGCTCACAGTTAATACTGTGCGTGATCAAGGCGTCCTCCTGGCCGACTCAAATCATCTTTAATTAAATAGGCCAACGGAAGTTGGGCAATGGAGCCCGCCTGCTTAGTTATGAAAAAGATCTGGCGAATTAGCATTAAAAAAAAATCATGCAAAACTTTTTCACAAACTTAACACCCACATCATTAGTGTAGTGATCGACATTATCACTGCGCACTGGTAGGTGGGGTATCTCGCTAACGATTTCTGTCGTAGCTGCAGGGCAGGGCTTTCAGTGTCTAACTGATGTCGACTCTGTGGATGTTATTCGGATAACTGAGTTAATCCAACAAGAGAGCTCGCTCAAGTGGCATTACAATGGACCTAACTTGCCATCTAAGTGTGCCGCTTTGTCGGATGAGGGCCAAATACCACTCAATCAATAGCTGCATTTTCATAAACATAATTGAACTCTTTTCTCAGTGTATACAGACAAATAGTTTTTTTAGTTGGCATCCAAAATAATTCGAAATGCTAATTTTCTTTCATGGTAGAAAATTCTTGTAAAGGATCAAGTTCCAAAACATTGATTTACACAATAAAAGCATTTGGTAATAGCTAACTGATTGAATACTAAATTGATTATGGCGTACTGAATATTTAGTTACAGAAAGTTACAAATTTATTTGAGTAGTTCAATTGAGGAAAACAAATAGTTGGTTGCAATAACAAATCACTATATTTAGAAATAATTAGTTGACGATGTATACGAGGGTTGCCATTTATATTTTGCGCCTAAGAATGAAAACACAGTCAAATATTATGGAAAATAGTTTTATTGTTTTTCAAAATATTCTCCATCCAAGTCAATACACTTCTGCATTCGCATTTGCCACTTAGATAAGGATATCTCTAAAACGAGCTGTTTGAAGGCTTCTATAGCTAATTCAGGCGTTGAAAAACGTTGACCTCGCTGTTTTTTTTTTTTTGATGTTCGGGAATAAAAAGAAATTAGTAAGTGCCAAATCAGGACTGTCAGGCGGATGACCCATCAATTCGACCTTATGAGTCCTCAACAAGTCTCTTGTGTGAATCGATACGTGAGAGCTCGCATTGTCTTGGTGAAGAATGATTTGTCTTCGGCGGTTGGTTTTCCTTGATTCTCCAAAAACTTTTGGCAAATAAATAGTTGCCTACCACTCAGACTTGACCGTTTTAAGTTTATCTAGTGGAACAGTTACGACATGCCCAGATTTTCCGAAAAAACAGGCGACCATTTGCTTTGAGGGGCTACTTGCGCGAACAACTTTTGTTGGATTAGGCTCGTTTTGGAACACCCATACAATCGATTGCTGCTTTGTTTCCGGCTCATATGCATAGATCCAAGATTCTTCAACTCGTACAATGTCATAGACGTGCTTTGATTCACCGCGGCTAAATTTCTTCAACATTTCTTTACACAAATCGACACGAATCCTTTTTTGCGCAATTGTCAAATTATGCGGTATCCAACGAGAACAAATCTTCTTTATGACCAAATGTTCATGCAATATTGAATGTATGCTGGTCCCACTAATGGCCAAGGATGCCTCTATCTCGCGATATGTCACATGACGATCTTGTATTATGTTATACCATCGTTTCACAGTGGCAAAGTGTGGTGATTAAACACCAAAGGTAAAAGTAAGTTGATTGATGCACTCCTGTCTCGATAATCCACGTCGAAAATCGTAGTAAATCATCGCACGAAAATGTTCACGGGTTAATTCCATTTTTAAGCAATATGAATTTTTAAACTCACTATAAATAAACACAAATAAAACTCGTAAGTGAAAACGTTATATGCAAGTTTATGCCAAAAAATACCAAACTTTATGATAAAAATATCTAATTACAGCTAATCACATGTAGTGTTGCGAAGGCGCAAAATATAAAAGGCAACCCTCGTATTCATTGGTTTGAGTAAAAATAATATGAACAAAAAATTATACTTGTATTGTATATATGTATGTAATTGGAGTTGCGGCGCGTAGTAATGCCGACGTAGGTGTCGGTATGAATATTTAATGTGTTGGATAAAGAAATAAAAGTAAATATAAATAGATGTTCATTAGCACAAACCAACTACTATTTCGCGTACATATTTCCCAGTAAGCCATGTCTAGCGTAAATAAATTTTCGCATCATCATCAAATACCAATAGAGAGTATCAAATTTTGAAATGTTGAAGGTCAATACTGTCAATGTAGACACTATAAAATTTCTATATTTTTAATATACTACAATTGGTATGGAAATGATTCAGTTTACTTTTCAGATGATCAACAAAATCATTGAAGTTCGATTGCAATTAAGTACAAATCGAACTATTTCAATGTTTGAACTTTTGAAATGAAAAGTTTAAAATTTAAAAGTAATTTACACTTTCATTTACATTGATACAAAATTCTAACCCTTTATGTACATATGTGCGGTAAACGGTTTTTTATACAATTGGATTATTTTTCTCAAGCCTCAAATAAAAGCAAAATCACCCTGTGTGGGCGCGAATAAAAGAAACCCATTATCAAATGCATTGATAAAAATGTTGATATTGATGCCATTGTTCACTACTGATAGAGTGTGAAAGTTTGCATTAAAAAATTTTAGTATGTCGAGCAGTGATCTCTTTAAAAAAAACTAGTTTTCGAAAAATCGTGTAATTGACAATAATATAATCATACCAATAGCTGTCTAGCAAGCCGACTCCTTTGCAGCTTTTCCTCCTTGTTTCTTAGAATGCAAATGCGACAGTTTAGATACGAAAGCTTAAGATGAACTAAACATACTCAAAATACTCCCTTGACCATAAATATTAGGTACCCCGTATTTTACTACTTTTTCATTGTTAAAAGTGCAGTGTTGGTTTTTATCAACAAGTTAATAATACGGGACTATTAAAAAACGTTAATATTTGGTTAGTCCGCCCTTTCATTTGATGACATCAATAATCCTTTATACGCTCAACTGGACTTACGGCATCTCACGTATGACCCTTCCAACGTAGAGAAGACCTTCCTCTTCCTCTGCCTCCGCAAGCGGGTACCGCGTAAAATACTTTCAGGGGCGGATCATTTTCTTCCATACGTTCAATATGATCTAGCTAACGTTGCCGCTAAATTTTGATTCCCTGTAGTACGTCACTGTCACTATAAAGCTCACATAACTAATTGTTCCATCGTCTGCGGTAATTGTTGTCGCAAAAATCTTTAGGAGAATCTTTCTCTCGAATACAGCAAGGATCATTTCATCTGTCCATCCCTCTTCGCCATACAACAGCACTTGTATGATGAGGGACTTATAGAGTGTGGTTTTCGTTCGTCGGGAGAGGTACTGCCCATTTGCCTACTCAGCCCAAAATTGCGCTGGTTTGCAATAGAGATTCTTCGTTAATTTTCGAGGCTGACATTATAGTTGATTTTAATGTTGATTTCCAGATAAACAAAACCTCTACTTTACAAAATTGTAACTGCCAACAGTGACGCCGGAGGCAAGACTCGAATACACTGACTGTTTATTTGATGAGAGGAAATACTTCATTTTGCCTCATTTTGCCTCGTTTTGCTTCGCTCTTGCTGAACAACGGATGGGGTTGTTTAGGCTATTGATATCGATGTCATTCACATGCGTCAGCAGTTATACACTCTTATAAAAAATGGTATCTGATCGGTTTAATTCTGCAGCTCGAATTATCTTTTCCAATGCCCTGTCAACATGTCTGAAACCTCGTTTGGTAACAAATGATTTAGAGTCGATAAATGAATGGAGTGTATCGATCCTCTTCTCACGGGTATTTTACAATATTTGATGTGTCGTGAGTATCCGGTCGATTGTAGATTTACCAGGTCTAAAGCCACATTTATAAGGTCCAATCAGTTCTTTGATGGTTGCTTTAAGTCTTTCAAACAATACCCCGTTAGGGCCTTGTATAAAATGTTAAGGACGCTGAGTGAACGACAGTACTTGGAGACAGAGTCTCTCTCTACCACTACAAATCCAACACCGAACTTGCGCTCCTTTACATGGCAACTGTAGTAGACGTCGCCAGGTTCAATGGGTTTCTTAACATGCCCATCCGTTTCATTTCTTCGATGACTGTGACGCCAGCCAGCCTTTACTTTCGCGAGGACATCAACCAACCGGGCATCGACACATTCCCCATTAAGGGTTAGGACATTCTAACTATAGGCCTTACTACGTTGCCTGTGGTCGTCATCAAAAAAGGAGGCCTAATCCTAGGTATACTAGAATTTTTCATTGATGATGAATATTTTTACATGGCGCACCGTAAGTCGAGCACACAACCAGCTACTGGGACTTTTGTTTTGTTTTAAGGACACTATTATATAGCGATCCGCTTGCTCCAAGTCAGACGGCCATTCGTAGCTGCACCTGCTGGTGAACAGACGCTGAAGATCCTGGTGGGCTCTGAAACCGAAACCGAAACCATCGGAGTTACCCCACCAGGTTTGCCCTCTCACTTTAACGCACTCCCAAACGGATGTTCGGGAGCTACCCAGACTACATTCAGGTGGAGTCACCGGGGATTCGTGAACCCCTTATACCAACCATCCTCCGGTCGGGTCGAGTAACTCGGGTAAGAGTTGAGCTATCTCAGGGAAACGTGGCATACACATTGCTCTAGAGCCAAGGCACTTCTGCATTGCAAATGCCTAGGAGGTTTTCCATACAAGTCTAGTACTTACTTTTACCCATGGAAGTATTTAGCTACGAAAATGGCTGTAGCATTGTATTGCGTATATTATTCAAATTACCATTTGTTTATTCACCGACTACTCATTATTGCCACACACACATGCACCTTTTATAAATTGCATTCAACGAAGCGCAGAATTTAAAAAAAAAATAATAGAAATCGTTTAAACGTAAAAAGTATTTAAGTAAAGGCGCTTCCGTTGAAAATCTCAAATCAACAATTTTCTACAAATTTTATTGCATGAAATGTTTTTGTCTCATTGTTCTTGTTATTCTCATTGTATACGGTTAGATGACTTAGAATTGCATTTCTTTTGATACGTATTCTGCAATTATTATTGCCTTTTATTTGACATAATTTGCTTGCTATTACTTTGGTATTTTTCCGACAATTTTGTGCAGCCCCGCCTTGCTTTCGATTTAAGGTAGGCAATTTGTAAGAAATTTCAGATAGTACCTCTGGATTTTATTTTAGTACTGTAATTAGAGATTGACAATGTCGAAATGTTTGCTTTATTTTAAATGCTTCAGATGTTGCATTTTATGCGTATGTAGCATTTGCTTTGATGCATAGTGCCTTGCATATGCGAGCTATTTATTTTGATAATGTGGCTAGTCCATTCAATGCCATTGGGAGATATTAAAATGTATGCTTTTTACATATACAATTTTTTTGTCCCTTTTTTTGGTATGATAAAATGAAAGGTTGTTATCAACTTGTCTCTAATATTCTGCCTAAAAAAATTAAAACGTTAGATACTGTTTCGTTTTTTAAATTTTTGTGCAAATCTCCAACATTACTGTCTATAAACTTTTGTCATTTTTGCGAAGTTTCTATCGTTTATCGGCAAAAAACTTGGTCAACTGATTTTTGGCGACACAGTTGCCAGAAAATTGCTTTACACAATGAAAGTTTTGTAGAGGCGGAAACAAAAGGGGTAGGCCGCGAAATATACTGTGGGCGTATCAAATGCCAAGTGCAGACAATTTTTGGCGGCTGAACAAAGGCTGTATGGGGCCTGGTATTGTCGTGGTGAGAAATTGTTTTGTTTATTTATTAAACGCATAATTATAGTACAATTTTTATTTTAAAGAAAAATGAACACTGGTTGGCAGGGATTTCTGCCTAATCGATGAGAAATAGATCTCTGCTGTTGCCAAATTATGGTCGCTGCTTTTTGATTTGCGTGTCTAAGTCGATCAAATTTACATTTATGGTAGGGGAAGTCTCGTAAAGTGGCAAAGTAGCACTAACATAAGTTTACAAAATGGAAAAAAATGTATCTAGATTGTGATATTTTTATGTAAATTCTGAAATAACATGTTCCGTTGAATCCTAATATGAAGGGAGAATATAGAAAAGTAGCACAGTTTTTGCGATATAGCTAATTTAGATTTTTTGAGCTGTGAAAAAAGGCAAGTTTTTTAATTTGAAATGTAATTATCGCTGCACATAATTTTCATACAGTTTGCTAGAACAACATTTTTTAATCGGATTTCAAATCGGTCAACCTTATGAGACTGATGCAATATTATAATTTTTTTACTAAAAGCAACACTGAAATAATGGATTTTGACAAGACCTCGTTAGTTTTAATATTAAGCATCAAACTTTTTCCACGATAATGATTCCGTTATGAATATCGAGCAACTTTTTTACTCGATAAAAAATATACATATATTAGTAATAAGCTTCTTTAAGAAATAGTAGAATATGTCAGGATTTGTTGCCTAAGTCTTTTTTCGTTTGAGTCCCATAATATTTAATTTAAATTAAAAATTGAATTTAGTTTACTTTTTTGAATAGTTGGCAACCCTCTAGAAATTTTTTTTCGAAAAATACATTCGTAAAGCTCTTTCCTTTGACACCCATATTGTAATGTTGCATTTAACTTCTTAAAATAATTGCATTTTATTTTTTAAACAAGTGGCAACCACCCTCTAGCAAAAATATTTTTGAAATCCTTTTTGTTTTTTAGTCTTTAGTTTAGAGGTAATATTGCAAATTTTTTTAATAATTTGACTTTAACCATTGGATCAGGTGGCAACTCTTTTTTAAAAATATCCTACACGGTAATCGAGATTATTGGCTATATATGTGCCAAATAGTATTCACATCTGTGCGCCCGTCAAATTGGAGTATGTGATTTACTTAAATTATTTATTTAAGTGAATTTAACTATTAAAGCAGGTGGCATCTTTCCATAAAAAATACCCAATAATTTAATTCTGGTCATAAGTAAATTACAAATTTTAACCATTTAGTCAGGTAACAATCACAAACTATCAGATTTACTATAACATAAGTATGATTTATATCAGGGGCCGATGTAATAAAAGTACGGGGCAAAATATTCTCATTGAAGAAAGCTATCAATGTTCTTCTGGTTATCGAGGACCTCATGGACAAGAATCGTGAATTATTTTTATGTTTGCAACTTTTTGCGAAAAATTCTAATAATAATTGAAATATCCATACTTTTATTTTCTAGTTTAGTGAAAACAGTCAACCTTCGCTGAGTATGCAGTTTTGTAGCCCATTTAATTTTACTGTAGTTCATTTAATTTTACTATAATCGAAAAGTAAATTTCGCTCATGCGTTATATAGTAGAAAAGGTTACATACTGTCTGCAAAAAAAAAAATTTATCAAAAATCAACCAAATTTTTTACCCACTTCATATTTGCACTTTGTCAGAAAGTTCTTAAAAATTCGAATTAAAAAGTTTGAAAATTAATGAGAATGTTTTGAAATTTTGGAATTTTTGTGGCTTTCCTAAAAAGTGTGAAATTTTTTTTTCTGTAGTTTATGTTAAACAATGAATTATACCTTTATAAATATTTATTTATTATTTGTTTGACCTAATCTATTAAATCGATAAATGTTCATTTTTGAGCTCGAGGCCAGTATCAGGAAAGTATTTTGGAGCAAAGAAACAAGCCGACTGTGGTCAGTTTTCTACGTACTTGCTCAGCAAGTCGTAGGTTGTGGATTCGACTGCCGGTGAAGCCATGAGAGAAATCTGATGAGGAAATGTGGAGATCTCCGAAATAGCTATAATTTCTACCACTCCTGACTGTTGTTGTCTTTTTACCAAAATACTTTTCTTATCATGGCCGCGAGCTCAAAAATTAATATTTGTCCATACTTTTATACAAAATTTTTGAAAAGTAAATTAGTAAACGTAAGTTCCCAACTGTATTATATAGAATTTTGTTGCTTATGAAACGCACGCATCCAATCTTCTTTCCATGGCAATCTAATAAAATTTTGAAATTAAATATTTTTTCAATATGTGATGTTCCTCGTTTAGATATTTCAGTGCTTTATCATTTGACACCAAATTTGTTTGATTCGGATAAATGGCTTATTTATTATTAATAAAGGACTTTTATTTAAAAATAAAAGCCAAAAACCAAATCTTTTCTCACTACTTTTTTTTTATAAAAGTGATAAAAGCCCGGGTCCCAGGTCCCTGATTTAAAAATCTTTGATAGATGCCAACTCTATTTAGATGTATAAATGTACTAAAGCATTTCAAAATACTTTTTTTTAGATCCTTATATAATGAAATTGGCTCAAATTCCAATTTTAATTAAGTTTAATAGTAGAATCACTGGTTTAAAGTACTAACTCGAAACTAACTATTTCTTAATTTCTGTGTAAAGATATATAATAAGCCTATTCAATATTACTAGACTTTTATCAAGCTCGTTTAACCCAAACACCAGATGGGTCCATAAGACCCAAATTTCAAATTAATTTGTTTATAATTCAGTCAAAATGTGATGCAATTGGCCCGGGATTTCGACTCAACAGACTAATCGTACGTGACCTTTTCAAAAAAGTACTTAATTTGTACATGAGGGTCATATTGACCCAATGTATTTTTATTTGCGGTTAGTGCGTTCGTAGCGTTTTTACTGTTAGCATTCATGCAATTTTGGTTCTTATCTTCAATAGAGATTTGTTTGTTGGCACTTACAGTTCGCGTTGTTATAAAAATATTTCGGATTTCTTACTTTGTTGACCAATATCCAGATTTTGACGTCGCATATTTATCCCAAGACTTGAGAGAGAAGAACTAGTTTAGCGGCCGCGTGCTTTATACTTATGGATAGGCAAAACAATTGAATATTCAAAGGCTCCATTGCCTGTTGTTCGTCCAGTTCTTTCTCGCGCTCTGGATTCGCAATAAGGTAAATTTCTTATGGTTTATTGATTTTTTTTACAATTGGTTTTTTTTTTTTGCCGCGCCACATTTTACTGATCCCTTGTCATATTTGTTGCTGTACATCGAGCTATTCGAAACTGCATTGGGTATGGCGAATTTACAAGGAGTACGACTGTATAAAGTTGAATGGGATAATTTTAATGTTTTAAAAATTTGTCAGTTTTCATTTTCAATTTTAATTATTTTCCACTTCCCTCCTTTTTCTCTGATTGTTAAGTGCATTTTTGATCTAACCATATTTTCCTTTAAACTCTTTAAAAAAAGTCGCTGAAAAAAGTTTAATATGTACTTTTTATAACGACTTACCTCTAAAAAATGAGACAAAAGTCGCTAAAATAAGTTCGGTCAATTTGACCCATATCGAACGGATTCTTTCGGGGGAAATAAACGTCGGATGATGGTCAAATTCCTTACTATTTAATAAGTATACATATTTCCAAATTTATTTTTGTTAAAAACAAAAAAAAAATCAACGAAAGTGAACTTAAAATATTTATACCTGATATTAAAAATAATGCAATTAATTTTTAATAAACAATCTCAGTTTGTTGCAACTATTTACAATATATAGACATTACCGTGTGATTTCCTAATTAGTTTTCGGTAAATCGAAATAATCTTTTGTGCACACAATAATTGGAATATCTAATTTTACAATTCCTAATTTAAAAGTATTTAAATGCAAGGGGAATGTATTGCTTAAAATTTTTGCGCACACTATTTGAACAGAGGGTGATAAGTAATTTCTTCAATCTATTTTCTTTTAACACTCTTGAACGGCCATAACACGCCATCGAACACATTTGTGCAAAGAATTTAACATATTTTAAGCATTTTCTCTTTATTAAAATAATATTTCCTTTCCACGTGCTTGCTCTCCCGACGCATCGAAAATGGTCAAATTCGGTCACAGGCAGGGTCTACGCACAAAAATATATATTACTTGTAGAAAATTTCGTTTCATATTTAATAGCCGTAAGCAAAAGTGTGGCACAACAAGAATTTCAAAATACTCAAGGTCATTAACTATATAGGAATAATCTAAATACAAATGGCAGCTGTTGTCCGTTATGAGCGGATACAAAATGCAAACAATTTTTTTTTTTTTTTTTGTTAAAGTCCAACCCTTATGGGCTTCCCTGTTACCCTTGCATTATTTTTTAAATTGTTGTGTAGCATATTTATGTACGAAACGAAAAAAGAAAATAATTTCGGTAATTAATGAAAAAAGTGTGTTACTTGGGACGTAGGCAGAATTTTTTTTAGAAATAACAAAAAAATGCTGTTTATTTTCGGCAACATGTTTTTAGATTTTTCACCGTCTACTATGTAAAAAAGGGAACAAAAAATTAATACATACTTATGTGCGTCTGGTTCGTGCGTGCTTGCCTGGTGTACCACCCAAAAATATGCACATAGGTTTCAAATTGTGCGCGCACCAATTTCTACTAACGCCTTACCATGTTTTTGAAAAAAAAAATCTTGTTTGCCAAAAGTGTAGTACATACTTTTTTTTATTTAGCTACGAGCTACTTTATATTTTGTATATTCGTACATTAGGGTTGCTACGAGATTGTATACTAGAGTTCGTAATATTCGAATGAGTCATTTTTCGAATCGTTCACTTTCGAATACTCGAATAATCGCTCGTGTTCGATTATTCGAATTGTTTGCAGTGCATAGTAGTTCCCATTACTATTCGGGCTTGTCGCAGTTCAAACCTTCGTAAAATCTATAAAAAAATATCCCACAATCTATCGCAAATCGAACGTAGCATATAATTTTAATCGATAACATTTTCGTTAAATCTCTAAAAATCGAGTTACGATTGATTCAGCGGTAATTGTGACATATCATCACCATGTTCCTTTTGAGCACTTTCCAAAAAATTCCCCAACTAATGCCAGGATCAGAAGTCAGAATTATACCAAATACCGATTAACAACAATTATTATTTGAATAATCGAAAAGCTACAACTATTCGAACAGTAACATATGGTTGCCAATCGACCGTTCGAATTTTCAATTATTCGAAGAATTTCATGAGGTCTACTGTATACAATGCCGTAAAAAGAAAAACGGTATCGCGGTGAGTAAGCAAAATTTCACCTAATTAAACTATTTTTATTTTATTTTAATTATTTTTTTAAAAAAACAAATAAATTTTTCACTTCATTACATATGCCTTTTAAAATAGCGGTTCGAGCAAGGCGAATTTATATCAGGCGACGTCAAATGGCCTGAGCTGTCAAAGTATATTTGTATTTTGTTTTTGCTTTCATGGCGTCAGCTCTCATAGCCGTAAAAACAAAAAGCAAAATACACGTAATTTGCTATTTCTAGTCGTGAGACGAAATTGCTCAGCTTTACTTTTAAATCTACTTTATATGAATTTGGTTTCGAGTTTGGCACAAAATTGATAAAAATTCAGAAAATTCTTAAAATTATCGAAAGTTTCAATTTCACATTGATTTTTATACCATGGTTTTCAAAAGTCCGCAGAGATGTACAGATCTCTAACATAAAACTCCTAGTCAATGCTCCAGTGATGTGAGCTAATTTTTTGATAAAAAGTTGATAAAAAGTTGATGGTTAGTTACTCTGGATCGCGAATACCGTTACATGAAAGAAATAGGCTTGGAGCAAGAAACGTGCTAGTTACATTTTCTATTTTAATTTTTTGTTGAAGGTTTTATTAAATAAGTCATTAAATTTCTTTACTCAAAAAATAACAGTTATCTTTAGTTTTCATTTTATTTCTCTTTTTTGAAATACCCTCTAGGGAGTGGTCAAAGTTGCTTGGAAAAAATTAAACTTTTCTCCATTTCATATATCGCTAAACGACCCACGGATGTTCATCATCCGATCATCAACTAAATTTTCTTGATTTTTTTTCAATAAAAGTCAAGTCTAGCCAAGTGATTTTTATTGCTGACTTTTTAAATAAAAGTCTCAAATTAGTATTATTATCAGACGAGTAAAATCATAACAGTTTTCTTCTGATATATGAAATAACAGTTATTTACAGATTTGCACAATATAACTCGGAGATAACTGTTATTTACAGGTTAATAAAATAAAAGTTAGAACTAACTGCTATTCTCTGGTTTATAAAACAAATATTATTTTTAAGTTTATAAAATAAAAGTCAGATATAACTGTCAGATTTGAAAAGTAAAAATCACAAACTGTCAATTTTAAGTTTATGAAACCAAAGTCAGTATAATCCCTTATTTTCAGTTTTGCGAAACAGCCATTGTTATAACTGTTATTTTTAGGTTTATAAAATAAAAATCAGCAATATTTGTTATTTTCAGAATTTCGAAATAAAAATCAGAAGAAGCTGTTATTTTCAGATTTGCAAACTAAAAATGATCAATAACCTATATTTTGAGGTTTATAAAATAAAAATCAGAAATAATTGTTATTTTCGGATTTGCATAATAAGAATCAGAAAAAACTGTTATTTTGAGGTTTTTAAAATAAAAGTAAAAGATAACAGTTATTTTCAGACCCGCAAAATAAAAGTCAGAAATAACTGTTATTTTAAGATTTGTAAAATAAAAATCATTAGTTATTGTTATTTTCAGTCAGAAACAAAAGTTATTTTCGCGTTGCAAAATAAAAATCAGAAATAATTGTTATTTTCAGATTTATAAATAAAAATTAGAATCAGCTTTTTTTTTAATTTTTGCATACAAATGAAAACAACAATTATTTTCAGTAGAAAAAAAGTAAAATGCATTAGTATATTTCACTGAGTTCTAAAATATTTTTTCTAAGTGAACTTTTCAATGACTGTTTTCCCAAATAATTATTCTCTACGGTCCCCGGTTTATAATCGAGTTGTACTGCATTAAGTGAACAAGTTACTTTGTATAATAAGAACCACCCTAATATAAATTTATTCCAGCACAGTTGTTTTGCTCACTATGGCAATTTCGCACTTACTTCAGAATTAGCGATGTCTGTCTTTTATCCATACATACACACATATTTCTACATTTCTACATAGTATAAGTAAAAGATTGTGTTCTTGTTGACAAAAAAAAAAAAAAAACAAACAAAAAAATCGAAAAGTTTTAAAATGAATCCATTTTAAGGCAGCATCCTCCCTTTTAGCGCAAACACATGCTCAAAAAAAAAACATTGTTCGACCGTGTACTTTTTTAAGTGGCAATTCACATTCTACGCTTAAAAATTAAGGCAACAGACTAAAAATGAAAAAGTAAAGCGTCAATATTGGTTAACTTTTCGGCCATTTGGGAAGCGTTGATATTTCGTCCCCATGGTGCTACTTACGTATAAAAAGTAAGCCATTATCATAATGTTGAAAAAGCAATGGCGTACTTTGAATAATTTCACTGTCGTCCCTTATCGGTTTTTGAACAACAAATTATTACCGCTTGTCAGTTAAAAGAAAGTTGGCAAAAGTTTGAGTTTTATTTGTGAAAAAATTAAAGTGGGCAAGTTTGTGGGAAATTGTGAAAAAGTGTATTTTCATGAAAATACAATATACTTATGGTCTAGTTTTATTATAAAAGTACATAGTTAATTAGTAAATCCATTTGTTTTATTATATCTCTTTCAATATCACTTAATCGCTTTGTTAAATAAAATATACAGCAATATGAAAATTGTTTTTCCATGAACATTATGCTAATCTATTGATAAGTTTTATTATTTGAGTATGACAATAAGATTTTTGAATATTATTTTAAAAAAACCAATCGTTGCCAATATAATTATGTAATTCATATATGAAAATGGTTTTAGTGGTAGTTTGCTGTCATTTATCTTAAGACAACAACTGTTGCGAAACCGCCTAAAAATGTTTGAAATTTGTGGCGATTAGTTTTAGGTTAGGTGCTACCAAAAAAACGGACTTAGGTTTATTGTAATGACACAGACGAATGGAGAGTTCATTTCTTCCTTTCCCTGCAACTAAACTCTTAAAAACATGCAGGGAACTGCCTGGCACTCAAAAAAGTATTTTCCAAAGTCTTGGTGCCCTATTTTTGCATGCTGAAAAAACAAAAGAACCTAAGAAAAATTTTGCTTGTTTTGACGTAAGTATTTCTTCAAATAGCCATATTTTCCCCCGATTGTGTAAAGTTTCATTCACCTGTTTTCTCCAATTGTAGTAAATATTTTTAGGGAGCCGTTTATTTTCCTTTCTTCTTTCTTTTGTTTCTCTTCAATGCAGATAGTT
Organism: Anomoia purmunda; assembly: GCA_951828415.1. Taxonomy (NCBI): domain Eukaryota; kingdom Metazoa; phylum Arthropoda; class Insecta; order Diptera; family Tephritidae; genus Anomoia; species Anomoia purmunda. Next base: position 15,999,797 of record OX639996.1, read on the forward strand.
TCTTTTTTTGAGTCCATGTGTAGGACAGTGGGAGACGTGACTAACACTTTCCTCTTCCTCTTCCTCTTCTATGTACCTGCGACGAAAATCATTGTATGGGCAATCTATCTTGGTGGCGCCACCTGAACAGGAAGATCAACGGTTAATAAATATTTGGTTGTGACCCAGATTCTCCAAAGTCGATTTTTGAGGGTTTTGCGCCTAACTTGATGTCAGCAATTTCAATAAAACTCGATTCTGTGTTGCGGATAATCGAGTGGCTGCTTTCCCGTAGAGTTTAGCAAGCGTAAATCCGTTTTCTTCTATCCAGCCCATTTGCGGCAAAATTTCCAAAAATGTCACAGTTGCCAGGATCCCAGGCCATGTACGTATTGTATTCTTGACCCAGCTTGTTTTGGGGCTCCATTAAATTCGATAGCGACCTTAGTGGTAGTACTATTAAGATTTAGTGATTTAATTGCAGCTTTGCTCTAGGTCATAATACATCGCAGCCGCAGTTTCCCTGGGGCTGGGGATTAAGGGTGACTGATGAGAATCTACAACCTCTCCTTCTCAAAACAACCTCACCCACCGCCCGTAATGAGCCTCCTCATTCCTGTTATCGCTAACGAGGCTCTGTCGAAGGGTGTGTGCACCGGAAAGACGTAAGAATAGTTGGAACAGGATGATGCATGGTATAAGAATGATAAGAGTGGCGTATTCGCGGGGTCTGGATAGGGACTAGCAGGTGCTATGAGAGTTCGAAAACCCTAGAACGCCCCCAATGTGGGATTTTCTGTTCCTCTGGTGTCGTGTTGGTCTCCAGTTAGGCTCTGTGGTCGAGAAGGTGGAAAGTGAAGTGGCGAATGATGGTGGTGGCCTTTGATGTGAGCTTATTGTTTTGAATGGTTACATCCGGGTAGTGTGCCGTGTTAGGGCTGCTGCTGGAGCAAAATAGTGTTTCGAAAATTTTTTTTATTTAAATTATATTCATTATAATCGGCAGTAGCAATGAGTGCTCTTCCTTGGTGTATTAAATCTTCCAAGTACTGCAAATGACCCCTCCCGCAAGAAGCGACATAAAAGTTTTCATCAATCCTAGTTTTTTTTTAACACAAAAAGCACTTTCCTTTTAAAATAACCGCGTTTTGTTTCCATAGACAACATATCACTTTTTCCACCCAATGAACCATTACATTTAAGAGTTTTTGAAATTCAAATTTTTCTGAAATAGATGTGTGGACTTCTGAAACACATTTCGGCTTTTGTCAAACACATTTGGCATTTTCTGAAATATATTGTGGTTTTGTGAAATACATTTGAGTTTTCCTGTAACACATTTAACTTTTTTTGAAATAGTTTTGTGGTTTTCTGAAATTTATCTGCTTATATCTGAAATACTGTTGGAAAAGGTGTTATCCTTGTTCATTGCATATTTTTCTTTAGAACAATTTCAGTAGTTGAATTATCTGAAACATCCATCCATAGCTGTAATAAGAACGACTTTCTTTCACTATGAATATTTTTATCTAGATTTTTTCCCCCAATATGCAGCTTGCGAATCCACGTTTTTTATATTTTATTATTTCACATTTTTGGTATGGTCGTAAAAATAGTAAAACTTAAGGAAAATGAGCAGAAATGAACAAACTTTATTTTTTACTTCTTATTTGCTAAAACTTCAAAATTTTTTTATTTGAGCGTCATAAGTTATAAATTGGAAGTGTCTTTAATAAGCATTGTGATATTTTGAGGTTGCCAAAAATCTACTAGTTTCAATTATTAATTACAAGTCTCCTAAACGTAAAATAACTGGTACGAAAAGTCAGAAATAGTGAAATCATCTTTTCATATATTGAGCATATAGAAAGTACTCAATAATGAAATCTGTGCTCTATTTTAGTATTTGTTTTTTAATAGTTCTGACACATTTTTTAATTTGTTTGCCAAATTCAAATCACAAAATTATCGAAAAATATTTCACTATCCATGCTTCAACATTTTTTATGTACATACTTAGCAATTTTCCTGCATTGCAAGCACTTTGATTGTGCCATTTGACTAAAAAAAACAAAACTTCTGTTTGCCCAACGCTTAACTAGTGCTACATTTTAAACGCCCACATCAAATAAATTAACTAATGGAAATAAAGTTAACATTAAATATATCGGTGAAAAGGGAATTGCACGCCCTAGCCTTAAACTGCAAATAAGCGAAATTTATTACCTCTCTAGTTGCATTCATTGGAAAAGGTAAATATCTCTCTATGTATGTACATAGAAGGTGCGGTTTATTTGTTTGGTAAAGTAAAAGTGAAATATATCTGTGTACCTTTCGATAACCATTTCACGCTCATCGCTGATTTAATTGGTTTGTTAAATTCTAAAATTCTAAAAAGCGGTCATTTTCCTTGGCAGGTATTGATAACCTTTAATATAAGTTTAACAACAACTTTAACTAGGCGGGTACAGTGTAACGTTTACGACAAAAATGGTTCACGAATATCCATTTCAATGTGGAATAGTTTTTTCTATAAGTTTCTTATGCTTTTTGTAGTACTGCTTACAAAACTTTTAAAAAATTTCTATTTAAGATGTAGGCTTAAATCCTAAAAACCTTTAGGTAAACTCTTTAGCATCTCGCAAAACTGAAGTGATATTATTGACGAAAAAATTAAATTTTGGGTAATGATGGTTTCTTGTAATTCAAGGTCAACACAAATTTTTTTTATAGGTATCCTGATAGGTATCCTGTTTGGTTATTGCTTGTTTTTTATTCCACGATACTTCTATCTCAATTTGAAATCGTCTTCGGGAGCTCTCGACTGCCCCATTTTATTCAACCCGGTCTTGAGCTCGAAAACTAAAACACAGCATAATGTAAGGTCTTCAAAATACAGGTTTTCAAAATACAGTATTAATGGCGAATGAAAAACACGCACAATTTATCGAAAATATTTTTGACTTCTCACTTAATTTGCAATCGAATGCTCGTTTAGTTAATTTTATGACGAAAACGATTTCTGGAAAATTTGAAGTTAAAAATTTAAAGGTTAAACAGTTATTAAAAAATTGGAATGCAATACGTTTTCTAGAGCTCTTGTTAACCAACTCGTCGAACCAACCGATTGGCAAAAGTTTAAAAAAAAAATAATCGACTTCACATAATCGACTAACTATATCCCTTTTATTTTTTCGACTAACCAACTAGAAAACACTAGCCGACTAATCGTTAATTTTCGATTTTTCAACTAGTTGTTTTTTTTTTCTTTCAATATATTATCATTTTTTACATATGAGTGAATGCTTATTGAAAAAGGTCATTTTCCACTGCACTGAAGTCTTTATGAATTTATTGTTATTGCTCTCACTATTCGAGTAATTTCGGTTAGTCGATTTTCAAACTACTCGATGGTGAGCGATCAGTCGAAAGTGAGCAGTTAGTAGAATATTTGGTATTCGATTAACAACTACAAAAAAATGTTGCTAATCGAGTAGTCGAATAGTCGGATAGTTGATTTTAAGTAAGAGCTCTAATATTTTCTCATAATCTCAAAAGTATTTGAACGAGACTTCACGGATATAATCCATATGTAGGTATCGTACACTGGCCACTTCGTTGTTTTTGGTAAAAAAATCAGTGTGCAGAGTTCGATTATTATTTCTTTTGAAAGTGCACGAAAAATTTTTTTGTTGATTTCAGAAGTCGTTCAGATTAAATTTTCAATTTTTTATAAGGTGGGTATAACAATGAGACGAATGTTCGTATGATCAACTAAACTCGAAAATCATGTTATGCGAAGAAAACATAAAGAACACTAATCTGGCGGTTTTTTATGACAAGGTTTCTAATCAAATTTTTTTTCTACGAAACACGATAAATTATATAGAAAATTAAAAGACAAAAAAATAGGAACATATTATAAGAAATTCAGAAATTATGTCAACAAAGAAGTACAGAGAACAAGAAATAATTACTACCAATCCAAATTTTCAGAATACAAGCACGATATAAGAAAAACTTGGCAGCTAATAATTGAGATTGTTGGTCGTAGGAAAATCAGTTCAGATGAACACATAGTCCAAAGCTTTCAAAATAAAAGCATAAAAACTGTATGCAATAGTTTTGCAACAACATTTAGCAAGAAAATAAAAAGTGTAATTCATAACTGAGATATTAGGTCCATAAACATATCAGAATGTAAGATACCCAACTCAATATTTATTACGGAAACCAGTGACACCAAGATATTCACAATCATACAAAGCCTTGACGAAAGTAAGGGTACTGGAATTGACGGAATTCGACAAAAGGATCTTAGAATAATAGCGCCTGTTATAGCCCCTCATACTCAGTGTACAGTACCTAAGTCATTAAAATTATCAGTCATAAAACCTATTTTCAAAGCCGGAATCAAATCTGACCCACGGAATTATCGACCGATATCTATCGTCCCGGTTATTGAAAAAATTATGTAGGAAGTTATTGTCAGTCGGTTAACTAAATTTATAACAAAATATAAAATAATTGATCAAAGGCAGTATGGATTTCAAAAATATAAGAACATCAATCAACAGCTGGGTAGATTCGCTGGCAAAATGAATGAGAACTTGGGGAAGCATTACATACTTTAGCTCTGTTTATTGACTTTAGTAAAGCATTTGACACACTATCGCACACAAAATTGCTGCAAGCGTTAGATAATGCTGGGATAAGAGGGGATTGTCTTAAATGGTTTGCAAGCTACCTAGAATTAAGGCAATTTAGAGTTAAAATACGAAGTGAATATAGTAATCACACAACAATGTCTTACGGAGTTCCTCAAGGGTCTAAATTAGGTCCACTTTTGTATATTATATATGCAAATAGTATGCTTAAAGCACTTAATAACTGTGAAGTATTTGCTTACGCCGATAATACAGCAATTGTGTTGCAACACAGAGACCTCCACACCGCAATAAATATAATGCAAAGAAAATTAGATTTAATGACTTAATGGTCGCACGATAATGGACTACCAATAAATGCAACAAAGACGAAATTAATGCACATAAGACCACCGCACATTCACCGCTCTAAATAAAAACCTGACACCCTGTGACTGTACCAAGGAAATAGATATCGTTAACACGCACAAATATCTCGGTATTATACTTGACGAAAACTTTAGGTGGAATGCGCACATATCCCATCTTCAAAATAAACTTCGATCTACATCTTACTTTTTAAAACACCTGAGTTATTGTAGCAAGTATGATGTATTGCATCAAGCCTATTTAGCATTAACAGAGTCCTATCTAAGACATGGGATCACGGGATGGGGTTCTTCGATACACTGTAGGAAACTACAACAAAGCCAAAATTACATTTTAAAAATACTAGCAAAGAAAAAAATATATACACTCCGAATCTTCAGCTAAAGAGAGCACTGAAGTTGCTTGACGTTAAGTCGATTTTAAATGAGTTTTACGATGAAAATACATTTAAGATACCGATTGCTCATAAACATGAAACACGAAGATGTCTAGAGAATAGGCTAGTAGTGCCAAAGTTTTTGAACAACTATACCAAAAATTCGCTTTCAGTATTGCTCCCAACACTTTTTAATGAACTGTCTTCGATGGTCTTCAAATTCGTACCCTTCTAAAAGACACTGAATTCTTAAACCATATGTCACAAATTGAATCTGAAGCCTGGTTAAGCTTTGTTAATGTAGTCAAAAATTTTTTGGGAAATCATAAATCACCAGACTATACAAAACTATTTGCTAATATGCCTCTCAATTTTCGCAAACTAGGAGCTAAAATGAGCATTAAATTACATTATTTACGTAGTCGATTACAGTGAGGAACAAGGTGAACGGTTCCACCAGGACATAAAAATAATGGAAGAAAGATACCAAGGTCGATGGGACGACCACATGATGGCAGACTAGGAGGTCCTACAGAAAAAGTTTTTTGCAATTTTTTTTAAAATTAATTAATGAAAAGAATATATATTTTTTTTTTTGTATTATTTTTATACAGGCGCGCAATAAAAATATAATTTAAATCCATATTGGTATTTTTAATTAGGTTTTTTCGTGAAATATTTAAAAGTCTTTATCTGAAAAACTAGAGCCAATTCGGCAAAACTGATATTATTTTCGTAACCAGCGCCCCCAAATTACCCTAAATCGACTTAAAAATCTCCGACCGCAAAATTTTGTTCCGCAGTGTAATCTAAGATTCGCAACCATACGGAAGTGTAGTACGCATTCTACGTCAAAAGTCATTCAAAGCAAGCTTGGATTGCAGATGGCATTTTAATTGCAATTGCCTCAGAATACATTTACGGTCAATGACGTATTTAAAATATCTAAAACCAGTCAGAAAATACTTTCTTATCGGGCCGAAAAATGGTGATTACAAACTTATGAAAAATAGTAATTTCGATGAATCTGCGGCGAAAAAGAGTGCATAGCGTCTTTAGAATAATTAGGAAACGTTAAATTAAGATCCGTCTTTTGCAGTCAATACACAATGACTAGACGCTACTTCTTTATGAAGAATCCACAAAGTAATTCCAAACGTTGTCAGATTCATCGAAAATTCTAGGTAATTGTAATGTAACAGCAGACTACGAACGCGGCCTACGTTACGCGCTATCGACACGACATGCGTGAGGCGATGTGAAAAATCACCCTCATGCCGCTAAAGAAGTTTTACTACAATAATATTAATAATTTGGCGTCTAGAATATATAGCCCCGATCTTTGACCGAATTTCCCTTATAAGCAGTGGTGTGCGTGCGTCTTGATGTTGCATCATAAATTGCGGGGCCTACAGTATAACGCCAACTTCAAAGATGATTTTTGTGCGAATTTTGTGCAAGTATTTCTATACACTCTAATGTTTTCCAAAGGCTGCAAAAAACTGCGATAAGAAAACAGGTTTTCTACATTTCTGATATAAACCAATAAACCATCGAAATATCTTTATCATAATCTAATATACAATTTGTTTTATTATCTCAAAATACTACTTAGAAAAAAAACAGACTCTCAAATATCGAAACTTACAATACTGTATTGAATTATTAAAAATGTATGCCAATTTTTTGAAGCTTTCTGACCAGTGTGCAACTTTTTGTCAGAACGTGGAGAAGTAATTGAAGCAAAAAGGTTAAGTAACCAATTTGTAAATTAATGTGTTAAAAAGGTTGCAGACGATTTTACGAGCGAAAATAAAATTTTGCTGATTTCATTTGTAAACAAAGTGTACCCAATTTTCACAACAAATTTTCTGGCTTTGCAGCTATCGGTGAGTGATTAAAATGGCGGTAGGAAGGGCGGTGGGCAATTCTCAGCTTGCGATTTTTGTTTGCAATTTGTAATATGACGGAGGTATTAATTTCATTTTATACATATTGAAACATATATATATAATATATATATATATATGTATATGTTTGGATTTATCACTAAAAACGCTGATACCGTTGATACTTTCTTTCTGGGGGTTTGTTGAGTTTTTAGTATGAAATTTATGAATGTATGCCTGCACTTAAAATCTACTGCGAATACCCGCAAGTGTGTTGATATTCTCGTGTTACTTAAATTAATTAATAATAACAAATTGTGTGCATATAATTTCGTGCAAATATTTTGCTTGTTTAATACCACGCCTATTTAGTTGCCTTTTTATGCAGCTGGGCGAATACTCAGTAGAAGTATCAAGGGCGTGCTCCACTTACAATATAAGCGACAACACTGCATTTTCCACGCCAGCCAACACGTACACGTAAAATATATTTTTAACAATTGTGTGGGTTATATTACAAACTCTTTATAAATCTGCACGCACATGAATATTTATATATTGATTTTAGATGTGTGAAGGTGGGAAAGGGATGTGCTCGAAATCTGTGAAAAGTTTACGACAGACTATGATCCCAGAGCGAAAATAAATGCACGGGTAAATATTTATTCTTTAGCACGGTTTAACGCTGAGCTAGGCCACATCGTAGGCGTCTCCTGTGCTAGCGTCATTGTCAAACTAATTTGCATTCTAATTAGTATCGTTTTTTAAGCGTGATTGTTTTTGAAATATTTGTGTATATATGTAGGTGCACTCTTATTGAATTTAAGGACGAGCTATTGGAAACTAGGTCCATACGCACGGGGATTCAAACCCCGCCAATGAAGTTTAAAATGGAACTTTACATTGTAGCTGAATTTACAGCACATTACATAACATGAATAATGTTTTCAATTTGACTTTTCAAAACCCATATAGACTGCAAGGTGTTTGAGTGAGTAAAATCGAGAACTTTATTCCTTCGAAACCAAAAAACGCCTGTGTTGTGTTATACGTCGAGAACGATCGCACTTCGGCTTTGGCTTCGGCCGTATTCTTTGGGCAAAAGTCAAATAAGCCTTTTCGGATTTACATGATAGCGACATGATTTACAAAAATAATACTGATGCGATGATAATTTGTGAGGAATCTGTTGGGAGGCGAGGATTCTTACAATATAAAGTTATTAAATTTCGAGTATTAAAAATATATGTAGATTTTTCATTGTTATTTTTAAAAATTTGTGAATGTAATGTATATTTATTATTATATTAACTGAACTATAGAACTTAAATGGATTTGATACACACTAATTTAGCTTTTTCAATGGCAATAATAAAAATAGAGAAGCTTTAAAAATTGTTTTAGACCGAGAAAATGTTCGATTGGTTCGGCTCTACAAATCGGTATTCGGGTGCTCTCCAGTTATCAGTGGTCGTTTGGTGGCACGGTTCGTAAGGAAAATTATATTCCACTGTTGAATTTTGAGTACCGACATCTACGAATGGACGCCCTTTTTCAATATTGCATAAACTGAAAACTTATCTGAATGAAAATATGATATGAAAATCAACTCAATCAACGCTGCACTTAAAATTCATCGAGAAGTAAAAGTTGACATAACCGTCCAATGGACGACTTTTTTCTTTATGCCACCTGTTGTTGAAGAATGGATTGAAGTTATAAGAAATTGAATGAAATATTGAAATATGGGTATGAAATGAAAGGGTTTTAAGAAAGCTTTATTTTGAAAATACTTTTTTTTAATGAAAGCAACGAATGAAATGAAATATTGCAATATGGATATTAAATGAAGGAGGCTTAATAAAAATTGTTAATTTCTCAATTGGTTGCCACTTATTTAAATGCGAATTAAGTTAAATTAAAAACTAAATGGAATTTTACAATACCATATGAGTGCCAAACTGAAAGATTTAAGAAAACTTAATTTTAAAAATTCCTTTGGAAGGGCTTGCCACATATACAAAAAATTAATTGAGATTGTAGTAAACGTGGCACTCTACGCAGCTGCCAATGACAAAAAAAATTTTAGCAATCGCCATTGGCAATTGTGAAGTAGGTGTAGATTTTATTTTAGATAATAAAAAATTAAAAACCAAAACAAAAAATTAATTCAAAGTGAAAATATTTGGTGAAATTATTTAATTCTTTTCTGTTACGTTTGAATTCATAACGTTGAGCCGAATGCCGCGCGAGTGAAGCCGCAGGTAAAAGTAAGTACTTTTATAAAATAAATCTACTAAAGTGAATTTAAATTTTTTTTTCAGAAATGTAAAAAACAACACGCTATTTGTTATTATAACCATTTAAAATGTATTACTAGTGCTTACTTTTATTGCACTGCATTTTTATTTTAGTAAATTTAAATCCTTTTAAAAATATATTTGCACGCAAGTTGTGAAATAAAATAAAAATTGAATTGTGTTTATATTTTTTACGTTTAAGCATATGTTTTTTTTTTATTATAATTATCATAGACACATTCAAATCAATTTTCACGCCCACTTAAACTGTACGCCTAATCGACTCTAATCGACTTTACCAATTCAATCAATAGTGCCATGCTAAAAGAATGCCAAACAAATGAGCTTATATTTGCATATCTATTTTTAATACATTCTTTTAAATTTTCTTTCAACTACTCATAGCCAAAATAACCACTTCAAATGGATTACATTTAAAAACCTTGGATTAGGATCTCATTTTGCTTTTGTCATACTTTGCCTGCCTGAAATTTGAGACACTGTTTTTTATTTTCTAGCCGCTTGTAGTTAAGGATAAGCGGATAAGGGTATTGCCACTTATTTATCTACATATATACATTAGGGTGTCTCACCAAGAAAACTTGTAGGTTTTCCACCGAAATTATGTAATCCATGAAGTTTTAAAATCTCTCCTTCAAAGCGTTTCGCTCAAATGTAAGGATATGATAGTAGTAGCAATACTTCCACAACCACTACTAGCAGTAGTAGTAGTAATTAGTAGTAATAGTAATGAGCAGTACTTAATAGCAGCATTAGTAAAAATAGTAGTAGTAATCAAAAGTAGCATTATTAAAAATAGTAGTAGAAATTTGTAAAAATAGTAGTAGCATTAGTACAAATTGGTAAAAATAGTAGTAGACATTTGTAGTAGAATTTGTATCAATAGTAATAGAGATTGGTAAAAGTGGTAGTAAAAATTAGTCGTAGCATAAGTAAAAATTATAGTGTAAATAAGTGAAAACAGTTGTAGAAACTAGTAGTAGAATTAGTAAAAATAGTAGTAGAAACAAGTAAAAATTTAGAAGTAATTAGTAAAAGTAGCAGTAAAAATAAGTAAAAGCATTTGTAAAAATAGTAGTAGAAATATGTAAACGGTCAGATGTAAATAGTAAAAATAGTAGTAGAAATTAGTAAAAAGTAGTGGTTGTAATTAGTTGTAGTATTACTAAAAATATGCTACTAATTTTGGTAATGCTCTTATAAAAAGCAGGTAGTAGTAATAGTCAAAATAAAAGTATGAATTAGTAAAAGTAATAGTAGTTCTTAGCAGCAGCATTTGTAATAATAGTAGTACAAATTTATAAAAACAGTAGTAGAAATTTTTAGTAGCATTTGTAATAACAGTGGTAGAAATTGGTAAAAATATTAGTAGAAATTACTAGTCGCATTAGGAAAAATAGTAGTAGAATTTAGTTAAAAATAGTAGTAGTAATAAGTAAAAGTTTAGTAGTAATTAGTAAAAATAGTAGCAGAAATTAGTAAAAAAAAAATGGTAGTAATTAGTAGTAGAATTACTAAAAATAGTAGTTTAAACTAGTAAAAATAGTAGTAGAATTCATCACAGATAGTAGTATACGTAATAGCATTAGTAAAAATAGTAGTAGAAATTAGAAAAAATATTAGTAGTAGTAATTAGCAGTATAATAAACGTAGTAATTAGCAGTAGTAGTAGTGTAGTCAGTAATAGTGTTCATGGTTTCCCATATAATCGTGATATTTAGACTTTGTGGCGTGATATCGCCACGACTTGCGTTACGCCATGTAAAAAATCACGCTCACGCCGCTGAGGTATTTTTAAATCGATCCAGCTAACGTATATCTTAATATTTCTCTGAAATTTATGATTGCGATATCGAAAATATTCCGAATTTTTTGTCTCACCCTAACGTACCTACACACATATTTATATACAATGTACATACATTTATAAAACTTAAAAGATTTTATCTCTACTCACCAACAACACCTTGTAGAGTGGTAATGTTTGCGGCCCAAGAATAAATTTTACAAATTCAGTCTGTGTACAATTGAAATTCGAATTATTTGGATGGCATGGTCCCATATCGTCATCGTCGTCGTCGTCGTCGTCGTCGCCGTTATCGTCATCACCATTGTCGAAACTATTATAAGTGGTGTGTGAATTTAGCAACCAACTATCAGCATCTGCACTCGTATCCTTCACATTTACGGCGGCCAAATTGGTTAAACCGCCGCCCACTCGCCGCTCACCTTCTGCGACATCTTGTGGCGTTGCATTTGTGGCATTTAACAACCAATTGGGCAATAGCAATGACACATTGTGGTTGTTACTCGTATCAATATCGCTATCATAACTAATATAACTAGAATTCCGTTGGCTTCTGGCAGGCGTCGCTGTCGTTGGGTTAGCTATTGTTGTATTGGTGGTGGTGGCGGCGGTGGTGGCGGCGGTGGTGGCGGTGGTGGTGTAGTTGACGGCAGATGAATTATTTGTATTTGCATCGATGATGGTGGTCAATAATTGTTTACCCAAGTCATATGTGATGGCGGTGATGTTGTTTAATATTTCATTAAATGCGCTCTCATTGCTGCTATTTATGAAGCTATCGTAGAAGCCAATATCTGTGCTATTTGTGAAATGTCGTTCCAGAAAATTGCTGCTGTTATTGAAGTTTTCAATAATTAAACTATTTGAGAGAACAAAACTACTTTCGTTCGCTTGTAGTGTTGGTATATCGGTGGTTAGATTTAAAACTGGCGCAAACAGATTCATTTCGAGTGATTTTTACGTTATCAGTTGTTTGGCAATTTGGTTGGTAGCTGTCATTTTCACTATTTTATGGTTAATTTTCTCTTTTATATTTTCTCTTTTAGTCATAAAATCGAATTTATTTAAAAGCTTCACAAATATTTTCACTTCTCCATTTTATGCGTAGTACTAGTGCTGTAGTTTTTATATGTATCTGAAATAGAAATTTCAGCTTAAAATACTTTTCAATATTTAGCTCGTTATTTTGATAATATTGGTTGCGATAATGTTTTGTTCATTGCACTGAATAACTTTTATTGTCATGTTTTATTTAGTGTAAATATGTGGACATATTATAAGTTTTATTTTTGCACTTTTTCTTTGTTTCTAATAAAAAAAAAACGATTTCCTTAAAACCTCAAAATTTTGATTTCCATGATTTAAGTAAAGTGTAAAATGGTATATATTATTTTTGAATGATATATTGTATATTTTTTGTAATTATCGAAAGATTATTTTTAAAACTGCTTTATAATTTAACTCTTTCCTGTATTTTTTGAATATCCTGTAACAAAAAATGATTCTAACTTCGTTTTGCAGGCTACATTTGTTAAAAAAAATTAATTTCGCTGAAAAGAAAACAATATTTTGTTATCAATTAAAGAATGGTCAGTGAAACTTGTGTGATTGTGAAAAAAATGTATCGAAACATTAATACTATATGTATGACTTTGAAAAAATTTTTATTTTGTTTTAAAGTTGATAACTTTCTATAGCCGCAAATATCACTTTTAAATATCATCTATTGAACTTTTCGACCAATTCAAAAAATAAACTTTAAATATCCGCAAGATGCTTAATTTTCAAAAAAATAATTATTTAAATAACGAAATCAAGTTCTGACCGAAATTCATCCAAATCAAAAATGGTCGTTTCCAACCAATAGTGGATTTGACATGAATACAACCATTTGAAATAGAAATCTCACAGCAATTCTCATTGAGGGAAGCGTACAGATTTCCAGATTACTGCAGTGTGGTCCAAGCAGAATTCCTTACATTTGACATAGCGTTAAAATTGGAAGATCGGTTGGACGTTGCTTTTTGAAAGCTTGCCTTTAACTCTCTCTGCGTTCGGAACTCTGGAGAATCTCTGCAATCTCTTCGACGACAAACTCTCAACCTATATTGGGTTCCGAAGCATAGTAGCGTGTCTGCAAACGAGGAAGCAGACGAGTGTGTGAAAAGAGGAGCCGAAGCAAGACTGGGGATAGCCGGCTCGAGTATACAATAGAGATTTCTCCTACCACAAGTTGAGCAAAGGACCAGAACAGCTATCAACAGCAAGTGGGCCAAACGAGACACATACAAGATAGCGCGTTCACTTTGGCCATCACTCAATGAGTGACATACAAGGAGTCTGCTGAGGTTTTCCAAATCGACTGTCAAGCTTCTCGCAGAAGTACTAACGGGACACCTACCCTTCGGCCGCACGGCCGCCAGGTTAGGAGCTCCATATAACGAATTCGATAGGCAGCTGCTCGGATTCCTATGCGAGTGATCTGCACTACGAAGGAACCATTTCTTCAGAGACCTAAAAGAATTGGGTTTAAGAACGTGTAATGGAAACCCTTTTTGGTAATCACCATGGGTCTCTGTGGTCACCTATTGGGCTCTCCACAAGAGCAGCCCGCTTAACTTTAACTTTAACCTATCCCAACCTTCGCCCACAAACAATAACACCCTAAGACCGTTTTTCTGTTTTCAGTTTAAGTGCTTTTATTCAGTTTAAAATTTCAACTCCACACTGTAACTCAAGAATCAGCTTTTAAATTTCTTATGAATTCCACGGAAACGTGTTACAAATAAAGAAAAAAAGCTTTATGTATGTGGTCAGAAGAGAGCAGGGCAACAGAAACTTAAGCTCTTATGACCTTTTGAATGGAAAAAAATGTTAAAAGGCTTAAGCAGAGTTAGGGTCTTAAATGAAAATGAATAAAAGAATTTCATAGTAAACAGACAAGCTAAGCCGAATGACACTAAAAACTCAAATTTTGTTTTAGGATTAATTACGATACAATAAAGAAGGTAATGCCATTGCCACTTTTTGGGCGCCATATTACCTACCTGCCAATTAAACAGATTATGATATTTCGTGCTACCATCCGTAGTCGAACAAATATTTGTTTTCTATATTTAGTGCTTTTGTTTGAAAGTAAAAAATAAAAGGAAGAAAGGAAAAGTAAGCTGCTTAATTTATCAGCGATAAAATATAAAGCGTTAATGCAAAGGGTCTTTCTATTCCCAGTTTTTTTGCATATTCGCGAGAAATCGCACGATAAAGCCGAAGTGTTGAAAAGCCCCTAATGTAATGCATCTGATGGAAATAGTCCATATTTAACGCCGCTAATTAGCTTGCTTTTGGAAGACGCCACTAAATTTATAACCGAAATATGAGTTTTAAGTTTTTTAAAACAGGTAATAAAACGTTTGTCAAAATTAGTTGAGATCTATTAAACACACACCATAATTTAGATAGTATAATTCAAAAACGGAGTTTTGGGCAGAACTTTTTTAATGATAAGAGAAACATAACAAAATTGGAAAGGTGAGGAAACAATTAGAAAAAATATTACAGCACAACAGAATGAAGGCAAGGAACTTAAATTTATATTAATTTTATCTCAACTAATATGTTTTTTTTTTGTATGCTGTAATTTAAATATTATATATTAAAAAGCATTTCATTGGAAAAAACTGGTTAATCTTAAAAAATAAAAAAAAATTTGAAAAACTAGCATAACATGAACTTTTCTTTTCGAAATTCTTTGAATATCTTTTTGAAAATTGTATGAAAAATATTTGAATTAATTTTTTAAATGTAGCTTTTTCACTGAAAAGTTTTCGAATTATATGAACTCTTTAATTTTGTAAATAATGCCTAATATGTGATGGAAAATTATCTTCTCCTACAAATACTCGATTAGGCTTTGCCAAGTGTTTACATCTGTGGGAGTGTCAAACATCTAGTTTTTAATCACAAGAAAAAATCGAAATAGAACTACTTTCTTTCTGGTTTCATGGGATTAATTATGACATCATAGAGATTCATTTGGTATACAAAAATGCTGATCAGAATTTTATTTATTTTTCAAAAATTTATTTTCAGCACGCCACTTACGAGGGTTGCCTTTTATATTTTGCGCCTTCGCAACACTACATGTGATTAGCTGTAATTAGATATTTTTATCATAAAGTTTGGTAATTTATGGCATAAACTTGCATATAACGTTTTCACTTACGAGTTTTATTTGTGTTTATTTATAGTGAGTTTAAAAATTCATATTGCTTAAAAATGGAATTAACCCGTGAACATTTCCGTGCGATGATTTACTACGATATTCGACATGGATTATCGAGACAGGAGTGCATCAATCAACTTACTTCTACTTTTGGTGTTGAATCACCACACTTAGCCATTGTGAAACGATGGTACAACGAGTTCCTACGTGGCCGCCAATCTTTACAGGACAAATTTCGTGAAGGTCGTCCAAAAACGGTGCTGTGCATCAATTGATAATACAAGATCGTCATGTGACATATCGCGAGATAGAGGCATCCTTGGTCATTAGTGTGACCAGCGTACATTCAATATTGCATGAACATTTGGTCGTAAAGAAGATTTGTTCTCGTTGGATACCGCATAATTTGACAATTGTCTCAAAAGGTCGAATTGATCTGTAATCCGACCTTGCAGCCCTGATTTGGCACCTAATGATTTCTCTTTATTACCGAATATCAAAAAAAAGAAGCGAAGTCAACGTTTTTCAACGCCTGAAGGAGCTGTAGAAGCCTTCAAACAGCTCGTTTCAGAGGTATCCTCTTCTGAGTGGCAAAAGCGAATGCAGAAGTGTATTGACTTGGATGGAGAATATTTTGAAAAACAATAAAACTATTTTCCTTAATATTTGACTGTGCTTTCATTATTAGGCGCAAAATATAAAAGGCAACCCTCGCATGAGTAACGTAGTCTTGTCAAAAAAAAAAAAAAACACTTGTTCAAATTTAAAATTGTGATAAATGAGTGACATTTTCGTTTGTTAATATTATTAAAATTATTGTAATTATTATTCATATATTTATTGAAGATAATTATTATTATTTTTATGTTTTGTAGATTGCATTAAAAAAAGATTAAATTAATAAAAAAAACATTTTCAAACTGTGCCACAGTAAACTGTTTTGGTTTGCGTTTTACGTTCTTTCTGGCACGTTGTATTCAAGCACAAAATAAACTTATTTGTTTCACGCGATCAAGTAAAATATTGCACTAAATTTTATATGCTTTTTTTTGTCGTACTAAGTACTATAATTGGCTTATTAGCTGGCTAGTTTTAGACACTTTTGTTATTTTATTATTCACCTTCACAACACTTTACATGCGTCACATAATTTTTAAAAACTTTTTAGCACCCACTTTTTTTAGTTGTATCACCGTTGAAATTCACAGATTTAACGATTTTGAGCTCATGTTTACTATCTCGAAAATGTTTATCCACTTATCTCACAACCGATGGCAATTTCACATTTTCTACAAATTCCACACGCCTTCACGTACGTTGAGCGATTAAACGATTAGTGGAAATGAAAATAAGTTCACTCGCCCAGTTATGAATATCATTGTCTACTACTGCTCGTTTAACTTTTGACCCACTAGCAATTCTCACACGCTATTTCCAACACAGTAACTCGGCAATGACTAATTGAGCTGTTAACGTTTATTTCGAATAAATATTCATTATTATCATTATATTTTTGTAATTCAGCTAGAATATTGGAAAATACTTTAATTATATTTGTTTTTTTTTTTTATAGAAAATTGTAAATTTTTCTGCGCCAACAACAACAAGATGGTGCTATCTAAAGAAAATTGCGCACACCACGCGTATTATGTATGGCAAAGATACTTTACGCTCAAACAAAATTTACCAAATAAAAATTGTTATGCCGTCTAGGGGTAGCTAAAGGTGCATATTTAGCTTTGGTTTTTAATGAGATAAAGATTTTGTTGTTGTCTACGCAGATGTACAGACCTATGCACATATTTCGATTGTATGCTAAAATGAAAAATGTCTGTATGTATTTATTTACTTTAAGAATCACATAGCCCCACCACAGCTGCCGAAAGTCAAAACAATTAAGAGGCTATTAAAAGTACAAAGATAAAAAAAAACGCAAAGATGATAAACTGCTATCGCATTTAAAGTAAGTGATCTGCTGTTTTTGTTTTTTGTTTATGTGCTTAGATGGTTGTTGTTGGTTTTGCTTATTAAGTATGTCCCTTGAGTAGTCATAAAAAATTCCGCAGAATATCGTCGTACGCTTTCTATATAAATATTAAAATGTAATTAAACTGTCGTAATAGCGAGTTTTCCCATGTGATATGAGAATAGCCGATAGGTAATAACAGTGGTGGCTATATAATTGAAATCGCACTTTAAAATGGATTACTTTCTTTGGACGAAAATATTTAGATTTTAAAATAGAATATACCAGGGCGGGCGAGTTTAGAAAAATTTGTCAAATCAAGAATGCCATGATAAAATAAAATTGAAGAATGGAAATCATTGATTTTCGTTATTGCATACAGAAGAATTGATTTCTGCAATTTGAATTATGTGAATATATATACTACATTTATAATAAAAACTTAAAAATTTTTTGCATTCGGCAAATCCCAGCACATAACAAAGGGCAGGAAGTCTGATGGGATTAAGGTAGTTGCCCCCCTACAAATTCTCAATCCATCAGCAGTTGTACGTGATGGTTTGCCTGAAGAAGCTTCTTGTTAAATTTGATTTAATACTAATTTGTACCTTCTCACGTTTTTTATGCAGTCCTTAATTTTTTTAAAAACTGTTTGGAAAACAAATTTTCCAAATGACAAGAAATTAATGTTATCAAAATTCTTCATTGCCTTTAACTGACGTCCTTAATTTAAGCAGATTGCAAGAACAGGCAATCAGCTGTTTTTTTATTTTTTTATTTATTTATTTATTGTAAAAGGATAATAAAATTATACCTTTACAATCAAGAAATTAGCTTTAGCGACTAGGGCCATCAGATTCATAAATTATTAAGTCAAATATTCAGTGAAAGAATAATTCTCGGAAAATATCAAACTTCAAAATAGATGTTTAGCTTACAGATAAATTTTATAAATCCTTTTATGTTGGCATTTGTTACATTTGTTAATAGTTTTCAACTAAATGTTGAATTGTCTGATTCTCGACGTTGCCATATGGGCAAACGGGCGGTTGGGTGTTTTCCAAAATGTGTTTGTGTGTAACTCTGGTGTGTCCAAGCCGAAAGCGAGTAATATTATGTTCTATCTCCTTGTAATGGTTGTGGGAAGTATACATAGCTGGCGATTGGGGTTTATCATTTTGAAATAATGCGAATACCCCGCCCAGCACTCGTTTTCTGATTCCCGATAGCACTTATTTTGATATCGTTTTTATTAATGGAATTTATGAGTTTTAAGAGAGATCTGGTCGCCAGTTTGGCTTCAGAATCAGCTGGAGTATTCCCTTGACTTGCTTTTTTGAAGAAACCATGGAGGAGAACGTCAGCTTACATGAATTCGCCTTGGAATATATTATACATTCGATGTTTTATTTTTAGTTACGTAGAATACTTCCTTTTTTTGCAAGGCATTTTATTTGGACATAATTTATCATTCACCGGTTTTAGCCCTATTAACATTTTCTGAATTTTCGTCATAAAGTGTCGCTATTATTTATTACGTAGATATACCTCCTACTTATGAAAATACATAAACAACTTTTCGGAAAGGTTACAAATTTCTTAAGATTAAGATAAAAAAAAATTTTTTTTTTTGATTTTTTAATGATGAATAGAAATTTAATGATATTAAAAGCTACAATTAAAAAAAATAAAAAAAAAAATCTGTCATGTTCATTGTAACACGTTTCATATTTTATCGCCCTTGTATGTTTGCCTTGTACTGTGGCAGAAATTTTTTCCAGCAATGAATGTGGTCCACGTTGGCTCAATCGCTCCAGGGAATGCTACAAATGTTAACGTTTCCAACCAAAACCTTTCCGTGAAGATTTTCCCAGCACACATCGTATGATTTATAAGTTTTAGCTGACCAAATATAGGAGTTTTAAAATAAAACCCTATACCTAAACAATTCGAGGCCCGATCTTGATGCATTTGCTTGCACACATTCTATTGTGTCTAATAGGTGACAGTAGTGGTGAATTTCATGTTCTTAGTTGCTTTGGTGTAGGTTACAATAGAAAACTTTGCATATGGACAATCAGCTGTATTGCGGTCCAATCTTGTCGGTTCTGACAAATGATGAATACTTACATTATAAAAATACATCTGTCCACCAAGCTCCAATCATATAGGAGCAATCAAAACCAAAGCCGTTGTTTGTATTCAATTAAAGGTTTTATGTAGCATAGTTTGAATGTTCTGATTTGTTCGATAACTTCTTGCCATTTAGAAGGTATTTTCATAACGTCACACTCTTAGAGACCATCGTCCCTACAGTCGGTTTTTATAAGCTTCTTTTGGGGCGAATTTTTCCCCACCAAACCCATTCGCCATGGGCAAGAACGCGTAATCTTCACTTGGTGCCAGAATCGGACTACAAGGTCGATGAATAAGAACCTCCCAGCCAGCTTCTAGTGACTCACTATCGATGTGTGTCGCCTGATGGAACACATTCCTCTCATATTCACCAAAACTGGCCGCTTCTGAGCGATTGCTTCTATCTTACTTACTTACTTAATTGGCGCTAGAACCGCTTAAGCGATTTTGGCTGAATTTCTCCTACAATTTGTGGTGTGTGTGTTTTGTTGTTGTTACATAAATGAACGACGAATGTTTTTTGTGAGAAGTTTTTTCATGGCATAAATTCACTCGAAGGTTTGCCATTGCCTGCCGAGAGGCGCCCGCTATCAGAAAAAACGTTTCCATAAATTTTGAAAGTTACTTGGTTCCGCCATTAGCTAAGTATTTTTTCCGGACATACATACATATGTAGTTTAAAGCAATTCATTATAAATAATTACTTAATCTAGCTAGATAAAATTTTTCGTTTTCTCCGCATAATATCCTCACGTTAAGTTTATTTTGCACGATAATGTTTATATTTAGATTTTCGTAGTTTATATTGGCTTAAATTAAAATTTAAAAAAATCTGTGTAACATTTTTGCGGTTGTACTTAGAAAAGTTAGCTACGCATATACAGAATTGTATGTAGTTACATTTTTGGCGAAATTACGTCTGTCCATACACAAACTATAAATACACTACATGTTTGTAAACAAAATATAACGAGAAGATAAAACTACTTTCCAACAGGTGTGCTCACCTACAGTGGTGTGTAAAGCATTGAGACCGTGCGTAGCATTAAAAGCATGAACTTTTGTGAATTTTTGTGGAATAATATTTATCAAAATATATTAAAACATCAATGGAAATTCTTGTTAAATGCAAGGAGATGAAGCACCAAACAGCCGATCAAATAATATTGATAACCTAAAAATTAAACTTGTTTTAAAAGTTTTCAATGACATCCCCGTTATTCTTAAAGAATATTTTTAACCCATCTACAGTGTTGTGCATATAATGAGCGATGAAATTTAATATAATACAGTTGGCCACTGATGCCAAACGACATAAACTATATATTAAATAAGTTTGACTTAATTGGAAATTATATAGAAATTCAACGATTTGAAAAAACTGGTCATCAAAAATTTCAACTTTTTTATCCATTATCTAAGCATGTGGTTTCATTGCAGCCCATTCAATTTTAGTATAACAAAGATCAGGTTTGAAATAACTAAAAATTCGTTTGGAATTTTGATGTTCTGTTTACTGAGAGAAAAATGTACGTTCGTTTGGAAGAAAATGTCACGCACTGTCAACAAAAAGAAAATTTTCAATCAATTGAAACGTACACATTATTATAGGTCCGTTTCTTTGTAACCGACTTGCAAAAGAACGCTAGGTAGGATAACGAATTGCATATAAAGCAACAACACTAACTCGGAAAAATATGCGAGTTGTGCCAACTCGGTTAAATGATAACCGACCTCAGATGTAGAGTTGGGAAGTAAAAAAACTGTGAATGACCCCTATGAAAATATCTGGGAATTTCAGTTTAAGATTTAATTTGCTTTCATTCGGATAATATTTTTAAATATATAACTACACCAACCTACAATTTGTTTGCTCAACTATTTTTCGTTCTTAAATAGCACTAAAGAAATCTCATATTCCATGAAAGATGTTAACAGGCTTGCTTTTGCAACTAAGGAAAATTTTATCCGAGTTGAACCGTTCTTTCGTAAGTCGGTTACAATAAAGCTGGCCAAATTTGAAAATGAATTGTCTACATACTTGCATACCTGAACGTGTTTCTTATGAGTATTAGATGAATTTTGTGAATTTCGTAAAATGTTTGAAACATTTATTTATATCAAACTATGAAACTATGTTAAACCCTGACGACTTTCTACTAACTATTTTGTTATGATCTGGAATCAAAACCCATTTTGATCAAACAAGCAGAAACAAATTTTCAGTTAGTTGGCAAGAATCCAAAACGTCATGCAGAAGAATCCAAAAGCGTCAGCTGTCAAAAGTTTGACGTTCGTTCATCAAGTGACAAAACTAAAACCTTTAAGCGTGCTGAGCCTCTAGCGTTTTTACCACTGCTGAAAGGAGAAAAACCGGCCGATAGGAGTCACCCTTATCAGGGATGAGGGTTATACCGCTGCTGAAACCAGGGAAGGCGGTAGATAAGTGGACTCCTATCGGCCGATTTCCCTTCTTTCAGCAGTGGTAAAAACTCTATATGCTCTGCTGCTCCCGTATTTTACACCACCTCCTCTGTCCGGCGAAGCATCAGCATGGTTTCCGGAAAGTGCTTAGCACAACAACAGCACTTAACGCCATAAAAACGCAGGTGAACTACGGCCTAAAACGTAACCGTCCCTGTGAGAGTGGCATTAGATGTGTCCAAGGCTTTCGACACTGTCAGCCAAGAAACACTACTAGCCGACGTGGAGGCAACAACTCTATCACAGGGATTTAAGCGGTGGACTGCCAATTACTTGTGTGATCGACAGTTATCGGTATGCTATAGATATGCTAATTCTAAACTGAGAAGAGTTAAAAAGGGGGTCCCACAGGGTGGCGTCCTCTCCCCGATAATGTTTAACTTCTACCTACTTCTACTTCTACCAGTGTACTATGTGTAGTTTCAATCCCCATTTTTCCCCCATAGATGCCATGCAAGCATACAATGCGATGATGGCCTTCCTGGAGCGGTCTTCGATGTTTTGCTTCCATTCGGGCTTCCTGTCTAGAATAAGTCCAAGAAACTTGACCCTGGTTGAGAGAATGAGTTCAACCACGTATAATGAGGGTGGTTTGAAAGGTGAAATAGGTGGATTTAAAAAAAAAATTGCTTCTATTCCACCCACTGCAGATTTAAGATAATTTCCTGTTTTCCACCTACACTCAATGCCGCTACTAAAGCAACATATCCTTTATATTTAATTTAACTTTTATTAATTTTTTCATACTAATGTATATGAAGGTGTAATTGTGTGGGTTGTACACACCAACACACATTATGCAAATGTGGTGTAACCGTAGGTGGGTGGGTTGCAGTATTTGCAGTATTTGCCGTATATTGCAATTTCATAAAATAAAAGTTTATCTGTAATTGCCTTAGGCAATATCGCAGTTTAAATACTTTTTAAGTATCTCCTTTAAGTTTTCACTAAAATACACAACAACTTAAACTGTTTTTAAATTTCATTGACGTAAGTAGAGCAATTTATTTTTGTTTTTCTTGTCTTTGTTGTTGTTGTTGCTGTTCTTGTTGCATTGCCAGCGCGCAGGGCTGACGTGATCTCGTCCCACGGTCTTGTTAATGGATTATTACGATTTATATGCATAGACGGGCGGGTGTGCACATGTGCGTGTGTGTGTGTGGGCATGCGTGAATTCATTTGTTTCTTTCCCACCCCCTATGTTGTTGCTACTGTTTTCCTTTTTATATTTATCTTCTGTCTCCACTACAAGAGCAGTAGCAGTAGTAGCAGTAGTAGCAAGCAGTAGCAAGCAGTTATGTATTCATGTCATTTGTTCGGCGCTATCGTCCGTCTGCGACGTCCTTATCTAATCTCCCTGTCGCTGTTTTGTTTGAAAGTGTCGCACTATCCGTCGACTTATCTGCAACTGCCGCAATGAGCAATAAATTCAACAGCAGCGTGACGTGTCAACATTTCTGCAAGCTGTTTGCTGTCGACGCATTCCACTTTAAGTATCAGCAATGCTTACGACTAGTACGAGTACTTAGTTGCGTTTTCAAAACTGCTGATGCATAGCAATGTATTTTTGTTGTTTTGTTTCTTTCTTGATCAGCTGCAGCTGTTTCAACCTTTTCTGCTGTATTTTTTTTTTGTTTTTTTTTTTGTTTTTTTGCAACTCTACTTTGTACGTTTTGAATATTTTTGAACGTATCTACAAAATATTTTCGCATGCACATCTTTTGTGTGGTAAATGGTAAGCAGAAATTATTTTTCCCTGCTAAAACAACAAAAAAACACAAATGACAGTTACAGCATCTGGTAGAAGTGTTACAGTCATTCGCGGTATGTGTAGCTCTTATCAGTAACAAATATGTTTATTGCCGAGTTTTTATTTTTTTTACTTATTTAAAGCTTCGAGCTTGTACCAGTTGAGTTTTAAGGAGGTTTTCAATTAGTAGACGACAATATAAAATAGCATATTTTTCTTTACATGTAATTTATTTTATCATTTTTATAAGATGGATACAAAATGAAATAGAAGTTTAAACTAGGTGGGCATAACTTGCTTTCGGAAACATCACATTTCTGCAAAACACCCTCTAGGGGCTTAGGGCTCACCAAAAATACTACAAAATATAAAATTCCAAGACGATCGGACACAATTCGGAAATTTCGACCAGACCCTTAAGCTTGAAAAATTCATATAATTTGCTCATATTTGATACACAGTATTGGAAAGGGAGAGAGGGATATGTGGGCATTCCACTTTACTTTACAAATACTTATGTTTATCTGCGACACTTCCTCGAAAAATTCAACCACTTTTGGTAAACACTTTAAACACTTTCACTTAACGGAAATTTACAAAATATGTTATTCTCTTACATAAAAATCTCGTATCACGGTCTTTGTGGTCGAACACCACGGAAATGGCTTAAACGAAAATTTTAGTAGGGGTGAGAATAGGTCGCATTTTATGTTTAAGAGAGGGATGCCACCTGTTTGAAAAGTCTAATTTAATTAAAATATACACGAGGTATGTGAAATATTCAAATATAGCTATCAAACGGTTTGTTTCGGCGAGGAGAAGGTTTAAACATATATTTTGGAAAGAGATGCCACCTGTTTGGAAATAAAAAAATTTAGTAAATTATACAAAGGTATATATAACATTAAAATACGAGAATCAAACCGTTTGCATGACTTAGGAAAAATTTTTTGACAAGAGTTGCCACCTGCGTGAAAGGACAAATTCAATTAAAGTATACAATAGTTATATGAAATATTAAAATATGGGTGGAAAAAGGGTCGCCACGGCAAGAAAGTAAAAAGCTAACTTTGTTAGAAATGCTACCTATTTAAAAATGCGAATTTAATTAAATCACACACAAGTTATATAAAATAAGAAAATATGGGTGCCAAACTGTTCTGATTCACTGAGGAGAAGGCAAACGGCATATAGGATGGATGTAGTAAAAAATATACAAGTCATATGAAATAGTAAAATATGCATGTCAAATCATTTGCTTTGCTTGGACAATATTTATGGGAGTATTTTGAAGTGTTCTGCCACCTTTTCAAAAGTTAAATTTAATTAAATTACACACAAGGATATTAAATATTAAAACTAGAGTGTAAAACTGTTGGTCTCGGCGAGAACAAGATGCATACCTATGTTTTTGAGAGGGTTGCCCTTTGTTATATGTGACAGAAACCACAATTGAATTTCTAGTGTTATTAGATGAACAGCTAAAATTGAGTACAACAAGTATGTAGGTACTGCTTATTTGAAGTAACAATATGCGCCGAATACTTCAATTTCGGTTTCATCCCAACTTTGACTTCTTCTTTTATATTCGTAGCAACGGGGTATGCTAAAATTTTCAATATCCCAATGTCACGCTTACCCAAGCACAACCTGCAACCATTATAGAACACTTTATCCAGTTGCTATCACACTTCATTCTCGAATAGTTCTCAAGCCTCGGCAAAATTCTGGTTCTCAAGTTCATTTCAAATGCCGTTCAACAACGGCTGTACGATTTTCAAGAAATTGATACCATCTTCATTTCCTTCTTTTGTTCCTTACTTTAATATCACTAGAGGCAGAAATTAATGAATTACGTAACTTTGTCGACGGTGTTTCCGTTAAACAAAAAGGGAAATAAATACGATGTGATTGTGACCAATTGGAGGTTTTAAAAATACTTTTTTTCTCAACTTAGAGTGCAGTTTATCCGAAACCTAAATGTTATTTCTCCGGCTGTTATTTCCTAAACTATCTCGGTTGAAATTCAGAAGAGAGGGAGATGTGCACTTCTTGCATTGCCTTTTACCCCTTGTATTACGCCAGTGAGGTACAAACTGAAGTTCCTCCTATATTCTTATTAGTGCTGTAGTGTAACCCTTGGATGTTCCATAGAAGGGATTCGTACCAAGCAGATATTGTTGTGCTCCAAGTTTTGCGATACTGTCAGCCCTTTCGTTACCACTCATGTCTCGGAACCCACCGCAGCGTAACATTGTTGTAAATGGGCAGTTGGTTTAGAAGAGTTTTGCAGTCATCCACAAGCCTTCTGTGAAGACATTCGCGGGCACATAGTTCAATTACTTAAACCCCCGATTGACAGATGGCTGGGAAGAGCCCATTTGCAGACATTCCTGAAACTTTGTTCTGAATACTCCATCCCTGTACTCCTTCTGCGTACTTTGTTGAGCACTCTCCACATTTTGGCCTTACACCAGACCGAAAAATCCCTCAATTGGAGTGTATGCTGGCTCTGGGAAGTAACCTACATCAGCAACTCTGAGTGGCACGCCCTTCCACAGTTGCAAAGCTGGAGCAGCCCTGCGTAGCCACCCCGCTATCTGTTTGTCCCCATAACTGATTGACAGGCATCCCGGACGGAAGGTGCAGCCGCTGAAATTAGGCTTCACTCAGTCCATTTGCGGTTGCCTTATCTTATCCAAGACGACCGCCTGAACGACCTTTAGCTGCTCTAGGGACCACAGCAGGTTAGGGAAGTTCAAAGAAGGTAACCCCATGGCAGACCCATTTATAGGATCCCCCTGACATGCCAGTGCATTTGTGATCTCAGGAAAAGTTGCTTTGGCTTTCAGTGCAGCTGCTTTCATATGGACCATTTTGTCGGATGGGTCCGACTTTCTCTTTGGGGAGTTCTATAAAAGAAAGCAGGCAATACCAAAAGAACAGTTTCTGTTGTTTCTGCCCTCATTGACCCCACTCGAATGGTAAAACTTAAGTCTTGTCTTACCCGATCCTGAGAGCTTTTTAGGAAGCGTGTTAACTTCTTCTAATTGTGACGATGGGAGAGCGTCCTCATCATCCAAAGATATTAACTCATCTAGGTCTTTTGAACCAGAGTTCAGGTTAGCCATTGAGATGACCAAATCCACCTGATTGCTGCCTGGGCCTTTTGAACCGAAGCTCCTTTCTTCCACTACATCATCACTCACAGGTGCAGTGCATTGGCCATTTGGATTTGCATCTATTTCATTCGGCGCGATCACCATTTGTTCGACGTGCTCTTTGGACATTGCACAACACAAATATCATTTGAACATGCTAGTATACAATAATATTTTTTTATTTATTGCTTTGGTTGAGGGAAATTTTGCGAGAAATCATGTTCATATAGTAAAATCATTTTCATATAGCGAAAAACTGTAGGTGAAATATCGAGCTTTATGATTAAAGTGCGAAATTGTTATAACTATTTACGCATTGACTAAAGGCCGCCTCGAAAATTTGAAAATCAATTAAATATTTTCTATACTTAATACTTTAAAGTTTAAACAAAACTTTTTTTTCAAATAATCAACTTTTAATTTTACACACAACCTGAAGTTCAAAAACTTTGGAAGTTTTTCTTCAGACATTATTTACGCACGCAATGAGTAAATGTTTAACAGAAATGTGGAAACTTCTAAGAAATCACACACAAAGTTTCAAATAACTTGACAACTTGAAATATATTCGTGCAGCACCTGAGTGAAAAGTCCACAAAACTTTTCCAAAACGACCTTTCGTTTACAAAGTTGTGACAGTTTTCATAATTGTCACACTTTTTTCTTGCTTTTTTCTTTTTTTTAAATATTTCTCTCACTCAGATATTAGCATTCTTTCCCACTTACTTCTCGAGTGATTGACATTCCCATGGAACCGATAATTAAATGAAAGTAAAGTAAAAAGAAAACAAACTAAAAAGAAGATTGAAAATAATATTCTCTCGTCGACATTTTAAATGGAAAATTTTCGCAATTGTTAACCACACAATGTTTCTGCCATTTTATTATTTGCACACAAGAAGCTCTTGGATTTTCGCGCACCAACAAAAAGTGAGCGCTGGTCGTTTACTTAGTTATTTCTGCGCCAGTTGACGTCGAATAAAATCGTTTCACAAATAATTTAATTACCCCTGCAAAGCACCATTGCATACACGGCTTTTATGTGTAAATAAAAATTGCTTAAGTTATGGTATGCGTAAAGAGTGCAGTATTTGGCTTAAGTAGTTTTTATATTTTATTTATTTATAACAACACCTTACTTTTTATTTGAATGCGCACATTGAATGGGGCGGTGCAACATGACGTATGAGTTACCTTTACTCAGTCTTCACGCACTTTATATAGCTTCATGTTTTTAATGTGCACAAAACTCACGTGTCACACGTGAAAAAAAGAGTTGTGGCAATTTTTTTTGCAACTGCTGATTGTGGTTGGCGTTTTTATAGACTTAAGTGAGTGACTTGCCGGATTGACGCGGTGTCAGTAATGTGTGCGAAACTGAAGCAGCAGTACAATTTTTATTACGGTTTTAAATTGTTGCCTGTTTTAGCCATTGAATGGAATTATAAAATTCATAGTTATTATCGTCACTTCTTGGATTTTCAGTGAATATAGCGAAAGCTGCAATAGACGGGCGCTCTAATAGGCTGACATCTCTTAAAAGCGGACTAATTCGTGGAAGCGAGTAGTTTTTGTTTGTTTTATAGTATAGAAAATACTCTCTCTTATTCGAACTTACCGAAAGGCGGATAAAAACATCCAAACATAACTATTTCCAAAAAGTGGGCAATTTTGTGATTCTGTTTTTTGATGTTTGTGTTTGGTATTTGTTCTGTTTTTCGTCTATTGAAGAATAAATTTTCTTTAAAATAAGAATTTTTTTCAATTAAAACTTTTTGGTAATTTTGTACGACATTGCTAGAAGCGCACAAAAAGTAGGTAACCATCGGTGTTCGCTTATGGGTAATATTATATTTTTGGATAGATTATATTTATCAGTTTTTTGAATTCTTCAAAAATATGTTTGAAATCAAGTTTCTCTTAAGTTCTTTCGTTCCGCATCAGTTTCATATTATACCATTTATTTATGATTAATTAATTTATGTTTAACTTTTAAAATAAGTGGCAACTCTCACAAAAGATATTTTTCAAGTACAGCCTTCTGAACTCTTTTTCATTTGACGCCCATATTATAATCGCTACACTTAATTGAATTTTATTTTTCGAAAAAGGTGGCGGCCCTATTTATTTTTTAAGATAAAGTTTTGTATAGGTGTTTAGCTTTATGCCGATTTAGCAACATTTTAGCTAACTTGTTACAAAAATTTATTTAACCATTGTGAACAGATGGCAACCATCTTCAAGAGTATTTCCATAGAAACCTCTTTTTTTCGATACTAATATTGTTTATATCAATTAACTTATTTAGGGAATTTGCTTAACATTTTAAATAGATGGCAACCTATACAAAAATATATTTTAAGCGAAAGGTTTTTAAATCCTTTTTATTTGACACCCACATTCTTATATTATTAATTAAATTTGATTTTTAGAATAGCTGGCAACCCTCTTAAAAATTATGTTCATATAAATCTCTTTTATTTCACACTAAGATTATTATATTTAAGTTGACTTATTAGTATAATAGAATTTAAGAAGAAGAGTTCAAGAATGAATTTTGTTTGAAAAAAGAAAGATAGCCATCGGTGTCCGCTTATGGCAAAGGGTAACAATATTTTTTTTTTATATATTTTGGTAATCAGTTTCTTGAGCTAAATATTTGAAAACCTCTTCAAAAATATGTTTGAAACTAATCTTCCCTAAGGTAAGCACCAGTTTTGTAATATTTCACTTAGCTGATTAATTCATTTATGTTTATCTTTTAAAACAGGTGGTAACCCTCACCAGAAATATTTTTCAAATAAAACCTTCTTAACTTCCTTACATTTGACACCCATCTTGTAATTGTGTTAATTAATTAATTTTAATATTTCCAAAAAGTGGCAACCCTGTTTATATTTTCAGATCAAGTTTTGTTTAACTATTTAGCTAGATGTCAATTTGGTAGCATTTTAGCTAGCTTATTGCTAAATTTTTTTTAACCCCTGTAAAAAGGTGGCAACTCTTTAGATTTTCCCAGACCAATTTTTGTATAACTATTTAGTTTGATGCCAATTTAGTAGCATTATAGCTAATTTATTATTAATTTTTTTAACCATTGTAAACAGGTGGCAACCCTTTTCAAGAGTATTCGTATAGCACCCTCTTATATTCGATATTAATATTGGTTTCATCAGTTAACTTATTTAGTGAATTTGCTTAAAATTTCAAAGAGGTGACAACCCTTTCCAAGAAGTATACTTATGTTATGCTAAGTTTTCTTAAATCCTTTTCGTTTGACACCACCATACTGTAGTATTATTAATTTAATTTAATTTCATTTTTCATACAACTGGCAACCCTCTTAAAAATTATATTCATATAAACCTCTTTCATTTCACACCAATATTATTATATTTAAGTTAAATTCCTAATCTAATTGAATTTATCTTGAAGGAGCCAGTTTTTCAGTGTGAGTTTAACTCTGTTTGCCGTTTTTGAGTCAACCTTAAATCTAGTTTAAATTTAGTTTAAACCGCCAATCCGACAGGGTTAAACTGAGCTTAACTATTTAGCTATACATAGCACTGCTCAAAATATAGAAAACAACAGTGTTGCCCGACAAAATCGCCAAATTTAGGGCGGACTTAAACTACCTGTGAAAACTAACTCTGTCGTTTAAACTTAGTTTAAATTTAAACCGAGTTTAAGTAATGTCAGCTTAAACTGAATTCAAACTTGAACTGGAAAGCTGACCCTAGGCAGTTTGCAATTCGCGACGTAAGAAAAGAGGCAGCACCATCAGAAAACAAAATTATCAAAAATCAACAGGAGCTTTCAGCTACTTGAAACTTCCAACTTGTTATAGTAAATTGCGCTTTCCAACCGCTTGCTCTAAAATATTTAAAAAATTGTGGTTAAAAAATAAAAAAAAAATTGGTGACAATTTTTTTTTTTAATTTTCTCTTCAGTTTGAAGCTTTGTTACATGTTTTTTGTTATATATTTAAGTTTTTTTTAATACATAATTACTAATATTTTTATGAACACAAATTTAGCCACATAGTTATGCACGTTTTGCGGCTAATGTTTGCCCAATCGACCAAAACAAACGAAATCACCCACGGCGTATGAGTAATTTTATTCAAGCTTTAGCAAACGCTTTTCATTAGACAATCAATCATAGCCACATCCCACCCGCCCGCTATCGGGTAACTTTTAATTGTATGCAAATATTTATCAAGTTAAGCGTAAAAACAAACTCAATGAATGACTAACTGACTGACTGACTAGTAACATATTTCAACTGGGAGTTATGCAACTTAAATAACCAACATAATTATGAGAAGTTCTATTTTCACATTTATTATCGTAACTTAGCTAAACCATAAATCTTCGTGACTAATCGTGAATTTCAATATAAATCGCGAGCCACGCTGCCCATGAAATCTGCTAAAAGCATATTTTAACACGTCTAATATAAATATATCCACACTATTAATCAAACGAGTGAAAGAATCTAATCAACTTGTAATGACGGCTATTTATTTATTCCAACGAACACTTTGCTTAACTTTTTGATTTTGCTTAACAACTTAAACAATACCAGCCTTAGGAGTTCTAAGCCATCATTTAGCTATTTGGTTATCAGTTAAAGGAAAAAAAAAAGGAAAATAAAGGGAATTGTTTGCGTTACTAAACAGCATGACATTTCAATTGCATGTAAACAACAATCGATGGCAATCCAAGCAGAATGTCGCGGTCGGAAGTTTGTCATGTCATTGGTTATTTAGTTATTTGTGTGAATGAGCAGAAACTGAAAGGTCATACCGCAAACCAGTTCGAAAACTATAGGTAGATTTTGTTGTGTAAAATTGCACATACAATTATTTATAAACACATACATGCATACATACATACACTTTGAATAGCCGAAACAAACCGCATCGAATTTTTGCTACATTTAAGAGAGAACTTTTGCTAAATTTAAGAGAAACATTGAAATTTTTTAAAATGAAAAATAACTAAATTGCAAAACCTATACGCAATCAGTGTTATCAAAACTGATCCCTGAATTTGTTTTATCCTACAAGTGCTTGGGGCAAATATTTGGTAAATTTTCTTTAGGTTGCATCTAAAACAGAATTAGGCAAGATGATATCAGTTTTTTTATTGAAAATACTCTTAAAAGTAACAAGTAATGAAAAGTCACAGTTTGGGAGTAGCCGAGCTTCGTATACCCGGCGCGCATTTTTATTTCTTATACACAGTAGGCGTTGCTCGCTAACACAAAATAGTTATTGTAATAATCTTCTTTTTTAAAACTAAATCAATTTTTACTAAGGTAAATATAAAAAGATAGAAATTGTTGTGCTTTTAACATACCACGCCTAGCTTCTTTCCTAATTTAATTCTTCGTACCAAATTTGCATGAATTTGCTCAATATTTGAATAGATTTTGTCCCGGCACCTTCCCAAAGGATAAAATTTCTAGATTACATTAAAAAATCAAAACTAATATTGTTTCTTACTTTTTTTTGGTATACCGAAGACGAATCTGTAACCAAAATTTACCCTTTACCCTTAAATTTTACGCCTCAAAAACTTCCCAAAATCACAAAATTTGAGACTTTATGAAAATTCAAGTTGAAGATCTTATTTACCTATAACCCTTAGCCCCAACGCTCGCTCAGCATAAAAGTTCTAGATTACGGAAAAATTAATGAGAAAAATTAATTGATATGCTAAAAATGTATATGAGATCAACATTTACCCATCACTCTTAAATTCTGCCACAAGACTTCCCTTAAGGATCAAGTTTAAAGGTGTTATGAAAATTCAAATTTCGAATCTTATCTTATCTTGATGTTCCAAAAACGAATCTAGCTTCTACTCCTTAGGGGCTTAAAATTTGAAATGAGTATTGTGTTCTAAGTTTGTTTTGTGCTACGAGGGAATTTGATTTAAAAAATTACCCATTAGCCTTTGGCTTGCGATATGCTATTTTAAAATTTCAAAATTACTACAGATATAACAAAACACATCTGCTCCTTAGAATAAGTATGCGTTTTTCTTGTAAACCTTAATTCTGCAAATCGCCAAAAAAAAAAGAGCAACTACGGCCGCCTCATAACGACACCTGCGGGCCCGCTTTCTCACCCTCACCAGTCGCCGCTACTAGGGTATACCTCGCCTGCATCGTAAATCTATTTCTAACCTAGAAAGTTCGCTGGAAATTTCCGTTGCCCGCCTTCACCACGTGGAGGTGTCCTAGTTACAAAAGTAGAAAGATTGAAATAATTAAACGGCAATTTAATATTTGAGATATATCTATATTCTACAGTAATTACTTTATTTTTCTATTTTCTTATTAATTAAATAAAATAAATATTATTGGAAAATTTTTAATCCTCCAGGAAAGCCTAAGGTTGATTTTTAACTTTAAAAAGCTCCGATTCATTTCTAGCAGACCAAAACACTTCACCAAAGGTACTCCATCTTTCAGAACCAGAACTTTTTTTTGTGTGCGTGTGTTATCGAATATTTTGATTTTTGTTAACAACCATTATATGAGAGGTGAGCCCATTTCTACAATTTTCGAGATTGTGCTTGCAGAGTTGAAATACTAAGATATTAGGTAGAGCCTGATAAATTAAGTGTGGCGACATACCTTATGCTCTAATATCCCTTTCTCCAACTCAATCCTGTAAATCAAAGTTGAGCAACAAACAGCTTTAGTAGTTAAACAAATTTCGCATTTTTTTATTTTTGTAAGTAAAGTATTGTATAAAAGCCAAGCAGGGAGGAGTGGAAACTTGAGTTTCATACTCCACCTGATAGCATTGTCATCTATACAGATGGCTCGAAACTCGATAATAAGGTAGGAGGAGGCGTTTTCTCACGAAACCCTCTCCTGCAAATTTCCTTTAGGTTACCAGATCACTGCAGCGTCTTCCAGGCTGAGGTCTCAGCTATCAGGGAGGCGGTAGAGAAGATTGGCACCGGGATTATAGGAAGAGACATCTTCATTTTTAGTGACAGCCAGGCTGAAATCAGAGCTCTGAGCTCTTTCACTTTTAACTCTAACATCGCGCTGGACTGCCGCCTATCTCTGCAGGAGATGGCCAAGCAGAACAGACTGTACCTCATTTGGGTCCCTGGTCACCGGGACATAGAGGGAAACTGCATGGCAGACGAGCTTGCAAGACAAGGTACGACCAAGCAGATTCTTCAAGATAAAGAACGCATTGGTATGCCGTTTGCCACTTGCAAACTGCTACTCAGAGATTGTACATATAAGCAAGCTGACAATAGATGGAGGCAAAATACGACCTGTCGAACCTCAAGGCAGATGTGGCCTAAATGGGACCGGAAACGGTCGCGCAGCGTTCTCTCTCTAAGTAGGGAAAACATTTCCAACGTCATCGGGGCTCTAGTAGAGCATTGTCTGATAGGGAAACATGCTGAAAGGTTGGGAGTACCCTTCCGAAGATGCTGTAGGAGCTGCAAGAACGACGAGGAGGAGGAAACGATCTTGCATTTACTGTGTAAGTGTCCTGCACTGTGTAAAAGCAGAATGCGATATCTGGGATCACCGTTTTTGGATGACCTTAGTGAGGTTTCAAGCACCGAGGTAAATTGTCTGTTTAAGTTCATCAGCGAGGCAAAATGGTTTGGTGAGGGGTAATTTTTCCTTTTGGATGGTACAAATTTTTCCTTGTGGTAACACAATGGGCCTCCTAATATTGGCCTAAGTGAGCCGCTGTAGGCGGCTGCCACTCCAACCTAACTTAACCTACTATTGTATAAAAGAGATGGGTGTGGTTTTTGTTCGATTTCTACAATTTTCGAGATTGTGCTTACACAGTTGATGTGGAAATATGTACCACAGTTTGTTGAGTTCGGTCAGGTGGTTTCGAGGTTTCACCTATTTGCTTTAAAGTCAGCGGTGTCATGCCCATTTTTCCAAAAAAAGAAAAAATCTTCAACCTAACTTGTGTATAAAGTTAGAGCAAATAATCTGATCTATTGAATTTTGTGTATATCGTTATGCGCGCGTGGTTTTTATCCGATTTCGCCCATTTTCAATATAATCTCAATACCAAATGTTAAAGGCAATATGTGTTGATGGCCGCCGTAACCGAATATGTAACATGTGCCCATCTTATTCGGTAGGTATGAATTCAAATTTTGTCGAGGCCTAGTAACACCAAAAGTTATAGGAAAGCTAATCTCTAATACAGGTCACCCTTCGACAGGCCGTGATAAATTTCCGAGTGTATTTCCGGCATGAAAAAACCTCTTACAAAAATCATTTATCATTCGGAGTCGGCATAAAACTCCACAAATTATTTACCCTTGAAAAGTATGTATTAGTGATCGCTGAGACAATCCCGACATACATCTGGAGATCAACCTGATTTTAGCTCAATCTAACCGTTGTGGAAATAAAATAAGCTAAGATATTTTTTGAGTGTTCTTTTTGAGTGTTCAAGACTTTTGAATGTAACCTAAATGAAGAATTAAACATAAATTTAATAATTATTTATTCAATTCAAATAATAAATATTCCTACATCTACTTTTTTGTCGTTTTTGAGCTATCAGTTCTCATTAAAAATATATGTTATGTTAACGTGATTCTGATTATTTTCATTGCTCACTTTTATATTCATGGAAGAGTTGCGGACGGAAAATGTAGATTCAAAAAGAGCGCCTTAATTTAACATAATATTGAAATGTTATAACAAATTTAAAAAAAAAACGGCAAATTTAAATTTTTGCTACTTTCACTTTCTCAGTTGAAAATCAAAACTTGACAAAAAATTTTCATTTCGCGGTGCAACAGCCAGAATGCGCATCTGACGTAATGTCTAATTTTATATGGATTTGGGTCCGCACGTCAAGCTTTTCAGATAGAGTGAGCTAAAGTTTTTGGTTAGCTTTGTCGCAACATAGGTTGACTTTTTCTAAGTATTTCTCAACACTGTTTTACAAATCGCAACTCCAAATACTAATCTAAGTTAAGCGCAAAATTATGCAAATTTTCGTATCTAAAACCTTTACATTTACGATTGCGAAAAATAAATGCAATACATTTTCGTGTTCAGCGAGCAAAAATTAATCTAAAAAAATATTGTTTATTCTAGTACCTTTTTTTTTAGACTAGTGTTATTTATTAACGTGTATGTATATGTAAGGTAAAATCTCATTTTTCCACTAAGTGCCCACAAACTGGCAAAAAGAACAAAAAAAAAAAATTTTCCCATTATTTTTGAGAGTAGAAAGAAGTGCAACAATATAAAATAAAAGTCAAAAATTCACACACAGGCCCATTGACCTGTAGATCGACTGTTGTCATATTCAAATTAGAAGTAGAATACATCTACCCATTTGCCAGATGTGCTCAGCTGAACTGTTTTCGGTTAGAGTGAGTTAGCAATAGGAAATTTAGAAATATATTATTTGTCTATTTTAAAATGATTAAGGTAATTAATTAAGCTCTTCTCAACTATTTACGTTGGGAAAATTATTCTTCTTTTACAAAAATTTATTTATTCCAAACAATTATTATAAAATATTTGTAATAATAATGTATATCCTAATATTTCTCCTGGTACCTACTTTAAATTTAATATATCTATATTTATGTGAATCTGGGTGCACAGTTGCAATTTATGTTATGTGATACAACTACGATAAATATCCACTTCATTTTAATTTATTTACATTTTAAAATATCGAGTTTCTTCCATTGTACTGGATCGCCGCACCACAACCACAAACAGCTAGCAGTTTGTTTATATTTTACTTATTTAAGTAAAATGGTAAAACTCAAATATTACATTGCAATCCACTGCCATGTGGGCAGTTGTAATTTTCGTTGTCTAGTTGTACTCAACCAACATGCACTGGCAATGCAATACATCTCGACTATCAAATGTCCATATGTATTTGTGCAGAAGAGCGTGGTAGTCCATTGGGTTCCACTTGAATGCTGCAATTGATATTGAAATCAAAACTATTTGCAATTGCTCTTCTTTCTCTTATATGCCACATAGAATGACTCGGTACAAATTACGTGCAAAAAGAGAAAGCTCGACAAAGCTCAGAACGCATTTTTACATACAAAAAAATCTGAAATTTATGAACATAATTTAAATAAGCAAATCTAAGGTTTGAAAAGTAGAATCTAGAAAACAAACTATCAAAAAGTAACTTACAAAGATTATATTCGAACATGGAACTACTAAGAAAATTCGATGCAAATTTTTTTGAGCACCTGGAGGATATTTAATATAACTATTTTTAATAACAGCAAATACCCGGCGTACTTTAAAAAGCCAAAAAGGGTACAACGTGGCAAATTAAATATATTTATGCACTTGAACAATTTATTAAAAAACCCTTAGATTCAAACTTAGATAAAAAATATTTAAACATGTACATTAGGGTGCCCCTCTAAAAAAAAGCGCGCGGAATTATGAAACTTGTTATGTTTTTTTAGACTTCCGCCTAAATGTTTCAGAAAATATTAAGATTTAAATACTTTAGTTTGAGCTATTGGAAAATGTCCCCGAAAATGAATTTTTTTTCTAATAAAAATAATGATCTTAAATATTAAATAAAAACTCACTTAAGATGATAAAACTATTTGTTTTGCTTAAAAGTTTTGCATAATGTTGAATATATAGTATATCCTCTGGCAACACTTGTATGTT
The DNA here is from genome assembly GCA_951828415.1 of Anomoia purmunda. Classification (NCBI taxonomy): domain Eukaryota; kingdom Metazoa; phylum Arthropoda; class Insecta; order Diptera; family Tephritidae; genus Anomoia; species Anomoia purmunda. The sequence goes on from OX639996.1 coordinate 16,037,622, forward strand.
CGATTATTCGAATTCAGTATTTTTCTATCCTAAGTAATATGGTAACTCTGTATATGCGTTAAGTTAGTTGCTAATAAACCTTCTAAGAAAGAGTATCGGTCGGCTTCTCAATTTATTTATTTAACACATAGAAATATTTAAAAATTTGTGCAGAGAACCACAATAATTAAATGTTTGTAAAAAAAAAAAAAACATTGAGTCCAAAAGACCGTCTTTTTTTCAAAAAAAAAAAAAATTAATATAGTGAGAAAATACGTCCACAATGGCATTTTACGAATCGGCAAAGTTTTGGCTGAGCTGCTTAAGGTTTTCTTAAACATCATTAAAAATATCAGAATTACAACACGGTTGAACAAATTTTGAAAAATATTTTCATGCAGAACTTTTATGTCCCCAGTCACATCAGTGCCGCGTCATTTTCCGTAGCAATGCCAATTCATAAAATGTGGAAAAATTACTTATTTTACTTATGATGATTTGGCAATTAATGCTATAGCTCCAGACAAGAAAGAGTGAGAAAATCTAACGAAACATCGAAAATCGCTTGTATAAAATAAGAAATTGACAGAGAATATTCCTATAATATTCTGAGCGTGATTTTAAACTCGAAATCCATTTCCTTTTGTAGGCAAATTTTATAATTCTGGATAATTCCGTACAAACTTGGCTAGTTTTTCCTCTATATCAAACAAAACTTGCTACATAATATTTGTATCTCCTCAGTACATACAAAAATATATCGTTTATTTAAAAAAAAAACGTAAAACAAACACGGAACGAACATTATTATTATTTGAAAAAAAAACCAAAAATTGAGGTAATATCAAATCGCGGTATAGCCTACCCAAATCCTCAAATATATATAAAATATTTTAGTTGATGCCTTAAAATATAAATTTTATAATTCTGATAAAAAACATTGCCGATTTTTTGACATGTCGAATGATGTAATCTAATTCATCAAAACCGCCCAAAAAAGTATGGCACTCTATGTTTTTCTGCAAATGTTTCATTAAAAAACAAAATATTTACTAAAAACGGTTCTTTGAATTTCATTTATTTTCTCGCACTTGCTAATACTGATTATGTTAATTTTTTAAAGACTAAACGCAATAAAATAAATAAAATTCAAACAATTTTGAAAAAAATAATAGTTTTAACTTACGAAATATTTAGAATTTTGAAGTATTTTCATATTTCATATAGCATTTTTTAATGTACGATCTTCGAAAAAATGATGAAAAACTTCACAAATTTTTATTATAATGCATAACCCTAGACAAGAAAATAATTCGAAAATCTACATATTCCTCTTAGCCGCTTTAAAGATGCACTCTATTGTACTAAAATCTAATTTTTTGCCTCTTATTTGAAGTCAGCCACACATCAAAAAATTTCGCATATTTTTATTGAAGATGATACTGAGAAAAATTCAGTGAGGTAAATCACAAAAAAAGTGTGTAATGTTAGATTGTTGCAGCTGAAAATGTCACACTCAAAAATAAATTCAATCTGCAAATTATCTGGATAGACAAAAGCAGCTATCTAAATTGAGAAAAATCGGAGTAATGTTTGAGAAATATTTACTAGTTTTCGAGAAAACAAATCCATTTTTTATTTCATTTTGAGGAAACCCTTACTCAATAGGGAGGAAATATCGCAATTTGAAAAAAAAATTAGAACATTAATATGAGAAGAACTTGTCTTAGGTTCCCTTCTTCATATAAAATTTAATTTAAATATTTGCTTGCGCTTTGGATTTTTTTTTTTGTAAATTACGACATCAAAAGAAGGAAATTTTTTCTGGATTCCTTTTTCGGTGGAGAATTTAACTTTTTTGTTTGCTTTTGCACTCGTTCTGCAACAATTGTGCATAATTGGTTATTTCGAAACAATACATTTTGTATATCTTTCGCCAATGGCGTGGCATAGTGTGCCGACTTGTTTGAGAGATATGCCATTAGTTTATATTCCTTTCAATTTGGGGTACGATATTAGTAGCATTTGTGTTCTCTATAGTATTCGTTGATGATGGTAAAGTAAGGGCAGCATTTTTCCACTTCCCATAAATTTCACTAAGCAGTGAGTTTTTGTGGATTCTCTTCACTTCAAATTCGTCAGTTATTTTATATATTTATTTATTTATTTCAGTTTATGAACACATATTTCTTACAGACTACTTACAACATAAGGTAACTGACATCTAAGATTATAAGAACTTAGAATATTGTGTTTAGAGCAAAATTAACTTGGATAGAACTTGTCCGAGCAAGGGGTGCATTGCGCAAATATACAATATAATATACAATTATCCCCATAGAAAGGTAAAAAACTACGAAGGAAAGGAGCAGTCAATGTCACCATAGATGATATTAAAAGCAAAGGGAAGCGAGAGTACTGATTTTCATGCTTCCAAGGAGTTTGGGCTTATCAAAAGCAAATAAAGATTTATATGAGCGAATTGGCTAATCAAAACTGAACGGCGTAAAGCATATTTTACAAAAATTTTTTGGACGCGTTCAATCCAATTAACATAATTTTGATGGCTTGGCCTCCAGATGTAACAAGCGTATTCCAAAGAGGAACGAACAAATTACGTATATAATAACTTCAGAGTTATGGGTAGAAAAATGTTGAACTATTTCGCCTCACAAAACCTAAAATCGAGTAAGACTTCGAAATAATATGACTAATGTGTTTATTAAAAGCAAAATTACTAGAAAAAATAACGCCAAGATCTTTAATCTCGTCCATACTTTTTAACAAAGAATGAGAACTGTTATAAGACGTCGGCAAGATATGAAGAGCTTCGGAATAAATGAATTTAAAGCATTTTTTCATGTTTAAATGACGACAAGAATTAACGCACTATAAATGCAAGCTGTCGATGTTATTTCGAAGCTTACATTCATTTTCCGGCTTCACAATTTTCAAAAATACTTTTAAATCATCAGCGTAGAGCAAAAATTAAATCTAAAACACTTACTTATATCATTAAAAAACAAAAAAAAAACCACAGAGGAAGCAAAGAAAGATTCCATCAACTGTTATCACACAATTTCTTTTATATAAATAGGATTTAATCTATAAAAAAAATTTAATGAAAGCCATACAGGACAGCTTATAAATCAACAAAGAATGTAAAACTTTATCAAATGCTTTAGCAAAATCTTTGTAGCTACAGTCAACCTGGAAACCAACAGAAAAGGACGCAATACAATATTCACTAAATGCTGGAAGAGTGGAAACTGAGGAACTGAAGATCTATTAAAAACAAAACCATGCTGATTCGGCCAAATCAAACGCATAGACGCAAAATACATATTACCTTTAATGATACTTTCAAACAGTTTCGAAACAGTTGATAGCTTTACATATTCACTGAGGTAAAAATTACCTCCCTACTAAACAGATTTTGCACAATTTAACATTTCCCAACTCAACCATGATATTCACAATAAATTTACACTATTTGTTGCGTTTCCAGATCTGACCAATTTGCGAGCATTATCGGTAAATAAAAGCTCTGAAAAATACCCTTTGGTATTATACAAAAAAAAACTTATTTAGCAAGGTTTAAGTTTGTAGATTTACTATTATTATTTATGGTGAAATTTTGCAACAAGTACCTTCAATGTCCGCAACACAGTAATGAGTTTTCCATCACTTTGCAAAAAAATATGTACTACACTATTTATAGCGAAATCTTCATAATTTAATCTTTCTTAAGTCCAACAAAATTTGCTTAAAAATTTGTAAAATACTTTTGCATAAGTTTTCGTATCTCTAAAGTGATTCAATCCCTTAGATACTACTATGCAAACTTTTATATAAAAAAAATAAAATTAAAATAATTTACAAAGACTTTAAAGACCTAGTAAATTAAAAGCTCGAGTGAACAAATACAAAATAGCAGTCAACCAAAAAAAAAAGCAAAAACAAAAAATTCGGAGCTAGATAAGAAACAACTGAACTACAAAATCAAAGCCAAAAGTAGACATAAACATAAAACTACAAAAGTTCGTGTTGAAAGCGAACGAATGGCGTAAAAATGATAAGAAAACCATGGTTGCTGAAAATGTCGGCACGCTCGAACAACTTTAGCTGCGCGATGGATTAAAAGGGATATATCTATGTACGTATGAATATAAATACAATACAAATGTACGCATGCAATGTTGTTTAATTGTAGATGCATACAACTTTTTCGCTAAGCCCTATTTTGTAGTACCACATTTTGATGAAAACTCTCGTGCCATTATGTGCTGAAAGGTAACTAAACTTTATTAACACTTCTAATTTCATTAATGTGAACTTATACAGAAAATAAAATCGTTGATACGAAATATTGCTTTATTAAAGAAATTAACTTAGTTTTGCTTACTTCGAAATTTCTAACAACTACTCGTAGTATTTGATTTATTTTGTTAAACAGTCTAGTTAGTCTGCGATCTCAAAAAATGTTTGCAAAGATATTGTGGGCTTTTCCATTTCAAGGCATCCGTCCAGATGCTTTTCTTTTTTCAAGAAACTCGAATATGTTGTTCCTTGGTAAAAAATAATCAGACACGTACATATTTTTGTGTTTGCAAAAAAAAAATTTTTCGATATCTTTAGGCAATTTTGATTTCGTGAAAATCCTATTTACCTGTCATTCATTTTTTTCCATGCACATAACTTCTCTAAAATCTGACCGATTTTGATAATTCAATTTGTGAAACGTAATTCGTTGAGCATTAAAACTCGGAGAAAAAAATTGCCAACTCACGTCCAACATTTTGGTTTTGGAATAATGATAAAATACACTTTTTCAACAACTAATTTCTCGAAAAGTGTATTTCTCAGTTCTCTCTTTTTTCACATCAGAAGTTCGTCGAGCATTAGCATTCGGAGAAAACTAATTGCGAACTCATGTCCAAAATTTGTTTTTGGAATAATTAAAATTCACTTTTTTCAAAAATGTCCGATTTTTTTCGGAATAATGAAAAAGGCACTTTTTCAAAAATTTATTTCTCGAAAAGTGTATTTTTTTCACATCAGTAAGAAAGCACTTCAAAATGTGTTTTGGCCAAAACTCTTTAGCTTTTTAAATTTTGAAAAAGTGCCTATTTTTAATTTTTTCGAAAAAAAAATGTTTTTGGATATGACTTAGCAATTCCTTCGTATTATAATGCTCAAATTTAATTAAACAAGCAAAATCTGTCAGTTTTTAGTGAAGTTATGTGCATTTAAAAAGAAAATATTTAAAGACTGAAAAACCGGATTTTCACAGCGAAATCAAAATCGCGGAAAAATATTGGGGAAAAAACTTTTTCGGTCAAAATAAAAAATATATGCCTAATAATTCTTTATCAAGATACAACATATTCGAGTTTCATGGGAAAAGAAACACCACATGAATCGGTATCGTGAAATGGAAAGACCCTTGTATATTCCTACCACCGGAATGTCAAATGTAAATTTGTAAATATCAGTAGTACATTAGATGAAGTTGAAATTAATAAGATTTAAATTATTCTAAATCCACTAAATATATATAAAACGAACCTCTAACAGTATTTTTCTTCATGTTTTCCCGAGAGTTGTACATCAAGAAAGGCAATCTATGGCCTGAAGATAAAGCCACCTCAAGAAACGACCTTACCTGAGGACTAAGAGGCAAAAGAAATTGATTTGTGGCATTGAAAAAGCGTAAGAGTCAGATCATAGAAACTCTAGCTGAGGAGATATCGATGCTTTTTGAAATATTGTAGCTTTTCAAGCCCCTATGCAATCAACTAACTTGATGTGAAGATAGAGGACATTATAGACTTCTAACGAAAAATGGTTTAACAAGCGATGACGGAAAATAGTTCCCATATGAGGATCGGCACAGAGAGCAGTACAAATTTTAAACTCGCATCAAAATTTGAAAAGATGAAAAGATTTTTTTAAAACTAAAATTTAATTACATCCAATCTTCAGACAAGGTATCAAACAAAAAAAAAATATGAGGAAAAGCTCCGCAAAAAATTTTGTACATTTGGTAGAATAACCCCAATATTAGTTATAAAAAGTTGGCGAACCCTAGTGGAATATCGCATGACATTGCACGAAGGACGCGCTGCGAAGAAGTGACCGCCCAAATATATCACCAGACGCCCTAAACGATGAATTTTGCGTTAAAGATGGTATTAAAAAACGCCTCCTGGCCTTCCAACGTCATCATGGTGCTCCAACTATATTGTGGCCGGATTGGGCGCCAGCACGTAATGCTAATGTGACCCAAAAGTAGTTCGAAGATAACAATATCGAAATATCGGCATATTAGATAATACACAGGATAAAATAAAATTGTGTTTTTTATTTAAATCTGGCCTTGAGCCCAATGAATTAATAATACTAGTTAAAAAATACAATATGGGTATCAAACGTTGAAGGTTTGCGAAATTTTTGTTTTACAACTAACTTTGCAGATATTAGCGGTCTTTCAAAAAAATCGGATAGCTAGTGCGAAATTTAAAATTGCACTTTATTGAGGTTCAATGTATTTAACCAAAGTTATTGAAAACATTTTACATACATTAAGAAAAGGCGTGTATTTAATTAAATTTGTTTATGGCGTAAATTTTATTTTAAAATAGTTTTCTAAAAAACCAACTCAATTTAATCAAAAAGTTTGTGAAATATAATTTAATTTCCAATTAACATAAGGAAATTAATATCGAATGTGGTGAATAACATATTATGAAAATCTTTTTTATCTCTATCAGAGTGATCTCAGAATATTGGATGATGCATAGACTTTCAGTGGTGAAGAATATTATATCGTGTGTTTCACTTGGAGTAGGGGATTTATGACAGATAACGGCGCATCTGTCAAACTGTTAAGACAGTTTTTTCTTCAGTATTATTTGATATTTTATCATTGAAAGACTTAGCTTGGCACTGTTTCAATCTTTGATTTACAGACCATCGGTTGCTATTTTCTTATATTTTACCAAATCTTGCTTGGATTTCAAATACAAACAAAAAGAAAGGTTCCCTTACTCCCTAAAGGTTGTTTGGTCTACAAAAAGTCCATGTTTCGACCCTTTTCCAAACTTTGGTAGAAAATACGAAAACAACTTTGGGCACATGGAGAATATTTAATAGAATATCAGAGCTTACCAATAGGAGAATTGGCCGAAGAAGCACAAAAATCTAAAAGTAAGGATTATAAAAGATATAAAAGTATGAAAACTTGCAAAAAATTTAAGATTAGTAAAATGGTCACTGGATACAACTTTTTATATTAAGTCCGTTATGCCACGCTCCTTTTCCAAATTATTAATTTTTTTTTACATTTTGTGTAAGTACAACTTTATTGACCAACTTGCAGTAATTTTTCTTCAGTAATTAATGAAAAATCTTGGTTTTAGCATTTCTCAAATATATCTCAATTGAATAGGAAATTTTAAACAACCCTCTAATTATGGTTCTCTGTAGTTAAATTTATTGTGAAGACTACCTATATATTTGTTAGAAGAATTTTAAGTTTTTATCGAACGTAATGAGTTTGCCGAGTTTGGTAGGGATGGGACAAGCGGTAACTTTTCCAAATTAGTAACTTATTTTATCTTACACTTAAAAACAACTTTATTGAGCAACTTTCGGTAACTTTTTTTTCTTGGTATTTACTGAACAACCTTGTTTTTGCATTTTTCAAAAATATAAATATGTATATACAATATTTTCATTAGTTCAAAAGTGATTTTTGAAAGCCAACTTTTCCCACATCATTCGCTAAATATCACACGAAATGCATTAAATACAGCTACAAATAATGGAAAAAATAAGCTTTTAAACATAAAACAAAATAATGATTGTTTTTATGGCAATTTATTTATTTCAAATAATTAAAATAAAATACTTCAAAATCACCCATTATTAGCGCCATGCTTAAAAAATCTGACTTATTTTAGTTTAATAAATTGCGAAAATTGATTGCTTTAAACGCTTTTTGAAAATCGAAACGATTTCGTTTAAGACATTTTAATTACATTGTGCATTTCAAATGAATTTTTACCTATGAGAAAACTAATGCTGCTTTAATTAATACCATGACGTAGTTAGCCTATCTAAATTATACCAATCTTTGTTCAAATATAATCAATAAAATTATCAATTCACATCATACTCATTCAAATTTAAGGCGAATTCAACGGAACTGATATTTGTTTAATTAAAAAACAGTATGTGGATTTTTACTGAGGAAAGTGATTATTTGATAAATTTACAAATAATATACATTTGATTCAATTGCATGGGTTAAATAAATTGTAGTTTCCAAGATAGACACTTATTTTGTAATTTTTAAATGCGCAAATTTTGTAAACGCAGTATAATCAAATATTGGTGGAACGAGCTACGTTTCTTCTGTCTATGAATAAGAACTTACAACGTGCTTATATAATGGAATACTCAATTCTGTTTTTTTAAGTAAAAGGAAAAAGTAATTTTTTAATACAACTTTTGTTAATGTTGCAACTGTAAGTTACGTGTCATTTCTTTTCTTTATCACCGCTTCTTAACTTAGCTAATTTCATTGGATTTTATACAATATTTCAGTTACTGCGCACCAGCCACAAATAGTGATGGGTAAAGTTTTGGCAAATATTGCGCATTCCCTCAGTTCGATCGAAAGCATTTTTTTTCGTCAGTTAGATTCATAACTTTTTGAACGTAAATGAGTATTGGGAGATGATTTTAAAATTAAGATATTATCTTACTAATATTGGAATCTTGGGCCTCATTATTAGTTGAATTTGACGTTCCACTGCGGTCAAAAGGGCTGAGTGAACGAATTTCCATTTGGCCGAAAACAAAATTCTTTGCGACAGACAACTAGACATATAACGAAAATTTCGACTTGGATGACCAGCTAATAATATGATCTCGATGTTCGATAATCAGTGATTTTTTTAATGCTCACGACCGTAATGATTTTAATTTTTATAAAACAAAAATCGTGCATTTTTGTATTTATCGATCAAATTTTATCGATATTTTGTTATTTTAATTTTTTCGATTAAAAATAATTGCAACATTTGGATTTCAAATTTAAAATTAAGTATAAACTTGACATACGGATTAAGTCGATATATTCAGGTCTTATTTTAAATGAGTTTTTCTTAATACTTTTTTTTTTCAAACAAATCTAAAGAACGCCTATTTTCTGTCCCTGGTTTAAAGTTAACAAAAATTCAAAATTTATTCAAAAAAACAAAAAAGCAATGAATCACATATTTTTTGCATTTTCAGCAAATTTCCCAACAGGCGATGCAGCATCGAAAGAAAAATTGTGTTCGAAAAAAAATTCAAAACGCACCAAACAGGGTTGCACAGCTCTTAATTAATTTGTTCATGTAGCACGTTTTGGTGTTCATATATCCAAAAAATTGCAAAGTAGCGGAAATGACAGTTCGTTAGGGCATGTTGAAAATTTTTCCTGGAAAAGTTTTACTTACAACAACCTGTCAGTAAGAAAACAGCTGATCTCAAACATCTGTGTGTACGATAAATATAGAAAATGTTGTTTTGTGAAATTTTTTAATAAAAAAAAAAAACACAGAAATATAAGTTAAGACTCCCAACTGTAATTAAGGTAAGGGCGTGTAAATATTCAGTACGAAAAATGTCATGAAACTCGGTTCAACAATCGATGCCAGATAAATTTGCCGAACAAAAAAGGAAGCGAAAATATTTTATATTTTGCGTTGGTTAACACTGAAAGTGAAAATAAATGAAATTTCTACTTTAAAATTTATTTAAATAATTCATCAATTAAATAATAGGTGCTAAATTACATGGTGAATTATAAACATAAAAGAAAATTTTAAATTTTCACTGTGCTAGCGATCGATTTTCTTAACGAAATTCTGTCTGAATTTTAAGAATTTTTTTGTGGATATGCACCCTTCTCGTCACTTTTTTAGATAGTTCCTTTTTAGTGTTATCTCTATAAAAATACAAATGAGTATATTCAGATTTTGTAACTACATCCCTACCGAATATTACAATAAGTAGGAAAAAGGTGGTAGGTTTTCCAGCTGAAAAAATCTGTTGGAATGGAAAAGATGAGTAAAAATATTTTTTTCAATTTCATTTATAATTTTACTTTGTGCGCCAACAAATCAGCTGTTCGTAAAATTTGCAAGTTGTTACAAGATTTCCGTTCATGCCCTTTTTTTTTGGATAGCGTTCTCTTTGAGTGCGAATCAAGTTCAGGGCAATTTTTTTCTTGGAATTTTTTTATTGAGTTTTTACACAAACACTCCAAATACGAATTTGACATTCGATTTTCGAAGGTCAATGGTGAATAATCAGCGAAGATCAAAAATCGAATGCAACTCATAACAGCGGACCTTCTTCAATAATAATTTTCGCTAAACTCCGATAAGTTAAGACTTATTGAAAACAATGGAATGTGTTCATCCAACAAGCAGTGAAAGGCGACAGCAGTTCGCGTAAGGTAAACTAAAAAGTTTCTACTACTAGTTTTCGTTTTTACATTCACAATGAACATCACTAGCAGAAAACACGCTACATGTAAGAAAATATATACATAGTACGTAGTAAATGCATGCAAGATGATTGATGCAAATTCTCAATGCCACTTTTGTGCGGATTTCAATGAGATCCTACCCGGCAAAAAATGCGACGAGCCCGGGATATGTCCGGGATGAGTCGCGAAGGAACTTGCGACTTATACCACTCTGCATGCCTTGAACTGAACTGTTCCCTTTTGTTCGAGCATGTCGTATGAAGAGGCGAATTGTACCCTTTTATACACGAACGGGTATGAAAGTAGAACAATGAATTTGTATGCCAAACGGATAAAAAATGGGATTAGTCCGTTTTCGGTTCTAATAGGACATAGAGGTTTCCTTTCTATGCTAATAAAAGTAAAAAAATGTGAAATCAGCATTAAACAGATTATAACTAACTAATCTCTCATTGTACCCGAAAGGTATTCATTTGGGACTAATTATAGCCCAACTGTACCCTGTGCAGACTAATAGGAGTATAATCTTTTTACAGATTTGAGAAGTAGATACAAATTAACTACTGCAAATATTTTGCATTGGTGTGTGAAGGAAGGACTTAATGCTTGTGAAGCATCGCACTAACAACAAACCGCTCAGGCAAACTGACAACTAACTAGCACTCCGACAACTATTGGTTGTTGCACTGCGAGCGAATTGCAGGTAGATATGTAATAACAAAATTTACTCTTACATTTCGCTGCATTTGCATTATAATGAAGTTTGAAGTAGAAAACTACGCAATCGAGTCTCACTTAGTTAGCCAGGAAGATGTGTTTACTCAAATCAGCCATTCAAATTTTCTTGGAATTTATTTTTCCAGTGCATTCAAAAAGGAAATCAATTTTTCAACTATTTACTACTATCATTTTTTTTTTTTACAAACCATTTTAATGCACAGCTATGCTTAAGGTGAAAAAATACGCATTAAATTTTATATTATAGAACGTACATTCTAAAGCACTCAATACTAAAGAATTGTTTACATACATCATATTTTCTTGGTTCTAGTTTCGTGCTTTTTGTAAACATCCATTCCGCAAGCTCTTTGTCTCTATTGTCCCATCCTACAGATATTATAAATGAGAAAAATTTTATTAAGTATGCTTATTAGCTAGACATATTTTTATAAAATTTGGCACATAAATAACTTATAACCTGAGTTAACATATAGGCTATATATGAAGAGAGTTGCCATCTGTTGAAAAAGTTGTAGTCACTTAAATAAATAAGTTGAATCACCGAACAGTTTCGGATAAGATATGGTACAAATCAAGTGCTGCATTTGGGTTACCATAGAAGGATTTTATGTTTAAGTTTTCGAGCTTAATGTATCGGTGAATAAAAAAACTGTTTAGTTATTTTAATTATCGACCAGGCAGAGTCAAGAGTTCCTCAAGATGACCACAAATTGAGATCGAACTATAGGCCAATAAAATAATTAAAATAGCTAAGCAGTTGTTTTATTCAATAGGGACTTAAGCTCGAAAAGTTAAATACAGTATCTATCAAGAGCCCGAAAATTGATATGCATCATAGAAGGATTTGTTAATGGTGTTGCCACCTCTTTAAAAGTATAAATTCCATTACAACAGTGAGTGAAATCAAATATTGCAATTTAGCATCAAGAAAGAAAGAGTTTTAATAAATACCCATTGCATAAATGTTTTGAGAGAAGGTTGCCATCTATTTAAAAGTAAATTATCTTTAATGAATTAATTGAATTAAATTTTACAATATCAGTATTCACCTAAAGGTTTTAAGAAAGCTTAGTTTAGGAAAAATGTCGGGAGAGGGTTGCCATCTGTTTGGAAAATTATTAAAAACGTTAAATTTAATATGGAAATCTTTTTTTTTTTAAATACTTTTCTGCTTAAAAGAGTCAATTAAATTAAATTAGTAAGTTGCAGAAAAAATTACGGCAAATAAATTAGAATTATGAAAGCTTAATCGTAGATATATTGGAAAGAGTGTTGCCACCTATTTGGAAATTGTAACTGAATTCAATTTCCAAGCTTTCTGAAATATAACAGTATCGATTTAAAACTGAAGTGTTTATACAAAAAAAATGTTTGAAGAGGGTTGCCATTTTTTAAGAATATTGCTCAAATTTAGTAGATAAGGTAAGGTAACTGAAAATCCGTCTTTGAAAGATTTTTTTGGAGAAATATTTTTGGAGAGGGTTGTCAAGTGTTTAAACCATTTGTTAACTAAAATTAGTAGATAAAAAAGCATTACACTACTGGTTTGAACTGATAAAAATTTAGGAAAATATAGTCTCGAATAAATTGAGATTCTCATAAGAGCAAAGATAGTATATGTACATGTATGTATGTGCGGAGGTATCTGCCACTCACCGTTGTGCTTTTGGTTTCATAGCATTTGCTTCGCACCTCAGTAGCACCCGGCAAGATGGTAATATTTTAGTTTTTTGGCAAAAATTATATTTTGTATTAGGGATATTTTAACTGCCTTACAAAATAACAGCGTCATATGTTTTACTCCAGGAAACTATTATGCCTTAATGCTAACATTAACATTAAGAGAAAAAGTTATTTCATTACTTGCTTTACAAATTTAGTAAACTAAAATTTTTAGAACAGCGTACGCTGTAATGTGCAAATACTTTTTAAAAGACAAATACGAAATTTAACCAACTCGAATGCACATGAGAAGGAAAACATATTACAAAATTAAATATTCAATTTAATAAAATAAAGTAAAAGTAAATCAAATAGCAAAGCTGGTAGTTTTACTCGTGTTAAAAACTTTCGCATAGCACTATGAAAATTGCAAACGAACGAAAAACTTTGCTTCGCAATTTTTCTTATAGCACAAATTTTAATAAATTGTTGCAAGAAGGAGGCAGAGATATATCAACAGTTGCGAGAGTTAGAGTTATATATAATAATTTGCTAAATTGAAGGGTGTTCTGTATATATCAAAAATTTTATGAGCAAATAAAGTCTAGGAAATTTCAGCATAGTGATGTACATGATGGAAGGCATTCTCATAATAATGTGAATATTAATTGAATCTTAATTATTTGGTATTTTAAGAATACAATCTTACCACACATCACCTGCGTATGTAGAAAACTGAATGTGTACCGGGTATTATATTTATTTATATACTGAATAAATTCTTATATTCATAGTAATATAAAAAGCTTACTAGGATCAGGCCTACGTAGTAAACAATTATATTACTGGTGCATACAAATCGGACCTTAAAAGAAATAAGGTCGTCCCATGGGTTAGCTAGGAGTTGGTGGTTTACCAAACTTAACAAAAGAGGGGCATTTTGAATGATCGAAAATAGTGGCATGAAAATATAAATATTCCGAACACTTGCCTAATTTATTTAAATAATCATCACTCCAATGTGCTGCCAAAGGGGGAGACGCAATCTTCAAATTGCCGCAATCACTCCTTCTTCCTGCTAACTAGCGCTAGTTGGAAATACCAAGTGACGCCGAGTCCTTTTCCACTTGGTATTTCCAACGCAGAGTAGGCCGTTCTCTTCCTCTACCACCACCAGCTGGTACCGCGGTGAATACTTTGAGGACTGGAGCATTTTCGTCTATTCGCATGGCATGTCTCAGCCAACGTAGCTGCTGTATTTTAATTTGCTGGACTATGTCAGTCGGTATATAGCTCATACAACCCACGGAGAATCTTTCTCTCGAACACTCGAAGGGTCATATCATCTGATGTTGACAGCGTCCATGCTTCTGCGCCATACAATAGCACGGGTATGATGAGAGACCTATAAAGTGTGGTTTTGGTTCATCGAGAGAGGGCTTTACTGCGCAATTGCCTACTCAGCCCAAAGTATGGATTGTTGGCAAGAGATATTATTCGTTGGTTTTCGAGGCTGTCATTGTCGCTGGTGTTAATGGTGGCTCCAAGATAAACAAAGTCCTCTACTTTGTCAAGATTGTAAGCTGGGAAAAGGCAGAGAAAAAAGCGCGGTTGTTGAGGCCAAAGATGTCGGTGTCATCGTCATAAGCCAAATGCTTTTACTAACTAATGCCAAAGAAGTCATACGATAGGGAGTCACCCTGTCTGAAACCTCGTTTAGGATAAATCGTCTCGGAGAGGTCCTTTCCAATTCTGATTGAGAAACTTCTTCTAGTGCTGTCGAAATCTGATTTATAGTCAACAAATAGATCGTGTTGCCGATCCTCTTCTCCTGGGTTTTTGCCAGTATTTTGCATATCGCATATCTGGTCGATGGTAGATTTACCAGGTCTAAAGCCGCAAAGACCCAATCAGTTCGCTGACGGTTGGCCTCAGCTCCAGCGGTTTTGTTGTTTCGTAGAAACGTTATTGCTACTCAAACTTCAGAGAGTGAGTCTTTCGAAAATTGTAAAACATCCCCCTCCCTATTCACTGCCATCCTGGCAGTAGAAAGGAGTAGTAAAGTTGTTAGGACTGAAACTGCTAGAGGAAGCCTGATAGAAGCAAATCCCGAAAGATGCCTTTCACAGAAGAATCGCAAGAAGCGTTTTAAACGAGCTCTCCGGCTCCAGCTGTAAGGTATTGGTGAAATGTTAACGGGCATTTTTGGTAACCGCAATTTGGGTTGAGTCCAATTCCAAGAGAGCAAAATGGATTTATTCGGTTTGTCTGTAGAGCACCCAGATATAAATCTTACTGATCCTTGCCGCTAGGAAAAAATAACTTATTCTAAGACAAAATTTCTTTGAAAAGGCTCCAAAGGCATGATTGCCTTAAAATGAGTAAACGATTTGTCTCAGTTTGAGGAAAACACGTTGCCTTAATATGCAGTACTTTTTGCTTTGTTTTAGGAAAAATTAACTTGCCAGGAAATTTCTTCAAAATTGCTTAAAGAAATTATTATTGATATTAAATAAATTCACTTCCCCAGCATGAACCTGAAGGTAAGTTATCCTATTATTAAGGAAAAAGCCACTAACTCAAAAATAAGGCAATTGATTTCTTGCTTTAAGGAAATTGATTGTATTATTAAATTAAAAGGTGGGTTCACCAAATATTAACGTCTTTTTCCCAATCCCTATTAACTGTATTAATTTATTTAAAAAAAAAAAACAAAACCGTTACTTCACTTTCTAAAATGAAAAATAGCTGTCAAATACTTTTGGTAAAGGAAGTAAGGCGGTTTTGTGTTTGAAGATATATTTTTTTTTCTGAGTGAGTTTAATTTTTTGAGAAATTTGAGTGAGGGATTTTCTTGAGGAATTAACCCAACATATTGCAAAATTTCATGTTACATTTTTTAACCACCATAAATATTTATTAATTAAATATATATACATATGTACTTAGTTACTATTATTATATAGACTCATGCAAACATTTTACAGTAAATTCGTATCAACTCATCATGGGACCCCATGACTTACATCCCTAATCTACCTACAAACATATGTACATACATAAGTTCCTGCATCTGCCTCTGATGCTAACACGAAATGGCGTTAATATTTGCTATTTATTTTCCCACATGACTTGCGTGCGCGCTAATGCCTTTAATTTAACACTTGCCTGCTTTTAGGCGTCAACAACTTTCCATTTTTCGCTTCTCTCACAAATATGGGCGCTAAAAATCGATTTTTTTGATTTCGTGCAAAATAAAAGCAATAAGAATGTCTGAATGCTGCAAATTCATAATTACGCAAATTTATCACATGGCAGGCACGAAAATGTAAGAGTAAACGTTTTTAATGGCAAACTGTCGATATACTTAGTGTGATAATTGTAGTCTGATTGTTTGTTGCTAACACTTACGATATGTATGTATGTATGTATATGTGTGGAGTTATGTGCGTAAACACTTAGCTGCTGGATATGGGTGTGAATTTGTAGTTTCCGTCCCAGTGAAAAAAATCTGTATTCAGTCTATTTAGAGTTCACTTGACTTAAAAGCTATTGCTTATAAATGCCTTTGTTCCACCTTCCTTCTTGTGGGTATGCCAAATAATAGGTAGTAGAAAATGTAAACTATTTTCACTTATTTTACCTATTATTTTGAATAAAAATTCTTCTCAAAGACTTCACCGCCAATGGCATGATATTCCAGTTAAAGTAATTTCTTTCAAAAGTGAAATAAAAGAAATCAAATTGTTCCCTATTTTATTTTGAACCCACATTACTTTCAGCATATTTTCATATTTATGCAGTACAAATAAGCACAACCTAACCTAACAACCTTTACTATAAGTAAATATAGAACCAAAAATTCAAGGTACAAATATACTCTGCTAAACTGTAGGCTTGCTAGGCGAGCAATATGGTCGGTTTAAAATCAACTAGCCAACATAACTGCATAATCGATAATGACAGAATCAGAGCTTCAGAATAATAACACTGCCAACAGCAATTTTGCCAGAGAGTAGTCATAATATTTTTCTGAAAGGAGACAACATATAGAAAATTTGTCGAGAACAATCCTACGGTCCATCTGATTTGGGCACCCAACCTTTCAGGGCAAATAAACAAAAAGTTAAACGTGCTGGATTATAAGGTTGTTAATGTTACCATGGTTACTCTGTTGCAAAAAATAGCAAAATTTATTTATTTGATTGTTCAATTTGAATTGCCTATTTCTCAAGTCTTTTAAATACTCGATAACTGTCATTGGGGGACTGAAATTCTAAAGATCAAGCTAATAATGAATGAGAACATATTTGTATTCGTATTAACCTCATTTCTTTGTAACCGATTTGCAAAATAACGCTAGGTAGTATAACGAAAAGGATGTAAAGCAACAATGCAAACTCGAAAAAATTTGCGACTTGAGTCAACTCTGTAAAATGAAGTACGAGCTGATAAATAATAATAGGAATTGAGAAAACTGCGCTACTGTGTATCAACCCGAAGAAAATACATGAAAAAATTTCAATGTAACATCTAATACGTTTTTATTTGTATAGCATTTGCCTTCCCAACTACTTTCCGTGCAAAATAAATGGCATGTTTTATGAAAGATGTTAGCCGGGTTGCTTTGCAACTTTTTATGCGTGCTGCAAGTTGGATAAAAAGAAATGGCCCTATTGTTATTATTTTGTATATATTTTGTAGAAGTTTTGCGCGTAATGATTATCAGCAAATGTATTTTTTAAGTTATCGGTAGCTATCATATTGAGACTTATATTATAAAAGACTTTCCATTATAATTGTGAATGAGACAAAGTCATTTATTAATTTCTTCATCTATATAGAAGTTTTACTTCTGGTTCGCCCACTTAGGTGCACGCGTTTTTTTGTTTGTTTTTTTTTTTTGTTTTGAAATATGCAACTTTTTCAGAACTATTTGCGCCTAGTTCGGAAGTATTTCAGATCCTGTTCAGAACATTTTCACTATTGGTTTCCAAATTATTATTCCGAGCTAGCGCCAAAACGATTTCTAACTTTTTTCGAAACAGTTCCGAAGTGGCAACGAACTGGGCCCGAAATGGTTACGAAAAAGTTTCATATTTCAAAACTTGAAAAATATTATTTCGCTCATTATTACTATGGAAGGACATTTGTAATTTGATTCTGAAGATAAGAGTCTTGCAAACACCTAAAAAAATTGTCTCCCTAATAATTAGTATGGAGGTAGACTTGGGACTTTATATTATTATCCAAACACTTACTATAATAATTGCAGTGTTTTTACATAATCAATTACTTAATTACAACTATTATTATTGATTGACTCTTATTATTTTCTTTTAAATTAGTTATGTCTTTGGATAGTAAATCAGATTACGCTTTCCCAGATGTGTCACGTCAGATTTGATTCATATTCGTCTAAAGTGATAACATATATATATAAAATTATCACTTTAAATTATCACTTTCACGATATTCCACTCTCTCCATATTGTGAATACTCTTAGACTTTTACCGGAAATATGTATGTACTAGTTCTACACTCGTGTGACCGATTCACATTCTTTCATAGTTTCATAAAACATACACGCATATTTAACATGTTTTTATGAGTAAAAGTCACGTCATACGCACAAAATTCTCATAAATCATTATAATGTAACTAAATGCCTCCATAAATATACAAAAAAAAAAACAAAATAATCGAATGTGTAAATTACACAATTCATGTTAAATAGAATAACAAAAACTTTGCAAATGCATTTGCAAAACAAATGGGGAAAATCAACGGCAGCCAATAACTTCGAGAAAATGTAGGCGAGACAGTGTTGGCATTTAATTACAAATAGCAACAATAAGGCTGAGGTGGAGCGTTTCGGAAGACCATGTAATCGTACATAAGTTTTATTGTGTGAAATATTTCCACTCAATTAAATTTGTAGAAGTGATACATTGATAGGTTATGTTATTTTTGCTTTAATTTAAACTTTTCACTGTGAATACTACACTGCTCCTGCAGTAGCCACGAGAGCAAAATTGAAATATTATTATTATTTGTATTGTTTATTATAAATAAATTTACAATAAATATTTGAAATGAACTAGCGGCTAAGGCTAGCGGCTTTCTTATATAGAGATTAAATTACATTTACTTAGACTATTTAATGCTTGCAGAATAAATTGATGGACAAAATTTATTAAATACGATTTCTTAAGTTCAGACTGCTATTAAAATTATAAATAATAATTATATGGTAGTCCCTAGGGTTGCTAAGGAGTGATAGGTTTCAGTTATGTTTTGGCGCTGTGAAAGGATATGGGGGATGGTTAGTGGATAGCTGCTACGGAATTGGCATATGGGCAATGAGTGGCAGTTGTGTGGTAGAATGGAAGTCTTGTTATAATTCCGCGAATTCTTTATTGCTTCATATCAACACGGTCTACGCATTAGGCTCTCATGAAGGAATGCGGTTACTGGCCTGAAGTGGCGACATATCAATTTGTATGTAACTTGAGACCATTTCGGCAATAGTTCAGGACCATTTGAGGACAAGTTCTGAAATTTTTCATTTCCAACTACAACTACTACTACTCCTACTTCTACTACTATCACTACCACTACCACTGCTACAACTACTATTTTTACTAATTTCTAGTATTATGTTTACTAATGCTACTACTCATTGCTACCACTATTTTTACTAATTTCTACTACTGTTTTTACTAATTTGTACCATTATTTTTACCACTATTTTTTACTATTCTCACTAAAGCTACTACTAATTGCTACTAGTCTCTTAACTAACTTCTCCCACTATTTTTACTACCTTCTACCATTATTTTTACTAATTTCTACCACTATTTTTTACT
Source organism: Anomoia purmunda (assembly GCA_951828415.1). Classification (NCBI taxonomy): domain Eukaryota; kingdom Metazoa; phylum Arthropoda; class Insecta; order Diptera; family Tephritidae; genus Anomoia; species Anomoia purmunda. Next base: position 16,057,420 of record OX639996.1, read on the forward strand.
ATTCTCACTAAAGCTACTACCAATTGCTACTACGCTTTTAACTAACTTTTTACACTATTTTTACTAATTTCTTCCATTATTTTTATCACAATTTTTCCTATTTTCACTAAAGCTACTGCTAATTGCTACTACTCCTTAAAATTAATTTCTCCCACAATTTTTACCCATTTATACCACTATTTTTACCACTACTTTAACTATTTCCACTAAAGGTCATCTCGATAGAATATTAGATTTAGTTTTTGTAAATAATATATAGCTCTTAAATTATCTAATTGTGATTTGCCTTTAACTCATGAATCGATTTTTCATGACGCAATAACCATTTTTCTTTTTTTTAAATTTGTCACAAATAACTTCTTTTACTCTAAATCTAATTTTGTAGTCTAACCTGAACTTGTCAAGCACGTAAATATTTAACTCGTTGGAAACTGATCTCGAAGGGAAGCCTAAGTCTTTTTGAGCTGTTTATAATTCTAAGCGGAAGACAAATGGAATTCCGAAGTCCGTAGAGTTTAACAACTCTGTCGCAGATGGACTGCAAGATTTTTCCAAATTATTTTAGATCGATTTTTAGCAGCTTTGATAATGTGGAGACATCAACTACATATCCATTTTGGCTTCAAATTGTTGTTGTTGTTAAGCTATTATAGCTACTTCAGGCGGTTCTCACTAAACTTGCGTGCAGGAGAAGAATGAATGGCATTCTCTTTATAAAAGATATTTACTATGGCTAAATTCACTCTCCAGAGCTTCTGACCTTTCCACAAACCAGGAAGGTCGCTAAGAGGGCGTTATGTTTTCTATTGTCAAGCACATAGAACGAATTATGGTGGAAACCCGAAATTCGCTTACTTTCCTCTTAGATATAACTGATCGAAATTTATCGGCAGTGGATTAATTCGTCAAAACACATTTGAAGTGATAAATGGTGAACGCGGTTATTGCTACATCTGGTATTGCTGCATTCTAATTGGATGGATGATGAACAGCTTTAAAGTTGCTATTATAAATGCAATTAATTGATACTTCTACATCCAACTTTGATAAAGGCGCAGGCATAGCAAACATGCTGACAACATGCAAATTGATTGGCTTTAAAAAAAAAATTCTCAATGGAAAATCAAGAGACAGAAATGTTCTAATTTCAAGAATTCTTTAAATCTCAAACGATTTCATGTCGAAAGCGGCTATCGCTTCATCCGGTATGGCTGCAACCATATTGGATGGAGGATAAAAATTCCATTCAACTTTATATGGGCAATTCAGGCATAGCAAACGTGCTGACAGCATGCAAATTGATTTGCTTTAAAAAAAAAAATTATGTCCAATATCGTCCAAGCGCCCGTTCTGAATGGATAATCAAGAGGCGGAAATGTTCTGATTCCAAGAATTCTTTACATCTCAAACGATTTGATTTGAAACGCTTGCAGTTTTCAATCTGAGTTGCTTTCTCACTGCCAATGAATAAATCACTAGAGCAATTACTTAAATTTTGTGGATTAAAGCTGAAAAATCCCTGCTTTTCATATGGCGAATTTGATGCGGCATGTTCACTCGAATCATTTCTTTATTTCTACGCAAGCTGAGAAACTCAAAAGGTATTGAATTCCCAAAAGCACTAGAATAAAATTCATGGTCCTTATTTGCATAGCAACGAAAGCTGGGTAAGCTAGTATTGAATATTTTCATAAGAAAAATGCAGATTTTATACCTTGTTACTGCAATTTTCTTTGTTTGTTACGAGCACAGTACCAGCAGTAGATAACCTGAGGTGAAAGCCTTTTGTGAATTGAGCCTATCAGGGGTGAAATTAAATGGTTGCCAAAAAAAAAAAAATTAAGAAAAGAAATTGCTTAAAAAATTATAATATAATGCGCATCTTTTTACGTAAAAAATACATCGCACAAAAATTTATCTTTATCTTTAAAAACGATAAATATTCCAAATTTTGTTAATTCTTGCAGAACGTTCCTTGAAAAGAAAGCACACCCCAACACCGTCCAGAGGATAAAATTTTTAGATTACATTAAAAATCGAACTAAATATTATTCCTTACGTTTCGTTGAAAACGAATGTGTGATCAAAATGTATCCTCTTTCCTTAAACATTTCCCCAGCACCCCAAAATCTGGACAAAAGCTAAAATTTTGAGATTTATGAAAATTCAAATTGAGGATCTTAGCTACGTTTTTTTAGTAGGCCAAACAGGAATCTGAATTTTAAATGTATCTAATACCCTTTCATTTTTCCCCAACACCCTTCAAACCAAAAACCCTAAAAAACCCCTTCTACACTTTTCTCAGTTTTAGTTCAGAAACTTCCAATTCATATTAAGCATTTCCATTTCAAATTCAGAAAATTATAATTCAAATTCAGAATTCCTAATTAAAGTTCAGAAAATTACAATTGAAATTCAGAAAATTACAATTCAAATTCAGAAATTCTATTTTTAATTCAGAAAGTTACAATTCAAATTCAGAAATTTCTAATTTAAGTACAGAAAAAAAGTTTTCAAATTTTTTATTATCATTTCATTCAGTATACATACGCTATTATCACAACCTACACGAAAGAAAAAAAAAAGAAATATTGTTCCCCAAAGTACTTATAATATTTCACACATATGTATGTATGTATGTACGTATATATGATTGAATGCAAGGTTTTTCAAAACAGAGTTTTCAGAACTACATAATTTTGAAATTTTCTGAACTTAAATTGTATTGAATTTGAAATGAAAATGTCTGCATCCGAAATGAAAACTCTTAATCTATACAGTAACTATGTAAAGGGTAATTTTTCGCATTTATACTAAAATGCTGAATTAGAATTGCAACTTACTGAATTTAAAATGGAAATTCTGAATTTGAATTTTAATTTCCTGAATTTTAAATGAAAATTCTGAATTTGAAATGGAAATTCTGAAATTGAATTGTCCCTTTCGTCAAAATCGCTATCATCTGACTGAAAATATTCTTTAAATATCTATCCTTTATTTGTATCTACTTCCATGGAACTTTCTTTCTCGCTATCAAACTCCATTTTGTCATCCTCATATGTAGAAGAGTTTACTGTGACATTTAATTCTGAGGCCTTATGATTCGATTTTAAGGTAATTATCGATCTTGTTTCTGAAAAAGCATCTGCATATTTTATTTTCAACACTAAAACTTGTCACTTCGGTTTTTCAAAAGTAACAATCTGCTTTTGATATAGCTCGTCGCCAAATTGTAGTACTTCAGATTCTTTTTGAGCTTTCGGGCAGATTTTGCGGGGTGCTGAGGCAAAACTTAAGGACGATGGGTAAATTTTGATCCCATATTCGTTTTCAGCATAACAAAAAGCGTAGGAAATAATATTAGTTTTAAATTTTATGTAATCTAGAAATTTTACCCATTGACAAAATGTAAGAGTGATGACTGAATTAAGAGCTCAGATTCGCTTTTAGCACACCGAAAAACTAACCCTAAAGTAGTTCAGCTGTCAGAAACAGAACTGTTTTTTTTTTGTTGTTTGTATGCCAGTGTAATTAGACAATATTAACTCAAATTATGTATGTACATATACTACATTTTCTTCGTTGAAAACTTCTTTAAAGAAAGCGTGAACCAATTTATTTAGAGAATATTTCAAATATATATTTTTGTTAGGATTTTAAAAACCATAAAAGCGTTTAAATATTATAACCCTTTTTTTTACACCTTAATTACTGCTTCCATAACTTGGTTAATGCACATGGAAATTTATTTTAAATACTGCTCCTCCAATTCAGTAGCTGAATGCAGCCTTCAGTTCCGCATTCGACGCAGCAGAAAGAACTTTAAACACCGCACCGGTTCTTTATACAGTTTTAAAATGCAGACGTATTAAATATTTGCTTATGCAAACCATGCAACTACAAAGTTGTAAAATTTTAAAGCTATGTGTACCAATATGAAAGCTTCGTATGGTAAATATTTGCTACAGCGGCAAGCAGAGAGGATAGATACGCCCGATGCATAAAAACTTTAGAATAGCGCGTACACATTTCGCTCTGTATGGTCAAATGTAAAGTCAAAATATATAAGTGTGTGTATATATATATGTGTGTGGTGTATATGAACACATGTACATATATATATATCTAGATATGCGATAAAAGTATGCCATTGCATTCCGGTGGTTGAAGTACAGCACAGCAATTTACATACTACGTAAGCGTTTAATTACTTGCACTTTACGCAAAGTCATACACGTTGTTTGCATGTATGCGTAAGTAGTTGTGTAAATGTCCTGTGGGAAATGGAATTAATTCCAAACTACTTTTTCCAATGACATTTAATTGCCGTTCCTTACAATAAACTAATTTATTTAGTATGGTGATTTAATTGGAAGCAGTCAGTTATCTTATATATATTTTTCAATTACTTAACTTCTAGATTAAATTCAACAACTTAAAAATGTATTAATTTTAAATAAGTAAAAAAAAAAAATGAAAAAACATAAAAACCAAACTCTCTCCGGCTACGTTTGTATTAAATTAGTTTTTAAGTAGTTGAAAAAAAAATTTTTTTTTAAGTATATTTTTTCCTGCAAATGTCATATTTTTCCTACAGGGTATTTTATGTCCTCGTTCCACGTTCAATACCGGACCACATATGTTTTCGTTTACATGCAAATCTGCAATTAGTTATTTACACAATTCAGTGCATTTATATATTCGCTGTATGCTAATTTTAAGGCTGACAACTCGAAGGGAAAATTTAAATGCTGAAAGTGAAAAACATTTGAAATTTTTATGTAGAATGAAGAGAACAGAAAAGAAAGCGTAAGCTTATTTACAAATATGTATTTTTTTTTAATTTTAGGTGTACCTTTCTAGTTGGCTTTTATATTTATATGAATATACTACTGTAAACGATGACACTTTCAGTTTTGCTCTCAGCGGGTAAAAATTACATTAAAAAGGGGCATATTTTAAACAAAACTTCCAATTTTCCGTAGAGCGGTAATTTAATATTATTATTATTATTTGTATTTTTAAAGTGAAGTGTTTACATACATACGTAACTGGCTTCCACCCTATTTAAAAAGTTATAGTATGAGACCAATATTTAGCCTCGGCCGTCGTAATGTGATCGAACATTTTTTATTTACTAAAGTTTGAAGTTTTCATATTTTTTTTATATGTTGGATTTCAAACAAAGTTTAAAACTTAAATTTTTATGATTTATATTAGAGAAATAAATAAATTCTTCCAAAAAAAGACTGAAATTCATAATTGTCGATGAACTTGTAAATACAAATATCTGAGTTTTGAAAGTTAAAGTTAAGTTTCGAAGAGTGTTGCCACCTATTTAAAAGGCTAAGCTTGGGAAAATTAATGAGCTAACTGAAATTCTTATTTGTGCAAAGTTGTTTAGGAAAACTTAATTTAAAAATATTTTGGAAGAGAGTTGCCACCTGTTTGAAAACCTTAATTAAAATTACTAATGAGTGTAAGTGCAATAATGCATTTAATTAAATTCGACCTTTCGAAAAGGTGGCAACCCTCATAAAAGTTAGCCATGAATTTGATTTCTAGAATGAACCGCTTGGCACTCACTTTTTAATATTTCATATAACTTACCTATATTTCTATTAAATTTGGCTTTTCAAGCAGGTGGCAACCCTCTTAAAAATATTGCTAGTTATAAACCTTATCCTAATAAAACCATTTGATATTCATATATTGATATTTTTTATAAATGTGTATAATCTAAATAAATTTGACTTTTTAAACACGTGGCAACACTCATAAAAGTTAGTTTTGAATTTTATTTCCGAGGCGAACCATTGGACACCCATATTTTAATATTTCATATTACTTCTGTATATTTTAATTAAATCCGACTTTTTAAACAGGTGGCAATCCTCTGCCAAACATAAAATTCACCCTGTTATACTTACCAAATATATATGTAAGTTCATAAAAATCGATAAAGTCTTTTCTGAGGCGTTCGGCCGACTAAAATTCTCTAATTAGAGAACTCGATTTTTGAATATATTTTCCTAAATTGAAATAGATGACCGTTACAATCCTAGTAACGCCTGTCATTGCTCACCTATAATGATATATAAGCCCGTTGAGAATTGCATGAAGTATAGCAAAGAGCAATCGACTATGGTACGCTTGGGTTATGACACGGTGGCCATTTCAGCCGAAAAATGGTAAACGTATCTAGATAAATATGTATCATTGTAAGTATATATGTATTATGTACGTGTAATAATCCACACCCCCTATCGAAGTCATAACTAATAATTTCGAATACGATTTTGTGTGTCTTGCTGCCTTACTCCTCTCGGACTCTCATTACTGTAGTTGTATGCCTAAGAGTATGCAACATTGTATAATAAGGAATTTTTGCTACATATTTGCTTTATTTATTACGCGTATCTAATTCTGCATCGGGTCGAGTATTCCCCAAACGGTTTGGTAGTATAAAAGCTGTTCATACGTTCAACTTTTCACAGATTAATTGAATGAGGAGTTGTATACCAAAAAGTAGGCAGCAATGCTTAGAAATGGTGATTTTCAGTTGAATACGAATTTTGTATTTTTACAATTGAAATTGGTAATAGTGTTGGTGGTTGTATGAGCGTTTTAATATTTTATTCACTTTCAAAATTGTCTTATCTATGCAGAATGTAAATGAAGGAAAAGTCAATTGGGGAAACGATAACTGCTGACCAACTTTCCTAAAAGCGATTAGTTGAGAAACTAACTGTATAATCGATTGGTGTAAACGTGTTTGAAGTTTCTGATACTCACTATACCACTTTTCCCCCCATCGGGGCAAATCGGCCACCTCCCATTCTTTCTAAACAAGTGATAGTAAATGTAAACGGCTCTCCACTTGACTTTAAATCATGACAATGCTAAAAACTTTTATGCTTACCACTAGCTACATATATTTGCTAGCCAACCCACATGGTGTGTGATTGCATAAATTGAATAAATGAGTTTTGGTAAATTGAGACAAGCATGGGATTTTTGTCGAGGTTTATTAGGCAGTATGGGCAGCGTTAGGGGCGGCATTATGGGCGTTAATACCCCAAGTCACTCTATTCAAATGGCTTAAAACTCATTAATCAGCACTCAAAAACTAATAATCGCATCTACTCAGCCACACTCTATACGCTTGAGCAAGCACGGTAACCCTTTTGTGAAGCGTTATACCCAAATCAAGCATATTTTAAAATCTCTCAGACTACAAAGTTTTTCTTCATGCTTAGAAATGAGGATAGATTTTTTTCGGCTTTAGAATAGTTTCGAAATATTTACTCCCAATCTGCCACGATTTAAATTTGCTTTTATTTTTTTTCAATTACAAATTTACTTATACACTGCATTAAAGCTAATAAAATGCCAACTTATTTTCAAAATAAATCCATTATTTTTGCTTTAAATTGAAGGTTTTATTAATCGTAGTTAGAATGACCCGATTAAGGTGAAATGTGCACAGTTTTGTTTGATAACTTGTTGACATTTTGAGGGTAATTTAAGAATGCCACTCTTATAGAAACCCTCGTCCTTTTTGGCAAAAACCTGAGGCAGTTGATTTTTTTGAAGCTCTTTTGAGGCGAAGTTTTCACCACTAAACTCAATCGCCAAGTGGGTGCATAAGAATCTCTCACTCAAACTCGTGGAGCTTCTGGCGAGTCGTCACTATCGATGTGTAAGGCCTGGCGTTGTGCTGTCCTCCCCTGTTTGTCAAAGTTGGCCTCTTCTGGGAGATTGCTTTCTTCAGACGGTACAACTGTTGACAGTGCAGGTCGGAACTAAAAGCTCGGCTATTGAAGAGCAAAAACATTTTTAATTTTCATGTTTTTTTTTCGAATTCAAACATTGAAATTACTTAAAAAAGTAACCAATATCAATAACATATCTTCTTTAAAATTAGTTTTTTTTTAATATTCCGAGTAAATTTTTGAATTAATCGAAGTTAATACGATTTCACAAAAAGTGGCCCAAAATTAATGTTGTTTCTCGTGGTCGAGAAATACTAGAAAATAAGTACTGGAACTGAAATCCAATACCGTACAATAACATAGGACAATTTTATGGCAACTCAAACCAAAAAGTAGTGTTTTATATTTATCGCTTCGATTTTGTTATTTTCTCTTGTAGTTTTTTGTTATATCTCCAATAATAATGAATTATGCAAGTGAAGGCAATGTCAGTTTTTTTTACTCCATGAGAGTGTGTTTTTACATCGCGTAACGAAGGTCGCGTCAATATCACGTCACGAAGTTATCACATGTCGGTTTGACTAATGACACTACTGTTAATATCTACCACTATTTTTACTAACTCCTACAACTATTTTTTTTACTAATTTTACTAAAATTACAACTACATTTTTTACTAATTTCTACTACTGTTTTTAGAAATTCTAACACTAAAACCTACCACTATTTTTACTATTCGTTGTACTTTTACTAAATTTCTACTACTATTTTTAGAAATCCTAACACTAAAACCTACTACTATTTTTACTATTTTCTACTACTTTTCTTTATTAAAGCTACTACTTTTTTACTAATTTCTACCGCTAGTTTTAGTAATTTTACCACTAATTTCTGCTACTATTTTTACAAATTCTACCATTATTTTTACTACTTTCTACTACTATTTTTACTAATGCTGCTACTCAATACTACTAATAGTTTTAATAATTTCTACTACTATTTTTATCAATACTTCCACCTTTTTTTTTAATTTTTACTACTATTTTTACTTATTACTAGTAGTTATGCTTGTACTAATATTAATTACCTTGCACTTATATCAATTACTTCCATTTCCACCAATTTTTACTAATGCTACTACTAATAACTACTACTATTTTTAATAATTTCTACTTCTATTTTTACTAAGGCTACTACTAAGTAATGCAAATAGCTATTACTAAGAATACTACTATCGTAACTATAACTACACTACTCACAATCACTACCTGTACTAGTCCCATATTTAACTCTCTATCTCCTTATGAAGTCTGCAAAACAGTTTTACTTCTAACTCGCGCTTTAAAGCACACAAGTTTTTTTTCTTCATAAATAATGTATTTGAAAGCGAGAAGTTCCGAACATGCATAGTTCATCAAAACTGATATTTTAAGTTTTATTTTCTTAATAAATTCAACTTTTCTATTTCAATTTTCAAAAGCACTACCATCTAGACGATTGTAGTCGTTCTCCTTTGCTGATTCTGCACTTCAATTAATAAAGTCGAGCATGCATCAAAATTAAGTCCAATAAAATCTCACTCGATTCACTCGCACTGGCACGAAGTACTGCACGTCGTTGGCAAATTTACAAGCGAAAAAAAACCCTGGTTAGTGTAGCAAAATGTGCAAAAAGCATTTCCTAGTAAACTTCAAAGCGAACCAAAAGTGAAAGCCCACAAGCATGTCAATATTTTACCAATGCCAAAGCTTTAACACAACCATACAAACATACGTACACATTCAACAGCAAGCAAAAAAGTGTAACGTTTTTTTATTATGCGTAAAATAAAGTGTGGGATAGCATACAAAAAAAAAGAAGAAAAATGCTTGAAAATCCTGGAAATTCAGGCTAACTTTGAGCGGTTTAGCTCAGCCATTAAATTCGTTTTGCGATATATGTGTAGTACGACACAATAGCGTGGGCAGTTGAATTAGTATGCGAAAAGATAGTCGCAATGGATAAAACTGTAAACACGTCGCTTCAAAAGCAATTTTTGATATATGCGCAAACGATGCGCTGGCTTAGCGACGACCATGGCGTATGAGTAATATTAAATATAGTTACATATATTCGTTTCTAACATACATGTGTATTTGTATGTGTGTTTGTGTGCACATTTGTGGATAAAAATGAATATGCATAGAAGCATGCGCTTTTAAGTGAATTAGTGGCGAGATTTGTTGGCAAATTTTATATTCAGTTATTGGATGCATAATTGAAAAACAGTGTCGAACTGAGATGAGCGTGAAACAAAAAAAAGAAAAGAAGAAATTTACATAAAATATCCTTTTTTGAGTTTAAATATCGCTTGCAGCTTAGCTAGGAAATGATTTAACTAACGCAAGTGACAAGATGAAAAACAGAAAATCTTTAGCGTTTTATGTATTAAACCATAAATGTACTAGGATTGGTTGTTTTAAAATGGTGCTTATGTTTTTTTCGAAAATATATTAAATAACTACAATGGTATTATAAAATGAAACAAATAATCAAAACACTTTTTTCTCATAAGGGTCGCTTCTCGGCAGGCAATGGTAAACTACCGCGTGTGTGCTCTGCCATGAAAAAAACTTCTTACAAAATTCATTTGCCGTTCGAAGTTGGTGTAAAACTTTAGGTACCTCAATTTGTGTTACAACAACAAGAAGCACACACCACAAATGGAAGGATAAGTACGACCACACCTCAGGCCATGTGGTGTGAGCGTCAAATTATTACTATAGGGGGATTCAATTTTAAGGGCCGATGTTGAATGTGAACCACACCTAAACGTCAAGTTTTTTTCTGCAATTCATTTGACATTTCTCAATTTCAGACTAACTCAATTTGAACATGGAAAGATACACAATCGAGCAACGTGCTAAAGTTATTCAGGCCTATTATGAAAATGGGCGTTAAAATCAAAATGCATATCGTGCATATCATCTTCAGTGATGAGGCACATTTTCACCTCAGTGGATTCGTCAATAAGCAGAATTGCCGCATTTGAGCGAATGATAATCCAAGAGTGATTGTCAAAAAACCAATGCACCCACAAAGAGTGACTGCCTGGTGCGGTTTATAGGCTGGCGGCATCATCGTGCCGTATTTTTCCAAAATGAGGCCGGTCAGGCAGTTACTGTGAATGATGTTCGCTATCGTGAGATGATAACGAACTTTTTATGGCCCGAATTGGAAACACTTGCCACACAGCCAACGAAACAATGGCTCTTTTGCGCGACAAATTCAATGGCCGTGTTATCTCACGTGGTGGCGATGTCAATTGGCCACCAAGATCATGTGATTTGACACGGTTGGACTACTTTCTTTGGGGTTATTTGAAAGAAAAGGTGTACGTCGATAAGCCAGCAACAATTCAAGAGCTAAAGGATGAGATAATTCGGCCACATTAACGGCATAGAACCTCAATTATGCCTCAGCGTCATCGAAAATTTGGACCATCGGATGGAGGTGTGCCGCCGAAGTCGCGGTGGATATTTGGCCGATATTTTGTTCCATACATAATCGAACCACACCATATTATCATAATAAAAAGAAAAAATTACAATAATTTCCAAAATAATTTGTGTTTTATTCAAAATCAACATCGGCCCTTAAATTTAACCACCTTTTATTATTATTATCTGAAACTAAGTTCATATGTTACATAAATCAAGCAAATAAATTTCTATCTACTCAAGCATATTAAACTGTATTTTATTGGACACAACCAACATGTACAAAAATAATATGCACCTTTGGCAGAATTATGCAAATTTACTTATATTTTATTGCCAATTTTGTCCGTTTTACACAAGCATAGCTTGCAGTGCTTTATACATATATAAAACATATGTCCTATATATGTGTAAAGTAGCATCTGTAAACATGTCAGCATTTCTGGATCCCATCTCCAGCATTGCTTTTTTTCAGCATCATCATCATCATCATCATACAAATAGAATTGAAATCCTCGGGGTCATGCAAATGCATGAAAGTGTCATAACCATAAGCAATGTGTTATGTAAAAACCGAAATAAAACAAAAAAAAAAAAGTCAAAAACAAAAAAAAAGAGCAAAAATACACCATTGCACTTAAACGAAACTGAGCAACATTTGTTTCATGCGAGCAAAATACAAATGCAATTGTAACGTAAATATCGAGAAGAAGGTGGAGCAGATAGAGCACACTACGATTTGTTGTACGATCAAAGCTTTTATGTGAAAGTGAGCGCATAAACTTTTTTGCCATGCATCAAATGATGGTGGGTTGGAAGTTGCATTTAGCTAGAGGCAAATTTTTTATTTAAAAAGAATTTTCCGTACTCTCTACTCTGCATATATGCACTACATATGTATTTACACACACAAATACATTTGCTCTATAGAGCATTTGAAAGTGTAAATAGTGCAATTTTAGGGGGGGAAAATGCGACTGCACTTGATATCACCTTTTTTGTTTTTTATTTTTTATTTTTCATAAGTAATATAATGTACATGGCGTTAGCCTTCTTTGTGTTATTGCGAAAATGAAAATTAAAAATTTGAAGAGAAAAAATGAGAACACTGTTTAACTCTTGCTATTTCCAGAGCAAGTTATTAAAAAAACACGGTGTTTCTACGATGCGCAATTTGTGGAATTTTCGCTCTATTCACAATTTCAACCGAAACTGTGATATGATTGTTAATTTGATCAAAACCGAGAGTGTGGGTTTAAATTGCATTTGAAATTCATTTTGTGTTAAATTGTAGAAAAAAAATTGTGCTTCAATTCTACACGAGTATAACTCGGAAATTAACTTCTTTTGAGTGAATAACAAACGAGAAAAAGAAAAAGATGAAATGCGAAATACGAAAAACGAAAAAAAAATGCTCTCAAAATATTTCTATTTGAAAATCTCCATATATTTGTTTGCTTAAATGGTCGAATTTCACTTTCTTTGCATAGCCAAGCTTACTACAACCATACAAAAATACAAAAGTTAGTCTTAAACAAAGAACTGTACTTTTGTTTTTTCCCGACCAAAAAACTGAATTAAAAATTATACAGCACCAAAGCCAGTTGCTATCCAAAACAAATTTAGCAAGGCAGATTTAAAATTATTCCACGGTAGTTAATAAATTGTATAATCAACTATAGTATTACTGACAGACATAACTAAGTTGCCAAAGAAATTGAGAGTTGATATTTTCTTAAATATTCTAATATTCCAATGCTTCCGTTAAATCATGTAACCGAATTTTTGCATGTATTCCGGTTTGCTGTTCATATGGAATCGGTGAAAATATTTCTTGTTTTTTCATTCATGTCAGGCCTGCATTTTGATTCCAATCAAATGTTGTGGAATCGAAATGGATAGAGGTTTCTGATTTTGATTCCGCTAATTTGGTTTCAGTATGAAAAGTTTTGCTTTCCCATAGAAATTATAGCTGCTATTTCGGAGATCACCACATCTCCTCATCAGTTTTCTTTCTGGGCTCTGCAAGAATCTTAATTCAAAACCATCGACTTACCGGGCAAGTAATTTCTACCACTCTGACAGTTGTTGTCTTTTTCCATTACTTTCCCAATAAAAACTGTCGCTTGAGCTCAAAAGTTATTGTCAATATCAAAATGGTTTCAGTTATGGAGAGTTTTGTTTTCGAGTGTGATGAATCTGTATCAGAAAGGTTTCCAATTGCCGTGCAGGAAAATAAATAATAAATTATATAAGCTTCACATATTTGAATATGCTTTTATATTTAGTTTAGTTTAGTTAAATATACGATTTCTCGAACCGTTAGAAAAATAAACTTTTTACGAACTTTAGTTTAACCAACTGAAATCTCAAAAAATTAACGCTTTTAGCTCAAAAGTTCACGGACTTATTTACGTGTTTTTCTTAAGCCCTTTGAACTTCATATCTCAAAATAGCTTTTTGCCCACAACAGACGCCCAGATTTTTTACACATCTGAATTTTATATTTCTAAGAGAACACAAAATGCACGGGCAGCGAAAAAAATTAACACTTTTGCAAACCCCATCCTTTTTGTAGGCGCTATATTAATCCTTTGAAAAGCAAAAAACTCTTCAAAAAAAGCCGCATTCGTGATCTGGTTTATTTTAAATTCGAAATACATATTACTTGCATAGTAAAAGATTCCACCATTGCCACCGGATGTCATAGTTGAGTACTTAAATTTAGTTAGAGTACGGGTCTTTAACAAATAGTTATAAGAGATTTATTTATTTTATTTATTTAGTTATTCCATATCAACTAAAAACATAGCAGTTCTTATGGACTTCCTAAGACTGTTACGAACTTATGTAACTAAACAAATTGAATTAATAACAAGCGATGTTTTCCAATGCAATGAAAAATTCGAGCTGTTTCGGCTCACAAAACCTAAAATAGTGAAGGAACTGGATATAATATTAATAAAATTATGTAATTAACAAATTAGAAAAGTGAATCACAGATCACTTCTGATATTTCATCTGGCAGTAAGATGACTGGAAAATGTTGTGAATTTCAGAAAAAGTGACTTGAAAGCCTTTTGCTTTTTTTTTTTTGATATTTAAAGAGATACTGGAACTACCGGCACCAACGAAGGATCTCGATAATATCCGATTGAAGCCTCTTAACATCGTCTGCGCTTCTTATCACAGAGAACATTTTCAAGTCATCGGCACACTAAAAATTTAAAAAGAAAAATAGCTGATAATATCATTAATAAATAAGATAAAAAGAGGGCCTAAAATACCGCTTTTGATTGCACCTGAGTATGCTATGAAGGGCTCCGACAATGCGCACTCAATCGAAACTACACATCATTTATTATATAAATAAGATATCAATGGTTGACATTGAATGAAGGTCGGAAGAAACCTGAGCGAAGCAAGTTTAACTAAAAAATTTTTGTGGAATACTCTGTCCAATGTTTTAGAAAAATTTGTATGAACACAGTCAACTTGAAGTCCAGCTGCGAAGGCTGTGTGATAATATCTACTACTACTACTAATATCTACTAAAATCAGCTAGGTTAGAACTCGTGCTGGTTTGAAATAATAAGACTTTTAGCAGCAAAGTAAATATACTATTTGATAATGTATTCAAAAAGTTTCGATATAGTCAAAAGTTTCAAAATCAGCCTTTAATCGCAGACATCATTACTCTTGCCACTTTTAAAAATTCGGGTAATATTTGCCAATTTCCAGTCATCAATAAAAACTTCGGCATATAATGATTTGTTAAAAAGTACTTGCAGATTAAAGCTTCAAATCTCCAAAATCTACTGAGGAAAGTTTATTTGCTTGACAAGAAGGAAAAGTTACATCATCATTACAAATGCAATTCGATCTAAAGAACTCAACAAACAAATTGACCACTACAGCAGGTACGTATACGCGCAGATTTATATTTTAAACAAAGTACAGCGGGCACTTTAGTATAAAACTTTTTGAGTTAAATCAAGTGCCAAATGGCTTTAGTCTTGAAATTAATGTTCTCCTATGTTCTAAGGATGTAGAGAAATTTAATGAAGTGATTTCATCTTTATTTTTTTTGGCAATAAATATTTAACCTCTCTTTAATAACCATAAACATTGTCAGTTATTAGAACTGTCAAATATGAATTTGAGACGTTATGCCACCTTCAGAGTTATTCATATTGCGGTCCGATTAGTTCGTAATTCTTTATTTATATTTACAATTGCACTTTGTTCATCCTCGTATGCATTTGTATAAGTTTTCTCAATATATACCTAGGTCAGGTATGTCGCACGGGAGTTGACTGATTTTTTCCTCTTCCTATTTGTTTCTAACAGTTAAAGTTTTAAGAAACAATTATCTATAAAATTTAAAAGCCAAAATATTTATATTCCGAATTCATCAATTTACATATTTCCCACAGTATCTTCGAAAGCGTTTGACAAGGTTAGTCATTCTATTTTACTTCCAAACTTACTTAGCTTAGGATTCCATGCAAACTTTTTGAAGCGGACGAAATCTGATCTCTCTCGCCAAAATTGTGTTCCCATAATTGACGGTGTATCATCCTCCTAACCTATTGCTATATCTTGTCCGACAGGCTCTCTCTATTCCCAAAGAGAAATTGATAACGCTGTCGCTTGGTGTAACAAGAATAAACAAAAATTAAACATCAAAAATGGTCATCATGTCAACTTTTCGAAATCCTATCCTAACATCCTACCATATTGAGGATTCTCAGTTGGGTAAACCTACTGAAATTATGGATCTGAGTGTGGTATTTGACTATAGGTTTTCATTTTAAAGCCACTCTATGTCAGCATACTCTATATACTAAACCCTTTTGTCTGGCATTTCAATTCAGATTTTTCTGATCCGCATGCATTTAAGTTTCTCTACACCTCCCTGGTGCGCTCTTAGTTGGACTATGCTGCTGTAATTTGGAAACCGTACAATCCCTGCCAAATAAATAGAGTTGAACGAATTCAAAAAAAAAAATTATTGCTATACCCTTCATTCTCTGCAAATTGTTCGCCCTATTCTTTCCTATGCAGGGGCATGTCTACATGTTAATCTAAAGTCGTTGGATCGTAGATCGACTCTTCTTTTCCGTACCTTGCTATAAACGTGATGTTTTTTCTTTGAATATGGTTAGAACTAATTACGCATCTAATGTAATTTACTCTAAAGTTTTCTCGCTTTAGGTTTCTTGCATTTGGAAATCCATTTTCGATCTCTTTTCAATGAATTAATTACTCTGAAAGAGGTTTTCATTTATTTATAATTCTTTCAAAACTTTACTCAATTTATAAATTACTCAGCCTGTTCTTCTCCTATATAACTATTTGTAATCTCTATGTAATGTAATTATTTTTTGGGTTATTAATACTTTTTATAAATAAATAAATAAGTAAATAAATAAACACAAGTATAGGATGTGATTTTTACCCAATTCCTCTTTAAAATTTTTTTCCGGATATTTCCCAACTTTTTTAGTTCGCAATGGTATTCAACTTAACTCAAAGTTTGGAAAAGTAATAGAAACATACGTACTACCTTCCGCTTTTGAACTAACATAAAGTTACTCAAATTCGCTGAAAACTCTCCAAATTATGTCCGATGTTTCGATCGAATACCACGATTTGCAGTTTTGTGAACAAACCTTTATATTTGAAATTTTGCTAATATCAAGCTTATTTTTTAAAGTTCTTCTACCACTTCTCCTCCATGACATAAAAAGTACATGCAAACTTTTCTTTTTTTTGTAGCACCATTTATTGTAGTTGTATCAAATACGCATTCTCAAATTTACATAAATTCCATCACAAAATCATTGCTATTCATTATTTATAGCTATTTTTTAAAGGCGTGGAAATGCATGAATATTTAACTCAATATAAAATTAATCATAAAACTTTAATAATAAAAAAATAATTTAATGACTTTTCGCATATTGCGTATAATTTTTCACCACATTTTTAAAAACGTTCTTATGAACTAAAACAAAATAATTATTGTAATAGCTTGGCTTGGTGCTATTTTTATTTGAATATTTGCTGTATAAGTGTAAATAATAATAACGCATACTTGTGGTAGCTTTGAGAATTTAATTGGCCTTAATAAACCACATACTATTAAATATTTCGTACTCCTAGTAAATAAAAAAAATTAAAAAGCAATTGGCGCCAAAATAATAAATGTGGCTGTGTTAAATAAATACCTAACTGGAAAGGATTTTTATTTATTTATTTTCACTAGCGAGCTAACTTTAAATGATGGCAAAAGCCATTTTAAGTGGATGGGTGTACTCGACCGTTAAGCAAATGATGCGACAGGGCGTATACGCAACTAACTAATTTATTTAACGCGCGACCAAATAGCTTTCGCTTGTGTGGTAAACTAACACTTGAAAAAGTAAATTAATTAGTGCTATGCTATTTGCTCTTGTGTTGCTTAATTACAAAAAATGCAAATTTGTGTAGCTTTAAATTTCACAAAAAAATAGCTGCAATAGCTTAGCATATTTAATATCCTTCAAATATTTTTAAACCAAGTTTGCTTTTGACTACATTTATCAAATTTGAAAAAAAATTTTAAGACATTTTTTTTAGTTTTTATCTTTTAGTAGTAGAGATGTCGAACCTTAGCTGATGAGAGTAAAAAACTCGAAAACTCTTAAAATTTGTAGCCTGTATGAAATGAGAAAATTCAAGAATTTCCCAAAAAAAAAACAAACGTAGCTTTTCCTTCATATGAACCAACTATGTACCTTTGAAAATTGATAAGATAAGTGCGGTATAAAGTAAAAGTAAGCGAAGGTAAAGATGAAATCGGTGCCGTGGCCAAGTGGAGTGCCACGGTTTAAAGCTCGACCGGGGTTCATATCAACAATCACATTTTTTTTTAATA
This sequence comes from Anomoia purmunda, assembly GCA_951828415.1. Lineage (NCBI taxonomy): Eukaryota > Metazoa > Arthropoda > Insecta > Diptera > Tephritidae > Anomoia > Anomoia purmunda. Next base: position 16,075,536 of record OX639996.1, read on the forward strand.
CAGTTTGTCTCTCAGCAGGAAATGGCAAACCTCCGAGTGTATATTAAAAATCTATTACTAAAAATCGTATCAAAAAAATCGTCTACCACTCGAAGTTGGTTGAAAATTGTAGGTCCCTCAATTTGTAATACAAAACGAGTTGTCTAAGAACTTCAGACCCATTGGCATTTCATAATTTATCTTAAAAACCATCGAGTGACTATTGGATATTCACATTTGCAAGTGACTTGGTAGGTCGGAATTATCTGCAGCCCAGCTTGCATATATCTGAGGGGGCGCTCTACTGAATCTGCACTTCACGAAGTGTGCATGCAGAGAAGACCCCGCTTCAGAGTAAGAAATTTATGCTGACAGCTTTCTTAAACCTAGAAGGGGCCTTCAATAATGTCAGTTCAGGGATTTTGACAATTTTGCATACACGGATTTGCAGTGCAATACTTGGCAGTGGCGAGGCTAGCAGACGGGATATTTTCCTAAGAGGGTTTGGGGATTTGAATTCATGGGCAGACGGCTGTGGGCTCAACATTATCCCCACTAGGTAGAAAATGCCTAACTTCAGTCTACCTCTTTCAAATGGGCAAAGTCTTACCCTTTCATCTAGTGTGAAGTACTTGGAAGTTATACTAACTTCTGAGTTAAAGTGGAAATCGAATAAAAAACATCGAGTTAAATATTAAAAAAACGTATATTCTGCTCTACTCGTGTAAAAAAAAATCTGGGTAAGAAAGTGGAACTTATGGCATCTGGAACTTTTGGTTTGGATCACTGGGGTAATCAGATTGTGTCCAAGGGAGGACCTGAACGTGACTGTCCTCCGAGAGATCTTTACATCAAGGCGTCTGCTTCTCAGAGTGTCCTAAGACTAAGGGAACTGGGGCTCTGAATTTGGTCATGACCTTATACTACAGTCCATCAGCGATCCAGAAATTCACCATAAAAAAACCGGAGTATATATGCTCAGAAATTCTGATATCCAGAAACATTAGCACGCTGTTCGTCTCTATAATGGAGTGGAAGGATATATTATTCACAGAGCACCTCGCAATATCTGCTTTTGCAGATGAGTCAAAAATGGTAAGTCGAGTAGGTGTGGGAATCTATTCCGCGAACCCTAAAATAGATATATCTCTGCATCTCCCAGATTCTACGAGTGTTTTCAAGCCAAAGCATTTTGCTATTTGGGGAGCTAATCGGTCACTGGACACCGGCTACTCATGCTGCCCGATTGGGGTTGGAACAAAACGCCTACTACCGCAGCTGTAGCTCACCGGGTGCGGAAGAAACAGTTCAGGTATTTGCAGAACTAGATTGAGATTTCTGGGTACATACCATTTTAGAAACCTGAAAGAATTGGCTAACGTAGATTCAAATGATTTACCTAGATTACTAAATTCCACGGGATGGGTCTAAAGCGATGCAGAGGGTGCTTCTCTCTTTTTTCTTCCCTTTTCCATTTTCTGTTCTATCGGGTTCGACGGCGAGTACGTAGTAACACCGATGTTAGTTTTGGGAAATCGGTTTCTTGGGAGGTCTATGCGAGAATTGCCGACATACATACATATACACATAATATAAATCTATAGAACATAAAGTTAAGTTAGCCGTGCTGTAATAAAAAAAATACCTATACGAAAAAGTTTCAACTCAAAAAGATTTAAAAAATATCGCAAATCACACAAATTTAAGCAAAAAAGACCTACACAATTAAAGCATATATTAGTTTTTTGGTCTAATTATTTTGATATGAACAATAATTTTGTAGCTTAAGGTCAACAGCGGTAAAAGCGGTAGAAGTTATATATCACCAAAATAGCACCCATCAATAATAAAGAATATATTTCTTAGAACTAAAAACAACCATAGATTCATTGTAATAGCGGCAGGCTGGTGTTCTTTAATTGTGCTTGGAAACGTGTCTCGTTCACACAGTGTTTAATTAGCAAATTAACAATATCAAAAACTATAAATTTTTATTTTAAATGTGAAAGTAAAGAAAAAGTCTCAGTAAAATATATAATAATAAATAAAAGGAAAAAAATTATCAATATTGAGTCGTATTAATAAAAAAATCTTTGCACAAATTAGCTTCAGTTGAAATGGTTGCTGACTATTTTCACAGATTCAGGTGGTAGAAAACTTATTTGAGTATTACATGTATTCGAATGGGCATTTGCTCAGATTCATATGAATAAAAAATATAAAAATAAATATTTGTTGTCTGGTTTAACCTGGATAGAGGAAACAGTAGAAACATGGAACAGTTGGAGGCGACAAAAATTTAATTTTTTATAATGGTGACTTTTTTTCTATGTATTCACAAAAACTCCGTTGTATTCTCTCGGCTGTACAAAAAATTACAGCCTTCTTACGCTACACTGACAATCATATAGGCTTCAAGGTGAGCACATCTTTTTATACATATATAAATTATTTCCGATTTTGAGGCGAAGATATAGGCATTTATAATTCGCATGTGTACCCAAAAAAATAATAGGCAAAGTCGTGGAAAATTTTAAGTTTCTGTAATAGTGCAAAAATTGAGTTTATCAAAAAACAATTTTGATTGACATCGGTATTTTATATATTCCTTCTAACAAGTTTTTAAAAATATCCCATAGTTTTCAGTGAACAAATTTTAAACAAAGACCAAAAAGAAACTCATGGGTTCAAAAAATTTTACCGCAAGAAAAAAGAAAGAGCATGATTCTGATGTTTTTTTTATTACAAATTTAGGATTGTACGATTGTTATTACTTTTTGTGTTTCTCTTTGGCAGCAGAGCAACTTTCACTATGTATTGAAAAGGTTTTTTTGTTTAAAGGAATTTATAAATTTTTACATTTCTCTGACTTTGGTTCTTTCTGCCGACAGAATATGGGGGCATTCGTCCACAAACACAAAAGTGTGTCATATCTTATAGTGTCTACTAATGTCAAAGCGGCTGCATTAATGCTGCAAATTGCGTACAATTTTTTTCTGTAGTAAAAACCTCCTCATTAAAAGTGCACGCTATAACTAAACTCTTGTAAAATTCACAGTTATAAGCAACTTCCGCCTATATTGTATACTTTGTTTTAATTTTTTTTATTCCATTCTTATATTAACCCATTCGTCCCACACACCATCCTTTCACAATTAAAGTTTTCTGTTATCACACCATAAATATTAATTGAAAACATGTGACACTCAATAAAAATTACAACTGACGTTATCCGATTTCGGTCAATTTTATTTCGCTTGCTTTTTTTATTTACATACATACGCAAATACATATAAAAAGTAAAATATATTGCACATAGTTTGCATACATTTATGCAAATTAGATGTTTTAATTAAACGAAACTTTTATATTCCAATTAATCCGATCACTTGATTACCGTGGCGTATGAGTGACATTTGAAATCGCACAAATTGATTGTAATTATAAAGTTGTCCTGCGATAAAAACAAAATTTTGACACTTAATTAATATTTATTGCAATGTCATTGAGTTATAAATAAACTTTACGTTGGTGGTAATTGTGTTGTTTTTGTTTTTTACCTCACTGCTCTTCACTTATAGACAGTTATAGCGAAGCAATTTTTCGTAAGGTCAAACACAATTATTTTGCCAAACATATACGTGGGCACATATAGATGGATATTAAGCTTATTTCTAGTAGTCTCTAATATACATTTTATTTTCGGTAATATTGGATAAGAATGTAGAGGCATTCGAGGCAGTCCTAGCACTGGCGCTTGTAATAAAAATATTATTTAATCTTTTTGAGTTATATTTTTAATGCAAACATGTTGCTTTATGATTATATAAATTATAGGTATTTAAAAAAAAACAACGCGACTAGCAGCTAAGTAATAATATTGTAAACGAAGTATTGGAGAACAAATATAACTAAGCAATGCTGTGCTTTCTCAACAGACCTAAAAATTATTTTTCTTCACACATTTTGGGCTTAATTCTATTGAAACAGAATATGTATATTCAACAAGTAGTGTGTTCCAAAAGTAAGATGACTTTTTAATCAAATTTATGCCCTCAAGCTTATTTTTCACATTGGCTTATAACTGTCGTGCAGATCCTGAATCAGCTTCGTTCTCGTTATATGCTCTGGGACACCAGGCCCGCTCGCGGCATTTTCTGCTTTGTTCGCCTCTTCGTCGGTAAGAATGGCTGGAACCTCAAATTCTATCGAGGTGTTGCCCAACCTTCCTGCGGAAATTTGCGGTGATGGAGAAGACGCCGAGCAAATTACTCCAGCACAACCGACGAGAACTGGTAGGGGATAACATAACGCAACTTCTGCTTGGTCTCACCAACTCGGAGTAACTTCCAGTCACTGGTTGGTAGTCCATCATAGCCAAGGCGGATGAGCTCAAGGTTCTCTTCCGGTTTTGACTGCTCGGTTAGGACCAACGCCCAGGCTAACGACCTCTTAGGGATTTTTTCTGCCCCGGGTCACAGCTATCAAGAAAGTCTTCTTGTAGTGCTGAACCGATCGTTCGTCGGCACACGGTATTAGCTGACCTCTCCTTGATGACACCCAGCATCGTGATCGACTTGTGCATGGCCGGAATATTTGGCCGGAATATTCCTTTCTAAACTTTGCCGAGATCCATTAACCTGGACTTCTAATTCTCCGTACTTAAGTATCAGTCGCGATGGCTTTTATCCACCATCTTTATCTCTTAGAGGTCAGTTGGATTCTCAGATTGGAGTTCGGGGTTGGTTTATCTTCACACTTGATACTGACGGAGAAGACTGCCATAGCCCACCGTAGATAGAATTTTGAGTACTCTCACAGTAGGTCGGTACGGGATGACCCACAGCTTCTTTATGACCTTGAGCGCGTCGCTTTTGTCTCGCCGGGATCAAAAGAGGAGTAAAATGGTTTTCTCTTGTCGCTTGCCTGTGGAATAATTCACATTTGGTTCTAGGGGGGCCTTAAGTTATTTTCCCTGCCAGTTTCTCCAGAGTTTCGCTTTCCCTCTAGAAACTTTGCCAGTCCTATAGCTATATTGGAAGAGCCAATCACTATGTCGGCGCCGTCAATTTGGTTCCCGAAAGTTCTTTGAATTTGTCATCGCCAGAATTGGTGCGGCAATATGTAGATAAAAAAAAATGTTTGTCGTATATAAAAAATGCTAAATATTGTATACATTTTGGTGTTGGAACTAAAAATCTCCGTGATTTCAGGGGAAGATTTTAATGAAAATTTTGTACCACATCAGTCTTTACCTCTAACTAACATTGTTTGCGAAAAATGTGTTATTCAACTACCACAACCCGTTAATATCAATTTTAATATAAATAAATTGAAATTGAAATACTAATCGATGTCTGACCAAGCATTAAATACACAAAATGTTTTTAAGAAAATTTGTGTATTCTCGCATACCTTCTGAAATATTCTCTGCTTCCCATACAAAATGTCTCTAATTAAAATATAAGAAGTTTCCCTTCTATCACGCTTCATGCGACTTATTAGGGAAGGCATACATACCACTACTAACTACTACTACTATTTTGACTAGTTTCTACTACTATTTTTACTAATTGTAAAACTAATCTTTTCGCTATTGCTACAATCAATTACTACTACTTCTACAAATTTCCAAACAATATTTGTACTAATTCTGATTGTAATTACTACAACTAATTTGATTAATGCCACTAATTATTATTACTATTTTTGATAATTTCTACTACTATTTTTATCATACCATATCATATCATAACAATACTACTTTTACTAATGATACAACTAATTACTACACTATTTTTAACATCTTCTACTACTATTTTTATTAATGCTACTATCAATTACTACTACTTTTCTTATTAATTTCTACTACTATTTTTACTAATTTCTACTACTACCTTTACTAATGCTATTACTAATCCCAACTATTTTTTTTTTTTTTACTAATTTCCAATATTTTTGTTTAATAATGTTACTACTAACTATAACTACTGTTTTTACAAATGCTACTACTAATTTCTACTACTATTTTTACAAATAAGACTGCTAATTACTTACGGACTTCTGCTTCTTTTTTCAATAATGCCACTAAAAACTACTACTACTGTTTTTGCTAATTCTACTACTTTTTACCAATCCTGCTACTAACTACCATCACTACTAAGTACTTCTAGCTACTATTGCTATTTCTAATACTACCACTTCTACTCCCATATTTAGCTCTCTATCTATTTGTGAAGTCAGCAAAGAAGTTTGACTTCAGGCTCGTGATTTTAGGTGCAAGAGTTTTTTGTTTTATTTTCAATATTTGAAACAAGAATATTGTAATCATATTAACTGTGAGCTTTTATAGATTTCTGCCTATCTATTATATGCAAAACAAACCACTCACACGAAGAGCATGCCGACCTTTTAGAAACCAATACGCCGGAAAAAAAGAATCCATTATTTCCACAGTATATTTAAAAGTGAAATTTTCGTAAGAAATAATTATTTCTTCGAAGTACAATTTTGGCATAATCAACACATTTCCAAAAAAAAAAAAATCCCACTTCCTATTCAAATCTTTATACCACATTATCCCATAAGCATACAATAATAAAGGCCCAAGTAAAATTCGAAGGCATTACGTTCTTACTCCCAACACATTTTTTGTTCAGCTTTTTTAATACATCTAATGTAAATAATAAAAATTCAAAGTAAATACTCAGATATTTCTCAAAAAAAAAAAGAAATGAAAAACTAATATTTTCTCTTTTACAAGCAAATTAAATTGGCACAAATGTTTGTATGTATGCGTACCATCAAACTGGTATCTGTATACACCTAAATATATAAATATATGTATATGTACATGCTTACATTCATATCGTGAATTATCTACCTGACATTTATGTACTCAAGCGAGTACAATTATTGCCAGCTACTTGCACGTGCTTTTGCCTTTTTCCGGTTGTTAAACATATTTGAGAGCCCAATTAAATATTCTCATAAATTCATTGGAATTCCCAATAACATTTGCAAATTACCTTTTATGTAGTTGTGCCATGAACGGAAGATTTACATGAAATATGTAAGTGAATTTCAAATATTCGTTATAAATTTAATTTAATTTGCTTGCCGCGATAATGATTGTGGTATATTTGTGGGCACTTTTAATATGCTCAATGCTCATGTTTCGCTATGAAAACCAAAGACCTTAAGTAATGTTTACTGTACAATTTTCAAACCAAAATACAAGAAAACAATTTTAAATACATTTATTTATACATTTTCCACGCTCTTTATGAATCAGTTGCGTTTTAAAATAAATTGAGCGCATAATAGTTATGGGTAACGCAACTTTTTTTAAGTCCGGAAGTGATTCCGCACTGGTTCCGGAACTATTTCGAAATAGTCCCGAATCAGTCCCGAAGTAACCCCCAAAAGTCTCGTCCTTTAAGACTTGAAAATTCTGATTGATAATTATTTTGAAGAAGAAGACTTTTATATCAAAATAAACGTCTTTAAAGACTTAAAAATTTTTCTCTCGCTGATAAATGTTATGAAAGATTTTTATAATATAAGGAGATTATTCAAAAAATGTGTAACTTACTCTAATAATTATTGATTAACTTTCACTCTGTTTTCTTGTGATAGTTGTCACTGAATAAATATACCAATGCAAGAATTGAGCTCACACAATTTTTCCAATCTGGAAGAGTGTTGGAAAATTTCGGTTAAATTCCATATTAGGTATTCAAATTCAGACGAACTAGCGCATATACTAACACCCGATCTGTATTTTGTTTCTCTGAATTTTTATTACTTGGAAGCACTCAAGATTTTTATAAATTTTCCATATTAGATATGCGAAAACATAAAACAGAAATATTGTAGCAGGATTAATTAGCTGGAATCCATTTACACGAGTGCTGAAAAAATACTTTTCGATTTATTGAATTGCACTACAAACAAAGTAAAGGGTGTTCCAGTAAGGGATTTAATTCTAACTTTGTGATACTTTTAAACTGTCAATACATCAATTCTGGGTAGAATGTAGATTGACAAATTAAAAGTAATAAGTTTTCATAAATGTGTTGATGTATTAAAAACTTGCTAGAGAATAGTGAACATTTCTCGCAAACGGTTCGTCTGCCACCCCCACCAGATATACTGAATTTAGCAGACCAGTAGTGCGATTCACTAACTTTAATCGATCCGACAATCGCAATTTTTATCGACAATATTTGTCGTCAGCACTAACGATTGTGCGATTCACTAACTTATTCTTAACGACAGTTAACAGCTGTCTCTTTGTATTTATTCAAAGTGATAAAGGGCGTCACCTCTGTCAAACTAAATGTCAAAATAAGCGAAAAGCACAAAGAGGAATAAAGAAAAAACAAACGAATGCCTGCTGCTAAATATAAATTTGGGCGTTTTTATTATATTTCATTAAAGTGGAATAAGATACTAGTTTATTTCAAACTACAAACGTTTATAATTCTTCTTATATGTATATTGCAATGTTCCATTGCAGCAGAATTTCAGACTCTCTTCTGAGTGACTTGGAAGAAGAGTCATCAACTCGACTCCAAGGAATATCCGGAATTACCTGCAAATATGCCATGGTTTTCGTTTTTAAAATTCGCGTTGTGCTCCAGCGTATTTAGGATTTACATTGTATATTTAGATTTTTTTAATCGGAATCATTTATCTATATATTTAAACTAAAATATCCTTCCATTTTTATACTTGAATCTTCGATAAAAGTTTGCTTTCACCATTTGCACTTTAATTTAATGGCAGATATGGTGGTTGACATATGTAAGTCTCCTCATGGTTCTTTGGCGCCAAACTTTATACATGAGTACAATCGACGGTCTCAAATGTGTCTCCCAAAAAACGTGGCGACACTGAAGCAAAAATTTCTTTAGCAGATTGGCGCTCCACTTGGGTCATAGAAACCCTGTGAAGCTGAGAAATTATGTATGTATTCAGCCAAGTCTGGAGTTAACCGATACAGCTTCTGAAATTCTGTTGCATTCAAATGAAAGGGATTGCCCACTTACCGGAGTAAACGTTGATCCACTGTTGGATCGTTTACTTCTTCGTCACCTCGCGATAAATCATATGCCAAACATTCAAACGACATTATTTAATGTTCTCATTTTCATTTCAAGAAAGAATTTTTTTTTTATTTCAAGAGAAAAAATCACTAAATTTTGCATTTATCTTATATTAAAGTTGAAATCAAGAACTTTTTTTCGATTGAGTTAACAACATCAAATTTATTGTCGTTTAGTTTTCGATAATCGACTAGCTAACGACAACAGTTGATTCGGGGATAATGGAAATCGTTAAAAGCAACATCGTTAAAATTTTCGATGCGAATATCGTTAAAATAAGTTAGTGAAATTCACTACAGGTCAATTGCAAACATTTCCGTTGCAGCTGGCATTGTTGACAGAGAAATTTGCACCGAATTTCGTATACAGATCATGGCTTAAAAGTGTACGAAGTCCAGACCCTGCAAAACGCCATATATTACCTCTTGTTAAAAAACACTAAAATTGTGTTTGATAAACCATAGCGAACCTACATAGGTTCCCTCTGTCAAGTTGATTTTCTATGTGAAGTCCTCATAATGCATTTTTTTCTCAATTTGAGTTACTTTCTATCATATTTTTACTCGAAAGGTAGAGCAATATAATTAACCAAACCGTAAGAAGTAAAATTTCATTTGCAGATTTTTCAACATACCCCCTCCCCCCCCATCATTTATTGTCACCACACATGGCTGTGTGCGAAAATCATTCTGGGAAAATATAGGGTTCGCAAAATAGGCAGGATGGTATGAAATTGTTAATTTTGCATTGCAGCGCTAAAGGACACTTTTCTCGGAATTAGACAGAAACTGATACAAAGATGATTAAATTATTTGGGTGCACAACATTGTCAAGTCTTGCTATCCCTATATTCGTATATTTCGATATAATTTGAAACCAAAAGTCTATGTATGAAATGATTTATATATTCTATTGATTTTCAGAATCGTATAAAAAATTTTTTCGATGAACTAGAAGGCAAATTTAATGCAGATTTGTTGAGAGCAAAAAAACACTCAACTCTTATCAAAAACTTTGAAGTAGTCAGTTAGAATATAGTTAATGACATTGGTAAAATATTTGACAATTTTCTATAGGGAGAGAACCCCCAACTTTTTACCCCTAAACGCGGTTTTTCCCTCGACGGTACTGGAACTGACTACGCGAGTATAAGGCCACACGAGTTGCATATTTTGCTCATATACGAATTTTCAGCATTGTTGCTCGGTATTTGTATTTTCGTCGACCTTCTCTATGATGTTTGGTTTGCAGACAACCCCCTTTGGATGTTTTGCCAGGAGATGGAGATAGAGGATGTTATTTTATTATATTAACCAGATCGTACATAAAATATTTTAACACTCGACCAGTTCGTTATGCTTTAAAAACTTAATTTTTCTATAAATCATATGAAGGTAGATAGTATATTAAGTTTAAAAATCGAGTTTGCATAATTATTTTATCCAAAACGTGGAATACTCCATTAATTTTCAAGGGCGGTATGCAAGTACTCTGTAAGCAAAAATTTGCACTATTTCCAATAATCATACATACATACATACGCACAGGCATAAGCGAGTATCATTTTTGTTTATTCGTATCATCGCCGTCAAAAAAAGTATATAAAAAAAAATGCAGTGTCAGCTCAAAAAGTTAAAAATCATCACAAAAGAGGAAAAAAATATGGTACAGAAATAAATGTAATTGAATTGCAAATTCCTAACCTTCTCATCACAGAAGAAGTTCAATGTCAATGAACTTTCACCGCATATTAATCCAAGTGTCAAAAGTTTACACATTCAGTGCGTATCACAAGTCGAGGTAAATATATCTACATATATTAAATATGTTGAATAGGCAAAACATAAAAAAATACTCCTTAGCAGATAATAAAAAATTCTTTGTTGAAAATACGGTTGAAATAAAAAAATGTGCTCTGCAAAATGTGGCATGGAGTTTTTATACGCTTTGGTCAATGTTTTATTACTCTCATTTACATATTAAAAGCGAAATTATTGACCAAACGTAGACTCCCATCGCATTACCAATGCGAAGGATTTTTTTTTTTTTTTTGTATATAAGAAAATGCTAATTTCACTGTAATTATCGCTGTAGGGGTGGAATTAGTATGTTAAATAAAATATTAAACGCATTATTAAAATGAAAAAAATGGCCAGTACACTTTAAAAAGCCAGGAAAAGCTGGAAAAGATATCTTACAAAAAGTATTTATCGCAACGCAGGTTTTATATAAATTAAGGTAGGTGATTCAAGTAAAATAAAAATTTTATAATCTTGAGCAATCAAGTAGTATAACATAAGTATTATATAATTAAATCAGTATATGTACTTCTATAGCTACATATATAAAAATTTCCATGATTAAAAACCGAAATCATATTCAGAGAAATTAATTGAAGTTTAGGATATTTAAACAAAGTATTAAAAGAAGAACATGATCTAAAAAGTATAATATAACACAATCAAATAAAGAAAATTCTAAAAAAAATTAAGTAAAAATAAACTAAAAAACATCGAAATACCATAAAATCCACTGTAATACAATAATACCAAAATAAAAAAGGGTAGCAGATAAAGAGTTTATAATGATTAAAGTAAAATAAAAAATTAAAGTGAAATAAAATTACAAAAAAACTTGAATTAAAATCAAATTAAATAATTAAATCGAATGGAGTGAAGTAAAGTACAATGAAACAAAATAAACATAAGTTAAATTAAATTGAATTGAATAATGCAAAATTAAATGAAGTATTGAGAAAAATATGAAATGAAATATTATCAAAAATAAAATAAAGCTGCATTAAAACTATATAGTACAATATTATAAAACGAAACAAAGTAAAATTGAAAAAAATAGCATAAAATATAAAACCCACTACAATAAAATTTGTATATAAAACTAAGTTATATTACATAAAATTGCTTTAGAAGCAATAAAAGAAAAAAAAATTTAATAGAAACTAATAAAACACGAGAATATAAAATATATCATAACACAATAAAATAAAACCAAAAATTAAAAAAAAAAATGTTTTATACTCAAAATACAAAATCAAGTAATTATATGAAAAATAATTTATTTAATAATTTATGATTTAAAAAAATAACCAAAATAAACGAACAAAAAAATTATAAAAAAATTTAAGAGCAAAACAATAAAACCAAATTAAATTAAATAAGAAAAACTAAAAAATAAAATCACATTAAATTAAACTGTATTAAATTAGATAAAGTAGCACATTGTTAAGTAAATAATAAAGTAAAAACAAAATAGAAATACAAATAAAAAAAGCACAAATTAAATTTAATTACTGAACCTGATACAATAAATTTTAAATACAATGACAACATAGAAAAAAATATAAAAAACAAAAACAAAATATCGAAAAGGAAATAAAATTTAGAAATAAAGAAATGGACGCATTCACACAGTGAATAAAGTATTAAAAAAATACTAAAAAAAATTTTAAAAATAAATAGAATTAACATATAAAATAAAACAAAATAACATCAGTCAAAACTAAATTTGATTAATTACAATTTAATTGAATTTAAAACATTACGGAGTTGTTAAATAAAATAACAACAATTAAAATATCGAAAAATTATAAAAAACAAAGTAAACAAAAAACGGAATGAAATTTAGTACGATTAAATAAAACAAAATACAGTTTAATACAATAGCAAATTAAATAAAATATTTAAAAAAAATTTTAATAAAAGTTTAGAAAAAAATTAAACATAGCACATAAAAGAAAATCAATGAGATACAATTATATTAAACTAAACTGTAGTTAATTAAACTAAGTAAGTTAAATGAAATTAAATATTTGTTATTTTTCTTCTTCAAGGTTTTAAATAAATAAAATAAAATATCGAATATGCTATCCATTCCTAGGAAACCGGTCAGAGGCGATCACGACTATCAAATATCGATGTATACTGGAACGATTTACAGTCATCCCTTGTCAAGTTTGGTTTCGAAACAAACCGGTTTCGGCTCTGTGCCATCTTCAGCATCATTTTTCGTTTTCTGAGAACGTCGAGAGAGAATATTCAGTATATATCGCCATTTCACCCTGTCAGTAAAATTGAAGACCAAAAGGAAACAACCAAATGTGTTATTTGTTTGCCCAAATAATGAGATACGTATTTTTTCTTTTGACTCGGATTTTTTGGCGGAATTACAGCCTCTTTTATTTTGTAGGTAATTTTTTTTTTCAAATGCGCATAACGGATTCAAACAATTTTTTTACTCAATTATCAGTAATTGCAACCACTTTAATATAGAATAATATTATAAATGATTACTGTTATCAGAAATTTTTTATTTCAAAATTAAAAAAAAAAAAATAATGTTTTTTCGAAATACAATTTCTTAAAAATTTATTATTTTCTGCTTTTTAACTTTTCTATCAGAAAACATATCCTTCCAAATTTAATCGAGTCGAATCCGTAATAACTAAAATTTTTGTTTTTTATAGAAATAAATACATTTTCATTGAACAATATATTTTTACCTACAAAATAAACAACCCCCAAAAGCCAAAAGAAAAAAATATGTGTCGTATTATTTGAGACAACAAAGAAGACATTTAAGTTTCGCCAAAAAAAAAACAATGCCTGTGCCTGACTGGTTTTGTGGAAATGAAAAGTATCCAAATAAATTAAAGTCAATAAAATAAGGAATAAAAAAACCCCAAAAACACACCTTTTTATTTAAGTAAAAGGAAATTTTAAAAATTTACATTTTTAAACTTAGAGCTTTCCTAAATCCTTGTATTTAAAATTAAATTAATGTTTATTTCGGGCGTCTAAGATAGTTGAAACAAATCAGTCTACCTTTAGAAACGAGAATGTTATTGTGATAATTCGTTTAAAAATTTCAAGATTTCAAACTCAAATTGACCCCGAACAATTCCATTACTCTTCCCAATTCGAATAATTAAACTTTATATTAATATCTTCCCAACATTCTCGGGCATAATCAGAGACATAAGTTTTATAAGAGAAAATCAAAAGTTAATCAATAATTATTATAGTATGATACTCATTTTTCGAGTAACCTATGACCATTTTTCAATGACATATATTATAAAAGTCTTCCCATAATAGTAATCAGTGAGACAAACTTTTTAAAATCTTCAAAGACTTTTATTTTGTGTCATACGTTAGAAATGTCTTCTCATAAAATTTATTAGCAAGATAAACTTTTTAAAATCTTCAAAGACTTTTATTTTGAGATTTATTTAATAAAACCATTCTAATAATAATTACGAGTGACAGAAAAATTTTTAAGTCTTGCAGGACGGGACTCTTTTAGGACAATTTCGGGATTACTTCGGCATCGATTCGGAACTACTTCGAAATTATTTCGGGATCACTTCTGGACTAGTTCGGTACTCTTTTGGGTTTCTGGTTTTAATAACTTCGTAACTCACTGAACAATTATTTTTACCCCGGATCAATACAACTAGATAGATTTTTTCGGAAACTCCATGCAAAATTCATTTAGAACAAAATAACTAACCAACCTAACGCACAAACACCCTCATCATCGTTGGTCTCCTTGACGTGGGGATGAGGCTTAAGTGTTGTCATGGTTACTCCTCGCGGATTTCCATGACACCACGAACTAAGAGGGAAGCTCCATATATGAATCAATGTAGGACTCGAACTTGCACTGCTTCTTATGTGGAGAGTACCGCACCAACATCTCTCAATTTCCGCATACCCTGCATCCCTCCTAATATCTCCCAGTTCTCCTTCCTTCCTAGTCAATCCTCCCCCTAAGCCAGGGTGTTAAGCGTCACCGTGCCCATTGGTCGGTTTGCAGCCAGGGGGTCTAAACTCCGGCTGTATTCTAACGGCGCCTCCCTGACACCGGGCCACCTCAGGGAGTATGTTTGGCCTTACCGCGGCAAGGGGCGCTGTCGTGGTGTACCCCCCTTTTCCCCCTTATATTTCTCAGACCACTACGCTTGCCTCGTCGAGCAGGTGGTCGTACGAACAAGATGAGCACAAACAAACTAAAAATTCAAAAAAACTTGTCTTCCCCATCTCGGGGTAAGACTATGCAGGCGCGAGCGCCTAGCATAAAAATTTCTTCTTCCCCATCTCGGGGTAAGAATGCGCAGGCGCAAGCGCCTAAAGCGCCGCTTCGCTCCGACAGGGGCTCTTCCGGGCTGGAGGTTGCACGCCGGCCCGTGATTATGGGTGTTATGGCGGGGCCTAGCACCAGCAAAGCTGCGGGGATTATGCTGGAGACGGCAGATCGTTCCGTGGCGGTAGGCACTAGGGGCCCGCCAAACACCGGCGTGGCTGCGAAGCCTAATCTTGCGAAGGCAGAGGTCTCACGGCCTGGCCCGAGCGGATTAAGGCGGCAAGCAGCTACACATGAAATTATGGAGGGGGTGGCAGCGATGGAAACTACGAGCCACGCCCCTCTGAAGGTTGAGTCGGAGCGGCTCAAATTCGCTGACAAGCGAAAGGCCGCGAAGACGCTAAGGAGATACGACGGGGTCCCGTTGGAAACGCTGCCCCAGAGCGCGAAGGAAGCGGTGGAAAGGGCGAAAGCCCTGCTGCCTAATTTCCGGGTCACTGGGGCTTCAGTGGAAAACCGGGTGCCTTCGTCTAAACGACAAAGATCGGCGGAGGACCAAACTCCGGCGACGAAAAGAATCCGGCCGCACTCCTGGGTGGGCAGGCCTAGTTTTGCCGAGGTTGCGAAGGACAGGATCCTTATTGGGGTCCTGGACCGAGGCAACGAGCTCGGGTCCTTACCAAAAGACCAGTGGAGGTGGGTGAAGGCAGCTCTGGCGAACGTCATTTTTGACGTTCTGCTGGAAAACCCCGGAACCCCCCCGGCCTGTAAGGACGCTGGCTGGTACCAGGGCCATATTAAAGTGGTAGCCTGTGAGGACCAGAGATCGGTGGCGCTGTATAAGGCCGCCGTTGCAAAGGTGGGCCCTGTCTTCCCAGGGGCGAAGTTGGAGGTGGTGGACTGGAAGGACATTCCAGTCAGACCACGGGCGAGGGTATGGGTTCCGGTGACACCATCGGCACCGGAAAGCATCCTTAAGATGCTCCAGGTGATGAACCCATCCCTCCCGACAAGTGATTGGAGGGTCGTCCGTGTCGAGGACGCGGAAGGCCCTTCCAGACAAGTGGTATTGTCCCTTAATAAGGAGTCTATTGGGCTTCTGGAGAAGAGGCAAGGCCGCGTTTCGTATGGCCTCGATGAGGTCATTATCAAAGTGTACCGAGGTGACGCTCAGCGTGCCTCCGGGTCGGGTGAAGCAATGGACGTTGACATTGAGGCACCCGAACCGGAGCCGGAACCGGAACTCTCCGACGCTGAAGGCAGCGTCTCCTCCCAGACGAACCTTGCACCAACAATGCATAGGTTGTTTGCGGAGGAGGAGTTGCTTCTCAGTGACGGGGAGGGTGAAGCTGACGTCACCGTTGTAGCTGGAGGGGAGGATGCGGCTGTCTCGCATGAGGGTGCTGCAAATAAACCTCCATCATTCTAAAGCAGCTTCAGCTGCTCTCCTGGGTCGCCTAAGCAAAGGCGACATTACGGTGGTACTCATTCAGGAACCTTGGGTTTGCAACTCAAGGGTATGTGGGTTGAGTGCCACCGGTTTTAAGCTCTTCGTGGAGCGTGGTAAAGGTAAAATTAGAGCCTGTATTCTGGCTAAAGCAGATTTAAATATCTTTCTTCTACCTAATTACAGTGATGGCGACGTCACGGCAATTCTCGCGGAGTTAGGGGGTATGTCGATTGTGCTTGCATCGGCCTACATGGCGTACGAAGCCGAAAACCCTCCTCCCTCTATGGTTCGGAACTTGATATCCAGGTATGAGAGCGGACACATGTTGGTCGGCAGCGACGCTAATGCTCACCATGTCAACTGGGGGAGCACGGACATTAATGATCGAGGTGAGTTACTTTTTAACTACCTTCTAACTACTAACCTACTTATATGCAACAAAGGTAGGGATCCCACCTTCATTACTAGGAATCGTAAAGAAGTTTTGGATATAACTCTATGTAGTGTTAATCTATCTGAACTGATCGAGAGTTGGCAGGTTCTAGACGAACACTCCTTCTCTGATCATCGTTATATTGAAATCGTATTGAACTTTTCTTTTACCAGCCCAAAAGTGCGCAAAAACCTAAAAAACACGGATTGGCGCTCTTATAAAAGGTTATTTGAGGATAGGCTGACCAGCGAACCTCTTATTGAACCTAACTGCATCGGGGATCTAGAGAACATGGTGAACGTTTTTACGATGACCTGCTCAAATGCCCTAGAGCAGGCTTGCCCTGAATCTAAACAATGGGGCAAACGTAAACCCCATTGGTGGTCACGTGAGTTGGACTCGCTACGCAAATCTTGTAGGAAAAATTTCAACAAAGCCAAAAGACTTAATCTCGAACTAGTATGGCAGGAGTACAAAAAGTCTCTCCAGACCTATAAAAAAGCTTTAAGGGCGGCAAAGAGATCTTCGTGGAGAAACTTCTGTGGCGGCATCGAGGGTGTTTCCGAGACAGCCAGGCTAAGGAAGATTCTCTCAGGATCCTCTAACCCGATAGGTTTCTTGCAGAGGCAAGACGGTTCCTGGACCTCCACGGGAAAAGAAACCCTTGAACTGCTACTAGATACTCACTTCCCTGGGAACACAACTGCGGAGGAAAGAACTCCTCCGTTTATTTCTTCCAACCCCGTCAGCATACCGGTTTCGGAAGAAAAGGTTAGATGGGCTATTCAAAGCTTTAAGCCATACAAATCTGCAGGGCCGGATGGGATAATACCTGCTCAGCTAATTAAGACACTGGAGGTGTCTGCAAAATGGCTCTCTACTATTTTCAGAGCCTGTTTCAAACTTAATCATATACCGTTGGCATGGAGAAATGTCACGGCTGTTTTTATTCCTAAAGCTGGTAAGGCCTCATATACTAATCCAAAGGATCTTAGGCCTATCAGTCTATCATCATTTGCTCTTAAGGCACTTGAAAGGATTGTTAGTTGCCACCTGTCCGATACCATAGACAGTCGACTACTGTCTAATGACCAGCATGCCTACCGCAAAGGCAAATCTACTGAGACTGCACTCCATAGCTTGGTCGGCTATATTGAGAAGTCTCTCAGTGCCAAGGAATTCTGTCTTGTAGCCTTCCTGGACATTGAAGGCGCCTTCAATAATGTGCTTCCAGAAGCCATAACTGGCGCCGTTAGGGATCTAGGAGCCGAATGCTCACTGGTTGAGTTTATAGGCCAGCTACTCAGTTGCAGAGTAGTAAAGTCTAAGCTGGGTGCGAGCGAATTGTCGCGGCACGTGTCGAGGGGGACGCCACAAGGAGGTGTCCTATCCCCACTTCTGTGGAACCTCACCGTTAATACGCTACTGCGAGATACGGTATGGGGTGGCGCAAAAGTTGTCGCGTACGCTGATGACGTCGCGATCGCACTCAGGGGAAAGTTTCCGCAGACACTATGCGAGCTGATGCAACGAGCGCTTCGGGAGGTATCCAAGTGGTCCACCCAATGCGGGCTCAGGGTCAGCTCAAGTAAAGTGGAACTCGTACTCTTCACGAGAAGGTATAAAGTGCCTTCGGTGACCCCACCGGTACTAAATGGTACCCGGTTAAGTATTTCTACAAGTGCCAAATTTTTAGGCGTTGTTTTAGATAGGAAGCTGAACTGGAAAGAGAACCTGGTTCAACGTCATGAAAAGGCTTCCATAGCCCTCTATACTTGTAAGAGAGCCATAGGCAGGAAATGGGGTCTTAACCCCCAGATCTGTCGGTGGATTTTCACAGCGGTCGTCAGACCAATTCTCCTATATGGGGTGATCGTATGGTGGCCCGCTTTAGACAAAGAGGTTAACCTCAGATTACTCACCAAGGTGCAGAGATCTAGTATGATCTGCATAAGCGGGGCGCTCAGAACCACGCCAAATGAGGCTTTGAACGCCATTTTAGACCTCCTTCCTTTAGATTTGGTCGGACAACAGACGGCAGCGATGACTGCTTTGAGACTAAGAGAGACATCCCAGTGGCACCCTGAATGCCAAGGGCACTCTAGTATTTTGAACAAGTTCTGCTCTATTCCGAGCAGCACGGACCGGTGTGCTTGGACATCGGTAAATGAAAGTAACTTTACTACACGAATTCCAAGCAGAGAGGAGTGGAAACCTGAGTTTCACACTCCACCTGAGAGCATTGTCATCTATACAGATGGCTCGAAACTCGATAATCAGGTGGGAGGGGGCGTTTTCTCACGAAACCCTCTCCTGCAAATTTCCTTTAGGTTACCAGATCACTGCAGCGTCTTCCAGGCTGAGGTCTCAGCTATCATGGAAGCGGTGAAGAGTATAGGGACCGGGATTACAGGAAGAGACATCTTCATTTTTAGTGACAGCCAGGCTGCAATCAAAGCTCTGAGCTCTCTCACGTTTAACTCGAATATCGCGCTGGACTGCCGCCGATCTCTACAGGAGATGGCTAAGCAGAACAGACTGTACCTCATTTGGGTCCCTGGTCACCGGGACATAGAGGGAAACTGCATGGCAGATGAACTTGCAAGACAAGGTACGACCAAGCAGATTCTTCAGGATAAAGAACGCATTGGTATGCCGTTTGCCACTTGCAAAATGCTACTCAGAGATTTTACATATAAACAAGCTGACAATAGATGGAGGCAAAATACGGCCTGTCGAACCTCAAGGCAGACGTGGCCTAAATGGGATCGGAAACGGTCGCGCAGCGTTCTCTCTCTAAGAAGGGAAAACATTTCGAATGTGATCGGGGCTCTAACAGGGCACTGTCTGATAGGTATACATGCTGAAAGGTTGGGAGTGCCCTTCCGAAGATGCTGTAGGAGCTGCAAGAATGACGAGGAGGAGGAAACGATCTTGCATCTACTGTGTAAGTGCCCTGCACTGTGTAAAAGCAGGATGCGACATCTGGGATCACCGTTTCTGGATGACCTTAGTAAGGTTTCTAGCACCGAGGTAAATTGTCTGTTGAAGTTTATCAATGAGGCAAACTGGTTTAGTAAGGGGTAATTCTTCTTTTTGGGATGGTACAAAACTTTTCTTGTGGTAACACAATGGGCCAAATATTGGCCTAAGTGAGCCGCTGAAGGCGGCTGCCACTCCAACCTAACCTAACCTAACGCACAAACACACAAAAAAATGCGAAGTATCTATAGCAAAGGTCAGTTCGACTAGCTGCTAGCTGTTTACAAATTTTCACTTCAAAAATCATCACCATCATTTTTGTATCCATATATGTACAATATCAGGTTGTTGTTGGGTGATTTTTCGATACATAGCTAAATCATAACATGCCAATCGTCACAAATCTCAACATTTACAGCAAAGCAACGCAATACTCTGCTCAGGCTCAGCTGCGGCGAAATGCATTGTTGTTGTAATTAAGTCATATATGCGGGTAAGCTGGCTAATATGCCAAGGACGTGCAACATTAGGCAAATATGTGCTCGTATTCGCTCAGCCAGAACAAATATGCTAACGCTAACAGAAGACTTAAATGATTGCGTAAGTTTCGGGAGAAATTCCATTGAACGCAGTTATGTGATCCCTCTAATCAGGAATATTATCGTTGCGTACTTCCTAACCTATTGGTGTTGGAAAATTTGTAATCGGCTACTAAAAGTCAAGCGTTGCTATTAAATTTCAGATTTTAAAGATTTCGCCAGTTCTTTTTTTCATGAATTTCTTGTATTCGTGTATTTGTATAATGGCGCAAGCTGATGGTAAATATATCAGATTATCCGTTTAATTTAAGGCTATCAGTTTTGCTTTATATTTCCACAAAAAAACAACAGCCAACGAAGTCAAAAGAGATAACAAATAAACTGCGAGCAAAGAAAATTTAGAAAACAATTCATTCACTTTTTCGCTCGCATGGCATTCGGCTTAACGGTATGAATTCGAATGTAGTAGAAAAGGAATTACATAAATAATTTCACTAAAGGTAAAAACTCTCAGTTCATTTTTAATTTTGGTTTTTAATTTATTATTATCTAAAAAAAATGTACCCCTAATAACTGTAAATTTACATAGGTTAGTCGCTGAAACTTTTTTGCCATTAACAACATACATACTGCACATGTCATTCGGATTTGGTGAATCCAAATTTTTTGTTAGAAATGCCCAACGTCATCAAACTACCGTGATATTTCTCAGGCTCATTTTCATGATGAAGTTTTCATAAGCCTACTTCTTTTGAATCACATGCAGTATGTTTCCTTTAACTTAATAATATAATTTTATTTACCTTTTAAGTAGGTGGCAACCCTTTTCAATGTATTTTCGAAATTAAAATTTTCAAATTTTTCTTAAAACTCTTTCATTCAGGACCCCTATTGCAGTATTGCATTTAACTTATTATAATTTTAATTAGTTTTTGAAATAGGTAGCAACCCTCCCCAAAAGTAATTTTAAAGTTAAGTTTTCCTAAAAGTTTTGGTTTGCTAGTCATATTGTAGAATGCCATTTTTTTAAATTTGCATTTACTTTTTTTAAACAGGTGGCAACCCTCTTTAGGGTATTTTCAAAATAAAGCTTTCCTAAACTCTTTCGTGTAAGACCCCAATTTCGATATAGGACTTAACTTATTATAATTTCAATAAATTTTTTTAAACAGGCGACAACCTTCTTCAAAAGTTTTTTTTAAATTAAGGTTTTTTAAAACTTTTGCTTTGGCACTCATGCAAAATGTAGTTTATTTTTTTAATTTAACTTAATTTTATTTACTTGTTTAAGCAGGTGGCAACCTTCTGTGAGATATTTTCAAAATAAGCTCTCTCGTTTTTTTTCAATATTTTCTTAATTCATTATAATTTCAATCAGTTCTTTAAACATGTGGCAACCCTCTTCAAAGGTATTTTTGAAATTAAGTATTCTTAAAACTTTTAACATCCCACACATATTGTAAGATGTCATTCATTTTTTTTTTCATTTAACTTAACTTGCATTTAAATAATCTATTTTTACTAACCTTTTTAAGTAGGTGGCAACCCTCTCCAAAAATATTTTCAAAATAAAGCGCTCTTAAGCTGATTCTTTGGAGACCCATATTTATATATTTGAATTAACTCATTTTTTTAACAGGTGGCAACTCTCCCTAAAACTATTTATGAAATTAAATTTTCTTAAAACTTTTATTTTGGCACTTACATTGTAAAATGTAATTGATTTTTTTTAATTTAACTTAATTTGCGTTTAAACAGGTGGCAACCTTCTTTTTCTTTAATTTTATTATTGCTGTAGAAATGCATATAGATCAAAAGGACAATTTTGAAATGAAAATAATTTTTTTTCGCGGTTAAGGCTCGCTACGATTGTTGTTTATTCATTAGAAGGTGGCAAAAGAGACAGCAAGTATTTATAAAATTACCATACTTAAAGCTAGGTAAAGCTAGTAGTTTGTTAAGTAGAAATTGTTAATAAAAAGCGTACATTTAATTTTTCAAACTATAATTTTATTTTACCTTTTTGGATTAAATCAATTTATATTTCAAACATATGCGATATTTGCTTTATTGATCTGCTTTATTTATATGCAAAATATAATCAGTTTTCTTTAGGCCAGATATTTTAGAGATCCTCCACCTCTCATCAGAAATATTTCTAACTTTTGACAAAACTTTAATCCCGGCATTGTCGCGAATACACAGCAAGCACACTACTCGCTTTACCAAGCCGACGAGTGAGCTGTTGTTGCTTTCAGCCCTCTCATTTCTAAACAAAATTCAATTAAGGCAGTCGCCGCTATTGCCGTGGATGTGTAGGTCTTGTTGTTTATAATAAATTCATTTTTATAATTATTCGGTTAAAGAAGGTTTCATTTAAATCTCTGGTAAAGCCAAGGTAGCCTAATCACTTTTTAATATTTTTAATGAACAGAATAAAATGTCACGATTTTTTTTCGAATTCCAAAATCAAATTTGGAAAACTAAAATTTTATTTCTTCGACCAGTAAATAATTAGTTGGTGTTAATGGCATTCAATAGTTTAACTTTATATATATGTATGTAATTTAATTAACACACGAATAGAAATAATTATTTATGGAAATTAAAAATAACTGAACGCAAACACATAAACTAAATAGGCAAATAGCAAAAGGAATTAATTTTAAGAATATAATAGAAGCACACAGATGAAACGAAACAGCGTGGGTATTTATCAGGTAAAATCAATCAAAATCAAAAGTGGTGTCAAATAAATAAATGAATTGTCTACTTTAAATCATTTAAAAAATATTTATATAACTTAAAATTTTTTATCTTAAACGTTTTGTTATTTATTGCAATTTTTGTGTAAAATTTAAATCAACTTATTTCATATGAATAAATAACATACAGTGTTTTACTTCGTTTTATATGATTATTTATTTTTGTGCTATTTTCTTATTTAGCTAGAAAACACAGTGCCTAGATCGTTTGACGTGGCGTATGAGTAACCTGTTGCATATATTTTCCACAAATTGACTAGTATGTTCGTTGATATGGTTAACATGTAATATATTAGTAAAATATATATAGCGATAATTTCCTGTGAAGACAATACAGTTGGCATAGGTTATATGCCTATTCTACGAGTAACTTCCCTTCCTGCAGAGTATATTGTAAGTGAAAAATTTCCCAAAGAAATGCCCCGTAGCTATGCATAGGAAGATAACAAATTAGAACTCTTTGTATTGCGCAGATATTTCAATAGTATTTAGTCTAAAGCTTTGCAGAGCTGTTTCCACAACCTCGTCTCTAATGTGAGCATTCAGAGGGATAAACGGTATTTCATTTTCATGGCCTTGGGTTTAGTATGTAATACTTTCCGCGATTTCGGAGATCCCCACACATCCTCATCACACTTACTTCTATCTAGATTTTGCTAAGGTGTAAACCAAGGTCCATGGGTTTTTGGGCCATCATTCAACAACTGAACTACGCTAACTGCGAAATCCGAGGACCTTGGCTGAAGAAAGAAGTCTGATGAGAAGAAGTGGGGATCTCCAAAATATTATTTTCAAAATATTCCCTAATAAAAAGTGGACTATAGCTAATTAAAATTCAAGTTTCTCAATATAACACCAAAAAAAATATAATAGTGGCTTCTTTCTTCTATAACAAAAATATTAAATAAGTAAATATGCTCTTTTGGTAGAAAGTATGCCGTAGGATTTCCTACAAGAAAACTAAAGTGAGATCGATGCCCTCTCTTGGGAGGTTCGAAGAAAATGTTCTACACTGACGGCCCCAAGGCAGAAAATTTAACTGGAGCTCGTTGATATTAGGTAACCAATTTCGATTGCTTTTCCGACTTTAGTACAATGAGAACGGGTTTCAGCCCAGCAGCTGGTTAGTTGGCTAACTCTTGGTATCTGGCAACCCCATTAGACCGCAGACAATTATAGATCCAGGTATATTAGGGATGTCATGAATAAGTCGCATAAGACTCGTTGGTGAACTACCAACCACGGCAAAACTACCAAGTGCATCTTGCAAAGACCAGGCAGGATCACAGGCATAATTGACGAGCCGATGTCCACATCTTGCTTGAAAGGATGAGAATATCACAGAGCACTTCCTTTGTACCTGAATTGACTTTGCTACGCTGAGATGGAGGCTATTTGTGTCAGATATATTGAGAATGGAAAGTATTCATTTTAGATTTTTAAAGTCGAAACGAACAGAAATTTCGTCCATTTTGGCCGAAGCCAAATGTAATATTTTCTGGGTCTAAAGCAATGAATAATCCATGAATTTTAAAAAGTCAACATTTTTATTTTTAAAAATTGAATAGTTTTATACAAAAGATGTTATTCTTCCTTGATGTAGGAGCACACAGGTATTTTATTTTTTCAATATAAACTAGAAACTTTAAAACCACTATTCAAATATATCCCAACATTCAAATCAACATGCAAATCTTATCGATATCCTAAAAACACCAAAGTATTTTAAAGGCAAAACTAATTTAAATTAATTGGAATTGACAAGTGTTCGGTCAATGCCCAGTTTTCTTTTGGTCGAAGCCGGAAATCGAACCGAACTTTGGTGGTCGAACATGACCGAGGCTGAAGTCCTCCAACATGCCTCCCAGATTCATTGCAGAGTCTGTTAGATTAATGGAGAGAAATTAAGTCTTTTTTACTCTAAGGGAGTATCTGATTCAGCATTTTTTAATTGTTTTGCGACTTATTTGTTAACAGGATTGTTTTTGGAAGTATTTTGTATTGTTTGTTAAATATATACATATATATATATATATATCACTTACACTTAAATTTCAAAAATTTCAATGAGTTATAACTCGCTTGGTTTGTTCCCGCCAAATATTACACGCGTTTCTCTTTACTGACCTTTATAGGCATTCTGTAAATTTTTAATTCACAAAAACTCTTTGTTTATTTAAGAGTTCCATGTTGACATTTTTTAAAAAGTCTGCTCTTTTTTTCGCCTAGCATGTCCAAATCTCAAATGTGTCTTCTCTAAAGATGAAATTTCTAATATTATTGCACGAAATAATTTCAAACGTTAGTATGCGTGCGTGGTAATCAAGCCTAAGAGAATTTTGCTCGACCTCATGGCAATTTTTGTACAAGGGCTTAAAGTTGCAATATTTTTGTCACAAACTCACATTATATTACTCGAAATATTATATATCAATCGACTACAATTCATGTCTTCAGAGAACTATGGTAAAAAAAATTAAAGATACACTTTTTCTAAAGCATTTCAACCCCTTAATTTTCATTTTTAAAATAAGTTCCATACTTGTTTGTTTAAAAAAGCAGTTTGGGGGTTAAAATTCTGTATAGAAATTTTAGGCAGAAAATTTAACCGGGAAGAGCTTTGACTTTGTCCGATTCAAACACGCGCATATTTTTAATTTTTTTTTATTAATTGATCGTTTCGTAATATTTATTTAATTTTATGAATGATCACAGAAAAACTCTCTATACTTCAATTCACAAATTTTTCCGAATACTAGCTGTATCGAATTTCGGTGATTTCGAGAATTTCAGAATTGTATGACAAAAAAACAAGAAGGGTTTTTCTGAGCCAGCAGAAAAATCTATTTTTTTCGGGCAATCTCACCTAGTGGAAGGTAGAATTGAAACTGCGTAATTTTAATTATTGTTTGAAAAAAAAATTGTTTTTCAGTTTTTTTGTATTGATTGTGAGTTCTTAAAAAAATTAAAAAATTAAACCGTTTATGCATAAACTTAATAGCACCAAATAGAATTTAGACAGTTCGCATTAATCTCATTGGGATCAACTTATAATGTCTGAGTCTTCTTTGCACCTCCTTTAGATAAAACGAACACCCACAGTAAATAAAAAGAGCAGCATATTTGAAATGAATTTTAATTTGAATAAAATTTTTTGTATTACCCATATTTTTTGGTTTAAAGCGTTTGTTATGATTTTCAGGTTTTTTTTTGGTAAGTTTTGGAAAAATTAAGCAGTATAATTTACATTCAAATAACCTTCGTTGATCTTATTGGAATTCAATTGCTTAATTTTCTTTATACCTGCTTTATATAAAACGGACAACCTCAATGGATGAAAGTAGCAACTCATCAAAAATTAGTTTTTATTTAAAAAAAAAAACTTTTTTCATCAACCTTATTTTTTGCTTTAAAACTTTTTATACCGATATAACTTTGTTCACAAAAATATTTCACTTTCACTTTCTTCAACATTTCATACCTTATATTTCGATTTTACGACACTATTTTTATTTCTGTTTACTTTCTTTTCATTAAATTCTTTAATTAATTTTTCGATTTAAAACACAGATTTTTGCATTACATTTACGTTTTAATTTTCAATAACGCGCTACAAACAACCGATTAGCACTTGCACTTTCATCGCAATAACACGACAAACTAATTTGGGTAATTCAACAATTCGGCACTCGAACTCTTTTAAAAAACCAACGAACACCAAATGCGCAAAAACTCTGCTTTTAAACTACCGCTTGATTCGTATGGTCCGTTAGAAAGAATGTTACATTCGAATACTTTTGCGACGCTATCGACTATAAAACGCCAATATTCTTTGAATACTGTTGCACGAACTTTTCGTCTCAAGCATCGCAACTATCCTAAATGCCGTACATTCATTCAATATTTTATGAAAGGGAAATTTTAAATTGCATACAAATAGGCGTATAACAGTTTTGAGCAGCAACAGCTGTTTATCGAGGTGTGTAGGTGGTTTTTGTGGAAGATATCGCAATTGTTGTTGGCAAATGGATGCCACCACGTGTGCGGCACTTGAATGCACAAACAAATACATTTGCAACTTTTGTATATAAACGGCGGCATATACATTTTCACAATAAGGCGTACAATATATGTACACATCTTTAGAGGGATTTCTGGCCAGCTGATTATACATACATATATTTAGTATTATACACATCTGTATAGCCATTTATATGATAGCCTTCACATTTTCATTTATTTTTGCTTTTGTGAGTGAGTACGCGCGCTTTTTTTGTTGTTGTTGTAACGCTGGCCAGTCGAAAATTAAACACCTCTTCAAAATAATTGCGCTCCCTTATTACTATACTTATGCCGGTATTCTGCAACTCAATCTTATCTCAAGCCAGTAAATTTGTGACTCTCAATTAGAAACGCTTTTTGTGACTTGAGACGATTTCGGTATTCAGTAAGCAAGACTCTCAAAAAATTTCACCAAAGACTGTGGTGAAAATCAGTAGAGACAATCAGCTGATGAAATGTTCAGCTAGAGATGCAGAATCACCATCAATAAAAATACATTTTCAATTCCTTGTCAACAGCTTTGTGGGTATTTAAAAATTAAAACAATATGGTTATCGTAAATTAACTGTTCAAAATTCTTATTCCTGCATTTTTTCTGAACTAATGATTTATTCCCTTAGTGACTTTATTTTGAGACTAGAGACTTAAGACATCTTACTGAATACCGAATAGTCTCCAAATCATTTTGCACCACCGAAAAAGCCACATTTAGTGACCAGAGTCTGCATACACAATGCTAGCACTATTCTTCTCAATTTGCGATATAATCAACGCGGCGATTTTGGCCAAGTTCAACTTAGCGCGCCTATCATTCCTTTATCTTTGTAACTGGCTCCAGTTGGAATCACCAATTTCATCTCCATCTGGTCTTTCCTCCTCTTATACCACCAACAAATACTGCGTTATTTACTTTCAGAGCTGTAACATTTTCTTCAATACGTTCCGTTATTCTTACCCAATCACAAATACTGCGCCTAAAACTATGTCGCAAAGTCTTCAATTACGAATTTTTTCAGCATACTTTTGGGGCACAGTAGTTTTGATAATAGAGATAAGATGATTTTTTTATATCATGCCAGAAAAGGGCTTTAAAAAGTAATTTTGTACCCGCCACAAGTGGTTAGAATTGTTTATTTTTTTCTAGGACGTTTATTCGACTCTGCATTCAATTTCAAGTAGCTACCAAAAATATTTGTCTGAAAGAAAATCGAAATGTTCTACTACAAGATGTATTTGCTTCGAACTACTTCCAATTTAGTCTCTTTCAAACTATTTAAAAATTATTTTTTCAAAATATATTTGCTAATTTTTTTAGTACATAAGCAAGTATAAAATTTTTATTTTTTCGTTTAAACAAATATACATTTCAAATTAATTTATTTTTTAAGACGCAAACGCATAAAAAATAAGGATCAATTTAGCTGTTGATGTATATTGGAATGATTTTCCAAACTTGACAAGTGGGAGCGGGAAATCGTTCCCATATCAAGATCAAAAAGAAACTTTAACTATTTTATAAATGTCACCAAATATTCGGGACATAATTTTAGGTGCAATAGTTGAAATAACGCTCATGCGGTGTATTGTCATGGGCATTAGGATAGGATTGTAAATATATTTTGTACCAACCGAAAATATTTCATTTATTGTAGCTCTATCAAAGTTTAATATATGCTTTAGTGTCTCGTACTTTTGTAATTGTTTAAGCTTATAGCGCCATCTATATTCGAACTCGATATCTGCCATTATTTTAATTAACACTGCCCCATAAAAGCAGGTGCGTTTTGCAGTGCACAGCATCAACAGCAACGAAGGATAGATGACTTCTTCAATAGGGGATACAACTTCGGGTTTCGCGAAGAACACGGCACCATTTATTGCGCCTTCCGCGTTGGGAGCAACTGATAGTGACTTAATAATAGCAAGAGAATTAGATAGCAAAGAAAAAATTCTAAGAAAGTAGCGCAGAAGAATTGGGCAAATAACAAAACGTTCGAAAGTTTTGTTAGCAACTTACTTTTGTTTCGTCAGCGAATGGGTGGATGCTGTCATATTGACAAAAAGACGACTAGCGGTCCGGGGAAGGCGCAATCTTGTATTCTATTCTAATTGATGTACACCTTTCTAATACATACATACATACATATTTACTCAAGAATGATAGAATACAAGAATACGGCTTCCTGTGACGAAATGACAGATACCAAATGCAGTAAGCAAAGAATATGGGATAAATAAGAATGAATAACTTCCACTTTTTCAGTGGGAAATGTTTTTTAATTATCCTATAGTGTAAAAATATAATTTATAGTCAGAGATTTAAATCTACAAAATTCTAAAACAGGGGCACTTTTCCGCCCATTTATGAAAAACCCTTGATCAACATTTTATTCAGAATTTTCAAAATCGGCAAAAACAAAGTAATCAATGAGCATTGATTAAAAAATAGTTACATGGCATTTCGTTTCCTGTGGAAAGAATTTTCGGTCAATTTCACCACACCAGTAATCAATTGGCAAAGAACTCTCCTCTAATTCACAACGCACAGAAACTATTTGGATCTTAACAGATTCTAATATCAATCAGAAGTCAAAAGTCAAATTAGTTCTGGTATGGTGAAATCGAACGAGATTTTCTCTTAGAGGAACGGTGGGAGGGATGCAACTTCTTTTTAATCTACATACATTCTTTGAGAAAATCTTTTACAATTTCACCGTACCAGACATGGCTTTTGGTGATTTGTATTAGAATTTAATTTGATCAAATTGGTTTCTAGTGTGGTGAAATTTGACTATAATTCTTACCACTGGAAACAAAACTCCATGAAATTCTTTTATAATCTACGTTCTGTAGCTGAACATTCGCGCACTGCACTTATTTTAAACAGAAACCAATTGGATCTAATCAGATTCTAACATCAATCAGAAGTCAAAAGACGAATTAGTTCTGGTATGGTGGAATGGTAGAATTGAGGTTTTCTCTTAGAGGAATGGTGGGAGTGAAACTTCTTTGTAATCAAAAATCTTTGTTAAAATCTAGTACAGTTTCACCATTCCAGAACTAATTTGACTTTTACCGATTAGTATTCGAATCTGATTTGATCCAATTGATTGCTGGTGTGGTGAAATTGGATAAATATTCTTGCCATAGGAAACAAAACGCCATGCAATTTTTTTGTAACCTCCGTTCTTTGACTCAACATTCGCGCACTGCACTTATTATAAAGCATTTGATTTCCAACTATTTCCTTTTTAGAGTGGTTAAGTTTTGCTGCTCTTTTTCCGACAGGGTGTCTAATCCGCGTCATGAATCTACATATGCATAGGTTTGTAACAACTATGACTTTGTGGCCATGACTTATACAGTCATTAGCCGGCGAGCCGTTAAAAGTAAACAAAAATTAGTTTTCATTTTATTTTTATTTTTTTCCTGCCGCAATCTAGGCGCTATATTAGAAATCCACTTGGAGATGTGTTTTGGTTTTATAGCTGCATAAGTTGCTTTTGTGAATGTGCAAGTAGATAGTAAATATATAAATACATATGTGCATATGTTAAGCTATTTATTATAAGTACTTGCGGTTTGTGCCACACCAAATGGGTTAAAGTGCATAAAACCTAAGTGTGTATGTATTTTTCTGAGACTTGTGCGCGAATATTGTTGGCATGCAATGGATAATAATGTGTCTGCGAAGGATGGCCTAAGTTTTGAGAAATGTCATCGTGTTAGCATTTAAGGTCAAAACGCATTTTTAGTAAGTGCTGATAAAGCAATGAAATTTACTGTCGCTCACAGACGCCTTTGGCCAGAAGAGCATGGCAATAATTTTCGAAGGACTTAACTAGCCGGACGTAAATGCTAATGTAATAAATAATGTGCTCGTTACTTTTTAAATATTAATAAAGTGAGTGTATAAAATAAAATAAAATGGCGAGGAGGCCTTTTCAAAATATCAGATTGTGGTATGAGGCGCCAGTAAAATATTAAATGTCTATTAAATGATTTTTTCGACTATAATGAAAATGGAAAGAAAATCGGTTGAGAGGTAATAAAGCGTGGCACTTGTGACTGTACGTATTGCTTAATATCTACAACTAAATATGAAATATTTTGGATTCATTTATGATTTCGTTTCATTTCATTTCATTTATTTCTTTACATCCATCAGCTTTTCAGGTAAGATAACTTTTATTATTTGAGATTAGCAGTTAAAGTCAAACACATTTCTTAAGCGAAAAATTGGCAATATAAAAAATGTGTACATGTCTTGTTTGATGAAACAAAAAATACACCTTCCGCCAATAAACCGCTGACTCAGTCGTACAGAGTGTTTTACGAGGATACCTGCCGACGATGGCCTAACTCCACAGTGCTCAGAAGCACAACGTATTTTTCTTTGCGTTAATCAACGCTCGAGCCTGTTTGCACAATACTCGATACCAACGGTAATGTGGAATGGCCACACCACCACCTTAGTGAGACTCAAGGCTTATCTAATAGCTCTGTCGTACTACGGGTCCGAGACCAGATTGTATCGCAACTCCACATTCGAGTTTGGTATACCAAGCTCTTCCAGTATTTACCTATTAA
This sequence comes from Anomoia purmunda, assembly GCA_951828415.1. Taxonomy (NCBI): domain Eukaryota; kingdom Metazoa; phylum Arthropoda; class Insecta; order Diptera; family Tephritidae; genus Anomoia; species Anomoia purmunda. The sequence goes on from OX639996.1 coordinate 16,107,548, forward strand.
ACCACAACCATCGCGATACCCCTAATATTGGGATATGAAGAGGTGTCTACTACGTGGTAGATCGCACTCAACGGACTCCTGCTCTCCGTAGAAGCAGAATACAGTCTACGGTCAGTTTACCTCCCGTTCCGCATTCAGAATGGTCGCCATTAGAAGGGCAGCCTGGCCGAAAACAGCCCCAACCAGAGCAAAAGAGGGATCAGGGGCCCGAGAGTCTTCTACCTCGTCGTTGGATCGCACTCTCAGGGCTCCATCTCCCGGAAGTGCGAGACTAATCCCTAGCCAGACTCCGCGGCCGAAACCACCACCATCCGAGATTCTACACCACTCCGGACCTGGTTGCATTCAAACTTCGTATAATTTCTATAATCCTCTTAACCAGGAGTTGCATCAATCTTGTCCCCCAGTGTCCACCAGCTTTCGTCTTTCAACTATTTTTACGTCGTTGCGGGAAGACATTCTTTCATCATCCCCACACCTATTGCCTAATCCTACTTCTGACACATCGTGTTTGCATTCATTAAATCCGGCGGTAGCCCAGACGCAATTCTTAACCAGGGATTTTCATACCCGTCCAGAGGCCGTATCAAGACTACTGCCTTCATATTCGCCATATTTCGTCTTCACCTCTGATGTCACAAGCAATACAGTACAATCTCGACCACTCGCGTCTTCATACTTCACCACAGCCGTACCTCCACGCCTACTCCGCGAGCCAATACATCCCACATATATAGCACGGTACCGATTCCAAGCCACTCTCATCATAATTATCAACTTGTACTCAATTATTTTAACGTCTTTCTGGGCGATGGAGGTTCAACTCCGTCGACAGAGTCTCCTTAGCGTTAAAAGAGATCACCAAGCACGTTACGGGCAGTGGGTGAAGTTGTTTTGAGAAAGAGAAGTCGTAGATTCACATCATTTCCCCTTAATCTCCACAGCTGGTCCTATATCGAACCTTCATATCTATTTATATAAATCTAGTCATTATCTCTTAAATACTTGAAATATTCAGAAAATCTGTATTTATTATTTTCTTCTGACGAAATTAGAAAGTTTTACTGGGGGTCGACGTTACCGGGAGTACTCTGACGAGAAGAAAATCCATATTTGTGGTCCGATATTAATGGTGATTAGAAAAACATGATGCAGATGTAATTACAAATGATTCATAGTCCGCTTTCGATGGCGTTGAAATAGTTCTTACCCGTAAGTTTGGTTCGAATGGTGGCGAACGAAGTGAATGCCCAATTAGTAACTGAGTGCAATATTGATACCATACTACCTCGAGAGATTGCGTTAAAACCAACTAGCGTAGTCGATAAATTTTAGAACGCTTTTGAGGCTTTTAGAGAAATGTATTGTAGAACGGATCACCGGCAGACAGCTGAAGTTGGTGCAGGTAAATCTTTATACGTGGTTTATTAATTCTATTGGAATCTGAGTTGGCACCACATTTGAGGTTTTCACTAAATCTTCTCGGTCTAGATGATCGCGGTACCTCGTTTACAGCGATGTGGCTAGATCCCAAAACAGATATAAAATCTACTGAGAGCTGGTTTCAGATTTCATTTAATAGAGTCCAGCACTCTCTAACCAGCTTCATTTTGGTTAAAACGGATGCCAGACCCAATATGGCCGACAGCTAGAGGATCATTTTAAAAATTACCAAGGCAGTTACGCTCTAAAGTACGACAGACTTCTGCGAAAGCAAAAACTTCTGCCTTGTAATAGTAAAACGGCACATTGAATTAGGTGATAAGATTTTCCTTATCACAAGTGGTCTGAAAACATCCCTGCCTCAACACCTTGCCCCATCTTGGAATTGTCAGCGTATATGTGGGGATTTCCGGTGGAAATCTCATTCTGGCAGCGATCTGTTTGATCGCGGCGGGTAAGAGAAGAAGAATTTTACTACTATGACTTCATCCTTTCCTTTCGCATTCCCAGTTTCTGGAGCCTTACAGCTGACCCTGATGCGGAATGCATTATATGAAGATCTATAGATAAGAAAATTGTTATAAAATTTAGGTTATTCGTACGAGAAGTTCTCAAGACTTTTGTCACCCCAACGCAGATTGTTCTAAGCACTCAACCGAGCTTGACATGCCTATTTTGGTTATTTAAGGCTGTCCAGCAGACCTGGGAACCATAACCTATTCGTCTTCCTATCTAAATACAATATACAATACGGCTGCAGATTTTGCGGCTGCAGGATGTACGGCTTCTGATTTGTAAGTTGATATATTTTATAGGTAAGCCTGGTTCACGTGCTTAAAGTTTCTTCTTTACCTGTGCCTGTATTTAGAGCTTAGGTTTTCCTCACGTCGCTGCCAAAGTTCTCATACCTAATCCTCCGCACAAAGGCGGAAAAGATGCATAACATGTGTCCTGTCGACTCATCCTCTGCAAGACATAAAGGGCAAATGAAGTTGCCACAGTTAGATGTCAACCACAATCAAATATATTCAGCTCAATGAAAGCAACCACCCAGCTAGACCACCCGATGTCTAGTCCACCTGAAGTCCATCGATGCCTCCCAGTCATTGCTAAGCGAAATATTCATACACGGTTTCTGCGGTGGCGCCTGACGATGTCCAAAAGAGAGAGTGTTATAACTTACAATACAGCAGAAGCACTGAAATTGAAACAAGTCAAGTCCAAATTTATGTGCAAAATCTTAATATGTAGCTTTAATAAATGCAAAAGTTATAAATTTAGCACGCACAGCAAAAGCAATACGTTTGCGAAATAGAATATACTGAATTATTTTCACAGGTCAACTCAATCGAATTTATGAAACACTTAACAAGATAATACCCATTTCAGCTACCTGTAATCTTAATATACTTATGTATACATATATTATGTACAAATGCAACTAGATGTATACAATTATCGTAAGCAAGTAGTTCATGCCAACACATAACTTCTAGCTGCAGTAAATTATTGTCCGACCATCTACTTTTGTATGTATGTGTGTATGTTCCTTGATATTTACTAGTAGATGGACGAGTATAAGGAAATGTACCAACAAATACACAGTGAGCCAAAGAAACTCTGGTACACATGTGTCAGCTAGAGACGACACCAAGGGAAGCCAATTCCTTCTCCACCTAGTCTTTTCAACGCAGAGGAGGCCTTGATGCATAACGAGGGACTTATAGAGCGTGATTTTCGTTCGCCGAGAGATGGATTTATTGCCCATTTGCCTGCCCAGCCCAAAGTAGCACAAGTAGGCAAGAGTTGATGTTAAAACTGATTCCAAGATAAACAAAGTCCTCTACTTTGTCAGAATTGTAACTGACAAGCCGTGGTAGTTTTTTAGGGATACCAAATTCAGACATCGCTACTTCTTCTCATGCTGTAGCAAAGGGATTTAAAGTCGACAGTTAGATGGTGTGTATCAATACTCTTCTCACGGGTATTTTATAAAGTTTGGCTGATCGATGGTAGATTTACCAGGTCTACAGTCACACTGATAAGGTCCAATCAGTTCGTTGATGGTTGGTTCCAGTCTTTCGCAGCACATGCATGGCATGTTCAGCAGGCTGCTTCCGTGGTAGTTGGAGGATCACCCTTCTTGTGAATTGGGCAGAGCACACTTAAATTCCAATCGGCGGGCATGCATTCGTCCGATCATATTCTGGAAAAGAGTTAGTGCATGTGCCTTACCGGCTCTTCGCCACCATGCTTGAATAGCTAAGGTGGTGGCCCAACTTTATTGTTCCGTAGACGAGTTATTGCTAATCGAACTTCATCGTGTTCGAGTGACGGGATGTTAATGCCGTCATCAGTAATTTGGGGTACGAAATCTTCATATTTTCCGGCGACGCCATGTACCTTAGTGAATCTTTCTATGCTGAAACCTGGTCTTACATTCTACCATGTTTGGGGCCTCGGCAAAGCCGATCAGTCTCAGTCCGTTGGCAGAGGTTTAGTCCTGAGTATTCTGTCAGTGTGACAGTGTGAAGTCGCCAAGCACGGTTTTGATATTGTGATGGCGTAGCGCTTGAAAGTGCTGATCTTCGATCACATCGTCCTTCTTAAACGTCGAGGTGTGGGCGCAAATCAACGAAATTTTGAAGAATCTCCAAGTGCATGAAACCAAATCATAGTCCTTAATGCATTGCATGTGGTTGTAATTTTTTTCGCATAAGTAATTTTATGTTTGTACTTTTTTTTACTTCCTACCCTACTCGGGGCATCTTTAGTTCCTTACGCGAACAAGGCAAATTACCTCGAAATGACATTAGATGGAAAATTAAATTGAAAATTAAAATTCAATGCAGCTGAACTGAATTTACGATACCTTAAACTAAAGTGGCTGATTGGGAGACACTCAATACTACCAAACTGCTAAGTAAATATTAAAACCTGTATGAAAAGATTTTAGAAATTTCTGTATCAGAATAAAATTATTTCATAATAGTTACCGATGACTTAAAAATTAAGCTGTTCCTATTTTTAATGTAGATAAATACGGTACAAAAGGTAATAGGCACAAAACTAAAGAACTCTTTAAAGAGTTACCACCTGTTTGAAAAGTTAAATAAATAAATAAGTGAAATCTTATATGGCAATATGACGTTCGGTAAAATTTGGATAATATAGGACACACATATATCATTAATCTAGACTGTCATATAAACTGAGGAGTGTTGCCACTTGATTAAAGAGAGTATAATTATTCACTAAATAGTTTTGAAATCATAAATAACAGTTATTTTTTTTTATTTTTTTTATACAACATTTTATTTTGCTTTTTATTTTATTTTTTTTGATTTTTGGTTTAAAAGTCATAAGTAACAGTTATTGAAGACTTTTATTTTTTAAGTCATATTTATAAAAATCAATTCATTTTTTAATATGAGTAATAGTTAATTTTTTATTTCAACAATCACTTATTTACTGACATTAAAAAATAAAAGCCAGTGAATTATTTATGTTGGAGATTTTTATAAAGAAAAGTCTGCTATAGAAGACTTTTCTTTTTATTTATAAAATAAAAATAATAAAAAACGTTTTTTTTTTTAGTTTTATAGAATAAAAATCAAAAATAACTGTTATTTATGATTTGTAAAATAAAGATCAAAAAATAATTGTAATTTTAGATATACATACATATAACTAAAATAGAAAATAACTGTTATTTTTTTAAATTTCGCATACAAGTTTATTTTAAAATTTGATTTTCGGTGAAATAAGAAATCCATTGTTATATTATACTTGGTTCTAGAATATTTATTTCATAGCGAGTTTTTCAATCAAAGCTTACAGAAATAAAATACATATATTTTACAAATGTTCCGCTTCTGAAATCTTGGAAAGGATAGAATTTCCAGTATTAGCGTTGCACCAAAAACAATTTGGTATTGGTATAGCGGAAAAAATGTAAATACAATAAACTTAAAATTTTGCCTTTTTTATTAGATTTATATCATTCTACTATTTAACTCCTTTAAGATACGCAAAAGCAAAACTGAGCAGTTGTCCTTGTTTCTCGTTTGTTCACTGTATCGCTAAATAGCTTCACGAAGGCAAGAACCCAATGGGAAAGCGTAATGTTTGATGGACACAAATGAATGCATGAGATATTGTACAGCGAGGTTTTACCAAACAAAATGTCGCGTGCCATTTTATAAACGTACTCAAAATTGTAAATTTTTTTATTTTTTTTTTTAAATTTCAAACATTGCTGTTTTTTCTATTATTCTTACTATTAAAAACTGGCCTTGAGCTCATAAAGTTATTGTTTGATACTTTGTAAAAAAGCTCTAAAAATTCAACATAATTTCGTAAAATTTTCAAACTTTTAAACGCAAGTTCTTAGAAAATTTTTAAGTACACCGTTTTAAACCACATTTTATTTCGGTACAATAAAAACAAGGCGCTGGAAATTCTTCTTGATTTTGAACAATTTTTCAAAATTTGTTCTTATAGCAGATGAATTTTATGGAAATGACTGTTAATTTTTTTTTAATTTTTCAAGCTTGAAAATTTAAGCCACTTTACATTTTTGCTAAATTCAAATGATTTACAAAACTGCATACACAAAAGTTTCCTACAAATTATGATCAAATTTCAAAATTTGACGAAAATTTGTTAAATATTTATAAATTTTTTACCAGTTTTCTAGTTTTAATTTATATGGTTTGGTTTTCGAACAAACCAACGATTAACTGAGCGTTAAAAACATTACAAATATTGTAAAAAAAATAACCATTAAGTCACCGTACATTTTTTTTTTTTTTTTTATAAAAATTTCACTACAATTCTACTCATGCTACTAGTAATTACTACTACTACTACTATTCTCACTCATTTCTGCAACTATTTTTACTAATACTAAAATTTAAAAATTTCTATTACTATTTTTACCAATTACTTTTAATAATACCAATACTTTTATTACTACTACTTTTACTAATACCTCTAATATTCTCACTAATTTCTACTACTATTTTTACCGATGCTGCTACTAATAATTTTACTTATGTTACTTATATTTTTTTTACTAATATCTACTACTATTTTTATCAATACTACTATTATTCATACTATTGTAATTTTAAAAGTTTCTACTACTATTTTTACCAATTACTTTTACTAATACCACTACTTTTATTACTACTCCTTTTACTAATTCTACTACTATTCTCACTAATTTCTACTACTATTTTGACCAATGCTGCTACTAATAATTTTACTTATGTTACTTATATTTTTTTACTAATATTATCTACTACTATTTTTACTTATTTCTACTACTATTTTTACTAACACTACTATTACTCAAACTATTGTATTTTTAAACATTTCTACTACTATCTTTACGAATACTACTACTATTCTCACTTATTTCTACTTCTACTAACTTAAATAGACAAATGCACGTGTGGTAGTTTCTATGTATACCATATATACAAAATAACTGCCGTTACTTCTAAAGTCACGGCTTATAAGCACTTGTGTAACGCTGACGTTATTTCCGTGCAATGTAATTTTATGACCAAAACTAGCAAATTGAATTACTTCACAAGCAAAATTAGACAATAAACCAATAGCTACAGTCGGTCGTATAGCAACTCCGTAAAGTGCTGGGAATTCAGCAGACGTTGGGGCACAGTCTAAATACATACATATTATATATAAATGCATGTACACCAAAGTCTCTTACACAGACACACACACACACCAAGCACTCTACAATGGAAATGTAGCATTTTCCAATTCAGAAACAAGTGAAGGTGCACAATTACATGCATGCTTACATAATTCATATAAAAGTGAAACAGAGAAAAATGAAAGCACAATGTTTACTTCTTTATTGGACGAGTTTTATTTGAAGTGGAAAAAAACGCGAATATAAATCAAAGATTTTCAATTTCCGGTATTTCGAATTTATTAACATTGATTTATGATCCATAATATAAAGTATGCCAATATTGGTGCACGCTAATCCCATCGAAGGACAATTCATTTGTATAAAATCAACACTTAAACCGAAAACATTTCCGTGGGCACTTTAAAAATTTTTGTGAGTATATACACATCTCTGACGCTGATTCGCCCTTTAAACTGTAATCCATTGGATGTTGTTATGGGGGCAGTTGAAATTTACCGGAACTCTGACTCACTGAACTAACGAAAAACAAATTTTGTTAAACATCAATTAGGTTATTTAACTATCAAGTGGATTGAGTGAATTAAAACAAATGGAATACTGAAAAATAGAAATAAATGACGAGCAATATGTTTAGAAAAATATATAGAATTATAGTGAAATAAATTGAATGATTCAAACTGCATTAATTGCAGCTTTCCATATCGAGCGTGCCACTGCTAAACTTGATAGATGTCAAATTAAAGACATAACAAATTATATTTGACAAAGGATAACGAAAAATCGTTTCTAAACACATCGGAGAAGCTCCTTCTAACGTGCCACACAAAAATTGATTTCAGTAAATTTAAACAACCGTTAGGTGAACAAAGTTATAATAACACTGGACACCACCACTAGTTGGGCCGCATATGAAAGTAATATTTTCTGATCAATATTGTTAAGCGAGCTTAATATTTTGGTCGATACCATCAAACTTTTCAAAACTTGCAAAATCTATACTAAAATAATACTGTAGAAAAGTCGTGTTTGTACATTGAAAATTTCTTTAAAATAACCACCGAAAGTGGTGCAGGGAATGTCAGACTATGCATTTGCACCATCTATTTTTAATTTTTGTCGATCTCTAAAACTAACGTCAACATCCCGGACTTTAACAGATGACTAGAAAATAACACGGAAAATAAAATAGTGTATACTTTATTTAAATATTAAATGACAAAAAAAAAACATTTTTGTTTAGAAATGTTTTGGAAAATTTTCTTTTGAATAAAATTTTATTTTTTCAAAGCCAGTATTTATTTTCTTGTTGTTGATTACTGCTCTTTTTTTCTAGAAATTTGCAACTGAAACTAAAATTAATGTCAGTTGTTCGAATAAGAACGGTGAATCAATTTATAATATTTAGCTAGGCCAAGGATAATACAAGAAATAATTTTGACGGCAAAATATAGAGATTATATTAAATTAAAGCGGCGCATGCTTGGTATCGCTAGTTGTTCGTAAATGTTACTATTTTCTAAAAAAAAAAGTAAAGATAAGAACTGTAATTACACTGCAGGAAGTGAATGTAGCTTAAACCTAACTTTAATCTGTTTACGGTAATACTAGTGGTGACTATTAATCGTATACTTTCTTTGAGAAAAGCTAACTATTTTGGTATGGCGATGGCCGAAAAAAGTCAGCTCAGGTTATCTCTGCATTAGTTGACAGCTAACTACTATCCAACTATTATTTGGCACAAATTAGCCTTTGTAGCTACTTACCTTTTACCATATCCACCTACTTATCTTCCTACTTAGGTATTTAAAGTAAATTAAAGATCAAAACAATAAATTTAAGTGACAGTAATTATTTATTTAAATATTTCATAAAAATTCATTTTCCTTGAATTATTAGAGTTATAATAATTAATTAATTAAAATTTACCTTAAACACAACGCACGAATCCGGCACTCCGGCGTTTTCTTTTAGTGAATTGATGAATGAACGTCAAACTTTTGACAGCTGGCGTTTTTGAATTCTTGTTCTGGACTTGCCAACTAACTAAAAATGTGATTCTGGTTGTTTAATAACAAAATAGTTAGTAAAAAGTCATCTAGTTTTAGCAATTGATAATTTTTTACTGCAGGTTAATACAGGTTTTTTTTAATACAAAATTGTAGTTTTCGGTACCATGGCTGTCAGAAAATACAGTTACTTGTTTATATTATTTATTAAATATATTTTTATTCATGCGGTTGCTTCGGCTGGCTTCAGATTAGCGTATCCTTTGAGCTCACTTTTCAAAGACCCAACATCATCTAAGGCTATTTATGACATTGGCCAAAAAAACTTCAGTTCGATGCACAAAAAAAACTTAAATACATACAAAATTAGTGTACTCTAAAAAACAACAATGAAAAGGTTTATACCGTAAAAAGTGTATTTTAGAATCGCCCTTGGCAATTCTACTAATATAATATTTTAAATGTGAAAGTTTGTGTGTGAGTGTGTTTGTTACTTTATCACGCCCAATCACCTAAATAAGTTGATATCGGATTTAGGACGTATGTAACTACTTAATATGACTTGGTACATCGTCTGTTATAGAGTCGATTTTTCAAAGAGAGTTGGCACTTCATTAGGAGATTAAATTCAATTAAAACAATGAATGAAATCAATTACTGCAGTATGGGTATAAATTGAGTGCAAACTAAAATTTGTAATATAGGTTAATTTTAAACACATATTAAGGAAGGGTTGTCACCTGCTTCGGAAAGTAAACTCAATTAAATTATTAATTTATAAAATTTTACAAGGGAGGAAGTCGGCAGGCTTGAGAAAGCTTAACCGTGGAAATGTGGTTAGAGAGTTTTGCCATCTATTTAAAAATATTTATTTTTATTAAATTTCTATAAGCTTACAATTTAATTGGGAAGGTAACTGAAATTCTAATATACCATTGTTAACCGAAAGGCGAAAGGAAAGCAAGCATTATTTGAGAAATATATTTGAAGAGAGTTGCCACCTATTGAAAAAAAGTTAAATTAAAGTTAAATGATAAGATAAATGAAGCATTACAATACCGGTTTGAACTGATTGAGATTTCGGAAAACTTAGTATCGAAAACTTACTTGAGTGGTTGCCAAACGTTTGAAAATTAAATACAAATTTATAGGCTGATAGCCTTAGCAGCTAGTGGCTTTAATTTAGTAATATAATTATTATTAACTATATTGCATATAAATAAATAAATACAAAAATGCAAGTATGCGAGAATACAAAAATATTAATATTATTAAAATCAGGTTACTTTATTTACGTATATATTTATTTACACACAAATTTTTTGAAGCAAATAATTAAAGAGTTAAAACTTTTACAAAATTTATGAAATTTTTGATGAAGTTAAATAAAGTACAAATAAGGTATAATAAATGTTACGAAAAAACAGTCATGTACTAAGCACATTTTTTAATAGAATTGCCATCCATCAAAAAAAAAAAAAAAAACCAGTACATGTTCGAATAAAGGTAAGGTCTTTGTCTAAAACGTGAAGCAAACCGTTAAATTAGATATCGGTACAATGACAAAACACTCTCTGAATTGTTAGCACGCATTTTTTTCTGGCGTGCTAAAGTTTTCAACCCTCTGCAAGTCTCTCTCTGTTTAAAAAAAAATATTTTTATATAATAAAATATACTATATTTTTGAGCGAATAGAAATTTAAAAAAAAAAACATACACGGTAAAATTTAACAGAAAATATTTTCGTTGAAACTTTTAATCCATTGAACGTAAAAGTGTCATTTTGGCTCCTACTTCAAAACTTCTCACAAAACATATTTGAAAGTATCGTTAGAGAAATGAAATTTCTAGAAAATTATTCCTAGGAAAATTTCTCTGGGAATTTTCTCAAATAAAGCCTTATGCGAAATATATGTACAGCATTTGTATATGGTCTCCGTCATTAAAATTAACATTGCATATTAGAATAGCTGCTATCTAAGTCTTATATCGAAAAAATAAATTATTTCAATTTTTTGCAGAATTCAGCTTTAATTTCGCACAGATTGTTTGAATACTAATTTTCTAGAAGATTATAATCCTTTAAAGATTTTCCGAATTTCCTTTTGTTTTAAGTAAACCTTCTTGACCCCAGTGATTTTTTAAATTGCTTAACGAAAGTCGCGCCAGAATCGCTTTACTAATTACTACCACTATCTTTACTAACTTCTTCCACTACTTTTACAAATGGTAACCACTAATGATACTACTACTTTTTCCACTATTTTTACTTACTTCTACCAATATTTTTTTACTCATTTCTACCATTATTTGCACTACTTTTTACCACAATTTCTTACTAATTATTACCACTATTTTTACTAATTTCTAATAATTTCTACCACTATTTTTTACTTATGCTACTACTACTTTTACCACTATTTTTTACTAATTTCTACCACGATTTTCACTACTTTCTACCATTATTTCTTACTAATTACTACCACTATTTTTACTAACTTCTTCCACTACTTTTACAAATGGTACTAATCATTTCTACCACTATTTTTTACTAATGCTACTACTACTTTTACCACTAATTTTACTTAGTTCCACTACAATTGTTTTTTACTAATTGCTACCACTATTTTCACTACTTTCTACCACTATTTCTTTCTAATTACTACCACTATTTTAACTAGTTACTAATAATTTCTACCACTGTTTTTTTTACTAATTCTACCTCTATTTTCACCACTATTTTTACTTAGTTCCACCACTATTTCTTACTAATTAGTACCACTATTTTTACTAATTTCTACTACTATTTTTACGAATTTTACTAATAAGTTGTACCAAAATTTTAACGAATGCCAATTTTTACCACTATTTTTACTCATTAATTCTACAATTTTTTACTAATTTCTACCAATATTTTCAGTACTTTCTACAACTATTTTGTTTTAATTACTACCACTATTTTTACAAATTTCTACCACTATTTTTACTAATGGCACTATTTTTACTAATGGTACTACCATGTTTTTGTTTTGCTGCTCGACCGGAAGTTAAGTGATGCAAAATTCTGGTAGGTACTACTTGTAGCATCAAAAATTTCCAATGGCTATACTGAGTGAGTGTATCCGCATCATTACATTACCTCTATGGGACATACAATAGTTAAATACAAAAAATAGTAGCATCAAGTTTGAGCAAAGGTTAATGCGTTCGTTAAAGTACGAAAATACACTTGCGAAATAAATAAAAAGTTATTTTAAATGTCAAGTCACACCCTTTTGTTTGAGTTAGTTTGAGAAGGGTTGGAAAAGGGTAAAACTTTAGTCAAAATAGTGAACGATAAAAATTGAAACCTCAATCACTAAATAATAAAAAATCAAAAAAAGAAACAAGAACAAAATGACAACAATACCCCACTAAATTATTCGCATGATTGAATCCATTCAGTCTGCTGAGAGTGGCTGTAACTCATTTTTCGTTGTTTTCCTTTTTTTTTAGGAAATACCTTCACAAAGTTACGATAAGCGCCCGTAGCATCTTTAATTATACAAAGCAGCCGTATTTGAATGACATTCGCACAAAGGACTAGCTTTCAAGGTACAAAATTCGCCAACTGCTAATTTTTTACGGTCCAACTTAACTTGAATTAATCTGCAATAGCTTCAAACTGCGCCGACTAAGATGTTGACAAAAGTAAACAAATTGTGCGTTCTCGAAAATGGGCATCAACAGCGAATCATCAACAAAACTTCTGAGGTCTACAGTTTGGAATGTCAGTAAGCCAATCTAAATACATAGACATACATACAGATTTTAGGACAACGACCAACGCAACCAGGACGAGGATAAGTTTGTTGATTTAAATGCCAGCGGCACTGTCGTTTACTTAACCAGCAAATGGGTTGGTTGCTGCTGCTGCTGCTGCTGCTGGTGTATTGTTAGTCTCAATGCGAAATGTCCATGTACTTTACTTAGCTGTTCGAAGCAGCTACTGAATTTCATATTAGATTTTGTGCGTAACCGTTGAAATTGGCGCGTTAAATCTGCAAACACAAAGACGTTTACGAGCTCTACTTCGCAATATGCGGAATATTTGACAGTCACAGCTGACACAACCAGCCTTAATAAATGTCAGCATCAGCATGTGGGCAGATGGGCAGATGGGCAAATGGGCAAATGGGCAGGCTGGTTAGAAAGAGACGTGAGTAAAGTCGTTTCGCTTGAATGCCTAAGTGAGGTGACATTGGTTGGCTTGATGCTGATGGGATCGGTGGATACAAGGAATTCTCATTTGTACAACATCTACTTGAAGGTGCTGTTTTAAAGACTTATTTTTAGTGAGATATTTTTCAAATATATTTATGATTTCCTAAGGCGAAAATTTTAACTAGCTAATATATTCACATGTCACACTCCCGCTTTAATTTTCGACTATAATAAAACTTTCTTCTTTCCCACCATGACTTGTTTAAAGGTAGTGGAGCGTCATTGGAGAGAAGAGACTGCAGGAGATAGCAGGAAATAAATCTCTCTGCCTGGGCACAGCTTTTTATTTATATGTATTATGCATTGAAAGAATGTTCATACCGAGCGTAATGCCGCATATTTTTTGTATATATAAAAATCTCGCGTCACTGTGCTTGTGGGCGAACTCCTCCGAAACGGCTTTACCGAATTTTATGCAATTTTGTAGCTATATTTGGTAGGTATGAGAAAAGGTCGTAAAGTATATTTTATGCTTAGGAGAGGGTTGCCACCCGTTTGAAAAGTCAAATTTAATTAAAATAAATACTAATTATATGGTATACCAAAATATGGATTTCAAGTGGTCCGTCTGGTAAAGACGGTTCCTAGCTAACTTTAATGAGAGTTGCCACCTGTTTCAAAACTTCAATTATACACAAATTAAAAGAAATATCAAAATATAGGCATCTCGGCGAAGGAAGGTGCATACATATATTTTTGAGAGGGTTGCCACCTATTTGAAATTTCAAATTTATTAGTCAATTATACACAACGAAATTTACAGTTAGCTACATTTTGAAGAGTTTTGCCACCTGCCTTAAAAGTCGAATTAATTTAAATTATACACGAGTTATAGGAAATATTAAAATATGGCTGACAAATGTTTCGTCTCGGCAAGAAGAAGGTGCACATACCACTATGTTGATGAGGGTAGCCACCTGCTTTAAATATCGCATTAACTAAATTATACATATGGTATATGAAATATTGAAAAATGAGTGTCACACGGTTCGTGTTGGCAAAAAGGTTCATAGCTAACTTTATGAAGGTTGTCACGTGGAGAAGGCTTATAGCATATGGAGAGTTGCCATATGATTGAAAAGTTGAATATAATTAAATATTATACACAACTTATATGAAATAATAAAATATGGGTTCCAAACTATTTTTTTTCAGTAGGAGCAGACATATAGGATGCCACCTTTTTTTGAATATGACTTAATTAAATTATACATAAGGATATAAAATATTAAAATATGATTGAGAAACTTTTTATATCGGCGAGGACGTCAGCCGGGTTCTTCTAATATTTACGCACTTAACAGCCTTATGAAATCGAGATAGATATAGATATTACATTTATATATACTCTGTATAAAGTCTCCACATCGTGACAAATTTTCTATAATTTATTTTGCTTTACTTGATTTCCGCTACTGTTCAATTAAAGTATGCTTATTTTAGAAAAAACAAAAAAAAAAAATTTCTGTACCCAACTCTTATTAAAAATCGAAAACAAAATTTCACCTCTGAAGAATTAAATGCATATTTACTTATTAAAGAAAATTTAATGCAAAGAAATAATGAAACTATTCCTAGTGACTTCTCTTGAGCAGACAAAACTTTAAGTAAATGGAAATTTGTAGCCACTTGATGCTTTAACTTTGTTGTATTCATATTGTATACGTCACAGAACTGCATACTCAACAATTTAAATTTTAATGTAAATTATTATGAATTTTGTGTTTACTTTATAATTTGCAACAATAAAAAAATGGCACTCAATGCGTCTGTCCATGCACTCGATAACTAGAGTAAATTTTGTATGTATATTTGGTAAACTACTTTTATGAGGGTTGCCATATGTTTGAAAATTCGAATTTAATTTAATTATTTGCAGGTTATATGAAATGTAAAATATGGATGTCAAACCATTTGCTTCGCTAGGAGAAGGTTTAAATGTATATTTTGAAGAGGGTTGCCACCTTTTTTTAAAAATCAAATTCAATTAAATTTCACCCAATCAAATAAAATATCGAACCGGACAATTTGCATACCTACACATATTTTTGAGAGGGTTGCCACCTGTTATTTTTGACGGCAGCCGAAATAAATTATTCTGGTTACATACGCAAAGAGCCAGGGATTTTTTTAGTAATTCTATGTAAAAAAATTTCAACATTTTACCAATATTATTGTGAACACAACCGTATGCCCTCAGTTTTATTGAAATATCTTAATTTTGGCTCGACTTGTCGTTTGCACTTCTATCAGTTCGTTCGTGCATGCGGTGGCTTAATCTATTCCTCTTTTTACCCTTTTTTTATTCTGCATACTTTCGTGTAAATGTATCGAAATATATCAATGTATTTACCTCAACACTCAATATTGTGTGAATAGAGTTATAACACCTGAGTGCAAATGTAAATACGCTCGATTATAAAAATACAATACTCTTACTTAGATCAACAAAATGAGTCAATTAATATTGCGTTCGAAATTATTTTGCTAAATTGGGTGAACCCAAATCAAATGCTATTTAGTTAGCTAAATATTTGTATCTGGTGATGATGGCGTAGCGCTGGCATGTAGAGGTGAAAATATTGCAATGTTCGGTTTCACTTCACCCAATTTGAGGTTCTGTATTATTCATTGATGATAAAATTGTCACAATTGTGCTGACATGTCTGACAAACTTAATAGCCCTATGCTGATGCACTGCCAAAACTTATCAGGCTGACAGTTGTAAGGTTTACTGCGCCTAAAACTATGTCGCAGAATATAACACAACGTTGGCATACAACTACAACGACTGTTGCCATCATTGGAGATCTGAAAACCATTTTCACCGCATAGTTTCAGACGCACTAAACCTGACAACTGTCAGGTAGGTGGGTTTGGTCAGGTCATCAGCATAGGCCGGTATATTTTGTCAACTTTAGACAAACATAAACTGAATTAGATGACAAAGTTTTACTATTTGGTTTTACAAAATTACAACCTTGTCACTTCTTATTTGTTATTGCAAAAAGCCCCAAAGGCGAAATGACAAAAAATTAGTCCACAAATTGATAAAAAAAAAAAGAAAGTAAAGAATCCGATTCATAAAAGTAAGGGAATGCCATTACGATGTTGTCACGGATAACAGGAAAAGTGGGCAAATATGTGAAAGTGACTTGGATAAATAAGTCTTTAGATTTAAATATTTACTTCGGCTTAGGCCTCAAGAAGTTACATCACTCCCACGATTCCTCTAACACAAAAACCTCAAAATATCACCATACCAGAATTAATTTGACTAAGTTGATTCAATTGGTTTCTGGTGTGGGGAAATTGGATGAAAATTCTTGGCACAAGAAACGAAACGCCTTGCACCTTCTTTGTAATCCTCTTAGTGTCATCTAGAACTTAGTCAAATAAATTATTTTCGAGTACTTTGTTTCCAGGTTAAATTTAGATATTTTGAGATGAAGAGTTTCTTATCTCCACATGTCGAATTACAATTTCCGAATAAAAGAAGTATATCTGGAATTAAACCAGAAAACCAAACATTCTAAAGTTCATATATATTTTATATGTAAATATCCTATGAGTATATTAACTATTTGGGACACTGAAATTTTTTACTTGGATCACCTTTTTCTTTGTTAAACTAAATTTCCAATTCTTATTTAAATTTTTTATTCTTACTTCTTATAATATTTATTTATAAGTCAATTTACAAATATAATTGAAATAGTTATTACTGAAAATTAAAAAAAAAACTTGGTACGATTTTATTTAATTGGGTCAATATTCTTCTAACACTTTGGCACAATTTCGAAAAGTTAATTTATGATACCTTGGATTTTTCACCATACACGTTGCACATCGATTCACATTACATACATTTTCGAAACGCTTATGGAACATAAATGTGACCAATGTCCGCCCAGGCACGTAAATAAATATTTACCCAAGTTGCTGTCAATGGTTGGGGTGGAGTTGACATCTTGGCCCAAACAATTTAAGCTATCCGAAATAAATGAATTTATTAATTTTGCTTTGGGATTCCATAAGAGGATTTTGGTAATTGGCATTGTTTAATGGTTTCATTCAGCTAAGTACATAAATTTGACAACCATGGTGTAAATTTAATATGAGCTCCAATGTTAAATTTAAATAAATGAAAAATAATAGAAGTAAATTTTAAAAGGTAGTTATCCACAATACCGATACTCAAAGAATTTGAATATATGGAAAGTGCCACCGGCAAATTAGCACACAGCTTGAGCATCCAATTTGAAGAGGTAAAGCAGGAGTAATTCAAAACGAAGTAAAGTAGGAAAGGCGGCACAGATGTTATTGAATATCTAAATTTTACCTAATGATAGTTAAGTTTTTTTTTTTGCTCAGAAAATAATCGGTATTTCTTGAGTAAAGTAGCCCTTCTTATAAGGAGTTGCTCTAATGTAGCATTTATTTTTCCTCGTGATTTTTTAGTTGAAATTTGAGGAATAACCGTTACTTGCGGTTGCGGATTTTAACAAAAAATTCAGCTATTTTTGCACACAAGGTGAATTCGATATACCCTCGAAATTACGTAAAGCTTTTATTTAACTTTATTTATTTAATGAATCTTCTCTGTAAGAGACTAACAATAAGTTTTAAAATCTTAATTTATTTCTAAAAACCTAGGTGGGTAGAAGAATATGTCTTCTGCAAAAAGTGCCTCACCATATTGAAAATTATTTATCGATTGTACATACACACATTCCTGCAAACGACCAAAAAAAAGCCCATTCATACTGTTTATGTCTCCCACCATGTACGAATACATCACAGAAAATTTGAATTTAACTTTCAGAAATGCAACAAACGCAAAGAAGAGAAGTGGTCATTTGATACCCGATGGCCATGCAAAACTAACCGTCAAACTGACCATTAGTTTGAGTTAATTTTCTCGTTAATATAACCGATAATTACGGCGCTCGAAAATCATATCGCCTGAATCGTGTTTGTGTTGCTTGATCGGTGAGTGATTGCGCAAGCTGATTTAGGTACACGTTTGGCTTGCCTAAATACTTTTCTTTGATTTTCACTATTTCATTTTCTACGGTTGGGACGTTGTAGAGCTAAAATAGAATTTGGCCAACGAGATAAAGATTTTTTTCAGAGCCATTGCTGCAAAGTGTTCATAACATAAGGTAAGAGATTTGAATGAAAATTATCAAGCATATTTAATATATTGGCTATTTAGAATTTAGAATTAAAAATTAGAATTTTGCGTTCTTATCATAGAAACAAATAATCCAATAACTTATAATATAACCAATAACTTATAAGAAATTGCTTAAAAAGTATAAAATTAGTTAATTAATAGAGCAGCTTCCAATAATATGTGTAACATAACATTTTCAGAATGTGCTATATATGTAAATCTGAATATTCCATATATCTCGATGTCAATATTGAACTAAAATGCAATACTTTGTTTGTCCCTTATTAGTTATCTACATATATATGTATGTACATACAATATAGTAGATGTAAATTCAAGTCAACAAAGCAAGTAAATATTCCCCATACACCAACTACGCAAACATGATTTATTTTATTTACTTTACCACTTAAGCTAAAAAGTCAACAAATCCAATTCAGCAAAAAATATATCTACATAACCAACTCTATATGGAATTGTGCAAACAGTAGAAGCGGATGTAGATGTAAATGAAGTAAGTAGTTGGGGGTTTACAAAACCTACATAATTGCATTTGGAAAAATTTCGACTGACTACGAAAATAAAAATTTATGATTTTTTATCTAGCGGGTGTGGCAATTGCATCGACAATTCGTTTCTATAAATGTAAAGTATATAATAGAGGTCTTAAAGCAAAAATAAACTTTCGTACTTGCGTAAATGGTTTGGGATAAAATGAACATCTGCTTACAATTGCAATGGAAAATTATTTAAACTCTAACCGTTGCATAAATACTTTGTTCTTAAAATAGAAGCATTTTTCATTCAATAAGCCCTAATTTCACTTTTTATTCTCATTCGCTTTTAAAACTATTGAAATCCTCAAAGCATTAAAGCTGACTTTTCTCCAAAAACCTTCCCTTAATACTAAGCCAAATACTTTAAACTAGAAACAACGATCCATTTGAAAGTAAATAGATCCAGAAGTATTAAAAATTTAATGGAAATTATACAGACTTGTAGCTGTATATATATTATTCTATATAGTAAGTATAGTATCTTTCAAATTCGATTTTATTTATATAAATTTTCTTCCTTACACCATGTTCAGACCAAAGCACTAATCCACTTCATTTGGCAAGATTTCGGCCACCCAAAAATGTGCAACGCAAAGAATCAAAAAGCGCCATAATCAATTCTGAATGAGACACCAGAATCTGGTTGCCAGAAATGTTCGAAAAAATACTGGAAAAAAACCGCAGCTTTTAAAATATCGAACTAGTCAGTCATCCGTCGTGCACCCCAGTTTTGGCAACAATGACTTCACTTTGCACGTACAGTTCGGAAATAAATTGCGAGATCAGCGTTTTTAACGTCTAATACCTTAGGGGGAAAAGAATGTTTCGAAATTTATTTATCTATCTCAGCACTTAAATAATAGGGATTACACAAAATTTTGTATATCTATGTCGATTACTTAAACCTTTATGCATCTAGTGCTATTAAATTTTAAACCCCGTTTCCAATCATTGTGAAGACCAAAACGAATATGATTGGAACCGCTTCTTTTCATTGCAAGAAATCGGAGGTAATATTAATAATAATTTGGCGTAGCCTGATGTTTGGCCGAGTTTCTCCGACAATTTTTGGTATGCGCCTTGATATTGTAACACAACACGTGGTAGAAAAAACATTTCTCTTGATTTTGATGTTATTTGCCCCAGCCAGGGTTCGGAACCCGTGACACACGCTTCACACTCGACTACGACGACCGGTATCGTAGGTTTATTGTATTGTATGTATTCTTTGTTAGCAATACTATAATATTTATTTATATACAGTTGTTCATAAATTAAGTTGCGCATACCCTGTAGGAAAAAAATTTGCTCTGATTCCATGCAAACCAATAAATATATTTAAAGTGACTGAGATCTTCAAGTAGAAAAATTATTCCTTATAAATGGCGACACCGACTGCTTCGATCAATTTCGATTACCGTTTTATTTAAGTAAGCAAATTCAGAACGAACTATGCACAAAATGTCCCAATGGCTTCGCGATTTAGATGAGGTCTTTAGTTCTTTAGATCTTGATTTTTCAGTGTCAAGTTTTTCTTCACGTATTTAAATTCTCGATTATAGATAAACTAGCTGATCCGACAGACATTGCTCTGCACAAAGTTGTATAAATTGTTTCTGTATTTATTTTGCAAGTTAGAAAAAACCTTTTATAAACTTATGGAAAGTCTAAAAAGTGAGAAAAAAATATATCACGGGATTTAAAATGTTTCGCAACTACAGCATTGGCGCTATCGTCAATTGTTGGCACATTGGCGCATTGGTCTTGCGTGTTCACCCAAAGGTGTCTTATCAGCTCTGATTATAATTTTATGATTATCGGATGTCATCTGTTCTATTGCGGGTTTTAACAATGAAGCCAATTTGTTATGTTTATGAAAAAATTTGTTTGCAGTTGTTTCACAAAAGGTCTGTTTACCAAACTGGCAGCTTGTTGGGATTCGCGCATGAAATAAATCTGTAGTAATTTATGGCCTGACCTAAGCGGTGGCAATAGAGAACCTGCTAGATGGAGTACTTGTCCTTGGATCTGTATCTTGTGAGCATTAATCGTGTTATCATTACTTTGAAGGTAGGCATACAGTTATATTGAGTTATTGTTTTGTTGCTCCAAAGGACGTTATTTGAAAACAATTTTTGTATTTTAATATTTGTGCCAACAAGTATGTTCCCGTTCCCATGGAGTCTCATTCGTAGTATATCATACTCGTTTAAAGTCTCCCTTTTGTCTTGTGTGCGTGCTGAACTTATTTGGATTATTATGCGATTCCGGCCGATCTCATTTCGGTTTTCATATTGCTCAGTAGCTTCCCTAGATCTCAAATTCCGTTTATTTGCATTATTTCGTTATTTGCGTCATATATTTCTCCATCTTATCGGTGGCATTATATAGAAATGCAATTAGAATGCAAAATTCTGTTTATATCGAAAAAAAGGCTGTATCACCTTTAAATGATTTTCTCCGCGGTTCAGATGACAACTTATTATCCTTCGGTGATTAAATATCAATAAGATTATTCTGTAACTATAAATCTTTTATTCTGTAGCTATAGATCTTTTTAATCACTCTTTGCCCGCACCAGCCGGGGTACTTCAAAATTCACTGCAGGCATTTCAAAGGAAAAACACTCTTTATCTGCGTCAGTCCAAAGATGAACAGCAACTGGTATTGCTTAGGTGATTTTAAGTTAATTCGTTAACTGCATACTTAGCTAGTCATTTCCGCAAAATGATCTAGAAGGGCAAACTGCAAAAAGCAATCTTCTCCTGCACCAGCCGAGGTACCTAAAAATTCTTTGCTATTAACGAGAACTGATATTGCATTGCATTGGCTAGATATGCAACAAAAATCCACCCTATCTCAGATTTTTCATCAAATCTACACAATTGTTGCTTCGAATATCAAATATAGCTCACGGGAAGAAAAGGATGTAATCAGCGGCAAAGAATTATTTAGAAAAGAAAAACAAAGAAAATCAACTAAATTTATATACGAATCAAGTAGTCCAACAAAAGTGATTTTTGTAAATATATTTACTTCAGCTAAATTTTTTTAGTAAATTTTTATATCAAAATACTTATTCCCCTTTAATTAATTCAATTTTCAAATATGAACCAAATCGCTCCATAACAAAGATGCTTTCTTTCAGGGGCGGATCCAGCAGGGGAAAATGGGGGCATCCCCCTCCCCCCCTCCACCCCAAGAGCTCGAAGTCTGATAGATTACTTGTATACCGTTAAAATATTGTATTTGTATTGTATCGAATTCAGAAATTTGTTTTGGAATCATTCAGGAATAAGCCATATAAAAATGTCACCAAAATGCAAAGTGTAATTTTAGTTGCATTTTTTAGTATCATTTAGTACAAAAATTGTTTTTTAAGAAGCATGTGACTGGGAAGTAGGGAAAAAAAGAGTATTGTGAATTTTTTTTGCTTTCGATTGAACTTCACACCGACTATCATTCCGAATAAGACTTACCACAGATTTGAGGTATACAATTATTTTCCCCCTAAAAATTGTTGCTGGATCCGCCCCTGTTTCTTTGCATAGCCAGCCTAAATACTGAATATGAAAATTAAGAATTTTCGAAGCACAGTACAGGGCATATTTTTTGAAGAAATGTTTATGTTAGCAAAATCATCGTACGTGAATCAAATCAGTGCTAAAAAAAAAAGATTTAGAGCGTTCATTTTTGCAAACACTTTACTCTTTTCGACCATAGCGCCACCTATCGGCATTTTGTTTTTATTTACATACACAACTTGGACCACAGTAAATGTAATACCAAAAAAATTTGCCAAATCTGTTCAGCCGTTCTCAAGTGATGCGATATCGAACGAACACAATTTTAATTTTATATATAAGAAGGTATAATTTAAATGTCCTTTAATACAGTAAGAGTAGAGTTAGTAATAAGCTATATTTCTCGACTGATGATATAAATAAACATGTGATTCAGGTTGGAACACTCAATATGAAATAATGACTACTCGTACTTCCTTATTCACTAGAAATCACTGCACTGATAACAATAAACTTCCCTAGCGGGTATATCTCTTACATGTTAAAACAGTGTTTTTCCTAAACATATATGTAGATATGTATGTATGTATGCTCATTAGTTATTAACATATGTTAGTATATTAATTCTTTAGTTGTTGTGAATATCCTTGTCCCTCGTTCGTAAGTGAATCTTAGAAATACACATGGCAAGCAACTCGTACTCTGCCTGTGTTCTTTTACACGTCCCATTTCTTGTTACACATTTCAATTGTATGTATGTATTGTGCATGACTGATGTCAGTGTGTGTTATTACACAACTTAAAATACAGACAAATTGTTATTATTATTAACTTACTTCCATTCTGTTAAGCTTTATTCTATTAATATTTAACAAGGCGTGATATGAACTTGATTTTAAGCACAAAAAGGCTGCAAATGATTATCGCAAGTAATTTATTTTCAGCATATGAATAATTCTTTTTAACAAATATGACCACATTAAATGTGTGGTAAATATTAACTAAATATTCAAAATTACATGATGTTAGCACCAAATTATCTTTATTGTTATTATATTTACATTGCATTGAAAATTTATATAATTGTAAAGTGTGAACATTTTCCAAGTACATTTGCAGGCTTGAGAAGTAGCTGAATTCTAATTCATTCCACAGCAAGTGTATATCTTTAGTGTATAATATTATTCGACATACGCCCTTTAATGCTAGTGACTTACTTCAACCCACCCATTTCTTTTTTTGTTTTTTAGTAGTTTATCTCAATAACTCAAGCCGAGCGTGATAAACGTTTTCGATTCATTGAAATATTGCCATCCAATAGATAGGTATTTGAAGAAAAAATAATTAAGAAATCATAATAACGGATGTTTTTTTATACTGATAGAACTTTAAATTGAAATAAAACACATAAAGAATGAAGTATGATACCAATTTTTTTATTTGAAAGATATTTGCATGACATTTAATATTTAAAAACGATTTCTGTCATATGTCCGCCACGACTAGCTTGGTGAATCGGTTGCGATCAGTCCAATTTTGAACCACTTTTTGGAGCAACTGTGTATTTCGGAGTATTTCGTTAATAATATATGGCTTCCAAAGCTTCAATTGTTGCTGGTTTATCACCGTAAACCAAAGATTTTACATAACTCCATGATCTTGGAGGCCAATTCACTGTACCATTTTTTGACATAAGGTTGTCGCGAAATTGCTCTTTCAACAAATCGATAGTTCGAGTGGCAGTATGAGACGTGGCACCGTCTTGTTGGAACCAAAATTCTTGCAGGTCGATGTTATGCAAATTTGGAAACAAATAATCGGTAATCTTTGATCTGTAACGATTACCATTGACAGTGACATTCGCTTCGGCCTCACTAAACGGTGCGTTTTCAGGATGCAATGGTGTCTCGAGAGTTTCATGAGAATTATTCTAACTCCATATTTTGTTTGTTCACATATCCGTTTAGCCAAAAATGAGCTTGATCACTAAACATAATTTTTCGATAAAACAATGGATAAATTTCCAACTTATTCAAGCACCATTCAGCAAACAAACGACGGCTTTAGTGCTTGAACCAGATGGATCTTGTAGACTAACATCTTTGCGCAAAATTTTCCATATTGTGGATGGCCAAAGTCCAACTTGTTGAGCATGGCGGCGAATAGACAAATTCGGATCTTCTGCAACACTATCACTTACAGCACCAATATTTTCTTCTCTACGTACAGTTGTTGGTTTTTCATCGAGTAGAGTAAATGTTGTTCGAAATTTAGCAACAGTTCGACGATAAGCTGCTCTGATGCTTATGATGATGATTATGTGGACCATAAAATTCACAAAGTGCTCTATAAGTTTGGCGAACAGAACACTGATTTTTAAAGTAAATTTTCACAATTTGTAAACGTTGTTGCGGCGTCTTTCTTTCCGTGATGGTTTGTCAATACTTACTGAATAGAAATGTCAAAACGAAATGACATTTACCAGCTGTTAAGTGGCAGCTATCCCTATTGAAAGTTCTGTCAGTCTAGAAAAAACACCCGTTATATGTACATACGCCATTTTAAATTAGTTCGGGTATTTTATTAATAGCATTTTGCAATTTGCGAGAAAACACACAGCGAAAATTTTCATGAGAAATATTTGTAGAACTTTTCAACTCTCCAACTCCATTTTTTAACCAAACATTTTAGGTACTTACCAAATAAAGGATCAAACAGATCCAGCATAAGAAACAATAACTGGTTCAAATATTTTAAGACAATCATACTACTGCATTTTTATTTCCATTTTTGCCGCCGAATTTTATATTTCAGCGATCGAAAATTGCTGTTATTTTTATTTTATTTTTTTTGATGAAATAAAAGTCCGGGGCAAAATATTGTTGTGGAAAAAAGTTATCAATGTCAAAAAGGACAATAATCCTTGGATTAATTTTATTTTGTCAACCTTTTGGCACAAAAGCCAATAATAATTGAAAAATACGGATTTCTATTTTTTAGTCCATTAATAACAGTTAAACTTGGCCGCATATTTTTTAAGTCGAAAATAAAAGTCCTTTCCTATTAATAAACAACCCGCTTATCCAACTTAATCAAATTTGAAATCAAATGAGAGAAGATAGAAATATCCAAACGAGGAATGTTACCTATTGAAGAAAATATTTCAATTCAAAATCTTATTTGAATACCATGGCACAAAGTTTGGATATGTCCGTAATTCAATAAAATACAGTTGGCCACTTCTTTTTATTAATTTATTTGTAATAAATGTTTATAAAAATATAATGCATTGCTCAACAAAACCTACATAAATAACAGTTTCATACCTTTTGCGAAATTCACAAAAATTCTTCAAATTTCAAGAAAATTACACAAAATTTTTAGAATTTTTAATCATAACTTTTAAAAGCACTTTGGGTATGCAATTTTGTAGCCCATTTAATTTCACTATAATAAAGCGCAAGTTTGAAGTGACTAAAAGTGCTGGTTGATTTTTGGTAATTTTTTGTCCATACAAAAGTAAATTTTATATGGAAGAAAATGGCCGTCATTCAAAAAAAATTGTCGAAAATCTACCAAAATTATATTATTTTAGTGAAACAAAAATGGGCTACAAAACAGCAACTCGAAAAGCTTCTAAAAGTTATAACTAAAAGTTTGGAAAAATATGTATATTTGAAATATTTTTTAAATATTTTTGATTTTTTGTGAATTTCGTAAAAAGTGTGAAAGTTTTACTCATAAAGTCCAAAAATAACTTTTTTCTAACGACTTTTATTATAAAAGTGTTATAAAACTCCGAGTATATGTTATATTTAGCTCAGTTCATTCCTTAAACCTTAAATCTAATTTCTCGAAACAACCTTGGTTACCAAAAAAATAAATAAAAACAAAAACCACCCGTACCTCCAATGGGGTGAATTTTATTCCCGGGTTTTTATATTCTCATCCGATGCTTTCGTTCCGCAAAAGAATTTCTTTTATCCCACAGCTTGGCCTTCAACTTGTCGAAAATTGTAGCTGAGTCTTTCCATTTCAAGACAACCGGTTCATTCGGGTCATGTTTCTGTTTTCCCTGGAAACTCGAACATGTTCTTTCTTGGTCAAATTGATCAGGCACGTTTTGTTTTTCTTTTGGCCGAACAAAATTTGTATCGATTTCAATTTCGCTCTGAAAATCATATTTTCCAACTTTGAATTTTTTTTTAATGCACGTAACTTCTCCGAAAAAAAATCAGGCAGTTTTAATAATTCAACTAGCAAAATGTTAAAGATTAATTGAGCATTAAAATACAAAAAAAAAAAACATTTGCCAACTCATGTGCAAAAAAAAAATTTTTTTTAGAAAAAATGAAAATAAAAAAAATTTAAAATCCCGAAAAGCGTATTTTTTTATTTTTTTTCACACCAGAAAGAAGACACTTTAAAATGTATTTTGGCTAAGCTAAAACTTTTTGTTTAAGAGATATCATTTTCATTAATAAAAATTTTTAAATAACAATGTGAATATCTGGTGAAATTTTTGGTCGTACGCACATTTTTCACATATAATGCATGGATTTTTATTTTTCTAATGTGCTGGTGGTCTTGCAAATCTTCTGATTTAAAAAATTTTTTCATTATTGTTTCCGGTCTTTGCTTTTCTCCTTGATGTCAACTTCTTAGTAATAATTTTTTTATTGTCAGCATATTTATTCACAAAGACTATTTTCATATACTCAGTACGTTGACTGAATAAAATTCGTTTTAGTTGAATTGAAATAAACATCTAAGTCGATGTAAAGTAATCAGATCATAGAATATTCTTTCTTCAAATATTAACTCGAAAGTTATGCTGTAAAAACGAGTAGCGTTGCCCATATTTGAAAGGAACTATTTTCTATTTGGAACTGATAACTGGCACCCCCTCTACCACCAGCACAAACTTGTTATACATCAAAGAGCTAAAATACCTAAATATGTAAATCAATGGAGTAAGCTTTCATCTTTCGAAGCATACCTGAAGGCGCTTAATGCCACTTTGTCTACATGCATTGTCTGTGTGACTTTAAAATTCTTTCTTTTTTTTTGTTGACTCAACTAGCGAAGCATAGGGTAGTTAGAAGCACACTGTGCATGTTTATTATACAGTTTTCAAATACCTAGATATATGAGCATTTTGAAATACATACAAAAAATATTAAACACCCTTCACAACATTAACCGAAGCAAAAAGTTTAAAGCCCAAATAGAAAAAAACGCACAACACTTTCGAGAGGTTTAGTTTTAAAATAATACATTTATTGTATATAGCAGTCTGCCTAAAATTGAGATAAATCAATCCGTCAATAGTAATGCAACCCAACCAGTACCAGAGAGACATGGAATTTTTTCAATAACACACTAGTTCGAGCTAGCTTTTATTTGAAAAAAAAGCAATCAATTCCTTGGTCACTCTGGTACTCCCTATTGTAAGCCAATGATGCTGCCATTAAGTCGACCTAACGTTTAGTAAAAACTTCGACGAAAAGTTTTGCGGATCACCAAAATACAATATAAAAAATTGTTCAAATAAAAACTAGTATCAAGCTCGTTTAACAATAGAATCGAACAGAATAGAAATAGGGTCGGAGAAAATAACTATATTTACTAAAATATTCCATATAAGGGACAATAAGTGGTGCCATTTCGCTCTAGTTTCGAGCCATTCTCAATTCCGTACTCTAGCCCTTAAAGCAACGGGAAATATTTTCTGATTCTGGACGAGCTAGTACAGAATGTCTTTTATCTCATAAATAAACATCTAGGGAGAGTGAAATTTGGATAAACCATTCTAATACCGAAATACTACTTTTCCCTAGAAAATATAAGGTGCCATATTTTGAAACACGCTCTTTAAATTATGTAGAACTTGCGCTCTCAACCAAGGTAGCGATAATCTTAGGCAGAAAGTTCGAATGGAACTAAATGATTGATGATAGGGCCAGGAAGACTATCATTGTTTTCAAGCCTGCATTATGTAAAAAATGGAAACTAAAAATACACATTGTACACTCCGGATGTGCACTGGATTTATAAAGTGGTGTTGGCCTGTTAATCGCAACGATCCACATAGGAAAGAAAAGGTGTTCAATGGAATCGAGCGCTCATTGGTTCGAAGAAACTGTGGCTTCTCTACCCAGAAATTGGTTAATAGAGGAAGGACGGACCGAAACCCAGGCACCATTTTACGGGCAAGGTAGGTAGTGGGTGAATACCCCAGCAAATTTTACTAAACCTAAGGCGACTGCCGGTATTCTGTACGCAGTCTCTAGTCACTAATTGAGACTTTTCGGTGACGATATTGGTTTTGGGACTATTCGATGTTCAATAAGCCGTCTCAAGTCTCTAGTCTTAAACTAAAGTCACTAATTTCTCAGCTGGTTCAGGTCACAAAACAAAGAAATTGAGTAAAATATACTCTCGAGCTGCTTCTTGGACTTTGGTGAAATTTATTGTAACTGTGGTTTACTGAATACCGACATCGTCTCAAGTCACAAAAAAATGTCTCTAATTGAAAGTCTCAAATTTAGTGACTGGATATGAGAGTGAGTTACTGAATACCGGTATATCCCTACCCAACCGCTGTAGCGGTATTTGGTAGAAAAAACTCTAGACTAACTCTGCAGTGCCCCACGATTCATTCGGACAGCGAGGCTGCCATCAATTCGTTAAAATTTTAGTACCACATCCAAGGTCACTATCGATTGCAATGAAGATCTAAACGAGCAGGTTCAGAAATGCAACACGTTCGTAGTCTAAATCGCAGGCCATAAGGATGTCCACGGAACTTTTCACGCAAATGAGCTCATTAGAAAGAGTACCTATTTACCTTAAAGGTAGGTAAATGCACCTCATAACGCAAGCATCGCTCTATTCTTCGTTTCGGTTGCAGAATTCTCCTCTCGGATTGCACAACAAGTCTGGACTAGGATTGACATCAGATAGTCTAAGTCACTAAAAAATATTTGACGCTACTCATTCACTTTTTGGGTCGGTATTATGACTGGGCACTGACTGATGGCTGTTAAGTGGTACCAGGCTGCGTTTTCTATCCCATAACTTTTGTCGCAGTTCCAGAGATGACAAAAACGTGAAAAGTATAGAAAGTTATCTCTGGAAAGTAGAGCATAGTATCTCTTGTAAAAACGCGACGCCACGTATTTGTAAATTACTTATTTGAATGCTTAGAAGACTTAAACTCTCTTAGTGCGCAAAGTTTTCTGCACAATGGTTCAAATTAAGAGGAAAGTATGAAAGGACTCTATAAGAGCTCTTCCTTTCAGCGGCAACACAAGGGCCCAAGCCACCCAAGTGTGCCTCTTCGTAGCAATTGTGGAAGGGAACCTGGCCTAATCTTTGAACTGTGAATATAACATATCATTTTGCAAATGAAAACTAGAAGGTTTTGAAAAAATTATCCCCGCATTAAATGCTGAAAATTACGCGAAGACGGTTCACAGTTGAATATCAATGAGTCCCACTGTCAAAACGATCAGAACCAGATGTTCGTGCAGTAAACGATAGATTTTGTAAATAGCACAAGTTTACAATTTGTGGTTGTTGTTGTAACAGCATAAAACATTTCCCTTACAATTTTGAGGAATGCTTCTGAAGTGACTGTCTTTAGCAGGATATAAATCCCGGTAGTTCGGTTATCGTAAAACCGACAACAAGGGAACGTAAGAATTATAATTTGTCTTTAACATTCTCTTTTCGAATTCCAACTTATTTCATGAAAGCTAAAAAATATCCATACTGTATGTATATTTATATCCGTTAGGGTCGTCCAAAATTATATGGGGAAAAAATAAATTCGGAAATTTTATTTAACCACATGTTTTATATCGAAAAAAAAGCAACTCCAATATTCTGTTTTAAATCAAAACACATTTTAACGTCGTTCAAAGCTTCCCGTTAAATGGAGGAAAACGCAATTTTTCATAGAAATACTGTTTCTCCTCAGGACACTTCTAAAAAATTATATCCAATTGTTCATGTAATAATTTTTTAAATTAAACTACTTTTCATGGGTCGACCAAATACTACAAAAAAAACTCAAACATGGGCCCATAAAAAAGGTTCGTATTAAAAAATGGCTAAATAAACAAAATGATATTATTCTTTAAAATCTCCTGAAGCGAGTCAGAGTTTGGCGATGGAAAAATATTTCAAGGATTCTATCACTTTTGTACGAAAAACTGTTTTCCACATATAAATAGCATGGGAAACTTTAAGCGACCTATAAATATTTTTTTTATTTCACAAAAAATTGCAGCATTTTTTTCTTCGATATAGAACTATCCCATGGATGAGAATATTGAAATTCTGACTTTATTTATTTATTTTTTCTTTTTGCCCACTCCAATGCCCACACAGTATGAGCACGAAGCCACATTACCGCGCTTTTTAACAATAACTTTCGAAAAGCATTTTAAAGCGCAAAACACCAACGCAACTATGACTTTTACCTTTGCTCTGCCACGGTAAGAACGGAGGTGCAAATGTAGCAAACAATTTTCTTTGTTCTATTTTTTTATTCAGGTGTGCGTGTGTGTGTTTGGTAGGGGGTTGCATTTACTATGGCACTGTTTTTGTTTTTGTTTTTTTTCCCCTACCAATATTTCACTGTTATCAAGAGCTTTACAACGGTTTGATGGTACATAAATCGTGAATTGTGGGCAGCATTTAAATGACATAAAACTGGATGAGTTCAAAAGCATTCGTATCGCCTGAATGCGCGTTTGTTTATTTACTTTCATTTTCATTATTTTCATTCAATGCATTTAAGAATAATGATAATCAAAATTTTCTTCTTTTTTCTGCTACCTACAGATTTGAAAATTGAAAGGGCGGATTTGCAGCTAAAAATGGTATAAAAAATAAAGTGAAATAAAATCCAAGATTTGTGATATTCTAAAGTGAATTATGCGATTTCGTGTCAATAAAAAAAAACATATCATTTCAAGCGGCATTTATTTATGGCAATTTTGTGTAGTCATGTAGAGTGAAGTTATTACTAAGATACTAAATTTTTGAAAATTACAAAGAAGCAAAGCTTTAGTGAAATATATTTTCAACCAGTTAAGAAAATAAACCTTATCGCCGAACAAAATTCTAGGCGAAATGTGGAGGATCTTCTCCAAGCTTTTCAAGAGGTTAAAAACCGAAACGATGCCGGCTGATGTCTTTCCATGTTAAAATAAAAAATACTGTATAAAAATTCCTTGATTCTAAATGAATTATCAAATACAACAAAAAAAAACTTTGTTAAATTATTACACAGTACGACAGTGGTTGGTACACATGAGAAATGTTAACAGAATATGAAAACAGAATATGCAATAGGAAATCGATTTTTAAGCTTCAGAGGACCGTGAAGGTTCACTTCTAATGTAATAATTTTATTATATTAATATTTCATTTGTTACTTTTTTCATTTTTTTTTTCATTAGAAGTGAACTTCCACGGTCCTTTGAATTTTCTCAAAGTTCTGACGTGCTACAGCAAAACGCCGAGACATGTATTTCTTTATTTTAAGCCTATTTTCATATTCTGTTAACATTTAACAAGTGTGAAATTTGATTTTGTCGTACTGTGTTATAGATAGCGTAATTGTTGTTATAATTATTTAGTTCCTATATCTCGACTTTTATCTTTTACATCAAGTTTAAGAACTATTTCATATATTCTATATTTGCTTGAAAAATAATTATTATACGTTAAGTTTTAATTTTTGTTTCAATAAACAACACTTATGTAACGGGTTTTATTTTTCACTCAAAAAACAAAACTTATGCTGTGATTTTTACTTTTCTGTTGTAGATTAAAGCTCACCATTTTTAAAACTTTAGTTTGCTGAATACCGACATCGTTTGATGTCACAAAAAATGTCTCCGATTAAAAGTCTCAAACTTAGAAACTTGAGAGCTCATCGCTCAAAAATAATTATTATCGATTGTTGACGTTCAAATTCGTTCAATAATGCTAAATTTAATTTTAAAGTGCCGGTTAAAAAATCCATAAATGATCCAACCGCCATAATAAAGACTCGAATATTGCACACACGTTAAGTCAGATGAACCCGGCAGCTCCACCACTGTAAGCGTTAACAGAAAATCACAAGCTGGATGTCCCAATAAGGCTCATAGTAAACTATAAATCGGCGCCTATTTGTATATTATCAAAATATATAAAGACGATTCTCCAAGATAATTTAGAGCTATGCAATGACCTTAGAATAACATACACAACGGAACTGACAGAAAAACTGAGGTACGTAAAATTCTCGAAACACAGCAAAATGGTATCCTTTGACATAAAGGACTTACCTCTACCTCTACCAGAGACAGAACTACTTTAAATTTAATAATAATATATACAGGCAAGCGAACGCACAGGAGATGGTAAACCCACTACGGCCATCCTCATGGACGTCTTCATGCAAACCCGAGAAGGAACTAAAGACAAAATTAGTTGATGGCATTATCTGCATAGTAACCAACAACAAAGCAAAATAAATGCTAGATTACCTCAACAAACAACATAAAAACGTAAAATGTACGATGCTAATAGAAAACGAAGGAAGAATAACCTATCTGGGTCTGAAAATCACGATAGACAAGATCGTAGGAAAGCCATAGAAAACCAACGGTCACAGATACAATAATACCGAGCACATAGACCAATTCACATCAACACAAAAAAGTGGCACTAAGGCAACTAGTAGATAAACAAAAATGAACACTTCTAACACTGGAAACATATAAGAAATTAGAATAGGATAAAATTAGAAGGGATCATGAAGCGCTAAAAGCAAGAACCAAAGAGAAAGGCGAGAAGGTTTGGACGATAATAACATATACAGGAAAGAAGACATACAAGTTAGCAAAATTTTCCAAAATGTACAACATTCAGACAGCATTTAAAACAGTAAATAACTTAGAGCAAATCGTATGACCCGGCACAAATACAGGCAAGGCGTATAATATATACTGACTTGCGAATGCCAATACAGCTACATTGGGGAGACGGGACGTAAACTAGGAACAAAGTTTCCCAAACACATACGGGACTATAACAAAAAGATACAGAAACTCAGTGTAATAACTGAGTCTAATTTTGCAAACCATATGTGCAACAATAAATAAAGTAAGCCGATGGAACGCACTCGAGAATATGGAAATATACAAACAGAAAACATTAGACGGAAGAATAATAAACGAGCTAACAAACAACCCTTAAAACTGGTTTGCAAATACAAAAAAAAAATAAGAACCAAGGTAGATCACCGGTTATCAATATATAGAACCAACACAAAATCTGAACTGCCTGCTAATAACAACATCATACAAACGCAACAGAAGACGTTAACTGAACAGAACGAAAAATGGCACTGCAGATGGCACAACCCTGAAACCGGTGTGTCTCCAAACCAAACTTGACACGGCATGACGGTAAATCGTTCCAATATACAACCTCTAATTATAAATGTTATTTTTGTTATAAATTCTGGTGATAAAGAAATTTGTAGATACTAAAAAAAATTTCAATTTTTTTCCGGCAGAAACTAAAACAAAAAAATTCGACAAATAACACTGTGGAACAAATTCAGGTTAGCAAAAGTTAGGTCGATTCTGAGATTGAGGGATGAAAATAGAGGCTAAATTAGAAGACCCATATCGCAGCGTTCGAATTTTTTTTTAATCAACCATCGAACTTTGCAGTCAAATGCCGATTTTCAGCATATTGTTTATATGATTTTTTGGCTATAACTCGTCGACTAATTAATAATTTTTTCAATCTGTTAAAGCCAAATTATTGCTAGAGACCTGTGCAACAATTAAAATTAAAAAAAAAATGGTTTAGAAAATTTTTATAGTGCTTATGAAGCAAAATGTTGGAAATTTTTTTTTTCATGCTTTTTTAAAATATTTTCCACAAATCTAAGTCTTTTTTGCTTTCTGTTTGATCTATAATATGCTTCTCAGCTTCTTCAATAAATTTCATTTGAAAAGAAAACAATCATAATACAAAACTTGCGTTTTCCAGCTTAATATTAATTTACTTCTCATTTCTTATGTACCAATTTTTTCAGTATTGGTTTTGAAGAAACATTGAAAAAGAAATTATAAAAATATGGAAAAAAATATAATTTTGAAATGTTAGTTATGAAAAGTTTTAAGTAAAAAAATTAAATAAATTAAATTAATGATTTGGCCAGTTGCCGTTTAGCAGGCGGCTGTGGATCAACATCACTGCTCTCTCTAATATCTTGGTCATCGTCATCATCATCAGAGAGGTCGTCGATAATTTCGCCCAACAGATATTCTGGAATTTTATCTTTGCCTTCCCCTTCTTCCTCTTTTTCCTCGTCTCCCTCTTCTTAAAAGGTGTTTTTATACCACCAACAAATTTCAGCGAGTATTGCATCTGAAGATTTCTTTCCTCTGTACCTGAAACGAAAAAAGTTTTCAATCGTTAAATTGTGCACTCTGACAAACCGAGGAAATATGCTATAACAATGTTAATGTAACATATGAGGAGCAAAAAATAAAACTTAACAAATAAGAGTTAAAATTAAATTTTTTCAATAAAAATTATAACCGTTACGGTACCTGGTTACGGTTTTCACATTAATGGTATGCCGAGTCGCTCAAATTCATTAATTAAATTTACTAGTACTATCCGTTGCCATATTTACAGTTCAAAAATTGCGTCAAATTTAAAATTAGTTGTATTGAAAACCCCTTTATGTGCGAAAATGCTCAGATCGGTAAATTTGAATAATAAAGTTCGTTTTGAGAATGTCTTACAAATGATTTTTTTACCGGAAAACAGCAAAACGACACTGTTTTTTTTTGGTTAAAGTTTTAAAACAAATTAGATTATATTAAAAAATCTTATAAAAAGCGCCGTTTAGCCGCAATTAACTTCAATAAGAATATTTATAGCGTATAACAATTCAGCCTCATTAAATAAAATTATTCACATTATTTTTTATTTGTTTTTTTTCAGCCACTGTTGAGCATAATGGAATATTGGCCTTACCAAGCAATATCATATGCCATCCGAATATTCCCTCTATTTTATTTGCATAGATGTAAAATCACATACATCTGTATCTATGCTTTTTTATACACATCCGTGTGTTTATTTTCACCGATCTATGATGTCACTTTAGCGATTAACTTTTAGCAGTCGGCATTTTGATGATTAATCGCAGCAAGGGATAAACAGTAATCGTTAATACCAGTATTCGACTGGCCAGCAAACTTGCCTAGTGAATAAAAAGTTACTTAGTATATTAACACAAAAACCAACAAAAAACGGGTAACTCTTTAACATTTGCTAATAAAAGCAAACAGAAAAACCTCACTCACACTTATGCAAATTATTCTAACATTAACGCTCATGTGCCGATAAATTAACTACAGTTCATTTAGTTCTCTTCATTCGTCTCCTGCTTTTCGAAATATACAAAATCATTATGACCTTTTTTTTATATACCGAAACAGGAGATCAAAACGCACAAGTGTGTCGTGTATGTAAATAAATGCATTAATATGCATTAGGGTGGGTCGAAAATACGATTTTTTTGAAGTTTTGTTGCTAATTGCAGACAAATTTTCGGTGAATGTCTTAGACTCGACCAAGCCCATCAAAGTTCAAAGTGTTCAACATTTTTTTGCGCCCTAGCGTTCACAAATTTAGTTCTCTACAAATAAATAAATAGGAGTAATATATACTAGGGATTTCAGTTCAAAAAAAATGTAAAGTTTTTGATATAATACTAATAACAGTTTGGCAAGTAAGCAGTTCGATGATTGGTCGAACTTCTACTGAACCAGCTAAAATTAATGTAATATGTATGGATACAAAAATTCCAAAAAAAATTTCTCATTTTAAAGGAGATAATTGCGATTTTTATTAAAGCGATAATATTTCTGTAAACACACCATGTATGTTGATTTTGTGCATAACAAATGACATTTATTTATTTTAACTAATTTCTACTACTATTTTTACAAATGCTACTACTAATTTCTTCCACTATTTTTACTAATTTCAACTATTATTTTGCAACGTTACTACTATTTTCTACCGCTAATTTTACCAATTTCTACTATTATTTTTACAAATGCTACTACTAATTTCTTCCAGTATTTTCTTTCATTTCAACTACTATTTTTACAACGTTACGACTATTTTCTACCACTAATTTTACTAATTTCTTCTATTTGTTTTTTCAAATACTACATCTAATTTTTACCACTATTTTTGTCAATTTCAACTACTATTTTTACAACGTTACTACTATTTTCTACCACTAATTTTACTAATTTCTTCTATTATTTTTACAAATACTACAACTAACTTTTACCACTATTTTTGTTAATTTCAACTACTATTTTTATAACGTTACTACTATTTTCTACCACTAATTTATTCTATTATTTTTTATAAATACTACAACTTATTTTTACCACTATTTTTACTAATTTCAACTACTATCTTTAAAACGTTACTGCTATTTTCTACCACTAATTTTACTAATTTCTGCTATTATTTTTACAAAAGCTACTACTAATTTTGCCACTAATGACTAATGATAATACTAATTTTTACCCCTATTTTCACTTATTCCAACTACTACGTTTACTAATGTTACTACTAAATTATTTTTACTAATTTCTACTATTATTTTTACTAATGCTGATAGTTACTGCTGCCATTAATAAGTAGTATTATTTATAATAATTTCTACTACTATTTTTACTAACTTCTACTACTTTATACCTAATGCTACTACTAATTACTACCATTACTTTTAGTAATGCTACTACTAATTTCTACTACTATTTTCTATTATACTACTACTACTTTTTTATAAATGGTACTACAGATTACTACTACTACTATTAACTACTAATACTATTAACGACAACTACTATTACTACTCCCATATTTAACTCTATCTCTTTGTAGAATCGGCAAAGAAGTCATGCTTCTCGCTCGCGCACTTAGGTACACGCGTAGTTTTTTAAATATTTTTTTTTACTAAATTAATTGGAATTTTTTTCCTGTCAAGTATACCCCCCCAAATTTGTATATACTAAGTAGATAATAATGTGTATTAGATTAAAGGTAGAGGTCATTTATTGATACCAAGTTTGTATAATAAAAGTTTGTTGAAATAAAAGTTTTTATTTTTCGAAGATCTCGAAACCCCTTTTTGCGCATGTAATGTAAGTTTGGACAAAAAGAATTAAATATATACCATTTTAATAAGAGAAAAAGGTGACCCATGGCCACATTTTTACTTTTTACATATAATAATTAAAATAACTTTGTAGCAATGGTCGAATTTCAAACTTCGAAGGCCCGTATCTAACTTCGAAAAATGGGGAAATCATTTTTTTACTTATGATTCAATCTCTTAAAAAAAATTTTTTCGTCCAATACTTAGACAAATATAATGGAAGAAATGTTATGCTAATAGGAATAAAAGTTCTAAAAAAAATCATATTTTCAGGCCCCCACCCTAGTAGGCGTGCAACTGAGGAAAATCACATGAATATGTCTAGGTATTTGTGAGAGAATAAATATATTTTAGTAAAATCTGCTACACTCGACTGAGCCCCGAAAGTGGCGCCAATGGCGGAAATTGCCCTAAAGTCATGTCAAGCATAAAATTTAGCCAAAGCAAATATTGTAAATATATTTGCATGTATTGTATGTAAAAGTATGAATGTGTGTGTGTGTGGGTGTGTGAATGTAATATGCTTGCTGTTTCTTGTCCATTGACCATGGCACATATGTAAAGGACATCTACGCCCTATGTTTGCTCGACATTTATTAACCTTTCGGTTGTTTACACGCATAATAAATGACAATTTACAAACCTCGCGATTTCAAAAGAGAGCCCAAAATATATCCAATCACACACATTCATTGCATAGTGAATATATTTGTGTGCGGGATATTTTGGTTTGTAGGCGTTTCGCTGTTATTTATAGTGCGTGTAACTACATTTTTTTTTTTTTTAATAGTAAATAGAATCAAGCGATTCTCTGCCATAGCGGGGAGCTGTTGTGGAGCTAATGAGCTTATTGACTGTCTGGCTTGATTTTGTATAAATAATTTTCGTGTTTACTGTGTAAGTACATATGTATGTACATACGTATTTGTGTTGGCATTGTGCGATATTTTTTTAAAATGTAATTCCCGCATAATTTTAATGTCATTCTGGGTATCCGGATGGCTTTATATATATTATTTATTTTTTTAATTACATGCCTTAATTGCACACTCAGTAATGTTAGTTTTTGCAAAAAAAAAAATTAATTCATCCAAAATTTATGTCCAGAGTAAATAATAACTTTCAATACATAAAATAACTGGATTTTAATTTTTTATGAAAGTGTAGCTCATTACATAAAAAACATCATATAAATAATCAAAATTTCACAATTTGTACAAAATTATTAAACAAAAATTAAAAAACAAAATCAACAAACTTGCACCAAAATTTTATTATTTTTTTAAGTAGAATTAAAAAAAAACATTTGGGATGCAGTTTGATAGCCCATTAAATTTTAATACTATGAATTTCAAGTGCTTAAAAAATACCGTAGATTTTTGGTCATTTTTTTAACTGAAGCAACCTCGAAATTTTGGAGTATGAAAAAAAAAAGCCTAACACAATGCTGCGAACAAAAAAATTGTTCAAAAATCCACCGGCTTCTATTACTCTACAATTGAATGGGCTATAAAATTACATACTTAATTTTTCCACATATTTTGAAAAGTTGATTTACATAATGAGTTAGATTTTTGTAAAAAGTGATTACAAAGACAATAAACAAAAGTCCAAAATTACTTCTATTATTTTCTCCAACACTGTATATGTGTATACCTCCGCATAGATAACTAGATAAGAAACCCTTTGGTTCGTGAAAGGGCTGTTAAAATGCGGAATAATGAAAAAAGAATGAAAAAATTCAAATTTGGGAATTTTAAAAGCAGTTTTAGGAGATTTTGTAACTTTCGCACCAATCTTAAAATTTATTAAACAAAAGTGCAGTAAAAAAGGAAAATGTGTAGGAGGAATGATTAGGATTTTTTTTTTAAATAAAATTGGAAAATATGAAATCAACATGACAATATAAAAATATCAAAGAAATTTACCGAAGTCTATAATACCAATTTAAAACTTTATGTATTTCTATATATGATTTATATACATTTGGAAGCATTTCAAAATCAATATACTCCCAGTTCTCCCAAAAACTAAATTTGAATCGGCATTGCTAATGATTTTTTTACTAGCTATAAACAATAATTGTTTGTGTACCAAATTCATCACTATATTCTTTACTATTCTTCAAAAATCAAATGCACATGCTTTTTAATATCTCAATACAAATATAAAAATTTTTTAGCAAAACGTTCACTCCTTTTTCCTATTCAACAAGAAAACGCACTGTTTTTGCCAATTATTTTGCGTATTTGACTCTGACAGCCCGTCTTTTTGTTTATCAATCGATAATTGGGAAACCGAAGTGGCAATGTTGCCATGATCAAACTCATATTCAGTACCTCAATTTTATGTTTAACTTATGCGAACTTCAAAAAGTTTATTCCTATCTTATTTGGTATTTCATTTTTCAAGCATCTGATAAGCCGCTTTATAAATATTTTCGAAATGAACGGCGCTCTAGTTCCAATTTATGTCACGGAATATCTGAAAACTCTAACTAGTTTGTCAAACAGCTGGCAACCCCCCTAAAGTGTATTTTTAAAACTAAGCTTTATTTTTTCGTTTTGGTGTCAAATCGGCACACAAATCGATATACAAGTAATAGTATTTCAGTGAGCATTATAATAAAATTGAACTACCCCTTCCAAACAGGTGGCAACTCTTTACAAACATATTTTCGTCTTTACCGCTACTCTATCACACCAGTAATGGAACTTTCCCTCTAAACCATTATTTAATTTGTGTTTTAATTTTAAAACAGGTGGCAGCCCTCAACAAAAAAATGTTTCAAATAAATTTTTCTTTTTTTCTTCTTTTTTGTTTGACACTAATAGTAACTTAATTCATTTATCACATTAATTTAAATGAATTTGTAATTTTCTTAGAACCAATGAATTTAATTTTCTAAAAAGATGGCAACCATTAAAAAATTTTTTTTTTGAATTTAGCTACCTTAAATCACTTTTATTTGGCACCAATATAATTTCCGGTGGCTTTATTAACCCTTTCGAAGGGATGGCAACCTTCTTCAAACATATTTTCGTCTTTACCGCTTTCTTTTCACACCAGTATTTTAATTTTTCTTTTAAATTATTATTTAATTTGTATTTCACTTTTAAAACAGCTGGCAGCCCTCAACAAAAAAATGTTTCAAATAAAGTTTACTTAGCCATTTTTCGTTTGGGACTCACGTGATAATACTTCATTCATCGTATTAATTTAAATGAACTTGATTTTCCAAAATGATGGCAATCCTGCTTAAATATTTTCGAAATTGAGCTACCTTAAATCGCTCTGATTTGGCACCAATATAATTTCCGATGGCAAGACTGCAATCCTACAAAAATAGTTTCGAAATTAAATTCCTTCTATCACTTGTGTATCACACCAGAGCTTAGTAGCATTTCCGTTAGCTTATTTAAGAAATTGAGCTAACTCTCCCAAACAGGTGGCAACTCTCTTCAAACACATTTTCATATTTACCTCTTTCCTTTCACCCCAGTTACGTTTTCTTCTTTAACCGATTAATTATTTAGTATATGACTTTTTGGACAGGTGGCAACCCTCACCAAAAATATTTTCCCAATAAAGCTTTATTTGACCTTTTTCGTTTGGCTTTCATGTTGGAATATTGTATTATATTTAATATATTAATTTATTTGAATTTAACCATTTTTAACATATGAAAAGCGTCTTCAAATAAATTTTCGAAATAAAAGTTTTTAAAACAACTTTGTTTAACATTGCTAGAGTAATAAATACATACATATTTGAGTTAACTTTTTAATAAGATTGAATTAACCCATTTCCAAATATTGTCTAAATAAATTGTCTACCAAAATATTTTCTTTATAAAAATTTCTTTTACTTATTTCGTACTGTAATATTTCATTTAACTTGGGAATTTAAGTTAATTTAGATGGTTGAACTGGTGGCAAATTTCTTCACAAATTGTGAAGAGGTTATACGCAAAGGGAGCACAAAAAATTTATTTGTTTGTGATTCTGTTTTTAAATACAAACTATGTTAATAAACGCAATAAAAGTTTATTTCGGCCTCTTTGGTTTTAAATATTATGATTTAAGTACACTGCTACTGTCGACGATCCCGTGGAAGTTCTCGATAAAAATAAAAAAAGTGTTTAGCTGTAAGCAAGAAGATTTTATTAGTGGATAGTTAAATCTAGGGTCACATGAAAAAATGGCAACTCTGGAAAAAAATTCCCATTTTTCATCACAATTTGTTTGTTAAATTAAAAAAAAATAAAATAAAAATATTATTTCTTCGGGCAATCTCTAGAAAATATATCTGAAAAAATTGAGTTCGACTTTCACACACCGATCGGTTGAGCCGTTTTTGAGAAATCGTGTCCCACTACTGTGGAAAATGCTACTTTGCGAAAAACGCGTTCAAAGTTTCAATTATGTCGAGTTGATTTCAACATTTCAGAGAATATACTCAAATATGTACATTAGCATGCCGAAAATTCAATGAAAACCCCATTTTTTATTTCTAACTGCCTATAACCTCTTAATATATAAAAATCTCGTCTGCGCGTTCCTTTACGGTAATCACGGGAAGAATTAATCCAATTTTAAAGTGTGTACTGCTGATTCCCATTTGCGAGATAAGCTTCTTTTTGTAATTTTAAATCTAAATCTACCTACAATACTATGGACTTTTGGACTCGATGGCACCCATTATCGAGATCTAAGTAATTTTTCAGCAAAAATTGTTGTTTTTTTCAGGCTCTTAATTCGCAATCTCGTCAATGTCAAAATACTCTACAGATTTCTAGTTAAATGGATGTCAGTATAATACGAACGCTCGGCCTTAAGCTTTTTTTTTGAATATGTATATACATATGTATATTGTATTTAGCACACAAACCCTTTCACAGTTCTTCTCCCGCAAGTTGAACTTTTAATACAAATTAATAAATATAAGCATTGACAAATATCTGAGTTATTATCCCCCGAAATTAATAAAAATTGCACTATTGAATTTATTATTACAAATGGATATTTTTTATAAAAGTAAATTTTTATTGTCAAACTTTAAATTTTCACAAACATGAGGATTTATGTCCCTACATATTCACTCTCTGTTTAAAATAAGTTCGCATATTTTCCATATTAAGCTGCCAAACCCCAGCGCAGCATTGAAGATCTTAGCTCACCATGAAAATTTAACGGTAATTTATCATTTCTTATGCTCGTAAATTCTCCTCTGCTTATCGTGTAACATGGATGTATGCACTTGCCGATATCTACATATTATGTTGATACCCTGTCGGTAAAAAAAAACAGATAGTCTAAGCAAAATTTACCAATTTAAAAAAATATTTGAAAATCAATATATACATAGGTATTATATTATATTTTTTGATCTCACTTGCACCAAGTGTATATGGAAATATGTAGCTACTACATATACTTGCCAAAAAATTAGAAGCA
Source organism: Anomoia purmunda (assembly GCA_951828415.1). Classification (NCBI taxonomy): domain Eukaryota; kingdom Metazoa; phylum Arthropoda; class Insecta; order Diptera; family Tephritidae; genus Anomoia; species Anomoia purmunda. The sequence goes on from OX639996.1 coordinate 16,150,945, forward strand.
CTGTCATATATCAGAATTTTTCAACTTTTTATTTGTGAAGTGCTACGTTAATATTTTTTATTATGATTTATTTTTAACAAATTCAAGTTAAATATATATTAAGAGCTAATTAGGCAATGAACAAAGAACGTATTGTAGATTACAAAGAAGTAGGATCAGTGAAATTATATTATATGGTGAAGTAAGCTAAAATATGCTGGTGGCATATTCGAAATTGAAAAAATGCAACTTCTTAGTAATCTACCTCCTTTGCCAATTAATAATCAAATTTTACTGTACCGTTACTTTTGAATAACCACACGTATATCGGACATTATTTTGTGATAATTACTTTATCGCTGTGGAATTGTTGTGAAAATATAAATATTTCTCGATAAAATTAAATTCGATCAATAAAGAAATTGTGATTATTTTATTTGAAGCATATTTTAGAGTAGGTAGGTTAGTTTCCGAACATAACGCTGTTATTGTTGTGAAAATGAAATAATACAATAGATCATATCGTGCAATAGCAAAAACGTATAAAGTTAGCCCTACTATTGTGTCTAGAGTGCAGAAAGTACCAGAAACCACGATTTGTTGCCAATTCCAAAGGCCTGTAGGTGACAGAGTAGCGAAAGAAAGTCGAAAATAACGAATTACCGGATGGTCATGCCAAAATTAACCGCACGGATGGAAACAAAGACTAATTTTGGCGAAACTGCACAATAACTTCGCGGATACCTATCGGAGTAAAGTAAATGATTTCTTAAAACTAAAGCGGTTGTATTTAGCGATAAATTTTGAATTGAAGAGGTCACTCGTAAGCGGAACGATAAATATAGACCAATATTTACTTCCTTACCTTCCTGCACTGCAAAAAAAAAATTCCAATTTTTTTGTCGCAACAAAATATTTTAAAAAAATTTTCCTGGGGCTGAAATGTTACAAATTATTAAAATGAATAAATTATTTTCTGTAAAAAACAATACAAAATCGTAGTTTTAAAAAGTTCAAAAATGAAAGAACTTTCATGTCTTATGTGGATGCTCTCACGTTTCTAATTTTTTGGTAGCGTTTAGTGTGTGTATTATTATAATTTTTTTGTGGTAAAATATATTTTCAATGTACTATATGTATATCTTTACAAAAACATTTGATTAGTTTTATTAATAATTATTTTGTAGATAAATTTCAGCTGTATATATTTGGGTTAAAATAGCCAGCTTTATAGCTGGTCGAAATTAACCTTTTTTTAATTTTGATTTTAAAAGTATTTTGTTAGGACTTTTGCTAGTCTTTAAAGCCTTTTATTTTAGTTATTTTTTCACATAAAGTGAAGAAATTAAAACAAATCCCAAAGTCTAATAAAAAAAAACGGTTCAATATTGGCCAGCTATAACTCAGAATATTTTTAACCAATCCATACAAATTTTATGTCGTTAAAAGCGCATTGATCTGTCTGATCGCACTTAACAGTTAAGCAATAAAGAATTGTTAATGAAGTGATACCTCAAAAAAAAAAAACAATTGCCGTCATCTGCCTATTCATACAAATCAATTTAAATAATGTGTGTTTGAGCCTGGCAGGTACATATTATCGTCCTCAATACATGAATTTCTTTCCACCTTCTATCTGTAAAGCAGTGTAATTGAACCAGAAATCGACACTCATAATTAGGGCAACTCAAAGTATGCAACAGCATGTTTCTCAATAGGCTTGCTATCATGGAATATGTTTAATACAAACACGAATCATAAAAACTCAATGATTTTGAGCAACATTTATTTCGGCATATTTTGCTTATTTTGCAATAAATGCATGTTATTGCTTATTTCATAATAAAATGCATATTTTTAGCTAATTTACATTTTTTTTTTAAATAAACATTTTAATAGTGTGAACACTATTTTCGAACATGAGCAACTTCGAAAGTATGCATAAAACCTGTTTGCGGGCAACACTACCACACCTGTCAAGTTGACATGTCAAAAAGACAACTTGCCGCTCAAATTCACTTGATTTTTCTTGTTTGCTAATAAAGTATGCCAAAAGTAAAGCAAAAGGAATCATCAAAGATTGCTTTGATAGTTCAAAAGTATCCTATATTAAAGATAGATGGTCAAATACTTTACTGCAAGGCATGTGAAAAACAAGTTTCCGGAGGTAAAATATTTTCTATAAAACAGCATTTAAACGGCGCAACGCATAAGGCTCTGGAAGCAAAAGCATCAAAAGGTATGTCTAACCAACAATTTATTGGTGAAGATGCATCAAAAAGCACCCAATTCTCACGTGAATTAAGCAAAGCTCTTGTGGCTGCGGATATACCTTTGTATAAAATGAGGAACAAAAACCGGGCATCAATATTTGAAAAGTATTTGGGTTACAATATTCCCTCTGAAGCGACACTGCGCCGTAATGTTAATTACATCTACACGGAAACGATGGAAAAAATTATATCTGAAGGGGGAAATCATTACGTATGGATTTCCATAGACGAAACGACTGATGCCATAGGGCGCTATATTGGAAATGTAATCATAGGAATAATGGATCCGAATTTAGCATCACCTAAGAAAATGTTGTTGAATACAGCTATTTTAGAAAAAGCAGACCATTCCACAATCGCACAGCTTTTAGACGATTCAATTAAACTTTTAGGAGTAAATTTCAATAAATCAAAAATATTACTTTTCATCAGCGATGCGGCCCCATATATGAAGAAAGCAGCCACAACCATAAAGGTGTTTTATCCCAACGTGACACACGTGACATGCTTGGCTCATGCATTACACAGAGTATGCGAAAAAATACGAGACCTCAACCCAAAAATTGATGGTTTCATTGCAAATGTGAAAAAGGTTTTCAACAAAGCACCTTCCCGTATTTCAAAATTTAAGGAAATGGAACCAGATATTCCACAACCGCCTCAACCAATTGTAACTCGTTGGGGCACGTGGCTGGAGGCAGTGCATTATTATGTGACATATTTTGAAAAAGTTAAAAAAATCGTTAATAGCTTCAATTGTGAGGACTCTCGGAGCATAAAAATATCGCAAGAACTATTTGCAGCAAATGATGTCCAGCAGCAGCTCATTTTCATTGATGCAAATTACTATTTTTTAGCTTCGTCTATACAAAAGTTAGAAAAGTCTGGAATGGAGCTAAGTGAGCAAGTCTCTATTGTTAATAGTGCGAAAGAAGCAATCTGTAAGACTAAGTCCTTAGAAATTACGGCTAAATTCAATTATGTTTTAAAAAACAATCCGGGTTACGATGTAGTTCAAAAAATAGAAAAAATCCTATCTACAGATAAATGTAGTGTTAATGTTAATTTAGATATGTATACAAGCAAGGAAATTGTAGCATTCAAATATGCTCCAATCACATCAGTTGATGTTGAACGGAGTTTCTCAATGTATAAATCTCTTTTCCGTGACAATCGCCAAAGTTTTAATTTTGAAAATTTAAAAGAACATTTTGTTATTTATTGCAACAATAATATGTTGTGGATTTTTTGTTTGATACTAATTATTTTATACATAAGAAATGTGTTCATGGAACAAGAAGTTCATTTTTTTTTGTTCATTGTTTAATCTGTAAAACATAACACATGTATTCATGTTCTTTTCATGTTAATTTTTAATATTTCACTTAAAAAGAATGTGAAAAATGAATGGAAAAACTTAATTATTTTAATAAAAAATTCATAAATTAAGAAAAATTGTTGTTGTTTATATGAATTTGCAACAAAATAACACAATTTATAGATGCATATTTTCAGCTTATTTTTAAAATATAAGTGCTTATTTTAGAGCATATTTTGAGTTGCCCTACTCATAATACTTTGTTGATGCTCGTAGTAGTGGTGTAATTATTTTTCGTTTGTATACTAAATTTAAATTAAAATGTATTTTTGTTTAAATGAAAGATACAAATTTTATAGTTACTACAAAGTAGAGTCTATATATTTTCAATTAATTAGAAATGGATAGGTTTGAAAGTAGTTGGTAATTAGAATACTGAAAATTAATCTAATTTTGATGTTCTTTCTGTCAAAAATATTTAAAAGTAGTTGAAATCAAATGCAGTGCCTGATAATTGACTTGCTGCTAGGACATCGCCATATTAATAAAGTTAGCTTCGTACAAAGACACAGAACGAATTTCAACCACTTGGAGTTGGTAAACAAGTACTTTTGAAATTGCTTTTAAAGCAATTCCATTTCCGGCACATGCAGTTATGTGAAAAGATAGGGGGACGACATTTTGACCAGTTTTTGGTTATTATTCATTTGTTTGTTATTTTGTTTTATGAAAGTCTAACTCATTATAAAATAAACACCAATTAAATGGACATTTCAAACTTTGTAGAAAAAATAGGAAAAGTAAAAGAAATTTCATAAAATTTTCAAATTTTTATGCAGTTTTCTAGCAATTTAAATAAGATTTTCGAGTGTACTTCGTATGGAAAAAATTGCGTGGCACGGTCAGTAAAGAATTTATCAAAAATCAACGGAAATTTTTAGTTACTAAGGATTTACACTTTAGAATCCCAAAACTTAAATATAAAACACCAAATTTAAAGGAAGGTCTAATTAAAAGGCTTTAAAATTTGTTGAAATTTTTTTTGAGTTTTCTCTTATTTTCTCTTATTTTCTACGAATTTTAAAATGTCGATTTATACGGCGTTTCTTATATAACGCGCTAGACTTTTATAAACAAAAGTAACAAACATACAACATACAAAAGAAGTATAACCAAAACTGATCAAAATGTCGTGTACCTATTTTTTTCACATAACTATATGTGCAGATATCTCAAATGTGTCAACATCACATTGACACTACAAATGCGAAATGTGACACACAAAAATTTCATTTACAACCTTTATCATCTTCACTACTCTTAAGGAAGGGAACGCACTATTGGAAAAGGGAAACAAATAGTCGGGATAAAAAATAGACGCGCATTGGCACTGAGCACACTTTACTTTTACGCAGCTTGCATTGACAAATTGCGACAATAGCTTGAACAAAGTTACCCTTAGAACTACATGTAACTCATACAAGCGCATTTACAATCACGCATTACGGGCTTATTGGTTTTAACAGGGTGACCAGTGAATGAAGGGCAATAGTTAAACTGTCGCATAGGCAAGATTACTAATCACCGAATAGAAAAATGAGACGTTAGAAAAAGTGCCAGACATTTGTTATAATTTTAAAAAATATTTTATGGCAACTCTAACTGGTCCGGATTTTGTTAAGATTTTCTAAAAATATACGTATCCAGTAATAAAACGTTCGATGAATTTGGAAAAAATTAGCTCGATTTTTTTTATGCCCTACCAAAGTTCTCATAACCCGTCCTAAGTTGTCTTAAAAAAGTGTAAAGAATTGTTAAAATATGTTCAGAGTAAAATGAAAGGGTGACAGTAGAATTTCACACAATTATTTTTGCAGAACATTTTAACCCAATAGCACCAAAAATTGGAAAGTCATTCAGATGCTCAAATTAGATAAGACCTATGAGAGCTCAAAAAAGTGTTGCATATTTCAAGGGGAAATATTTATTTTTATTTTTTTCTGTAGACTTACTTTTTTTGTATAAAAGTTTTATCTATCACTTTCAGCTGGGAGCTAATGGATTAAAATATTCTACGAAAACAATTTCCATGAAATTATACTGTAAATATCTTAACCGCATATATAGTTTTACTATTGGCACTCGGATTTCGATTTGTATAAAACATAAAATGCTTTTTTGTAAGTTTTCTAAAAACAACTGTAATATTAAAATTTTTTCCTTTTTTTGCCTATGAGGTATAAATTTGAATGCAGTTGTTGTTGTTCAAAATGGGGGTCTTATTTTCCAATAATCAAACTGACTCTCTTATTGAAAGTTCTTTAAAAGAGAGTATAAATAAGTGTTGCAGATTTCAAGGGGGCATATTTTTTTATTTTTTTCTGTGGACTTTTACGTTTTTTGTATAAAAATTTTATCTGAAAAAATCGCTGACAAAATTTATCGCAGAATACGGTAAAGATTTCTTAAATTCGTATTTTGAGAGGTTTCTTAAAGTAAGGGTCAAAATGACAGACACTTTTAGCTGGGAGCTTATGGGTTAATAAATTCTACGAAATTTTTGCTTTGAAATTTTACTGTAAATATCTTAACCATATACATATATTTTTGATATTTGCGATTTGTGCCGAAAACAATGCTTTTTGGAAGTTTTCAAAGGCATATTGCAGTACTAGTTGTTAATTGCCTTTTGTATATGTATCTAGAAAACGCATTTCGTTTTCTTCCACTATAACTTGTCGAAAATTTAATTAAATTTGACTTTTCAAACAGGTGGCAACTCTCTCAAAAATGTAGGTTTTAACCCTGTCCTCGCCGAAGCGACCCATTTGAGACACATATTTTAGTATTATATATACTTGTCTATAGTTTAATTAATTTAATTTGTGTATAAGTTAATTAAATTTCACTTTTCAAGCAGGTGGCAACGCTCTTCCAATCAAACAAAACCATGCCTAATAGCTTTCCAATGTGGAAACTATTAACTATGCATTGTGGCAGGTGACAATACTATACAAATATTTTTTGGAAATTAAACTTTCTTCTTGTAAAATTTTATTTAACTTATTGATTGTACTACTTAGTTAATTTAGGTGGCAACCTTCTTTTAAAATATTGTGAAATTCAAGCTTTCGTTTGATACCCATATTTCAGTATTTCATCTCACTGAGTACTTTAACTGAATTTAAGATTAAAAAAATGTGGCAACTCCACAGTTATTGGGACCCTTACAATGAACTATATATACATAAATACATATGTGACAAATCTTATCCAAATCTGTCAAGTTCTCATTTAGCAACTGTAATTGAATTGCGCTGAAAAACAAAATGTGCGCCTAGAGCGCCTCCTGTGGAATATTTTTGGACTTTGCTTCTTTCCTAAACCTTCGTGGAGCAATTTTAAGTTTTTTAAGCAGCCGAACAAACCACGATTGATTTTTCTATATATATGTGGATTGAAAATGTAACATATCTTATCTATGTGGGACCAATACCAACCCAATAACGTATTTCTCTATTATTTAGTTATTTTTACTGAAAGTTATATTAAGCCCTTATTTTTTATTTGCTCGCCGACTGAATTGATAAAATTGAATCCGAAAATCTAGTTGTCTATAAAATTAGACCCAAGCGTCCAATCTATGCGGATATGTGGCGGTCCATGACGTTCCGGACACCCTATATATATTTATCTGTTAGACCGCAAGTGGAGCTGGGCTGGAGTTCGTAACATAAGGCTCTTACTTTTATTAAACTAATGAGTATAGTAATTTAACAGTCTTGAGCAGAGTTTCATTGAAATGCACAAATGAGAGGCTGCTGGCTCATAGCATTATTTTTTATTCTATATTTTATGTGCATACATCAAAAATTTTATATATAAAGAACTTCTCTAGAACTTTTCCACAACTCAACATGGTATGCGGGAATCGCCAAAAAAAATAGCCACCAAACGTCCGCCTTTGTATGCTGTGCAGAAAAAGCGAAAGCGAAATTATTATGAACTTCTGTTCGTTAAAAGCAGTGGCAGTTGGCGACAATGAGTTGAGTAAGTAGCAAAAAGTAACTATAGCCGTAAAGTAGGTGTTTCCTGGAACCTACATATTGTATATAAATATTCAGCATGTACTACATAAAAGTAAAAAAACAAAACTTACCCATTTATTATAATATGCACATAGATATTCGAGTAGGTAACAGTATTTGTATACATCTCAAACCAAAAAAATATTATAGTACTTTATTTCAGTTCAACAACTTTTTTCGTTTTAGCAATAAGTTAGGTGGCTTGCGGCGAGCCATTTTACTTTGGTCAGACGACGCTATTAATTATCAAGTCATCGCCTTACAGCGAAAATAATTAACCAAATGAGATTTATATTTTTTAGGTATGAAGGAGTGGACGTAGATTAGCACGATATTAAAGTGTCTCATGGCTGAAACCAAAAAAAAATAATAATACAAGTACAGTTGTTTTTCAATGCTTTTAAAAAATTTATTTTCCAAATATTAGTTGTAAACTGTTACCAGTGCAACTAAAAAGGAATTCACTTAATAACACTTTTAAAATGAACCACTCAGCGTGGAATTATTGCAAAACTTTTTTTAATTTTTTTATCAGCATTTCTATTTCACTGAGCCTTCACTTTGCACGTAAGTTTAGCTTCAATACTCCGTTATTTTAACAAAAATCTAAAATGTAGTAATTTTTTTCTTCCTTCAACTTCTAGCTATGCTTTGGCTGGAACCAAAATAAAAGACTATCTATATTTATTACTTGGATGAAATAACAAAATTTAAATATCGAAACTGCAAACTGTGAATAAGTCTTCAATTTAATTTTTTCTTCATTTTTATATTTAAATTATTGTGTGCCTGGTATAACGTGCACACTTTCGAGAATATGTAAATGTATTCAAAACTACGGTACACCAAGTTAAGGGGCTATAAAAAATCAAATATATAGTAAATTTTTGAGAGGGATGCCACATGTTTGAAACGTCAAATTTGATTATATTATCCAAAAGTATTTACGATATTAAATAGCATCAAATTATTCGTTTCGCTATGAAGAAGATATATAACAAGCTATATTTGAAAGAGGGTTGCCACCTGATAGAAAAATCGAATTAAATTAAATTATGCGCATTATATGAAATACTATATTATGGGTGTCAAAAAATTCATCTCGGCGAGGTGAAGGCTCAAACCTATTGTACATTTTGTAGAGGATTGCCACCTGTTTGTGAAGTCGAAGTTATTACTATTATGCACAAGTTATATGAATATTATTAAAATATGGATGCCAAGCAGTTCGTTTTACTGGGGAAAAGGTTTATAGCTTGCTTTACTTCGAAGGGCGTTGCCACCTGTTTCGAAATAAAAATTTAATTTAATTGTATACAAGCATATCAAATATTAAAATATGAGTGGCAAACCCTTCGTCTAGCAGCGGAAAAGCTGCATGCTATTATTTTAAGAGGGTTGCCACCTATTTTTTGCAACAGAAATCGAAATGTGCTTGCTAGTTAATATAAGAATGGCATGCCAAAAGTTAACAAAACTTTAGAAAGCTTTACTTTCCAAATATTTTGAGAGAAGGTTGCCACCTGTTAAAATGCAAATTAACCTAACATTTTGTAATATGAGTGTCACACTCAAAGTTTTATGAAAGCTTAATTTTGAAAATATCTTAAGAGAGGGTTACCACCTTTTGAAAATATAATTAAAATTGTAAGTCAAATAAAATGTTGAAATGTGGGTATCAAAGGAAGGAAGTTTACGGGATGAGGTTGCTACTTACAAAAAAAGTTAATTAAATAAAATTATTAAATTAAAGGATATATCACGGCATGAGATTCAAAGGAAGTTGACTTAAAAGACTTAATCATGAAAATGTTTATCAATAATGTTGCCACGTGTTTACAAATATTAATTTAATGCAATATTTAAGCTTACTGAACGTGTAAGAGTATTGCTCTGAAATGAAAGCGCTTATACGAAAAAATTTTTAATGATGGTTGCCACCTTTTAAAGAATGTGGTTTTAATTTAATTGATAATATAAATGCAAATTTTATTATACTGGTGTTTTCACTGCCCTGTCGTAGGGCAACCGCTATTAGAAAAATCTTTTCTATCATTTTTGAGTTTACAGGACCATACCGAATGAAGCGCGCATACGCTTTACACTTGGCTATGACGGCCGCTCGGCTAAAAGCGAGCCTAAGTGAAATCGATTATACTCTTTTCACCAACTTTTAGCGAATTTACTACATGATTTAATAATATATCGATTATTTAGATATTTGCAAATTACCGTTGTATGAGAGGATGTTGTAAATCGATTGATGCACGACAAGGCAGTTCGGAACCATCTAAAAATAACAGGCTACTTAAAGAATCCCGATATTTGGATTGCCCAAGCTTTAACACAAATTCATTTAATTGACCGAATTACCATCACTGAAACGCTGCTGAATTGTAACGAAATCGACCCGTTTTTGAATCGATTAATTAAGTGGAATGGCAAAAAAAATTCACAATAAGAATTTAACAACCTAAAAGCTGCTAAAAATCACTTGTCCAAATTTTTCACCAATAAAACACAGAAGCTCTACATTGATGGATTTATGAACCAACCTGAAAAATGGCAAAAAGTTATTACCGTGGATTGTGATCAATTTTTTCACAAATGTGGGAACTTTAGTTAAATATTTAAAGTCATTCGCTAAAATAGTTGGAATTTTCTTCAACTAAAACTTCAGTTCCTATACATGCATAGTACCATGGAAACGAAAATATTTGGCCAAGTTTATATTTAATTTAAAAAACCACACAAAATCAGATCGAAAACGTGCATTATTTGGCACACATGAACAGATTTGCGAATAACATAACTATTCTATGATATGAAATTAAAACGAATGCAGAAAGTTGATTGCTTTCGGTGCGTCATTGTTTTTACTTTCTTCACATAATATCAAGAGGATCTATAGATATTCATTTTTAGAAAATAATTGTTATTTCTTGAGTTGTTTTTATCACTTAGAAAATGAAACTTAAAGCGAACGCACTCTAATTCAGAACAATACGTTTAGCTTTATGCAACAGAAGTACCCATAAATTAAGTTCTATTTTCTGAGCGATAGAAAAAACTCACGAAATAAGGACAATATTCCAAGCAAGGAATAAAACTCAACAAATAACGACTAAAATGTAATTTTATTAATAAAAGTTATAACCATTGCGGACTCTGGTTTTTAATGTGAGAATTTTCCATGACGTAAAACTAATCATATACTTAAATATCTAACTAATCATATGCACATACAATAACAACATGTGCCGAAATTATTTGGTATACTCGTACTACAAGCTAAAGGATAGGCGTTAAAAGGCGGTTTGGAATATCCTATAATTTGCCCCTGTTATATGAATCTAATTTGGATTTCCTGTACAAGCCATAATTTATGTATGTATGTAAGTGCAAAGGGTGCATATATATAGATATATATATTTACTTATATGTACAATATTATATATTCACGTACTTGTATGACATTGGACAAAGTATTTGATAACCTTAATTCAATTTAGCCGACAAGCTTATAACATGAAAATAGTGTCAGCGCAGTTATAAAAATAAAAAGCTGGCTGTGGATTGCTAAATAGCTTACAAACAGATTCAAACACATCTAGTACTTTTTAGAACCCAATCTAAATAGTAATTATCAAGCTTTATTTCTTTGCAAGCGTAGGAAATAACAAATTTTTTCTTAATTTTATTTTTTTCTTAGAAAATAAATTTGTACATATTTTTTCCGCGATAAGCGTTATACATATTACGTATGCAAGATTTTCATTTTAAATCAAATATTTTTCAAGTTAAACGAAACTATTTTCAAATTGAACTAAACAATTTTCAAATTAAGCGAAACTATTTTCAAAATAAATGTAACCTAAAATAAATGAAACTTTATAGAATTGAAATTAAATCATTGTTATATAATTAATGAAAATTTCGGTTATGCTTTTTCTTAAACCCAATTGTTAGCTCTTACTGTGAATTCGCTGTTATTGCTATTGTTTTTTTTTGTGTTTTGCTTTGAAATATGTATTTTTTTTAGTCAGTAAAAATACTTGTTGTTGTTGCATCGCTTCAATGTTTCAATGTTTCAATGTGCCTTGGTTAATGCTATGAACTGTCACTGTCACCTATTGTTGTTGGTTGCTGTTTTGCTGTTAAAAAAACTGTTTGCCATTATTGTAAATTCACCCATTATTGTCGGTTATTGATAACAGTTGTATGGATTTATTATCATTGATAAAAAGAGTGAACATATACGCAGTATTATTTGGAAATTTATATTAAAATGTTAAAAAAAAATGCAACCCCTATCATCTGGAAAAAATTTTAGACGATTATGGAAAATGAACTGGGAATAAAATGAAAGAGTATTAAAAAAAAAATATTTGAAAAATTGAACAATGCTAACAAAACTTTTAATCGTTCTGTCGTTTGTCTGCTTCTTCTGCGCTTCTTCCTCTTGTGTTTTGGACTTTTTCTCTGCTCTTTCATTAGCTAGCAACGTTATAACGTCACATTCAGTTACTCTCAACGCAGAAGGGCAATCGTTTTTTTTTTCCATCATTGGCCCCGTTTTAATGTAGCCGAGTTGCAAACGAACGCTCCAACTCGGATAAAATTTTCTTTAGTTGCAAAAGCAAAGCTGTTAGCATCTTTCATGAAAGTTGCGATTTGTTTAGTGCTACTTAAGAACAGAAAATAGTTGTGCCGGCGATTTTTAGATTTATGTAGCTATATATTTACAAATACTATGCAAATAAAAACGAATTAGGTATTAAACTAAAATTTTAAATGTATTTTCTTAGGGTTCATTCACAATAGCGCAATTTATTCACTTCCCTACACTACATCTTAGGTCGGATATCATTTTACCGAGTTGGCTCAACTTGCATATTTTTCTGAGTTTGCGTTGTTGCTTTACATGCAATTTGTTATCCTACATAGTGTTCGTTTGCAACTAGGTTACAAAGAAACAGGCCCATTATTGAGCACGTGGCAAAAGGGGCGAAAGAGTTATTATCGTTCTGCCAACCACGAAGGGAAGGAACGTGATTTCTGCTATGAATAATGCTGGCATTGTTCACCAAAAAAAATAGTTCTCTTTAAACTGTCAATCCACCACGTTTCCAGATTTTTCTTCGAGAGCTTTTAGAAAAAACTATTAAAAGTAGCCCAGATTTTAAAAATTCATTTTTGATTATGGATAATGCTAGAGAGAATACAAAATATCACCTTACCCTTCTGTTCTTAAACTGATAGAGAAAGCATTATCCAAGTTAAAATCGTATGACCGATGACTACTAAGGAATATAACTTCTGACCATAGCATAGTCAGTATAATTGAAGAAAATATCGCACAAGTTAATCAAAATTATTGTTATGTTATGGACATGTTCATCCAAATCCCGAACGCGGCGAGAGGCTAACCCTTTTTTAATTTATAATTTTTATAAGTGTTGTTTAATGGCTTTTTTTGTCATGGTTTTATTTGATTTGAGTAAAGTTTCGGTTTTTTTTAATAAACTTTATCTTATTATGAATAAAGTTTAATTTATTTTGAATAAAGTTTAGCTTAACTTACAAATTTTTTAATTTAATTTGAAAATAGTTTAGTTTAGTTTGAAAATGGTTCCGATCAATTTGAAAATAGTTTCGTTTAATTAAAAAAGGAAAATGTTACAAATGTTTTATATAAATCCAGTTTCTGTGCTTAAAATATCATTAATCGATTTGAGCTCGAAGTTAGCCCCTGCAAGTTCTTATATATTAAATTAAATGAGAGGTAATTATTTTATTTTGTAAACAAAACACAAAACTCTAAAACAAAACTATTATTTTCATACCAAAAAAAAAAACAAACAAACTAATATTTTTTGAACTATAAAGAAGAATCAACCAATAACTCAAACAAAACCATACCAAACTTTTATTTTCTAAGCAAACAAAAAACTTTTACTTTCTTATTACAGAAATTTGCTGTTACTTTTCAACCAAAAAGGTGAAATTCAAAAAAAAAACCTTTCATTTTCTAACCAAAAAAAAAAAACTCAAAAGAAAAACTATTATTAGAAATAAATATTACTCGAAAAAGTAACTCAAATAAAAGTAAAAAAATAACCTTGTTTTCTAAGCAATAAAAAATTCCAAAAAATGACTTTTCTGAGCAATAAATAAAATGCAATGAACAGCCCAAACAAAACTCAAAAAATAACTCTTATTTACTAAGCAAAAAATAGAGCTCATAACATAACTTTTATTATTTTATAAAATAAACCCAAAACAAAACTTACTGTCTAAGCTAAAATTAAAACTCAAAGCTTTACTTTTATTTTCTAAACAAAAAAATAACTTTTACTTTCTCATTACAAAAACTTACTGTTACTTACCAAAAAGGTGAAATTAAAAAAAAAACCTTTTATTATCTAAGCAAAAAAAACCCCCAAAAAACTATTATTATTTTCGGATCCATAAATAAGCCTAAAAAAACACCAACAAAAATCACAAAATAACTTTTTTTTCTAAGCAATAAAAAATACCGCGCTATGACTTTTCTGAGCAATAAAGAAAACTCAATAAACAGCTCAAATAAAACTAAAAAAAAACCAAAAAATAGATGTCATAAAATAACTTTTAATATTTCACAAAATAAAACCCAAGAAATAAATTTTCTAAGCTAAAATTAAAACTCAAAGAGTAACTTTTATTTTCTAAACAAAACACAAAGTCAAAAGAACAGCAATAAATAAGTCTCAAAAAATAAATTTTATTTTCTAAAGCAATAGGGTACCTATTCCCGTTTCACGTGAATTGAGCTGTCAAAGTCTATAAAAATTTGTTTTGCCTTGAAATATGCGTGAAATCACTGCAGCATTTTCACCGCAGCTGTTCACGCTATGAAAAAATTTACAATAATCAAGCTAGAAACATTTTTTCACTGCTATTTAAAATGTAAGTGTCATTTCGAATTGCGTGAAAAGTGACAGTTTGGCACTTCAATTACAGAATTGTTATTGTGTTGCTTATCTCTTTTTCAATTTTTACAGCATCTTTTAGGCGCCTAAGTAATTTTGATAGCTGTGAAATTTTTTGGCGTGAAATAAAACGAAATTTTCCAACGAAATTACACGGCTATGAACAGGGTACAGACCACGTCTCAACTCATTATATGTAAGTCGTACGTAAGTAAATTAAGTTAACATTTCTGAACAAACTTTAGAATAAAACCATTCATTCTGCATGCTCAAGATACAATGACACTGATTTTTTTATTTCATATATCCTGTGTATAATCCAAATGAATTTAGCTTTTAAAACAGGTGGCAGCCTTCATCAAAATATACAAATAAATTTTTTCCTAGCGAAGCAAATGGTTTGACATCCATATTTTACAATTTAGTATAGCTTGCCTAGTCTTATCAAATACATATTTTCAATCAGGTGGCAACCTTCTTATGCTATAAGCCTTCTCCTCAACGCACTGGAAGAGTTTTTCTTCTATATTATCGTATTTCGTATAACTTGTGAATAATTTAATTAAGTTCGACATTTCAAACAGGTGGCATCCCTCATAAAGTTAGCTATGAACTTTATTGCTAAAGCAATCCGTTTAGCAGCCATATTTTAATATTTTATTTAACACGTACATATATTATTTAATTAAATACTACTGATTGTGTTAATCTCCAAACCGATCTGAATAATTTCTCTAATTGGTGTATATCAAATAAATTGTATTTAAATGTTAAAAAGTGTTGCACTGTTACTTTTGCTAAAAAGTCCAATACAGTGGTTTTGAATATGTATTACATGGACATAAATTGTATCGTATTAACACCACTAAGGATCTTGGTATAGTTTTCGATTCTAAACTGTCATTTTCAACCCATGTGGATTATGTTGTTTCGAAATCCTTCACTATGATTGGTTTCATACGACGGAATACTACCGACTTTATTGACCCGTTGACACTCAAAGCTCTTTATTTATCCTTAGTGCGTAGTAACTTAGACTACTGTTGCATAGTTTGGAATCCGTACTATTAACTACATACAAATAAAGTTGAGAAGGTCCAAAGGGTATTTACAAAAATGGCCTTGCGTAGTATACCATGGCCTAATGGTCTTCCAAACTATATTGGCTGGCGCAAATTACTCGGCTTACAGAGCTTAGAAGACAGAAGAACATATTTTTCTATTGTATTTGTATATAATCTTATAAACTCTAATATAAATTGTGAGCTCATCGCTGACCTAGTTAAGTTTCAGGCCCCATGTCGTAATTTAAGAAGAAACCGTTTGTTCGTAGAAAACATACATACAACTAATTATGGATTTAATGAACCAATCACAAAATGCGTTCTGTTATGCAATCATGCTGAAGATCTTAACTTCAACTTAAACATAAGTAGCTTTAAGTTAAATTTGTTTAAATACTTTAACTAATGTTTAGTCTGTTAGAATAAATCGGTAGACGAATAAATAATAAATAAATAAAGAAATAATTAAATTCGATTTTTCGAGCAGGTGGCAACCCTATTGAAAATATAGATAGCTGTAAACCTTTTTCTCAGCGAAACATACTGTTTTAAAATCATATTTTAATATTTTCTATACTTGTGTTTAATTAAATAAATTTTTGTGTTTCAAACAGGTGGCATCCCTGTCCAAGATAAAAGTATGAACCTTATCCTCGTCTAGAGGAACCGGGAAATGTGGGTGTCATTTTAATAATTCATGCATTTGTAGTACATATTTTGACTTTTGGACCAAGTGGCAACCCTCTCCAAAGCATAAAATATGCTTTACAACTTATTCTCATTAAAATTGGATGAAATTGTTTAAATACATATATGTTTGAACCAAATTTAGTTAAGGCATACATAAACAGAAAAGTTTCGCAGGAATTATTTTAATAGAATAAATTTAACCCTCTAGCCTCCACCTCAAGAAATGCTGCGAAAAGAAACAAAAACGCAAAAGAATTTAAATTTTCTAGAGAACTATTTTACCAGGGGGCTTCTCAGTCAAAATCTGTGTGCAATTAAAGCCAAATTCAACCGAAAGCAAATTAAAAAACTGTTTGAGTAAAAATGAGATAAGAGTTCGTTTAATTTGGATTGTTAGTCTTAAAAAAGGATAGCAAAAAAAAAATGTTGGATATTTCATGTTTTATTTTTTTAAGGTTTTTGCATTATTTGCAAAAAATTTAGCAATATTTTTATAGAGCATTTAAATGGTCTAACGACATTCGAAATTTGTGTTTTGAGAGGTTTTTTGAAGTCAGGTCAAAACGACATTTCCACGTGAAATTTTACTACATATGTATATTTTAAATTTTTATTTCGCTTAGAAGGAGCAAGGAATCTTTCGTAGACCATAAAACAAAATACGAGCTAACATTTACAAACCCATCAAGTGTTTTATATCGCAAAAAATATTAAAATTCAATAACTTTAAAATTGAAATAGTAAAATCAGACTGAAATTCAGTCAGTCAAGAAAAGTTGCCAACCGCTGAGAATAAATATTCCATCTTATTTATCAAATATTTTTCAAACGGAATAAATTTTTTAAATTTGCATATGATTAACTAACTTACTTAAACTATGTAAAATGCAAATTTAAGTCAACTCAAAATACAAGAACTTTAATGCACGCACGTAGTAGATATATTTTATATAATAAATCAACTTGAAATGATTTATTTTGACCTCCCTCGCTTTACAAATTTACGCTTGTTCACTAATTTAAAACTTTCTTCCACCCAAACAAGTTGTAACCCACAATCCGAATGCATTTCCAACAACAAATAAATATAACCAAAAACTTGTCACCAAACATTCTGTCCAATGCCAATGCAGACAAACCGAAAGTAAGTAGTAAACGGCAAGCACATAAAAAAGAACAAATATCAGAAGTTAGAAACAAACCCCAACCAAGTAAATTATTGTTGCAAATTCACAAAACTCGATGAACTATTCGAAAGTTGCATACAAAAAAAAAAAAAAATTCTGTACTTTATTTTGCTTTGGTTTGAAGTGAGGCATTAAGTCAGAGTTAAAGTGCAAGTAGTGCGACCGTTTTGTATGCTAGTGGTGAGTGAGCTGTAAATATAGATGAAAAGTGCGTGAACAGGTGTTGACAGAATTGTGATTTGACTTTTAAGTTTTCTTTTCGATTCTTCTTTTCTTTGTGATTTGTAGTACACGTACTTTGAATTATGAAATAAATTCTTTTACCAACTCAATGTCGTTTTAATGTTCAGGTAAAAAGTTCAAGTAGGTGTTTAAGATACTTTGCGCTCAATACTTATGTAACTCCTGTAATTTAGCTCTACTTGAATGAATTTGCAACTAAATCGAAACTTCTTAAATAGAATGGAATAGCTTGTTTATAGTTTGCAGAAATTCGAAATTAATATTTTAAACTTTCATCTACACTTCCAGTTATGCAAATTAATTTATAGAGCTTATCTTTATTGTAATTTTCTGCAGGCAATAATAAAAGTGCAACAGTTTAAGTAGACAATGACATTTAATGGGCCAATAGAAAAACGATAGAATTTATAAGCGCATTAGACTGATTGTTTATGTATTGAATATGCAATCATTAGGGGCTTTTATTGTTTGCATTGATATCATGCAATAGAAGACATGAAGACGTGATACGTACCTAAAAATCATAGCTGTATTTATCTTCTGGCAGACAAAATTGTTTAACATTGTTGTTTTGCTTGAATTTAAGTTAAGAAGATATTTTGGTTACGCATACGCCATGTATGTACCACAACTACTGAGACAATCGAGCAATAAGCATTCAAGCTATTAGAAAATTTCATTCATTGAATTTTTTTGTGATAAACAATAAAAAATCTGTCATCAGTTTGGATAGAAATTTAATTGAGTAACTATTTATATTTATAACACGTTGTTCATAGACCGGTTTTCGAACTTTATTGGGATGGTAGAAGATCTACTGCATTTTTTTTTAAGAAAACACCAATATACTGCGAAGCAGTCCATACGAAATAGAAGATGAAAAATGGTCGAAAATTGCGCCTCTCGACTGGAATTTATTCGAGCCGGGCGCGGCGGTTACTTGCCCGAAACCAGTTTTGGAACGTAATGAATTTTATTTCTTCTTGAGAACCACATGTCTAAAAACAAGGCCCTTTACTACTACCACCACTAATTTTACTAAGTCTACTACTAACTCCTACTATTTTTAATAACGCTTCTACTAATAACCACTACTATTTTTACTAATTTCTATTACTATTTTTACTACTGCTATTCCTAAAAACTACTTTTAATTTAACTTATTCCTACTACTATTTCCACTCTTGCTACTACGGTTTTCACTCTTGCTACTACTATTTTTACTTATGCTACTACTAGTTACTACTACTATTTATAATAATTTCTACTAGTATTTTTACGTATACTACTACTAATTACCGATGCTATTTTAACTAATGCTACTACTAATTTTTACAACTATTTCCACTACTATTTTTTCAAGTGCTACCACAAATTACAGCTTTTATTTTTGCCAATTATAACTACTAGTTTTACTAATTTCTAGTACTATTTTTTATAAATACTACTTTTATTTTCAATGCTAGTACTAACTTTTTTTTTTGTTTTTTTTTTTTAATTTGCACTTTGCCGGCTCGGGGTCAAGGGGGTGTTAAATGTTAGTAAAAGACAAATGATTTACTTGATCTCCAATATATTTCGGTTACACTGCGGTAACTGTAAAAAAAATCATTATTTTTAGTACTAACTGCTACCACTATTTTTACAAATTTCTACTACTATTTTTTACGCTACGCTGCTACTATTTCTACTTATTTTTACTAAGGCCAGTATTATTATTGCTACTATATTTGCTTATACTGCTACTAACTATTACTACTACTTTTAGTAATTTTTAGTACTATTTTTCCAATGCTACTACTAATTACTACTACTACTATGCTTGAATAAAATGCATCCCTGCGTGAAATCGCAAAATGGAAAGCATCCTTAACCACCTAGATGGTGTGATCCTTGAACCATTCGAAAGATATAATTAAAACCCCTCGGAAGGGCAGGAATTTATAGGGAGACAGCAAGAAAAGGAGAAAATTCAAGCCTGTTAAACTATATCATAGGTCGCGGTGCAGTATGAACCCATAATAGTAAATAATAATAATACATTTTAATGTTAACGGCGAAACACTATAGTCCTGAACTACATTGATTGAACTAACTGCAGACTGGCAGTTTTAAGCCTTTTTTGACAAGATGCTGAGTGGGTTCCCGAAGTACCAGTGTTTTCCAAATGGTATGTTTACTTTGTGGTTTTTGGTGAAAGTTATGCGCCGGACGATGAGTTCAAGAACCTGCCTCTCTAGTCCTAAGTTTTCAACAGCAGACATCTTTCGAGCAACTACTTATATCCGGCTGAAGCTATTGCAGAATCGCTTTTAGAGTTTCAGAGAGTTAGAAGAAATAGTTCAGATTTAGCTGGACTTATATCAGGACCGCACTTTTTGATCCAGGTAATCAGTGGCGAAAAATAAGCTTCAATGAGATCGCAAGCTTTCATGATTCCAGCCACCGCATGGCCATTTACTTCCACATGCCGCAACAGCTGGTTCATTGCCACTGCCCATAGAAGTTCCACTAACAATAGGCCAGCGAGTCCTATGTCTCCCAGCTCCGAGCACACCAGCCTGCCAGTGAACAATTTTTGAATGATTCCGATCAGAGTTTTGTACATTGGCAGGTCCGTCAAGTCCGAGGTGGTCAAATACGGAAAGGTAGTGTTGAAAGCCTCTGCAATGTCTAAAAATTCTATAATGGTTAAATCAAGTTAAAACGGCGGCGATGAAACTCATCGTCTATTACCAAGTGAACGAAGCTTGGATATCATAAAACCACGGGAGATTGCGGAATGTTTCCATGTTTCATCTGCACAGAAAGTGAGCAACTGTTCCTTGCTCATTTTCCTTCTTACAGCTTCTGAAGTAACCATTGTGGCAAGCAAAACCTACTTCTCTGAAATGGGTTCCGAAAGGACAATTCCCAGTGAAAATTGTCGCGAGCCTGTCGCCCTTCGTCGGAACAATTATTATCCTCTTTGGGGCCTATTCGGGTCTTGTTAATTTTGAGGTTCTATTCTCTGGCCGCCGTAGCCGAGTGTGTAGCGTATGCGCGTTTCATTCGGTGGGACCCAGGTTCGAATCCAGCTCGGGAAAGTAACATCCAAAAATTATAGAAAAAGTTTTTTCTAATAGCGGTCGCCCCTCGGCAGGCAATGGCAAACCTGATTTACAATTGGAGAGAACTGAGAGGAAATGGTTTGCTAGACATGCTAGAAAGAATACACACGCCTTCCGCGCTGCGAACAACTGGTTGTGACGTAATAGATGTTAGACAATGCTAGAGCAAAGAAAGAAATCGATTGTAGTATATAGAAGAGAAAAAGGCGCGGAAAAAGAAGCGGGCAAACGACAGTTTTGCTATCATTGTTTGTGTAAAATGAAAGCAAATTGCTCAATTATTTCATCAGCGAATGGGTGGATGCTGTCAAACCGACAAGGAGAGGACCAGCGGTTCGCCGAAGGCGCAATCTTGAATTCTATCACCTTCTATAATCTTTGCACAACAATATAAAGATATAATAAAGAATGCGGCGATAAGCATTGATTGTTGATACGAAAATGAATTAGTAAAACAAAACTAAA
The DNA here is from genome assembly GCA_951828415.1 of Anomoia purmunda. Classification (NCBI taxonomy): domain Eukaryota; kingdom Metazoa; phylum Arthropoda; class Insecta; order Diptera; family Tephritidae; genus Anomoia; species Anomoia purmunda. The sequence goes on from OX639996.1 coordinate 16,172,336, forward strand.
GTAACAATGTTTTTATTAATGTTAGCCGATTAAACAACTAAGCCCCACCAGCAGCAACAGCAGAAGCAGCTAAAATAATTATTTGCACAAATTCTTAGAATAGATTGATGCTGAGTTGCTTTTGTTTTTTTTTTTTTTTGTTTGTCATTACAGTGATAATAGAAATCAACTTATGCACAATGGAAGCTTAACAAATCGACTAGCTAAATTGTGTTTGCTTTTATTTCGTTATTTTGCTATAAGTTATACCAATTTAATTATACGTAAATAAGTGAATTTATTGAGAACAGTATATGTACTCTGTATGCAATGAATCTAGAAAATCACTAATTCAATTTTACATGCCAATTATAGCACAAGAAGATTTAACAAAATATATGCGGTCAATTCAGTGATACAATGATAACTTGCGAGCCGAGAGACACTTGCTAAAAAAAATTTACATGAGTGTCGAATAATTGAATTCAGGCCTTAAGGCAACAACTTTCTATTTAAATGTAGTACATATGCAAGAACGATAGAATAAAAGATTGCGCTGATTGATGGGAAATTCGTAGAGTAACTAGGTTGTGACGTCACAGAAGATTTACCGGTGGAGAGAAATGAGAGAAAGCACTTTGGTTTGCACGTTAGAAAGAATACACAGTAAAATTGTTAAACACGTTGGGAAGAATACACATGATATCGAGTATACATTGTACACACTCAGTTTCTTTAAACAAACTCTGTTGTGACGTAGAAATTCTGTCAAAATTTCCAAGAGCGGGTTAGCGGTGCCCGAATCTGCGCCACCTTCTGTATTCTTTTCACCATGGTACATATGTATGGATGTATTATTTATTGTGGCCCAAGCAGCTTCGCCTTAAATTGCCACACATCCGTAGTTCAGAGCTCAAATATCTGATGTTACATAGGTACTGAAAGGCAGCATTCCATACAAATGTGTACTTTGCAAAGTCGAAAATTGAGCGAATACAACAGTGAGTAAAGAAACACATTATGCACTTTAACCTTTGTCTACCGGTCGGTTCCAATTGACCCTAATGAGATTTTATTGTATTTATTATTGCTTTTGAATTACGAACTCCTTGACTTTGTTTATTTCCAAGTATTTTATTATTTTCCTCATAAATAATTCAAAATAATTCGTATTGTTATAAAAAATGTCTAGCTCGGCTCCATTGGACACAAAATATTACTTCGCATGAAAATTTAATGATCTCCAAATTTTTGCAAACGTGGTTGAGCTTGTTAGTGGCAAATTATATTTTTAGTTCGTTATGTATAGAAATGGGTAATTTTTATTGTCAACGAGATGATTATCAAGACGTAGAAATACGGCCTTAGAAAAGTGATGATCAATACGATTTTCAGGACACAGCAAGTAATCGTTTTCTGCAAGCCTCGCATCCCGAAAAGTTAGTAGTCTATCTACTGCGTTTCTAATTTATTTTAGAAGAGAGGCTTTTGGAGATTAATATCAAATGGGCAAATACTAAAGGATGCCGTGTTTTTTTTTTTTTTTTTTTTGAAATAAATGTTAATTGGACTTCTAATACTTAATGGGGTCTACAAGTCGAAAAACGAAGATATGCCCCAACTGTGTAGTACAAAAGATGGACGAGAAATTGGCATTTGGAGTCGAACTAGATGGCAAATCCTACTCAGAGTTATTCGATATGATAATGCAGCTGTAGCCCAGTATTTGAAAATCTGGAACGGATGCCTAAATGACGGAGTCACACTAGGTTGAAGTATGACAGTGGAGGAATAATTATAAGACACACATCCGGCAGTTCATCCCAGCAAACCAGCAAGATACGAAATAAAGTTTTGGGCTCACCGTATGTTTAGCTGTTAATCGAGAAGTAAAAGAAACAAATTAAGATGAGAAGATTAGCAAATGAGATAAAAACTCTGGACAATTGCATAGCATGCGATAACTTTCATGTGTTATAGGATAGATTAGGTTAGGTTAGAGCGGCTGCAACCATGCAAGTCCACGGATGCACACGTAGGCTGACAAAGCCCGCTGTGATACCGCGGGCGGGAGTCATGCATTTTCTTCTTCCTTCCCTTAGAAGGTGAACCACCGAGTGCGCCTTAAGTAACACAGAAAAGCGGTCTAGAAAATACCCATTTAGGAATTGGTTTCGAGGACAGGGCATGACAGCGGCAGAGATAGTGTTCGCTGCTCTCCACTTCCTCTTTGTACCTGCAAGTTCGGCAGAAATCGTTAGTGCCGTGTGTGCCCATAAGGCAGTGTCCGGATAATACCCCGACCATTAGTCTGAGAGAAGGTCAGTCTAGAAGAATGAGTGCTTTGGATCACTCTACGTCAACCTTTGCCCACACTTGTCTGGTGATTCGACAGGTGGGTTCCATGGTATTTAATCTGTATTTGCAGGTAGAAGCATTCCCGCTTCTAGAGCAGCGAAACGGAGTTGCCGACGCATTATGCATGCGTTCTCCGAATGCCCAATGGAAAATATGGTAAAAAACTACGCAAGAAAAGAAATTCGATTACATAATTTGGAAAACATCTGACTGAATACGACGAAATTTGGCAATTCCCGGAATCCTATGCTAGCACAGCATACGAACCTCCGTAGAAAAATAAATTATATTGTATATGCGAAGTCCGAAAAGATCGCTAAATGAAAACAAACTACTAAAAATTTTAAAAAGAGTGTGGAGAAGATTCTCTTTCATTCTGTATGTAAAAAATGCTTTTAATAAATATATCTAAAATACAAATTATATAAATTTAAAAGCACAAACAAATGTGTACGCATTACAATGTTTATGTTTGTTTTCGGTAGATAAAGGGTTAAGTACAATAATTACTTAAATACCGAAAAATATAATTCAATATTAAGAAAATTATACGTATTTATAATGGGAATCATAATGGTTAATAAAATTTGTTACTCCAACCAATGTCTTTTGGGTATTCGATTCATATTTGAGATCAAATTTTATTTGTTACCAGATTTCCATAAAACCGTTTGTTTTGTTTCCTTATTAAAAAAAAACTGTCAGGCGGCAACCCTTTCTGCCGGCATCTCTAACTATTCGCACTCACGTCTTTTGCTGCCTCTCGTTCCTCTCTGTTGAGATGACTCTCCTTCCTCTTCTTTTCACAGCATAATTCTCATGTTGATACCGTAGAAACTGTGTGCTGGGTAGCTTTATACGTTGCATATTTCTCTGCATCAGTGACGCGACACTCTTTGTTATACCTGCTGTTTCTAGATGGTTGGCAAAAACAAATCATCTGCTCTGCAGCGACAAGAAGAGATTTGGAGATGTAGTCACACTCTGGGCGAATTTGTATAAGCTATTAAGCAAGATGGATCCATAGAAGGTGATAGCAAGATAAATAAGGCGAATCCGCTGTGTATTTTGTTTGTGTAGTTTTGCGCGTGAAATGTCAAAAAAATTGAATTCGTCTAGTATTGCTTATGTATTTTGTTAGTGTAACTTTGCGAGTGAAATGTCAAAAACCGAATTCTTCTGTGCAAATTCGCTGAGTTCTTTTGTTTACACAAACAAACTACATGAGCAATTTTGGGCGAATTCAATTTTTTACATTTCATTCGCAAAACTGAAATCAAGGTGCATTCATATAAGGTAGTGTTGAGAAAGTAGCTGTCATTTTTCGTATAATTTGTTAGTGTACATTTTTGTTGTTGTATGCTCCTGACATGAATTCGCCTTGATTAAAATTATAATAAAAATTATTTGGCGCTTACATCATAGCTTGATGCTTGGCCGAACTTCTTTTAAAATTTATGTTGTACGTCTTGACGTTGTAACAAAAATTGAGGGGCCTACAGTTTTACGCCGACTCCCAACGGCAAATGATTTTTGCGAGAAATTTTCGTATGACAGAAATAAACTCGGAGGCTTGCTGTTCTCTGCCGAGGGGTGACCACAATTAGAAAAAAAAAATGTTCTATAATTTTTTATGTTATTTGCCCCGGTCAGGATTTGAACCCGGGACCCAATGAATGAAGCGCACACATGTTAACACTCGGCTATGGTGGTCGCAAAGTTACACTAACAAAATACACAATACAATCAAAACAATCACCTTCTATTGAGCCACCTTGACTCCCACTGATCGGCCGTATCCAGGCGATGAGGGGTTGGCCTTTTTTTAAGGCGTTCATCTTTCGTTTCATCGCTCTTCTCCACCATTGAGGTGGGCACGCAAAAAAAAGTAAGCTAATATTATTGATTTCACTGAATGAGGAGAATCTGAAGACAAGGTGTCAGAGCATTCGCCCAACCACAAATCACATACACCAAACCTGTGCGTCGTCATCCCCTGACAGTTGTAATAAATGCCGCATACTGTTGACTTTCCATTGTCATGACCCGTTCATCGCATCTCCTGCGCTGCAGTGTTGCCAACCCCCGCTTCTGTTTTTGTTTTCTTGAGGGCAGCCAGCCCAGCGGATAGAGACACCAGAGACAGTCGCTAGCGCCAAGCCAGACGCCCACTTGCAGCCGCGCCTACAGAGTCATATTCTTGGATTCCGCTGATGTTGCTGTTCTTTCGTGTTGGCAGTTGTTGTCACGCGCAAAACTTGACAAACCCATCGTCAGCTATTTGTAGGGGGAATGAGATTATATTCAGGTACGTTTTGCGGTTGCTGGTGTTAACTTATATTAAATTTAAATGTCACAAAAGACGCTATAACATTCGACGTTTGCCTCTTACTTCTTACTTTACTTTGATTTTAAATTGGAAATCAATAAAAGGTGTAGCTTTCACTGTGTTTATACTTTTGGTTCGCCACAAATGTAGCTTATTATCTTACACGGGTTACAATTTTGGTTTTACAATGTGTCTGAATGCATACGAGATTTGCTACGTGCTGGAAAAGTTTAATATAACAAACCAAAAGTTAAACTTTTCTGTCTCTTCTTTATAGCGACTTACAAATGAACAATTTTTATTGATCAACCAGTTTTGACTTTGTTACCGGAACACCACAAATACAGTTTCAAACAATTTTTGTTACAGCTATCTTTAATTCACATATGTTCGGATGTAGATTGGATTTGAAGCAGCACGTACAAATGTGGGAAACAATGTAAGGATCTAATAAAAAGTTCTAAGTAAAATGGTAAGATCCGAAAATTGTCCTCCTCCAGCAAATTCCCTTCCATTGACGACACCTGAAGATATGACAGTTGAATGAATAGCAGAAGCTATGTAAATAGTCAAATATTGTGCACTGAGGAATTCAGACAATTGAGAATAAGTATACATTGGGGTATCGCTTCTTGTTTACTGTACATAGGTTTGAGATTAATGCGATGACTTATTGATGCCATGAAATTTGAAATGGCAAGGATTTGTTGCAGAGAAAATAAGAAATACTGCAACGAAGCTTTAAACTTCAACACTGATTTTATTAAGCTCCAAAATCTAGAATACTTTACTTTAGGTTTATATTTTTTTTAAATAAGTAATACACTAATTTCAAATGCTAAGAACAAACAGAAGTCAATTATTAAAGCATCAATCAAGTTTATTATGGCAATGCTGTAATAAAATCCAATTTGACAAAGCAAACATTGCACAAGCCTTTTTTCCAAATCAACATATTGCACAATTTCGCCTTTTATATCTATTGAGTTGGTGTATTGCAAAAATTGGGTTTGAGGTTATGTAGCCAGAGTTGCACAGTTTTAGTCAATCCCTATCATTGCATATACAAAACTAGATTTTACATTCGCAGGTAATAGAAAACGGGATAATTAATTTCACCAAAGATAAAAACTTTTAATTTATTTTTAGCCAAGTTTTTTTAATTTTCTATAACCTAAAAAAACCACAACTTCATAATTGCCATTTAGGATGGGTTGCTGAAACTTTTTTGTCATTGGCAACTGCGCACTAGCTCATTCGGGTTTAATAAACCTAATTTATTACTAAAAATACGCAACGTAATCAAATGATGTTGTCATTAAGTTGTGTCATTTCCATAATTTTTCTTAATTGATTTTACATATTCTTTAATATAACTAAATTGACCTTTAAACAGATGGCAACCTTCTTTCAAACTTTCGTATAACACCCATTTTGCCATATTTGAGTGCATTCTTTTGTTTAAAGGAATTGAATATTTTCAATAGGTGGCAACGCCTTAAAAAAACTGGTTCTATTGTAAGAAATATAACGGCCTATATACGTTGCAAGCCTCTAGATTTCTCGAAAAAGGCTTCCTTAAACTTTATTTTGCCTTTGACACCAGTATGGTAGAATTTCCGTTACCTTACCAGTTTATTTGAATCAACGGCTTTTTAAAGGTGGCAACTCTGCTCAAACATCTTGTTGTATAAACTCTCTCGCTTCAGAGTAGTGCACTAATATTTCAGTAGCCTTACAAATAGCAATAAATCGGAGTTTTTAAACACGTGGCAACAATCGTTAAACCAATGTTCTCAATTAAGTTTGTTCAGGTCTACTTCCTTTACGTGATAGTTCCTTTAAATTAATAATTTAGTCTGATTTACTTTTTTAAGCAGGTGGCAACTCCCCCCAAAAGTATTTTAAAAATAAACCTTTGTAAAATTTTTTTCTGATCCCTACATTTTAATATTTTACTTACCTTATTATAATTTTAAGTTGTATTTTTAACAGGTGGCAACCCTCTCCAAAAATATTTTTGAAATTACGTAGGTTGGCCCTCATATTTTCAAATGTCGTTTATTTTTTAGTTTAACTTGATTTGCATATAAGCAGTTGGCAACCTTATTGAAAAATATTTGGAAAACGAAGCTTTATTGAGCCTTGCCTATAATATTAGTTAGATGTGATATAACTTATTATAATTGTGAAAAACTTTTTAAACAGGTGGCAACCCTATCCAAATAACCATCGTAAGAGCTAAACACAAGCGGGCATTATGCAGTATTAAATGTTGTCCTACATTGGCCACTTTTCACGTTAATTCGGCTATCTGGAACTCCCTTCAAAAATCGTAATATTTCTTTCAATAACTAATTTCTATTTTGCACTGAATTAAAAAAATTATACAAAAATCTACAAAGTATTTGCAAACGTTTTTCGTAGAATCTGAAGCAAGAATTATAAAATTTACATCACACTAGTGTTACATGTCCTAGTGTCGTATACATTTTGAACTTTTTCACGGTGAACTCTTTTACGGACGGTTCGAAGCTGGACGGGGATCTAGACGGGCAAACATTTATTCTGATGATCAGGCCGCCATTAAGGCCTTAAGATTTTTAATGGTGAGGCCAAAACTTTTCGAGGAGGCCCTGACTTCTCTCTCAATCGCCTCGGCATCGGAATAATTTGGGTACCGAGCCATAGCGGCATTGCAGGAAACTGCACGGCTGATGAGCTCACTCAGCGGGGTACCCTGGAAGTCCTCACTCTATTCATGAAGAGGTTGGGGCTCCTTTAGCTGCCTACGGTCTTCTGTTGGATAGATGGGCTCTCTGTTAAATCAGCGAGCGCTGGACAACTACTACGACATGCAGAATTCCAAAGTCCCTCTGAGGGGGGGCCGTGGGCGTTCAAATGAACTGAGGTCTGTATATATTTAAATAAATGTCTTTGAAATTTTTTAAATATTAGACTACCTTAATAACTTCTTCTACTTCATAAAGAAAAATTATTTAAGTTTTCAAAAATGATGTGAAGTGATTTATTGCATAGTGGATTTACAATAAAAACCTGTGTCGAGTTTCACCCAAACTAAAACTCTTCTTTACTTCTTTTTTATTCAAACTATATTTATATTTGGTTTTGCTAATGAAAAGGATATCTTCTTCTCCTTCATTTTTCACCACTCAATATTTACGCCAAGAATAATAGACTTAAAAATTCCATGATCCTTTTCCTCATCGTTTAGATAAATTGCGCCAGGAAGCACACAAACTAGTAGAAATTTAAATGGCTCATTAGTAAAAGAGGTTGAAATATTTTCGTATATCTTTCCTAGTATTGCTAAAAAAAATTTGTATCAATATTTTAAAGCAATTGGCTATATTTCCTTTCCATGTGATATCTACTCATATTCGTTACTCATACACACCGCCACTTTACTTTCACACGCAAACAATATTTATATTTCAACAACGTTCATAAAAACCTAACTCGGTTTTCAATGTTTCTTTTGCGTGACCCAAAAATATGACGTTTAGCTTCAATTAATATTTCATTTCAACTAACTTCCGCGGACTTTTATGTTTTTGAACTAATATAATTGTAATTGTTAATGAAACGTTGTCGTGAGACTTGTGTGTGAGGTTTTCTAAAACCCATTGCGTTTATAGTTAGTTATGTGTCCAATAGTTTGGTTTAGTTTTATTTCCAGACACGCACCAAAAAAATGGCGTACAGACATTGGCCTGTGGCAAGCGTGTGAAATAGTAAACATTAAACACGAGTAGCTTTAATAGAGAAAAATAAGACTGTTTACTTATTCCTCATGCAACAACAAAAGGCGCTGAATGTTGTGACAGGCGAATTTGGTCTGCCCTTAGCACAATGTTGTATTTTATAAGTAGGTCGGGGCGAAGTAGACAAAATATTGAGGAAATTCGTAGTAATACTTCTATCTTCTTCTGCTTCTTGACTCGAAAACTACTGAAGCGATTGCACTCCAATTTATAGGATGTATTTAAAATGAGGTCGTTTGTGCGTGGGGCAAATGCAAATTCCTATAGATGGCGCTGGAGTTTAATATTTTCTAACCCGTATATATGTACAGCGCGATTTGATTAAAATTTTAAATAAGTATTAAACCCATAGGCGCTAATATTTTATTTGAAAACTGTGCCGAAAGGTGGCGCTGGAGGCGATATATATTGAAAATTCAATTTGATTTGATTTAAACCTAAAAACACATATCTCATTGAAGCACTCAGAATCGTTTAGTGACTATTTAAATCGACCCTACAAATTATTAAAATAAATTTAAGTTTTTTTTAATTTGCTCGGATTTTTTTAGTTTGTTTTCTGTTGAATTTGCGTCAGATTTTTTAAATAAAGCAAAAATTTATTATTTGGCAAAATATATTGAATTTGTGCACTTGTTGGAAGGCATAGGGCAGATTGCCCAAAACATTGTCTACGAGATCATTTTGATTTCTTTACGAAATACTCGATTCATGTTATTTTAAGTATTTCTTCTGCTGGTATTTGAATTAAAGAAACCATCGAACAGTGTACTACTATAATACTAACGTGAAGACAAATTTCCATATTAATCTGTTGATGTCGTCGAATTATTTGAATACAAAGTCCAATTACATTAAGGAAATAAGTTAAATCGGTTTAAAAAAATGCCGTGCAAATAATTTAAACTTTCTGACTAATACCAATAATTCGAGCTGTTTATTGTTACTTCGAATTTAAGGAAACCCTCTACCAAAATCTTAAAACTGTAGTGTTATTCTAAAAGGAAACTGTTTTCTTCGTAGTTAAAGCCGGTATCCTGTAAATAGTCTCTAAACACTAGTTAAGATTTTTCTGTGGTGAAATCGATTTTGAGACTAATCGCGATAAACTTAGACAAAGAACGTAGATTACAAAGAAGCTGCATTACTCCCACCATTCCTCTAACCAAAAGTAAAGTCTTGTCTGATTTTACCACCCCAAAACTAATTTCACTTTTGCTGTTTGGTAGTAGAATCTGATTGAATCCAATTGGTTTCTGTGTATGGTGAATCGGACAAAAATTCATGCCACAGGAAACGAAATCTATGTCAAAGAAGTTGCATAGCGTTTCGTTTCCTGTGGCAAGAAATGTTGCCTTATATCACCACACCAGAAACAAATCAGATTCTAATATCAATCTGTAAAAGTAGAATTTGTTCTGATATGGTGAAATAAGACAACATTATCTGTTAGAAGAACGGTGGGAGTGATCCAACTTGTTTGTTATCTACGTGCATTCCGATCAGTAAGCTGTCTAAAGTCTCTAGTATCAAAATAAAATCACAAAATCGTCAGGTCTTTCTGAGCAGATCACAAAACAAAAAAAATTGAGGTGAATATGAATAATATATCGATCTGATCCTTGGACGTTCGCTGAATTATATAAAAAATATCAGTAATAATTCATGGAAATTACCACTGTAAGAAAAAAACGATTCCTTTTGTATTTATTTACCGTTTCTGTCATTTTGATCGAATGCGCATATATGTAGATTAGTAGCTGTATTTATCGATTGTTCATAGTTGTAGTTTTTACACATATATGAAATAATCGGTTATAAAAAAATACAGCAATAAGAATTTTTATCAGGCATTTTCAATGCTTTTACAATAACCATATTGTTTACATTTTTAAAGGCCAATAATGTTGTTGACAAAAATTTAAATAAAATATATATTGTGTGCAATCGTTTAATACATTTCCATTGAGTGGGATTTTGCACCTCTACCTGGATCATACCATCAGCTGTTTGTCTCTGCTGCTTTTCAGCATAATTTTTGGTAAATTTTTTGAGACTGTAGCTAACTGAATGCCGAAATCGTCACAAGTCTCAAATTAAGAAACTTTAGATGAAACAGAAATACCGATTGCCGATATATTAAATGCAAACACAATTATGGCCTCACGAATTCTTCACCCATGTCTCTTCTCATTTATAATACGTACAAATTGCCACCATTTAACTAATTAACCACCTCATACTGTTGACCTGACAAAACTTATCAACCTGACAGTTGTCAGGTACTTAGTAGGACATAACAACTACAGCGTTGTTAAATGTTGAATGAAATCCGGAATAGTTTTAGGAGCATTGAACCTGACAACTGTCAGGTTGATAATATCTGTTAAATCAGCAGTGAAGGGGGGGGGGGGGGGGGAGGTAAATGAAATGAACAAATGAAGTTAGAACGGAAAAGAAATATGAGTATTTTAATAAGTTCGCCATGCACCATAAGTATTTTCATATTTGGATACGAAACGCCAAAAAGGTTTCAAGCAGAATACTTACAGAGGTTTGCCGAACTGTTTTGTCTAAATTACCAACAACAATTTGCAGTGATTTAATTCATTTTCGAACTGATTTTGCTCATTTAACTAGTAAAATGTAGAGCTCTTACTTAAAGTCGACCATCCGACTATTCGACCAGTGGATTAGCAATTTTTTTCATAGTTGATAATGAACTAATCGTTAACTTTCTACTCGATATTGGTGTTGAGGTTTGCACTTGCACCTTGCGATCCATAGTGCCCTCCGTTCTTTATAGTACCTCATCTAATCCCAACGCTCTTAGGAAGTCTAAGATGATGATTGGTGGCAGCGAGCGTTCAAGTTCCTTTTCGGGGATATATGAGCCCAGATACCTCTGCCGTCCTCTCGAGACTGCTTCACATTCGAAGAGTAGGTGCATCGGGGTCTCCGGGGCCGAGTCACATAAGCGACACAACTCGACTAACCACTCACCATTGCGTAGTTTGAAAATCAACTCACTGAAATTATTTGTGACTGCTACTCACAATAAATTCATAAGAAAACCTTCATTATAGATTTGTTTCTGGCCCGTTATGAAGTCGACTAATTTTTTAACACAACTTTTGCTACTCGACTAACTGGTTAGTCCATTAGTCGATAACCAAGAGCTCTAGTAAAATGCCGCTAAATTTTTTAAAGCGTAAATTTAGCATAATTTTAAGTACAGCTGACTTCAGTTGATATGTAGTTGAATGAATAATGCCAAGCTTTGGCCAATACAAGAGAAACACCAGGCCAAATATATCAATAGTGACTCTCCAGAAGCTCCGGGAGCTTGGTTGGGAGTTTCTTATGCATCCAACATATAGTCCGAACCTGGTTGCAAGGGATCACTACCTGTTCCTGGCTATAGTGAATGATTTTGATGGTAAAAAAAATAGTCTCAAGAGAAGCTTGTGAAAATCGACTGCCCCAGATTTTGGCCAATAGCGGCGACAGGTTCTAGAGAGTGGGATTACGAAATTACCTTCAACCTTCAAAATGTCAAAAAGTTATGAAACAAATCGGTGCATGCATTGGACCTAAATCGGATCATTCTAATTGCGCTAAATAAAACTTTCAATTAAATGCACAAATAATGGATTTATTTTTAAGAGACCTAAAATAAGATGTTAGGAAGTTCCTGTAATAAGTAGCCCTGTAATTCTTTAACTTTTTGCACAAATTGTGTCAACCAGTTAGTTGCTGTTAGCATTCGAAATATAGATTTTTCGAGCATATAAATAACTGCACTTTTCCCCAGGAAAAATTTCAGACTCTTCATTGCATTCACTTTTCGAGTTAATATAAAAGTCTCGCCAGAAAGTTGAAAGTTTATCTGTATTTCAAATGTATGGTAAAACTTGGCTAATTGCAATCAATCATCTGCTGAATTAATTAAACCAACAGACAGTCTGGTTAAGAATATTATTACTACTGGCGTTGGAATCCATAGACGAGTAGTCGCACTATTAGCCATGCCTTTTGTTTAGATCATTAAGAAAGTGAAAGAAATAACATAATCCATATACAATATATATACAAATGAGTATATAATATGAAATGCTAAAATATCTATAGATTTAGTGTTATGTATTTAGATTTATGAACATTCATATCCTATGCCTTAACCAAAGGTAATTAGCCTAAAAGCCGAAAGCTCTAATATTACGCTCAATATAGCCAACTGTCAAATCTATTTAAGAAACTACTTTCATTACCTCTACTTAGCACTCAAACTACGTATCACAAAAATAAATTATCAAACATAATTTATCATTTATTGAGAATTGATAGCCAGCAGTTGTGGAGCAAATAGCTTCCGCGAAATATAATCTGTGGTAATAAAGAAAAAATCATAATTATCGAAACGAAGTAATAAATAGAAATGCAATCAGCCAACACGCCTAATCGCTAAATTGGGGCAGCATATTCTGCTTAGAAATTATAGAATACATACGGGGCATTCCACACACAAAATTTGACACCACAATTTTGTTTCCCTTTAAAAAAATTTTTCTTGTTATACAGCCGAAAATATTCGATACGTATTTGTATTTATATCAATATGTTACGCGAAGTTTTCGAGTAAATTCTTTTTCATATTTGGCAATTACATGTCAGCAGTATCTAACGCAAATTTTTCACGGCGGATGAAATGTGTGATTTTTTCTCATGTTTCAATTGAAGTATACTAAAATTAAATTAAATTAATTATTTAACAACAAAAATCGAAAATTAATAGACCAATTAACTTTTTCTACATTTGGACTTGGTTTTGTTTTATTTTATTTCTAAACACTGGCAAAACTTGGAAATGGGAAAACGAATACTTACAAAGCAATAAATTTTCCGTTAAGCTACACGCTCAAGTGAAAGCTGAGAAAAAATCACACATTTCATATCCCGTAAAAGTTTTCATATCTCCGTTAGATACTGTAGTGCATTGAAGCGTTGGACTTGTACTTCGCGTAACATATTGGTATAAAAAAATACTTATCGAATATTTTCGCCTGTATAGCAGGAAACATTTTTTAAAGGGAAACAAATTTTGGTGCCAAATTTTGTGTGGAAAGCCCCGTATGTATTGTATAATTCCTAACAAGAATATGCTGCCTTAATTTAGCGATTAGCCGTGTTGGCTGATTTAACACAAAAACAAAAATGTCGGTGCCAAATTTTGCGTGGAATGCCCCATATATTAAGCGAGCAAATAATTATAGTTATTTTGATTCAATCATTTTCCTTTCTTTAAGTAGGCCCAAAAAGTATTTAAGAGGCTTTAACAATACACTTACAAAGTTTGAGATACATTACCATTTTATCCTTTCTAAGGAGTAGGTTAATTCACCCTGAATCGGGATCACAAAGTAGTCCCGTTATTGCAGTGAATGACACAACGCAACGGGGTGTGCTTGAATAAAATACTGGTAAAGGTAGATTCTCTAAGAATCGAGGCAGTGCCGAGTATGTAGCGATATTGGTATCGAGTCGGTTTCCTTCCGCTATTAGCGAAGTCATGAAGCAGGCGCTTCGGCTGGTGGATTTCTGGGCCAAAAGGTATGCCCCTGGCGTGAGTCGCGAGAAAACTGGCCCGATGTTTTTCACAAACGAAAAAACCAAATTGCCTGATTTTACTAAACCAAATTTCCGAGGGTCGGAACTGGATCTGACAAACAAAGTCAAATATTTTGGTATTATGCAACAAAAAGAATGGGGTGTGAAATCAAAAATGATACACTGGATGTACACAGCTATAGTCCGACCCATCTAAAAAATGCTTAGTAAAAAGAAGTGAAATTTTTTTCACAATTATAAAGTGTGATTTATAATTTTTTATTTTTTTATGACTACTCCGATTGATGCCTATTTGAAAAATTTTATTATACTATTTCCTTGGTTTTGCTTCGAATTAATTAATGAAGTTTCTTTACGAATAGAATTAGCTGTAGTGCAATTCACTAACTTTAAACGATCCGAAAATCGCAAATTTTATCGACAATATTTGTCGTTTGCTCTAACGATTGCGCGATTCATTAACTTATACTCAACGACACTTAACAGCTGTCTCTTTATATTTATTCAAAATACTAAAAAGTGTCAGCTTGGTCAAACTAAATGTCAAAATGAGCGAAAAACACAAAAAGGAGATAAGATGCTAGTTTATTGCTAATATTCATAATTGGTTTTATATATTGCAATGTTCCATTGTAGCGGAATTTCGGATTCTCCCCTGAGTGACTTGGAAGAAGAATCATCAACTCAACTCCAAGTGATTGAGTTAACAACATGAAATTTGTTGCCGTTTAGTTTTCGATATTCAAATAGCTAACGACAACAGCTGGTTTGGCGATAGCGAAAATCGTTAAAATTTTCGTTAAGATGAGCTAACTATGCGAATATTGTTTAAAAAAAAGTTAGGGAATCGCACTACTGGTCTCAATGGTACTATCGAAGGGTTTGCCAACACAAACATTCGTTCGAATATTATTTGTGAAGTATGGCAATATAAATCTGCTCAATATATGAATTTTTAAATATACAAGTTTGGTTGACAAACAACATTTACATATATTTGGTACTATTTTGCCAATTAATTTCCATTCCAACTAGTCGAAGACAAAACCTTTCAAACCGAAGAAATTTTGTCGGAATCGAAACCAAAAGCACCAATCCATTTCGATGCCCAACAAAATTTTCTGGCCTGATTTTAGGTTTTTCATAATTTATTAACAATACTCCTACAGTAAGTTAATGTACGGCTTTTTAAAAATACTTATAAAGGGTGGTTAAATTTTAAGGGCCGATGTTGAATGTGAACCACACCTAAACGTCAAGCCTTTTTCTGCATTTCATTTGACATTTCTCAATTTCAGACTAACTCAATTTGAACATGGAAAGATACACAATCGAGCAACGTAATAAAGTTATTCAGACGTATTATGAAAATGGCCGTTCAAATCAAAATGCATATCGTGCATATCATCTTCAGTGATGAGGTACATTTTCACCTCAGTGGATTCGTCAATAAGCAGAATTGCCGCATTTGGGCGAATGATAATCGAATAGTGATTGTCGAAAAACCAATGCACCCACAAAGAGTGACTGTTTGGTGCGGTTTATGGGCTGGCGGCATCATCGGGCCGTATTTTTTCCAAAATGAGGCCGGTCAGGCAGTTACTGTGAATGATGTTCGCTATCGTGAGATGATAACGAACTTTTTATGGTCCGAATTGGAACATATGGATGTGGACGATATGTGGTTCCAACAGGATGATGCCACACGCCACACAGCCAACGAAACAATGGCTCTTTTGCGCGACAAATTCAATGGCCGTGTAATCTCACGTGGGGGCGATGTCAATTGGCCACCAATATCATTTGATTTGACGCCGTTGGCCTACATTCTTTGGGATTATTTGAAAGAAAAAGTGTACGTCGATAAACCAGCAACAATTCAAGAGCTAAAGGATTAGCTAATTCGGCGCATTAACGGCATAGAACCTCAATTATGCCTCAGCGTCATCGAAAATTTGGACCATCGGATGGAGGTGTGCCGCCGAGGTCGCGGCGGACATTTAACCGATATTTTGTTCCACACATAATTGAACCGCCCCATATTATCATCATAAAAAGAAAAAATTACAATAATTTCCAAAATAATTTGTGTTTTATTCCAAATCAACATCGGCCCTTAAAATTTAACCACCCTTTATATAAGTACTTTGTCAGATTTTTGTAGAACTTGAATACAGATTTTCGAGTTTATTTTTTACTAGAATACTATATTTAAAAGCTTATGATAAATATGTGGAGACCCAACCGCGAAAAAAAACGAACGCGAAATTTTTTCAAACATTTTTTTTATGCAGAACCGCATCTAAATGTTCGAAGGAAAAAAGAACAAATAAAATGTTGTAAAAATGGTGCTTACATTTTTTTTCGCTGTTAGGACTCCAAATACTCCCTATCTAACTGCTCTAGGAGCATATAACTTGAAAAACTATCTATATTTTTTCGAACCATCTCTTAACGCTCCAAAATTAATTTTTATAAATTTTTTTTTAGAATATTCGACACTCCAATGCACATTGCACAACAATAGCATAAAGTAACTGAATTGAAAAAGTTACCGTTGTTTTATTTATTGAGCTTAAAATAAATGAATAGATTAATAAATCTGTTAGACCAATTTAAAACCATCAACTCGCAGCTACAAATAAATATGTCAAATTTTATTTGACCATGACAAGAAAGAGATAACCAAAAACAGTTAATGTTTGTAGGAAATAAACTAGTAAATATTTACTGTCCGATTAATACCACGTACATATTTATTTTTCAAAGGATTCCCCGCAATAAGAAAATATATTAGTATGTAGATCCATTGGAAATTGTTTTTTTTTTTTTGTGATACTACTATGAGCATTCGTGTCAATTCTCCCATGCATATCAAAGGTTAAACAAAAGTATATTTGCTAAACAAAAGGAATGGGTAGCAAAAGAAAAGAACAAAATTAATTGCATGCAGCTCTTTTCTTGCTTGTTGCTAGTTACAAATATGAAATAGTTGCCGGAAGTCGAAGCATTTATTTTGAGTCACGGAATGCGACAAAGACGCAAGAAAAGCAAAGTATGTATGTATGTATGTATAGCTAACAAGGAATAAGGCATAGGCTGAATGAGTTCAAATTAAATAAAGTACTAAAATTTAAAGCAATAATTTTTCGAAACACTCATTTTATAGAGAAAATAATATATTCATTTAGATTGAAACCATTTGAACCACTTAGCACAATAGGGCGGTACACATAGCACTTTCGTATATAGTGCAGAAACGGTGCAGAACTTGTCCATTTTAAATAGTCTTGGTCGGACTTTAGACCATATATTGTTAAGCAAAAATATAAGTTTTTCCTCATCTCTCATTACATCTAGTACACATCATGTACGTCTAGTATTTGATCTTGAATTTTTTGAATATACAAACAATAGTTATGTTGATTAAGTTACTTCTTTTAATTTTAAGCTTTGCGATTTTTTGAAACCGAATAATCTTTTGATGAGCATTCAGTGGGATAACCTATTCCAACATCTGGATATTTTTAATTGCTTTTTGATTTTTAGATCCACTATTGTTGGCACTTGTAATAATATGTACTATGTAACAAAAAAGCAATACAAAGTGCCCTGGCACAGTGCATTCTTGATGAAACTTCGTAATAAAAACCCCAAATTTCTTCGTAAATTTAAGAGACACCGCATATTTTGATTTGTATATGGAGTATGATAAGAAATTCGTATGCCTTCATAATTTTTTACACAGAAACAATGTTTTTTGGTTTGAGGAAACCCAGAAATATATAAACCAAAAGCGTTGTGGAATTTCGTTAATTCGCAGAAATCGGTCTCTAATATACCATCTACTCTTTTCCTTGGTGGCAAATCTGCTGCATCTCACTAATGCCGCTAATCTCTTTGTTAAGTTTTTGTAAGTCAAATTTCACATGTGGACCCGATGGTGATGAAAATGTGTCTTTTAACATACACACAATCATCTCTAGATTTCGGCAAGTTAGTATTGTCTGCTGAAGATGTCCTTAGTGGCATTTCTCGACCGAAAACCTCGTCACAAACCGATGTTGATGCTCTGTCTGCGTTTTTGTTCGAGCAGTTTGTCTCTTTAGTATACCCACCGATTTTTATATTTAATAAATCTCTAGCTTCGTGTACTTTTATTGATGAATGGAAATTGGATTTCATTACACCAATTTTCAAAAGTGTTAGCACAAATGATACATATTTCCAATTATAGGCCTATTTCAAAGCTAAACTTTTCGAAGGCGTTATGCAAGAAAAGCTAATATTTACTGTTGAGAATATTGTACGCCCACAGCAGCATAGTTTCCTTCCAAGCCGCTCTACAGTGTCTAATACAGCTGTCTGCTCAGACGATTGTATTTCTGCCTTTCAATCTGAGTTTCAAATCTTACATTTGTTTCCATTCATTTTTTTTTTTTTTTTGAGATGGATTGCATCTTATTTGCATAATCGTCGTTGCGTGGATGTTGTCGATAATGTTAGATCATCGCCGTTCCAGCTTGCTCTGGGGCTCCGCAAGGTAGCATTCTGGACCCACTGTTTTTTGTCCATTTTAGCAATGATATCAGTTCTTGCTTCTCGTCAGCAAGATTACTGCTTTATGCGGGTGACTTTAAGATCTAACCTTTGATCAGTAACTCTCTTGATTTGGAGTCAATGCAAATTGATTTAGATAGTGTTAGTAACTGGTGCGCCATAAATCGCTTATCGCTGAATGTAAAAAAATATTTTCAAATTACATCTTCTAAGCGTCTCAATATCATTGACACCCCATATCATATTTCTAACTCGCCCCTAACGCGGGTGAATGAAATTAAAGATCTAGAGGTTATGTTTGATTCGAAGTTTCTTTTGCCAGTCATATTAATTTCATTATTACCAAATCCTACGCCATGCTTGCTTTTGTTAGGCGTAATAGCCCGGATTTTACGCACCCCTATACGCTGAAACTTTTGTATACAGTATCTCTTCGGTCCAAATTTGAGTATCCTTCATTCATTTGCTCACCTTACTGCATATGAAGGGGGTTTTTTTAGACTGATAGAAGTTGGAATTGAAATAAAACTCATAAATAAAGAAGTATGATGCCAAATTTTTTTGATTTGAAAGATATTTTCATGACATTTAATATTTAAAAACGATTTCTGGCAAATGTCCGCCGCGACTAGCTTTGGTGGATCGGATGCTATCAGTCCGATTTTGAATTTCCATGTTGTGGATGGACAAAGTCCAACTTGTTGGGCCAGGCGGTGAATAGACAAATTCGGATCTTCTCCAACACTATCACTTACATCACCAATATTTTCTTCTGTTCGTACAGTTTTTTGTCTTGTTATTGTTTTTTCATCGAGTAGAATAAATGTTGTTCGAAATTTATCAACAGTTCGACGAATAAGCTGCTCTGATGCTTACGATGATGATTATGTGGATCATAAAATTCACAAAGTGCTCTATAAGTTTGGCGAACAGAATATTGATTTTTAAAGTAAATTTCCACAATTTGTAAACGTTGGTGCGGCGTCATTCTTTCCGTGATGATTTGTCAATGCTTACTGAACAGAAATGTCAAAACGAAATGTCATTTGCCAGCTGTCAAGTGACAGCTATCCCTATCGAAAGTTCTATCAGTCTAAAAAAAAACACCCGTTATGTGTCATGCCGCTAGAATTGAAAGGATACAAAAAGTATTTATACGCTTTACGCTTCTCGGCGCCTACCCCTTTCTATGAAACGCAGTGTCTACTGATTTACTTAAACTTTCTACATAACAGGGGAATAATCTTAGCTTTGTCTTTCATTTTCGATTTGCTTCATGGTGGCGTTGGCTGTTCCATTCTCCTTGAGAGGGTTTTCTTTAATGTTCCGGCCGGGGTCCTTCTGTGCTCTGAGCTTTTTTTTATTGGAGTTTTGAAATGCCCCTTTTGCTAGAGCTCTGATTGAGCTCAATAGAATTTCAAAATTTATCGAGATAGATTTTTCATTTTAAAAAAATCGCTTCCTGAATTCTTTGAATTGTATTTATAAATAGTTGTACGCGATGTAATAGTTGTACGCGATTTAAAAAATCATTAAGAAGTTTTACTTAAGTTTTACTTAAAGATGTTTTACTTTCAAAAGCACAATAATTATCTGCTACTATGTACGTGTTCAATGTGCATAAAAATAGGGCTATAAATACTTCGTTTTCAATAGCTTCTGCAATTTATGTGAGTAACTCAAATTTTCAATTCAATGCCAACACTAAAAAAAAAAGAAAACTAAAATATACAGGAGCACACACGGTAGAAATTAATTAAATTTCAATTTCCTGCTCATATGTAAATAATATTTTAAACTTTGATATGGTTTATTATTTTTGTTTGCCTTATTCTTTTCCTACGCTTCAATTTCACGTAATGTCTTTGAAGAGTTTCTCACATTTTGCTTCAATAAAATGTAAATATGTATGTACTCTAATGTACAATGCTTTTGTGCCAAGTTGGCCGTTCATTATTTTTACTTTTCATATATTTATTACTCTTTTCGTTTATTTTTATACCAGTGCGCATAAACTTATTATATTTGTGGTTGGTTGGATGGCAGAGGAATTTATGTCGAAATAGTTTTGTCTGCCCCAAGTTGCTCATCCTTTAAGTTACTCCTCCACACGAGTACAGATATTTTGGTTAAGCAAATATTTTGTTTGTATGTGAAAGAAATTACACTACTAAAATTAATATACTTACACAAATATTTATAAAAAATATTTCCAAGCTACGATAAAAACTGATGTATTACTTATTATTAAGCCCATCCGACCGTCCGTAGGTTCGATAATTTTAGTAAAAATATATTTTTTCAACAAAGCATGGTGAATAAATTACAAAATATGAATATAAATTGGTTTCAAAGGTGAATTGGTATTTACATAAGTAAGGCTAGGAGCTATTTTTGCAGTGGAATTGAAGCTATACTTTTTTGTTTTGAAAAAAAAAAAAAACAAAAAACGACAGTTATACAGTTTGGTACACATCACGGCCTTTTCCCCAGGACATGAATCGCTTTACATTTCAATAATGTTAGGAAATAAAGGAAGAAGGCTGTCTGGTTATTGACAAAAACTCAAAGCAATGAAAATCCAAAGTGTTTGACCCGGTAGAGTGCACCGTAGCGTATAATTGAAAAATGTACCCGCTAGGTGGCGCTGGACTTGAGTTATTTAAAAAGTCTGTAGTTATGATTCGGTTATTATGATATTAGAAAGTTATACTGCAGATGGGTTTCAAAATACTTAGTTACATTTAATTTTGAGAGGTACTTCACTTAAAGTTATGTCAAAAAACGAACGAACAAAATTTAGCTTTGTATGAAAGAAAATTTGTCATAACATCAGCAACAAAAAAAAAATTACCAAAAATCAACGGTAATTATCAAATACTTGAACTTCTACTTTAACGCATTAAAATTAAATTGGCTATAAAACTGCATACTCGAAAAATATCTACAAATTCTGATTCCAACTTTTGAAAATTCGATGATGTTTTTTTCCTTTAAATTTGTTGCATTTTTGTGAATTTTGTATAGGGTTTAAAACTTTGAGTTTTACAGTTTGTTTTAAATAATAAACTATATTTCTATAAAACATGGATTATATCCCAATATCATAAAAAAGATTGTGAATATTTATATTTTACTTACATGTTTATAGTTTTATAAATAAAATAAATAGTTTTATTAGAAACTAAGAAGTAGCCACGCTAATCTTTCCCATATCTAGTTATTTGTGCACTCCTCGAATAAATAATATGTACATAACTAATAAAATATTTTATCCAGCAAATGTGCTGGGTATAAAAAGTTCATACTCGATCATACATGGTGCCAACTTTCAACTTTTCCTTACTAGAATCGAAAGTGATAAAACACAATTTGTTTCCTTTAAATCAAACTTTCCCAACTTAGTTGAACTTTTCCACGGGATACCTGCAGAATTTAAATTATTGCTCTGTCCTTTACATAAAAAAGTTTGAGTATCCGTTTGTGATAGTTTCTTGTAAATTCAAAGCTGCCTTTACTTAAATTAATCAAATCTTTCACTTTCTGGAGTAGTTCTAAAAAAAGAACTTAATTTGCATTTCTAAAAAACCAATAGTAAGAATCTTGGTATTCGTTGGCTGAAATAAAAAAAATTTATATTGACCAATCAGATTGATTTTAAAATGTTCCCATTCTCTCTCTCTCTCTCGCACACTTACTTACTTACTTAATTGGCGCTATAACCGCTTAAGCGATTTTGACCGAACTTCTCCTACAATTTGTGGTGTGCGTCTTGATGTTGTAGCACAAATTAAGGGACCTACAGTTTTACGCCGAATCCGAACGGCAAACGATTTTTGGGAGAAGTTTTTCATTTGCAGAAATTCACTCGGAGGTTTGTCGTTGCCTGTCAAAGGTACTTCAAAAAATCCCAAATGTATTTCAGATAATGCAAATTTATTTCAGAAAAGTCTAATGGTATTTCAGAAAACCACAAAACTATTTCCGAAAAAGTTCAAATGTATTTCAGAAAACATATCATTGAAAAAGGAAGGTGTACAATATGGCGAGGAGGTTGAGGCTGCCAATAAGATTCGCACATGTATTTCAGAAAACCACAAAACTATTTTAGAAAAAGTCAAATGTATTTCAGAAACCCCCAATTGCATTTCAGGAAACCGCAATTCTACTTCAGAAAAGTTCAAATGTATTTCAGAAAACATATAATTGAAAATGTATTTCAGATAATGCAAATTTATTTCAGAAAAGTCCAATGGTATTTCAGAAAACCACAAAACTATTTCAGAAAAAGTTGAAATGTATTTCAGAAAACCTAAATGTTTTTTAGATAATGAAAATTTGTTTCAAAAAACCTAATTGTATTTCAGAAAACCACAAAACTTTTTCAGAAAAAGTGAAATTTATTTCATAAAAGTTCAGAGGTATTTTCGAAAACATATCATTGAAATAGGAAGTTTTTCGATATGGCAAGGATCTTGAGGCTGCCAATAAGACACGCAAATGTATTTCAGAAAACCACAAAATTATTTCAGAAAAAGTCAAATGTATTTCAGAAAATCCCAAATGTATTTCAGATAATCCAAATTTATTTCAAAAACTCCCAATTGTATTTCAGAAAACCACAAATTTATTTCAGAAAAAGTAAAATTTATTTTAGAAAAGTTCAAATGGATTTGAGAAAACATACATAACATTGAAAAAGGAAGGTGTGCACTATGACGAGGAACATTGCCATGTTGAGGCTGGCAATAAGGGAGAAGATTGTGTTGTTTGTAATTTTCTGAAATACATATTCGCTTTACTGAAATACATTTGTGGTTTTCTGAAATATATTTTTCGTTTTCTGAAATACATTTGAGTTTTTCTGAAATATATTTTTCGTTTTCTGAAATATATTTGTGGTTTTCCTGGAAAATCGACTTTCACTATGAAAAGTCTCTTTTGGCAAAAATCTCTACGTACGGCGTTACACGCTATTTATTAAACTTTCAAACTCTTACACCCTCTTTTCACGTTTCTTATTTCTTATAAATAGAAGTATTCACTGCGCTGAAAGCTAATTTAGAATTGGAGTAAAAGGGGGAGTATTTACTTACTTTTTTAGTGCGTACTTCGCAGTCAAAATAAAAATTATTTAATATTTCTTTTGCTTTTACATTTACATATGTAAATACAAGATTGTGATCGGAATTCCTTATACAATAGTTATGCAACTTTTCTAAAGACGATATTGCGCCGACAGAAGTTGAAACATGAAAGTAAAGCACACAACGCATAATAATAAGAAAAATATATGTACATATATTTTAATATACAACGACGCTGTGCATTCAACTACTTATCTCTCACACTATATATTTATTGATATATACACTTAGAAATTACGGGGGAAAGTCAACAAAAATTATTCATATATGTACATTCATATTTTCTGTACTGCTATTTTTCTCATAAATGCCGATTTAGATACGCAGCAATGAACACTACAAGTTAAGATGCAGTAATCTCTGAGTTCATTAAACTGCAATAATTCATTGCAAACGAAGCCGCCTCACTCTCACATTTCGCCCCTCAATCATATGAATAATATAAAAAATTCCAGAATACATTTTTACTCACGTAAGTCTGTGTGCATTTTATGTGAAATATAGCGGAGGATATGAGCCCATGAATAGTTCAGTAGGTCTCGGTAGGGAAAGTAACAAAAAAAAAACAAAAAAGAATTTGCCATCATCTCACATATTCTGTTTGTACATATCTATATACATATGTCTGTATACACACACTACAAGTACAACACACAACACAATATGCGCATAGAATTCATACATAAATATTCTATACCGAAATACAAAAAGTAGAATTACACGGAATCCCTGATGAAATATTGTATGCACAATTGTAGAAAAAGGCAATAAATATAACAAAGGCAAGGTAGTTGTTCTGCATATACAATATATATATATATGTATTTGCAGTTACAAAAAACAAAAACAGAAAAAACAAAGCAGTCAATTCAACAAAGCAGCTTTAAACGGCAATCAAAGAGTAGGCTAATAAAAAGTTGATGTACTTCACTCAATACACCTAAGGTATTTTTTAAATACTTGCCTAAGCACTCTGCCTTCTTTTATCTGGCTCTCTCTCTCTATCTCGCTCTCTTTCCCCCTCTTTTGCGTTCTTAAATATTTTTGAATTTATATTTTCGTGTGCTGTCCACAATTTAAACGATTTGAACGATAGATGATGGCATTGCCGGAGGCATCTTAGACGGCGCATTGTGCGCGCACACACAACGTATGGGTGCGAGTTGTTGAATCGTTCTAGTTATTTGGTTGGGCCACATGGCGTATACGTAATTTTTTTTTTTTAAAGCACGAAAGCGAATTTTATGTTAGTAGGCAATAAGGCTACTTGAAGTATAGTAGGTTACTTGGAGTTGTTTTTTAGTGCTCTAGATGGGGGCCCATTCGGTATTTGAATGAAGGTAACTCAAGTGTTAGAAAGTTTGAAAACTTGTATTATTTCGACATTCAAACTACCACAAAACCTGCAACTTCGCACAGTTGTTGTCGCAAAAAAATTATAGCAAACTATATTGATAAGTTTTGAAAAATTTATCTTACCATATTTAATTTGAATATTTTTTTTTTTTTTTATAAAAAGCGTATTCAAACTTTCTAGAAAATTTCTGAAAATTCGATAAATTGAAAAAAAAATACTCGTGCACCCAAAAGCGTGAGGCAGCAGTAAACCTTTATATCTCGACTTCATAAAGCGATAGAGATTTAAAAATGGGAGTGTAGTGGCAGTAGTAATAGTAATAACGGTAAGTAGAAATAGTAGTAGCATAAGTACAAATAGTAGTAGAATTTAGCAAAAAAAATGTAGTAGTAATTATTATTAGCGTTACAAAAAAACAATAATAGAAATTAGCCAAAATAGTAGTAGTGATTGATAGTATAATTTGTCGAAAATAGTAGTAGTAATGAGTAAAAATAATTGTAGTAAATAGTAGTAGCATTAGTAACAATAGTAGTACTATGTTGTAGCAACATTAAAAAATAGTAGTAGAAATTAGCGAATATAGTAGTAGAAATAAGTAGTAAAATTAAAAAACTAGTAGTAAAAGTTAGTAAAAATAGTAGTAGAAAAAGGAGTAAAAAATAGTAGCAGTAATGAGCAAAAATAGTAGTAGTACGTACATAGAGTGTACGCATTACATTGCTATGTCGCTTCTTCCTCAGTATAGTGTTTGTTGTTTCTTATCATATGACTGCCATATGTAGACTGATGCGTGATGCGACATCGACATGACCTGCTTGATGCGATGTAAAACATTACTCTTGTGGCTCTAAAGATGTTTTACTTTAAAAATGGCCTCTGAATATCTAACTTTTTAATCAGAATTTTTAGAAAATATTCCAATTAGTTTCATAGCCTACTCAATTTTATTATAATAAAGTTTGCGACACAAAATTTTCTTTTGCATGAAAGAAAACTTTTGAACTCCGTCATTAAAAATAAAAATAAAAATAAAAAATTAACAAGAATTTTTAGTCACTGCAAACTTGCACTTTATTGTAGTATTAACTAATTCCTATGCACAGCAGAAGTGAAACTTAATAGAAAAAATTCCAGTAACGAAAAGTGTTATAAAATAAGTAACTCCACAATGTAGGAGTTGGAAGAATCTCAATCACTTGTACAATTTTTAGAAAGTAAATTTAATTTAAAAATGAATAATAATCCCAAAGACTCAACAACCAGATCAGGCACGACAATAGATGCCATTTTCTCAAGATATTTAAATAATTTACAATCACGAGTTTTCATTTCATATTTTTCATACCACAAACCAATTGTATCTTTTCTTGAACATGAAAGTATGGAAGTGAATGAATAGATTTTTTATAAATGGAGGCGAAAACAACAACTATCTTTTTTCATTAACCTAACATCCTTAAAAATGCCAGAGTAATTTAAAAATAGTGTCTTCTGTTATCGGGGAAATATTTCAATCTCATAAAACTTGCTGGCTAGGGTGAGTATTTTCATTTCAAGTGCCCGAGTGCATCAAGATCCATGAAGTTTCATTTCTAGTGCCTAGCTTTCTAGGCTGACAATTTTTTTTTATTTTTTCGATTGGAAATAAACGATTATTCATGGATTTTCGCATATTTTTTCGATCAAGTTTGATGGTTATTTTATGATTTTTTTTTCGATCGATTAAGTTTTATCAGCGCACTACCACTAATCAAATAACAGAAGTTTGAATCATCGAAAGGCGGATTGGCAATAGGGTGTTGCTCCTCGAAAAGTTGAAAAGGGATTAGCAAACTTCCCGAAGCTCAAAAATGTACAAGGAATTAAAGAGGTGGCCCACAGAGACACTACGATGAGAACTCGGGATACAGCAACTTATTTGAAAGGTTGTCAAAGCATGGCCCCGCTGTTTGTAGACCCCAATGACAAATTGATACCGGAAGTATCTTCTAGTAGAAAATAAGCTTTCGATTAAAGTATATTTTTAGATTGTTACAGTCTATTTTTCAACACCACACGGACACACCACGCCAATAGTAATAAGATCAAAGTGTTTCATCTTCAAATTAAGGTTGGGAAACTCTGCCTTAGATGGTTAATTTTCGCTTGTAGTTATTGGCCAGCTGTTTAAACGATTTGACAGCTCACCGAACAGGCGTTCACATGTAATAATTGCTTTGCCTTCATTACACTTTTCAATACACTTTTCGATTATCTAAAACAAAGCATGCCACTTTTCGCAATAGTACAAATAAAGAGTTGTGGAACAGTAGACAATTACAAAATAAATATACTTTATACAATCGTATAAATAAATATGCGCTTATTCGACGTACATCAAACACATGTTTTTAATAAAACCTCAGCTGGTTAATTTCAAATGTGAGGAGTACTTTTCATGTAGCCGGTATTTTCTTAATAATAATAGTATTAATTTATTGTGGTATGCGTAATGGATTTTTGTTTTTTTTTTTAGAATTTCTTCAGTTTTGTATTGTAATATGTAAATCATATGAAAAGCAAATAAATATACGAAATAAGCAATTCCAAATTCTAAATTTGAACTTATTTAAATGCAAATACATGTTGCGTAAATATTCACACTTATGTACATACATATATCTTGCTATTTATGCGTCTACCTATGCTAGGACTTTAATAACCTTTCAACATTTCTCTTGAAATTTATTTCTTGTAACTTAACTCATGTGTGCATAAATAATATAGAAATTCGTATAACAGTTTTCTACACATCGACACACATTTTGACATATAAGACGTAAGCGGGAAATTTCTCCACTTTTCGCGCATGCGCCTAAACTGCTTTTGATTTTGGCGCGCATTAATATAAATATACACACACGTTCCACAAAAAAAAAAGCCGGCTTGCCAATGAAAATAAGATGGAGTAAAGAGTAGATTTTTGTATGTATATATTCATGTGTGTATGTGTATGTGTGTGTGTATATAAAGTAATAAAATCCATAGCATCAACACACTGTATTTCTGACATTGACCTCTTTCACATCAAATGCAGTATTTTTGGCATGCATTTTGACATAGACGTTTAGCCTGTGACCATTTGATTACATTTTTGGGAAAATCTGTAAATTGAATATCCTTGTTAAGAACATAATTTTTAGAGTTAATATTTTAAGGAATTTCTTCATATGTATCTACTTAAAACTCCCAGTCGAACAGTACAAATAATACACACATCTTAAATTAAGAATTTCTCTTTGAAATTTGCGCGAAAAACTAAACAAAATGCTAGTACTAAAGAAGTGCTAGGTTTTATGTTTTTCTTTTTATAATTCAAAAAAATGTATTCTTTATCATTATACACAAGAAACATTCCTTTCATTTATAAAAACAACAAAATTTTAACCTACGTATATATTACATTACCATTTACCGTCATCCCTTGTCAAGTGTGGGGTTGGAGACGAACCGGTTTCGGTCAATGTGTAGGAGCAATGCATGATACAATTATGAAAGGTTTGATACACAAAAGAAGAATGTAGAAAGGGGGAAGAATGTAATCCCTTTTTGTGAAAAAGCCGATAACTAACTGCTCATTTAGTAAATCGATAATTTCCAAATTGATAAGTTTGCTTTAATTGATCAACTGTGAGCTTTCAAACACCACCTATGTTAAAACAGCTGTGACAAAAACATTTTGCCGCCTTTTTACATGTGTGCAGATTGTGTTGAAAAATTGTGAAGAATCTTATTCCTAAATTGTTTGTTTTGGTTTTTGTAATAGTTAAAGGTATGTATGTAGTTAAAAAAAAGTGTTTCGTGACTTGTGCAATATATGTCATGGTAGAAAATTGTGGTAGAATTCAACAACATTGCTAACTCCTTTTTTGCGACCGAACTTGAACTTCTGTAAAGGAAAACTTATTTCGGAGGTATTTCGAGGTGCGTCGACTTGCGTCTTCTGACTCTGTTTTAATTTTTAGGCACCATGTCGGTCTCCCAACGCTCCCTTTTTTCAGTATGGTACGGTGAAAAAGACGCTAAAAAAAAATTCTCGGCACTGATGGAATATGTTTTTTCGAATGTTATTGAGAAATCAAACTGCACTGAGGAGGAGTACAATTTAATTATTAAATAAATGACAAATATTTGCACAGGAGTGACTGCAAAGTGGCGAGCATGCCATAGGAATTGTAAACGGTTCGAGGATAAATACAAAGTTTGGTTGGACGAAGACTTAGTTCTTGTTTGTTCTTCTCAAAATGCTTCAAAAAAGAGCAGGTATAAAACAAAAGGAAATTGCTGATTGCCACGCAAAATATCAGAACACCAAAGTTTCGAAACTGGTCGAAAGCAATACATGCAATGAACTAATGACAGCGACTCGCGTCAGCTTATACAAAGTTGGAAAACGGAGTGCATCGCAAGTTGTTTCAATGCTAGGCACTGATTCCGATGCGTCTACAAAAATAAAAAGAAGTCTTGAATTAAATCAACAGCTCCCTATCAATATGTTGATGGAGGGTTTACCAAAAATTCATATCAACTTGTGCAATCTGGTGCAAAAGCTCGCAATAGTGATATATACCCAACATACGATATTATGCTAGCCGTCAAAAAGATGTGTTATCCAGATGCAAAAAGAACCGAAGAATGTTGTGCTCAGACTAGAGGCACTGACGCTGAATAGTTTAATAATTAAAAAAAAAACAAATTAAAAAAATTAAAAAAAAAAAAATTTGTTATTAAAAATTTTCAAACAAAGTTTAAAATTTGGCTCCTTATTAGGTTACTGTTCTAGAAAAATTATCATTTGGTGGAAAACTTTATTACTTTTTAAGTTATTAATTTTCTTACGCTAGATCAGGCAAATCGGCCACTGTGCGTAGGTCAAAATGGCATAAATCGTTGTTAGCCTTTCCATAGGTTTACAAAAAACGAGGTTATTGATGGTATCAAACGAAGTAAAGTACTTTTTTAATTATATTGCGCACAGAAAAATTTATAATATGAAAAGTGCATAACCATAAATAACTACTTATGTAATCACATAATTGCATTTCGTTTAGGTTTGTTTTGTTCTTATATTATCTATTTAGAATTGAGATAAAATTACCTTATATATAATGCCATGATTAATTGCACTTTAAACAATTTATATACAAACGGGATAGGTGATAGGATTGGACAGAAAAGCACAGGAACACAAGTTATTAGCAAGCTACAAAGAAATAACTAATCTTTACACTAATATTGCGCTAGAGCAGAAATGCTTATCATCTATTCTAATGGCATATACTCTTAAAGCTCCTAATTAAAGATATACTTTTATTTCAAATATTCGATTTTTTTTAAATACTAACTATAATTCTCGAAATTCGGAATACCCACTCACTTTGGATAGGAAGCGGTGGCACAAGGATGGAGGTGAAAAAGAGTAGCGATACGATCACAACGAGCAATGGGCTTTGAAAGAATGCCTATAAAAAAGTGTTCAATAATAATTCAAATATACAGATTGCAAGTACAGTAGTAGTCCGGCATCGCTACGAAAAATTGTAAAAATTTTGGTTTTCTCCAAAAGTGTGTCTTTAAAGCAAATAAAAACGCTCGAGAGCTATTCGAAAGTTTTTTGGGTAGTTCGGGATCATCCGGTAGCGCTCGGTAGTGTTCGGACACAATTAGCGGCCGGCTAGTCTAAGCTTTCACAACAAATTTAGGTGCAGTGCAGCTCCGTTAATCATTCGTGAAGCGTCTTCGCCATTTTCTGTGCGTTGTTGTTTTGTGTCCTTTCCCATCGCAGTAACTTTTGAAACTGTTTATAAAAAAGTGAGTTTCGTTCCAACTGTGCAGTGACCATATTTTCATTATATGAAATGTAAAATAAACAATGAAATGGAAATAAAACCACATATTTGCATTATATAAAATATTTACATTTTTATAAATTACTTATCAAATTGTCACAATTTTCATGGAAAATGTTAGCAAATCAAAACAATTTAACTAAAACTGACTCTTTGTATTTTTTTTTTTGAATTTTACTACTATTTAAATTATTATTAATATTATTTTCAAAGACATAACACTGTTTTAGCTAAAGGAGACGTCATGTGAAAAGTGAGGAGCAAAGCTGTTTATGTATCAAACCTTCCATTATTGAATCATGGGAACAAGTATGTTAAGTACTGACGGCATTCATATTATGTCAAAGCAGACTTTCCAAAGGCTTTTTATTTACCTTAACCCAAATCAAAATCTCAAATTTCAGATTTTAGGTCTTAACTAAAACAAATGTTATTTCGTAATAGTGTTTTACGTATTTACTGCGATTTAAGTTTCTTGTTGGAAAAACTTTTTTTTTCTTTTTCTTCATAATAATTTTATTTGCAATCTGTCCATTGGACAATAAGCTAATTGTATAACAATTAAAATTTAATTAGCCGAAATAGGTAATCTCCAGTGAGACTATCTTTTGATGTCTTGTTTAATATCGAGATGGTATATCTAGGACATGACATCTTTTCAATCTTCTTAATGATTCGCTTTTGTCGAGTAGATTAGTAGCTAGTTCATTTTCGTGATATCTCAATCTTTGAATATAGTTTTGAGTTAATCTGACGATCAGTTTGTGGTATCTCGATTCCATTAAGTAACACTTTTGGGCATGTCTCTCATCTAAGTGCAAATGTGATATGAGTCGATTTTTGGGCATTGACTTTTATTTTCCATTTGTGCGACCAATCTTCCAACAAGTTAAGTTGCGTTAGCAGAAGTTGAGATGCCCCTCTGTGATCATCGCTTGTTATAGCAACATCAGCATACGTTGCTACATTTATGTCTTCTGAGATTGGCATATCTGCTGTAAATAAAGTCTATAGAAGTGGACCCAGCACACTCCCCTACCGAACACCAGCATTTATGTTTTTTTTAGAAAATTTTCTTAAATTTCGCGCAATATTTATAACTTGGTTTTACCGCGTTTTATTGACAAATGCACTTCATTTTTATAAAAAAAAAAACACCAAAGTTCGCGAGCCAACAGTTAAAGTTCTGTGTAGATTCTGCAAAGAGATAGGGAGTTAAATATGTTAGAGAGTTCTGAACTTTAGCATTAGGAAAAATAGTATGAAGAATTTTAAATCCAATAGTAGTAACTAGTAGTTGCATTAGTGAAAAAATAGTAGTAGAAATTGGTAAAAATGGTGGTAGTAATTAGTAGTAGAATTGATAAAAATTAGTAGCAAAAATAGTGGTAGTAATTAGTAGTAGCATTGATAAAAAATACTTGTAGAAATTATCGCGTAAGAGGTTATAGCCCCAATTAAGTAGAAATTAGTAGTAGCATTAATAAAAAATAGTAGTCGAAAAAAGTAAAAATAGTAGAGTAATTAGTAGTAGCATTATCAAAAATAGTTATAGAAATTAATAAATATAGTGGTAGTAATTAATAGTAGTGTTAATAAAAAATAGTAATAGAAATTAGTAAATCAAGTAGTAGTAATTAGTAGTAGCATTAGTAAAAAAGTAGTAGAAATAAGTAAAATAGTTAATAGTAGTCGAAAATAGTAAAAAAAAAATAGTAGTACAAATTAGTAGTAGCATTAATAAAAATAGTAGTCCAAAAAAGTAAAACTAGTCGTAGTAATTAGTAGTAGCAATAGTAAAAAATAGTAGTAGAAATTAGTAAAATAGTAGTACAAATTAGTAGTAGCATTAATAAAAAATAGTAGTAGAAATTAGTAAAGTAGTAGTAGTAATTAGCATAGCATTAAAAAAAATAGTATTAGAAATTAGTAAAAATAGTAGTAGTAGTAGCATTATTAAAAATAGTAACAGAAATTAATAGTAGCATTAATAAAAATAGTAGTCGAAAAAAGTAAAAATAGTAGTAGTAATTAGTAGTAGCAATAGTAAAAAAATAGTAGTAGAAATTAGTAAAATAGTAGTACAAATTAGTAGTGGCATTAATAAAAAATAGTAATAGAAATTAGTAAAGTAGTAGTAGAAATTAGTGAAAATAGTAGTAGTAATTAGTAGTAGCATTAAGAAAAATAGTAGCAGAAATTAGTAAAAATAGTAGTAGTAGTAGCATTATTAAAAATAGCAGTAAAAATCAGTAAAAATATTAGTAGCATTAGTAAAAATAGAAAATAGAAGTAATAGCGACGCTTTTTTACTTTTTCTTTTATGTAAAATTTTTTTTCTACAAAAAAAACCGCGAAATACCGCAAGAGAAATTGTATAAATTTAGCAAATTTTACTTTTTACAAATTTGTAACTTGTAAAAACTCATAAAAAGTAATTTAGATTAAATAATGAAAAATAAAAAGTCATAGCTTGTGGTAGCATTATAATTATGAAATAGCCGATATAATTATTTTCCCATTATAAGAACTCATAAATAATACAGCGATTTGTCGCAACGCAAGAACAATACTATTATGAGCCTACTTTTCCTTGCTTCCATCAATTCTTATTGTATTTTGTCTTTTTTTTAACATTTCATGTCAACAAGGTCAAATTGACATCAAGCAGCCATTTCGCATGCAATTTCTCGCATCTTGCGTTTGGTAGGCTTTCATCCTAAAACAGTGGGGCATAAAGCAATTTAAATACACAAAAAGAAAGTGCAATTGCCTGCATAAATATTGTTTGTATATTTCTATGACATTGCCCACTTAGCGTATGCTCGTCCTGTTTTCCATCTGCTTGTTTGCCAGAAATTCCAATTCCAGCTCTGTTGTCATTTTTTTCACTTTCATTGCTCTTTTAATGTTGAAAACGCGCGAAATGTGACAAAAGAGGGTATTAATTTTGGTTTTTTTTTTTATATTTTATTTTGCGTTACAGCAGATAAATATAATACAAAGTGAAAGTATGTGATAAAAGTTGAATTTTCGTTCTCTTTAGTTGCCATAAACAGCTCCATGCTGTTATTGCAATGCAAAAAATAAAAAATAAAAATACAAAAAAAAAACAACTAAAATAAAAAGTTAATGAATGTGACGAAAGGCATGCAAAATTATTAATAGTTTTACACACACACATATATGGTAAATAATATGCCATATAAATATATTTCGTACACACAGAAAAAAATAACGAAAATAAACTTCAACCCACTCAGTGTTTTCTAGCTTTTGCAAAGCACCTAAACTTTTGCGTCTTGCCCTTTTTGGATGATTTGAAAGAGTTTCCTTCCTACAATTTGCCTGTCAGCATTTCAGCCACACTTCCATCTACACTTTATTCAAAAATAAATATTCAAAGGAAAACGGAAATGCTTTTACTATTTAAGAAAAGAAAAACAAATTTATTCACTATCCTTATATTTTTTTATTGGAATTGAATTAGAGAAATGCTACTGATGAAAATATGTTTTCACCAATTACATAAAAAAATTCTAAATCCAAAAAAAAAACACAATGCCGCAACCCAGTTGCCTTCAAACCAAATTTGACAAGGGTAACGGAAATTCGTTCCCAAGCAAATAAAAAAAGATTACCTTTTTAGCCAAAATTAGTGTAGCTGCACACGACAATGAGCTCAATTTACTTCTTTTTTTTTTGCTATTTATCAAGATATTAGCAAAAACCTACCCTTTGGCAAAGATTTAAAAAAAAAACGGTTTACCTGCCGTGCTATTCAAATACGATGGCGACAAAAGTTCATAGCATACAAGATTACGCCATAGGCACTGTCAAAATCTTGTTTTCCTTGAATGAAGTAAGTGGTAAGTGAATTCTAATTGGCTGTATTGTTTGTAGAAGAAGATGAGTAGGTAAAAGGTACGAAACTTGGTTGCCATAAGGCATTTTTGAGCATTTTTGATATATTATTTTGTTAAATCTTACAAATGCAATATTAAAGATTTTAAATTCCAATGCATACCAATTTACATAATAATACTGATGAAATAATAATAATAACTAAATAAATGAAAAACTTATTCGTATTGAAATTAGCCAGCGATTTTATTTTATATTTGAATTCCATGTATTTTCGGCAGTATATCTAGATTCAGTGTATGTCTCTTTTGCAAACCCCTGTTTTTGATGTATTATTTAAAATCGAAATTTAGAATATACATATTTGAATTACAAATTTACAATTTAATTTTTTTTTTTTTGCTCTTCATATTAGGCCTATATTAAAAACTTAAATTGCAATTCTAACTACAGTTAAAACACCATGAAATTCAAATGGTTGTGATTAGAATAAAAGATAATATTTATTTAAGATATAATTTAGGAATATGACAACTATTTTAAAAGATATAATTTAAGAATATGGCAATGGAGTACGCCGCTGATGGCGTAACCTGCTATTCTATGAACCTTGCGCATTTTCTTTCATATAAAAAAAAAAACGAATAGAGAGCACGATTTAGCCCCGATGCTGGATTAAAATAATCCCACTTCAGATTTCAAAAAAAACGCACGTTAGGCATACTTGCCTTTTAAAACAGTTCTTTTCCAATTCCGGTCGTGTTGTTCAACTTTATTTTACATAATCGTAATAGTTCTGCGGAGATATTGTTGTACTTTTGTGAAATCGATAATCGATAAAAAGTTGTTTCTAAGATCGATTATACATTTACTAAGCAGTGCTCGCATTTTCCGCCACAATCCCCATTACTTAAAAAATTATATCTTTTTCATTTGCCATTGTTGAGTTCATTGTTATTTTATGTGTTATTTTTACGTAGAATATGTTTAATTTTTAATAAAATATTTTGAATTTTCAGATTTGTTAGATCATTTGATTACACTGTAGGTAAATTATTAAGTTCTGAAATGACATAAAACACGCGAAGGCCTGTAAATTTAATTATTGGTTGTAGATTACGAATCGGTATTCCATTATCCCAGTTAAGGTACAATAATTTTCTCAAGATAAATATTTCCTTATAAGTTTGCGCCCTTTTACACTCCATCAAATTTGGTTGGAGAAAGAAATAAGTGGAATCAAAAATTTAGGCGTACATATATTTCCCCGAAATTGTCTACGCTAACTCTGCCAAATTTTGTAAACACCTACTGTTTCAACTCTGTATGCACAATTTGAAAAGTTACAGAATAAAACGAAAACAACGCTCATTTCTCATAAACCGGCAGTTTTCAAATATAAAAAAAATGCGATACAAAATTTGTACATACCGCCCAAAATGAAAAGCGTAGACTATGTGAATTTCTATTGGTAATGAGGTGGCTCTTCGAGAACAGCAATTTACCAGAGGTCCTATAAATATTCCAGCAGATTAATGCGGCCGTTCATAATATATGTATTATTGAAAATTTCTGGGGTTAGTTGGCCAGAAATGTGTATACAGAAAATTGCCAATATGAAACAGTACCAGAACTAAAATGGAGAATTTCAACCCATTGGGAAGTTATTTCTGAAAAATGAATTAAAAATTTATTTAAGTCATTACCAAATCGGATGATTGAAGAAGTTAATGGAGGATGCTCTCATTATTAATGTATTATTATTTTCTGAAATTTTTTTAAGAATTGTGTGATTGTTTTGTTAGGTATAAATGTACTATTTTTTTTTTTTAAATTTGGTAATTTGTCTATCCTCTTTTATCGTATGATTTTTTATTACATAATAAAATTTCTTTCAGACTTTTCAAACCACTAAAAGTAAAAAAAAATTGAGTTATGCTATAGTTTTGTTGCGGACTGTATGCTTATGTAATTATAAATAAATGGTGTTTTTTTTTAGCCATGTGGTTTTGAAGAAGAAATAAAACGCATATAGTTTAATGTTATGGCCAAGAATTTACACCTATTATAAAGACACAGGTTTGTCATTATGTTGTAAAAATGATTTTGGGCAAGTAACTCGGCCGCGGCTGTCTCGAATTAATTCCAGCCGAGATGCCCAATTTTTGACCACTTTTGCAGCAATATGTCAGCAATATCACGCCGAATAATCTCATCCAAGGCGTCAATCGCCTCGAGCTTATCTGCGTGGACAATCGACTTCACAGAACCCCACAAAAAAAATCTCCAGCGATGTTATATCGGCCACGCCATAGGCCCACGGTGATCATCCTTCAATAAATTTATAGTTTCGTTGGATGTGTGGCATGTAGCGCCGCCTTGTTGGAACCAAAGGTCGTCCATATCAACATCCTCGAATTCAAATACGAAAAACTCATTTATCTTGGCTTTAAATGGAAATATGAACCAATGATTCCCTCTTTCCATATATGTAGCTTACCAAATAGTAACTTTTTGAGGATGTAGCGGCGTCTCAACAATGATTTGAGGCTTATCAACACTCTAAATGCGATAATTTGGTTTAATAACGTACCCATTAAACCAAAAATGAGCTTCACCGCTGAACCAAAATTTTCTTGTGAAAATCGGTATCGGTGGCCATCTCGTTTTGGGACCATTCACCGAACGTGCGACGCGCTTGATGGTCGTTCTGCTTCAACTCTTGCACGAGTCGGATTTTTTAAGCCCGCATAACCAAGATCTTTCCGCAAAATGTTTTATAAAGTGGATGGGCACAGCTCCAATCGTTTCGGGTGATGGCGGATGGGAATCATTCGAGTCTTCTTCGATACTCTGCTCCAGAGCAGCAATAATAGCGTCTTCGGTGCGCACTGTACGGCGTCTCAGAGGATGCGCTTTATCCACTAGAGCAAATGTGGTGCGAAACCCATCCATGGTTGCACAAATTACCGACTCTGCTGGGCCGAATATGGGACGCAGTCATCATTGTGGTAATAAAATTTGCACGATTTTCAAACGTTGTTCTGGAATAAGTCTCTTTAATTTGAAATGGCAAACCAAACTGAGTATAAATCAAGTAACAGCTGCTTCATTGAAATCCACACGTTTAAAAAACAAACAACCGATATAAACTAAGACGGAGCATGAGTATATGTTTTTTTCTCGAACAAAATGTAGTGGAATGAGCTATGTAAATCCCATCATGATACTATTGAAACTATTTTTAATGGAGCAATTAATTTATAAAATATCAATTTCTTTAATTACGAAAAAGTAAAACTTTTGTGCACACTATGACCCACTTGTGACTCATTAAAAGAAAAGTATTTGAGTAACACAACTCAAAAAATGTTTGCAATTTTCAGCGTGCGCTTGTAAGGCTATTGACGAAGAATGGCGGAATTGTAAAAGCATGTACAGTAAACGAAAACAAAAAACAGAAATTAAACACTCCAATATTTAAGTTTGTATGCCTACAAAAGCTTGAATCTGCTAACTTGAAAATAAATCTGCGCTTCTACCAAACTATAAATGTTCATCAATTTTGTTAGAACCCCATTAGGGTCACAACAAATATATCGCAAATGTTGACAAGTGGCTGCACAACTAAAAAAAACATAGCCTTTCAACAAATGTTATACATAAGTTTTGTTGTTTACATACATACACACACAGTCACACATACAAAACATAGCATAACTCTATTTCACGTTATTCCACCCAATAATTGATGACAGCAATAAATCACAGCTGAGGGAGTTTTTCTAATTCGCTCCAGTACCGCCTTCTTGTTTCTTACTTTCAACACTTTATCTTCCTATATGATCCTGGCCATTTGATTCTACTTATGAATTTATGAAACTTCCTTGCGCTTTTACACACACACACATACGCACACAACGTTATATAATAAATAAAATGTACAATTTAATTTCGACATCCGTTAACAAAAGTGTAGAACAATATAGTAAAGCTAATATAAGGTTTTTGTTCTTTTTTTTATTCTATTCAAAGAGAACAACATTTACATAAATTGAACGAACCCCCACCAACACAGATTTGTACATAGCATCCCGCTGTGCTCCTGTGTTCCTTTCATGTGAAATTCGTGCGTTAAGTTTCGCCGCTAATAGCACTTTGTTTTAATGATGTTGTGCAAGTTAATGACGTAATTGAAAGTTTTGCACAATTCGGTTAATGCCCAAATCACGCCACCATTAGCTTTGCATCTTTAATTTTTTTCGTAATTTTTTTTAGGTTATAGTACCCTAATTTTTTGCCATTTTTTACCAAGCCGTTTGCAAGATTTCGATTTAAAATAAAAGCGACAATACTTGTCATACTGGCCTTGAGCTCAAAAATTAATATTGTCGTTTAATAACATCAGGTCAAAAAATAATATATGAAGATTTGGAAAAAAACACCTTCCTTTTTTACATTTCTATAACTTTGGAAAAAATGGACTAGTTTGTACCTATTTTTTTTTTAATTTCTTGTTTTTTCGAAACTCTTTTGTAAATTTAAGAAATTCAAAAAATAGATCCTATTATCAAAGTTTCCAGAAAATCGATCACTACGTGGTTTCTGAAAATCAATATTTTTTTATTAAAAAAAGAAGTGAAACTTTATAGAAATACGGGTTTAAATTTGTTTCCAAAAGAGTTTTCAAAAACTAGAATTAAAAAAAAAATATCCAGTTCGGTTTTTTCCCCTTTATGGGCATTTCGGTTTTTTTGGACCTGTTTTTTTTTTAATTTCATGTTCTTCTTCCCTCTTTTGTAAATCTGAGAAATTCGAAAAAATAGATTCCATAATTAACCCGTTATCGAGCTAGGTTTAAAAAGTAAAAACAGTTTTTCAGAAAAAAATTTCAATAAAAGCGACCGGTACGTGTTTATTTGGAAATCAAAATTTTCTATTAAAAAAACTCAAACTTTATAGAAATACGGCTTTAAATTTGTTTCCAATTTTATATTCTAAAAAAGTTTTCAAAAACTATGATTAAAAAAAAAATTCAAATTGGTTCATTCTTTTATGGGCATTTCGGTTCTTTTCAAAAGTTATTCATTTTTTAAAAACCCATAACTGTACGAAAAAGAACCGATTTGAACCTTTTTTCGTATTAGTTTTTCAACACTCATTAGTAAGTTTATAATCCCATTATTGAGCTAGGTTTAAAACTTGCGGAATGCACGACAGTTCTTCGGAAACAAATATCTAGAAAATCGATCAGTACGTGTTTTTTTGGAAATCAAAATTTTCTATTAAAAAAACTTAAACTTTATAGAAATACGGCTTTAAATTTGTTTCCAATTTTATATTTTAAAAAAGTTTTCAAAAACAAAATTTAAAAAAAAAACCAAATCCGTTCAAAAAGGCCTGAGCAAACCCCTACTTTTTCATTGTGATCGATTTGGCGGGGAATATTCCACGTGCATATTAAGGTGGCTCAAATTTTGTCTCGACTACTGGTAATTTTGAATAAAAGTCTAAGTGTGGACTATAGCTCTAAAACAAATTTGAAGCCTCCTTGTTTATTAATCGTCAATGTATATTATTATTAATACTTTTTAAATGTTTTCACTTATATGAGAGGATTTTTTGATACGAAAAATTCCAGAAACACATATGAGTAGAATAGAAGACAATTACCTTAAATGGAAAGAAAAAATTATTTTAAAAGTTAATGAAATCAATAACAGTATTGTAATTCTAAGGGCTATTTTCTCGACTGTCTGCCTGTTAATGTGAAAGTTACGCAACCGGCAGATAAATTTGTGGAAGGGATAAATTCGATTTACTTTTTTTAATATCCTGTTAAATATTTATTTAAACTACCCAACAGATGGATTTATCGAAGCGATAAATGTTAATCAGAGAATTGACTACCGGTTAAATTTGTCGTCGGCATAAACATAGCGGGCACTGAAGAAAACGGAAATGCGTCTAAAGAGTATGTAGTCGAGAAAACCATAGAATATACTTTTTCTAAAGGAAATATAACAAAATATTTTGGAGAATGTAAGATTGAGGAATAATAACTTAAACTTCAAAAAAGGAGTCTCGAAATCCAGCTTAGCGTTATGTTCTCAGATACTTTTTATTCTTAATTATCAATAATCGCCGAAGTACGTTATTTTATTTTTTTTGTTTTTTGTTAGAATAAACCAACCTTTTAGAAAAATTAACTAGACTAGGACTGATAAGATTTTAACGGACGTATTAGCGGACCATTTTTGGGATATTGCTGGATCATTTCGAAAGGATTTTAGGGCCAGTTCGGGATCATTTAGAAGTAGTCCCGAAATGTACAAGCTTCACTGTGCAAACTCTTAATTATTTTTGTTCGAATTTTTCGGGTCCTTGACTTTGTTTGAATGGAGTTTGAAGTCTTTCGAAGTAGCATAGTGATTGAGTTAAAAATCTAAATAAATTATTTGCCAAATACTTATGGAAATCATGAGTGTATTTCTTTACAAAATCATGTCAGCCTTTCCACATAAAAGTTTTGACGAATTTGTTGCGAAATCGTGTACCATTTCGAAAAAGTATTCAGTCGTATGGTAACTGAATTATGAAATAAAAATTTTACTTACAAATTTAAACTCAGAGTTTTGTATTTCTTGTGTTTATTCAATGTAAATAGTTCTCGGTAATTTTAAGCTATTGCTATTTATACCGATTCAAAAAAAATTCGCCTTCCTTTCAAAACGGAAAAAGCCTAAAATTGAGTAAAGTACAAAAAAATCAATAATAAGAGAATATTTTCATCTGACCAGCTTTGCATAGTACAATAGAAATGAGGTCATAATAAATTTTGGACATTAGAAATGAAATCAAGGTATAAAAAGAACGGAAATATACGAAATAAGCTATTAGAAATAATACCACAAAAAAAAACAACAAAGAATTGCAATCGAAAAATCAGCTGGATACCGATCATTAGACACTTAGTTGGTCGCTTTGCAGTCAATCAATAACAATGGAAATCCTATAAAAGAAAGTAATTTACCAGCACACTTTTAGGTATTGAATAGAAGAAACATCAAAGCAAACAAACAAATAACGAGTAGGGATTTTCAATTTTTATGGTGTCATAAATGCGTTGCTTGAGTAGTTACAATAAAATGTGTGTGTACTCTCGCAATGGTAAAGTTCAGGGTATCAAAATATTGGAAGAATTATAGCAGGCAAAGGTTTCAATTCCTCCATTTTCGTTTATTTATACAAACATATTATAAATTAGAATGGGCCGCGAAAAATGATAGCATAATATGGGGGTGTAGTTCGAAAGGATTGTAGTGACAAAAAAAATTTCGTCCTTGACGTGGCCCAGAAGCAGCCAAAATCGAATTGTCCAAGTCAAAATCGGTGTATTTTTGACTGAGTTAATCAATTTTTTTAAACCAATCTTCCAAATAAAGCCAACAAAAGCATCAGGAATCACGTGGTTATTATTATTCCGATGAAAACATTTAATGCTTCATACGTGTTCGACCTCAAGGAGATGTTTCTAAAGTCTCCCTTACTATGGACTCTTGCAAAACTGAATAGCGTAATTTTAATATCAAAAAAGCTTATAATAATTCCTTAAAAGGATTGATGCGAAACTGTATCACCATATATCTCCAAAGGATCCTAGGCTGGAGGATGCGAGTAAAGGACAGGTATATTAGACACAGGCTTGAGTAAATCCCGCCATATTCACAACGTGATTTGACGCAATCGAATTGGATGCCTGCTAATGTCAAATATTTTCAAAATTAGTATTACTTAAACCACTTTCGTTTACAGCAATATAAAAGTAATTCGCTTAACTTATTAGGTAAACTAAATTAACCCTTTTAAACAGGTGGCAATCCTCTAAAGAATGCGTTTTTTATAAACCTCTCAACACTTCACGTTAGTATTACATATTTCATTTATCTTATTATTTTATTTACATTTGATATTTTACGCATTTGGCAACAGTCTGCAAACATATTTTCGAAAAAAAATGTCTTAATATCTTTCGTAATTATATTAACTTGTGAACGTAATTAAATTTAAATTTTTAAATAGGTGGCAGTTATCTTTAAAAAACCCCACGGGGGTAACGCGGTTTTTAATAGGTACGCTGCAATAGAAGACCGATATTGACAGCAAACGACGCCATGTTTTTCCCGCTCTTTAGACATTTCTCTTCAGTATGGTTTGCCATTTCAACATGGAAAGATATACGATCCAACAACGAGTCGAAATTATTAAAATTTACTACCGAAATTCGGAGTCAATGGCCTCAACTTTAAGAGCACTACGTTCAATTTATGGTCGTCGTCATTTCTGGCTGAATGGCTTCGTCAATAAGCAAAATATGCGTTATTGGACAGGCAGCAATGTACTCCATGAGTCAGCATTGCATCCCGAAAAAATTACGGTTTGATGCGGTTTATGGGCCGGCGGCGTCATTGGGCCGTACTTCTTCCGTGACGATCAAGACCGGCCCGTTACTGTCAATGAGAATCGCTACCGTTCAATGATAACCGAATATTTTTGGCCCGAATTGGATGACGTGGACTTGGGCAATATGTGGTTCCAACAGGACGGCGCCACAAGCCACACAGCGAATGTCACAATCGATTTATTGAAAACCAAGTTTGGTGAACGTGTTATCTCACGAAATGGCCCAGCCAATTGGCCGCTTCGGTCGTGCGATTTGACGCCGTTAGACTATTTCCTGTGGGGCTACGTCAAGTCTGGGGTCTCTGCCAACAAGCCCGCGATGATTGATGAACTTCGTACGAATATCGAACGTGAAATTGCACCAGTATCGGCCGATTTATGCTTGAAAACCGTCGAAAATTGGGTTCAGCGTCTGGACTTCTGCAAGTGTGCCCGTGGTGTCCATGCAAAAGAAATCGAGTTCCATAAATAATGGCATTGAATGTACTTTCACAGGAATAAAGAATTTAATTCATATCCCAAACCGTTTTTGTTTTATTAAAAAAAAATTGTGTAGCGTTCCTATTGAAAACCCCTTTATATAAATATACAAGTAAATTAATCCAGGTTATAGGGCATTTGCGTGTAAAATTTAATTGAAATCCGTCCATCCAAATTAGGATAAAAAGGTAATAAACCCTGGTGCTAAAGGCTTACCCGAAGTATGAGCGTGATCAGAAAATAACAATTGATTGACGGAAAAATTTAAATTAATTTTCATTCCTAATTCAAGTATTTTGTAATGACGAATAAGTTTCCATTCGTCATTTGAGTAGTTTTGAATAATGAATAAATTTTCATTCATCATTCAAATAACTTAGAATAACATATAAATTTGTATTCATCATTATTCAGGTATTGAAATCATGTCAATGTTTGTATATGTGTACATACGTGTGACTCGAACTCATTGTGAAATGATTTGAATGACTTAATAATGAAGAATGCAAATTTGTTTGTAATTCAAAATTATTCGAGCGATGGATATAATCTATTTGTTATTTAAAATTATTTCAATGATGAATGAAAATCTATTCGTTGTACAAAATTCTTTGCAGGACGAATGAGAACTCATTATTCAAAATTACTTGAATTATGGACGAAGGGAAATCTATTCGTTGATCTAACTTATTTGAATGATGAATGGGAATCTATTCGCTATTCAAAAATAATTAAATGGCGAATAGAAATTTATTCGTCACTCAAAATTATTTAAATGATGAATGAAAATCTATTCGTTGTACAAAATTATTTGCAGGACGAATGAAAACTCGTCATTCAAAATTACTTGAATTATGGACGAACGGAAGTCTATTCCTTGATCTAACTTACAATATTTAAATGATGAATGGAAATCTATTCATTATTAAAAAATAATTAAATGGCGAATGGAAATTTATTCGTCACTCAAAATTATTTAAATGATAAATGAAAATCTATGCGTTATTCAAAATTATTTGAATGATGAATGGAAAT
Source organism: Anomoia purmunda (assembly GCA_951828415.1). Classification (NCBI taxonomy): domain Eukaryota; kingdom Metazoa; phylum Arthropoda; class Insecta; order Diptera; family Tephritidae; genus Anomoia; species Anomoia purmunda. The sequence goes on from OX639996.1 coordinate 16,217,212, forward strand.
CTATTCGTTGCTCTAACTTATTTGAATGATGAATGGAAATCTATTCGCTATTCAAAAATAATTAAATGACGAATAGAAATTTACTCGTCATTCAAAATTATTTAAATGATGAATTTGAAAAAAATTATTTGAATAATAAATCACTCAAAAGCGCCCATCCAATCATCACCCAAATCCTATAAAAAGTTTCACTAAAAGAAGTAGGTGTTTGCGACCGATGAAAAATAATTCACATGACTAACTCAACTTAACTTTTTCATGATTTCTTGTATTAAAAAATTATGTAACGGGCAGCACTTCAAACACAGTTTAATTAAACTCATTTTCAAACACTTAATGCGTTTTTAAATCCGCCTTTGGAAAGATACATTTAAAAATATAAGAAAAATAAGCTAATTGAAACGTTGAAAAGTCGCAAGATAGACCGAATGTAATGAAAACAAATTACGTATACATATTGTAAATAATAATGAAAATAAAGTAAAAAATATAAAATTCGCGCACTCATAAAGGGAATTTCATGAAGACGGTGAATTAAAAGAGGCCAAAAAAACACCGAAAATTATGCAGTGAAAACTACGAAATGAGATTTTATTTAACAAAAAGGAATGGAAGGTAGAAAATTTAAAAAATGTGTGTGTATAAAAAATTGAAAAATTTCACTTTTGGCTGATGCCATTTTTTCACACACTCCTTGCCTTTTTTGTTCTCAATTTTTTGTTCGATTTCATTTGCCGTTACTTAATTACGATCTACAGAAATTTGCGGAATTTTAGCTACATTATCGAGTTTCGGCAATTTTGGAGGCCAGTGACTGCGAATTAGAATGCTTTTCCAACCTATTGAACTTGTTAATAAATAATAGCGAAAATAGCAGTCGAAAAATAAACTGTCAAAAAATTTTCCTCACAGCATGGCAGATAAATTATTTTTTCGGCAACAACGGGCACTTGGACACAACTGGCGTTGATACAAAATATTTTCATAGTATTACATATTTAATGTGTTTGGGATCAAGGGGATTAATACAGTTTTCTTTTCTTTTTTTTTTGTTAATATAGATGATGGTTTATGCTACACAAATACAAGTCGCGCATCGGAAATGGACAACACGCGTAGTAAATCCAGTGTTTGAGGTGTTGCTTTTTGGGCGAGAAAAACAAGTTACATATCTACATAGTACTTACTATTTATATTCAAGTGTATATTTTGAAGTTTGAATGCACATGCTTTTCTATACACACATACATCATACATATAATATATATATATATATATGTATCGGGTGTTTTTTTTAGGGGTATAGAACTTCGAATTGAAATAAAACACAAGAAAATCGTTTTAAGGTCCATCAATTTGGCCGCCGCGGCTGGCTCGAATAAAGCCAATTCTACAGGTCCAATTTTCAACCACTTTTTCGAGCATATGGGGCCGTATGTCGGCAATAACGCCACGAATGTTGGCTTCAAATTCCCCTAACGTTTCTGGTTTGTTGGCGTAGACGAGCGACTTCACATATCCCCAAAGAAAATAATCCAATGGTGTCAAATCACACGATCTTGGTGGCCAATTTACAGGTCCATTCCGCGAAATTATGCGCTCATCGAATGTTTCCTTCAATAAATCGATTGTGACGTGCGCTGTGTGGCATGTAGCGCCGTCTTGTTGGAACCACAACTCATCCACATTCATGCCATCCAATTCGGGAACAAAATAGTCGGTTATCATGGCTCTATACCGGTCTCCATTAACGGTAACTGCCTCTCCAGCATTATTGCGGAAGAAGTATGGCCCAATGACTCCACCAGCCCATAGAGCACACCAAACAGTCAGTTTTTGTGGATGTAATGGCGTTTCAAGGGTCTCATGTGGATTCTCTTCACTCCAAATGCGGCAATTTTGCTTCTTGACGTAGCCATTCAACCAAAAATGAGCCTCATCACTGAACAAAATTTTGCGATGAAAATCAGCATCGAGATCAATCTCATTTTCGGCCCATACACCAAAATCACGACGCATTGCATGGTCTCGCGGCTTTAATTCTTGCACAAGCTGGATCTTGTTAGGTCGCAAGCCAAGATCTTTGCGCAAAATCATCCATAAAGTTGATGGACAAAGCTCCAATTGCTGTGCACGGTGGCGAATCGATTCATTCGGGTCCTCTTCAACACTTTGCTCTACAGCGGCAATTGTTTCTTCGGTGCGCACTGTTCGACGTCTCTGCGGATGCGTATTATCACATAGAGTAAACGTAGTGCGAAAACGATCCATGGTTAACCGAATTAATTGCTCTGATGGACGATTATGTCGACCATAAAATTGACGGAGCTCGCGGTAAACTTCGCGAACTGAACCATTATTTTCGAAATAAATTTGCACGATTTGCAAGCGTTGTTCTTTTGTCAACCTGTTCATGATGAAATGGCAAACCAAACTGAACATAAATGACATTAGAGTTGCCAGATTTGACCACAAAATGCCAGTTTTATCTCTATTCGAAAAACAAACCTGTAAAAAAAACACCCGATATATATACAAACACACTTAAGTTAGCATGCGCGCTTTAAAATTACTTTCCGACACAATTCGTCATTATTGCCGTTTTTCTTTTTTTATTATTTGGCAGTAAAAGTGTTGCAAAATCGATTTGTATAACGGAAAACTGAAAACACTTGTAAGCGTATTAATGTCTACATATGTATATATTCATTTAAGTGTGCAAACATTCACAAGACTTTCATGGGAAAAAATGTCTTCATATGTTTTTGCTTTTACACCTCCTTCATTCGTTCATTTCGCTTGTAAACCTTAACTGTTATTTTCGGCGCTTTTATGTAAATCGCAAAAAAAAAAAACAAAAAAGCAGGCGAAATAAGCAACTTGTCGAAAAAAACAGATGTTGCTGTTATTTTAGTGCAGCGCTGACCCGACATGACCTGCGACGAATGGCGCACAGTGGTTGTGGCGATCAATTTAGCTAGTGAAAAATTTTGATGGTACCCATATCGATTTAAAATTTGATAATAATGTTATTATTGACTTGTTTTAAGTATTGTGAAATTTGGCGTGGTCACTCAATTATGACCCCCATTCCAGAAACTCGGTTGCTAGTTTGGTTTCTTAACCCGACTGGGTTGTTTGTGTTTTATTTTCTTTTTATTTTCTTTGGTGTTTTCATAGCACTTGTTTTTATTTGATTCCTTATTACACTCAAAAAAATTATCCCTTAAAACAAGAAATCAGTTTCCTTATTTCAGAGTTATTGTTCTTCCTTAGTCCCTTCCTTTCAGTATTAGAACTTTTCCCTTAATTTAGATTCATGTTAAGTAAACTCCGTCCATGTTTACACGGATGGATCCAAGCTTGACTGAAGATGGAGTGGTTTTTTCGGAACGATTGGGCATAACTTTCAGCTTCCATCTACCTGATTATTGCAATGTTTTTCAGGCGGAGCTGATGGCAATTTCGAAGGCCGCATCACTGGTACAGACCGCCAGGTGGCTATTAAATCCCTAAAGAAAACGTTGCCGATATCTATGATAGCTGTGGAATGCCGAGATGACTGAGACATTTCCAACACATATGGTGTGGGTTCTCAGTCATTGCGACATATCCGGGGTAACTGCGAAGCGTGCTCGTCAAGGTACGACTCTACCGGTTATTGATGTTAGGGATTCACCACGATGAGTGACCAACGTTTAATAGGTACAGCAAGACTAAGGACCCCGGGCGGGACTATTGTAGGAGTTATCGGGACATGGAGAAGGAGGAGGAGACCATACATTACCTACTATGCCGCTGTCCGCCGGCATTAGCTAGAAGGTAAGCTAAAGCTGTAGGTAACTATTTCCTTAATGAACTTAACGATCTTAGGTCAATCGAAATATGGGATCTGACGAGGTCTCTTAGGTATACCGAGTGGTTTTAGGGGATAGGGGAACAGCTGTCACACAACAGCCCCCAATGCAGTATCACAATGGACCATGAGCCTAAGTGTGGCACACTAGAGACTGTCGCGTAACCTAACCTAACATATTGCAGTATTGATAATATTTATTTATTAAGTGCGTCGCACGTTCGGTGAATGGGCCCAAAACGAGATGGCCACCGATCTCGATTTTCACAAGGAAATTTTGTTCAGCAATGAAGCTCACTTTTGGTTGAATGGGTACGTTAATAAACTAAATTGTCGCATTTGGAGTGTCCACTCCTCTAACCATTGTTGAAATGACGTTTCATCATTAATTTCAAGTTACTATTTGGTGTGATCATTGGGCCATATTGCTTCAAAAATCAAGCCGGCCATAATGTTACAGTCAATGGGGAATGTGACCGGTGACCGAATTTCGAGGATGTTGTTGTGGACGACCTTTAGTTCCAACAAAACGGCACTAAATGTCTACGAAGCCAACGATACAATAAATTTATTGAAGGAAATTTTGGGTGCGTCCCTTATCTCGCATCGTGGAACGGTGATGTGGCCTCCATTGATTTAACACCGCTGGCCTATTTTTTGTGGGGTTATGTAAAGTCATTGGTCGACGCAGATAAGCCCCAAATGACTGACGCCTTGGAAGATAATATTCAGCGCGTTATTGCTGACATACGGCCCCAATTGCTGCAAAAATTGCTCGAAAATTGGGCCTGTCGGCTGAAATTTATTCGAGCCAGCCGCGGTGGTCACTTGCCGAAAATCATTTTTAAAGCATAATGGCAAACTCTTATCTTGTCTAAAAAAAAACATTCTTTACATGTAGAGTTGCGAGATCTTTTTGACCAAAAGTAAACCGGAGGAGGTCACATGAGCTTCTAAGATTATCCAAGCCGCAGCTCTCATTGATTGATATCTGTTTGGAGGATGAGGAGGTGCAATCATCTCAACACTTTTTACTCAGCTACCCTGCCATCGCGAGACTAAGACTCAAGTATCTGAGATCGCACCTTATCCACTCTCTGGCGGACAAATCGGGAGTCGAATGTGGCCAGCTCCGTAGCTTCATTGTAAGCACCAAGCGATTTGCAAATTAAGATAAATAATTGCCATTCTATTTGTGCTGTGGTATCACAATGCATTCGAGAGGATCTATGTGAGCTCCTAGGAGTAGAAACTTTATCATAACCTAAGCTAAAGAACAGATAACAAACATCAAACATATTTTTTCATTCAAATATTTTTTATATCCGTTTCGCCACACCGAATCCATCTTATAAGTTTTGTTTTGAAAAGCGTCTTACATTTGTTTTGTATTACAGTAGCAGAAAATTTTATTCAATATTTTTCAATTTTTTTCAGCTGAAATAATAATTGGGACCACTGTCGGGCACATGAACGAAACAAAACTCGAAATAAACGCTACAGTTTTGGGTTTGACTTTTTTCGAGCTAATTCTTTTTACAGAAATTTTAGTAAAATCATAGACTAAGGCTTAGTTTTATAGATATCATTCAGGTAATTTCCCTTGAATGTGGTTTTAATTCAGAAAGCATCTATCACACTTTTGTTACGGAAAATACAACACAATTTTTGTCGATATGCCGATTAATCTAGATCGCATGGAAGTTCTTACGTATTTATAACTGCTTGTTTGGGAGAATTTTGGAGCATTTTCTATTGTTAGTGAAGCTTTAAATGCACTTAGAAAAACTTGACGCTCTTAGCTGAACTTCAAAGTAAATTAAGTATTCACTTTCGCCTGAAATTTAGAAAACCCTTGAAAATATTTATACAGACTCTTTTTAGTCAAAAATAAAAAAAAAGTATGATAATAAATACATTGCAAACAATCACTTTATATACTCCTAAAGAAAAAGTGTTGACAAGTGGCTTTTATCACGTTTTTTTGTGGACTTACAATGAATTATAATAACGCTTTACGTCAGCATAAAATCGTAAAAAATCTACATACATATGGACATAAACCGTTTATTATTTAAACATAAAAAAACCAAACATGTTTACATTTCACAAATGAACTTTTTTCTTTTCTGAGTTCATAGCGAATTTGACAAATTATTTTTTTATGTCTAAGGTTGACGACAGAGTACACGCTATAAGCGGAGCAAAGCAGTAAAGCTATATCGTGCTATAAATAGCATCATGTATTTTCTTATGTGTTTGCTTGATGCATGTCAGAGTGTAAGCGAAGAGCAAAGCGTATTCATGCTATAAATGAAGCGTGAAGCTACAAAGTATGTTGTGAACTGCTTTATAGCATGAATTTGCTTGAATTTTTGATATTCTTCTTGTTTTTTTTTTTTTACTAGCATACACTCTGACATGTGATAGCTTTGATTATAGCAAGAAATATTATCGCTTCAATCTTCGCTCCGCTTATAGCGTGTACTCTGCCGTCAACCTAAGGCTGTTGACAGAGCGCTTGCTATATGTAAACGATGCGATAGTATCGCGCTATAATGAGCTATAAATTACAACATCTATTTTCATGTCAGAGTGAATGCGAATATAGAAGCGAGCAAACACAAAGTTATAATGCAAGCAATGAACTTTTTAATGTAACTCATTGTCGCTTTGCATTTGATTTTTTTTATTAATTTCTGACAAGGTAGTGTGGGAGTTTTTATGAAGCACGGTCATCGTTTTATCAACTTGTGACTTATTTTACTCCAAATAAAATCAAAAGTACAGATAGTCATGCGTATATGATTGAAAAATTTGTCAGGTGTTTTTTTCAGCTCATCGTACAGAACATAAAATTCGCGCCTTGCTCTGTGTTTTTTTAATAACATCCTGTATACAGAAAAAAATTGTATTCTTCTCTTCTTTTTTTAATATTTGAGATATGTTAAAGCTATATGAAAAACTCTTCACTAAAATCTTCATAAAGTCAATGAGCAACGGAAAATAAATAACAATTATAGGACTCACAGAATAAAAAACCTCACGCTGGCATTGTTTACATATACAGTTATGGACAATAAAATAGAATCAAGTCGGTTGCTGAGAAACAATCAGCGATTGTTTGCTATTATATTTCCGATAACTTTTGTCTATAATCGAATCTGTACACTATTTGTTATTTAAAACGTCATAATAGAAACCCGTTATCGTTTTACTGTTACTTTTGCGCATAAAACTTGCAACGGTGGGCTTTTACTATAGTGACAAGACGAGTATAATTAAAGGAGGAAAAAAGCAATAAAAGTGATATTGGAGTATAAATTGTATTGTAATTGTACATTGTATTATAAATTGTCGTATTTAGTGAAATTTGCCTTAATTTTGAAGAAATGGGTCGCGGAAAGCACGCACGGCAGAGGAACGTAAACACATACAAAATTTGCAAAAAAAAAATGGTTTTACGAAAAGGGAAATTACAAAAGTTATTAACAGATCACAAAATTTGTGTTTACTGCTCTTTTGCCTCAAAACCAAACAATGAGAACTGAGAGGTTGACCGCAAAAAAACGACGCCAGAGTACGACAATTTCAAAGAGATATTATCAAATGGGCGACCCTTTTAAATTCATCCGCTGCAGTCAAGCTGAAGGAAGTAAGCGTAGAAATATCTCCAAGAACTATTCCCGATCGTCTTATAGAAAGGAACCTCTTCAGCAGATTGTCACGAAAAGTTCCAATGTTGACAAAAAGACAGCGACGAATTCGACAAATGTTTGCGAGAACTCATATAACTTGATCCGGTACGGACAATTCAAAAAGTGGCGAAATATTTTCTAGTCCGACGAATCTAAAGTAAACATGGTGGGCAATTATGGTAAGATCTGGGTCTGACGACCGAAAAATGCAGAAATGAATTCCAGGTACACAACAAAAACATTCAAGCATGGGGGAGGAAATATAATGATATCGTGGAGTGGAGTCGGAGCGCTTTTTTGGATTCGGGAAAAAATGGACCGGTACCGATATCTATGAATATTAAGAGATATTATGTTACCCTATGCCGAATGAAACATGACTTTGATTTGGCAGTTTCCACAGGATAATAACCCGAAACATATTTCGGGTCTTATAAAATTATAGAGTTACAGACAGAGTCGATGTGATGGCGTGGTCTTCGCAATCTCCGCATTTAAACCTGATAGATAACTTGTGGAGGATTGTAAAGGAATACTTTGAGCCCGCTAAATCACAGATTAAAGAAGAACTTTGGCAAAGAACCCAGGAAGCTTGGTATTCTATGTATACCAAAAGTCGGCCAGTGGGACCCTAGAAGAAGAAGAAGAGTTTTTTTCAAACTAAATACATGTTTTGATTTGGTTAAGAAATATTTTTAATAACTGTTTTTGGCATATATAGTATGTGGAGGAAATGTTTGATTCTATTATGTTCATATATATTCAGTATAATCGCTTCACGCCTCGCATCGCTCTGTCTTCAGCCTAAGTTTTAATATCAAATACTCATGCAAAACTGTCGGCTTATGTAATAAACAAGTTTCTTTCATTTATTTGTTTATGTAATATTTTAATTGAATGCGTAACTGGTAATAAAAATTATACCAACAACGGTCAGTTAATCAAAGTCAAACTATTTCGTGCAATTATTAAAAATTTGCATACACATATGAACATTGTGAAAATTGGCAAAACCGTTTAACTCGAGGTATCACTTTTTGCTTGCGAGAATTAAAATTTCACTGTTCTGATGAAATAATTCAACGATTTGTTATGCAAAGCTGAATTCAGCAGGCCATCGCGGTAATTAGTTTTTGTTTTTGTGGAAGATCAGAATTTATTGTTTTGAAACCTAAAAGTTACACATCCGAAAATAATACACACAATCAAAAATTATAGAAAAGTTTTTTTTTAATAACGGTCGCCCCTCGGCAGACATGAAAAAACTTCCCCCAAAAATCATTTGCCGTTTCAAAAAGTTAAATCTCATATTACTATATAACGACTGGACTGATCTGGATAAGATTTGGCACATATACAGTGCGTTATATGAGTTCCCATAAAATCGATTTTTATAGGGTGTTAAAAGTTTATATTCAATTAAAACAATGAATGAAATAAAATGTAGCAATATGGGTATCAAATGAGAGAGGCTTAATAAAGCTAATATTCCCAAATCTAAGATTGCCACCTGTTTAAATGAAAATTAAGTAAAATTAAAAAAAATATATGAAATTTTTATCAATGTAAGTTTGCAAAACTAAAACTTTTTAAAAAGCTTAATTTCAAAAATATTTTAGAGAAGGTTGCCACCTGTTATAAAAATTAATTCAAATTATACATAAATCTAATCAAATATTGGAATATGGCTCTTAAACGAAGAAGCCTTTAGAAAACTCTATTTTGAAACAAACTTTGGAGAGGGTTGCCACTTACTTCAAAAAATGAACGAAACCAAGTTAAAGGAAGTATCGAGGAATGGGATTCACAGAAAATAGACATAAAAACTTAATCCCGAAAATTTGGAGTAGAAAGAAAAATTAAGCCATGTTGCCACCTGTTTAAAAAATATTACTTTAATTTAACTTCTAAGCTTACTGAAATATATCAGTTTTTTTCTAAATGGAATGTTTTTATTCGACAACATTTATGAAGAGGGTTGCCACCTGAAAAAGAACGTTGATTCAGTTTAATTGGCAAGGTACTAAATAACTAAATATTCTTTGCGACAGATACTAAAAGATTCTCTTCTAGAACTTTACTACAATATTACATATATTATTCTTATAATTACGACTACAAAGGCTACTCGTCACCGTACTTTTAGAATCTCGCGAATTGGGGTGATGAATTAAAGCTAAAAATCAAACGCTTTTGTAGTATCGGGCTTATTAACTCACGCGAATAGAAGAAATTACGATTGAGTAGAGGGTCTAGAGTGACGCGAGTGGCAGAGGCATTCCATCGGCTGTACCAATATAGCATATCTGATTTCGATCAATATTCTCAATTATTTTATTAAGAACGTAGTGCAATGTAGCTTAATTTTTTCCATAGCACTCATGGAAAACACTTTAGTTTCACCGCAGATTTTCATATAAATTATAAACACCCCGTAATCGGTGAAATAATTCATGGCATTAGAAACATGGCGGTGGCCAGATTCGGTTTTAAACTTTTGTTGTCACTTTATATATCTATAAAGGCACAATCCCCAACAATAAAAGTAATAATAAACATCTTTGAAAATCAACTGACTGTTTAGATTTGAGGGTTTGCATTAAAGCTCCAACATTAAGATCCACTTCCTCATGTTGAGCATCCTCTGCCTAGCCATAGCATAACTTTTAGGCAAGTTTACATGTTCTTCTTATCATGCATCAGATTCGAACATTACCTCTGTATTTCGTGCGCCAAAACGATCTACTGCAAAATAGTCTTCGACCTTTGGTAACCCCTTAAGCGCTTGACCCTCACGCAGAAGAAGTACTCGTGGCTCGGCGGTCCAACCTAGCTGGGTTAAAGCTGCGATGGGTTCGTGTGGCGCGTCTTCTACTACGTGCTCTGCACCCCTCAAGGAAACTGTTGTCCAAACCCAACAGCAGGATAGGCTTGACATTCCTATAATTTTTTATCGACAATGACTTCAAGTGTGAATGATCTTCTCCGCAGAAAGTCTGTGTTGGTAGATTTAATCTCTTAACTGCGCGTACATTCTTAATGTCATACGTTGGCGACTCCTCCGCGTGCCATTTTATGGTTGATGCCACTTTCCGTGACTTCTCTGTAGTCTTCTTGTTGTCATACCACTGCAGCTTAAGTGCCGTTCCCTCTAAGCCCTAGGCTGTCGGCTACCTTCTCTTCAAGTAGCGAAATTGATGACCTTTCATCAAACATGGCATAAGTGGAGATTACCACCAACGGTCCCGACAAAAAGACCGGTAAGATCTTGAAAAGATGTGAAATAGAACGCTCTTCACGGCAAGTTAGTATATGCTCATTATCTTTTGGTTAGGCATCACCGGCTCCGGCGGTTGTTTCTTCTCAGAATGAAGCAATTAATGATGCAGGCCTCCATTGATCCCACATGACTTCTTTCTAAAACAATCGGTCCGACTGTGTCTACGCTGCAAGCACGAAAAACATAAACGGCTACATTTTACTCATTTCCACTTATCGTCTATATCTAGAGCAGCAAATTGGTGACAAGTTTTCAGTTTGTGAATTTGCAGGCACTACAAACACAGAATATTTGAAATATTGGATGCCATCCCTTTGTGGTGCAGAACTCTCTTTACACCTGGCACTGCATGCTGTCGAGACTTTTGCAAGTTCACTGGGCTATGTCGAAAAGGTCTCCACAGTTGGGAATGGTGAATTAGGGTGAATTTTGTAAACTGAGTTCAACCTGTAAGAGTGGGCGTTTAAACTTAGTCTATGTAACTGTTAAACTTGTACTGAAAAATCTGTTCCAAAGAAAATTAAATTTGGCACTCCTTTCACTTATCAGGAATTGAAAGTGCGCTATAAATCTCCTGCATAGAGACAGCTTAGCCTGTAATATTATATGAGAGCAACATATTTACTTAGCAGACGAACAAAGTCTACTGAGAAAATCACAAAGAACGATGCTCTGTAGGGTCTAGCTCACACACCACTGATTGTTTAGATATGATATTTTGCTTTAAACCTCCTTAATTTTATCGTATTTAATTTTTTTTTTATATTCACTAAAGTTTTGAAAGTATCAGGAGGGCAAGATGGGACTTGCTTTACATTTCTTATTGGGAATTTTTAATACCATTTGCATTTTGAATATCAAAAATTTATTTTCCAGTGCATTTTTGGACTATCCTAATGCACATATTTAAGTATATCCTACTTAGTTCATTACCTTACTTTTTATATTCGCACTTAGCGCTTTATTTATGTTGTGCAAATTTTTACATTTACTTACCACACCTCGCATTTAAGTATTGCTGCTGCATTTTATTGATCAGTTAAAGCACGTGCAACTTCCACTTTCTTTTTTATTTATTAAACACGTACGTAAAATTGCATGCAACTATTAAATTTATATAATAATAAAAATTTAAAAAAAATTTCTTTACAGTAAAATTCATTTATATGACTATACAGATTGAACAAAATTGATTCATTTAAATTTAAATGAATCTTAGCAGCTATATCGGTTTTTTCAATCTTACCAGCAAAAGAGTTTCAAATTGTTTACACGTGACACGCAAGCTTGGAAATTTTGTTTTTGTTGCTTCAAAAGTAATTAACTTAAAGACAACAACATTAAAATGTGCCGTAAATATCTCTATATGTTGTGATAAATCGAATACATATATGCATATATGAAAAATACTGAAGTATTTAATTTTACTCTTGTTCGATCGTGACAGAGGCTTTTATTTAGTTATTCGAAAGTTTGAAAGTTATAGATTCGTTTTCATTTTCGAAATGAAAATTTAAAACAGTAAAAGAGAAAAGTTTACATTTGGTATTTTTTAGGGATCTTGATATTCGAATAAAAATCAAAATAGTAATATTCGAAAAATCAACGAAAAATACTATTCATCGAATTCATCGTAGTTCGAACGTAGCATTTAGCTATTCGGACTCAGTGTTGCAAATTTTCGGAAAAATCCTCGAAAATCGAACCACGATGGGCTCAGCGATAGGGCTAAATTTACTTTCATAGCTTTCGTCGCTAGATTACAAATACTTTCCTGTTTTAGTACTTACTTACCAGTGTTGTCGTTTTATGCCATTTGGTGGCTTCCACCTTCTTCTTTTCACCTCCAATTTTTTTTTTTGTTGCGACTAGCCATTTGTAATGAACTTACATAAATGTTAAAGTTAATTATCTTTTCCTTGTCCAAAATTTTTAAACTATTTTTTGTTCCGAGGTTAATGAACTAACTCATTTTGTATTTTGTTTGCTTATCTTGACTCCTAGCAACTCCGAAGTGGAAAGAACTTTTTCCGTAATGAATATTGTTAAAACCAAAGATATGGCTGAAATAAAATCTTGCAATGATTTCGAATACAGTAGAAGTCCGATAATCCGGCACATTCGGGACCGGCTCGGTGCCGGACTATCAAAAATTCCGGTCTATCGGGCGGTAATTATGAGAACAATTAGGTTAATAATTAAACTATAAATACAGTATGCAAATTCGTACAACAAAGTGGTCACTGTACAGTTGGAACGAAACTCACTTTCTTATAAACCGTTTCAAAAATTACTGCGATGTGAAAGAACACAAAACAACAACGCACAAAACTTGGCGAAGACGCTTCGTGATTGATTAACGGAGCTGTACTGCACCTAAATTTGTTGTGAAAGCTGAGACTAGCCGACCGCTAATTGTTGCCGAACACTACCGAGCGCTTCCGGATGATCCCGAACTACCCAAAAAGCTTCCGAATAGCTCTCGAGCGTTTTTATTTGCTTTAAAGGCACACTTTTGGAGAAACCCAAAATGTTTACAATTTTCCGTAGCGATGCCGGGCTATCGGGCATTCCGGACTGTTGGATGCCGGACTAATGGACTTCTACTGTAACAGAAGATCTCACTAAATTAATGAGGAAGATACTGATTTGTGAAGAGGAAGAATCAGTACTAAAAATTGCGCTGAAGACAAGAGATGACGGAAAATCGTTCCAATATACATCAAAGAAGAATCAATTAGTGATGATGAAATTCCAAATAGTTGCCTTTTCTACTCTGCAGTATTCTTCCAAGTATTCACCCGAATGAATTCCTAGTTTGGTCAGGTGATATTTCAATCTGCAGTGTCCTATAAGAATCCTCGTAATAATTCTTAGGTTGTTCTTCGATAATCCCACGAATTATACAAAACGCTCTAGGTTATATGATCCTAGGAGCGCTTTGGAATGCGCCAGGCCTGGTATATTTCCCTAGTATAATTCCCGTTGGGCTTTCTCTTCTTCTTTAGCCACAGTGGATAGTCTCCCCATCCCAATACCACGGAAAGGCTCTGGGCCAACAAAGCGAGTTGACGATCCCTTGTCCGCGTGTTTATCCGCGATCTCGTTTCCCTCAATACCAATACGCCCTGGAATCCAGACAGAGAGAGAGCGCGAGAGAGAGACAGATGATTAATGCATTATAAGAGCCATTCCGAAATTTTAAAGTTTCTCAAAAATTTGTTTAAGAATCTGTCAATGTTTGCACTACGTTGCCAATGACCGCTTTGTAACCTCGTTCAGTTCAAGTCTCTTTTAATTCAGGTACTGGCTTCCAAATTTGAAAATTTCTCCAAAATTTGTTACACTACCTTAAAAAGATTGGATGGAAATTTTCTAAAATTTGAAACTCCCTTCAATGATTGAAAAAGAGCGCAAGAAAAATTCAAATACCACCAAAAGGAAAAATACCAGCTGGATGCCTCAGAAGATGTGGAATGTAATCAGAAGTGAGAACGGTCGAACCGTCTTATTCTGTGACAAACAAGAACTTGCACTGCGCGGACGTCGATGTGATGGACGTTTATCCTTAAAAATGCTAGTAGATAACTTCTTCTTCGTTTTACCGTAGGGAATGGAGATCTCACTCTGCATAATTGAAGACCGATGCAGCCAATGCAATTTATTTGAGGTACAATATTCAAAATGAGCCGTTCCATTTCAAGACAACGGGTATATTCCGGGTCTTGCTTTTCTTTCTCCTTGGAACTCGAATATGGTGTTTTTGAATGAATATGTTCAGACAGGTATTTTTTTCACCGTAAAAAGTTTTTTCTGATATTTATCGGCGATTTTAATTTCGATGTGAAAATCGCATTTTTCCGTCTTAAAATTTTCGTTTTTTCTTAATCCACATAACTTCTCTAAAACCTGACCGATTTTGGTAATTCAACCTGTGAAATGTTTGTAATTAATTCAATATTAAAATGCAAAGGCGACAAAAATTGCTAACTCATGTCCAAAATCTTTTCTTTATTAAAAAGAAGTATGAAAAGCACTTTTTTCATATTTATCGGCGAAACTAAAATGCGAAATTCAAAATTTAATTTCCCGAAAAGTGTATTTTTTTATATTTTATTTTTTTCACATAACAAAAATTGACACTTCAAAATGCATTTTTTATGAGATATGAATTTTTTTTAAATAGTGTTTCCTATAATAATGCCGCTCTACTGAATTAACTTACTAATCGAAGTAAGTTTTATATAAGATTGTTAACAAATAGCTATATAACTTTTTGAATTCGTCCGTGAAACGATTTTTTGGAATAAAAAAATCATGTATATAATTTTATATCAAATTTTTTTGCCGCTACTTGTTCAGTTGGGAACTATTTGGGCATTTTCAAAGAATGCTAAAAATGCCCTGTAGTAATTGGAATAATTGATAAATTACCATGAATCTTAGACGATGAAATTCAAGAAGAAATCACATTTGCTGTGTGGGATGAAAACGATTTAATAAAAAAAACCTACGTCAATTATGACATTAAGTAAAATATTGGACAATAAAAAGAAGTTTCCAAAGAGAATTTCTCCCATTTACTGTTACACATTAATTTCGCTCATATCATTGGAAAACTAAACAAGTGTCAGTTTTTATTTACTGCAGTTTGTTATGTTGGTTACAATACTCTGAGTTATGTTGTGGTGACTGATGATTTGTCTCAGAATTCAGCACATGCGCTGTTAGCAATAAATAAAATTCTTGATGATTTGAATACCAGAATCCCAGAATCCCAGAAGTGACAATAAAAGTATGACAATTATTTCTGACGGCGCTCAAAGTCATTTCAAAAATCGATACCAATTTAATGAAGTGGAACGTAGCTAATTTCAGTTTAAATGGATGTTCTCTGCGACGAGACATGGCAAAGGCTTTTGCCACGGCATTGTGACCCTGGGCAATGAGCGAAATCAATTGTTGAGAAAATGGAAATTAAAACCCCGAAAATTAAACACCTCTTGCTTGACGATCCGGAATAAGAGGTTTTTAGGTATGAGAAAGGCCAACGTGTTTTTCGTGGTCGCGATGCGTAGTAAATAGAACTTTTAACTTATAATTGAATTTGCGGATCTATTTTGAAGTGTCTTCTTTCTGATGTGAGAAAAAAAATTTTCGAAAAATTAAATTTAGAAAAAAAAGCTCTTCAAAATAATTTTTCCGAAAAAGAAAATGTCGCATTTAAATGTCGCCGGTAAATAACGGAAAAAATTTTGTCGGTCAAAAAAAAATATACGTGTCTAATCATTTTAACCAAGAAACAACATATTTATTCGAGTTTCATGGGAAAAGAAAAGCATGACCCGAAACACTATTTTAAGGAATAAATTTTTTATCTTAAACAAAAAGTTTTGGCTAACAGCCGCATAACCAAAATCCATTTATGTGAGAAAATAAAAAAATTTTAGAAAATTTTTTTTTCGAGAAACTCAATTTTAAAATAAGTGTCTCCTTTCCTTTTTCCGATAAAAACAAACCAAATGTTGGATATGAGTTGGATATTTTTTCCTTTTCGTATTTTAATGTCGCCGATAAATATCGGAAAAAATTTGTTCCAGTCAAAAAAATCCGCGTCTTGCTATTCAACTTTAATTTTGTTTATATAAATGTATATTAAATTAAAAACAAAAAATATTCTAGTTATTAAAATTTACTTAACATTATTCGTAATTTGGTTATGTCGTACACGTTTAATTTGAACACCTCCGCCTCACCTCTATACAATTTTTCTAGATGCGTCTCTGAAGTTTAGCTTTCGATATTTTTATAATTATCTCATTATTGTACTTTTCATATTCGAACATAATGCCCCAAAATCGAACGTAAGTATTATCGTTTATATTGAGGCGGCTTTTTTTAAGCAGCTTGATTTTTATTTTTTTGATATGTACTCGTATGTAGATATTAAAATATGTAAATGGAAATTTAAAATTTTCTAATTTAAAATCGATAGCAAAAAACAACAGCGGTTGAGCGGCTTTTTACTGAACTAACAAATTACACACACACTTCGATATTAAACTCATCAATCATGCTTGGCTTTTAAAGTCACGGTTGTTTAATTAATTATGGTTTCTGGTTTAGAGCTTCTTTTAAATTTAACAACTCAACTCACTTAATAAAAAAATTAGAGAAATTAATTGTCTAAAATCAACATTTATGTTTACGTTGGTACGACCGCACGATCGCTAGATGCCCTAATCAAAATTGTTTAATCACCTTCACTAAAAAAAACAAAACAAAACAAAACCAAAAAAAAAATGTATGTAGTAAGAGTGAAGAAAAAAGTGATAATGAAAGTTTTGTTTAATCACTTGCGTGACAATCTAATACATACCTCTTTTTCTGTCTTGTAGTTTTTTTTTTTTTGTTATTACTAATTAAAAAGATTGATCTATTAAATATTTATTAACTGGCGACCTTTTTGTTATCAAGAAACCCAGGTAATACGATAAACAAAAATTTGTGAAAATTCTCTAACTTCATACCGTGCACTTTCAATAAAACTGGTTTTAGAGATTTGAAAAATTTGTCAAAGCAGTTTTTTGTATGAAAATAACAAACACGCAATACGACCCATACACCGACGAATGGTGTTTTTGCAATATTGCCAAGGTTTTTCTTGATATTTTTTTTGTGAATTTCGTAAACAAACTATAATTTATGTTATAGCAAAAGCCATGTAAAATAATGTTTCAAACTTTATACAAAATTTGTTTAAAAAAAAAACACCAAATTTGCATAAGAATTTGACGAACCTTTATCATAATATTTAGAAATTTTAGGTTTCAGTTTTGTAGCATATTTAGTTTTAGTAAAATAAACTACAGCTGGTTTTTAATAATTTTTTTATATGCTGCTCTTGAAATATCGCCTGTAATACTCGTATTACATATTTGATATGATAGAAAATGCACACAAAATTCTTCAAATTCTACATTTTCTTTTTAATGGTGTAATGAAATAAGGTGAAGTCACCTAAGGGGTGGTTGTTGTAATTTCGAAAATTTTGGCATGCCAGCCTTAAAGTGTTGCCGATTCTAACTATTTCTGTATATAAATCGCACGGGAATCAGTCAATGAAATTGCGGTGCTGCTGCTTTTTTTGGAGACTTTCTGGTTTTCCCATCACCACCAAAGAAGCGTAAGTGCTTTGGTTAAGGGCTTCCAAAATCCAATATGCCTCGGTTAAATTACACACTTTCAGCGGTGAAGAGGGTGCTGAGGAGACGAGGAAATAACCTGCCCCATTAGCATCGACAACCAGGCAATGCCCGGGGAACAGCAACAACAACCACTTTTTTTTTTAATGTAGAATGCGTTTTCATATTAAATATTTGAATAACAATGCATTGTCACTGAATTGAAATTTGAGACCTCGTGAAAACTTTCGAAATCCATTTAGATTTCCGATATATTTTCATGATTTCTTTTAGTTAGATTTCAATTAGGTTTCAACGAACAAACCTTTCGATAATAAAATATCTAACCCTTTAGACTGCTTCATTTAAAATGTTCAAATTCTCTGTATAAACAAAAACACCCAAAAACGATTTTAAAATGAGTTGACAAGCTAAAATGAACAGCAGCATTAGATAAGGAGAACTCGTGCACTAGAAATTGAAGAACCACTTGTATATGCATGGAAGGACAAGATTGACGACCTACATAGTATATGGATCCAGGAAAAATTAAATGAAAATTTTCAACGAAATCTATGGAAAGTGCAAAGGAAACACTTAAACAAGTTTTTATGAAACTGGAAATAGTGCCCAAAAAGTACTAAGTTGTTTTGTAAAAATTGTACTAAGTTGTATCCCTTTTTCTACTACATTCAAGTACATAGCCGCAGTCGGCATGCAGAAGAAGTGAGGTTATGTAAGTGAATTCACCTATTTCATTACACCATGATTTTTTTCTATTTTTATAAATGTTGTATAAAGTTTTAAACATTAAATAACGGAAAAAATTAACCATAAAAACCTTACTAATATTGTAAAAATTCACCATTCGACCGGTTTTCGACCAGTTTATTCTTTTTAAATACCCATTGATAAGATAACTTGGTAAGTTTAATAACCTTTAGTATTTGTTAAAACGGCAGAAACTTTGTCAATGCCGAGAAAATAAATTAGTTGTGAAATGTATATGTTATCTAAGTCACCCTAGGCAGGCAATGGCAAACCTCCTAGAGCATATCTGCCAAAAAATAACCGCTCATAAAAATCATCGACTTTCGCTGACAACTAAAACATTTTTTATCTCATTGAAAAAAGTTTTAGTGTACACTTATTCTACGAGTTTGAAGTGTTAACAAAATAATTTTTAAAAAATATTTCATTAAATCGACTTGCCGAGATTGCTGCAGACTACCTACGAAATGGCTGCATTCCTGAGGGCTGGAAGCGGGCTAATGTACGAGTAGGGTTTATACCGAAGGCTGGTAAAAGCGCCCACAAAACTCCTAAGGACTTCCGGCCAACCAGTCTTCCGTCGTTGGTCTTGAAAGGCTGATTGACCTGTAAGGGAAGATTGGTGGAATCAGTCCTACGCTGGGTGCTTTCCTTGACATCGAGAGGGTCTTTAACAACGTTTTAACCGAAGCTATCGTAGAGTATCTACCATCTGCTCATCAATAGAACTTTCATTGCGCTGTGGGGCTGTGCCTTAAGTCAGAGAATAGTGATCAGGATTGGATTGTTGTAGTCGACGACGAGGGGAGGCTGTTAGGTTATTACGTACGCGGACGAACTGCCGCTTAATGTCATAGTGGGGTTTTTGTATACTTTGTGTGAACTCATGTAAGGATATCTAGGTGCGATTAACAGTTGGTCTCGGTCCTGCGTTCTGACTGTAAATCCGGAAAAAGCGAATTGGTTTTTTTAACAAGTAGTAAGAAATTCCTAGTGTCTCCCTGCCATGGTGGCGTTCAGCTCATGCTTTCTGATGGCGTTAAATATCTGGGTTTAATACTGGATAGAACGCTGGAAATCTAGTATTGAAGAAAGATCGAAGCAGGTCCTGGTTGCCTTGTACTGTTGTAGTGGAGCAATGGGCAAGCGCAGAGGTCGCTAGCCTAATGTTGCTAATATGAGCAGGTAGTACAATCAATACTCCTGTATGGGATGCTTGTGTGATGGGGTTCTCTAGATACGGCTGTGGTAGTCGAAAAGTAGGAAAGGATGCCAATATCGGTTCTCACTGTACAACACTGAAACTTGATGGGAGGGTGCGAGTTGGAGTATACTTCCGAGAACTTTTTCTAAGGAAAAAATGTATGCTACTAGATCGCTGTAGCGTTCCAGGTTGACCAGTGCGATCTCCGTAAGGGAAGTGAATATTTACTCCGTTATCCAAGCGGCAATCAGAGCTATAAACTCAATAACAAAGCGATCGAAAGTAATTAAGGGTTGTTGGACGGACCGGTCTTTCGAGAGCTGATATCCTAGGGAATTATGAAGCAGATGAGTTAGCTAGGCAAGGCACACTTGAGAAAGACTTTTTAAAAGAGGAACCTTTTGAGACTCCTCTCGCCATCTGGCGGCTACTTCTGAACGTGTGGGCTAGCGATCAGCTTGGCAAAAGCTAGGCAGCTACCAAAGCATGCAAGGTCGCGAGGTATCTGTTGGCCAAAAGTAGGCTGAAGGAGGTCAGGGGAGCTTCTACGATTATCCGAGCTGCAGCTCTCTTTGATATGGGAGTGCTGATAGGGCATGCTCGTCAAAGTTCTGAAAATTATGAAAAAATTGAAAATTTTAATAAAGCAACAATTCTTTCTAAATGGGAGTCTGGAGTTAATGTTCAGCAAATGCGATATTTTGTTTATAAATTTATACATAGTTTTTGGGCCCTCTCCCCTTCAAGCGGATATCTTTCATAATCGGACAAAAACATAGCGCCAATGAGGAATTTCACTTGTATATCGATATTTAAATAAGTTTGAAAGTGCGCTCGTTACTTTTTTCACTCTATTTCGAACAATGCATATTTATATTTTTTATTAAACGAGCCACGTTCCTGCTGAAAAGTATTCCAAAATCGATGATTAACAACATAACGGTAAAAAATTTAAATTTGAATGGTTACTATCGAAAATACACAGATATACATAGCTACAGCCATACATATGTACATACAAAATATTTAAACTTAGCCAACAACATTCTTTGCGTATCTTGTAAGCCAGACATAAATAACAAAAAAAAACAATGGCGTGCATATGTTTACCAAGAAATTATTAAGTCAATGTCCACTATGCATATGAGAAGATATGCATGGATATACCCAGTCGGAAAACAGCAGACAGTCTAAAAAATTTACGAATTTAAAAAGTAGTTGGAAGTCAACTGTTTTGAAAGAAATGCCTGGAAAATTAATCATTTTGATCTAACATGCACCAAGTATATACATACATATATGTATGTGTATTTGTATTGTTATAATTTTTCTATGGTAAAATACATTTTCAATAAATTATGTGTACATATATGTTTTCTTTGTCACAACTTGGCTGAAAACCCAAGGAACGCATTTCAACCAAATTTGGAGAATATATTCACTAGAACTCTAACACGGGTATAGGCTATATTTTAATCCGCTAGGTGGCGCAGGAATAGTGATATTCAGAAAATTTGTTATGATCCGATTTTGATTAAATTACTCGTAGTAACTTATAACTATTTCACGAAAAATTTACTAGATTGTAATCCGCCAGATGGCGCTAAAGTCGAGTTATTAAAAAATCTGTACGTTTGATTTTGATGATATTAGAAAGGATTTCTCCTGGTTCGATAACAAATGCTTTTAAGAAAGCTAAATGCGCTAGGAGGCGCTAAAAGCGAGTAAATCAGAAAATCTCTTTTTATGATCGGATTTTGATGAAATTAAAAACGTAAATGGCGTGCGATGAGAAATTCTTTTAGGCGAAATGGATCCGATAGATGACGTCATAATCGAGTTATTCAGGAAATCTGTACTTCTAGTACGATATTGTTGATATAGATGTTTATTGAATAAGTACACTATATTTGCAAAAAAAAAAATATTTATGAAATTGTTTTTTTTTTGTTTTTTTTTTAATGTTTTATATTGTATTAAAATTTTTTTAGGAATTTTGTCGTTTTATTTTTTTAAAATTATTTATAACTCAATCCCTACCAGCTTTTTTTTAGAAATTTTGCCATTTTATTTACTTTTTAATTTTTAATTTCTTTTACAAGCTGGTCGAAATTAAACTGTTTTTTTTTTGTTTTTTGAATATTGATATTAAATTTTTTTTTTTAATTTTTGCCATTTTATTTTCTTTTTTATTTTTATTTCAGTTTATTTTTTACAACTTAAATTTAAGAAAATAAAAAAATCGTGAAAAATTCTGAAAAAAACTTTAAACCCAAATTTGTAAAAAATTAAATTTTTGCTTTTTTTGTTTTTTGAATTTTGATATTAAATTTTTTTTTTAATTTTTGCCATTTAAACTTTAAAGCCAAATTTGTAAAAAATCTAATTTTGCCCGGTTATACTCAATACCTACAAGCTGGTCGAAATGAAATTGTTTTTTTTTTTGTTTTTTGAATTTTGATATTAATTTTTTTTTTTAATTTTTGCCATTTTATTTTCTTTTTTATTTTTATTTCAGTTTATTTTTTACAACTTAAAAAAAATCGTGAAAAATTCTGAAAAAAACTTTAAACCCAAATTTGTAAAAAATTAAATTTTTGCTTTTTTTGTTTTTTGAATTTTGATATTAAATTTTTTTTTTTTAATTTTTGCCATTTAAACTTTAAAGCCAAATTTGTAAAAAATCTAATTTTGCCCGGTTATACTTAATCCCTACAAGCTGGTCGAAATGAAATTGTTTTTTTTTGTTTTTTGAATTTTGATATTAAACTTTTTTTTGGAATTTTTGGCATTTTATTTTCTTTTTTATTTTTATTTCAGTTTATTTTTTACAACTTAAAATTAAGAAAATAAAAAAAATCGTGAAAAATTCTGAAAAAAACTTTAAACCCAAAATTGTAAAAAATTAAATTTTTGCCAGTTATACTCAATCCCCACAAGCTGGTCGAAATAAATTTGCGTTTTTTTTTTTTTTAATTTTAATATAAAATATTTGTTTTTAGAATTTTTGCCATTTTATTTTCCTTTTAATTTTTATTTCAGTTATTTTTTGCAACTTAAAATTGAGCAAATAAGAAAAATCTGAAAAAAATTTAAAACTAAATTTGTAAAAAATTTAATTTTTTTAATAATTGGAAACGCACAGGTTTGAAAGTAATAGGCAATGAGACTAGTTCTAAAACAAGACTTCAAAAAAAAAATTCAAATAATTGGAAATTAAAAAATTGTACTGCAGCTCGAAAAATGTTGATGTTCTTTCTGCCAAACTTATTTAAAAGTAGTTAGAATCAAAGCAGATTCTGATAATTGACTGCTAGGCCAACGACATGTTAATGAAATTAGTTGCTTTCGAAAAAAAGAAGAATTCCAACCAATTGTACTTAGTAAAGAAGTACTTTTTAATTTTCTTTCAAAGTAATCCCATTTCCGAGAGGGTAGATCGAATTGTACACATGTGCATATTTTCACGCTTATTATGCAGATGCATACATAAACACACACACATATGTACATTCGTGTAGACCATTGTGGTCATTGTGGCTGACGACTGTCAAGCGAAAGTTTTAGCATTCAATGTCGCTACAACCAACTGTCACTTATTTCTTTTATTGTTTCGTACGCCTTCTCCACTGCCAACCGAACACGAGTTCCATCATCTAACCGTTGTCGTCGGATTTATATTTATAATTTGTAAGCATAGACATGGTTTTTACAGCCGTTTTGTGGAGTAAAAACCATAAATTTCACTTTTCATAATTTTAAGATTAGTAGTGTTATTCTAGTAAACCTATATGAAATTGCACAAGCATAAATTTGCTGGCATTATATGTATATGTAAGTTTGTACTTCACACATGTGTGTGTGTGTATGATATTGCAAAAGTAAACAAGACATATGTTGGCCACTAATGAAAGCACAATCATCGACTATGAGTGGCTAGAAAATTGTGGCAAATGGGCAACGACCTGATGGCGGTCAGTTCCAGAAATCTAGAAAATATTTAGAGATGTACATACATATTTAGATTGCAATCAGTGTTGTCAGAACTTTTGAAAACAAGGCAAAAAAAAGGCTAAATGGCAAAATAAAAAGGCTGAAAAGGTTCAATCAAAATTTGTTTAAGGCCAAACATTTAAATTAACAATTCAAATATGTTTTTCTTATTAGGATTTCATAAGAAGTTTTATACGGTTTTCACATATTTATATTGGCTTTATAAGCTTCGAAAATAATATGTTTTTAAGGTAGTTTGGTAGTTTGTTCCTACGTAAAATTAATTCATGTATTTTTCTATCACATTTGTATTATAACTTCATCTTCCGATAAATTTGAGTAAAAAAACCTTCACAGAAAGTTCTGCAAACTAAAAAACGCTCACTAAATGTATACAATTCATTTGTTTCTATTAATATAAAAATACATATTTGTAGTGATGAAAGTAAAAGAAATTATTTCAATTTATTTTTTGCTTTCGGTACGCGTGAACTTTTCTTGCGATGTCCGTCATCAAGTTTTGTACAACGGTTTTGTCCAATTTTAGCAATGCTGTCTGCCGGTTGATTTGACTACTTACAAAAGGCCGATTTTCCTCTAATGCTCATTATTATCTTGGAACCACTTTTGTGTGATCTTATCGTAATGTACTGGAGTCAAATCTGGCCAAAACATAGTTGGACCTTTACCACTCCTTCACGTAAATTTCAGTGTTGATGGTTCGCATAGTGAAGAATATCCTGGATTTATTCCGACATTCATAAATGTCTAACCAAATTAGAACTGTTCTACCAAACATTTTTATCTACATGGTTTTTCCCGATTCAAAAATGTCTTCTCCAGACTGCGAGCAGTAAAATTGGTGTTCCGACAATGTCTTCCAATCCTTTTTAAAATAACTTTCGCCGTCAATAACCGCACAAAAATTTATTGATGTTTTCCATTGCCCAACTAGAAATATTCTTCATGTCGCGCGAATCCTAGTGTCTGCTGTCTACTGCGAGCCAGAGCTAGACACTCAGAGAGGTAGTGAAAAACTTTTTCTCTACTGTCCTCGGTCAGTGTCCCGTTATCGTGGCTGTCAGTCTGAATATATCCTTCCTTGACCTATTTAGTGAGTTCATCGTTCTTGATATGTCATATGTGGGCCAGAGTTCCTTCGCAATTTTGCAAGTGGTCAACCTGTTCCATCTCGATTCTGCCGCCATTCGTGAGAACTGTGGGTGCAGCTTTCTCTTGATTACCCCTGGCAGGCAGCTTATTGCTTCGGCCGTGGATACATCAAGACAAGCTCCGGCTCTGGCCAATTCATCGTTTCTCTCGTTACCGTAATGCTCGTGAGGCCGGGAACGAAATTTCCATTGGCACGGCCGCCAAGCCCAATCCCCGCTTACAGTCCCTAACCATCCTAGAGTTTATCATTGGTGAACCCAATGCTCTACTCCAGTGCCATCTTGAAGGAAACTTTAGCGTAAAGTTTTGCTTGAAGGCAAGCGTAGGAGGTACATACTCATTTTGTTCCTCTATCTCCAGACGCTTGTCAAGAGTTCCTCTATGCCCGTATTGCTTTGGCATCCAGCATTCCGACTCTCGGAGTCTGATTTCAGATATTGCCGCAATTTCGCGAATGTGGAGCTCTATGGGCAGTTGATTCAGAAATCACAATAAGCCCATCCATGGGGCACGACTTAATAACACTTGCATAAGCCGCGCATTGGATGCTGCCTAACTTCTTGATGTCATATTGCTTACCCAGTGCCGACCAGCGTACTATCGCACCATAGGTTAATATTTTTATTATCACGGTTGTGTACATCCACAGGACAAGCTCTGATTTTAATCCCCAGTTTCTATTGAAGATCCGCTTTCTCCACGCTCTTCTCGATGTTTGTCTTCCAGCTTAACTTCGTATCTAGTACGGCCTCCAAGAATTTCGCCTCGGAGGACAATGTGAGGATCGTTCTATTTAGAGATGGGAGCTTGAAATGCGCTATTTTCGTTCTCTTGGTAAACAGCATCAGCTCTGTCTTGATCGGGTTAACACTGAGGACGCTTGTTGAGGTTCATGGGGGGACCTGATACTGCCACCATTGCGTCATCTGCGTGTGCTACTACCATTATTCTACCTTTCCTTATGGCTATTACTTTCTTCTCCAACTGTACGTCTGCTGATCCTTTTGGGTGGCTACTTTTTGGCAGATCCTAATTCACCTTCCTTAATGCGCAAAACTGTCTTTCGTACAGTGTCATGAGATGATCCACTGAATTTCGCAAACTTTTTGTAACTAATATTTGGGTTATTCGTCCAAATGTACAAAAAAAAATTAGCGGAGCTTTCGTTCTAGTTCATTTCTTTCGTTGTCAATGCCTTGACTGCAGATACCAACTAAATTTCGAAAGTGTAGCTAAACACCAATTTAAAAACAATCTTTTCAAAGCCTGCTATGTTTTTGCTAAAAATTTTCCAGCGAGTTGAAAATTTGCAGAACTTTCTGAACCGGTTCTTATATTAGAAGTGTTCATCTTTTGATTGAGACCTTTGTCAATTGCGGTGTCGATCAAGGTAATAATTTTTGTTAACGCCTCAAGCCATATCTAATACAAAAAAATAGCATTTAACATTTAAACAGTAACAATATTTCTTTGTTTTAAGTTGACAATGCTCATATCGCTATAAATGCATTCGACTTCTGAATTAAAAAAATAAAACCAAAAGTACAAAGGGTAGCAAAAAATTTTTCGGCAAGTACGTTTTCATACTTACGAACCTCTGATTTTTCCCCTGATATAAGTGTAATTTTTCTATTGAAATTTCTTCAGTTCAAGTATATTTGAAAACAATTTCTGGACCGCTTCGACACTATTTTCGGTGTAAATATTTTTTTACAATTTCAGGGCCTTTCAGTAATTCGGGACTGGTTCAACACTATAACTACTACTAATACTTCTAGTACCACTACTACTCCTACAACTTCTACTACTACTCTTACTACTACTAATTCCTACTGCTACTAATTACCACTACTATTTTTATGAACGCTACTACCAGTTTCTACCACTATTTTTACTTTTAATCTCAATTAGTAATTTCTACTACTATTTTAACTAACTTTGACTACTATTTTTACTAACGCTACTACTAATTACTACTACTATTTCTATTAATTTTACTATGGCTACTACTTACTACTACTAGTAGTTGTACTAATTTCTACCACCATTTTTACAAATGTTATTACTACTATTTTTACTAATTTTACTATGGTTACTAGTAATTATTGCTACTATTTTTAATAATGCTACTTCTAATTCATTTTACTAATGTTATTACTTATTACAATTACTACAACTACAACTACTAAAAAGAGGCCAAAGTCGAAATAAAAATTTTCCGGGTAAAAGAAAATAGAAAAAAGCGAGATCTAGCCAGAAAAAGATTAAAATGGCAACACTGATTGTAACATATCCCATTTCTATTTTACGTTCATCCATACATATTTATTTGTTAATGCGGTGCAGACGGTAAGTAATCTAAAATACCAGGTAGGCGTCGAAGAGTTCTGCAGCAGGTTCAAAGTTGTTGCGCTTGGCGCTGGTTTAATTTTCTTCTTATATGCATAAGTAGATATAGAGAATATATATACACATGCACTATTTATGTTTAAAATATTCAAAAGAGCCCACCTGTTCTGGTATGCAAACATATGTGCATACATATGTGCATTAAGGTGGTTCAAAAACAATGAAATCAGAATTTTAATGCTCTCACTCCCTAAGACTGTTATACAGTAAAAGCTCGCATAAATGGACGCTTATTTTTGGGAATGAACAATTTTTGTAGTTTAGTCGCAGAAAATACTCTCCCTTAAGCGAATTTCTTGATAAACAGACGCGGACACCCAAACGCGAAAATTCTCCTTTACGCGGACACGAAGCTCTAATAAATGAACGATTTTCTCCCTTTTAAAACGAACATTAATAATTTTGTGTTGTTGATTTTGTCTTTTTATGCATTTACTCTGTTCTTCTTTTTTTGCACTGCTCACTGGCCCCACAACTATGTGGAACATTATGGAAACATCTCCTATAAACGCACGAGAAGCTCTCATAAGCGAATGATTTTTTTTTTTAATTTATTTTATTGGTATTCGTTCTGTTTTTCATCTATCGAAGAATAGATTTTATTTTAAACCGCTTTGCCCATTTTTTGTAATCTGAATTTTATTATAGTTTTTTATAACGTTCCAATAAGCCGACGTCTCCCATAAGCGGACAAAAAGTAGGTGACCATCGGTGTCTGCTTACTGTATTTCGAAAAACACAAGACACATATTTTTTTAATCAAAAATATTTAGAAGTTGCTCATAAAGCGCAAATTTTGTCATGTATGGAAAAAGCAAACAATAATTCGTAGAAATGGTGTGGAATCCTTGAAAATCACTATTTTTCAATCGATACACTATGTTTTAGAATTTCAAAAAATAATACCAAATTGTTTCTCTTAGGATAGCTGGTCCATTTTAAAATTATGTTAAATATTCTTATCTTATAAAGCTAATAATTAGAGGCCTTAGAGGCGCAATGAACTTAATCTATTCTCAAACTGTAAATGGGTAAGAAACTCAACTCTCTGGATATGAATGTTGAGGTTATGATATATGTAATGTGTCCAGTAGGCCACTTTCGGTAAGCAGAACTGGCACTGTGGGATGAACCAAACGTAATGTTACGGTGGCGGTCGTAGCCCCGAGTTTGTAGCGTGTGGGTGCTTCATTCGGTGGGTCCTGGGTTTGAATCTTGGCCGGGCCAAATACATAACTTAAAAAAATATATAAAAACTTTTGCACGAGTGTGTTTCTGCTACGAAAAACTTCTCACAAAAATCATTTGCTATACGGAGTCGGCGTAAAACTGTAGATCCCTCGATTTGAGCTACAACAACAAGACGCACACCACAAACTGTAGGATAAGTTCGGCCAAACATCAAGTTATGGTGCACTTTGTATAAGTCCATTTTTACAATTGGAAGTTTGGATTAAAAAACTATAAAGACGCTGTTTTCTATCGATATAAAACAACCCATGAGATGAGTCCATTAAAATTTCGTATTTACTTTTTCCACTTGCATTTTCGAAACACCCTAATATGAATGCAGTTCTATGCTTGGTAGTTTAAGCTTATGCCTGAACATGTGCTTTAATTAAGTTCAACATTTTCTTCGTTATTCTCTTTTGCCTAGTCTGGCAATACTCGTTCGTGCTTTGATTTAGTTTGCCTTTCAGCTCAAACGCAATGAAGTAGAACTGGATTTTGATTAGTTGTTTTTTTTTTTCATTTAACTTAATTGAAAACGAAATAGAAATGCAAAGAGAAACGTTGCTAATAAAATATAAAAGTAAATGGATTATTGGCGAGTACAATACGTTTCTGACAGGAACATCGAAACTAGTAATTCATGTCATTAAAAACAGATTTTGGAAATTTCGGAGAAACTCCAAAAATTCTTTCCTAAGAATGCTTCCACAAGAGTAGGATACTTTTCTTTGTCAGGATGAGCCAATATGGAAGAAGATACCTTTATAAATAGGGTGTCTGTAATGATGGGCCTAACTCGTCGTGTTATATGTACTTACTTTGTACACCGACAGGTTAAGTTAGGTTGATGTGGTAGTCCCCTCATTCCATTGTGATACCACTAATTGTTTCAACGATAACGTGCATTGTAACCAAAAAAAAAATGGGTAGGCTGAGAAACGCTGCGTACCCAAGCTGAAGTCCTGCAAGCTGCTGATTTCCACCCCTGCAAGCTCTGCTGGGCTGTTAATGAAGTGAGAGCCTAGATACTTAAACCTCAGCTTGGTATATGCAGAGCAACTGAGTAGAAAATGAAAAGGTTATTACACCTCGTCATCCCCCATACTGCTGCAGCAAAGTAGGCCAGAGATCATATTCCGCTTGAATACCTATTGGACAATGTCCGGTCAGAACTCCAACGCGGACCGAGAGTTGTCGCTTAGTTGGCGGTAGGATCTTCTTTGAACGCCTACGCTCCACCAGAGGGTATTTGCAATTCGGAATGTTGTGGTATTTTCCCAGCGCTCGCTGAGCCTTCAGCGAAGTCCGTAGGTGACCAGAGCTCTCCCTGCTTGGAACAATAAGTACAAGTATGGCTTGCCGAGCAGTCCGTTATTAAAGTATTCAGAGTCCTCTGAGAGAGAACCAGCCAGTTTCGACCTGACTGTTAAAGACGCTAAGGCCTTGATTGCAGCCTGCCTGTCAGATTACATTGGGGTGTAACCAATCGGCTGACTCCTTTATTGCGGTTACCTCCGCCGACAGGAAAAGCGACCAAAACTTTTACCAGAATGCGATAGCTTACTGAAGATTTTAAGACCGGAACAAATTCCTTTAAACCCAGAACGGCAAACTGGTGGATGAGATCCAAAGCATACTTATTTGAGGAGGAAACATTTATCCACTTTGGTAAATGATGATAGCAGGATGGCCCGGCAATATACGTCAACTACCTCGGACTGAGTCTATCGAAAGTTTTGTTTGAAAGACTGAAGCCAACCATCAACGGACCTTACCAATGTGGCTTTGGACCTGGCAAGCCTACCAAATTCAAGAAAAGTTTCCAGACAGGATAACTCCCTATCGGGAGACTTCTTTTACATTGTTTTGAAAAAAATAAATTATAGTCGGACAAAATCGCCTAGACGGTTTTAGTGCCAATTAAAAAGAAGACTATGTATGATGGAAATCCACACTGTTTACACTACTTTATTTAAATGAAGGAGCTATACTTTATGAAGGTTCGATCTTGGCGGAACGCGCCAGTATACCGAAGTAGGTTCTGGGTTGTTTAAAAGTAAACTAATAAGTTAAATGAAATTTATCGTATGGATTTCAATCTAAAATTTTTAAGAAATCTTTATTCTTAAAACACAATACCGGCGAATGAGGAATTTTTCGTCGCAAATGTTCGCTGTCAAAAATATAACAGCCATATATGTATATGAATCTGCACAACCAAAGCGAAAAAAAATTCGCCGACGACCATTCGCCGCGAAAGATTTATTTCCATTGTAGTCGCTGACAACAGCGGCTTAATACAATCAGTTTTTCGTTTTCGCCGTAGTTGTGCTGTATTGAGCGAAAATTCGCCGTTCGCCGATATTGTGTTTTAAGCTTTACTTCAGAAATATTTTTTTATAGAGTTGCCACTTTTTTCAAAAGTTAAACATAATCATATTAATAGGTTAAATCAAATATTGCAGTTAGGCGTCAAATTAAAGACGTTCAATAAAGCTTTATTTCGGAAATATTTTGAGAGAGGGTTGCCACCTGCTTACAAAAGGACATAAAATTATAAATTTAAATGAAATATAAAGGGTGGGAGCCTACAAAAGTTAATAAAATTGAATTAAGAAGTTAAATGAAATAGTAAGCCATGCAATTCAAAGGAAATGAGAATGTTTTGAAAAAGCGTTGCCACCTGTTTAAAATTATTCAATTCAATTTAATTTGTAGGTTAACTGAATTATATCAGTATTGATGTGAAATGACAGGTTTCATACGGAAATGATTTTGAAGAAGGTTGCCATCTTTTTGTAAACATTAATTCAAATTAATTAGAAGGATATTTAACTGAAATTATATATGTATACTAATCTGGTGGCAACCGAGAAAAATTAAGATAGCGCAGTTTCGAACATAAACATATTTTGAAAGGAGTTGCCACTTATTTTAAAATTTGAATGAAAGCTATAATAATCCTAGCATTGCAAAATGTTAAAAACTACGATCTCTACTAGAGATGCCATTTTTTGAGTCCCAAAAATACCGATATTACTGAGTTTGAATTCCGGGGTTGGGGCGTAAAATTTTTTTATATCAGATTTATATAAGTCTTTACACATAAATTGTTGCAATTCTTTTTATTAAAAATTTGATGATCAAGCATTGCATAACTTTCGAAAATATTTATTTTCTATTTAATAATTATAACTATTTGAGCTTTGAGTTTTAAAATTTTTTTAAAATTCATCCTATTTTTGATAAGAATCAGATAAATTTTTAAAATTCTCGATATTTATTATTTTGAGAATTTTTTTTGAAATCAACAATAACTATTATTTTGAGATTTATACGATAAAAGCCTTTCGATAATAATTATCAGCGAGATACATTTTTTTTACGTATCTCAAAGACTATTAATTTGAGACTTACATAGACTTATGAGACTTTACATAATAATTAAAAATAATTAAAACTAAAGCCCTGAAAACCCTTATCTCGCTGATAATTATTATGAGAAAGACTTTTATAACATTAGTCCCAAAACAAAACTCTTTGATTACTTAAAAGTATTTATCTCACTGATAACTATTATGAAAAGACTTTTATAATAAAAGTCTTTGAAGAAAAATTATAAATTACTCGAAATTTGTATCTTACTATAATTATTAGTTATACTTTTATTTTTTAGCA
Source organism: Anomoia purmunda (assembly GCA_951828415.1). Lineage (NCBI taxonomy): Eukaryota > Metazoa > Arthropoda > Insecta > Diptera > Tephritidae > Anomoia > Anomoia purmunda. The sequence continues at coordinate 16,249,691 of OX639996.1, forward strand.
ATCAATTTTAATTTTGGGACAGTCCTGAGATCCTGGGCTTCCTACATAAAGAATCCCGGAAATCCCGGTTAGTTCAGTAAAATTCTTAAAATTGCCATCCCTAACCTATAAATGCCTTTCACTAATTATTCTTCACTTATTCAATCGACGTAACAGGAGAGCTAATTTTTGTTTTACTGTGAGCCACTTAGTAAATTTTGTCAAGTGCACACAAATTTTCAAGAAAATAGAAAATAAATTCAATTCCACGAACTGCCCCACACACCTAGCTAGTACGAGTTAAGTAAATGGTTTCTTAAACCCAAATCGGCATTTTGTAAATATCTATCAATTTGTTTCTTCCTTTTTAGCGGTGCACTGACTTGTGTAAATATTTATTTTGTGTTTTTCGTTTTTTTTTTGCTTATTGATACAATATCTGGTGCTTGTCAACACTCCTACAACATTTGTAATTTTTTTTTTCACTGCTCACATCTGACAAGGCCGCCCATGGTGTTTTTGTTGTGATTATTATTGTGAGGCTTTCAATTTTCCTTGATGGCTATCATAACGGTAGTAATGCGAAAACATTGACACTAGCTGTTGGATGATTTCAAAGCAGTTATCGCGGCCGGTTGGCGTTGCCTGGTCAGCGTTATTCTATTATTGCTGATAAAGTGTTGGTGGGTAAAATTGTATTGGTGTTTACTTTTTTCGCACACAACTTTGTGCTGACTTTGGTTTAGTTGCTGCTGGACAAGTTCATAGCCAAAAAAAAAATCGAATATACATATGTAAATGGTAAAAATCAAAATTTTTTGATTCGAGCATATGCGTTGCCATCTTGTTTTTGCTCCTCTGCTCTGTTCTGTTATTAATACTTTTTCAATCTGTTGAGTTATTTTTTTCTATTGTTTATGTTCACTATCTACATTCATACATTCTTGTTCGAATGTTTTTTTGCTTGTTCCTTTGACCTCAACACATTGCTTGTAATCTTTGTTGTTGACTGATGTTGTTAATGTTTAATATTTCACAACATCTATTGTGGACCCCTAAATGTTTTCACTCACTTTGTGTGTCCGTTAATAATGTTTACGAATTTTCTTTCGCACGTACAGAAAACAATCACTTAATGGGATATTCTTAGACGCAAGGACATAGTTGATTTTATGGAAAGGAATTTTACTCGAACACGTGTTTTGCAACACTTAAATCGCAGCATAAGTTCAGTGGCTCATTTGAATTGACCACATGTTAATTTTTTTGAAATAAAACTACTACAACGTCTACTACTGCCATTAACTACCACTAATACTAATTACTACTACTATCACTACGACTACTACTGCTATTAAATAGTAGATAATTATTATTTTTACTAATGCTGCTACAAATTCCTATCACTATTTTGTATTTATTTCTGCTACTGTTTTTACAAATTCTACTACTAATCACTATCACTGTTTTTACTAATTTCTCTACTGTTTTGCTAATACTCCTATTAATTACCACTACTATTTTTACTAAAATCTACTACTTTTTGACTAATTTTACTACTAATTATACTACTATTTTTAGGGATACCACTTCTAATTGCTCCCATTAATTTTACTAATGCTACTACTATTTTTAATAATGCTAGTACTACTTTTTCGAATAGAAATTACTAGTACTACTACTACTACTACTGTCTACTAACGACTACTACCACTACTACTGCCACATTTAACTCTCTCTCTCTCTCCTAAATTCCTGGCCATAACATTAAGTTATATTCGTTTTATTTCTTCTTATAAACCACATGTGTGAAAACGCCCTTTAGAATCGGCGCAGCTTTTTCTTTTGATAATTTTTATCGTTAATTTTTTATATACTTAGCTTTAGTTCGTTATTGGGTTTTCCCCTATAATTTCTCTATTTGATCTTCGATTTTACAGGGAGAAAAAAAATTCCATTTCTGAAATCCGTATGTACATGGTGCCTGTATCAGTAAATATTTTATATACCTTTGAGGCAAAATTTCTAACAGAAAAATGTTATATGAAGGCTTGGAGAAAGCTTATAAAACTAATGATTCTCTTTGATTCGTCATACCCGAAATAGGATGAAACCGTCCTCTCGGTCATGTTCTTTTTGCGGCTGTTACAGTGTTATCTAACGCGCCCCCAGTAATTCGATATGCGAAGTAGCACGAAGCCAAAATTTAATGCAATATTGACAATAATTTCGATGTCAAATTTGTTCCTTAATTTTTTTGTTTTTAATTTATAATCCAAGGCGAATTCATAAAAGGTGAAGTTGATCAAGCAGATGATTGAATTCGTTTGGTGAACGTTAAGTCAAAATGGTGTGTTTGTTGTAAATCATACTGTCATTGTGCGTATATTTTGTTAGTGTAATTTTTTGTTTTTGTACGTATAACATTGCCTGGTACAATGAATTCGCCTTAGTTCATTCAAAAACATAAACCATAAAAATCAAAATTTAAGCTTGGTAAAATTTGTCGATTTTTTCTACTAAATTTCAGAAGTTGTATAGTTCTTTCAAGCTTATGGCAGTTGTAATTTTTTTGTTGGTCTTATAACATTTTATTTCAATCATATTCATATTCTATTTTTATTGTAAATAAACCTTTTTCCAAACCCACATTATGGACAATTATTCCTCGATTTTGATGGATCGCAGGGTTTTTACCCATATTTGCAAAATTATTGCAATCAGTTGTCAGTATAGTGAAATAACTTGGGAATATTTATGGAATAAAGTTTTTTGAGCAACAGGAATGATAAATTTTTGCCTTTTGATACTACATTATGAAAGTGGGATTCCAACTGTCGCAAATGTTACAGAAGAAGACCAACTTACTAGAATTGACCAAACCATAAAAGACCAAATGAAACACTCGCTTCTAAATTCGATTCAGGCTTAATTTTTATACTTAAAAAAAAGGCAAAAAATATTATATTTGATTTGTCAAAAGAAAATAAAACACCGTTTCAAAATATTTTCTGGATAATTCTTTTAATTTCGTGAGATCATTTTCTACTCACATGTACAATGGCTTGGTAGAATGAAAAGTAAGCAGATACATTCAAATTCGAATAGTAAGAACAAGGCGAATCCATACAAGGTGGTGTTATAAGTAAAACTACAAAATTCCCATGTATTTTGTTTTTGTTTCTGCGTAAGAATTGTCAAAATTTACATAAATTTTATTTTTGCTTTTACGCAAAAGCAAAAACAAAATGCATGTACATAGGTGAATAAAAAAAATCAAATCGGCTGCTATAATAACTTCTCCTTATATGAATTCGCCTTGAGTAAGAAAAAACATCACCTTCAAAAAATATTTCTAATAATACTTTAAATTCTTGTAATAAAATATGTTAAGTTAAATATTTCATTAAACAATGAAACAATTTCGAATCAAATGTTTGGCCAACTCCGAGTGGCTCGCTCAAGAATTGTGTAATTAGTTCCTTGGGATTGGAGCATGTCCACTTTATTGATATAAATTGCCAAATCATTAAATATTATAAACCATATGTGAAGTTAATATATAAGTACTCGCTTTGAGACGCCCTTCTTAAACATCGAAGATTTTGTGAAATAAATTACAGCCCTCTTAGGAACGCCTTTGGCCATTTTACTATGCCAAGGTTTTAGTTTTTAGCTTATTTGAATAGTTTAAATATGTTCAATTTAAAATAATATCTAGCCTGTACGGATGGGTCATTCGGAATTAAGAGATTGCGATTCTTTTGACAATGTATACTATCGGACAAAATATTATGAGCGGACATGATGGATAGATATGATCTCCTGCTCGCCAGAGATTGTAGGCCCAGTAGCTTCCGCTTCGATCCATATGATGGAGTGCCATAATAGCTACTTTTAGTATCGGCGTCAGTCAAGGGTGGATCCAGAAGAGGTGGTTGGGGGGTGCGAACTCCCCCGCAATTTCCGAAGCCTCCAATAGATAGTGTTTTTTTTTAAATGATAGTACGGTCGATATAATTTAATGTTTGAATATTATTTCATGGAAGCATCAAACGATTCATCCGCTTAATACAATTTTGACATACTTTTTCCAACATTTCGATCGGTATCTCAGGAATAAATGCTTAAATATAATAAACCTTAACATAGCCACACAAAAAATTGTCTAGAGGCGTTAAAATGAACGATCTTGGCGGCCAATCAACAGACCCCAAACGTGAATTAAACTATTCACAGAACTCGCCTCCCAATAGGTTCATTATTTCACGTGCTATGTGTGTGTGTTGAAACCACAAGTCATACAAGTCTAGCTCTTCGATTTTGGCCAAAAAAAAGTTTGTTATCTAAAAAAAAATCACCCTTTATAAGGCATCGAGCTGGGCACGTTGGTCGATTACTGAAATTATGCCTTTTTATTTAGTCGTATAATATTAACGTCTTGCTTGACAATGGCTTGATAGTTTGAAATATGATATTCTGAATATCTCTCCCCTAATCAATCACGCTCTCGTTTTTTCGCATGACTTGCCACCACCTTCATCTTTTACGTGTTGTCTGCTTCCAGATATGCTATATGTATACAAGAGATCGTGTTTTTTTTACTAAAAATTATATTTTCAAGATTAACATATACTTAGCAAAATCATTAGCTAATCTTCAGTTTTCCGCGCGCATCTCTTCCAGATATTCCGACACATCCGGCATTAAAACTATGCGCTCTTAGCGGTCAAGCTTACAATCACATTTTTAGAAGATCCAAATGTTTTGTGCTCAAGTCAAATAAGTTGTTTTCGTAAAAATACACAGATATGCATTTCAAAATCATTAACTGTTAAACACATAAACATTTTTATGTCATGCTACACAAATGCTAAACATTTTTTACCATTTCACGATCAGTGCCATTTAATTGCAGACATAAATTCAACTTTAACAGCACAATGGCAAATTGTTCATTCATAGCTTACTTACAGAGAAAAACCGTTATGTGGTAATGATTTTGCTTCCGCGAAAAATCAATAAAGAAGAAAACTCCAAAACCTGCTTACTTTGTAACCAACATGAAGCGTGTCAAAGCAGTCAATGCCACAAGTCACAAGTGTGTGGAGTAGGTAATAGAGTTAAAACAAGTTTGACTGCCACTTGCCAGTCCACACTTCTTTCTGGCTTGAAACTTCTTTTCTTTTCAACTTTTCAATTTGTATAACGAGCAAAAAAAAAAAAATTAGTTGAAGATACTTCGGATACTGGAATCAAAGTAACTAAGTAAGTAAAGTTGAAGCTAAACGGAGTAGAGTGGAATTGAATAGCTGACGACCGAAGCCGTAGCAATGTCGTTCAATTAGTTGACTGAAATTCCAAATTGATGAGGCGCACAAGCGCACACGAATAGAAAGAATATCTATCTGCACCCAGCGCAACAAACATTTTTTCTCAAAATTTGAAGTTTTAAACTACAGAGCTCTAAAATGCTTAACATATTTGTAAAAATTTTGATGGGCATTGTTGCCTAATTTCATTTAATAAATGGGCACAAAAATTTGAGTAAAATGTGTTGTAACTATTTTTTTTTGTATTCATATGTCTATTATTTTTCGGCCTGTTTTTATTAAACGATTATATTAATTTGTGAGCTCCGAAATAGCTATAATTTCTACCACTCCTGACTGTTGTTGTCTTTTTTCCAATATACTTTTCCTTATACACTGGCCTTGAGCTCACAAATTATTATTTTTTGTTTACAAAGACAGCAACCATTTTTGAAGTAAACATTTTTTGGCAGTAATTTTTTACATCGCGTAACGAAAGTCGCGTCAGAATGTTGTATAAGGAAAGTCGCGTCAGAATCGCTTTACTAATTTCTATTGTTAATATTGCTACTACTAATTTCTACCACTACTTTCACTCATTTTTACCACAATTTTTACTAATGCTACTACATATTACTACCACAATTTCTACTATTTTCTACCACTATTTTTACAAATTTCTACCACTATTTTTACAATTTCTTTCACAATTTTTACTACTTTCTACCAGTAATTTTACTAATTATTTTTACTTATTTCTACCACTATTTTTATTAACGCTACTACTAAGTATTAGCTCTAATTTTGCTACTTTCTACCAGTATTCTTACTAATTTATACTACTATTTTTACTAATACTACCACTATTTTTTACTAATTTCCACGACTATTTTTATTAATTCTATTACTGACTTCTACTACTATTTCTACGAATCTCCACCACTATTTTTAATACTTTCTACCACTATTTTCACTACTTTCTACAACTATTTTTACTAATTTCTACCACTATTTTTACTACTATTACTAACTACTACGACTATTTTTATTCATTTACACTACCACAAAGAAGTTTTACTTCTGGCTCGCGCAATTTGGTACGCACGTGTTTTTTTATTTTGTTCTTTTAGTGCTTTTGAATACTTGAATAAATATTGAAAAATTTGAAAACATTTTTTTTAATACTCCATTTCAATTATATAAAATTTGACAAAATTTTAAAGGATTAATTTTTTCTTTATTTTTTAATACTTTGTTGTGCCACCCTGTGCATCTTTTATACTCTACACTCTCTTGGACATAAAACTATACAAATCTTTTAAATAATCAGGCATAGCTTCCGCATGCCATACTTTTTCTATAGTTTTTCGTAGTTCCACAATTGATTTTGGCTTCAAACGTTTTCTATTGGATTAAGATCCGGACTGTTCCCTAGCTAATCTAGTGACACTAAATGTTCATTCAGTTTTCTAATCTAACGTTAAAAAATAAGGCAAAAAATAGCAATAAGTCGGTGCTAAAAAGTTCATGATAAAACTTACAGTTCGTGCCCGATGACATGGCGCTGAATCATCCTGAAAACTTTGGTAAGGTTCCTTTTCTGTTAACGACTGGGGATGACCCCATTAAGTACAACAAATAGTTCCGTGCTTTTGAACTCATCAGAAAATATGGCACGTCCCCATTCAGATTCAGCCTATTTCACTTTACTTTTGGCCCATTTGAGCCACTCGTCTTTCATTTTTGCTGTTAAGAGTGGCTTTTTTTTTGGCTATGCATCTCGTTCAACTGGTATTGGTATTTTTTTTTTCAAACGGAGCAACAGTCAACTGTTTGCTTATCTTAGGCATGGATTTTGTTGAGCTCTGCGGACATCAACATAATTAAAAATAATGTCTAGACATTTTAGAGATTATGAAATTGGACAACTTTTAACTGTTTTCTTCGATTCTGATATTGCTTAACTATAAGATGAATCTTACGAATATTGTCTGGCTAACCATTTATTAAATACGCTTGAGAACAGTGAAAGCTTTTTATTAGTAGAACATTCCCGAGAAGGTCCATGCAGGTGCCATTGAAAACGGCTAACCACTTTAGTAGGAAAAAAAATTATTGGACCACTCCAGACATTATTTTTACTTAAGCGTATTTAAAGAAGTCTAATAAATTGCCTATGGAGTATTTTTTTTATAGTAATTTACACAGGAATTTCTTCAACAAACAAGAACGACCCAAGAATTTCTCTTCCAAAAGATATTCTTGTGCATTCCCAATGGATCAAGAAATTTCTTCATGGACTTTCATCAAATAGCAAATGTATATAATTTTCGAAATACCAAGCTACGTCAAGCCCTTTTCCACTTGATCCAGAGGAGACCGTCCTCTTCATCTACCACCACCAGCTGGCCCCGTGTTGAATACTTTCGGGGCTAGAGCATTTCCGCCCATTCGCACGATACCGGTCCTTTGACTACATCTTCATTTATTGGAGGTTCGGGTTCATCATTTTCGTTGTTTTCCGACCCACTACTATTAAGAAGCGTGAAAAAGCGCTCCCACTACAGTTTGAGTGTGCTCTGGATGATTTCATTCTTACAGGAAATTACCCCGGTCTTGAAACCTTTCATAAGTCGCCGTACCTTCTGACAAAATTTTTGGAGCGTTTTTCTTATCGGCTAGCATCTCAAGCTCCCCGCACTCACATTAACGCATCTCGATCTCTCTCTTCTTTTCTCGAAAGTTGCGCCTCGATTCCTTCTGCAACACCCGATACTATCCGATCTCAGCGTGGCCCAGTAGGCAGCATCTTTACTTTCCGTAGCGGTGTAGCATTCCTCATAGCACCAGTCGTTTTTTTCGGGTTCGCTGAAAACCAATGACCTCTTCAGTGGCGGTACGTAATGAGCGAGAAGTGTGATGCAGATATCTTCTTTTTTTAACATTGCTCTCAGAGAGCTGGAGTGCAAGTCGAGTGGCGAAACGGTCGGCTATCTGTTCTGATTGCAGCTTTTGGACGTCGAACTTTCATTGCCACGTCTAAGACACGTCTTATTTGTTGAAAATGCTGAAGTTTTTGATACTTTAACCACTGAACCAAATATAAGTTAAATATAAAGCAAAACAAAATTCTAGCAGTTTTCTTTATCATAAACAAAATTTGTATTCGTATGGCTACATTCCAAAAAACACAAATACAGGAACAAATTTTTTAAAATTGCTATTCTTAAGCCAATAAGAGTAAAAATTTAAAGAATTCGATTTTTAAAACTAGCCGTTAAAAACTTCTAGCGGAAGGGTTAAAAACCCTCCTCAGTGCCATTCAACTCATATTATTAGTAATCGAGCAATCCCCAGTTCACAAAAATCTAATTTCCACGTAAAACTTGATGCGGCTTTTTTTGTTTCGCTGGGTGTACGTATGTAGATTGTATGTACGTGTGTGTGTGCATTTATTGAAAAATAGTTGCCTGTCCAATTGTAGTTTCAAAAGTGTGCTGCAGCTGTTCGGGGCACGCACTCATTGCACTCTCAGCTAATTTTGCTTATTTCTAAGCACCACTTGACACCGGCAATACACAGTTTCGGCCGCATAACTTTTGCTTACATATTATACTAATACATAGTACATATGTACATACATATAATATGTATGTATGTGTATATAGCCGTTAACGGATATTTTTACTTTTACTATACTATATTAATTTAGCTAGTGCTTTATTTTTTTATTATGTGCCACGAGAAGTTCAAGTCGAAATGCCAAAGCAAACAAAAAAACCAAACAAAATAAAAAAGAGAAAAATCTTTAAAGAAAAAGAAAGTTAAGTTACAGCAAAATCATATAGATCAGTTGTTATTACATATTCACGTATGTACATATGCGCATACATATGGACACTTGCATTTTTCTAACATAAAAATAGTATTTTAGCTCCAAGCAACAACGGATGTGCTTTTTTAATCTCTGCACAGTTGGCAATTTGTTTATGAAAAATACGAAATTCTTAATTTGCCTGATCTTTGGTATACCGCTGATAAATCGAACTGAAGCAGGAAATTGTGCCAATTAATTTTTTATAACACTCAACTTTATTTGCCTACAAGCTGTATAATTTTGTACAATTTATTTACAAACATACTACTATTTGCATATATCTACGTTTCGGTGCGATAAAATTAAATTCGACCATTCAATTGTATTGATCAAACCGCGAACCCAGTAAGTGGCGCAAAATCACTAATACTTTTCTGCAAAGTTATTTATAATTGTATGGGTATATATCGATTCCACTTCCTTCAGTAAAATACTTTCATACCGGGAATCTTCAATTTTGTATGCACATTAGGGTGGTAAAAAAAAAAGTAATATTGGAAATTTAATGCTTCCAACCTCTAGCATTGTTCCTGCTTTTTAAATCAAAACATTTTAGACATTTGCAAGTCGATTCAAAGTTACCCATAGCTTTTAAATAACGGAAAACATATTTTTGTAGAAATTATATTGAATCTTTGAAAATCAATATATTTTCAATTGGCAAAATTTGTTTCTCTTCAAGCGTCTTCGTGTCTTGGGCAGACGTCACTGAAGGCAGTTATAGCTTTGAAGTAATAAAAGATAGGATTGGTTTAAGAAAACCTTGAATAACTCATATAATGCCAGACACACATGCATAGTACGTTTTGAAATACTGCATTCAAATTTACACTTTAAAAAATCTTTGTATGCATTCTGCTGCATACTTTTTGGCGCTCCGTTTCCAAATAAAGGGTGGTTAAATTTTAAGGGCCGATGTTGAATGTGAACCACACCTAAACGTCAAGTTTTTTTCTGCATTTCATTTGACATTTCTCAATTTCAGACTAACTCAATTTGAACATGGAAAGATACACAATCGAGCAACGTGCTAAAGTTATTCAGGCTTATTATGAAAATGGGCGTTTAAATCAAAATGCATATCGTGCATATCATCTTCAGTGATGAGGCACATTTTCACCTCAGTGGATTCGTCAATAAGCAGAATTGCCGCATTTGGGCGAATGATAATCCCATTGTGATTGTCGAAAAACCAATGCACCCACAAGGAGTGACTGTTTGGTGCGGTTTATGGGCTGGCGGCATCATCGGGCCGAATTTTTCTACAAAATGAGGTCGGTCAGGCAGTTACTGTGAATGGTATTCGCTATCGTGAGATGATAACGAACTTTTTATGGCCCGAATCGGAACATATGGATGTGGACGATATGTGGTTCCAACAGGGTGGTGCCACTTGCCACACAGCCAACGAAACAATGGCTCTTTTGCGCGACAAATTCAATGGCCGTGTTATCTCACGTGGTGGCGATGTCAATTGGCCACCAAGATCATGTGATTTGACACCGTTGGACTACTTTCTTTGGGGTTATTTGAAAGAAAAAGTGTACTTCGATAAGCCAGCAACAATTCAAGAGCTAAAGGATGAGATAATTCGGCACATTAACGGCATAGAACCTCAATTATGCCTCAGCGTCATCGAAAATTTGGACCATCGGATGGAGGTGTGCCGCCGAGGTCGCGGCGGACATTTGGCCGATACATAATTGAACCACACCATATTATCATAATAAAAACAAATTACAATAATTTCCTAAATAATTTGTGTTTTATTCAAACAGTCAACATCGGCCCTTAAAATTTAACCACCCTTTCTGTAAATATTGCACAGGGCGACCTTAAGGGGGTCCGCTCCCCTAAAATGATGAAAAAACATTTTTTTTTTTCTTTTCTTTAATCGATAAGTTGATTATCCAGAAATATCTGTACGAAATTCCAGATCGAAATTCCAAGTATTTTTGAATATATAGTAGGTTAAGTGACCAGTGCACCACGATGATTCGATGGGTGGAAGTCACGCCCCGCGCTCGGCTGAAACTTTAAACCGTGTTTTCTTGAATCCATTTTTTTCTAAATTGCGTGCAGAATTGAGCAAAAATTACAAATTTTATTGAAGAGTATTAATAAATCTTCGATATGAATCTATAAAATTAAAAAAAAAACACGAAAACTGCAATTTGAACGGTTTAAACAAGACCTTCATTTAATTAGTTTAAAGGTGGCAATTTGGTCGTATTATTAGTGAGAAGGGGCATGAGTGAGGAATTCGTAAGGCTATAATTTTGTTCATTCTTAATTCAGCTTCATCTCAAGTCTCTAAATTTGAGACTTCCATCAAAAACATTTTTAGTGACAGGAGACGACAGCGGTAGTCAGTAAGCAACAGTCTCACAAAATTTCACCAAAACCTATGGTGAAAAGCAGCAGAGACAATCAGCTGTTGGTATGTTCCAGTTAGAGATGCATAATCCCACTCAATGAAAATATATTGAACGATTGCACACAATATATGTATTTCTTTTGTTATTTTTACCTTTTGTCAACAACATTAGTGCTCTTTAAAAATTATAATAATACGGTTATTGTAAAGTATAGCTTCTCATTACGTTATTCTTTATAGGCGATTATTTAAAATATGTAGTAAAATAAATCGATATTAAGCAAAACATGTCGAATGACCAAGGCTAAGACTAATACCATACATTCTTTCATTTCTTTATTTTGTGATCTGCTCGGAACATTATTTTGAGACCAGAGGCTTGAAGTAGTTTACTAAATACCTAATAGAAAAGAGCGTAGGTAGCAGAGAAGTTGGATCACTCTCACCGTTCCTATAACAGATAATGTTACCTTATTTCACTATACCAGCACAAATTTGACTTTTGCAGATTGATATCAGAATGTCATTTGATCGAATGGGTTTCTAGATTGGATGGGTGTGGTGAAATAAGACAACATTTCTTGCGATAGGAAACAAAACGCACACGTCTTCCTTGTAATCTTAGTTTTTTGCGAATAGTCTCAAACTCGCTCTCACCACCGAAAAATCTCAATTAGTGTCCAAAGACTGCTTGCATAACACATCGGCATTAACTACAAAGAAACCAGTTTCCTTTAAAATTAGTTCTCGCTATGACATATAATAAAGGCCAAGTCCAAACCTTTGGCAAAGTTGACTTATATTTACCTAGCGCTGTATTTTCACAGGTGCAATTATATGTGGCTTTCTCTAGAGTCAAACTGTTCGAAGATATTACCAAAGAATGTAGTTTAATGGCGTTGGATCTAATCAATCAGTAAAAGTCAAATAACTTCTGGTATGGTGAATTAGTATTTTTATATTTTCCTTTTTAGTCACTGTATTTATGTGAACAATTTTGAAGTTGATGCCTCAAAACAACAAGTGAATTTCCTGTTTTTGTGTGAGCTGAATTGCCTGGCGGCCGCCATAGCCGAGTGTGTAGAGTGTACGCGCTGCATGCGGTGGGTACCGGGTTCAGAAATTATAGAAAAAGTTGTTTCTATTAGCGATCGACCCTCGACAGGCAACGGCGAATCTTCGAGTATATTTCTGCCTAGGAAAAACTTCTCATTTGTCGTTCGGATTCGATATAAAACTGTAGGTCCCTCAATTTGTGTTATGTTGCAACATCAAGGCGCACACCACAAACAAATTGTAGAGGAAGTTCGGCCAAACAGCAAGCTATGTTGTAAGCGCCAAATTATTATTATTATTATGAACTTTAATTTAATTCTTTCAGTATTTTTATTATTTGAAATTGTATGATTCGACAAATAGTTCATATTACATCTGTTTAAATTACTGAATATTTTATATGAAAACTATAAAACAACCATCTGTAATTTCAAAACGATTTCGAAATCATGTCGATTTAAAATGAATAGAATATGAAAACATTTTTAATTTTAGTAACAACTGTATTGCTAATTACAACTATTTTTATTTAGTAATGTAACTAGGAACTGGAAACTATAATCTGAAATTCGCTAAAGACGAACTGATTTGTTGACCGCTAATTTCAATTTTTTTTTTTTAAATATCCAATAAAAAGTAAAATCGCAATCGTGTAGATATTTTCATCTTTGCATTCTATCCTTTTCTTGAGCTGCTCATAGAAGGTATATTTGGCTTTGTGGCCTCGCATTCCTTCGGCCTTTGATTACTGGGCAGTGCCTGCTAACGAAACAAGGTCGCCTGCATGATCTATGCCCTGAAGTACAATAACAAACGCATGCTGAACAATGGCAGCGTATACGCATAAAAAATATGGAAACTAAGTAGTATTGAGATGACTTTCACAACAAAATTATATTAATAATAGTAAAATTAAAAGTTATAGGAACAACGAACAATATATGAAAAATATTGGTAATTTTAAGCTTTTGATTAAGTATCTAAAATTTATAATATTAAATTGTTCATTTGTTGGTAAAAATAAATTAATTTCATTTTTAAGACAACTTACATAACTTTCACCCTGAAACACTGTGCAAACAAAACTGTTGCATACAGCAACTATACATATACATATGTAAATAAATTTGTATGTTTGCTGTGGCACAGTAGCTCCAACCCGCTGAGCCGTAACTGAAACCTTTGTAGCTTAAAGAAATGGATATATATGTATATATATATATTATACATACTTACCAACTCAGCGCCAGCGCCATCGAACGAAAGCCTAAATATTTCCAGAGTGGCTCGCGCTAACCAAGCTTACCGCAATTGAACGCGAGAAGACCCGCTGCTCGCTATGGTGTGGTACTTAAGAAAAGAAATGCAACAACGGTGTAGAATAATACATAGAAAGAGAAGTAACCAGTTTTCGTAAAAGTAGCCAGCGAGCCAAACTAAATCGCAATCGCTTTAGCTACAGTGAGTGCTAAGCGCATGCGCGACGATTAAGTCAAATTTTAAATGTAATTTGAACGCGCTTGTGAGCGGACGAAATACGCGGAGGTGCTAAATATTGAAAAGGATTTCATAGTGCATGTGTTAAAATAAATAGAGAAGAAATTATTTGCATACCAAGATAATAAATTAGCTGGAGAGTAAATATTCAATTTTGGCATACGAAAAAAAAAATTGCAAGTGTTAAAGTGTGAAAAATGCTAAGTGCATTGAAGCTAATGGTAAAAATAATGCCACTGAATGTATGCAAAAATATTTTTAATATATGAAAATGCGCGCAAGCTTTTAATTGGAAAATAAATACTACATTTGAAATATACAAATCGAATACTTGTTATTGTGTTTAAAAAGAAAAAAAAAACATAAATATTGTTTTAAAAACACTTTGCGCCAGCGAAAATATGACTTCATTTAACAGAGTGCATTTATTAGGGCTATTCGCTGTCACTGCTTTACTCTGCGTCTCAGCGCAATCTGCAACGGAAGAAGCAGCAGATACAAAAACTTCGCCAACCACAACGCCCATATCGGTAACAGAATCTGACGCGCTTACCGAAACTACCACAACGCAACTTCCAACCAACAGCACACGCATCGCGCGACTGCTAAAAGTTCTGCAAGATCCCAAAACGCGTTACCATGCCTCCGCGCAACGCATACTCGCGCGCGCTGACCATCAACCCGCCGCTTATCGTCGCGCACCGCCACCATCACATGCCATCGCACCCGGTCCCCCAACCCACTACCATAAAGTGCGCCCACCCATGATGCGTCGCATACAAAACGGACTACCCGTTAACGCTGTACCAACACGCTACGCATACGAGGCGCCCAAAGCCGGTATTAGTCAAATGACGTCTAAAGGTCCGGTGCCATTCAACGCTGGCAAAGTAAACGTTCACCGCTCACCGTTCGTGTACACAAAACCGCAATCGCAGCCACATCCAAATGCATTGACACCACAATTCGCGGCGGCGCGTATTCAGCAGCAACTGCAGCATGAGGATTATAATTTCAAAGCGTCGCCACCTTTCAATGGCAAGGCGATTGTGCGTCCGGTGCTCGAGCCGCACGATCCGAATTATAGGCAGCATTTACAGCAACTACAGCAGTATGCGGGCAAACCGCATCTAGTGGTGCAACAATATCCCATACCACAAGGGCCACAACAGCCACAACAGCAGCAGCAGCATGAACAACAACATATAACTGCCCAATTTCCAATACTATACCAGACGCACAAACAGTCTTCAATCCGACCACCAACATTTCACTATGAAACTATGCGCCGCCACGAAGAGCCTGTGTTGCATCCGCATGTGAAACATGAACAGCCGCCGCCTGGTAGCGCGGGTTACGCCGTTTACGAGCACAATGAGCTAAACGAAGAGGAGCAACCGTACGCGCATCCACACGCCTACTATCCAGCGTCTATGAGAGCAGAGGAATTTCCGCAACAATACGAAAGTTTGCGTCAACAACTACAACATATAAGTCCCGATGCTGCGTCTACGCAAGAAGCCGAAGAATATATCAAATTTATGAACTCCAATGATTATTTTCTGCCAAAACGTGAACCCAACTACAAACGCTTGGATACACAACACGAGCAGCAGCAGCAAACGACGCACTACAAGCAACAGCAGCGAGAACAAGAACAACAATACAGCACTAATGTTAACAATCACCCGAACGCTCAGCAGCAGCACAGCGCACACTTCCAATACGGCAAACCTGCAATAAGTGACAGCACCAGCGGCGGCTCTGGTTCCGCTACCGCTGCG
This sequence comes from Anomoia purmunda, assembly GCA_951828415.1. Lineage (NCBI taxonomy): Eukaryota > Metazoa > Arthropoda > Insecta > Diptera > Tephritidae > Anomoia > Anomoia purmunda. The sequence goes on from OX639996.1 coordinate 16,265,573, forward strand.
GCTCCGAATTACCTTAACCAACCCATCAAAGTATCGCAACTCTTCTATCAGGAAGATCCGGTGCCTACGATTGTGCGCGGCAGCTATCAGGCGGGCAATAATTTGTTTGTGGTGAAATCCGATGGCAATAAAGCAGTGAAGCATTTAGTACCGCCGCCACCTTCGACCAGAGCGCCCACCACACTGGCACCAGCCTATTCGAAGGTGCGCTACAATACGCTACGCAGCCGCACGCCAGAGCCGCTACGTTTCGAATTTACCGAACGCGATGCTGTGCACGCGGCGTACACGAATTCACCGCCTTCGCTAGGCAACGGTCACGAGCAAATGCACTATAGAACTGCAAGCGAATTAAACATTTCTACAATGTCAGATGTGCCCACTTCAAGTACCAATAATTATGGCACTGATACGGCCGCATCGACCAGCGCTGACGATCCGGAGGACGATGAAGATGTACAGAGCGCCAGTTCGGTAAGTAAATGAAACTCTGGGTGGTAATATAGACAATAAGAAGATTTGCTTAATTGTTTTCTAAAGGATTTTTATGGGCGCGTGCCGGTGCGCCAGTCGACATTAAGTGATGCGGCCGCAGCGTCAACATCGCCCGCACCGGTCGAACAGAAGGATACCGAAGATTATTGCGAACGAATTTGCGCCAATGTACAAGATGATGATGAAGAAATAGTGTGCGGCTCTGATGGCTATATGTACACTAGTGAGGCGCAAATGGAATGTTATGCCACCTGTCTGCATATCGGTGAGTAGCGTGAAATTTGCTAGCAAAGTGGCGTGCAACTCGATGGCAAATGCGAAGCGTTGCGCTGTAAGAAAGTGTTTGCCAATTTTTGAGCGGATTTGATGTGGCTATGCGGCTATGGTTTTGGCAAGTGTGAAATATTGCAAAAGCCGCTGCCATTTAACATTTTCAACACGCTCGTAAAGTGGATTAATGCTTTTCGCTTTCCCAGCTGCCTCTTACTAACCTCTTACTCTTGCGTTTTTTTCCCCCAGATGTGACAGTGCAGAGCAAGGGATCCTGCAACACTCGATAGATGGGCGAGCGCTCATTTTGTTGGCTACGTCTATGCAGCGGCGTGACATTGGACCGTTCCAACGGCATACTATCCGATCTTTAACGAATCTCTAATTTAATTGAATTTGATTTGTATTTATTATTAATTTATTTAAAGTTTAAGTTTATTAGTTTGGTATTATGATTATGTTTTAGTTACTACTTAGTCGCATTTGTAAATTATAATTAATTTAAATGGCATATAGCTGAGAAGAGAAGAAAATAAATTATTGAAATCACAAACAAGTATAATTAACGTGCTAGTGATTTATGAAATAAATTCGAAAGGGGGAAGTTTTGTACATGGATGCATCGAAGTAAGGCAATGAAATCAGTTCGAAATTTTTTGAATTGAAATTCACCCTTAGCTGGCGCTTTACGAAAAAAATAGCACAAGTGTATTTGGGTGTACAAAATTACTTATAAAATAATTTACTTAACAAAAATAACATAATTTATATTATATAATATATAATACAATAATAATATAAATATATAATATATTAATAATATAAATATGAACTGAAAAGCAAAAAATATATTTTTAAAACTTAATAAGTTTTTATTTACGTACTAAAAATTCATAAAATGTATTAATTATTGCTATACAAATTTATTTTAAACTATCATTATCCTTATCATTATCATTATCATTATCATTATCATTATCATTATCATTATCCTTATCATTATCATGATCATTATCATTATCATTATCATTATCATTACCATTATCATTATCATTATCATTATCATTATCATTATCATTATCGTTATCATTATCATTATCATTATCATTATCATTATCATTATCATTATCATGATCATTATCATTATCATTATCATTATCATTATTATTATCATTATCATTATCATTATCATTATCATTATCATTATCATTATCATTATCATTAGTATTATCATTATTATTCTCATTATCACTATCATTATCATTAGTATTATCATTATTATAATAATTTAAGATTCTGGGCGGGGTTGGAACCTCAAAAGGCGCCCCCTCTAGTGTGCCATTGCTCGCAGATTTTTAAGGCAGTTTTTACGAATATGCCACACTGTCTCGTAGTTAAAGTTAAGATGAAGTCGAATCTAAAGTTGGTAGCATTTTCTCACATAGCGCCAGTTAGTGAAACTATTTTTCGTAAAAAAAATTTTAATCGCATCTGCATCAGTATACTTTTCTAATGTCATCAAAATCGGATTATAAATACAGATTTTCTGAATATCTCGACTTATGCGCCACCTAACGGATTAAAATATAGCCTATGAGCCGTGCCAATGTACTGCCCGAATTTGACACAAAGAAAACGGTTATAACCCGTCTGATACAGAATTATTATAAAAATTACATTAGCCTTCTTTTAAAACACAATTAAAATCTGAACAAAGTAATACATTTACCTTTTACTTAAGTTATCTGCTCTAAAACTTCCACAGCGCCATCTACCAATTACACCTCTGTTCACTAAAACGTTGTCTAACAAATTATTTCTTCAAATTATGTGGCAACATCATCAATCCCATCGTTTGACATTTACCAATTGACAATTGGCGTTTGCTGTTTGACTGCGGAAAAAAAGCAGTTCCCAGTCGATTTTGTGATTTTTTGCAATTTAAAAAAACATAAAAATTGTGAGAAGATGACGACCTATATAACCGACAGTGATGGCAAATTTATCCCAGCAACTCAGAGACCGGATGGTACTTGGCGCAAAGCACGCCGTGTCAAGGAGGGCTATGTGCCACAGGAAGAGGTGCCCTTGTACGAGAGCAAAGGTAAGCAGTTTGCGCAACGCAAGAGCACACTCCCGCCGGGTATGTGCCCAGTAGTGGCGGAGCAAACAAAAAAAGAACGAGAAAAACAGGAACGTAACAAAGCCAAGAAATTGGCCAAACAGCAAGAGAATGCCTCAACTGCTACAAAAGCGCCTAGCACAGCAAGCGAGCAAAATAAAAAAACAAAACCGACTCAATCACAATCGCAACAAACACCTGGCTTACTGCTGCTACCCAACGCTGGAGGAACTGCAAAAGCAGCTGTAGCAAAAGCGAATTCCAATGCAAATAAGACAACAGCATCGAGTACAAATAGCAACGAAGCAGTAGCGAAACTTGCCAACGATTTGCAAGCCAATTTGAATGTACAGCCGGATGATGGCCAAGAAGCAACGAAAAAGTTGAAAAAATTACGCAAAAAGTTGCGAGAAATCGAAACGATTGAACAGCGCATTAAAAGTGGTGAACTGAAAAAACCTGAAAAAGATCAACTAGATAAAGTGAAGCGAAAAAAAGAGGTAATAAAGGAAATTAAGCAGCTTGAAGATGATGAACTGACGTTCGGCAAGGGCAGAGTAAGCGATTGAATTGTGCAGCACTTTGCGGCTCCTGAGTGCCATGGAACGATCTACGTAAACAAAACAAAAACAAATTGTACTTCCTGTACACAACCACCCACTGATTGGCCAGCCTATGGGTTGGCTAACCTCGGCTAATGCAAACATACATACATACATAATAGGTTTTAAATTTTATTCTAGTTTTTAGATAAATAAGCAACTGTTTCGTTTATTGATTGGTTTGGCGCTTTGCAATTTTTAATTTTAATTCTTTGCATATTTGCAGGCGAAAACTTTTAGGTTAAAAGAATTTTAGGTTGCTGCATGCTTCGATTAAGCTTTTGTTAAAAAATTTAAAATTTATATTTAAAAAATATTTACTATTATGCTTGCTTTTAATTTAGTATACTTGTAATAAAAAAAAAGTTTACTTTATTAAGCATTTATATAATAAAATGTTGCTTTCAGTTGTTTTCTAGTTGTGTAATTGCAAAGTTTGTACTAGAATCTAAAACAAAAAAAAAACACTGTAAAACGAAATAAATCAATCAAAGTTGAAATTGTGCAACAAAGCATTTTCTAAAATTAATGAATCCTCTTTATTACATATGAATAGCTTGTATTTAAGTTTTTAATTAAAAATTAAAATGTACAACTGCCTATAACTTGCGCATTCAGTTAGCATGCAAAGACGAGATTAGAATATATATATGTAATACTAAGCAAAAGCAACAACAGCAAAAAATCAAATGCTTGGTGATAGAATAAGAATGTTGAAAAGTTTGGTATTTTGAAGCGAGTGGGGAATACTAACGAAAAGCATTTAAGAATTGTCCGAACCAATGTAGAAATGTCTACATACAATTAACACACACACACACACACTAAAACATGTACTACTAAGCCATGAAATTGAGCGAAGATGACTCCAAAGATGACGATATATCAAACTGTATAATGTAGCAATGTTACTTTTATAATAATTATTTATAAAGTAGAGTTTACATATGTGTGTGAAGATACTTCATATGAAACTATAAATTAAGTAAAACAAAAACAAACAAAAAAGGCAAATGAACTATAATTATTGTACTTCTACTTTTTAAAAATAATTTTACAATTTTATGTGAGATCTATTGTAGTAGACATACATGCATACAATTGTAATGGATATTAAAAAAAAAACAATATATTTATGTATAGTTTGTAGAGTTGAAGTCAATAATGAAAACAAACAAAGTTGTGAATCATGTAAACTCCAGGGACATTAACGAGTCCACTAAATGTTTATTAATGGCAAAAAAAAAATGGGTTTTTGTAAAACAAGAAACATAAACAATAAAATATCATTAAAATATTTAAAGAAAAGTGTTAATTTCGAGACCTAAGCGAGTGAGCCTTTGAAGGAGAACCTCTCGGGGTGCAATTAGGTTATGGTAGAATCAAATAAGGGGATGATTTTTTCAGAGCGTTGCCCACTTTTACTATTTTCTCGAGGAATCAAACAAAAAAGGTACTGGAAATTATCGGGTGTTGTTGCTGTTGTTGTAACAGCATAAAACATTCCCCATAAAATTTTGGGGAATGCTGCTGAAATTACAGTCCATGGCCGGATGTAAATCCGGGTCGTACCGGTATCGTAGAACCGACTGTCGCGAGAACGATTGTGTTAAAGCCTGCCTACGAAAATTTTGCGATTGAAATATTATATTATTGAAATATGACAGTGAATTTGTTTTGCAATATTCACAATTTTTTCTTTTTTTGCTACATGGAACATTTTTTCATTAATTTTTTATAAAAAAATGTATAGTTCATTCTATAGCATAAACCATGATACAAGAAAAAAGGTACTCCATTTCGAATTTTTTTGTTTAAAAAGTAAATTATTGACATTTTCCGCAGACGTAAACTATTGGCAAAGCGTTGCCCCATCGGATTTTTTTTAAAACACAAAAGAAAACTGAAAGTTTTGGAAAAGAGGCGATTTATTTCTCTACATAGTCTCCTTTGAGCTCGATACGCTCGAAACAGTGGAGCATCGCTGTTTCGAGCGTATCTTAACTTCTTTAACCCATCTGAAAATTCTCGAGAACCAAATTTCGAATCAAATTTCTGCCCAAGTTATCAATGGAAAAGTTTTGTTTTAAAAATCAATTCAAATAATTTTCATAAACATTTAAAAAGGGTAGCCCAAGATATTCAAAGTTACAAGTTTAAGAATGGTTGCTAGTTTTTCTGAGTTTTTTTTTTATATTTTAAGATTACTTTCAAAATTTTGTTAGTTATAATCAAGGCGAATCCATACAAGGTTGTGTTATAAATACAACTACAAAATTTCTTTGTTTCTGCGTAAGAGTTGTCAAAATTTAAATACATTTTGTTTTTGCTTTTACGGCTTTTGAAAGCTCATACGCTAAAGCAAAAACAAAATATCTGTAGGTGAATAAAAAAAAAATCAAATCAGCTGCTCTTATGCCATCACCTTCTATAAATTCGCCTTAGTTATAATTAACTCATATTTTACAAGAAAATATTTTTATATACAATATTTAGTTTACAACATAAAAATTAACAAACTCTTTGAGGTAATAATACTAAAAACTGAAGTTCCTTTCATTCAATCTGTTATGCTGCAATTAAAAGAAATTATTTCCTGGCATTTCCAATTTTGTTATATACTATATCTTATTAGCTGATCGGAAAAAGTTTTCGCTAAAAACCTAAATTAAGGAGTGTGTTTATTATTAATTTTTTTTTTTAAACGCTGATGTTTTTAGGTTTTACAAATTTCTTATGCAATTTGTTACGCAGATTCTTAAGTTTATTTTAATCTATTTAATCTAGCTGTATACCAAAGGAACTTATAACGCCGATTTTTAATTAGAAATTTCCCACAAGTTTGCGCTAAAATAAACCCATCCCAAGCTGATATTCCCACAAAACAAATTAGAGAACGTTTTTCTTTGAAATTTATTTTCTTTATCATGACATTTATTACATCACTTTTTTTTATAATTTACTTAAAGTAAAGTTGAAAAAGAGAGCATGTATTGAGACAAATTTGCGAATATTTAGTCGGTGCCCTTAAGATTTTGTATTAAGGGCGCGGTATAATCTCGTACGATATGCGTTACTTATTATAATAACGGTGCATCAGGCCCGTTTCTTTGTAACCGAGTTGCAAAATAACACTAGGTAGAATAACGAATTGCATGTAAAGCAACAACACTAACTCAGGAAAATATGCGAGTTGAGCCAACTCAGTAAAATGATATCCGACCTGAGATGTAGTGTTTTGAAGTAAAAAAAACTGCACTATTGTGAATGAGCCGAAAAATTAAAATACATTTGAAATTTTAGTTTAATACTTAATTCGTTTTTATTTGCAGAATATTTTTGATTATATGTATAACTAAATCAACAAAAAAAATTCCAGCCGCATATTTAATGAAAGATGCGAACAGGGTTGCTTTTGCAACGAAAGGAAATTTTATCCTAGTTGGAACGGTCTTTTGCCACTCGGGTACAAAGAAACGGAGCTATTGCAGCATTCAAATCGACACGATAGAAATAGCCAAATATTAAGTTCCGAATATCGTAGAGGATTCCACCACGCCGTTTCGCGCCTTTACGCTTTGGTATAACTTTACAAGTGCACATTTTTTGTTTGTATGCTGTGGTATCTTTTTCTAGAGCAAATATTCAATAATTGATAATTTTCTTAAAATCGTTTATTTGTTTTTTGTTTTTGGTTTTGTGTTTTTTTTTTTAATTTTCAATAGTTATATCTAACATTTCGTGCTAATTTAAATTTAATAAATATGTATAATGGAATTTTGTATAAGTTTATTGTATATGTTAAAATTAAAAAAAAAACATACATATTGTATACTTTAAAGATAATAAATACTTTTAGTTTGTTTGCAATGCGCTGTCTTACGTCAGCAATCATTATTTTGTTGTTGTTGTTGTTGTTGTCGTTGCTTACAGTTACATGAATTAATTTTTGTTATATATTTTATATATGTATGTAAATACTTTTGAATTTTTTTCTCCCAATCCAGAGATGGTAACATTTACCAAAATTTAACAACTACCAACAATTTCTGTATGTATGTATGTATGTACGTATGAACTATTTATGTATTAAGTAGCATCGGCCGGCCAGGGTATAGTAGATGTGGGTTTCCTCTCCTTAAAGCATCCTTGGTTGGCTTAGTCCTCAAAGAATCGTGCATTCCGTTTGCGTCCCATGTTGCAAATTTTAAAATGGCAAGGAGACATATCTGGGGAGGGAATCAATGAAAGGAAAATAGAAATTAACTCAAATTTTTTCTTATTGTATTAAAATTTGTTATTTGCATGCTATAGCAGGCCTTACATTGTTTGTGTACTGCAATAAATAATTTACACATGCAAAAAAAAATTTGATTAGTTATTCCCGCGAGGCATTACAAAATACGTATGCAAGAAATGAGAACGAAAAGTCACACAACGGTATAGCAGTTAGTTATGAGTTATTAGTGAAATTAATTTAATTTAAATACATAGAGCAACATTACTTACATTGAATATTCTTCTTAATGCCATGATCTTTTAATGCAGCCGCTGCCGATTGTGGCTTCTTCCTCAGCGGTGTTGCAGGTGGCATAAAGCGATGCTTATCGACGGCGCCGGCGGATTCATCGTCTATACCATCTACCGTATTTATGTCCAGTTGTCGCGTATGTTCACCAAAACGCATATTTGCCGCCTCGTAGCTATCATCGGCTCCACCGGAATCGGAAATATCTTCACCATAATCAGCCATTGGTAATAGATCACGCAAAGCGGGCCATTTGTTAAGGTAGTTGGGTTGTTGACGTTGATATTTTTTCTACGAAGAATGCAATGTACAAAAAATGATAATATTAAAAACTTAGTATTACTTTTTTTATATTTTTATATCCGAACGTATTATTGTCCAGGTTTTGTAAGTATATATATATCAAAATGTTCAGCATGAAAAGATTAATCGATTAAGTCATGTTTGGCCGTCCGTCTGTCCATGCATCGGATAATAGCCTTACCCAAATAACGGTATTTTAGGAAAATTAGTGGAAAGTGAAATTTCAATAACTTTTAAAGATAATTTACTCAAATTTGGTATACAGAATGGGGTTTAAACAGAAAATACGCAGGACTAAAATTTGCTGAAAAATGTGTGGTATTGGCGTCTGTAGAGCAAATATGTATGTACATATATCTCCTAGTACGAGTATCGAACAAGCTTATCAAACAATCAAAAACAAAATCAACTGAACTGAAAAAAACGCTATCAAAAAAAAAAGAAAATGAAAATGAAATGGCGCTTAAGAAATGCTATCAACTTTGGGGGAAAAATAATTAATTTTATATTTGTTTTACTCATATAGAAAATATTACGATTTGAGAAAATTTTTCTTATACCATATCCACACTACAACGAAAAACAGTTGTTTATGACTCATTCTGTGATATTCTGTGAAAACAAGTTTAAAGTATATGTTTTCGCCCTACAAAAACTGTCTAAGTTTCTTACGAAGCAATCATGATAATCTCGAAAACAATTAAATTTGTTGAAGCTGTGTTTTCATAAGGAACTCTGTGTTCGATAATTTTTTGACGAAAAAAAGTAGAAGATTTGCCGTCTTTAGTTAAAAAAAAAAATAATACGTACAATAATTAGAAAAAGTCGGGATGGAGAAAATTTAAATATCTATAAAAGCAGGCATTGCTTGGCGCACACAGAACGAAGCTTTGGGGTCATTTTGGTTACCGGGTTTCTTTAGAGTAAGGCAAATAAATACAGAAATGTCAACGAAAACCAATCAGTAAAAAGGAAGGCTGTCTGGACGGTTGTATTTAATATTGAAAACATCTCCTAAAACAATTTGTTTTCATTGTCATGTGGACGTGCTATTATGTTATTTTGTTTTCTCAGTGAACTCACTAAAGCAACCTTATCTTACATCGCTTCTTGGATAGACCGATTAGCAAAGAAAAAGCGCCATATTGGGAGGTAATTGGGGCAACTAATGCCCATTGGAAGCACTGATTGCCTTTGATCAATATCTAAAGGAAATGACAATGCGTTCAGCAGCAAGACTCAGATAGCCGAGGCTGTGGAAAACGAAAATCTTTGCACATAACTCAATCTTATGGCTTGGTCCGATAGCAAAACAAAATCACGGACTACATGGAAACAAGTCTGGATTTTGGCTTGAAAGTACTTGTGCGGTTTCCAACCAGAAGAGAATTGAGCAGGGACCAAGTTGCTTAAAACAAGGAATCCACTGACGGATCCAAGCTTTAAAGCGGTAGTATATTTTGAAGAGGTTTTGTGGGCAATCGATTGCTTGGTGCCCATTTCAGGCTGAAGTTCTGGGCATAATTGAGGCCTGATAGGATACAATTCCACCAAAATCCACTTGCCATTCCTGCAAGTACCGGGAAGAGGATGGTCATAGATAAAAGTCGCGTAAGATGGCACATGGCGGATGGGGTGGGAAAGCGTGGTTTGGATGTTCACACAATCCCCCTTTTGAACTAAATGCTGTTTAACTCATGTAATATTGGCCAAAAAAATTTTGCTACTTCGAGGATGTGCTAGATAAAGTATCCAAAACATTAAGAAAAACGTTTGCGCTAAAAAAATCGTATGTATACACATTAGGGTGGTATTTAAATATAAGAGGAAAATTGGTGCATCAGATTTTCCAAACCTCAAAACATACGTCGGTAGTACCACAGTTGAACATAACAAATATATGTACGCTCATTTTGTTGCCGATTGGAAACGATTAAGACTTGTTGCAAAAAATTTACTAATTTTCATTTATTACCCCAAAATATCACAAAAAATTACATTTCAATTATGGTCTCGATTGAAGGCGGTTAAGACATGTTGCATAAGTTTCCAAGTTCCGAATACCCTATGCAAACTCATAAAAGGTATTCAAATATCTTTGAGGGGTAAGACTGAAAAAATCGTGCATTTGAGTTTAAGTACCACCCTAATGTGCATATATAATATATAATATATCGCGCCACTGCAACCAACCAATACAGCGCAAGAGTGAAAAGCAACCGAGAAATCACTTAGTAGATAAAAAAAATAGTAAAGTTTTCAATAGATAGTTGTGCTTTTATCCTTTGATGCCCTGAAAAGAGTCGTTAATACTCTTTTTATAAAAAAGTCTGCAAAAAATCATTTTTAGAGATTACCAGAATGTTATACTCAATTTAAGAAAATCATTTCCCAAAAAATTCTACCAGGGTTCGTCTCAGAAAAAATATTTATATATATGTACATATGTACACAAGTACCGACAACTAAACGACTTTTATTTATTTAAATAAAAACGTTTGAACGTATCACGCCCATTTTCTAAAATTTTGGGTTTTATATATTTTTCTTTCTAATTCAATTATTCGAACCAAATGTAAACATGATTTTTTAATCAAATTATTTTGATTATAGAATATTACCGTTATGGATGAGCGAGTATGATTTCTGTATGGTTTCTATAAATTTGGTAGAATTTGAGAAAGTAGCTTCGGATATGCTATTGCTCTAAAGTAGGCAGTCACGTCCATTTTTCAAAATTTTGATTTTTACGGATTTCTATATCTAATTAAAATGTAACAATAGTTGCTACATAATTTATATATTGTTTTTTTTTTTTTTGGAAGTTACCGTTATACTCGTAGAAGAGGTGTGCGTGGGGTTTTCCGGTTTCTAACATTTTCAAAAATGTGCTTACTGTGATGAAATGATGAAAAGATTTGCTAAATTTGGGAGAGTTCGATAAAGCTTTTTCGGAGAAAAAATTGGATGATTCATTTCTCGAGTGTATTCCAATTTTCTTTTTAGCAATTTGCTATCAAATCAATTGAATTTTTTTCAGAACTTCCCGAAACGAATTCCCTTTATCCGCTCCTAGCAACGAGGGTAACACTCTGCACGATCAACCAACGCAAAGCCATGCATCTGAATAATCAGTGGCATGGGAAAATGTAACTTAGAGAGCAGCGATCTCGATTATTTTCTTAGTATACTTTCTATGTATAAATGATAAGCAAATAACTCGCATAAATTTACAGTTTCAGCTGTAAAAATAATAGAGTTTTCAAGTCAAATCTCATATCTGAACAATCAGTTTTATGGAAGCTGTAAGTTATGTCGACCCAAGCTCGATTTCAGGTTAAGTGAAAGTAAAGTCAAATTTCATGTTCAAATGAGCATAGCTTAATCGACTCAGCTCGTCATTATGATCATTTTGGTATACTTGGCGCTTGAACCATCTAAAACTATGTTCCGATAAAAATTTAACTTTTAGATTTTCTTTGAAGCACCTTAACGCACGTACTTCATTTTTTTTTTTAATATTTACATTTCTGAGAATTTTTTTTTTTAAATAAACTCCATAAATGTGCAAATCAACTTATCACTCACCAGTTCATTGTAGAGCGGTGTATCCTCATTAACACTATTTAACAATTCATTCAACAATATTTGTTGCATATCCGCCTGTTGACGTGTGGCATAGTGTGGCAAACCCACCCGCGTATTCATACCACCCATTGTGGGCATTGCGCATGCGTCGCACGCCAACCATGCGACAGCCATAACTAAAGCGAGACATATCTGATGATATTTGATGGCTGCCAAAACCGCAGCAGGTGTTGTACAGCGGTGATGTGTCATTTTATCTATAAACACTTCGTTTTGTATGAGTTGATGTTGTTGCTGCTGATTTCTGCACGTCAAGGGTACGACGCACTGTAAATGCAAAAATAAAAAGAGAGAGAAACAAAAAATTGTGAGTCAATACAACCAAGTAAGTATGTAAGTAAGTATGTGTGTATGTATGTATGTAATTGTATAATAATGAACAAATAGAAAATTCAGCAAAAGCACCAAGCCGCCATATCCGCGTAGTAAAAATGAGGGGTTGCTTTGAGCGCCACAAAATATGCAATGATTTTTTGAAATTCTTTTTCTTTTTTTGTTTTCGCGTAGCTAATTTTATTAAATTTAGAATTCTACAAAGGCATAACTTTGGGTGTTTGTCGCCTACACGTTGCTTACCTCATTGAAAGCCATGCCAACAACGGTTTCTTATTACAATAACCGTTAAACTTGTAAGTTGAAACGCCAAGTTCAACAAGTGTGGAAATTTGCACACTTGACGTTTTTCACGTTGCATAAAATTCGATGGCTATAAATATGTAACGTCTCACGTGGCCTATGGTTTAGGGTTTCGCAGCAGTGTTAGCAAAAGTTATTTAAATTTTGTACGAAGGTATTGGAACTTGAAAAGTAAAATTGTTGGTCAAGATATTTGTTTGTTTGTATGGTTGTGCGCAAATTTGATGTATTATTTGAATACGAATGTGAGAATCTTTAGATTTATTTCATATACTAGCCGGAAACCTTCCAACTTGAAAATCACGCGCACTAACGTTAACTTACATAGCTATGTACTTAATATTTTTCTTTTTTGTGGGATAAATGAATACTGTTTCTTTGGGTTTGAATGCGCCTTTAACAACGTGCTTCTAGAAGCTATATATAACTGGCGCCGTTAGGGATCTAGCGGTTGAACGCTATGAAAAGGCGTCCATAGCCCAGCTTCTACAGATGTAAGAGAGCCATAGGCAGGAAATGGGGTCTTAATCCCCGGATCTGTTGATGGATTTTTAGAACGGTTGTCAGACCAATTCTCCTATATGGGTTGGTCGTATGGTGACCTGCATTAGAAAAAGTGGTTAGCCTCAGGCTACTCACCAAGGTGCAAAGATCTAGTATGTTCTGTATAAGTGGGGCGCTCAGAACCACGCCAAATGAGGGTTTGAACGCCATTTTAGACCACCTTTCTTTAGATTTGGTTGGACAACAGATGGCAGCGATGACTGCTTTGCGACTAAGAGAGACATCCCAGTGCCATCCTGAAAGCCAAGGGCACTCTTGTATTTCGAACAAGTTCTGCTCTATTCCAAGCAACACGGATCGGTGTGCTTTGACCTCGGTTTCTGAAAGCAATTTTATTACACGAATTCCACGCAGGGAGAAGTGGAAACTTAAGTTTCATACTCCACCTGATAGCATTGTCATCTATACAGATGGCTCGAAACTCGATAAGAAGGTAGGAGGGGGCGTTTTCTCACGAAACCCTTGGAGAATTCTTAAAATTCTGGCAGAATTTCTATAGACAAAAAGAATCACGGGCGCAGTGAAAATTTAAATTTTTCTTTTATAGTTTTAACAATCGATACTTATAATTTAGCCCTCATTTTTTAATTAATAAATTATTTTAATAATTTTTACCACAGAGATTTCCTTTATTTACAATTTGTATGCCGCCAGAGTTGGTTTCTAGTAACAACTGAAAACATTACTGCGCGTTCAATTGGCCTGAAATCTTCTGAACGCTTGTTCGGTAAATTTTTCAGGCATTGATTTTTGAACTGAGTTTGATGGCATTACCTCAAATACTAAAGTCGATCTGTAGTCTACTTCTGAAAAAAAGTTTACTGTACTTTCAAATTTTGTACGAACGTACTATGTACTTTAGGGCGGTCCTTAAATGTAAGTAGAACAGTTTTACATCAGATTTTCTAACCCTCAACGCCTAAGGTAAATAGTGGATGAAGAGCAATGCGCCGCTAACAAAAACCATGTGTATTTCAATGCGGCCTTTCGTTTCTTCCTGTGCGCTTTGCCTAAATTGATACTACAGTATCGAAGATATCAAATGTAATGGTTGGTTCCGATTGGAGACGTTTAGTTGTGTGTCGAGGAGGGGTCAAAATTCAGATTACCCTATGATCGGGACTAAAATTAATATGTGATATTTTTCATTGACCTTCATATTTTGAGCAAAATTGAAAAAAAAATGAACTGCATAAATATTTTGTATTTTGTTCTCATAACACTGTGCTACAGAGAAATTACACTTTACAAGTGACCCAGTAGAGGTCGTAGATCTGGTTGAGTGGTTCACAGAAATGGGTTTGAAAATTTCCAAACGCCCTCAAATTCTCAACTTAAACTTAAAATTTAAATTTTCAATTTTGGTAGCTCCTTTTTCTACAATTTTACAGAAAATCATTTACATTTAAGTCATTTTCTACCAAGAACGTTCTATTCTGAGAAAAATAAGGTATCACTGTTTAGAATTAACTCAAGGGTTATGAAATTATGACATTTAGTTCAAAGAGGTAAAATATAAAAAAAATTGAAACTGCAATGAAAATTCCCGGTTTTGTTGAAAACTTTGAAAAAAAAAAAACCTTTTTACAAAAATCTTCGCCTCGCCTTCATGTTAAAAAAAATTTGAATGGCGATCTTACACTTCTCTACCAAATTGTTTAAAAAATAAATTTAATGACACTATAGTGATATATTTTTTTTTTTTTAATTAGATAAATAGCTGTAAATAACAAAACAATAGGATAGAAGATCAAAAAGAAAAAAATCGATATTATTTTTAAATATTGTTTAAATGGACGTGACTGGTAGAACACCGAAAAATTCTTCTACTTTGCCTTTGTACACTCAAAGGCGAATTTTAGCCGAAGCACTTATTATTCAAAATAAATTTTTTTGGGTTATAAAATTTATTCTATACGTTTATGTTTCCTTTAAAAACTAGACTGATACAAGCCTTATAGAAATATTAAACAATATTTAAAATTGTGACTGTGGGGATAAGTACAAAATCTGTGAAAATTATTGTCTACTAAATCAGTTTCGTTATTTTTCTGTACCTTACTACTCCAATTATTTAAAAATTTTGCCATGCATTAGAAAAAAACTAGCAACTGCAAAAAAAAATGCAAATAGAAGAATTAGTGTTAGTTTTTGCTTAGAAAAAGTGTTTTTTTTTTTAATTTAATTACAACAATATAAGCAAAGTTAAAGGTAAAACAAAATTTTCTCAGAAACAGAATATCAAGTTTAAGCAAAAATTCGGGAATTGTTCGGGATTACTTCGGTCCAGCCGGCTTCACTTCGTCGTCAGTTTTTAGTTTTATTTCCCTACAAGTCGGGTCATTGTTTTAATATTTCTGCCTCGCAACTGAGTTGTTTGATTTGCTTCGCAATTTTCTATACTTTTATTCCATAATTTCTCAGTGTTGATTAAAAAATGTATTGTAAAATAAATCGACTAACTGTATAACAGCTTGCCATCTGCTCATCTGCTCATCTGTGGTAAAAGTTCAGTACTGAGCTACAGAATCGCAATTTTTTTGTATAGTACAGTAACTATAAAATTACCATGCCAACATGATAGGACTGGAACACCACGTGTCACGGCATCCGCAACGTTATACAAATTTATACTGATGACTCCAAACACGACGAAGGTGATGCTTTCCAGTCGACACCACCTCAAGAGACCCAGGAGAAAACCCAAGTCTTCATCGTCTCTGGCAGTCAAGTCACAAAGTCTCTAGCAGAACGGCATATATCTCTTAACGATATGGCCCAGGGTTATAAAACACAACTCAAATGTTTGCTTGACACCGATATATTGGGCGTAACTGTAAGACCAACAAATTGGCGGGGAGTGGTACGACCATCCTTCCGGGGAAAGACAGAGAAGATATACCAATGTTAACTTTTAAGCTACACGCTAGGAATAGGTATCCATTCGATATAATTCTCACAGTTCACTATCTAATGTAAATAAATAAATAAATAAATAAATAATGCTTTGAGGTTAGGAATGAGCGCGCCGGACTACTATCGCAGCTGTTAATTCGAAAAAGGGGAAAGTGTACAGCACCTTATCTGCCAACGTCCAGCATTTAGCAGAAGACGTCTAAATACACTCGGAAAACCATCTTACTCAAATCAATCAATCAATCAATTTAAAAGTTCATTACACTAAGGAATTTCTTTAATCCCGAGTGAGCGTCACAATAAGCTTGTCTTTGGCCTAAGTGTTGGGAGAGTCACGCTCTCTAGCCATTCCAACCTAACCTAAGTATAGCTTGAAGTCAGCTCAGTGCTGATCAGAGACGCACAAACAAATTGTCCTCTATTGCTTTGCTATTTATAAATGTCACTTATTTCGACTGAAATTGTTGAAAAATGGCAAATCCCGTGACAACCCTAAAAGTCAAACTAGCGAAACGTTCAGATAACAAACTTAGGCGCAATACTGTGAATTCACAATCTATGTGCAACTTAGTAGTAAACTGCAACAAAATTTTCTACCTGCATAATATTTTTCTTCTTGGCAATTTGAGCTAACGTTGTTGTGCTAATTATCGGCTAATGAAACTTTAATGAAAAATTTAAGATTATTTATGTTTCTTGTTGTCCTATTTCTTTTTTGGGTTTTCCGATAAGGTGAAAACTCTGTAAAATAAATTTGTTAATATAAATATAATTTTGCACTAACATCATAGCTTGATGTTTGGCCGAACTTCTCCTACAATTTGTGGTGTGCGCCTTGATGTCGTAACACAGGCCTACAGTTTTACACCGACTTCGAATGGCAAATGATTTTTGAGAGAAGTTTTTCCTAGGCAAAGATACACTCGAATGTTTGCCATTGCCTGTCGAGGGGCGACCGCTATTAAAAAAAAATGTTCTTTAATTTTTAATGCTACTTTCCCCGGCCAAAAAGTGAACCCAGGATGCACTGAATGGAGCGCGCACATGCTACACACTCGGTTACGGCGGCCGACAAATTTGCCAAGGGATGACGCAAAATCGTTACAATATACATCAACTATGCACATTCCTCATTCGAATCCGTAATTTAGAAATTACAAATAACTCACTACATATTTAAAAAACGAAAGTTTTTTTTATCGACCCGAAAGGTTATATTTGTTCAAAAGTAGTCACACGATTGCATTGAAAAAAAAAATACGTATGCACATTCTTTCACACTTACATTGTAACTATTTACAATCGTTTTTTATTAATCCTTGTGTTAACTTTTCTCTAGCGCTGTAACAATTAAATTGTCCCATAGATAAACTCTAGACTGTTTACACCACAAGCTTTGAATGCTAAATAAAGTACCAGTTCGTTTGGTTGAACACTTTATAGCGTGAGCCAACAACACCAATACACCAATACCATCAACGCTATCAACCATAATTACAACAATAATATCTAATGCATATAGTTACTAATTGACAGGTACTATCACAAATAATTTCAAATCAAATCTAATCGAATCAAATCTGAAATCACAATCTAAACTCCTCCTACGAATACACAACAATCTATGTACGTATGTATATATGTATGTGTGCGTATGTATAGGCGAATGTGTGCGTGTGTTTAGGTTTAGTTTATAAGGCCCTCGAATGTGGCATAACTAACTAACAATTGTGACCAAACTGCCCATGCTAAAATTCTTTGTTATATTCAGACGTGCCGAAATGTTTTAGACTTGTATGTGTAAGTTCTTGCGCCTACATACATAGGTACATAAATGCCTACCAATTTATTTACACGGCATTCATAAGTAGTACTCTGTACATCCGCATGGATAATTAACTCGCCAACGATGTATCAATATCAAAGGGTGATTTTTTAGTTATTTTCTTTTTGACAACATTGGTTTTGACAGTTCATGCACGTTTCATATCTTGTGTTACTATCAAGCGTCTTTAGTTTGAAGAGTGTTCGTTTGGCAGATAATTTGTACAAGCTTGTAGTAACTTGTACCAAATGGCGTTCGTTTAGGCAAAAAAACTTGCGAAAATTGCAAGGAGAGTGCACAATTTTGACATTTCATTTGGAGGGGAATTTGGAAAAGAGGGCAAATTTTCCCAGCACAAATTAGCAAGCAAGAAAAACAGCTGATTGGGGCCAAAAACTCAGTAGGATTCTGTCTTTGAGAGAGTAAGACGCTTTATTCTCCGAATTATTTTACTGGCTACTTTTTACTGGGCTTTTGTAACGAACTTTACTTTACGCGCGCTTCTTCGATTTTTTTGACAATTGTGACTAAATTTCGCAACAAATTTTTGTATTGTTGAACATTAAACCACCAAGACGTTTACGTAGTGTGCGAACTGAGGACAATTTCGCAATTGTATCGACCAGTATTAGTGATGACTGTGAATTATCGACTCGCCACCGTTCCCACTAATTGGGTCTCTGTTACTCCACTACGTGAAAAATTTTGCGAAACGATTTAGGTGTGAAGGCATTGAAAATACAGCTGGTGAAAGAATTGAAGCCGAACAACCCTACCAGAATGCCAAATTTTTGGTGAATGGGCTCTTGAAAATTTAACCGAAGATCAACTTTTGTTATCGAAAAATTGTGTTCAGCGGCGAAGCTCATTTCTGGTAGAATGGAAATGTGAACAAACAAAACTGCCGTTTTTGCAGTGAAGAGCAGCCAGAAGTATTGCAAGCGCAAAAGTCACTGTTTGGTGTGGATTACGGCCGACGGCATTATTGGGCCGTATTTCTTCAAAGATGATGCGAATCGCAACTTTACTGTGAATGATGAGCGCTACTGTGCGATAATAACAAACTTTTTTTGCCCAAAATGGAAGAGCACTCGAAACAATGGTCTTATAAAAGGGAGTTCCGTGAACAGTTTATTTCATGTTTGGGATCCGTCAATTGGCCGCTTGGATCATGCAATTTTACGCCTCTATACAATTTATTGTGGGGTTATGTTAAGGCTCATGTTTATAGCGACAAGTCCGCTTCGATTGACGAAATGTTGGAAAAGGTATGCCAAAATTGGACCAACCGGATGGAGCATTTGAAGCGCAGCCGCGGGCAAAATTTTCATGAAATGTTATGCAGGCATTAAATTATATTATATCTTTTCAAATAAAGGTTTCAGGCATTTTTCTGAATTTTAAGTTTATTTTGTTTAAAATTTCAGATAGCTCTTAAAAAATCACCTCTTACAATGTCATCACTCTAAACTCAGCCTCACCGCCTCCCACTCACCTACATCACCTCTTGCTAATTGCCGCCATGTCAATCAGCATAATCAAAGTGAAAATATAATTCCGGTGATAAGATGCGCTTAGCCAACATAATGCCTACTAGTTCCCTTTTTTGCATGCCTACAGTGTCTTTGACCGACCTGTTAACCGCTAGTGGGCTGACATTTCAGCTACCTGTACGCATACATATGTATTTGTGTAAATGTATGGCCTAGTATTTAGTGGGTCGCTAAACGCCAATATTAATAATGCCCCGGCACGTGGCTGGTATGATGATGTTACCAAAAAAAAAAAACGTGTACAGCTTATTCGGTGTTGCTATTGATACTCGAAATGCTCACAATTTTATCATTATGAGTACTGTCAAAATTGTCAATTAACCTGTTAGTTGTCTGTGACGCAGCTAGTTCACTTCGGTTAACTAGCATAAATGCTATCATTATCGAATTTTATTCAAATTAACATACCAAAATGAAATAAGAAACGAATAAGATATGAATACATATAGATAAGTAAGTGGTAAAATTGGCGGATACAATTAGAGCTTTATCTTACAACTTTTCCTCAGTATTCATTTTATTTTATTTTATTCATATTTCTTACCAATTAAAATCTACGTACATATGCGCAGCATCAGCGCAGCAAAATTGAAATTAACTCACTGTATTTTATACTAGAAAATTGTTTACTCATGAAAATACATCAAACGTTATTATAACAAAAAAAAAATCGTTTCTAAGCCGACTGGGAAAGCCGTTCAAACCGGAAGAAACTGCCGTTTGCCGCTTAGGGTCGGGTGATACAAACAACAAGTGTATAGATAGATTCACATCATCTGCACGGAAAAAAGATGCATTAGTTTATTTGCATTTTTAATGTCTACATATAATATACACACATATACATAGTATGAGTATGTAAGAGTGTGTACATATTTTCAACGGCAAGGCAAATAAACTGACAATTAATATTAAAATCACATGTGCAACTTTTCATTTGAACGTTGTGTGATTATTCAACTGCATATTTACTTATTTAAATGACAAATCTGAACCGTAATGCAATAAATATAAAAACGGCAGGAAAAAAATGCATAATTGATTCAAGTAATCATTTCAAGTAATATTAAGACATGGCTACATATAAGCTTGTCAAATTTCTTCTTCTTCTTAATTGGCGCAATAACCGCCTAGGTGATTTTAGCCGCTTTTAAGATGGCGCGCCAGTTAGCAAAGCAGAGGGAGAGACAGAGAGAGCTAGAGACACCAAATGAAGGCAAATCCTTCTCCACCTGGTCTTTCTAAGGGTGGGGAGGCCTTCCCCTTCCACCAGCGAGTACCGTGTTAAATATTTTCAAGCATTTGGAACATTTTCTTCCACACGTACAACAAGACCTACATAGCCGCTGAATCTTAATTCCCTGAACTATGATCTATCTCGCCGTAAAACTCATACAGCCCATCGTTCCGTTGTCTGCGGTATTCGCCGCCTCAAAGATGTGAGGGTCCAAATATCTTTCGTGGAATCTTTCTCTCCACTACCACCACGGGTCATCCACCAAGGGTCATCTCATCTGAAGTTAACAGCGTCCATGC
The DNA here is from genome assembly GCA_951828415.1 of Anomoia purmunda. Classification (NCBI taxonomy): domain Eukaryota; kingdom Metazoa; phylum Arthropoda; class Insecta; order Diptera; family Tephritidae; genus Anomoia; species Anomoia purmunda. The sequence continues at coordinate 16,286,571 of OX639996.1, forward strand.
TTCTACGCCATACAATAGCACGGGCATGCTGAGGGATTTATAGAGCATGGTTTTCGTTCATCGAGAGAGGGCTTTACTGCCGTACTGGCGTATCCTGAATATCTGGTCGATGGTAAATTTACCACGTCTAAAACCACACTGATAACGTCCAATCAGTTCGTTGGCTTCAGTATTTCACACAATACGCGCGATATAACCTTGTATGAAATGTTAAGGAAGCTAAACCCGCGGTAGTTGGCGCATATACCAGCCTTCTTGAGAATTGGACAGAAAACACTTGAATACCAATCGGCGAGCTTGTCAGGTTTAAAAGGAGATTTTTCAATATCTAGCATTTTACGATAGTTCGCATGGCATTTTGTTCGGAGGTCTAAATTCATTCTGCACAAAGAAATTATTGGATTGCAATACAATAACAATATCCTTTCTGAGTGGTGCCTCTTCCTACATAAGGCAGCGCATGAAATATACTAATGATATACGTTTCCGTCGGGGTAATGGGGACAATGGGAGCAACTCATGTCCGAAATGTAATCACTAGAGAACGACCGAACTTCGGCTTCGGCCATATTCGGCCCCAAAAGTTCGATTCGTTTCGGCTTAGGGCAGAAAAAAAAGAAACTTTGGCCTAACATTTATCCTTTTTCATTGCTTTAAATATTGTACGAAGTTGTAGTTCTAATGTGTTTCTCTTTGCATTTGTAATAAGCTGCATCATTAAATCAAAAATTAACTGATTACGATTTTTATTTTTCTGATCAAACATAATCGTTATTCTTGGATTTTTATTTTTACGATAAATTTTCATCACTATTTTTTAATTCTTATTTTTTTTTTTTTTTGTTTGATTAAGATTGATCGTTTCTTGTGGTTTTCATTTTTTCAATCAAAAATAATTGGTATTCTTAGATTTGAATTTTTCCGACCAAATTTTATTGCTATTTTGTGATTGTTATTTTTACGATAAAAATTTTTTAATATCTTACTGTACTAATTTTCCCTAATAAATAAATAATATTCGTAAATACAAGATCACAATTTTTCGACAACAATAATACAAAATATTTAAATCCAAGAAAAAATAAAAATTAAAAATAACGATCAAACTTAATCGAAAAATCCAAGAACAATGATTATTTTTGATCGAAAAAATAAAAATCAAAGTTAATCGAAAAAATAAAGAATCAAGAATAATGATTGTTTTGATCGAAAAAATATACAGAAAAAAATGTCGATTAAACTTGATTACGATTATTTGTAAACGAAAAAATTAAAAAAAAAACTATTAGGCAATGATTTAAAACAAAAAATCTTCAAAATATAAATAAGGTCACATTGGTATAGCATATGGTATAAGTATTAGATCGATATATTCGAATTTTGTTTTGAACGAATTCTTGCCAATGATTTTCTGATCAAAAAAAATCTAATTAAACGATTATTTTCGGTCACTAATATTATTACGCAAAATTAAGCTATCTGCATTTTACAAGAAAGGAAAAAAGGCCTTAAAATACCATATCATAAAATCGTTACTTAAACCAAAAACAAATATTTCTTCACTCGAAATATATTATTTTGAAGGTTTTAATTTAAAAACTTTAATTTTATACAAAACTACTTTTAAATTATTTTATTAGTATTTGTTCTCATTGAAATCTATATCATTGCACTTCTGCCCGTTAATTTTTCGATTATGATTTGTTTAAAGTTACCACATTGATTGATTGCGCCGGGGTCCTAATACGGCATTCTGAGCCATCAGCCTGTAATCGACGAAACCACGCAAACAAATCAATTATGTTCGCAGTTTTAAGATATGCGCGTGATCTGAAAATTTAAGATCGACTCGAATCGTTACCCTGTTTCACCTAAGTTATTTAGATGGCAAAAGGCTATAACCGCAACAGACAACCAACAATTTCTTCACTCACTTTTTGCCCCTGCATTCTTAGAGCCATCTTCTTCTTAGTTGGCGTTTTGTTTGCTTTGCTAACTGGCAAAAACAAGAGAACCCAACTTCTTCGATTTATCTACATTAAGGATTCCCAAATTTTTCTAGTCGTTTGTTTTTTCGATCCTCAGGTAATTTTTGGATTTAGAACACCTATAAACTCATAATATAAAATTTGGGCTCGATCAATGAATCTATCATAGTCTGAATTTTCGTGAAATTTACAAAAGACACGATCATATACTCCATCGTGGGACGAACCTAGTATGTACTCTGAATATATTCGTTCGCATCTATTCGTAAAATCACCGAAAATCGAGCTACGATGGATTCAGTCACATTTTCGTAGATTTCAGGGGGCATCCCAGAATATAACCACTGTGAATGAAAAGAAACGACGGGCTGACTGGCAGTGCCCATAGTTCAATATACAAACAAAGGTAGATTTTTATAAGCCAAATATAATTATGTTGGCTAAGTTTTCTCCACAAAACAAGCTAATAGCTTAAATAAAACACAACTAATATTCATTTCTACCTGGAGCTTGATACAATAGGATTGTATGAGATATGAGATATGAGATGAGCCCTAACCTAGAAAAAAATGTAGATCATTTTGATTTTTCAAAATATCATTTGTGATGCAGAAACTTTTGAAGCATTGCTTTAAGATATATTGCTGCATCAGAAATAAAAAATTTTGGAACAAATTTCGCTTATGTTTTTTTTCGCAATTATAGTTCGATATGTATGGAAATCGTTTCTAGTTTAAAGCTGAACATTTTATTGTTGTAAATGGGAAATTTCAAAACAAACTAAAGAGGCAAAGTAAGCCACAAATGTATAGTAAAGATTAACAACTTATCAATAGACATAACTGTGCCTATCTGGAAAATGCTGATGCACTATGGAAATATCTGGAAAATACCGGATAATGAAAGTTATTTTAGTTCAATTTATTTGCATTTGAATTAAGTAGAATTTAAAAGGGCCCTAGCCTTAAACCACTGGAAACTCGGCTATAAAAATCAGTTTATTTCACTGCGTAGGTTATGAGCGCCATTATTTTGTTTTGCTTGTAATCATAACGGGAATATTGCACAATATTTATTTAACACATATGTACATGTAATAAATTTGCATATGCTTAGACAAACGAAAAGCAATGCACGTGATTTATTTTTCAATTCGAATAATTGTTTCAATGTATGTGTCATTTTGTAGACAAGACTTTGTCTTAATTGAAACGCCTTAAAATGTCTGCAGTAAATCATGTGCGAAACAGATTATCGCGAGATTTCGAGTGACAGCAGTAATATTAAATTATTATTTTTATAATTGGTAACAGAGAATAGCACTGGGCTTTTGATGTTAATTTTCTAATTGGCACAGAATTTCAGCAAATTTTACTTTTAAATGATTATAAATCATCGAACTAACAAAGTAAAGGGAGTAATATTTGATTCCTAACGGAATATAACAAAATATTCAAGCTACATGGTAATTTTTTTTTTAATATTCGCACTGTTTTTCATTAAAAATTTCTTTCGTACATTTTTATGAAAACATAGCTTGTTCGTAAACAAAAAGCATAAAAATTGAATGTTCAAACTTTGTACAAAGTTTATAAAATTCAAAAAATTTTCATGAATTTTTCAAACTTTTTGGATATGCACTTTTTTAGCCCATTTTTTTCGTAAAATAATAAAACTAAAAATTTGTCTAAGAATTCCAAAAAAAAAAAATGCAAAAAAAAATCAATATATGTACACACTAGAAAATTATGATGAAGCTCAATCTCAGTAAGAATTTTGTATTTCGGTAGAAAATATTCGAATTTGGAATGTTTCACTAAAAACAATGCTAAGAAAAAAATTCGAATATCAAATCAAAAAGTTGATAGTCACTGCCTATGCAGAAAAATTCAATACACGTAACAAAAAATTATAGAGTAGCTTGATTTCTCAAAATAGTCGGCAAAAACTGAGTGTTTTTCGTCGAAAAAATTTAAATTTATTAATTTTCACCGAAAAGAAAAAAATATAAAAATTAAAAAAAAAATTTAAAATCGTGAAAAGTCGAAAAACTTGTGAATATACAGGAGATTCTCGAAAAAGTCAACCGAAATGCCCCAAGTATAATAAGCTTTTTTTAATTATTAACATTGAAAATAATAAAATGATACACAAAAATTTTTAAGAAAAATTTATTTCAGCTATTTACTTTTCATTATCATTTATTTAGTAACTTGGATTTAATTTAACGGATTAACTTTTGCGCGAGTTAACTTTCGCGCAATTCTACTGTGCAAATTACTTGGCAAAAAAAAAATGCTACGATGAAACAGAGAAGACGGCGAAAAATATCGACTTTGAAACTCTTCTAACTATTTTTCCTTTTAATACCTATAATAAATTCTGAGTATTTTGTAAAAATGTATTATAAATCAAAGGTTGATAGAGAGGGTTGAGAACGATAAGTAAATAGGTAAAAAGCCGTAAATCTAAAAATTCGAAAAAAATCATATCACATATGTATAATTTTGTTCACAAATAATATTGGAATTTTTCGTCCCATTATGAGTCGGTGAGCGCGAATCGTTCATTATTAGCTATACAATTTGCATTAACAAGCTATTTAATTTTATAAAATAAAAATTAAGAATCCTCAAAATCGTTTCACTGAAGGCAAAAATATTAAAAACTTAGTAATCTTAAAAATTTTGTAAGACAAAAAAACTGAAATTTTATAGTGCATATCTCGGAAGCCATTCCAGTTTCAGCGGAAAATTGTACAGTTGATTTATGTATCAAATGTTCTGGTTTTAATAGTTTTTGAAAATTTCTCTTATCCTGTATTTACAAAAACTAATTATGTATTCACTTGTAACTAACGCAAAAAACAGAAATTTTGTAATTTCGCTGTAATTCTTTGATATTTTTTTAATTTGTTTGCACTTTTTTTTGTGGTGTTAATCGATCAATCAATATCCAAAATATTTTCTATTTTCAATTTTTTTTTTAGCACGCCTCTTATTTACTTACCAATTTGTTTATTAATCAGTTATATCCAATGCGATTCACCTCAGCTTGTAATTACTTTTCATTAGCACTAAGCAAAATACTCTTCCGCGTAGCTATTTCCGTTTCCGATTTGTGTTAAGCCCCGAAGTATCTCGCGTACGCGACGGTCAACACCAAAATGATATTTTCACTTCGTTTAGCGGTTGTTTTTATATGCGAAAACTCTGGATATAGCGCAAATGTTTTTTTTTTTTTATTATTATTATATGTACTATTTTTCTTTGCGCTTTGACAACAAAAGCAACAAGTGCTTCTCAGCTTTTCCTTTGTTTCACCTCTTCACACTATTCGATTCGATGGCAGTAATATTATCCTTGCGCTTTCCACTTTTCAAACTGCTAAGGCAACTGGCTTATACAACAACACCAACAACAACAACAACAACACCAACACCAACAACAACAACAACGACACGAATGCACACACACATACACAAACGAAGCGTGCAATGTGTAGGCTCACATCAGCACCCTTTTTTTAGGTGTCGTAAAAAGCACTCGCTGATTTCTGTCGTTTACAACAACAACCCCTTTACATAGTCAGCCGTTATGTTGGCTCGGTTGATGGACGATGGACACTTTGAAGCTTTCACTTTTCATTGGTTTAAAATTCTTTATGTTTGTTTGTATGTAAAGTAATTGTTTGACGTCTTTTAGTGAGCACCAGTGTTTGTATTCAAATTGCATAAATCAAAGTTCGATTATGATGAATTGGATATTCTTTTAAACTATCTTAATCGCACATTACACCGTTTTCTACTATTGTACTTTTCATATCAAAATATTGCGAATAATTAATTAAGCAGATAGGCAAGTATCTTCTCTATTAGTGAGATTTTTTCAAATATGCCTCACTCTCTTGATTGATTGCCTTTTCAAAATAATTATGCTGCACGTGATGTGATTTTAAATTTAATACAAAGACTCGTGCGATGTCATTCATAGCTTAAATGAGACTGTGGTCAAAACGATTCACGCCTAGATTTTATATAAACACTCGACTTAATGTGCAGATGTGTTTGAATTGATTGATATCTCCGAGACCGATCATTAAGCGTTCAAGCAAGCTTCTGCTGCTCGTCAATCCAAACGAAGCTAAGTGGTGTAGTCGTGCGGATACCTTGGAAGCGATTAAATATTTGTATGTACATATGTAAATATTTATGCGACGTTTAATTTCACTTTCTTTTTGCTCAGGAATAGTATTTTAGGATGTTGGCTTAAACTCGTTCGTCATCGATGGTAGTTAATTTATTAAAAATTAATGTCAAATTATTTATGTATATTTTTTAATACTTCGGAACACCGCAAAATATTATGCCGTATATATATGTATTCACTTTCTAAATCTCGAGGTCTCAATTATTTTTAGTTGCGCACCTTAAGAGCAGTATGATATAATTTACTAATTCTTGCCTATTAGATTGGTCTCAGGTTCGGTGTCCACTCCAAACTGAGAATCTATAAAAAGAAAGGATTAAGGTTAGGTTAAACAAGAAAGGCGGCAAAGGAGCTCAACGCTCAATTAGCAACTGAGTGCAATTTTGATACCATGGAAACTAGGATTATTTCATTTTAAAATCAACTAACACAGTTGATAAATTTTAGCATGTTATTAAGGCTATGTTTGCACAAATCTGGCTGAGAATTATGCTCAAAGTCCGACAAAGTGGTCACTCGTTTTCTCATTAGTACCGGACATCTGCAGAGAAGGTGATCTACTGTCTCTTATTCAATTTCATCTCTGCAGCTTCTGCAGTAATCATTGGCTAGTGTCCGGTGAGAGCTGCCACGAGTCTCGCGACGTTGGGTCTACCCTTCGCCAAAAGAATTGTTGTATTCTTAAGGTTCGGGTCATGTTAATTTTTCAATTCTGCCATCTCTCGGCAGATTACTGAAGGTGATGGAAGTAAATGCTCCTGTTAATTAAACCTATTGGGTCTAGAATTGGCATCTCATTTGAGGTTGTCACTGAACCCTCTCTGGCTAGCATACCTCGTTTCAAGCTATGTTGCGATGTCTTGGAATCCAAATTAAATCTACGGAGAGCTGGTTGTAGACTCCATACAATAGAGTCCTGCATTGCTTGATCAGCTTCGATTTGGTTTTATGGCCGGTCGGCTATCTACCAAGGCAGTTACGCTCTAAAGCACAACAGCCTGCAGCGATAGCGAAAACTTCCGCCCGAAAACCACTAGCAAATTGAGGTAGGTGGTAAGATCTGCCGTCTTCCAAGAAGTCTTTAAATACCCCTGCTCCAAACCCTTGTTTCATCTTGGGATAGTCAGTGTGTACATCCCTTTCAGATCTTGACGGGACTAGAACCCCAAAGTGCCTATGGAAGGCTATTTCTGACTGGGTATAATCAGTGCCCGGTCTGATCGTGGCGGGAAGGATAGAAAAAATTATAAAATAACTTACAGTTGACACGGATACGGAAGGCACTCTATGAAAATCTATAGGCAGGAGATGAGTTATAATATTTAGTGCATCCGTAGGCCATGTTCTCAATGGCCCCGTCACCCCAATGTACGCTGATCTCTGCACTCTAACTAGCTTGACTTGGTGAACTATTGGTTACGTAAGGCTGTAAATAAATATTGAGATATCTCAAAGAAACTTGGTGGAATATTCCCCTCGCCCAAAAGTAGACTGGCATTGAAAATGGGCGATATCGAATAATTACAACGCTCATGTAACGGTGTATTTGCTTAAATTTGATATACAGAATGGGATTGCAGAAGGGTCTAATGAAAAATGCGCATGTCGCCGCACACTTTAGAGCAAATAGTTATGTATATCTCTGAAACCCTCTCACCCAACTCTACCACATTCAGTACATACTTTAACCCCTACAAAAATCTTAAAACTGTAGTACTATCGTGAAATTAATTTACTTCTCTAGACTATTGTCTAGATTGAAGAAAAAAAGCTATACAATGAAAGACAAATGGGAATGAATTGGCACTAAAAAAAAATACCCACTACGTTTGGAGAAACCGATTTCATTTTATGCAGCTAATTTAAAGAAAAAATTACAACATTAAAATCATATTACAAATATTTATAAGGTAAAACCGCTGAGAGGCAGTCTTTTTATAAAACCAATTACTCGCAAGTAATTTTGCAAAATTGAATTCAATCGGCATTAGTGAATTTTTTCCAAAGGTTTTCGACTGTTTCGCTTCATGGGCTGCGTGTCACTGCACCACTTTGTTGATCCACGGTATGATGTACGGTATATGATTAATTTGAATTTAAAACGGTTAATTGTATATTTTTTCCGGGGAGTTTTCTATCAAAATTCCATATATCAACTTTAAAAAAAGTTAAATATATTGTCAAAAATCTCAGTTTTGCTATTTCCCCCAAAATGGAAATTTTTTCTTCCCCTTTCTCTCGTTTTTCGCAACCTAAGGGAGCATCGAAATGAGCTGTCACTAGGTATATCACCTTTATTTATTGCATCATGGTCTGAAACAAAATCCAATTTCAATATTTTCATATGTTTACTTTGTTATTGTACTTTTGTTTGGCATTTGCGTCGCTCTCAAAATATTGCTGACGAATTGAGCGAACGGTTTTACCCTATAATTTTTGTATCATAATTAAAATAAAGATAATTTTTCTTCGGTCCTTTTTTTTGAGTCTGGGCAAATGAATATAAATAGGCATGTAGTACATTCGGTGATGTGCATTGCATTTAGTAAGCGCTGGATTAACTCAATGCGTAAATATCAATTGAACTAGATCTCATTTGTATGTATGTACGTAAATATGTACATTAGAGGTGTCCAAGCTAAGATGGGTAAAAATTACAGTGTTTCGAATTTTTATTCCTGGTCGTTTTTTGGTTCCATTGCAACCGAAATTTATTTTAAATTTGTCTAAAACTTTAGTCAGACTGGTTAGGGTTAAATTAATTCGTAATCACTTTAAAAATCACAAATAATATTTATATGCTTTGAGAAATATCATTTCTATTGAGTATTATTTATAATTGATATTATTTATAATGATTGAATTAACTTTTCTAATGGGCTTCTTAAACCTTGTGTTGGAAGTGGGCCAAAATTTCCATTAATTATTAAAATAAGCAAGAGACTTTCTTCGAAATTCGAAGTTCGGGTTTTCCCCATTTTCGACTGCGATAAATTTATGGAATAATATTAGAGGCATTAATGATTTTCGAAGCAATCACATGTTCATTTAACCACAACAAGTCGGGCTAAAAATTATTTATTCTAAGCTTTAAAAGACAATGGAAAAAAGCAAGAAATGAAGTAACTTCTAAAAGATGGACTCTCTTAATGCACACACACACACACAAATTTAAAAACACTTATCTTTATATAATCATTATCGCACTGTTGCAACTTCATAAGTATGTACATATGTATGTATTGTATGTAGGTCAAAGCCAATTATTTTTTTTCTTGTGTAAAATAATTTTAGCAAAAATTGCAAGTTATTTAAAGGATCGCATGCGATCACAGTCTTGCAACGAATAGTTTGAAGAGCGATATTAATCGCGCTAGAAAATTTAAATACATATACTCGTACGCACGCTTCCATTAAATACTATGACGCTTATCAATGAAAGCTACAACTCGGCTGATATTTTTAGATGCCATAGAAAACGTGCGTTTTAAATGAATTCAAGTCTCGTTTTTTGCGTTCTAGCTAAAATTAACAGAGTTCGGAGTGAATGCTAGAAAAGTAGCGATCCCGCTAATCCCGACGTACATACATAAGTAAAATTTATATTCTACATGTTGACAATTTCAAAGTCTGCATATATTTTGAACTAATAAACAATTAATAATAACTTAATTTAAAATAAAAATAAGTTTATAGTAATTTGTTTGCTTGGATTTCTTCTTATGACAACATAACTCTATGGGATTTCGTTACAAATTGTATAGAGTTTAAATTACCACAACCTTTTCCCTTCGATAAACTTGTAAAAACAACTAAAATCGATATTTTTCGAATTAAAGTTGATTCGGAAAAACATAGAATCGCAAATTTGTGGTTAATACAAACTTATTTATCAAGTATCCCAGAAATTAACGAATTTATTTCTTACCAGTATAACTCATGGTCAAAAACTCAGCCAATAAGATTTCCCTTTTTAATTAATTAAGTCTTTTTAAATTGAATGGATTTCAAACAAAAAAGGTTTAATAAAGCTTTGTTTGAAAAAATATTTTTGGATAGGGTTACCATCTATTTTAGAAGGATCCTTAAATTCAGTTTTTAAGTTAACTAAAATATTACAATATTAATGTGTTAGACGGAAGAATTTTAAATCAAAATATTTTGAAAGATTTTGCCACCTGTTTAAAAGCGTTAATTTATTTAAAAGTTAAAGTTATTTGAGAAAGCTTGATTGCAATAAAAATTTTTAAAAACTTTCATATTGAAAGCTTATTGTTGATAAATTATTGGTGAAATTTAGGTAAATGGCCTAACCAAACTCAACATTAATCCTATAAATTATACGAAATAATATTAACAAAAACTTTATCAACCGTTATCCTTATTGATATATTGATTTTAGTATCTGTAGTAATAAAAAATAGGGCTGGAAATAATCGATGGAGAAATCGATATTTTGATGGTTTTACAATTTTTTTCACCATCGATAGCTTTTTGCGACAATCGATTATTTTATATAAAGTTTCCGTCCAACGAAAGAGAAGACACAGATCTTCTGCTTTAATATAAGGTAGATATGTATGTATTGATATGAAATTTAATATGTACAGATATAAAATTATTTATTCAGTCAAATATTGAAGAAATGGATACAATTAATGCCATATTTTTTGTGTGCCAGCACCCGCAAACGAGTCGGGAAGGAAATTCAGCAAAGCTCGGTAGGTAATTTCAGTGTGAGGATGCCCATCAAAACGAGTGGTAGTAGATAATTTTGTTAATTTTAACTAAAAGCCAAGATCTTGTTAATTAAAAAACTTTCATTATTATTTTTAGGCTTATATTTATGAATCGTCTGTATTATTTATAGAGCTTGAGGCCGGGTTTGTATTAGGGAGTAATATGAGAAACAACAATTTTTCAAAGTGGTAGAAGCGATAGCTGCTATTTCAGAAAAAAAACTTTCCTATTATACCCAAATTTAACGCTCTGAGATGTTTATCGTATAAATATGCACTTGCATTACGACTGATAAAATTTATTTCTTAAAATACATAAAAAGTACTTTGATTCAGTCTGTTATAGTCTACAACATTTGGTTAGTCAGACTTATTCAAGAATATGTATATTACACATGTGTGTACGGGATTGACTCTGACTAAATTCTGTAGGTCTGAAATCAACTAATTGTGTAAGTAAATATATCGACTATTAATCCCGACTTTAACGCTGTGACACCTTAAGTGTCGATAAATGACGTTTACTTTTATCGTAGTATTTATTATTTATATAATAACTGCGGCATTCTCTTCGCAATGGCGAACTCCCAGAATGTTTGTAAACGGTAAAAAAAACCTCTAAGCATAATGTAAAAAACGTTATGCGAAACTTACATGAATGGAAACGGAAAGTTCATTTAGTTCTGTAGTAATGTGCATAATTTGCTTCATTTGTGGTCCAATCGTACTGGTATTCATATTGATGCGGTTATAGTTATCGATATATGTCGATAACGAGGACTTTATCGTTTGTTACTTATATAACTTATACTATTTATTGTATATTAATAATAAAAAAATCTTTTTTGGTCTCCAGATGGATACTGTGTATTAATTATTGAGCTCAAGACCACAATAAATAAAACAACTATTTAATTATTCTAATAATTTTATTCGTCGATATGTCGATCTCAATTTGAGGTTATCTTCAGGAATTCTTAGCGGTGCCGGGTCGACTTTGTTTTAATGGATGATCTATCAAATTAAGCAGAGGCTAACTTTAAAGTCGACTTAACTATGACTATGTGTCTATATTACTAGTACTGGTTTTGGTTTTTGTGTGTATCAGTATTTTTTAAGTTGTCATCTATATCAATTATATTGCTACTTTTTCATATTGCTACTTTTTCATATTTACTGATATTTGCATACCTAACGCAAATTAAAAAAAAACACATTCGGGACCTTAGATCCCGATCTCCCGCATACATCTCTAGTACGCAAAAAATATTTTGCACTTCAAACTATCAAGTTATGAATGGTCTTTGTTACAGATTGTTTGTAGTAGTCTAACGGATCAAGATAGTGGAGGCTGCTAATTTCGCATCTAATTTCGACACTACTTGTCGTCAATATCAAGTTTATATTTTGTTTTATTTTTAGAGAATTAAACACTTACTTAAACAACCACGCTAGTTTAAGTTAAAACAAAAATAACAAACAGAGCAGGGCGTGTACATACATATATCTACATATACTTAAGCCAAGTATACACTGAAGCGATTCGAATTTCAGAAATTACTAGCACATCGTATGCTCTAAAGTAGTTGGCGTATATATTTAGTTAATACCGTTAATACAGTAGACGCTCACAAATTAGAACTCTCAGAAATTAGAATATTCATGAATTAGAACCAGTGATTTTAATGCATTGAACGCTCTGAAATTAGAACTTGAGGTTCTAATTTCTGAACATTTTTTTCCTAATTTTTAACGCAAGCGAATTTCCTTTTTGTTTTTATTTCATTCAACAAAGTTAAAATAAAAAGGGGAATCACCAAGTTATGTATTTGATTCCTTTTGCATTTTTGTTTTGTCATATTTTTGGTGCATTTTGGTCATTCGTGTGGGAAATGTGATACGCGTCTACATATTTTTGTAGACTCTATCGAAAAGTGAAAGTAACATATTAAAAATGTCAAATAAACGTAAAAAAACGCTTGATCTTTAGAAACCAAAGTAAAGACATTGGAACAGCTGGAAAAAGGAGTCCAAGGGAACCGCCTAGCGCTAGATTTCAATGTGACCAAATCTGCCATTAGTTATATCAAGTCATCTATATTAAATGCTGTTTACAACACCTACCAGGAAGCAGCAAATAAATCTATACATAGTGCTGAATATCCGAAAATGGAAAGTCGTCTCTATAAGTGGTTTTTAAAGCAACGTAAAAGGAAGTGTACAGTGACTGGACCAATATTAAAGGAAAAAGCTAAACAAATTTTTAGTGAAGAATATCCCGATAAAAATGAAGGAAGCGATGGATAGTTTACTAAGTTTAAAAAGCGACACGGTATTCGTATTTTAAAAACTGGTGGTGAAATTCTTTCTAGTGATGAAGCTTCGATCACTTTGTTTTTTCACAAATTTCGTGAAAAATTCGCTGAAATGGGGTTAATGGAGTCACAAGTATATAATGTGGACGAAACCGGATTATTTTATCTTTGCCAACCAGATAAAACGTATGTCTCTGCTTGCGAAAAAAGTGCCCCTGGATACAGGATCCAAAAAGAACGAATTTCAATATTACTTGGCTCAAATGCTGATGGCTCCACAAATTAGTTCCCTTAGTTATTGGAAAAGCAAAAAATCCAAGGTGCTTCAAAGCTTTTAATAATCCACTTCATTGCGACTTTTCCAAATATGCTTTAATTATTCTTTAATTTTAAAACATTTTCTGTTTAACTGGTCATCCAGTTTTCAAAAAAAAATATAACTTGCCTCCGAAGGCTCTCTTGCTTATTGATAACTGCTCCGCTCATGCCCCAATCGAAAAACTTCAAAGCAACGATGGAAACAAAGTTGCATATTTCTTTCCACCAAATGTAACAGCGGCTGAGCAACGAATGGATCAAAATCCCATAAGAAAAACAAAACTTGCTCAAATATTTGCTGAAGGTGGTGTATTGAAATCTCATTCCATTCGAAACGCAATATTATTTTTGAAACAAGCTTGGGATGCGATAACGCAAACAGCGATGAGAAATTCTTGGTCCAAGTTGTTTAATTGGGACTCTGACCAATACGACAGCGATGATAATGTTCCATTAGCACAATTGCTCAGAAAGAATAATGACTGCAATGAAGCTCTCCAAACAAATCCAACTCTTTTAGGTTCCCATTCCCCAGTATTTTGAATTAATTTCTGAAATTTTAATTTTTTTTTAATTAAAAATTTTTTTTTTTTTGGACGGAATTGTTATGTTTTTAAATAAATAAATAAATAAATAAAACAAATAAAAAAATAATTTTATGTAGTTTTTGAAAGTAGCATAACTCTTACTTTAATTATTTACGCTACTACAAAAACGTCCAGAAATTAGAACATACCCCAAAAACAAAGTGGTTCTAATTTGCGAGCGTCTACTGTATAATACACATCATTGCAGCATTTTTATTTATGCGCTAAAACCAATTAATATATTACTTTTCATTTTAGAAATTTAAACGAATTTTATTTATTTAATGTTTATATTGTTATATAAGAATGGTGTTTTACCCCTAAAATTCCCGAATCTATACTTACTGAAGTGGAATTTATATTTTGTTGTGGTAGTTTCACGATAAAAGTATGTACCTATTTGCTCTAAAATGAGCGGTCCCATATCCATTTTCCACAATTTTTTTAGTCCATGTCTTTCTCTCTCCTTTAGGGTAAAATTTCAGCAAATTACCTTTTATAGTTACTAAAATATCAAATTTTTTGGTTTTTCATTTCTGAAAATTATCGTGATATGAGAGGTGGGCGTGGATTTTTTCCATTTTTTTAATTTTTTAAGTTATACTTACTGACTTGAAATGCAATGAGTGTAGCATATTTGGTAGAGTTTGATAAAGTAGTTTGGGAGATATACCGATTTACTATAAGATGGGCGGTGCCGCGTCTAGTTACAACAAATTTTGATTTCGTCTATTTGCTTTTCTGACACCGTCCTAATAATTATATATAAGCCAAATATCTTGCATAATTAATAAACATATTTTTGTAAATTACCGTTACATGAGAGGTGGGCGTGGTTTTGGTTAGTCTGTGTCAAGTTTAACCTTTCTGCATATGTGAAGAAATGTCTCAAAACTACTAAAAAATCCAGTATTTTTCGTTTTTTTTTCTTTAATAAAAACATAAACTACGGTTTGTAAGTAAAAATTAATTAGATCATTGTTTTGATGTAAAATCTTTTAAACACAATATCCGTTAAAAAATCACATCAAGCAAATATATTTTTCCATCGTCCGAAAAGATTAAAAAAATATATATATTATTGCATTTGAACACCTACTTTCCAGAGCACACAGAAAAGCCGTCAAGCTGCACAGAGTACGTCAGTGCCAGACACGATGGGATATCACAATAAAGAGCAGGTGGACTCACTTCGGCTCATCCCCAGACTTGATGCATGGCCAGTGCGAACCAGCAGTTGCTGAAGATGCGTCAGAAGGCAAAAGAAGAAACTATTTAGAATATAGTCTCGGTTGCAACGTCACACCAGAGAACCTTGTGCCACTGATGCTAAAGAGCAAAGACGCCTGAAACGAGGTACAGCATATGGCTGCCGAGGCGTAGAAGAAGGTAACCGATGAAGCAGAATATGAAAGTAAGAAAATCAAATTAAATTGCGTTTCTCGGGAAAACTACGCCGAACTTCATAGAGGTCCTTTCAAACCGCTTTCCAACACGAAATTATACACGTAAATTGAACTGTGGATGCGGCTTGGAACCCAATACAAGAACTTGCCAATTCGAAATTCAACAATCAGGCGGCTCGGAATCCCGTCCATTCCGACTGCCTCAGTAGGGGTTTTATAGCAATGAAGGGCTATCTTTTTTTATTTTAGATGCAAAAGCGGCAACTTTCCACGGACTGCATTGGGACTGTAACGAACGTTGAGCTTAGTGCTCAAATCACCTCCCGACGAAATACTTGACGATAGTACCGGGGCGATTGGTACTGAGACGGTAGCTTTGTTCACCTTTAAATAAATATTTTGTTCCAAATTAGTTTTATAAATTATTTATGAAAAACGTTTGTTTGACTAATGTGCCCCACAGAATTAACTGCCCCTGTTTATCAAACTCTGCACGTCACTTCCGAATGAAATTTAATGGTGGATCTACTTCGATTTACCGGTCGATGTGGAAAAATCTGAGTGAGAGTGAAATGCGGAACTTGGTTTATAACCGAAATGCATTATGTGTTGACTTCAATAAGATTGGACTATGAATGCGGTATTTTCTTTATTTATGTATGTATTTTAGGTCGTGAGTCTTTTAGCCGCTTTTTACAGAATTGAAAAAAAGGAAAGAAATAAATCTATATTTATCATTTGTTTGACTTGTGACATCAACTCTGTATCAGCTTTTCCCAGCAGGTGCACATTACGAGTATTCTGGTTCTGTCTTTGTTAATTTATGAGATTTGTTAATAGTAGGCATCGGTTTTTTTTTTTAACAGATTCCCTCTTTTCGTCTATTTGCTATATATTTTAGCAATCAATTAATTAAAGTGTTTCTTTTATAATTCTTAAAATAAAATCAGCTCTTATGCAATTTTAATATGGCGTCAAGATAACATTCATAATTGGCGAGACAAATTCGATGCTTTTGACAGTAATTATATTTACAAGGCACAGTTGGACGTTAATTGATAGCTGTCTAAAGTTGTCATGGCCTGCGAGTATTTAAAGATTTTTTGCCCTCTCTTATCAACTGAATAAATTTCGAAACACGCATGCTAAATAATATTGGAATTCAATTTTACTGTTTAATTATGTTTGCTGCATACAGGGACGTATTTTGGATTTAGAAGTCGAGGCTCTAGCAGAGGGGGCACTGTTACCCCGTTTGTAAACAAAAGACAGAGAGAGAGTTCGCATGTGGAATCTTTGTGATTGTTTGGTCAAAATTTTATTTGCGTTATCCAGATAATATAATATTTGCCTCTTTCGGAAATATGGGGCATATGAGACAAAACTCAGCTTTGTGAGTATAATATTTTGTACACCAATAGACCATGACTATGCATAGGGCATATTTTGTGTCGCCAGATGTCACATGAGTCGAAATATTCATAAAAGCTGTATTTACTGTGCGATTTTCATGCAATTGAAAAACGTACACTTCAGGTGTGATTAGAAATATGTAAGTGCGCGCAATGGCTCCGCAAGATGGCGCTAGAGTCAAGTTATTCATAAAATCTGTATTTATGGTTCGATTTTGATGATACTGGAAAGATATTATTCTGCAGGGGCTAGCATAAATACTTTTGCGAGAAATGATTGCGCTAGGTGGCGCTGGATCGGGATGTTCAGGAAATCTGATTTCGTTGAAATTAAAACAATTATACAATTGGAATTGCAAAAGTGTTTAATTTTTAAGCTCCGCGGACATTTTCAGACAGCTTAGTTTGGGGAAGAAAATGGGATCTTTAAACAAATCTGAACGTTTATAGGGGAAAGATTTTGGCGTAAACTCTAAAAATTTACCATAAATTAATACATGGCTTTAAGGACCAATATCTCCTAAATAAAACTTGAAAAAGTGTTTGTGAAGAAAACTTTCATGTAAAATGGAAGTGGGAATAGTTCCTTCATATAAACTTTGGCGCTCAAGTGTCCATTCTTGGTACTTTCAGTGCTCAAAGTAAATTTTTTCCCAAACAGATTTATTTTTAATGAACTACAGATTTTCATATTTTTTCTTAGTCGACTGAATAAGAAAAAGATAAAGTAGTAAGCAGTCAAAGTCTCGACTATCAGTGATACCTTAAACTGTGTCAAATGGCGAGGGGTGGGGGTATTCAAACATTTAAATAAATATCATAAATAAATAGCTTAATATTCCTAACCTTCCCCCATTTTTGCTTAACCCTCCAACAATTTAATCTTCACACCGCAAATAGTTCGGTTTAATCCAGTATTTTTTTTTTGAACCACAAATCTCATAAAGTCAAACAAATGTGTGAATAATTTTCAAGCTCTTATCGCTTTGATAGAAAGTCAAAGCCCTACACTTCTATACCAAAATAGCCACATACCAATATCAACTTTCCCTATATTAATTGAAATACATACATACAACTTACTATACTCTAATATATATAATCACGCCTACCCATTAAAGGTAAAAATAGATTTCGAGTGTTGCATGCACCCACGCACCAGACGAAATAATCAAATTTCTTGCATCAGCGTATTGCGCGCTTCTTTTTTAACATTCCTTAACTAAATTACTATATTATACACGAGTGTCTAGTTGATAAGCTTGTCTATGCAAATCATGGTGATACATTTTTTTTTTTTTTTAATTTTTTTGGTAATTTAGTCTGAATATTCGGGTATTGAGCAGGATTTATGTTTTCAGAACATTTCATATTACAGGGTGTTTTTTTCGGATGTTTCATTTTCCCATAACGGTTAAATAGTCATAAATTTTACTCAGTGTGGTTTGCCATTTCATCATGAAGTAGACTAATGAAAAAACCAAGCATTTCTTTCGGAAATCACGCTTCAATTCGTGTGGTCGTGTGCTACGTCTATTCAAAGATGAATTCACACAAAATTGTGTTGCTAAAACAGCTCAGATTTTCGGCTCGGTGGTTTAGATTGTCAAAGTGATGTATTACTTCTACTTCTTACTGCCATTTTGCGTTCCTTTTTTTTTTTGTGCTGCTGCAACCACCTTTTACGAGTTCGTCTTGGCTAGTCTTGTCCCAATAGGAGTTAGCACTCGATATTTTGTTAAAGTCTGTAGTATTTTTGAACTCGAATCCTTCGTGCAAAGATTCAGGTTGGTAATCGAGTACGCACTTCAATTATTTAATTGCTTTTTTTGAGTATGGTGCTTTCGGCAATAATAATTATTCATCTAAGGTGACAGCACCAACGAGGATACAACTCATTATAACATGCAATGTGTGAGTCCTGAGCAAGAATGATAGAATACCAAAGTGCGCCGTATGTGGAGCAAATAAGTGTTACTTGCAATGGTACCTGAATAACCGCGACATTTTCTCATTCTCTCGAAATTCGTTGTTGGTGTTTTACTTTATTTGCCTTTTCATCCTTCTCATTTCTGTTCTCTTCTTTCTCACTTCTCACCTACCGCACTGTCAAAATTAATGCTAGTGCCGCATTATTGTGGGATGCTCCATACAAATTGTGTGGTCATGAGAAATTTTGACAGTTCTTTGACGCTGGACGCTGGAGTATAGGGATAGCACTTATGTTCAACTTTTTAGTTAAAAACGTGATTTATTTTGCTAAAATCTAAAAATCTGCTAAATACTAAAAACCAGGGGTTTGGCTTCTTCTTGAGAATTGTCAAAATTGACTCAGCCAAAGTAACAGTACTACTTACTAATGGCTTGGTAATTATTATTGGTTTGGTAAATAATGACGTTCAAGTTTTGACACTCCCTTGTTTTCGTGAAACATAAGCAAACAATTTAATGAACATTATCCAAAATGCAGTTCTCTCCTTTTTTCCAAAGATAACATAGAAATGTCTGTTCTAAAAATTTAGCTTGTGCTTCAATTTGCACGTAAATTTCAAGATTTAGCAACACAATGCCTGGCTTAATTACCTCATAATTGCTTAATTAACTCAAACTATTGGACTCGCTTTCCCGATCCCAATACAAAACTAACCGTCAAAATGACTACTGGTTTCAGTTAATTTTCTCGCTAATATTGCTGATAATTATAGGTCAGGCTTCTTTCTAGGTACATGGCGGTATCGTAACAACAATACCCTTGTCCTATTCCATGTATGAGCTCATTTTTAGCTCAATGGTAGTGCGAATAAGCAAAGTAGCAGCATTTGGAGTGAAGGGAATGCACGAAAGATTCGCGACGCACTTTTGCATCGGCAAAAATACTCGCTGTGTGTTGAGCTTTATGGGCTACTGAAAATTTTGGACGTTATTTGTTTAAAAATGAGAACGACAAAAACTTTGACATCAACGGCGAACTAGATAGATGGTTACCTATTATACTAATGGAATGTTTAACGGAAGTCTTGTTTTTTCAATAGGACTCGACTTATTGACTGAAATGGTCCAACCGTTCAGCCAGCGAGAGCGTGCGATTTAAAGCTTTTAGAATTTTTATCCATAGGGCTTTCAATAGCCGAAAAGTGGGCCTTCAAATTACGCAATTTATTATTCACGTTTTCCTAAGAATGCGATATTTTGACTTAATATACTTTTGTAGAATGTTTGCGATATGCATGCACTTCACCTCCAGTTTGTGGTATGTATTTGGATATTTTTCCGCAAACATAGGGAGGACTATTTAAAAATATGGTATCTACTTTTTTTTTGAAAATGAGTTATTTACATCATGCTAAAATAATTGTTATATGCCGTGCACTTTTCTCAATAGAACGGATGTTGGTTGAGTGAACCAGATTTGAACCAGAATCCATCGATTAATAATCAGAAATCTGTTCCCATTCAGCTATAAGCTAGCCAAGACCTTTGGAACAAACATTTTTTTTTTTGGTTTTCTACCAAATACTATATCGACATTTAATTAAATTTTAATTCACAAACATAAAATGTTTATTGCTCTAATCAGCAAAATACGTGCATCCAGTGTTCGACTATTTAAAAATTGTTAAATTATCACTCTTCTCGCTCACGTAATAAATGCGTGTATATAAAAACACTCTGCAACAAGATGGAACTTTTTCTAAAATGAAAGAATTTCGATAAAAAGTATGGCCAATGTTTAAACGGCTTACAAAATCTCACGATCCTTTGATCTGTATATAGTATATTTTCGATGATTTTATGTGAAGACTACTTCTTGGAACATTTTAACCCCCTGATAGAATTACATATAAGTCCTTTTTTGAGTCTGTTTGTGAAAATACTATAAATTACAACAAAAAAACAGTATAAAGGATTATAATTGACGTCAAACCCCATTTGTTACAGAATATACATAAGTACAAACTCTGTCTTTTCTTTCCTTCAGTAGTTATGGTTTTTATAGTAGGAGTGTTCTAGTATTTCTCTCAGCTGTTTTTCATACTTGCAAAACATGGAAGGCGAAATTATTCTTGATTGAACTGGTACATTAAAATGTCACACAGAGCAAAAATACCACCTAAATTTCCCTATAAATCGAACCAAATTCAGCGGATTTCTCTATGATTTTTTTTTTCAATAACAAGAAGTTAATCTGTAAAACTAAGACGAAAACTTTTCATGAAGCTGACCTGTAGAATTAGGAATAAAACCCATTCAATAAAATCTGGTAGATCACCTGTGAAACTAAGATGAAAATATCTTCCATATAATTAATAAGGGAATCTTAGTTTTGTTAACTCTCCTCTTAATTTTAATAAGCCGAAGATCTTACCAATTTCAAATTAATTCCACCTAAATTTTTTTAGACATACTATTTTCTGAAAATATATGTCACACTGTTTTTTTGCACAAGATAGACAACGAGTCACCGTTGAATATAGATATTAGAACAATATTCATAATATTAAACTAAAAACAATATAAAGTACATTATTGCCAAATTATGTATATACTTATGTATATTTTATAATAAAAAAGGGCTCTTTTAAAAATACAAAGTTTTCCTTATTATTAAATTCCACAAGATTCTAGCAAAAATTAGGGGAACTCCTTATTAATTTACTTTATATGATTTTAACATAAAAACAAGGCGATTTCTTCCCAGAATTCCTAAATTGTGTACAAAATTCCATAAAAATTAAAAAAACACGAAGTTATCTCCTTGCTTTCAGCCGTTTTCCTTTTCAATGAATTTGAGAAGAAATTCAAAATAAAATTAAAAAGATTTTCTAGCCAAAATGTTTTTAATCTTGTCCCTTTTCGCTCGCCTTGGCCACCAAGCTTTTTTAAATGTCGATCTCTTTAATTATAGGTGGGTTTTTTGCGCTGTGCGAAAATTCTGAAATAATTTTTTCACGAGACACCTACAATAAATGGCTAACATCTTTCTATTTTCCTTTATCATGATATTTTGGTCCCCCTTTGAATTTGCCGCTTTGCCATTGTCATCAGCTTATATAAATTCAAAGTTGCAAAAATATTCCATCAAGCCGAATTCAGACTAGATAAACAGCTGAGCCAGCTGAAAAGCTGAGATCAAGGTGTATCCATAGAAGGTGATAGCAAGATAAACAAAGCGAATCCGCTGTGTATTTTGTTTGTGTAATTTTGCGTGTGAAATGTCAAAATATGAATTCGCTCAGTTTGCTCATGTATTTTGTTTGTGTATACAAAACAACCTAGCGAATTCGGAGAGAAGAACAAGCATTCAGCTCATGGGATGCTATCACCTTGTATGAATTCGCCTAGGCTGAGGTTTTCGCCTCGGTAATTCTGAGTGTCAAAATGATATATTTGTTGTACTTCTTGCTATCGTGCTGCATATAATTTGTTAGTGCAGACAAGCGACACTGAGCACGTGATTGACAAGCCTCCGTATTTAATATTAGAGGGGTTCATCTAAACTTATAATGACCCTTATAATCGTATAAACATATCAATTTTTGTATGGAAAATTTAAATTTATTTATAAGATAACTGAAATATAATAGGCCGAGCACTTACCAATGTAAAAAAATGTAAAGCACCAAAGAGGTAGGTTTTTTTTTTATTTCGAAAATAAAAGATTAAAAACAAAAATTTAAATTAAGTAAAATTTATTACATTTAGTGAATTTATTATTTTCCTTTTCTGACACAATCGTAACGACGCACGCCAAATGCCGTGCGAGCGGAAATAACCTATATAACCCCACAAGTCACACCCAAAATACCCTTCCAAATAAAACTCTGACGAATTATTATCAAATTAATTTGTTTTGATTAGCGTCATATGGCGTGTTTTAATATCAACTTATAAAAATATTATGTTTAAATTATAATTTATTATCTTCGCTATATCAGTATATGCTTTTTGTTATTTGTTATAATATGCCTATAATTATCTGTTATACAAAAACAACTAATTAAATTTGCCGTGACAGCAGGACACCAATCGGATCATACGATATGTGCAAATGTAAACAACAGAAAAAATATGAGACTAGGTCGTATGAATTTATTTATTTGTATGTACATATGTATGTATGTATGTTTAACTAATTGGTATGGTAGTGTGTGTTGAAAAGTGTACAACCAAGAGTTGATAAGCATATAATATTTGTAAATATTAGTATGTGGGCCTGTCATTCAACCCAAAGAGCTCCACCTTTTTAGCATCTAAGTATACAAGTGCTACTAAAAAAAAAAAAGAATAATTTTAATTTATGTGTACAGATCACCAGGACTGGATGGAATATATCGGTCGCAGCTACACGTTAACACCATCTTCTCTAGGTATTTAAAACTTAGCTACATTTTCTTGATCTGAACAGAAGTCAAGGTAGTGCGCATACTGAAGGCAGGCAGAGCCTCACACTCTAAATCCGTGATTTAGGACTTATATTCATCTCCTCATTTGTACGAAAAGTTCTGAAAAGAGTAATGGAATCATATATGAGACAATCGATTAACCCAGCTCTTTTATCTGATGCGCACCATGCCTACAGCAAAGGAAGATCCACAGAGACAGCTCTCTATTCTCTAATCTCGAAAATTGAACTATCCGTAGAAAGAAAGTTGCCAAAGTTGCTTTCGTGAGCATAGCGGGGGATTTCAACAATGTCCTACCATGTCCGATCACCTCGACCTTGGCGGACCTTCCGGTTGAAAAAAAGGAGGCGAATGTCATAGAATAACTGAGGTAATCTTAGAGTTCTATTAAGTTCGTGAAGAGTGATCAGAAGCTCACCATTTCCAATCTTGTTGCCCATAATTTTGACAGACTAAATATAGAATAGAAACTAGATACATAAAATAAACCTAGTAATATGTTTCAAATCCACCTGAACAATTCCGAGTATTTTGTTAGATATTCCCTCAAAGCTTAAGCGACAAAACGTTAGAATTCTAATGTAGTTATCTAAAGTTTCCCGAATCAGCATAAAAGATATTTGAAATAATAAAAATTCTAAAAGTAAAATTCATTATTTATAATTAATTTACAACTTATATTACATTAATTTAAACCTACATTAGAAAGCAATTAGAATTCACCGCTCTCGGTGTCGAGAACTAATGATCTCCTTCCAACCCTCTACCTTCGAGAAACACATTAGCGTGTGGCTCGTGACCCAAAGTTATATAATACAGGTGAGCAAATGAGTATCCAGACCGTAATTGGGGTAAATGTAAGGGGAGTCTCACGAGGCAACTCGAGCATTTCGTCTGCGATAAGTGGCGATTGAACACCGAGGACGTCGTTCATGGTGTGGGAGGTGATGAAGGTATTGATTGACTCCCAATGAATGTTGTTAAAGGGTCCATCTGTTGTCGTATGTATTGTTGGATCTGATTATTCATCTCCATGAAATGGCTACTGATGTGCTTGGTAGGCGGTTCACCCTCTAGTAGGTGTTGTCAGAGGTGATCCCAGCGGCAATGTCCCAGCAGAGACCAATTTCTACTAAGAATAACATTTGAGGATATCAGGAGACATCTATTGGCGGTCCGAAGTGCGGCTTCTGGCAGGTATGAGAACTTCGTCCACTGAGTATAGAACTGGCCGGTCTATCGCCTTGTATTCATCTAGATATTGCCAATAACGTTTCATTATCTTTGCCGCAAGTGCTGCTAGCGAGCGACTTGAGGACCTTTTTGCGGTTCTGTACTTTGTAACGACAAAAATTTTCGGGTTGTTTACAAATGGAATTTTTCAGTTATCGGCCTGTATATCTAACTCCAGCTTGACCTCCACCCTTGAAGTTGTAATGAGGGCAGCCGAGGATTTTGCAGTTGAGAGTGAAAAGTGTCTTTCACTGCAAATGACTAACAGGTCTGAGAGATAACCATTCACTTTTGAAAATAAATCATCGATCATCTACTTCTGTTAATAATCCTATCAGTACGTAATTTGGGTGTTAAGAAAAAATGGAGATGGAGTCACCGTTCTTGTTCGAAATTAGGTATGTAGGTAGAAAATGTTCGAAACCAAATAAAAGGTTTTTACGTACAGGAGCGGCGTGGTTTTCCCCTCTGCTAGAGCTGCAAAACTATCGATAATTAATATTTTAATTTGCTATTGATTGGTTGTAGTCACTATCGATGATGAAGCAAAAATTTAAACGTTCCTTTCTTTTTACTTTCCAAAGAAGCGGTGCAAAAAGCTTAGAAAGAGCTAACGGCGGTTTTGTAACGAGAAAGTTAACGGCATTTTATAAATATTAGTTGAGATTTGAGACTTCAAAAATCATTAATTCTAGATTGATTGTTGGAGAAATTTGATATTAACTCTATTCGATACAATCGACGACATATACAGACTATTACTGAATCCATCGTGGTGCGGAAATTTGTGAAATCTATAAAAAAAAAACTATCACCGAAACTTTGAACGTATACGTTCGTAGATATTTGGACTCAGCGATGCCATTTTAATAAAAAATGTCAACGGAATTCGAGCTACGATGGGTTTCAGGTTTATGGTTGATAGCCTAAATAAAAACTATCGATGGCCAGACTTGTTTTGGGTGGAGTCAGTGAAATGATAATTTTTGGTCATATACAAATTCCATGGATCAAATTTGTATAATAAAAATTTATAATATAATCTCACAAATTTGTTCATGTCAAGATAAATTAGGAAATATACGTTTGAACGCACTTGATTTATATGAAGCAACTTGTGGGTAATTAAGTAATTTACGGTGAAATTTGAACAAAATTTAATAGGTTAGATATTTATTCACTAATAATGATCATTTTGATTTATTTGGTGGTTTATAATATATTTTTCATAGTTTAAAAAGGTACATTTTTACAAAGTGAAATGGAGCGAAGATTGACTGAAAGAAATACACTCCCATCCTAAACTAACTTTTCACTTTCTTCTAATAAAAATTAAACATCTCATTCGTTCAATGAAGCCAAAAACGTTTACTATATATCATTTGCACAAGGTATGAAGGTAAGTAAAAAGCTTTATATGCCAAACAAAAATGAGATGTAGTGAGAATTGAATTTCGGCTCTCCGCTTTTCAAGAATGTTTGCAAACGACCGATTTAGAGGTAATTTATACTTAAAAACTATATTTTAATTGTCTATCAATATATTTACTTATGAAAGCGTTTCGAAAGAAAACTTAAGCGACATTTAAGAAAAATGTTTTTTTCCGAGTTCGCTCGCACAAGATCCGTATCCGGCTTTAATTTCTAAGTTCACAATAAATATGCTGATATAAAAATTCACAAATTTTTCAATTTTTCCTTCTTCTTCACTATTGTGAATAGTTCATCGCTGCTGCTACTGTATTGTTTTCTATCGGTGTCGAAAATTTTCATTTCACTTCTCATAACATTTCAACGAAGCAAAGTTTAACATAATTAAAAGTGTTTTGGGGGACGTAAGGTGACGCAGAATTACTTGCAAGTATTTGAAAATTAAATTGCTTTTCGCACCCCGCTCCCAACGCGATTGCAAACAAGACTACACAAACCTAAGGAGTATAGCTGTAGCCCCTCTCGGTCCCAACCAAGGAGAATGGCCTCAACAATGCAGCTGGAATTTTCGCAGGCCATGTCTGATTTCAAGACAATGTTTCCAGACATGGATCGCGAGGTAATCGAGGCGGTATTGCGTGCCAATCAAGGTGCAGTGGATGCCACAATCGATCAGCTGTTAGCGATGTCAACTGATAACCAAAATGAAAAGCTGCGAAATGAATTGGATGCAAAAACGTCACCACAACCCATTTTAATCAATCTGCACAGCACAGAAACACACCCAGCAACTGCACAATTAATTGACACCTCTGATGGCAGCGGCACAACTGCACCGAATATTCAACCAAATGGAGCCGCAGCAGCCAATGCAGTGCTATTGAATCTCAGTGGCAGTAATGGTGTAACTGCATCACCCAATCATAACACAGGAGCATCGCCTAAACAACGTTTGGTAAGTGTCACCAATAAATCGGCAGCTAGTGCAACGCCAAAACGTAGCGTTCATCATGGCGCACGTCGTTGGAATCCACCTATGCTCGGTCCATTACCGCCAGGATTTCTTCGCATCGCTCCCACAGCGCAAGATGGAGTGACACGTGATTTTGACTTACCTGATGAGCAGTTTGCAATGATGTTGCAAAATGAGGAATTCATGAATCAGCTACGATGGAATCAGGAATTTATGAATGCGCTGGAAAAAGAGCAATGCGGTAAAAGTAAAGGCGAAGATGATGCCGCATTCAAAGAGCGAGTAAAGCATATGGGGAAAGTGTCACGGAAAAAATTTTTACAAATGGCACGAGTTTTTACTTGGCAACGTAACAAAAAGACAACAACAGCTAAACAAATTGATTCGCTGCCGCTGAAGGAAGAGCCCAGTGACGATGAAGATCATCATCATCATCAGCATCAGCAGCAGCAACAGCGTAAGTAGAGTAATAAATGGGTTGATAGTGAAGTTAGAAAGACAATGCGCGCTTATATAGGTACATACATATGTACATATGTAAAGTATTTTTAAGTTAAAAGTTGTTAAAATATTGTAGGAAACTAATTTCTTTTTCGTTGTTACTGATCTAAAGAGAATAATTAATCATTTCTTTAGTTTTAATCATTACATACGATTGCAATAATCTAGTGTGATGCTCATAAGTTTGTCTAAATGTATAGTATATGTATTTAACTGAGACCGTTAAATGACGCAAATTCAGATATTCCAGAAGTATACAAAGCTTTTAAAAATTTATAAATCTTATCTTAAGTAAATTTAGTTATCAGAAAATGCATACGAAATTATATTAAAACGAGTAGAGATGCCGAATGGGAATGAATAGTGCAATAATTGGGATAGCTGTGCTTAAAGACTTCCATGAATAATACAAGCATATGAATGTGCATATGTATACATATGTAGGTGCATAGTTCTGTAACGGCTAATAAACATTTGTTATTTAACAAAAATGAGGGATATAAAAAATTTAGTATATTATATGGGGCATTCCGCGCCAAATCGGGCACCATTTGGCTTTTGCATCTCCGATTTTTTTTTTGTAATATTTTTTATGAATCACTAACTACTAAATTTCACATCTTTTTTAATCGTTATTTTTTAATCACTTTGGGATGTAAATTTTAAGAAAATTTTAAGCTCGTGATTCTATAAAAAATCGTATTTATCGATGTTCTTGAAATTTTTTGCAAAAACTCATTCGCTCCGCCACTTTTGTGCCTAGTTCGAAATGGAATAACATGGAGATGTAATTTTGATTTTCTTTTTAATTTGATGCGTTAGCAATATAGACGGAAAAATAATTGAAAATACCGGACGT
This sequence comes from Anomoia purmunda, assembly GCA_951828415.1. NCBI lineage: Eukaryota > Metazoa > Arthropoda > Insecta > Diptera > Tephritidae > Anomoia > Anomoia purmunda. The sequence goes on from OX639996.1 coordinate 16,314,945, forward strand.
GAGTTTTTATTCATAGTGTATCTTCCTGCAAAAAAACATCTGTAAAATTATCAAATAGTTATACAAAATACTAGAAAACGTAAGCGTTATTTTAAAATTTACTTAAAAAAGGTGGCAACCCTATTCAATGTAAAGCTAGCTATAAACCTTCTCTGCGAAACGAACCGTTTCATGCTCATTATTTATAATAATTTAATAAAAGTTGACGTTTCAATAAGGTGGCATCCCTCTTCAATATTGAAGAATGAACTTTCTCCTCGCCTAGACGAACCGTTGGACAGTCATATTTTAATATTTCATATAACTGGTGTATAATTTAATTAAATTCGACTTTTCAAATACAACACACACCTAAAAGTTAGCTTTGAACCTTCGTTTCGAGACGAGCCGTTTGACACCCATATTTTCCGGCATGTGGAGATTCTCCAGTCACCTATTCACATGCCCTCTCAAACCCACTCATCTAACCCCCCTCTCCCTCTGGTCCAACCCTGTCGAAACTGCACGTTTCCTGTGCCTCCCCCTAGATGAGTTCGACGACAACGACCATGGGTGAATCCGCTCTTTAGGGGGCGTGATAACCGCTAAAACAACAACAACAACAACCATATTTTAATATTGCATATTGCTTGTGTAAAATTTAACTTAATTTAATTTATAAACGGGTGGCAACCCTCTCCAAAATATAGATGAAACTATTCTCTTCTTCGAGACGAACCGTTTGGCATCCATATTTTAATATTTCACATGATTTGTGTATAATTTAATTAAATTCGAGTTTTCTAGCGGGTGGCAACCCTGTATATAATATTTATACCATCAAATTTTCGTAAATATAATTTGTGCTGTAATCCTTTAGCATTGGAGAGACATAGAGCAAAGAAAAGTCTTCGACATGCCCCATATATGTGCATAGTTTTTTTTTATTTAAATCTATTATTGAAGTGGGTTAAATTTTCAATTATCTAAACTCGGTATCGTTGCGATTTTTAACTAATATAAAACAAATTTGTATATCTTATATCAGTAATTAAGTAACTTTTTTGACTGTAAACTGACTGCGAGCAGCAACGACATTCAGTGTTCTAATCGGATTGGGTAGAAAAAAGGTGCAAATATGTTTACGAAAATATCATTGTAACAAATTACGAATCTCAATGGAATGGTAGTGCAATAATAAAAACATGGCTCGATCTTATTGCTTTGCTTGCATCTTTCAATTATTATTTTTTTTTTTTTGTTTTTAACATAATGTACTTGTCCGGACTGAATAGGCATATAATTTTTAGAATATTAATACAAGAGACGAATATATTAAAAAAGAACAGAAACTCATCTAGTACTTACCAAAATGTGTGATGCTATACTATTATAAATTAAAATTATGAAAATTAAAGCAAGTATTGAAAAAAAAACTAGTGTGAAATTCTTTAGAAAAAAAATTAAATTAACATTATATCTCAGCAATGTACAAGTCCAAAAATGAAAGTTAATAGCCGACATATGTATCTACTTTTTTTAAACAACAGTTTAATGACCCCTTTGGATTATTATGCATACATGCATAAATTTATACAAACATACATACTATATATGTACATATATATATTGCATAAGGCTTAACAACAAATCACTAGTCACAATTATATTAATAAATTTAAAAAAAAAACTATATTGCATCTATTTTCCGTCAACTATGTAATTACAAAAAGTTTCTAACTGTAGATGAAAAACGAAATTTGCTTATTGGATAATAAGCAAACAAAAAACAAAAAACATAAATCAACCATAAATTACACTCATACTTACGAAGAAGCATTTAAGCTTAAAATACTTATGCCGTGTTTCCACTGGCCATTTTTTTTAATTTTCATTTCATTGAATGACAAAAATGTTTCATTATAAAAATGTTTTATTTAAATAACGCTCTATAGTTATTTTCAATGGTGTTATTTAATGTTCCTGTTTGCCATTTATATATTTGCCAATGATTAGTGGAAACTCGGCAGAATTTGAAATAACGCCATTCACAAATTTCAGGCATAAAAAAAACAATCCTTTGTTTATAGAAAACATTGAAATAAAATTAAATTCGATTTAAATAAAATGCTAACGTTGCAAACCTAAAATTTATGCAACAAATATTGTCAAAAAATTTCATATCATATTAGTACTGCACCTGTGCTGCAAGAACTTTCAGGTTTTCACCCGCACTTACAGAAAATGTTCCCGTACTTTATAATCCTGTAGATGAGAGCGATTTTTGGAGAGTTGTGTGGAAAATGCAATTAAAAGATTTTAACTGAATTTTGTCTTCTGGTAAAATCATGAGAAGTGTCAAACAATCAGCTGTTGCACAAAAGTAACGAAAATTGTGAGTTGTCAAGTTTATTACGAAAAATATTAAAGTAAATTTTAATCATTTTGCATCATTCGCACGTAATTAAATTTATTATTTATTTAAAATAATAAAATAAAATGTAATTTTTATTTTACAACAAAAGTGTTGTTTTTTGTTCTCGTACCTTTTCTTTTACTCTCATTCTATAGAGTAATTTTGCTGTTTGACATTTTGAGATGATTTGATAGGAAAAGTAGTGGAGCAGAGCTATTGTATATTGTGCCAAATATTAATTCACCTAATTTAGTTCATCTGAAGGTTTAAGTTAAAAACAAAAACATATTTTATTTATGATTTCCTACATACTTGGAGTGTCGAGGTAATAATAACTTGTTTACATGCTATAAATTTCATCTTTCATTTCGATTTCCATTACATTTTTTAAATTTGCTGTAGATTAAAAATAGAATTTTAATATTTAAAATTTAAGATTTGTTAAATTTAAAAAACACAATCAGCATTTTTTCAGCAATGAAACGTAAAATCCAACAAATCAAATGCAAAATAACAAAAAAAAAAAACAAGACAAGAAAAATTCTGACTTCTACTTTACATGTATTAGCAACAAAATTTTAAAAATCTGGTAAAATTTTCTTAAAAACTTTATAATTGGAACGAGTGCAAAAAAGAAAGAAAAATGAGGTTGAAAAATTAGTAGAATCTGTTATGAAATAATTATAAATATACATATGTAATTATCCTATCTCTAGAACTTGCGTAATTTAACTAAAAACTAAATGCATTGTATAACAATTAAAATGAGAGTAGGTACTACATACTCGTAGTAAGCTCCAAGTTGAAGAAGAATACAGTTTTGCAAAACATAAAAGCAAACTTGTATAATTTGTAATTTGAGTCCCAACATACAAACGTAGCAAAAATTAAACCATTGTTCTTACGAAAGGCCGATAGGTACGGCAATAAAAAGTACGACATAAATATAAAATAAATAAAGTAAAATAAAGTAAAAAATATAAAGACAACATGTAGTGCATACATACATACCTACTTATTACCATATATACTACTTTCTACCTACATACATACATACATACCTATGTACTATGTAACTAATTGTATCATAGCAAACACCAAATGAGAGAGTTACATACGAAAAAAAAGCCATAAAAAACTTAAGTCATAATAAAAACTATGTATGTATATGTATAAATCAACTTAACCCAGAATATAATAAATAGAGAAACGAATAAATGTTACTCAAAACTTAAAAAGTGTCATTGTTAGTACTCAGGTAGAATTCATATGATTGTGATACTAAGAAATTGCACGAAAACCCAATTCGCAATTGGATTCTTGTGTGGAGTTTGGTGAATTTGTACACGTATGTATGTGAGTAAGTATGTTTGGTTGTTTGGAAATATTTAACTTCAGTTGCTTTGTCTGCAGATAAGTAGCTAGATAAGCTTGCTTATTAAAAATTTTTATTTTTATATTTTTATTTTTTTCTAAATTATAACTCTTAATTTTTACCTGCAACTAAATACAATGTTTATTTTAAATCTTTTTTTTTTACCTACATACATACATACATATGTACCTATGTATTTAATTTTTTTTTATATTGTAACTCTTTAAATGTTTACCTGTTAAGCCTTTTAAATTAATCAATTTCTAGGTACTCGATTAATTCTAAATATAGCACTTCCCTTACTCTACAAGCATAGGTAGATATGTATTTATGTACATATGTATGTATGCACATCCTAAGTGTGTACATGTGTCGCTTGAACCTTACTATTTGTTGTGCAATTTTGCATTTTCCTGTATTGTCTCGTCGTGGCGACATCCGTGGTTAGTTTATTTGCATATACAGTGGTGGTCTTGATTTTAATACACTTCCTTTTTAATAGTTTCACAAGCTTATACATATATGTTCAGCATGTTGCAAAATTATTCGATTATTGGTCGATTCACAAGATGTCCTAAAGTGTCAAAAAATTTCTAAAATATAATATTGCTTTATTTTAATTATTTTTTTTTTTATGAATTTTGATTTTTATGACCATGATTTATGACAAATAGGACAACATGTCAAATAAGTATGTTTCCGAACTCCATGAAGAGTTAAGTTTTTTCATAACAGAAATATAACGGGAGCTTTGCCGAGAGACGGTAGCTATTAGAAAAATGCTTTTGCTCGTGTCGGTTGGGCGGGAAAGAGGGTAACCGTTGGGCTTATTATTATTATTATATGTAATTTTTGATGTTACTTGGCCTGGCCACGATTCGAACGCAGGACACACCGAAGGAAGCGCGCGGTTGCTACACACTCAGTATTGGTTTCCTGTAACTCATCAATTAAATTTACTTTTGTATGGAAGAAAATATTCGACACCGTCTGCAAAAAAAAAAAAAATTATTAAAAAACAGTGCGAGTTTTTAGTCAATTGAAAATTCCACATTATTATACTGTCATTGAATGGACTACGAACTCCCGAATTTAAAGTTTAAAACTTTGATGACCATATATTTAAATTTGTCCACTTTTTATGCATTTTATAAAAAGTTTGAAAATTTTATTTATATGGTTTATGTTACGATATTAGCTATAATTTTCTAAAAGCAAATAATTGAAAGTAAATTAATAAACATAAGTGACCAATTGAATTATAATTAATTTAGTTGCTTATGATATGCACAACACTGTGCATACACACATACATACACACATCATATATTGCATGGTTGTGCGGTGCATTTTATGATATGGCGTTGGACCAAAGGACTTTGAACAGGTAGTCGAAGCAGAGTGGCTAATTAATTTTTTTTTAACGTTTTAAAAAGCTGCTGTTTTTATTTATTTGAAACAATTTTCGAGGAAGTAGTGGCTAAAATGTGGCAAATTTCTCTAGAGTGAATTTGTGGCCGCCACTGTATGTAATGTCTTCCCATATTTGGTGCACACACGGCACCGTTTAATGAATTTTAAATTCGACTCGTCTGCCTTTGTTATTTCCTTTGCCTTTGGCGCAACTTAAAATTTAGCTGAAGAGTTTGTAATATACATACAGTGACTCAAACAATTGACCACTTGGTGATTTTTTTGTATAGTATTCGCACCCTTTTTTATGATAAAATTATTTCATTAATTTTTTATAAAAATATAGCTCTTTATAAAAATAATAAGATAATAATTAAAATTTCAAACTTTGTACAAAATTTATAAGAATTCAAAAAAAAAGATATTGATCAGAATATCAAAGTTTTTAATTTAAACTTTTAGTGACTTTTGCGTATGCAGTTTTGTAACCAACTCAATTTTAATAATATGAGTATTAATCTAAACGCGTAAATGCTTCGCAAATAAGTAAAATTCACCGTATTTTTTGAGTACTTCAGAGCAGCACCTAAATTTGCTGAAATTGAATGAGTTACAAAACTGCATATCCATTTTTGAATTTGTAGAATATTTTTTTTTTAATTTTGCTTTATATGCTTTTTATTATACTAGAAACCAAGTGCCAAAAATAACCGTTATTTTGATTTTTTCTGATCAAAAAATCATTGACAAGAATTCATTAAAAACAAAACTCGAATATATCGATATCATCCTTATGTCATATGCCATATAAATCTGGCATTACTTTTATTTTGAAGATACTTGATTTAAACCCCATAATAGGTATTTTGTGATTTTAATTTTTTCATTCAAAAATAATCATTATTCTTGGATTATAATTTTTTCGATCAAGTTTGATCGTTTTTTTATGTTTTTTTCAATCAAAAATAATCGTTAATCTGTATATACAATTTTTTGACGAAAACAAAAAACAATCCATAAAATAACGACCAAATCAGGATTATTTTTTTCTTAATTATAACCGTTACGGTCCCTTCAAGAAACCAAAATTAAATTTAAAAAAAAATGGATGAATAACACTGCGTAACAAAAATTTAAAAAAACAACCTGCGGTCATGATTTTGTTAATAGTTTTTATTAACATTAGTAGCAGGCTTACGAACTGTGTTTTTACTTTTTTTTGGATTGGCTATAGTTCTGAGAGAAACGAAACTTAAAAAATAATGAAAAAAAAGTGGTCAGTATGCATGGACTTGAAGATGGTGAATTTTTTATTGGGCCAACAAAGTGGGTATACTAAATACCCCTGTTTTATATGTTTATGGGACAGTCGTGCAAGAAATGAACATTGGATTAGAAAGGACTGGCCGGTGAGAGAAAATATGGAGGTCGGAACAGCAAATGTGGTTCATGACCAACTGATAAGCCGAGAAAAAATCATTCTTCCACCACTTCACATCAAGCATGGGCTAATGAAACAGTTCATCAAAGCCCTTGATAAGAAAGGTGACTGTTTCGAATATGTGTGCAAAACATTTCCAGTCCTTAGTATGGAAAAATTAAAAGCAGGAGTCTTCGATGGTCCTCAAATTCGTAACCGTCTAAAAGACACTGAATTCTTAAACCATATGTCACAAATTGAATCCTGAAGCCTGGCTATGTCAATGTAGTCAAAAATTTTTTGGGAAATCATAAATCACCAGACTAAACAAAACTAGTTGCTCATATGCTTCTCAATTTTCGCAAACTAGGAGCTAAAATGAGCATTAAATTACATTATTTACATATGTAGGTACATATGTAGTCATTTGGACAAATTCCCGGACAACCTAGGCGATTACAGTGAGGAACATGGTGAACGGTTCCACCAGGACATAAAAATAATGGAAGAAGATACCAAGGTCGATGGGACGACCACATGATGGCAGACTACTGCTGGAACTTAATACGGGATTGTCCTGAGCAACGACATCATAGGAGGTCCAACATAAAAAGCTTTTTGTAATTTTTTTTTAAATTAATGAAAAGAATATAGGTATTTTTTTTTTTAATTTTGTATTATTTTTATACAGGCGCGCAATAAAAATATAATTTAAATCCATAGTGGTATTTTTAATTAGGTTTTTTCGTGAAATATTTAAAAGTCTTTATCTGAAAAACTAGAGCCAAGTCGCCAACAAATCACCCTAAATCGACTTAAAAATCTCCGACCGCAGTGTAATAGGTATCACCATGTGGTTATTCTCTGAGTCATTGTATATTTTAAAATTTACATATGTATGTATGTATATAACTATGTAAGTACATAACTACTGTCTTGTACATATACATATATGTACCTACCTATGTACCTACTTAGTATGTATGTAGATATATAGATACTTAGTTATTGTTTCTGCATTTATTTTGGTTATTACTCTGGAAGCGACTAGATCGCGAAATACTTATACATACATACATACATACATATGTATATACATACAAACTTACAAATCAGCATACTTACATACCAAACTCTATATACTACATGTATATACATATGTATGTACATACATATGTGACAATCAACTAATATTACATACAGACAGTATTGGTTACAAACGACATTGGAATTTTAAAACGCCTTTAATTTGCTGCATTCTCCCCCAATTATAGATACTTACAAACAAACGTATATGTATATGTACATATATATGTATGTACTTATATACAACCATAGATATTGACGCGCGGTTCCATTAATTCAGCTCGCAATTCACACAATTTCTTACTCGCTTCGCCTCCAGCTTGAACTACACATATGTAAGTATGTATGTACAAACATATTTATATCTGTATATACATATGTATGCACATAGGCTTGTGACAAGAGCAACTGGAATTTGCTTGCGACGATATCTGGCACCCATAAATTTATTCAAAGTTTTACAAATATAGTATATTATACATATTTAATAAAATTGCATTATATTTTAATTTATTAATGATAAATATTTTCCTCTCTTTTACTGTGTACATATGTATGTATGTATGCATGTAAACGTCCAACGACCCAAAGGTTTGTCAACACTTACAGGCTAACGACGATGGCGCTGATAATGACGATGACGACGACGACAACGATGCAATAGACAGTCAGTGGCAACAATTGCGACAATAATAGCAAAGCATATTCCTCACTTGCGTACCTACATACACACATATGTATGTACATATGTCTGTATACCGTTATATTAGATTTCTGTTTTTTTGATTCTTATTCTTCAATTGATAATACCCTGCCCTACCATGGCCCTGCCCTGCCCTGATGTAAAATGCCGGCCGGCTCAATTACGGGCGAGTCAACTAGACTGCTGAATAGATGTATAGGCCTAGCACATGCACACACTCAGTTGGCTTGTCATGTGTGTATGGGTGTGTGTGCGTGTGAATGTACATATGTATGTATGTTTGTCTCGGGTGCGGGTTGTTTTCGGGTGCAACAGTTTAATGCTTAGCGATGACTTCGAAAATACTATTTACCATGACTCTGCCAACGTTGATGGCTTGACTGTCAGCGCTAATAGAGGCTACATTAATGTACATACAATATACAAATGTACATATGTACATTTAGTTGATTGTCACCCGCAGTAATGAAGAAAATATTTTTTCTATCGAGCCTTATCGCTAAACTGAATCGAGTTTAACTGAGTTGAATCAAGCGGGCCATGGCCGTGCTGCCTAACCTCCATGAAGCGCAGTTCAATTCGAACGAATACCACTTGAGCGAAGAAGCCTAGTTTAATGCCAGTTTAATATACGGACGGATTTTCGAACTTCAGAATATTTAAGGAATACAGTGGGTTTAAAAATAAGACTAATAAACTTGGTAGTGAAGGAAACACTTTCCATGGACTGTTGTTGTTTTTTCCAATAGTTTCCTTATAACTGGCATTGAGCTAAAAAATTAATGTCCTTTTAAAAACAAAAAAAAAATTGTGAGATCATGCCGATTTGCAGAATGAGGCCTCTAGCCACTAGTCCGCACACTATCTCTGTCGCTAGTCAAAAACAAAAAAATCTTTTAGGCCCAGATGGTAGAAAAAAAAGTACACGAAATATATTCGTCGCTAATTTCAAATTTGCTAACTTCACATGACTGAGATTTTGAATACTGTTAAATACATTTGTAAACCTATTAAAAAAAAATAAATAAATAAATACAAACGCTAGCGGAATGACCTCGATTTATATGTTGCCAAGGACTGGCACTTCAGACACATTACACAATAACCTCAATCGAAGCAACTTATAATATCAGCCCAATTACAATTTTAATGCCGCAAAATATTATGGTATATGTAATTGCAACGTTCAATTTTTTTTTTAATATTTTCGATTTTTTCTTTTGTTTTTTCTTTTTATTATTATAAACGTAATACATTTAATTAATATTTAGAAGATAATAAATCTATGTTTCTTATTTTCTTTCATTTTGTTTTTGTTTTTTTGTTACACTTTGATTTACTCATTTGTTGCTATTTTCTCATATTAATTTGCTGTAATTTGCATTGGTTTATTTTTTATTTTTATTTTTTTTGTTACCACTCACAACTTTTTAGGTCATTACACATATTGTTCATTTTGTTTGCTTTACTGTTACTTGTGAATTTCTCATATGCCACGCGGCAATGAAAAAAACTAATTTAAAATAAGCGGGGATTTTCAAGTCTTTATCATTTTAATTATTTATGTACGTAAATTATGTTTAAACACGTTTTTTCCATTTCATTTAATTTTTTTTTTATGCAACTTTTCATTACATTTATTTTAAATTTATACAATTCTTCATAACCATAGAAAACATCAATTTATTAATGAAAAAAACAAAAAAAAAAATAATAATAATTTATCAAGGAAAGTTGATAATAGTGTTTTACATTGTTTTGATTATTTCGTGAAGGGATCGCTGGGCTACCAAACGCATTAGGTTCTTGTTTTCCATTCGTCACGGATACTGCTCTGGTCTTGATGTATGGAATCGATTACATGTATTATGTATGAGTACGTTAAGCTGATAAAGGTTTTAATTTTTTTTGTTTTTTTTTTTTTGTTTTTTTCATAGGGCACATGGGAATCGTTTTGTCTTTTTGACAGTGCTGTTACATTATTTCTATATAATCATTAATAAAAGGCGAAACGAAATTGATAGAAGACTAGCAATAATTGTGCCGGTCTATATGGATTGTACATACAACTATGTGCCTTAAATGGCAAAAATTCTTATTTTTTTCATCACTTTACTTCCGCTAAGTTTTTTTATACATATATGTATGGTTTTGTTTTTTTATATTATCATTTGCTTGGCATTTCCTTTGCTTAGGTTTTAAAGTCAAAACGGTTAGGTTACTCGAACTATTACGATTTGGCCTACGCATTTTCGTTTATGGCTAACATTTCGGTTTCAATGTAAAAATTAATATACATACATACATATGTATGAATAGCGAAATTAGAAATCGAAATAGAAATAAATGAATTTAAATTTTTGTTTAGCAATAATTACAAAAAAACGAGACTTTTGAATATGATTATGAAAAATTCACAACCGTAGAACCATTACATATGTGCGACATTACACAAGCACTATACATTGTATGTGGCTTTACACAATTTTTTTTTTGCTCTGCATGATTAAAGAGTGTGCGAAAACGTTTTGACTTTACCGAGACCCTAAATTACATATCTTTCCTTCTTACAAGCGTTAATTCAGAACTAACATCTGCTTAAAGTTTTTTTCTTCTTAGTTATAGATTTTTTCTTTTTTTGTAAATTTGTAAAATAGTAGCAAAGTAGTATTTTTGTAAATTGTAAAAACTGTATTAAATGATTTTGACAATGCGGCTCTCTTTTTTTTAATTGTTTAACTGAGTTTCTTATAAATGGAGTTTCACTTGAACGCCATTAATTTTTTGCGCATAGACTTGCATTTTGGTTTCATACAAAAGAAGAATATAATATTGAGTCGAAAAAAACAAGATAAAATTATATTTACTTTAAGAAAATAACGAAATTTGCATGACATTTAAATATTTGCCGCCTTAAATGTATGCAATTTTTTATTATTAATTTTTTGTCTACACCACCATTACAATTATTCATTTTTTTTTTAATTTTTTTCTTTCAATATGTATATCTAAACTTTAGATTCTAAAGAGACAGCGAGAAGGAAGGTGGACTGTGTTAGAAATCCACATTGAATCGCAATGTTTTTTTGTTTTGTTTTTATTTTTTTCAAAATTTCCTTGGTACTTAAACATTTTCTTATAGATCCTCACTATTTATTTATTTTCTTCAATCATTACCATATTTCTTTTTATAAATTTGTTTTAAAATTGTAGTCTTATAGCAGAACACATAAGGACTTTTTCGGTTTTTTCTGTTTCTTTTCGGGCGATTTTTTATTGATCTGCCTAACTAGATCATAGAAAATATCATTGACATTGACTTTAGCTTTGGCTGATGTTTCCATGAAGGCGCAGTTAAATTGTGTAGCTAGACTTTTGCCCAACTCCTTGCCCACGACACGCTCGTCTTCCAAATCGCATTTATTACCCACCAGCACCATTGGTACATCGTCCGTATCTTTAACACGTAATATTTGTTCGCGTAAATCTTGCAGATCATTGAATGTTGATTGTGCTGTTATGGAATATACGAGCACGAAACCTTGCCCATTTTTCATATAAAGATCACGCATAGCGGTGAATTGTTCTGTGCCTGCTGTGTCGAGTATCTCCAGCATACACTGTTGCCCATCAACTTCCACCTGCTTACGATAGCTATCCTCAATTGTGGGATCATATTTCTCTACAAATATTCCCTGTACAAATTGTACGGTTAAGGCAGATTTGCCTACACCTCCACTACCCAGCACAACGATTTTGTACTCGCGCATAGTGTCAGCGATGGGTGGACGTACTCAGCAACGTTTGTTTTTTTATTATGTATAATTGTTAAACTGTCGAGGGTACAACAATTTATGTATCGTCGTCGTCGTGCACAATAAACGAAAACGTAATTGTATATTTCCTTTGTTTCCCGCAAGTACTTTTTTGCGATTACAGTCACACGTTTATTTCTATTGCTCTCGTTTACTTTATTACTTTGTCGTACGCTGGTAAATGGTATTTGCCAAATTTTTCTTTTTTTTCTATATTCTACTTTGGTGCAGATTATTTTGCGATATGGTAGTCTTTCGTTACTTGCACTTTGCTTCTAATTCACGCTGTTGATGCTCTCACTAAACTACAGATATATTATCACTTGCAATTTCTTTTGTTTTGTTGTTGGTAAGCACAAATCGGAAGCACACTCCAATTGATACCTTTAGTCCAGCATGTAAGAAAGAAGAGAAACAAAATTGTATATTAATTAAACGAAATTACTGCTGGTTATTTAATTAATTAACTTATCACAAACACATTTTGGGCTCAACTTCTACTCCATCATGTTAATATGACTCATTTTGTCCCTTCCATTTTACCTTCTTTCTCCAGCCGCTGTTGCCGTTGCGTTGTCGTTGTCGTTAACGCGACTACGCTGCTATGTGCACCTCCTCCACTGCTGCCTCAACTTCATTCAAATTCGGTGACTGCGCCTCTCTGCTGCGTTTCGCTGTTGCTACAAATTGAGGCGCCTGGCTGATTTTCCTTTCTTCCCAATTCTGCTCGTTCGTTTCAGCGAACCAACTGACCTGCTCCGAAGATCGAATGCAAAACGGAATGTGAAAATACAATTTTTGTTAAGGTTTTTTCGGCTTTTCTGCTTTTGTTTTTATATTCTCTCAGCACTTTTATGCGCTATCGAAACACAGTTTTGTTGATAACTTTTTAAATTAGTTCTTTTAATTGGTTATAGGTTTTTAAAAAAAGAAATTCACAAATTACGGTCGCAAAATTTTCTGTATCTTTGCTCGACGCGTCACAGCAAGGTTGCTTCCGTTGGCTACGAGTAGTTTGACAGTCAAAAGTATCGAGCACAGATGTTAACATGTCGATTAATTGTAATCGTCTGCACAGCAATGTAATCGGAAACTGGTACTGAGTGATAGGGGATTATGAGCAGGAATGATAGAATATAAGATATGTGAAGACAAGTGACAGACCTCATCATTAGCAAAGAATGTAGATTACCAAAAATTTGCTGGCGTTTCGGTTCTTGTGCCAAGAATTTTCATCAAATTTCACCATACTAGACTCCTATTGCCTTCAATCAATCAGATTCTAATAGCAATCAGCAAATGTTACAGTTTTGGAATGGACAAGTTTTCAGAATAGATTCAAGTCACTAAGTTTGAAAATGAATGTTAAGAATCTGATCTATCAGTTGAGATACCAGTAACCAAATGCGATGGTGAAAATAATTTTGAAAATGAGTTTCATAAAGCGATACAAATTTCTATGTCCTAACTTTATTTTAAATTTTGTATTATATAGAGAAAAAAAGGGAAACAGAAATATGCATGCAGCTGACTGAATTCTCTTGCTAGACTGAAAATCAAAACCAAGTCGAATTCATAAAAGGTGATAACACCCCATAAGCTGTACTTCTTTCCGAATTCGCTGGGTTGTTTTGTATACACAAACAAAATACATGAGCAAACTGGGCGACATTTCCCTCGCAAAATTACACTAACAAAATATACAGCGGATTCGCCTTATTTATCTTGCTATCACCTTCTATGGATCCACCTTGGTCAAAATAAAGGCGAATTCATATAAGGTGAAGTTGATCAAGCAGATGATTGAACTCGTTTGATGAACATTAAATCAAAATGCTGTGTTTGTTGTAAATCATTCTGTCATTGTGCGTATATTTTGTTAGTGTAAATTTTTGTTTTCGTACTTATAACACCACCCGATATGAATTCGCCTTGTCATTTTGTGTGTAATTTGTTAGTGTACATATTTGTTGTTATACGCTCCACACCACTTGGAATGAATTCGTCTTGGAAAAAGAAACCAATGTACTTTGACAAGTTTGTAATTATCTTTATTTTTATAGCTTGCTCAGAATTAACCCTACAAATTAATGACTTTTTTCGAGAACAGTGTAATTTTTTGGATCTCAAAATCAAAATATTTTTAAAATTTGCAAAATTAAAAATCATTTATTTTTTCTCTTCGTTTTTCGATCCTCACGAATACAATCACAAATTGTAATCTCCTTTTAAAATATCTCTGCGCTAAGAAGATATAAAATCGAGAATTAAGTATTTAAAATTTGTAACCAAACAAAGGAAAAATTTTAAATAATTTATTTACGCCGAAACAAAATTTTTAGTTAAATGACTGAATAGTCCAGAGAGATTAATTGAATAGCACCTCAAAACATGAGACATTATTTTATTGACATTTTTAAAGGCCTTAAAATTAACGTATTTTCGTAACCATACCCGCCGCAATAGTAACGCCCCCCACTCGCAACATAAAACGTCCCAATTCTTTGAAATCGGCATATCGTTCAATGCAAATTGGACGTGTTGTTTCTAACTCTACGAGAGCACACGAGTTATTGCCGAGTACGCGTGGTTTCTTTTTGATAGTTTCACCAGTGCTTTTATGCAATTGCGCTAGCAATTTACTCAGCACTGCCGGTTCGATGAGCGACTGATGGTGAAGGAGTACAGGATAGCCAATTGTAATTGGCACTGTAACGTTGAAAACAAGAATGCGTGCCTGGAAACGAGTCGTTACAGGTATGGGATTTTGTGGGTCGGAAATAATACAGCCAACCGATACGGTGGACATATCTATGCCAGACAATGTCACTGACACTTGATCACCTGCAAAGGCATTTGTCTGCGACATTTCATCGATTTGTATGCCTTTGATTTGAGCTTGCTCGCGACTAGCACCGACCAGTACACGATCGTTGACGCCAAGTACACCCGTCTCGATGCGTCCTGATATACAAAATCCAGAACCAGTTCCTTTGTATATATCCGAAACAGATATACGAAATGGTCGATCGATTGATCTTTCCGGTAATTTAAAATTGTCTATAACGTTTAGTAAATGAGGGCCTTTGTACCACGCTTTCAAAGCGGGAGCCTGTGCCGGATTTGCCAAATTTTCGCCGTTAAGTCCAGAGCAAGGAATAAAGATAACATCCGATTCTTTAAAACCAGCTTGCCTGAGAAAAGTTTTTAGTTTTCCAACGATTTCATCAAAACGCTCTTTCGACCAATCGACCATATCCAGCTTATTAACGACCACACCCAATTGATTAACACCTAATGAACGTACAAGCAATGCGTGTTCTCGGGTTTGTCCGCCTTGCTCGAATCCTGCTTCGAATTCGCCACGCGATGCGTCCACCACCAACAAAGCAACGTCGGCCTGTGTAGCACCAGAAATCATGTTTGGTATAAAGTCTTTATGACCTGGAGCATCCAATAATGTCACTATCTTTGTAGCGGTCTCAATGCGCGAATATCCAACATCCATGGTAATACCTTTTAAATAAATTTTTATTTATTTATTTGTAAAATATATATTTTGTTTTTATTTTATGTATCCTATACACATACCTCTCGACCGTTCTTCACCTGTTTCATCCAGTACCCAGGCGTACATGAAACTTTGCTTGCCCATTTTCTTAGATTCTTGCTCGTGTTTGTGCATTACTCGTTGTGAAACATAGCCGGTATCAACCAATAGATGACCCATTAATGTGCTTTTACCTAACAAATTGTTGAAATCAAAATATTAGTGAATGCTTTCTTAATGCACCAAAATATATGCATATGTATGTATGTATAAATATTCACCAGCATCGACATGCCCGATAACAATCATATGAAAGTGCGCTTTCTGTTCACCCCGCTCCTGGTTGTATAACTTTCGTGCATCACGCTGTGCTTGTTCCTTGGATACCTTTACAGATGCTATACTTTTATTCACATCTTCATCATCAGGCGTATTTCTTCCTGACACAGCTGGTGATGATTGTGGTTGTGGTGAATTTACATCAAAGCCACGACGCACATCTCGTTCACTTAACGGTTGTGCTGTGACTTTTATTGTTGGCGGCGCCTGCACGTAGGAAATGGTTTCCCTCTGAGGAGTGATTAATTTTGAAGCATTAGATGTGGATGCTTGATGTGATGCCTTTTTTGATGTGCTAGCCTCATTTATTGTTTTATACCGTTTAGATTTATTGTCACATTCGTTATTTAGAATATCATCGAGTATTTTTGTTATATCATAACCAAAGTGTATAGAAGTCTCTACAATTCTTCGTTCTGATACCTGTTCTCCCACAACGTTGCGAACTTCATCGATGCAGGAAGTAAGTTTTGCTCGGTCAACATCGTTTAGTGCTGGCAATTGAAAATTGTCAGAATCTCGGCGATCCTTTTCGTATGTGACATCTTCACTCATTTCTTCCTCCTCCTCGATATCTTTGTTATTTTTAATAAAAGCAGACATGCTATGTTGGCCACGCGCCCTATCGTAGAGCCACTGCTGTGCGTCTGTTGGTGAGATGCAGTTATCATCATCAACGGAATGACCATAGACATCATCATAGCCTAAAGTAAATAAAGTTCATAAAATAAATTGAATACATTTGCGAAAGTTAATTTTTTTTAAAACAGAGGTATAACTTACCGTCGTATTCGTCATTGTAGTCCATGGCCCGCACAATTCTGTGTCGCGACATTTTGATGATCGCTTTTTATGTTGCAGACACAGTCACAATTTCACAACTATTACTATGTGTCGAACTCCAGACAATTTTTAAATAAATTTGTGAAATTCTGCCACCACATCGAAAACAAAACTAAATTGCCTAAATGCGAATACATGCAACTAATGTTAAAAAACATGCGAAATGACAGCTGGTAGGGTTGCCAAAGCATTCCAAATGGTCGCATTGAGTTAATTAACATACAGCTTTTTAATTCTCAGTCGACAGTCGTTTATTACCTGTTTCAAATTCTCGCTCGCTTTCTGCTTTTTGTTCTCGCGAGCGAGAGTTAAAGAGTTCTGTTTACTTGGCATTTCAAAAGCATACTTTTTCATATGCAACGTGTCGTCAAATAATAAGGTTCGCGGCAGAATCTTTCTTTGTGAGTGAGGCTAATACAGTATGATAATGCCACGATGACAGAAACTGCTATCAAACTACAAAAATTACCCTTGAGAGCAAGTGAGAGCTCGATTCACGATCGCAGTGGGAAAAAGCATACCCCCGAAAAAACCGGCTGCGTAGTTTGTTTTTGTCTATTCACAAAGCAAAGTTTTGAGACCTCTTTCGTAAATTATTCACAATGATCGACCAAATCGGAGAAAAGTAAATCAGCCATTTGTGGAAACGGGATTGGCACTTTAAGAAATCATCGATTAGCCAACCGCTGATTAAAAGCAACACTACAAGAACAGTGTCAGTCGTTTGTGAATACAGCTGACAATCAGTAAGTCAAATTTTTGTCAACACTTAGAGCAAAATTGATATCAGTTTCTTAAAACACACACAGACTATATGCGGCGAGCACTAGCCGATAGCTAGTGTGACCTCTTATTATGTTCCCATTAAACTGCATTGTCAGTGGCATTTCATTTTCTAATCCAATTCGCATTGAAATCGTTCTCTGAGTCGAATCTTCGCAACAAAAGCGAACGGGGAAATAAATTTTGTCGCAAGTGAAATTATTGAATTTTTTTGTTGAAAATTTAATCAGTGAAAATATTTAAGCAATAATCTTCAATATAAAAATAGTGCTCAAAATTTTCTTTCTAGTTAAAATGTATTCCATTACTTGATTAATGGAATTACATACTTATATCTACAAATATGTATGTTGAAAAAATTACGAGTACATAATTTACACAAAGTGCAAAGAAATACTCCATGAAGTGTTAAAGATAAAGTCCAAGAAGTGAATACATTTGTAGATAGATGAAAGAATGCAATTTTAAAATGCTAATTATATATCACATTTAATGCAAATTGCCAAACCAATAGTATAAAGTTTCCAGTGTATACAGTGTAAGCCATTTTTAAAGAATAAAATCTGCTGTTTGAAAAAGGGCAAAAGTTAGTAAATTTTAATAAGTCTTTAAATTTTACCAAAAAAAAAAAACAAAAAAGGAGAGAAAAGTAATCACTACAAAAATAGCTTAATTAGCATAATCCTTTGCACTAGACGACTCGTCCAATAAAACCGACCACCGGAAACTACTACAGAAGCTACTAGATCCACACTCGAAATCGCGAAAAGTTGTGGAAATAAAATGCAGACAAATAGCAATTCTGGCCGTCAAGGTAAAGAGAAACGCTTCTCTATACACGACGCATTTGAGGAGGAGACAGACGAGGCAATACGCGTTTATGGCTCCACAGTGATTTCAACACCCATGCGTGCCAAACAGCGTTCAACGGACGATGTCTCCATTCGCATACAGGATCCTAAGTAAGTAAATGTTTACACATGCTTACATAGATACGTATGTACATACATAGATATGTACGCTTCTGTTTGTATATTTATTTATGTGTGTTTATATATTTATTTTCTTATTAACTAGTCGATTATGCACCTACATACATATCTGCATACCTACACACATCAAATGTATAACAAAAGTTATGTAGGATGTTTATTTCGAAATAAACCGCCTTACCAGACAACCTAACAAACAAAAAAATGTCTTGCTGAATTCGTTGTACATATGTACATACATACATCCTATGTATGTATATATTTATAATAATTCCAGCCCTATTCCAAAGCCAAATTGGACTTCTCAATTCAACTCCCTGCAATCTCAAGAATACAAATTTCGAAAAAAGGGTTTATTATTGATTTCATGATTTCATGACACTTCAAAGGTAGATCTTAACTAAAAATAAGACTGATTCATATTTTTCGAAGCAGTAATTAAAATTTTTTTTTATTGCTGTACGAACTCTAAAGATTGCACATCAACACGTATGTACGTCTGATTGATTAGCAATTTATTTGCAATTTTAATATCTTGGCTGTCACTTTTAAGCTAACTCACTTATCGACTAATATATGATTTTGTTTTTTAACAAGATAAAAAATTGAAAATGATTGTACGTTTGTTTGAACTGTATATACATATGTAATATGTGTCTTCATATTTAAGGCAAGAAATATATGTATATTTTAATCACTGGGACGGATTAATATATGAGAGCTTTTCTACTACAGCATAAATATATAAAATCACGTTTTAATAAGATATGGCAAGATGCTGAAAATTGGCATTGATTTTTTTATAATTTCTTTTAAATGACGGGGTTACTCATTTTATCTATAAAATAAAATAGGGTAGTCCATATGAATGATTTTTGCAGTTTCAGCTCATCAATCGGTAGCCGTGGTGCACAGAGAAGACTTAAAAAGTTAAAATTATTATTTTTTTTCATCTGATATCCAAAATAGGACAAAAAAGTCAAAAAGACAGAACGTGTTAATTCTAATAAAAAAACTTAGTTGCAATTTTTTTAGACTCCATAGCAGAATCTGTATTTAGCCCCCAGTGCGAGAGTTAAGCCCCCAGTGCGACGGTTAATACGTCTCCAATCGGGAGAAAAATTTCTATGCAACATTTTCGATTATAGTAGTATTGATGAAGTGGTTGAGGGTTAGGAAATGTGATGTAAAAATTGTATTTCTAATCAACATATGTAAATGAATAAGGAATCAGCCATTTTTATTACATAGCTACCGAAGGTACTCGCAACTGTTCCATCAACCAAAGCCATAGATTTACTCTCATTAGCAAGTCATCAGCATGAGTATTTTATGTACATATATCCATTCTATAAATCAAGAATAAAATGTGTGTATGTTTTTTGTTTTGTTTTGCTTTCGAGCGTCGTGCAAAATTATTCGCTTGTAACCATTTGCTATCAATCAGTTGATGGGTCTTTTTAGAATGTCCATCCAATATGCCACGGCACTGCCTCACGTGTTTGCTTATCATCATCATCACCATCATTTTGTAGCTCATGCCAACATCAACGTCATTACGAATAGATGCAAATACATACATATGTACATACATACATAAATATATACATAAGTAGATATCTGTATGTAAATAGCCACTTTAGTTGCAAGTGTCCCCATTCGTTCTGTGGCCATCCGCTGAGTTCAGTCACTTTTACGCTTTTGTAAATGTCATGCTAATGAAAGCAATTGTAGCGAAAAATAGCCACTTAAAAGTACCTACAACTATAAATATGTAAAATATATACATATATAATAAACACAAAAGGAATACAAAAGAAACGCAGAAAATGTGTCAATGATTCGTTAATTGCCGCTGCGATTTTTTTTGTTGCTCGTTTGTTTGCAATTGTTTTGTAAACATTTTCGTTGCTTTGTTCGGGTAGTGCAAAAAAAAAAAAATTCAACGGATAAAATTTAATGCGCTTCATTCTAATCATTTTTTATTTTACTTTATAACTATGTACAAATATACTATTTGATTATTGTCGCATTCAATGAACTGCATTACTAATTTATAGCGATTCTCTATTTGCTACTGTGCTGAATCTATGCACCTATGTATATATGTGTGTATGTATGTATGTATGACGTGCTCCCTGCAGGAATATTTTCTGGAGCCGAAGTGGTGTATAATGGTTAAACATTTTCCGAAAAAAATCGAAAACTGAATATTCGATCTGCAACCATAAAAAATGTTAATATTCCCATACTGTTCTTGTTTTTTTTTTTGGTTGCAGCGTTGATTATGGTAAAGTCCTATAAACCAGGGTATTCAAAATCTTGCCTTCTTCTATTTTCGCCTGGGTGTTCTATGAGAAGGAGTCAATCTCCGTGTTGGTAATACAGTGACGCCGTTCAGTTAATGCAGCGATAGCTGGGTTGTGTGATGTTTTGCCATCTGTTTCAACGATGTAACAGGTTCCTTTACACGCATATAGTGACGAGACTGCATTTATTCTCCTTTGGGTGTCACAAAAAACAATCGCAAGGTAACTTGCATATTTCCAGTAAGAGCATTGGGCCAAATTGAAGAATAAACAAAAAATAAACACTAAAAAAATTGCGATTTACATAAGTCGAGCTGTTGGTCTCCTCTATCGTTCGTCTTAAGAATTTAGTTACATTTTTAGTATGTTATTTGATAAGCAGTATGTTTAATGCTATACATTTATCTGTACCTCATTTATAAAATCACGCAGCTCCTTCTTGTTGTTGTTGTTGTTGTTGTTGTAGCGGCTAGCTACCTTCTGTTAGGCTCAGATTCACCCATGGTCGTTGGCGTCAAACTCATGTAGGTAGATACCCAGGAAGCGCGCTGTTTCGACAGGGTCGGGTGTTAGATGAGTAGGTTTGAGAGAGCTTGTGAATAGGTGATTGATATCGTGCGGAGAGTCTCCACATGACGGACAGGTGTTTCCAGTGAATGTCGTTCAAGGCTAGTCAGAACATCGTCGGATGCATTGGCTTGAAGTTTGAATTGGCATATTTGCATATTGGGTATTTCTGGAAAGAATTCCGCGAATGTTTTCGCTTTTACTAAGCACACGCTTTGAACCTTTAGTTACATTCTTCCCTAAGCATTGAATTTATTTGTTTAAGAGCCTCGTTTGGTTAGAGATTTTCTCTTAGTGTATTTTCTGAATGAGCTCTCATTAACATCATCTGGCGTTGCGGAGCAGTACTGCCAGATATATTTTGTTAAAAATCTGTAAAGCGGGGCTGAAATATTCAAAAAGCATAAAAAGTTCACTGAAATTAGTAACAAAATTTTTTTTTCGATTTCAAAATGGATCTATTTTTAAATATCTAAACATATATTTTTTTGATATTTAACATCTAGGCTCATACCACAAATTGAAAGGGAAGCTCGATCAAACATCGAACAACATAACATTGTAGTCAAATTAAAAATTTGAATGGAAGCGATGCATTTAAGTTAAATAGTAACCACAATTCGTTCAGTATTTGATAATATAACAAATAAATAAATTTGGGGCACGTAAGGATGTAAATACATTTTTTCTATAATTTCTCCATTTGATATTCGATTTTTATGAAATATAAATAGTAACGATGCTACATTATATAAGTAAGTATTATTTTGGTTAAAATTGTAAGTATGTATGATTTTTCATGGAGCTTATTTTTGTAATAATGTGTCTTAAATACAGGGTTTTTGTTTTTTTTAGAAAAAGCTTGTATAAAAATTGAGTTTGGCAGTTGAAACGAGTATGCCTTTGGTTAATGCCATTACAGCTATATAAGGGTGGCGATTTTTTTTTTTGGTAAGAGTTTATACCCGAAGGGTAAGAGTTTAAACCCGAATTTCGCATTTAAATTTTTTTATGATACGCTCTAATGTATGTACATACTTATGCAGTATATATGCACTGATTTGGCATTAAACATAAAAAAAAGATAATACAACCGCAATTTTTAAAATAACCTTTTTAGGTCTTAATAACGGGGTTTTCAATATGGACGCTATAAAAGTAGACCGATAGTGACAGCAAACGACGCCATACTTTTCCCCGCTCTTTTGATATTTCTCTTCAGTAAGCTTTGCCATTTCATCATGGAAAGATACGAGTATACGATCCAACAACGAGTCGAAATTATTAAAATTTACTACCGGAATTCGGAGTCAATGGCCTCAACTTTAAGAGCGCTACGTCCTGTTTATGGTCGTCGTAATGTCTGGCTGAATGGCTTCGTCAATAAGCAAAGTATGTGTTATTGGACAGGCAGCAATCCACACGTACTCCATGAGTCAACATTGCATCCCGAAAAAATTACGCTTTGGTGCGGTTTATGGGCCGGCGGCGTCATTGGGCCGTACTTCCTCCGTGACGATCAATACCGGCACGTTACTGTGAATGGGAGTCGCTACCGCTCAATGATAATCGAATATTTTTGGCCCGAATTGGATGATACGTATGGACTTGGACAATATGTGGTTCCAACAGGACGGCGCCACATGCCGCACAGCGAATGTCATAATCGATTTATTGAAAACCAAGTATGTATGGTGAACGTGTTATCTCACGAAATGGTCCAGTCAATTGGCCGCCTCGGTCGTGGGATTTGACGCCGTTAGACTATTTCCTGTGTGGCTACGTCAAGTCTATGGTCTATGCCAAACCGTTTTTGTTTTATTTAAAAAAACTTTTGTAGCATTCCTATTGAAAAACCCTGTACTACAGCTAAATCAATAACCTGAATCCATTCCATGCTCTTTGCATGTATCCTTTATTTTGGATCTTTAAAATTTCGGATAGAAGGGCTAGCCTACTTACTGCTCGTGATCTGAACTACTTTCTATGCCATTTAAACCCAACCTTCTGCAATAGGTTAGGTTTGCCATGCTTTTGGAGAAAATTTTCTTGACTCTCTCAATCCGTTCACATCTAACACCTGCATGCAAACACAGCGCGATTTCTGGATTTAGAATATATGTAATATGTTACTACTTAAACTAAAAACGGGTAATGGAAATTATTAGGCTGCACATTTATTCAATAAAATTCTGATAAAAAAAGTAAAATTCGCGTACTTTGCACATCTTTGAATTGATTTTGCTAAGGTGCATATGGAGTGCAAATTGGTAAAGCGAAAAACTGTATCAATGCCCTACCAATGGCCAAATGTGGCAGGTATTAGAAAAAGAGGCAGGTCACATCAAAAATAAAATCTATAATATAAGCTATATGTATGATACATTTCAGTTTTAATGGAAAATACATATGTAAATATTTAATTAAGATGTGATTGTTGGTCGATTTTCTGGTCATAGCCTATTCAACAAGTATATATGTATGTATGTAGTTTATTTAAATAACCTTACTTTTTATCAATTGAATTATTTGCAATTTGCCGTTTATTTTTTTATTAAATTGCTATTCAGCATTTCATTTTATTTCATTTAATTGAGTAAACGGCGTACCCATACACCATTATATTTAGATTTCTTAGAACTATACAAATGTGCATAGTTTTGTACATTGAACTGTTCCATTACTCAACTTGGCTTCCAATTAGTATTTGTGTGTTCAATCAAGGTAAAGTTTATAGTAGATCTTGCTTCACAGTATTTAAAAAAAGATCATTTAATAGCGGATTTTTTTTTGTGATACACAACACAAGATTCAAATACTTACGAGCGGAGACATAACTGCTACAAGAAATATCACACAAAAAAACTATTTATTGTACAAATCAAATATTATTATACTTACGTAATAGTTATTTTTAATTAATAACACCTTTTGCTTCCCTATAAGTGTTAGGTTAGGTTGGGTTAGAGCGGCTGCAACCATGCAAGTCCACGGATGCGCACGTGGGCTGACAAAGCCCGTTGTGATACCGCTGGTGGGAGCCATACGCTTTCTTCTTCCCTCCCTTAGAAGGTGAACCACCGTGTGCGCCTTACGTAGCACATAAGATCGGGAATACTAGCCGAGCTCAGGTCGGCCCAACAGTTAGAAAATACCCATTTGGGAATTAGTTTCGAGTCTTGGACAGGGCGGGACAGTGGCAGAGATATTGTTCGATGCTCTCCACTTCCTCTTAGTCCCTGCAGCTTCGGCAGAAATCGTTTGTTATGGATCCCAATCTCTTCCCGTTTGTGCCCATAAGACAGTTTTCGGTTATTACCCCAACCATTAGTTTCAGAGAAGGTCGATCCAGGCGAATCAGCGCTTTGGATCGCTTTACGTCAATCTTTGGCCAAACTTGTGTGGTAATCCGACAGGTGAGTTCCATAACCCCTATAAGTGTTATCTGTAATATAATAAAACTCTAGATAAGTCGTGTCTGTACATTGCAAATTTCTTTAAAAAAATGACCGAAGAGGATTCAGGGAGGGGAATATAATACATTTGAACCGTTTTTAGAATTTTGTCTGCGTGCTTGCCTGTTTGGAATCACTGATCTTCGAAACTATTGGATGGATGAATGGGAGTTCAGAAGTGTTATCTTGCTAGGTTATCGCATAAAAACTGCCCAATATAGGTGAAAAATCCATTTTCTGATAGTAATACTTTCCACAATCTTCCAAAAATTAACTACTCCTAAGTCTCGTTTCAAATTATCTTAATTTCTACTTTTTGAATTTTGAAACACAGTCGTAACTTCGCTTGTCGACTCTCACACCTGCTCACTAAGACCACTTCGCTGCAAACTGGAATTTGCGAACGCTGGGAGCACATTTCTCTATCGCTATGTACCCCTACTGAAGAAGTCATTGGCTTTCAGCATCCATGAAAAAATAATTGGTACGATGAGGAATGCTGCGCCGCTAAGAAAAGTAAAGATACTACCTACAGGGGCACGCTGCGATCGGGCGCAACGAGAGCTGTATTTAAGAATGATGTGTAAGAACGCTAGCGGAAGTTAAGAAAGGAATAGAGGCGCATTATTCGCAGACAGATGGAAGAGGCCGAAATACGCGAGAGTGAAGAGCTTGAGATGCTAGCCGACAGGAAAAGCGCCCCTAAAAGTTTACCAAAAGGTACGGCGACTTACGGAAGGTCTTAAGACCGGGGCGAATTCCTGTGAGAAGAAGAGCGGCGACCTGCTGGCTGGTTAACATTAACATCCCGTCACCCGACCTCGATGAAGTTCGGATAATAATAAATCGGCTAAGGAACAACAAAGCCGCTGGCGCTGATGGATTGACAACTGAGCTATTCAAGAGTGGGGGCGAAGAGCTGGTAAGCTGCAGGCAACAGCTTATTTCCAGCATGCTCGCCGATTAGGATTTAAGTATGCTCTGCCCAATCCACAAGGAGGGCGATCAGGTAATATGCGTCAATTACCGCGGGATCAGCCTGATTAACATTTCGTTTAAGCTTCTATCGAGCGTATTGTGTGAAAGACTGAAGCGAAAAGATTGAACCTTAGCAGTGTGGCTTTAAAGCCTGTAAATCTACCATCGATCAAACATTCACGGTACGCCAAATCTTGGAAAAGACCCGAGAAAAAAGAATAAACACACACCATCTCTTCGACAGCACGAGAAAAACTTGCCTATATGCCGCGATGTCTGAATTTAATATTCCTGCAAATCTAAAATGGCTATGTAAAATGACGCTGAGCAACACCACCAGCTCAGCCAGAATTGGAAAGGAGCTCTTTCAGTCGTTTGAAACCAAACGAGGTTTCAGACAGGGTAATTCCCTATAGTGCGACTGCTTTAACCTTATGTTCAAAAAGATAATTCCACCTCCAAAATTAAGACGTCCACAACATTGCTTTCAACAGCCGCGCCGTTAGTTGTGCCTTTTCCAAGCTTGATAAAGGAGCGAAGCGAATTGGTCTGGTGGTGAACGAGATTAAAACGAAGTATATATCTTCTGTCAGTAATCGACGCAGTATCCGCCGGTAGTACGTTGGAAAGACTAGGTAAATAATGACTTGGCATCTTCAGTCGATGCCAGTTAGCAAAACAGAGGCGCGACTGGCACGCCACGTTGAGATCGGCCAAAATCGCCTAGGGGGTTATACCCCTACCTAAGAAGAAGAAGATTTAAAAACCTTATCATATTTCTGTTACATCTTTCTATTATTTAAAAGTCAGTTTCGAGCTCTCCCTCAACTAGTGCAGTTTGTCTTGAAACTAAAAAGACCGAATGTTACTGATTTTAAGAAGACACTTCGGCAGCATTCCTGCGGTAAAAAAAAAATCGTACGTTAACTGATTCGCCAAAATATTCGAAAACTTGCCAAACCAAGCTGCAAATTATAAAATTTATATAGGGAACTACTTTAGACTCAATCAATATTCATAACTTTAACGATACTCTTAGAATGTTTACATAACTTTGCAATCCAAACAGTGTCAATTTGTAGCTATTGACTTAAAGTATAATATTATTGTTGATTTGTATATGTATGTGTAAATACATGTTTGCATCTACTTAAATAGTAGTGTGTTAATTATTCATTAGCGAATATTGGTGATATTTATTGAATATGATTACAAATATACATATTAAACATGTGTTAATCCATTTAAATTGCTAAACAAATATTTTGAGTAAACAAACTTTGTAAATATGAATTAAGTCGTTTACAAATAAGTTCAATTCACATTGCAAATAAACAACGCAGACCGCATCGGTGACCAACAACAAATAGACAACAACAAACGGACAAACAACCTGTGATAATATTAAGCTCTAACTCAATTAATGTTCAATGAAATGTCAATCGCTTGAGAAATGAAATAAATTGATGAGTTTCCTATCGCATATGGAGGTATGTGGGTAGGTGTGTGGGCTAGGGTAATCGGTCATATCTCTGTACATATACCCATGAAGAAAATAAAGGAGAATCAAAATTTTTAATAGTACCAAATTTTATATAATATTTACCAACGTACTTTAAGAAGAAAGAAATGCCAAAATATTAAGCGAACTCATCGTGCTTTCGAGGATTTTTGCTGACGTTTTTTTCACACAAATTTAGTTCTATTTTCGCAGCAAAAAATAAAACTCAAGAAATAATGAATAATAATAATTTTTTTTTTTAAACAAGTTATAACCTTTACGATCCATTTAAAAAATACTCATAGCTTATGGTACAATATAAATACATCTGCGTATTGCAGAATTCCATAACTTAACACTCGGATATACAAACCCAACCCTGAATGAATACAAAATACTTATCGATTAACCAACTAGCATGTGAAACGGCAATAAATCCTTGTACATTGAAATGTCAGACCAAAATGCATCAAAATATAATATTACATGACAAATCACAAATGAGAATGAATATAAGAACTACCGAGATTGAAATAAAACTTAAATATATACAGGGTGTACCGTGCCGCGACTAGCGCGTTAAACTTATACTGGTAGAGTGAGTGTATCATTTCCGGCAATATTAATCAATATTGGCTTTAGTAAAACTCCTAACATTTTTCAGTTACCGCACTTTAAAAAAAATCTTGAAATTGCTATTTTGTTTTTTTGCAGTCATATCGGCACATTGGTAAATTCCCGGAGGAATATTTGAAGGCAAGAATTTTTAGTGTAATATGCAACAACACTCCAGTACATTTTTGTTTCACAACTTTTGTCCCAACATTCAATGGGGATATTTTTATCAATGTTTGAATTTAGTAGAAAATACTGATAGGATAGGAATATTTACATTAAAAAAATTCGTCAACGTCATTTTGTTGATAGGGCTGTAAAACTGGGAATCAAAATGGCAATTTTAAGATTTTTTTGAAAGTGCGATAAGTCAAAAATGTTAGGAGTTTTACTAAAGCAAATATAGATTAATTGTGCCGGAAATATTACACTCTACCTGTATAATATTGTCGGAAATGTTCCACTACCGCTTGTATAAGTTTGACGTGCTATTCACGGGATACCCTGTATGGATTGCCATTGAAATGTTGACAGATGGCAACACTAATATGAGTATGCCAAATTTGGCATAGTTATCGTAAAGTTACAAAATTAGAGTGCTAAACGTATGTACATGCAACGTTTTGTTGATACATAAATCATGGTCAAAAAATGGAATTAAATCGGGAACAAGTCTAATTTTATTGAACTCGAGGCCAGTTTTTTTTATGAGAGAATAATGTGAGAAAACAACGATTTTTTAAAGTGCTAGATGTGAAAGCTACTATTTTGGAGATTACCACTTCCCCTTATCAGACTTCTTTTTTCTAGACTTTACCAAATTTTGAACCATGGTACACGGAGATGCTATGCGAGCTTCTATCACTTAGAAAAGTCGTTTTATTTTTTAAATTATTGCCTAATAAAAAAAAAATTAAAACAGAAAACAAAAAACTGCTCTCGAGCTTAATAAAATTACATTTGTTTCTAATATACATATAAGGCCAAAAATAATATAATATTAGTCCGCGCACATTTTCATTCACACAAAAGCAGTGTGGCGAGCAACTCACAACGACTTTTACTAAGATTTTTTGAAACTCAAAATTTCTGTGTGATATTCGACAGGCCATGTTCTCCAACTTTGACCACAAACTGTAGTCCAATGGATTCAAAACTGGACTTCCAGACGGCCAATCATCTTCTGCTAAGAAACCAGGAATACTGATTTTAAGCCACTACTCGATGGTTTTCCCAATGAGTGCTGAAGCAGAATCTTGCTGGAAGATCCAATGCTCTCCATTGAAGAGAGTATAACTTAGCTGCTTTATCATATCTTCTAAAAAATCCCGCTAGTACACCTTTGTCCCAGTTTTAACCCTTTTTTCATAGAAGTAAAAAAGTTTCGCACCTTTACAAGAGGCTCTCCACCAAATCATTACAGCAGCTGAATGGTAACAACCTTGAACCCTTGGAATAATATTTTTTGTGTGTTTGGCAGTTTTTGCGTATATTTTGTCGTTCTGCTTGTTAAAAACTTCTTCAACAGTGAACATTCTCTCATCTGTCAAAAAGGAGATACTTTCATGGCCGTTGACCGCGTGCCACTGAAGAAGCCGCTTTCCTCTATTGAGCCTTATTTGCTTCAAGCGCGTTGTCAGAAGATAGCTAATCAGTTGACCGACGGTAGGCTTTGATGTGGAGATCATCGAATAAGTCTTGAAATTAATCTGGTCGATATATCCATTTCCCTTGATATAATTTTCTGTTTTCCGCGAATGCGTTCGCGTATAGTTTTTATGGTTAAATTGGTTCGAACCACGCGAGCACGACCATTTATCTTTCTGTCATCAACTGTAGACGATCAATAGTGCGGTAAACAAATATTCTCGCAATATTAATTTTTTTGAGATGCTCATAAATTTCACTTGCATGTTTTCCACACTTATGTAAAGCAATCATCGCAATACGATTTCCTTTAGCTCCACATTCCTTTGTTAATAAGTGAAAGCAAATACTGAACTTATTATTTTGATATTTGAGTAGGCAAATTATAATAAAAATATCGTTCCTTTTTTCTACCAATTTGTCCTCGCTTTATTCATTGTAAACTTTGCAACAGAATTTATGTCGAGACTAATGCTTAAAACACAATACCGGCGAACGGTGAATTTTTCGTCGGGAACGTTCGCTGTCAAAAATAGAACACACTGACATACGAGTATATGAGAATGCACACAACCAAAGTGAACAACGACTTTCGTCCGACGAACATTCGTTGCGATAGAGTTATTTCTATTGCCGTCGCTGGCCATATATGTTAAATATACAAAGGGGTTTTAAATCGAAATATTTTAATCTCAGCACAAAATATTATTCTCAATTTTATTTTATTGCGGCTTGTCATATTTAGCTATTTTCGTTGTCGCCGGAATTGTGATTTACTGCGGAATTTTTGGGCGAACGTTGCCGACGTCGTCGCTCAACTGAGCGAAAATTCGCCCTTCGTCGGTATTGTGTTTCAAGTATAAGTGTTCAGGCTTTTAATTTGAATAATTTGGATTCGCTTATGTTCTTATTATTAATTTCGCAGTCTGCTTTCCTTTAGTGAGGTGTTAAGTTTTTTTTAATAAACGAATAAATAATTATAGCTCCTTTTTATTTTCAAATCAGGAAATTTTTCGATAAAAACTATTTGAACAGACATTCCTAGTTATTATTATAACACAACACTTAAGTAGCAACTCCCGTATGCACAAAAGAATTTAAATAGTTTGCTTTAACTCTTAAAATTCATTCCACTCCACTGACGTGGAAAATAACTCACGAAAGTTCAAGTTCTTTTAGTCTTACGAAATCACATACGCACGGAATTAAACCGTTAAAATGCCAACACCCTTTTACGTCGAACTTCCGATGGTTGTCGTGTACTTTCTTGAACCTAAGAAAAAGAACTTTCAACGGAAATAAATATAAAAGGTTACGATTTTGCACCTACACGCAAATACAACATTCAAGCACCTGTGGCATTGTACCGTTAGTCGCATTATAGTTATAATACATTTTTTACACATGTGCGTTTATTTGGTGTTTTCGGCTTAGTCAAACATTTTTACATTTTATTATTTGCCGACTAGGGTTATGTATTAAATTGCCTATATTATTTACTCACTCTAAATTATTAATGAACGTTTCATTTTCCTCTTTATTTTTACTTTGTTGATTTATTTATTTATTCTCCCCACTCATTCTCAGTTTTGAATGGTTTATTTAGTTGGTTTAATGCACATTGCGCACTTTTATGACTTCGCGTTCATTTGTGCCCCACTCTCCGCTCTCCGCCCTCCTTTAATCTGCTCATTCATCAATTGCCTTGGTTATTTGCGGTAAACTGTTATAAAATTGTGTAGTTTTGTAATTAATATGAAATTACGCAGCGT
Organism: Anomoia purmunda; assembly: GCA_951828415.1. NCBI lineage: Eukaryota > Metazoa > Arthropoda > Insecta > Diptera > Tephritidae > Anomoia > Anomoia purmunda. The sequence goes on from OX639996.1 coordinate 16,346,503, forward strand.
TGTCTTGACGAATGAGTTGCCATCTCCGTTTCACCTTTTGTCGTCATTTAAATCAATTGCATAATTGGTTTTTGTTTTTTTACCCCTTAGGGAAATTAGCTAATTTTGAAAATGAAAAGCTGTAGTAAATCATCTGGCAAAGCAATAAAAACTTTTGCCCCTTGTATTCTAACTAAATTAGAGATTATTATACTTTATTTCGGAAATTATTCTAATTTTTTCACAAACTGTGAAAATATGTATACAAAATACGTCTGGGCAATTCCATGCTAAATCGACCAATAGTTGGAATCGACCACTTTGGATGAAATTTCGTCACAAAAACATTTAGATTCATTTTAGAAGTTATTTAGAGCTACGAAAAATATACATATATCGGTATTTTAAAGAAAACATTTTTGAAAAAGTGCAAAATTTATAATTTTTCAAAATTAAAAAAAAAATTAAACTAAAATTTTTTTTTGCGTCAATTTATTTTATACCTTTGCATATTCGAATATTTACAAAAAAATTTTTTAATGAATTTTTGCATTTGTTATTTTGCATTTTATATTCTTTCGCTTTCGATTTGACTGAAATTTCGTCAGAAGTTTTTTCATCATAGCTTTAGTTTCCAGCTCTCAAGAAAAATCTCCAGAAATATTTTGATTTTTTCAAGTGATACGAAATTGAAAATGTCATTATTTTTCCAATTCTTAAAGTTTATTTTATTACGAGTAATATCTGGAAAACTATTATAATGGGAAAACAAGGATGTGTTTTAAAGAGAGGTGTTTGAAAAGAGTGCAAAATTTATAATTTTCCAAAATTAATAATAATTAAATTAACCAAAATTTTTTTGGGGTAAATTTTTTTATATAAAGTAGCTTAAAAGATCGGAACATTTTCTATAACACGTTTTTATGAATTTTTGCATTTTGAAATCACAAAAGTTTTTTCTTTCTCCTTAATTTAATACTTATTGCACAAAATTGTAAAATTGAATTTTAATTTGATACTATTTTATTAAGAGATAGCAAAAGAAATTTTTTTTCTCCAAAATTCAAAAACTAAATCTTACAAAACACAAAATTGTAAGATTTTTGAAAGATTTTTGAAATTTGAGGTATTTATTAAAAAAAATTGAGCCGGTAAAAATGAAATGAAAATACATACATCATTGTATACCCAGTCGATAGAAATAGTTTTTGATAAATTTTCAAAACTTCAAAATTTTTAGATGTAGAATGTTTTTGTAAGATATTTTTTCCAACCCCCAGAAATGCAAGAAGTTTTTACTTGAAAATAAGGAAAACTGGAACAGTTTAAAAATAGAAAAATTTTTAACTTTGCATAACTTTTGGAATCAAATTTTTTTCTAATTGGTTTTTTTCCTTCTTTAAAACGAATCTAAGTAGTTTTTACTTGAAAATGTGGAAAACCGAAAAACTAGAGAAAATATAAAAATTTTGAGCTTTGCATAACTTTTGGAATACATTTTTAAAATTTGTTTCAATTGGTAGAACTTCGTTATAGGATGAAAGTAAACTTCTGACCAAGTTTCATCCAAACCGAAAGGAATCGATTCCAACCGTTACTAAATTTGGCATGGAATTACCCGTGTATATATCGAAATTTGGATTAACAAACAAAAAATAAGCAAAATTGTTATTGTCTAAGCCCTCTGCTAAGTGATATCTTTTCAATTTCAAGATATTAAATACTCGGCGTTTATGTAGTATTTTTGTATCCATTTATATGAGCTGAATTTCTTTTGTTATCTTATCAATGAAACTGCTACTTTTGGTTGTCAACAATTTTGCTCTTAATCCTCTTCCACGAAATACGAGTAAAATGGAGATTCCAAAAGATTTTGCAAACATCATGTGATCAGAGTGTGGATATTTCATTCGACCTAATCATAATCCAAAATTTTATCGCATAAACTTCCAACTACACTCCGTTGCAAATTATAAGCACACCATGTATGTATATACAAATTTTCTTTAATCTGTTTTTCTTTCATTTAATTTCCGATAATTTTTTATTAAAATACAGTTCATTTTCTAACAAAAACCATATAAACCCAAGTTTTAAATTTTATACAAAGTTTATAATAATTAAGCAAATGTCCATCAAAAAACTACAAACTTCAAAACAATTTAGAAAATTTGGAAATTTGCGAGCTTAAAATGCAAGTTTCTAGTAACGAGGAATTACCATTGATTTTTGAGAATTTTTCTTCCCGAAAATGTATCCATATAAAAATGAATTTGGTTTAATAATTTTATAGAAACAAATGCGATAGGAAAAATTTACAAAAATCAACGGTAAATACCAAAGACCACTTTGACTTTTTTTTGAAGAAGCTGCCCAATCAAGTTTTAAAATGGCAATTAAAAATAAAAGTTGACAAATGTTCGGCCAAACTGCGGGATTTTTTTGTACCGAAGCCGAATCGGAACCGAATCAGACTTTCAGTCGTTCTCTAGAAAATTAGACCATATTCATAGATTACATAAGGAGGTTAAATTTAATTCGATTAAAAAAAACGTTATAAGTTTAAAATTATTTATAAATACCTCGTTTGGAATTGCGTTGTAAAATAATTTTTTATTTATTTTTTTTTGGAAAATGTTAACCCATTCACAGCTTCACAAAGCATTACATATACTTTTGAGAAGTATAAAAATGATTTGGAGAGATCACTAAAATTTGTAATGTAATGGAAATTCATTCACCGAAAATTTTTTCTAAGGGTCATCTTAGACAAATCGATCTACATAAGTAAAAGAAAACATACAGAAAATAAAATAATGTTTGAAAAAGCGATATCTAGTTTCAAGGGATGCTTTTTTGGCTTGTTTTCAGGGGCTACATTAATCCTATTCAGATTTTTTTCTAAGACAACCACTAAAGTTGGATTGCGGGAAAAATGTTCTATAAAATTTTAACCTTTTAGTGAGGATACAGAGTTATTTATTTATTTATTTATTTAGTATTAATAATCCAGACGGTAATTACATTTCCCGCAGATTACTAAGAGTTAAGAGTTGAGTAAAGATTTGAAAGATTTAAAAATAATTAGATTTGCTTTTTATACTTAGCAAAAAAGTATTTAAGTATTTTATGCAGTTACAACAACAATATACATATATACTAATTTCTTTGTTGCTTTAATGTAAAATAAATAGCGTTATATAAAACGACAGGTGCGCAATAAAAAGGAGAATCGTGATATGCACGTTAAATGTGGCAAAAATATTTTTCCAGCAGTGATCGTCCCACAGCTCCATACTTATTTCTGACAAAAAACCACAGTAGCTATTTAAAAATCACATCTCACTCAGAGGCGGCATAAAACCGTAGGTTCCTCTATTTTTGTCAGAAACCATCAAGGCGTAAACAACAAATCGTAGGAGAAGCTTGAGCTATCACTTAACCAAAACGCGTTCGCCCCAATATATGTATGTACATACATATGTATTTATATACATACTTAAGTACATATGTAGTATATGTATATACTTATAGTACCACCGGATGAAACATTATACCGAATTTGGCAGCACGCCCTTAATGTAGTCATCATATCCTTCTGGGTATAATTTATGCGTACTTTTTCGTATATATGTTAATATTTTTGAAAAAGCTATTGAAATATGAACACAAGTAGACACTTGTACCATGCTTTACATACATGCTTTACATACATACATATGAAAGGAAATGCAAATAAATCAATAAGACATACATACATACATACATACCGGGTGTACCATCAGTGCCTCTGCTATGATAATGTGGAATAACTTTTAAAATAACCAATAGATTGCAAATAATGGGATGTTTTTATTTATTTCAATCTTCGACAACTATTATGGACTACTTTTTAAAAGAAAACATCAAATAAATGACCACCGCAAACTCTGCTCTTTTTCCGGCATTTTCCATCACTTCTTCGAGCATCTCTTTACTCTTTAAATACCCCCACAAAAAGAAGTCCGGGTGGTTAATTCGGAGGATTTTGGTTGCCAGTCAATATCGCCTATTTTTTATAACACACGTCTAGGGAATTTTTGTTGCAAAAACTACATTGTTTGGGTTGCTGTGTGGCTTGCCGCCCTGACTTCTTGAAACCAGAAGTCAGTTGAATCTTTTTTCACGAATTTTTGGGCACACAAAATATGCCAACAACCACCAATACCAGGATGTTTTATATCTCAAATATGGTAATTTTGTTTATTCACATCGCCAGAGCAGTCTTGCCATTGTGCGACTAAAGGCGCAAATTTACCATTTCTAAGCGCCAATACCCTTTGACCCGACTTTTTTTTGAAAATTTGTATCTTTTTGCTATTTTCCAAAATTATCTACGACTTTTGTCCCTTTTGCAAAACTGTTTTTTATTAAATGTTAATCGAACCATACCATTAAAGAATATTTCCCACGGTAAAGACGAAAAAATTCAACACTTAATGGATTTTTCTTCGCTCGAAAAAAATGTTGCCTCTTTTATTGTAACATTTTCATTAGGTCGTTTTGCAAAATAAATACATATATTTGTAGAAAATGTTACACTTTTGATGGGTGTGAAAGCAATATTTTGAGAAATGACCACAGAACACTATGAAAGGGCAGAGCAAAAAGGGACAGCGCAATATTTTTTTCGAGAAAAGAAAACGCTCTTTTAAATGAAATACAACACCTGCAATGGAGTTAGAGCGTACCACGGAGTATTGCTTTGACTGAAAAAATATTTTCGAAGCCATCCCCATTAAAAAAAAAAAAACCAAAACACACAGAGCGAAAATACCACCAAAATGCCCTATAAATTAGAGCAAAATTTAGTGGATTTCGCTATGATTTTTTTTTCAATAAGAAGCCCTTCCTATTATGACTGGTTATGTCTTTTAAATAAAATAAAGAAAGTAATCTGTAAAATTAAAATGAAAACATTTCAATAAGATCAAGAAGATAAGCTATAAAATTAAGATGAAAACCTCTACAGAAAAATTAAGAAGGGAATCTTGATTTTAAATAAATAGAATCTCTCTCCTCATAATTTTAATAAGCAGATGATCTTATTAATTTGTAATTATTGCCACCTAAAGTTTTTTTAAATTAGATTCTAGATAATTATGATAATCGTCACTACCGACTTTATTTTTCAAAACATTTATTGAAAACATATTTTATTTTTGAAGTTTTTGAAACTTAATTTATTGAAAACTTTAGAACATTAAAACTATTGATTTCATTTTGAAAATACAAAAATTCAAAGAAAAATATTCATAATGTTAAAACGTTAAAAGCAAAATTTTAATTAAAAAGGCCTTTTTTTTTAATAAAAAGTGTTCCTTATATTCAATAAGATGAAAGTAAAAATGACAATGATTAATTTCCTTTATAACAAGCAGATTTCTTCTTACAGTTGCATATTTTTGAACAAAATTTCATAAAAATTATTAAACAAAAGGTTAGCTCCTTGTTTTCAGCCGTTTCACTTTTCAATAGAATTTAAAAGAAATTCGAAATAAAATTAACAAGATGTTCTAACTCAAATTTCTTCAATACTGCCTCTCGCTCTCCTTAGCTCAGAAACTTTTTTATACTTATGTTGATCTTTTTAATTATAGGTGAACTTTTTAGCTCTGTACAAGTCGGCTAAAAGTTGATACTTATAATTTTATGATCTCTGCACTCAATTTCTTTACAAATAAAGAATTGCATACTTGGAAACCGGATAACAATTTAATTGACATATATAACTATCAAGTAAATTTTCAACCGTTATTGGCAATAAATATAAATCAGTTGTGATATATGCCATACATATATGTATAATAAGTATTTATATAAAATATTTTTGAAATTTGCACATATGTTTACTTATAAATCAAATATGTTGTGGAAACATATCTTTTGGTTTGAATAGGAAAACTTTTTATTGTATTTACAATATATTACAGTTAAAGCCTCAGATTAATTCTCTTATTAGTATAGAAAAGCAAAAAAGATTTGGTGACCCTTTTTGTCTTCGATTACTCCTTTTTCGCGACTTTCTGGAAATTCTCAACGGCAACACTGCGCCAGAGAGGGTGAAATGCGCCTCGTCGGTCATTCCAAAAGTCCGCCATAGTTCCAAAATTCTGCCGATTGCTTTACCGTTTTCTATACGACGAAACGGGGCATAATTAAAATTGCACTACTTTGAAGTTTGCAAAGCGTATGTATCTAAGAAAGTAAATCAGTTGAGAAATAGCGAAGTTATTCAATGGTTACAAACCGCAGGGACAGATGGCGCACCCTGTACATATGAAAGGAAATGAAAATTAATCAATAATAGTAATTTTATCGCAAGGTCTTCATAGTATACTGTAAATTTGTATATTAACTATCGCTGACCGAACTGACAACAGAAGTACGAGCATAATTCTAGCTATGAATATTAAAACCGAATGCAAAATTTCTTTTTCTTACCAATAGTCGCATCTACAAGTTGTGATTACATAGATAGTATGTATATCCGGGCAAGTAAAATTTATACAATGAGGAGGAAAATAATAAAAAGAGCAACTAAGGTTTAGTTTCTTTTTGGTTTTAAAGTAAAAGCTCAAATGTACAGAAGCAGACGAATAGCCGCGTAGAATATATGTATGTACGTCAATCGAGCAGCGATTAAGTAGGCAGACAGTGTTAGCTAAATATACATACATACATACATACATCTGTATACAATGTAAGTGCTTGTGTGTTAGGTGGTGGAGCGTGCCAAGACGCCGCCACTAGACATCCGATATGGAACGTGCGGTGATTTAAACTTATACGAGTAATACTTATGAAAACATTTATGTATACTTGTGTCTAAAATTTAAAAAAAAAAGTACTTATTCTATTCAAGCACTGTAGGGCAATCCAGCGATTTGTGGGAGCTGAGAAAGTTCTTGAAGTTTTGAAGATACCCTGCCGGAAATGAATATAACTTAAAATTAGATTTAAACTGCTTTTCAAACAGCTGAAGGTGACGATTTGCGTTTTTTGCGACTAATTCTTTTTGTTCGGCGAAGATCACATTCTGAACAACTATGCCCTGCAAAAATTCGATGACATACGCAAAGTTGTTTAACTCTAACAAATACAAACATAATTTATGTGAACATTTTCGCATTAAACAATCACACACAATGGGACATAAGGAAAGAAACGGTAAAAATGTCCCTATTCTTTAAAGAATTTTACCAAAAATATGCGGAAACTAAGAGTCATAGCTTTAGGAGAATATAACCAGTACATTTCTTGCAGGGCGGTAACCTCTGCATGAGATCTTTACCAAATATTATCTAACTACGTTTCAACCACAAACTAGTCAAAGGATATATTTTGAATACAGTTAAACCAGCTGGTAGTTAGTTTGTTGGCTGGGAGTGCCTCTTAATTCCATCATGTCACTCATTCCTTAATCAGATCAGCTAGAAAATTTTGAATACAATCCGGTTAGATTTTACCTAGATACACACCAACAGGTCGTATTAAAAAAATACAGCTGAAATCTTTGAACAGCTGCTTAACGAAACTAATATGAGTTTAAAAGTCAGAGAGAACTCTTTTTTATTACCATGGGTCATTTGTTGTCCTAAAAAGAAAAATTGCTGAGGAGCACATCTAGATTTTACTTATTTAATATTAGCAAAAGGTCTTCAATCACTTAAGCGACATCTTATTTTCTATATACGGACCGCTAGTCCTCGTTTAGTAGATTTGACAGCATCTTGGTTTTATATTACACAAACAATGCTAACAAAACTTCCAATCCTTCAGTCGTTTTCCTCTTCTTCGTTCTCTTCGTTTTTAGAATTTTTTCTTTGCTCTCTAATTCTTTAGCTATCATTATGTCAGTTCTGGGACAATTGAGACTAAAATCAGTTACCTCAGAATTAACCACTCTATCCGCAGGCACTATCTCTGCATTACTAGCGGCAATAGCAAGAATGAAATCAAAATTGTAGTTCCATTGTGAACAAAAATTCTAGGTATGCAGTTGGTTTACCTTATTTGACAATTCTTAAATTATGCGAAATCCAACAAGTACAAAGTCTCTTTAAGACAAAAGTTATATACACACCCAGATGGATGGCTGAATCTCAAGGTATGTTACATGTCGTCCTTGCTTTATCATTTCACGAACATTATAGATATTTTTACTTCTTTGTCGCCATTTAAATTATTTTTCAATGTCGCGTCACACTTTTCCGTCACGACACGACGCTTTTGTGAGATAAAAGAAATACTTGAAGCTTGGGACTATTTCGTGACCTTTTTAGACCTATTTGAAGACTAGTTCTGGCACACTTCATGACAATTTTGGAACTAGTTGTTTCGGGCCCATTTCAGGAATATTTCGAGTTAAGGATTAGTTCAGGACTAATTTGGATCTAGTTCGGCACAGGTTCGAGATTGATTTAGGAAAACTTCGGGATCAGTCCGAAACCAGTTCGGGATTGGTTTCGTTATTGTATGGGCCTGGTTTGAAACTAATTTGGAACAGGTACGGGACTAGTCCGATCCTGAACTAGTTCTGAATGAGGTTCGCGCAATTAGGCGCACATGTGACTTTTTATAAATGAATTCATCAATTTTGTTACTAATCTTTACAATAATGAATTTCCAGTTTAAGGATCTGCGGTCTTCATTTTATCATTCCTTACATTTGAATACCAATGTATTTCCTTTTATAACCCGTATGACAGTAGAGTCAATAATATATGATGAAAACTTGAAAATTGTTCTTAAATAAATTGTATTAAATGTAAAAATTATGCAGACTGTTTGTTTTATTATACTACATACTTATTTCGGTGTTCTTCTTCATTCTGCTTGTTGTCAAAAATTTCCATCAAGTTTTTCACTAGCCCTATGAGCAAAGAACGCAGTTTGCAAAGAAGGTGCGTCCCATCCACCGTCCCTCTAACAGAAAATCTCGTGCAATCCACCATACCACAGCTAATTTCACTTTTGCTGATTGATATTAGAATCTGATTAGATTTGGTTTCAGTCTGTGGTGAATTGAACGAGAGTTCTTGCCACAAGAAACGAAACGCCATGCAATTTCTTTGTAATCTACGTTCTTTGCTATGAAGTCGACAAATTATATTTACCTCATTCCTGTCAAAAATTTCCATTCCAAGGAACTTTGCTGCCGTTTGGCACAGACCCTTTGATTTTTCTCCTGCAAATCAGATGAGCATGGTGAAAGGTTTCATCAGGATATCTTGTACACTGAACGACGCTACAATGGGAAATGGTCAGCAGCAATGCTTGCCGAATTCCGTTGATCGATTTAACGAGAGACTCTGATCGAAGCAATGAAAATAAAGGAAGCTACAAATTAATCATCATAATGATATAGATTTAGTAAAGCTCTTCTGATTTGTAACTGTAAAAATAGTATTTTTTACTATAAAACTATACTACCTATTTAAATTTTTTAAATTAACATTATGTCTAAAATCTATGCTCTGTGTTTATTTCCATGGCTAACGCTAAATGTTTTTTTTTTTGCAGACTATTCTTATTTTTGTGGCCCTTTCTTTGTACCCGACTTGCAAAAGAACGCTCCAACTCGGATAAAATATCCTTTAGTTGCAAAAGCAACCCTGTTACGCTCTTTCAAGAAAGTTGCGATTTGTTGAGTGCTATTTAAGAACGGAAAATAGTTGTGCTGGCAATTTTAAGGAATTAAGTGTTAAAAAGGAATTAGGTATTAAACTAAAATTTCCCATGTATTTTCTTAGGGCTCATTCACAATAGCGCAATTTATTCACTTCCTAACACTACATCTCAGGTCGGATATCATTTTACCGAGTTGGCTCAACTCGCATATTTTTCCGAGTTATTGCTTTGTTGCTTTACATGCAATTTGTTATCCTACATAGTGTTATTTTGCAAGTCGGTTATAAAGAAACGAGGCTATTATTAAAATAAGAATTCATAAAATAAATTCCATATGAGCGTACAAATCTGAGTAAGGGTAATGCATTGGAAGTTTGTTTTAGCTAAATAGTGCAAAATCACATAACTTGCATTTAGCACTAGCTTACCGCTGTTGTGACTTTGGCGGCTGTCGCATCGACGATGTATGACGTGTAATGTATGTATTTATGGCTGCTAGCCAACTAAATAAACGAGATAGTAAAGAAGCAGCTAGACAGTCGAATGCGCATATAAACATACATACAAACGTATACATATGTATGTATGTATGAGTATATACATAAATGTATGGAAAATCATTCTATGAATAACTTAAGTATGATTGTCTACTTTTATAAAAAAATTTATATTTCTTGGTGATTAAATCACTTGATTGAAGCTTTATTATTCACGTCTCTATGTATGTACATACATACATATGTATGCCATGTGCTACACGCTTAAAAAATCATTATATGCAGTACGAGTAGAAAAATGCGACGCAATACTCGCGTATGTGGTCATATTGATAAATGACGCTGCTGGCGACGAGATTGTTGGATGGAAGTGGCTAATCAGCATGGAAAGCTCTGCGACACCAATAAACTACTGGACGGTGCGCGTTTGTGAAAATTAACAATCCTCAGTTTCCTTTTTCGTTTTTTTTATTTTTGCTGTGATTCCGGAAATGTTTAACTAACACCTTATCTGATGAGTTGTTTCATTCTGAATCTTGGCATGGGAATTTTGCACATGAAAAGCACTCGACACGCTGCGTTTACCTACATACATACATACAATACATACATATGTATGTACATACTCAGGGTCAGCTGCAGGATTTCTTTTTGGAGGGGGTAATTCATAACAACCAAGAATATCATTATTTTATTTAAAATATTCAGCACATTACATTTAATTGTGGATATAATTCTGCACAACTCATAGAAAGCTGGTATAATGCGTTCCTATTATAGCTAAATAGAGGCGCAAAGCGGTTCCTTATGTGGTCCATAACATAAGGAAAAATTCTATAGTAAAATGCATATAAATCGAATGATTTTCATTTCTCGTTATTTTACAAAATGGTTTCTTATTCGCTAGAATTACAACGAGTCTAAACATTATGACTAAACTTTGAACTTAAAGTATAGTTACACAAACTACTTGGTTCTTAAAACTTAACTCTACAACACACCTTTGTAACGTTTTCAATGGATAATCGAAGAATCGTCGTTTTGTATGTTAGAAAAAATTTAGAGCAAGTTGAATAAAATTTTGTATCGTTTATTATAGGTTTCAAAAAGATGTGCCATTGAGGACATTGGTTATTGTGGGACACAAACATTGAATTGAATTCTACTCTTCTTTTCACTATCTGAGAATCCATATTATGATTTCAGAAAAATATAAAAACAATACAAATTTATCAAATTATTATTTGCATGTGTAACCAAAAAACGCATTTCGGTTTTTGTCACATATGTACATATGTATAACAGATGACAACACTCTTAAAAGTATAGACATGCATCTTGTGCGCGCCGAGACCGAACGGTTTGACACTCATATTTGTTTTCTTTAATATTTTTGTGTATAATTTAGTTTAATTTCTCTTTTAAAAAAGGTGGCAACCCTCTTCAAAATATATCCATATTTGTTTTCTTTAATATTTTTGTGTATAATTTAATTTAATTTCTCTTTTAAGAAAGGTGGCAACCCTCTTCAAAATATATCCATACACCTTCTTCTAGCTAAGCAAATGGTTTGACAACCATATTTTAATTTTTCATATAATTTGCTTATAATTTAATTGCATTCGAACTTCAAAGCGGGTGGCAACCTTCTTAAAAAATAGCTAGTTATGAACCTTCTCCTAAGTGAAACGGACCGTTTTATTCTCATATTTTAATATTTCATATAACGTATAACATTTTACTAAATTTGAATTTTCAAGCAGGTGGCAACCTTCTCTATACCTATATTTTAATATTGCCACCTTTTCTTCCTACATCGTAGCAAATTTCTGGCCGTTGATGATTTTTTGTTGTTCTAAAATAAAAATAAGCACCGGATCTCTTGCCCAATGAATATCCATTAGAACGGATTATTTTTGTCAATCGAGATGGGTTTTCTTATAGTCCAAGCGATTTAGGCTGACAAAATTTCAAAATTTTTATATGCACTCTTTCTAGATCAAAAAAAAACGGGAAAATTGATGTACAACGGTAAATAGTTTTGAATTAGATTTATTTTCTTTTGTTTTCTGTTTTACTCTACATATTAACGGCAGAATTTTTTTGAGATTAGTGTAAAGATTCATTTTTTTTTCTTTGGAAACCCATATGGAGAAGCTGTAAAGAAAATATCGTATACCCTTTAGGAAAAAAAAACCAAAAAGCAAGAAAATATCAAAGTTGGAAGCAAACAATAAATATGTGCAACTATTTCATGTCTAAAATGTAAAAAAAAAACGTGAGACTTTATCATTTTTACCCCAGTGACACTTTGGCTCTAAATTTTTTGCCAACGTTAATGTTAAAAAAAGTGACAACTATGTCTTAAATACCTTTCGAAGAAATCTCATACTGGAATGTTTAACTTTAAACCCTACTTTGATTTCTCATATTAAACTAGCTGGCAAGCCTGGTAAAATTTAATTAATACACCCTTTTAAAAGAATGCCGCGTTTTAAATAGGGTCGGATATTTCAATCAAATTAATTATATTAAAAAAAAAAAACGGTGGCAACCCTAAAGTTATTTTAACAATGCAGTTTTTTTAAAGCATCTTTTATTTGTTACTTATATTGTAGTATATTAGTTCTCTTCTGTCCTTCGAAAATATTAAGATATTAAAATACAAACCTATTCCACTTACCATAGCTTCGTATGAGTGAAAGAATTTTCGGAATCGGTACAGTTGGAAAATACAAACGAACAAATTTTTCTCCATGCATTGCATATTTTCTTCTATATAAAAAATTTCTAGGATGAATTATATGGATGAAAATGTACAGCATTGCTGGCAAAAAAAAATCAAAAATCAATTAAAATTTGCAGCCACTTCAAACTTATATTTTATTAACACTGCATACCAAAAAACAATTCCAAATTTCAGGATTGAAACTTGATGTAGATTGGAACTACGAAAAAACGTGAACGTAAAATGACACTGAAGATGGCACACCGTCGAAACGGGTTTGCCTCCAAGCCAAACTAGACAAGTGATAATGGAAAATCGTTCCAATGTATAGCAACTTTTCACCATGTCGGAAAAACAGAAGATCAAAAAGAAATTTAAAAGGTTTTCGTTGTATAATATTAAAAAAAATATAATTAACATCAAATTAAAAAAAAAAAAAATTGTCAAATCTTGTCAATATGTAGTGGCGTTATAATTATAAAATGCGCTATATGTATAATAGTATAGATTAATAAACTTTTTCATATGAGGCTACAACGATTTGAAACTCTTTATTTTGAATTTGAGCATTTTTTGATGCTTGTATTTTCGGCTCAGCTTGGTATGTATGTGTTTATCTACACACACATTTACATTTGCGTTTTATGATCATTAATAAAAGATAAAGATTTAAGACTCTCAACTTACACTACGATTCTTTTGTATTAAAATGCTGGATTTTTTTATTATTTGTTTAATTCACTTTTGCTTTGTGTCCAACATATGTTGTTTATTTACACTATGTATACAAACATGCACATTGTACCAAAGTACATACAGCGTTGACCAAAAAAAATTAGCCATCCCTTCAGTAACTGAATTTTTCATTTTTAAAAATTTTACACGGATTCTAATTTGTAAATTAAGTACAAATATAAGTAGTTAGTAAAGAGATAAAAAGATTATTTTAGCAAGCAGTTCCGAGCACCAACATGTTTCCCCAACTCCTTCCGACAGTACAACAGCGATGGCAGAAGATGATTTATGTGCTCCTTGAGATACTTTCCTTCCATTCATTATTTTGTCGTTTTTTGCACTATTTCTATTATGGGGTGTTTGTCTCTTTTGTCTAATAGCACATTAGACTATGCACCGCAAACATTCCGTCAATTTGACAATTTCAACCTAAGATTTTCTTCTCTGATTTATAATCTGGAGTCTAATTTTTTGTTGCAACAAAATTCAGTTCTCTTTTTAGACATTTAAAAAAGTTGTTTATAATAGGTTAGGTTAGGTTGGGGGGGCTGCCGCCTACCGCATGTTTATAATACTTTCACGCAAGAGATTCCATCCGATTAGCAAATTCTTCCTCTTCTTATTTAGCGCTATAACCGCATAAACGATCTTGGCCGATACCAACAACTAGAGACATCAAGTGAAGTCAAGCCCTTTCTACCTGGTCTTTCCAACGTAGGCGATGCCGCCCTCCCTTCCTCCGCCACCAACGTAGGCACTGAATCTCAATTGCCTGAACTATGTCTATATTGCGGAGAAGCTCATACACCTCATTGTTCCATCGTCTGGAGTTCGCTGTTACATAGACGTAAAGATTCTCAAATCTTTCGCAGAATTTTTCCCTCAAACACTCTAAGGGCCATTTTATCGCCTCTACGCGTTACTATAGCCACGGGAATGACAAGAGACTTATAGAATGTGGTTTCGATTCGTCGAAAGAGGGATTTATTACGCAATTGCCTACTCAGCCCAAAGTAACACTTGTTGGCAAGAGAGATTCTCCGTGGGTGATTTCCAAGCTTGGATTATTATTGTCATTCCTCTACTTTATTAAAAATTTTAACATACAACCGTAATGAGGAACCCTGGTACTTCGTTTTGCCCTCGCTCACCTCTAGATGCGCCGGAGTGACCCCCCACCAGGTACTCCTTCTCACTTTAGCTCACTCTCAAAGGGGTGTTCGGAATCTATCCACTTGTGTGAAATCACCCGGAAGTCGTGAACTGCTTGAATCGCATGCAGAAGAGCTATTTCCCGCGGTAAATGACAATCAGAAATTTCCCTCACTTTCCATGATTAGCAAATTAAGGCTACCAAGATATTTTATGAGCATACTTCTTCAAAAATTTACCTTTTATATGCCGGAGACGCTACAGCGTAAATTACGTATTTTCATCCAAATTACTTTGCATAAACCAAGTGCGGCCACACTTGTCATTCCTAATATATCTTGACAGCTCTGTAGCCGCGGGTTGCCTAATTATATGATCAAAAGTAAAAATGTAAGAGATTATGTACATTTCTAATATACATATTTAAATTTTGTTGTGTTAAAATATTTTTTAAATTTAACATCACGAAAGAAAGCTTCTAGAGCCTCGTCTAGTCATGTGGTTTTGGGAGAACACATTTATTTCGATTATTATCGATACAATTTAGAGAATACATTATTTGTTTCGTTTATTGACAGATTTTACAAGGCGAAATTACTTAGTTTCATTCCCATCACATCAGTGACATACATATCTATTTACAAAAAACAGGTAGTCACTTCCTTAGCTTTATTTTAAATTACTTATATTTTAGTGAAGTGCCTCATATATTCGGCTCAGACTGTATATAAATAAGTGTCGAAGCGAAAGATCGAAGGAAAATAAATAGAAGAATTAAAAACAGTCCCAAGTAGTAGGAAGAAGTATTTTTAGCTGACTGACGAAGCAAAACGTCTACATAAAATGGGAATCAACAATCACGCAAGCAACTGTGCACAGAAGCGGCAGCAAACGGAAAGAATAGTCCGAACTGGCGGCAAATGTTGCTGTTGATATGTAAAACAAAAAACAAAACACAAAAGCTGAATTCAACTAATGGCTGAATGCAGCAGCAAGTCATATCATACATACATACAAACATATTTATGAATCTACATCGGCAGCAGGGCATTTATCAATTGGGTCTGCCGTTGATAGCGTTTTTTAGTGTGGGACGCATAATCGGTGCAACAGAATGGAATCCATTCACAAGGGGGCATACATATGTATCTGTTTTACGTAAGTACGTACATGTTGTACATTCACGCGATCTCGCACTAAAACTTGTCTTATGCCACATGCCACTGATATCGAACTTTGTGAAGGAAGCGGGAAAACGTGCAACAACTTTTCAACAGTAAACGCAAATGAACGCCGAGTTGCTCAATATAATAAATGCGGGTGCGAAAAGACGACGCAAAGAGAGTGCTGGGGCTACTCCAGCAGTCGAAGCTATATCACGAATGTTTTAAACTACAAAGGAAAAGGCATACGAGCGACCGCCGCACAGTGAAACGACTGCGGCTAAAAATCGAAATCTTTATTTAATAAAAAACTAAACATAAGTATATGAAAAATCGAAGTAAATCCCTCAATTATGACACTTACATTCATAAATGAAAAAAAAAGTTTAAAAAAGGTTTGTGTTTTGTACTAAACTGAGGGTTTTAAAACTTTCATACCATGGACCTGCAGATTTGTAGTCAAAATATCTACCCTAATATGTGCAAATAAAATAGATTTGTTTAAGACAGAATGTTTCAAGTAGACAAACCGACAGTCGAATTACGTGTTCCATGAACTCGCCACGGTATATGACTTTTCTGCTATTACACGATACGTGAACGTATCCCTTGTAACGTAATTTGATATTATGAGTTCAGTGGACGTTCCTCACTTACCGTAATCGTTACAAATTTCCATTCGATTGCAAGATCCAATTCATATGCCATAAATGTACGAAGTTGCTAAATTTGATACTTAAAATAAGTCAACTGAAATAGAAAATATATCAATATAGTATACAAAAATTGGTACTGTTTTTCCAACAGACTTCTAAAGTTCTACATATATATTATAAGAAATCATCGGAAATGTTTCAAAAAAATATTATGATTTACGGGAGATTTGAAAATAACTATAAATGATTTAAAAAAATATTTTAAAAAACCACATCAGATCATAAAACAGTTTAAGCTTAAACGGTTTTCAAAAAAATATACAAACAATTTTTGCAAGGAAGATTGACTTAATAAAAACTTGAATAACAGTCAAAACTTGACCGATTTGGACTTATAATAAATCATTGGAAAGGTACTCACTCTTTTTATTTATTTAGGTTAACCCATTCACGTCTCAATTTTTTTCATCTTGGTATGCTTCCGTTACACAAATTATTTAATATTTTTATACAACCGTTTTAAGCTTAAACTGTTTCGTCCTCACAGGTGGGGGTTTTAAAAATAAATATTAAACAATCAAAAAGTTATTTTTATTCATAAAAAACTTCACTTGTTAAAGTATTCTCCAATCGGTTTAGTACACGTAAATCTTAATACCTATTTTCCGAAACTTTTTTGGTGGAAGTCTTAAAATATAATAAATTTTTTAATTTCGGTGGAAAATCTGCAACTTTGCCATAATATACTGCCCCGTCCTTTAATTTTCTTTTGATTTCTTACCTCACAATTGGCTCAATCATCGAGGCGGTATTTACATAATTTTTGATCACTTTTTGGAGAGTTGTCTTTACTTATATTATCTGATGTGCAATATCGCCATAAATTTTTCCAAATGACTTAGTTGAAAATTATTTAAATAAAACATTGAAATGATATTTACTTGTCAAAATTTCTATTACAATTCGTTTAGAGTGTAGTACCCCTGTAATAAATTACGATACAGCAGTGAACGTATAACATAATTACGATCAGTCACGTAAACTATTTTTATTCGATTGCCGTTTCGTTCACAGAATATGTACATAAATCGACCTCCGATAATGCTTTACTTTTTGATTTTGTCATTTGTCAACTACCGTTCTTCAAACAAAAATACAATTTAAGTGCAAATAGAAAGATAATGGTAAATTTATAGTATATAATAACTAAATTTTGTCGTGAATATGAGCCAATTTGATTCATAAATTCAGCATTTGTCAATAACTTCACTATTGCGCCACATAGCGGGTCTAAATTTAATAACTTTCTTTCATGGCACCACAAACCTACCGATGTTGTGAATATAATATATATTAGAGTACGATATATTATTTGATATTTAGAACCCAGCCAGAATCCATAGCCGAAATTTCCAAAAAATTGGTCAGCCCTTCTCCAGCTTTGAGAATTATATATTAGATTAACCTTACAAAGTCTCAGTTGAAGATGTTATAAAATAAATAAATATTTTTTTTGCACTGCTACTCCCTTTAATTTCGAATTCCCAAGCTGTTTAATTTGTTGTTGACGTCCAATGATTTAACTACATCCATTTTGAAGTCCAAAAACTATCAATCTTAATTAAAAACAAAAGCGATTATAATAATAGCACTAATTTGGCACTTAGATCATATACGCTCGATGTTTGGCCGAACTTCCTCTACAATTTTCGGTGAGCACCTTGATGTTTTACTAAGAATTGAAGGGCCTACAATTTTACGACGACTCCGAACGACAGAAGTTTTTTGTGATAAGATTTCTCATGGCAAAAAAAAAATGCGGAGGTTTGTCGAAAGGTGAAAGCTATTAATCGACTGTTAGTTGTCCCCGCCGAGTTTCGAACCTGGGCCAGAGCAGGTAAAGCGCGCAGACGCTTCCTCTCGGCTACGGCGGCCTTCAACATTGGCTATTGACTAATTCATAGTATTTTGAGAATCAGAAAGAGAGTCACCATTAAATATATAGTAAGCACTATATGTCGAATAAGAACGCGTATGTAACTTCAAGGCCATTTATCACTTATTAACCAACATTTTTTTTGTGTTTTTATTTTATTAAAATCGGAGCACTTTTAATTATTCCGCCCACTAGCGTTGGGGGCATTAATATTTATATAATTTTCACCATATTTAAGATTTTTTCTTTCTATAATAAATGAATTTTTTTTGTCGCATCTAATATAGGATTGTACCACTGTGCGTCTTCGAGCGAATTAAGAGCTGTTTATACAGTCGGAGCACGGCGGAAGTCATCTGTGACTATGGCATTGTCGATGCATGGGGAGTGAGCTAAGTCTTTGTGCAAGAAATGCTGTGAAGTGATGAGGCAACCATATGCAACAGATTTTTCAAGCAGAAACACTCTACACGCACACAAGAAGTAGGCGTTTGCCATGCCTTTGATATATTCATTGCTTGCTCTGTGCGAAACGAAGTGATGAAGTGCGCTGTGGCTATGTAATTTTTCGTTTCTGCTGCTACTCTTATTTTCTGGTTGCTGTTGCTTGTTGGTGTTGGTGGTCGTTGCAGCTGCATTGTGTCATGCGTTAAATTATTTTTCATATTAAAGTGTCCTAGTCTACCCGGGCTAGATGGGACTGTCAATTTAAATATGTATGTGTTTGGATGTACCAGTATACATATTTGGCCTCCCCTTTGTATTTTATGGTTTATCGATCCAAGCCCTAAATGCTGTGTTTTTGTTTTTACAGCAAAATTGACCTTCTAAGCGATTTAGGTCGAGTTGGGGCGATTGGCGCCTGCCATACTGCATATCTCTACCATTTCATCTACACCATTTTTTGTCTGCTACTATCGCATACGAGGGAGTATAAAAAGGATTCTGAAAATTTATCTGCCTTCAATTCGTATTTTCACAAACCACTCTCTTTAGTTTAAATCGGAAAGTATTTATATTAAAAAATCAATTTTTTAAGTATCAGCCGTTCAAATTCGAACAGATTTACTATACATTCAAAGTCCAGAATAAAGGTCCATATTTACAAATCGGAAATCATCAATATATCTGTGTATTTCTATACTTATTAAATAATTGCAATTGTTCCACTAAAGTCATTATACCATTTTCCAAATATCCATTAACTTAAACTTTATTTCTGAAGATGTATAATTTTACCTAAAAGATTTAAAAGAATCGGCTCGGTATGAAAATTACTGATTGCTTATATCAGTCTTTATCTAACTTGTACAATCTGTCACTAAAACAAGGAATTTTTCTGTCAGCTTTGACACGGTCTTTTATAACCCCTTTTCATAACCCTTCTCAGAGGGGTTTCAATTGAAAACTACCGGCGAATTGCAAAGCTTTCCGCAATTCCAAACTTATTTGAAGCATTTGTTAATAATCAATTGAAATATTCGATAACTTCTAAAATTTCAAACTCTCAGCATCAGTTTTATAAATCTACTATAACCAATTTACTAAAATTCACAACTCACGTTTCAAATGGGCTTAGAGAAAATACTCCAACAACATTTGAAAAAGTATGACACCCCTTACCCAGCCATAAACTCGATCTGCTTGGCTTTCTCCCCTCCGTTGGTCTTCTTCCTACGTACAAGATAGAACTCAATGGATTCCAAACTTAATTTTAATAATCTTATTAGTGATATAGAAAATTCTTACTTTTTGCCCTAAGAGATTTTCGATGGGATTCTCGCAGCCGCAGAGAAGTGCTAGGCTTCATTTTCATAATGTTCCTTCTTGACACTCAATACAGTTTAAACTTCTTTATTTAAAACAGTGTAAGAGGAATTTAGCTTTTCATCATAAAAAAAAAAAACTATACTCTCCTTTCTCAATAAATGGTTAACGACGGTGTAATATTTTTCCATTTCATGTACCTATTATATTCAGCTGATTCTGCTTTTTTCTGTAGCTGCCGACCCATCTATTTGTAGTACAACATTCAAATTCACATCACAAATTTGAGGAAATACGCACAATTTGTTGTCGGTTTTTTTATTAGAATAGTTGCGTTGTTACGAGATGCTGACACATTTCGCGCACGCATTTCAAACCCGACAAGAAGCGGTTCTTCCTCGCAATTGCTAAGCAAATAGGCAAGCTCCGTACCAAATCGCTTGAGGGCTTTGACCGTCTATAACAGGCCATTCTGCAACGGCAACAGATCTGAGTGTTCCAATTTTCAATGAATCTGCCGCATAGATCTAACGGCACGGCCGCCAGCATATACTTCGGCCAATTAAAATCTGATGTGGCAAATAAAAATCATCTAATATATCAACATCTCACTTTCACACATGCCCCTAGAAAGAAACCTGCCTTTTTTTATTTAGTTCATTCCTTTATAAAAGCAACATCGATTAAATTACCAACTTTATTGACCACCGCAAACTGTGCTCTCTTTCAGCCATTTTCCATCACTTCTTCGAGCATCTCGGTCGGTTTGGCAGCTATTTCGGCACTAATAATGGTATTGAGCTCGTCACTGGCCTTCGACTTGCTGGTGTAAATTTTACTCTTTAAATAATCCCACAAAAAGAAGTCCGGGTGGTTAATTCGGAGGATTTTGGTTGCCAGTCAATATCGCCTATTTTTTATAACATAAGCCTAGGGAATTTTTGTTGCAAAAACCACATTGTTTAGGCTGTTGTGTGGCATGGCGCCCCGTCTTGTTGAAACCAGAAGTTAGTCACACCTTGTTCACGCAAAAAATGTGTTAACACCACCGATATCGTTTAGCATTCACTGTTTCGTCTTCCTTGAAAAAAAATGACCCAATGATGGTTTTTGCCGAACGCCGCCCCAAACAGTCACTTTTTGATCATGTGTTTTATGGATCTCATGTGCATTTTCTGCCCCCCAAATGCAGCAATTTTGTGTATTAACACCGCTAGAGAGGCTGAAATGCGCCTCGTCTGTCATTAAGATTTGCATCCAAAAGTTCGGCATGGTTTCCAACATTCGGCCGATCGTTTTGCTGCATTCTACCGATCCATGATTAAAGCTGAAGTTAAGAAAGTAAACCGGTTGATAAAGGCCGAAATTATTCAATGTTTACATAGCAGAGGAACAGACGGCGAACGCGAATAGATATGTATGTATTACCTTTCGCTTTAGTGAAAATGCGTTTTTTTTTTTTGGATCTTTGGGTGATAGCTTACTATGTTGCCCCAAAAACGGGAGTAACTTCTGGAGAGTGTTTTAGGAGCATAACTAATTTTTATTTCAGTTTTGACTAGTCATTATGCCGTCGCTCCCTACGAGGTGTAGCCAATCTCACATTGCCGTGGAAGACTAGCACGTTTTTCTACTCGCGTCGCAAAATAAAATTTTTTCAGTTTCTCGCATGCAAAACATTTAATTTTTTGTACTTTTTTTTTTAAGTGTTTGACAACATGTTTGTCGATTTGGATTTAGGAGAAGAATGCAAATAAAATATCGTTATTTAAACTTGAAAAGTACTAAACTACTTATTATACTTTTCGACGCAATTGGTGAAACGTGCTACTCTCCGTTGGGGCCGACGCTTTGTTATTTGTTTTTGTTTTTACATAAGTAGTACTTCATTTGTAATTAGTGCTTAGAAATTATAACAGTCAACGTGCCTTAAGCTCAACAACTTTTGCACCAGAACATCATAGTTTCCAAAAATATTGCTTATAGCCAAAAACAGTTGTATGCGCATAACTTCTTATCTACAAAGTAAAAACTTGCCCGACGCCATTAACTCTAATAAACAGCTATTAAAAAAACAGGTCCGAACGTGTTTCTTTTGCAAACAAAAAAAAAACAAAATAAAATGACACCTCATCCAACAACAAGTACTCACGGGCATAGTTAAGATCATAAGTGCCGTAAAGCAGCAAAAAACGCGAAATCATAAAAAGCTAAGAAAAACTGAATAAATATAATGTGTGTGTGTGTGTGTGTTTGTACTTTTGTATGGCACGAACAAGAAGCCAATTTGACAGTAAATATGTACATAGCGCAAGATTAAAGTGAAGCTAAAGTTTTTTTGTCGTTACATTCCAACTGGTTTAAAGACTCAACACAAACACAACAATAATGCTGAATATAACCGCCCTAAACTGCACAACCTGAATGCCTTAAGAATCATTAAAATTTATTATTTTGCTGCCAAAATTTACGCAACAATAAAGACGGGTTTAAATCTCTTAATACAATCATTGTGTTGTGAAATTTATTTTATTCTTTACTTATTTAACTTAACAACTGCCGGGTGGTTGCCATTTATTTATTGTCTGTAAAAAAGTCACCTTTTCGCTCTGCACTCAGTGCTAACGACCTTTTATTGATGCCATTAACCCAGAAGCATTTTCATTATCTGTCAAATCAGGAGCCTAGAAGTGAATAATTTGCACAAACAAAAATGTGCATACAGTGAGTTTGAAAAGTTTTCGACAGCGAATTTTGTTTTTAAAAATTCGCAAATTTATTTCAATTTTTTTGTATTCTAGACGTAATGCCATTATTATTTAAAATGGTAACCGTTTTATTTGTTACTAATTGGCTCAAAAGCTACAGGAGGATTTCAATTCAACTGTCGTAGTTTCTTCCTTGCACAAATTGTTTTAGCACATGCTATGTTGTTGTTGTAACAGGAGATAATTTTATTCGCTAGATGGTGTTCGAATCAAAATTCTACAAATCCTGGAGTCGCGTTGGAATCGAGATATTCAGAAACCCCTATTTGGGGTCCTGCTTTTATGAAATATTATTTCCACTGGCCGCTTCTCGCGGTACTCTCCGTTAAGAGGAAAAATTTGCAGAGCCTCATTTTATAAGCTTTTTTTTTGTTCTGAAAATATTACTCGTCCCACCGAGGTGGAGTGGAACTATTGCAAAAAGTGATAGTTATGCTTCGTTTGATTCAGAAATCTACCTAGAATTATGTTTTTTTAACAAGAATTTTTAGAAAGTTTTCGAACTTGTATTTGTTTGAAATTTGAAATATGTATTTAGCTGAAACTTTCCCTTGATTTGGAGCGATTTTTTGTTTTGCTCATAGTCTTTTGCATTTTATTCCAAACTCCAAACTCTTCCATAAGTATTTTAACCACTTCAAACTTTGGTAGAAATTTGTAGAATTATTATAAAATTTGTACAAAATTTAAAACTTTGATTGATATAGGTTTGTTTTACAGCGAAATACTGTTTTTTTTTTGTTTTTGCATAAAATAAAAAAAAACGATATAGTATGAAATATTGCAAGCAAAAATAAATCAGAAATCCAGAATAATGATTATTTGACCGTTGAGTTTTAAAAAAGTCAGTCTAATTTTGATAAGAATTATACAAGTCTTTTGATAACTATTATGAGTGGGACAAATTTTTTAAGTTGTCGACATTTATTATTTGGCTTTTCATAACAATTTTGAATGAGAACAATTTTTTAAATCAATAAGACTTTTGTTATGAGACTTATATTATAAAAGTCTTTCGATAATAATTATCAGCGATATAAATTGGTTTAGGTCTTTCAAAGACTTTTATTTTGAGACTTATATTATAAAAGCCTGGTCCCGAAATTATTTCGAAGTAGTCTCAAATCAGTACCGAACCAAACCCAAATGGTCCTAAAAAAGTCTCGTCCTTTAAAACTTAAAAATTTGTTTGTTGGCTCATAACTATTATCATAATTGTTAATACCAGTCTCAAAATAAAGGTCTGTGAAAATTAAAAAAAATTTATCTCGTTGAAAATTATTAAGAGAAAACTTGTATAATATAAATCCTAAACTAAAAGTCTCTGAAGATTTGCAAATATTTATCTCACTAATAACTATTATGAAAAGACTTTTATGATATAAGTCTTTGAAGAAAAATTATAGATTACTCGAAAAATTTATATCTTACAATAATAATTATTGATTAACTTTTACACTTCTAATAGTAGTTATGTCTCTAAAATAAATAATATTTGTGTTCCTGAAATAAACCACTGTGTGAAAATTTATTTGGCTCACTGTATGTTAAAGTAAATGTAAATATATTTGCCAACCTTGCCATAACCAAAAGAAGTGAAGAATAAATAAAAGAAGCAGTTGGCAAATGAAAGGTTAATGCGGAATAAAAATGTAATTAAGTGTATTTGTTTTGCTATTTTGAATGGCTGCCCAAAAAAAATTATGTACATAGATATGAATCAAGTAAAGAAGAGTCATAAGTTCGGGTGATACTCGTATCAAAGTTTAAATAACTGGCGTATGTTTTACTTTTAAATAAACTGTACTTGCTGTATGCAATAAACAGTCAATATTATATTATACAATTCATTTAAAAAGCATAAAGGACTTTTATTTATTTAAATATGAACAAAAATAAATTACTAGGCTTTTAACACACTACTAAAATATCGAATATTTTTTGTTGTAAATTACCGTTATATGAGAGGCGTGAGATGGTTTTCGCCTTTTTCTATAATTTTCGAAATTATGTTTACTGAATTCAAATATAAAGTGTGTAAAAAATGTCGGTGCTACGTTCATTTTTAATCCATGTTTTCCTTTTAACATCCCAATCTTGTATATCGAATTTGCCCAGTTACTAAAATATCGATTTTTTCTTTACTTTTTGTAAATTATCGTTATATGTGGTCGTGGTTCTTTTCCGATTTCTATAATTTTCGAAACTTTGCTTGGTGATTAAATTCCAAAGATCTTACCAAAATTAGTAGACTTTGATGAAGTAGTTTCAGAGATAATCGTATTTGCTCTAAAATATGTAGAGCTCCGCCCATTTTGCAAAAAAAAAGTTACCCCACCTATTCCTTTCTTCATCCCAGTCTTGTATATCAAATACCAAAATACCTTTCATAGTTACAGAAATTTTTGGGCTTTTTTTTATTTCCGAAAAATTCCGTTATGTGGGCGTCGTTATTATTCGATTTCACCAATTTCCAATACTATTTAACCTGCCTTGGACCGAGGGCAGTGTGTGTCAATATTGACTTTTTTTTAAATTTATCTTACGTTTTACTCGGACTTTATTCGCCTTAACGAACTGATTTTTTTATGGAGTTTTCACTAAAAAGTGAGAATCGTAGCTACATATTTGATTTAACGAAAAAAATGACCAAATGATGCGGTTTCTCAAAAATTCGCAGCAAACGATCATCTTCTCGAATTCATCGTTGGATTTGCCGTATTTTCTTTTTTTTTTTTTGAAAAAATAGCCCTCAACCTTTAGTTGTAAAAAATTGAATCCAACATTTTCATGGAAATTTCTTATCTCTTTCTTAGTTAGGGCAAAACGAATTTATATGAACTAGCTAAACTTGGACGTTTCGCTACACCGTACAAATAATTGTTCTGAATTTTAATAAAATTGAATTGTGTGAATACGGTTTTTAGAAATATCTCGAAAGAACGAAAATGACACTGAAGATGGCACAACGTCCAAACCGGTTTATCGCCAAACCAAACATCATTTTTTTACCCTGCCGGAAAAACAGAAGATCGAAAAGAAACATATCTCGCCTCTAGCGGCATCTATCGGTTCTATTTTTTAATAATTTATTAATAATTATGTGACTAATTAATGTTTTGAATTTGAATCAAATCGGCCTGTAAATACTGTTTTTAAAAATATCTCGATTACAGCGGCACCTATTGGAATTTTTTTACCCTATGCACAATTGCCACCATTGCAAACATATCCTATGAATTTGAGCTGAATCAGTTCAGTAAGTTTCGAGTTTATGAAAAGATGAAGAAGATTTCGTATAAAAGCACAAATTATACTTAAAACTTGTTAATTATTATTTCATTCAAAGCTGAGGCAAAAAGTAGGTTTTCATGCTATAAACAAAAAATATAATCTTGCATTTTTTTGTGCATACGTAAGTACTGTTATTATTTGCTTAGTCATATACCTCTGTTGGTTGAGTAACTAAATACCAATTGCATTTTTCTGTTTTTAATTTTCATCGTCTACCCACTTCGTACGACCAATTTCACAAATAACCAACAACTCAGACGAAAATAATTACGTAGGCTATATTAAATTTTTTTGCAATTCAAACGAGTATGTGACTAACAGTGAAGTAAATATTTTTCGATCAACTAAATAAACATATAAACACACATACATACATATGTACATACACCCATACATATGTGAATATACTGCTTCAGTGTTTTTTTTTGCGGTTTTTGATTTATTATATTTAATGGTTCTTAAAAACAAAAATTTAAAAAACTTAATTGGACAAATACATATTTATACAGTGACGGCTCGATATTTCGGAGAATTAGCAGCGCCAAGAGTATGATCGGTTTACACTGTGCAACAACCGAAACTAGCTCGGACTTGTTTCATATTTTCTTAAAGTATACCGAGCCAGTAATAAAACGCTCGATAGATTTGAAAAAGTTAGCTCGCATTTTGTTTTTTTGTACTAAAGTTTTAATGCCCCAGCCTAAATTGTTTTCAAAAAAGTGGAAAAAATTTTTGAAGAAAGTAAGCAAATTGATAGTTTAAGACAGGTACACTAAAATTACACGGCAAATACTTTCTTAAAACATTTTAACCCATTAGCCTCCTACCTAAAAGTGACGTTTTGAACTCTACTTCGAGAAAATTCTTAAAAAACAAATTTAGAAAGTCGTTAGAGGGCTAAAATGTTCTAAAAAATTAATGTTCGGAGTATTTTACTAGGGGTCTGTTCCGACAGAATCTGTGTGCGATTAAAATCGAAAAAAAAATTAGAATATTTTCGATTAGAATGAGAAAATATTTTCGATTTTTTTATAGAAAAACATCAACAGTTCATATGACTATGTAAAAACTTTTCAATAAAATCAAAAAATACTGCTAAATTACACATTTTTTTATTGAAATGTATCATTTCATAAAGTTCAATGTCAGAAAATTTAAAAAAATCAAAAAAAAAAAGAAATTGAGAAATTGTTGATTTAGAAGTTTTTTGTTTTATGTGGACTTTTACGTCCTTTGTATAAGGATTTTGTGTGAGACGACTCCTGAGTGAAAATTTTCGAGGAATAGTTTTCTATAACATTTTAATCCTCTAACGACTTTTCAAATTTATTTTTTTTTTGAGGGGATTGTTCTTTTCGTTTATTCGTGTTGAAAAAAACCAAATTAATTAACCCTTAACTTTTTGTCATCAGTTAATTCTATAAAATATTTAAAATAAAAATATTTCTATTTATAAAATGCTTTTCAAATCGATGCGGATCATTTAAAGCTTCATATTTTTCGATATATTTTGGCGGTGGAAAACCGGAACTTTTCTGGTGATGCCCCCTAATGTATGCATGAATATTTTTTAAGCTGAACCCGGGGTTTTTTTAATACAAGGTTTCAGTACACAAAAACATAAAATTTAATACGATTTACTTCTTGAGGCGTAACAAAGTAAGCCGTGTATTTGCTAGTAAACAATATAAAATAAATATTATCTCCATTTTTGTCAAATACTGGCTTGCTCACCTTCAAAATTAACTTTACATTTACTTTCGATAAGTTTTTTGCATGGTATAAAATGAATGACATCGTCTGTAAAAAAAAAATGATCAAAAATCAACGTAAACTTACAGCTACTTGGGACTTGCACTTTATTGTACTAAAATTTAATGTGCTTTAAAACTGCATACTTAATATTTTTATAAAAATTCGAATTCAAAAATTTACAAATTTTTGCGATATTTTTCAATTTTCAAATTTTTTTCTAAAAAACTGTTTCTTTTGAGGAGATTAAAAAAAATGCAAACCTAATTAACATTTTTTAATATAAACTATTTTTTATGTGTTGATTTTTGAATTTTTTTTTTTTGGGTATCTTTTGGGATCCATAAAAGCTAGTTGATATTGAAAAATATTTAATTAAACTATTGGGTATCATTTTATGAAGTCTCCTGAAGAGAAACAGAGTTTTCCAATCAATAGATATGGATTATAAGAATTGTGTTTTCCCCCATATAAAACACAAAAAAAATTGTTCATAAAATTTCACTTTACATCCGTGGTGAAAAGTACGAAGATCATAATTTTTTTCTGTCTAATTATCTCTTCACTTATATGTATGTATGTATATTCCGACAAAAATGAAAAATATTTTTAATGTATATAGCTGGTTTAACAAACTGAATATATAAGTAGGTGTGTAAGGCTAGGTTTTTTTTTATCAAACATTGTGCTCAAATAATTCCAACAAAACTAAGCACGAAATGTGGCAAGAAAATTTTTAACACAAACCTGATTAGTGTTGGTATAATAAGAATCTGCTGTAAAACTATACTTACAATTGTGACGCTTGAAAATATGCCTTCCGAGTTTTACAAATCGTTGACATTCACAATTTTGTATGAGAAACAGGATTACCGCAGGTATTACAGTTATAAAATTTATATACCAAATTTCCTTCCCCATTTTTATGAAGAACTGCAAACACTTTAGTGTCGAACTCTTTATTGTGTTTAAAAACACAGTAGTTACAATTCAATTCAATTTGTTTTTTTAGAAAATAATACAAAGAAGTTTTATAATTTCTTATCGACAACTTGGCTCAAAAACTAGCCTGTACAGTATATTCCTTAGACTCGCCGCATGGACATAACCGATATTTTAATCCGTTAGGTGGCGCCTTAGTCGAGTTTGGCCGAACATCTCGTACAGTTTAACGCCGGCTCGGAACTGCTTTGATTTCATGGCACATTCGAATGTTTTCCATTGTCTACCTACACTCAGGAAAAAGTATTTTCTTAAAACAAGAAATCAATTTCCTTGTTTTAGAGTTACTGTTTTTTTTTTACTTAATAATAGGAAAGATTTCCTCAATATGACAAATTGACGGTAAATCGATCCAACATACATCAATAATATTTGAGCATAAGTCCGAAGATCACCACTTGCCCTCATTTGTCTTTTTTCTGGGCTTTGTCACGATTTCATCCCCACCCTTCAAGCATTCAAGGTATGCACGCAATCGCTGTGTCGAAGTGACGTGTTTCCAATACGCACACGCACACGCTACACACACACCGACGGCGGCCACCTTACACCTAAATTAGCTTCCATAATTTTCACTTTGAAAATATCAAAGCAAATAGCAACTAGTCGTCAATTGCCTATTAATCAAATTTAAGTACAAATCAAGCAATTTTGTAATGAAAATTCCATAGTATAAATCAAATTCAATTAACACCTCAACTGATTAAATTATTTAGTTAGTTTAAGGCACCTGGTTGGATAGCGAACGTATAGCTTGTTGTTGCTTGTTGTACCACGTGATAAAAGTAAAAACATTAAATAAAAAAAAAAAAACACTTTTTTTGTAATATTGTAGTAGTTTCATTCAGAGTAAAAAGTGCATGTGTTTGAGGGTAAAATCGAATCTCTAATATACTTAAGTTTCGAAATCATGAAGGTTGGAATTTTTTGTTTGACTAAAATTGCAGTAAATTAACAATCTTATCTTATTCCCCGATTAATATAATTGACAGGCAAATCCAAATTTAAACGATTTAGTTTAATGCATTCTTATTTAAATTTTATGCAAGCGGAAATAGCTGACAAATCATTTCGGGAACGCTTCTATAATGCATTAAAGGAAATTCAATTGGCCAAAAATACCTTAAAGAGAATTAAAAGTTGCCTTTTAAAATAAATGCATTGTACTGAATAAATCGAAAACTTCGTTGTTTGAGTTTAATTAAAAAGTTTGGGGTAGGAAATTTGTCATTTCGTGAACGCACACATAAATCGCCCCAAAGTTGTTCACTAAAGTGCGCTTTAAATAGCTTCTTTTAAGCAGACCATATTTCGGGGGTCGCTGGCAGTCTGGAGCCATCACGTTATGTTTTTTCATAACCTCAAAAAAAAAAAAAACGATTCAAAAGAATCTATTTTTTTGTAGAATAATCTCAAATCGCTGCAAATGTACAATGCTGTACAAATTTAATTGAACTTCGTTACAAATATATCTGCACTTTTTTTTTTTAGGTTTTACAAACGTTCCTGAAATGACATTTGAGCAATCGAAATAATCAGTTATTTATCGAAAAGAGTACTGAATTTGAAGCCAAATCAACATTTCATTGTTTGCAGTACAAATAAGAAGAATTCACGAACGATAAAAAAAAAGAAATGCAAACGAACACATCGTTAGAACTTTTGAGCCTAACGAGATTCTCGAGACACGAGAAGAAAGCGATCCTCGCGAGAAGTTGCTTCTCGAGCAATACCGATAAATCTAAGACTCTAAAATTTATTGGTTTCTCTGCTTGGCTCACTGTAGGTATATATTGCGGGTTATATCAAATATGTAGCGCAAGCGATTCAGTTATTTTAACGAATTGAATATTGAGAGGCTCGCGAGCCGTACGAGCTTACCAATGCACGACAGACTCGCGAGATGGCGAATTACGCGAGAAATTACCTCTCGAGCAATATCGAGGAATCAAAGGCTCTAGTGTAAATGCAATTGGACAATTCACAAGGTGTATTGTTTGTGGTGAAATCGTAACATTTCATAATTGTGCTGAATATATGGTTACTGGTTTATGGAGAAAATTAAAAACATGCAGATACAACTCCCCGAAACTTATGTTTATTCAGCGCCCTAGGTGTTCAGTTGCTCTTGTTTATATTTCTGCTTTTATTTTCTATTTATTTGTTAAACAAATACTTACAAGTATTTATAGAAAAAGAGATGCATGAATGGTCAAAATGACGTCAAATCCTATTATTTACTATATATTTGCATAAAAGCAATAGACTAAATGTTGTAATATGATATGCAATTTGAACAGGGTGTTCACAATCATCGTACTTTTTGCAAAATTTTTCTTAAACACATACAACTTGTGCATAGCGTAAATATTTTGCTATCTTCTTTATTGCTTATAATGTGCGAGATGTCATAACTAATCGTTACAAGTGAATGATTAATTATTCTTGATAATAATATAAGTACGCACTCATGAATATGCGAGTATAATTGATTGGAGTGTAACGAAATAATGATAAAATAACTATTAATTATTACCTACTTAATAGCGATAAGTAAAAATTTAATAACTTGTTTTGTATTTTTATTCGTACATATGTAATATGTGTGTACATTAAAGTAATACGACTTCAGCCGATCAGACTTTAATTAACTCCCAAAATGACATAGTATATGCCTCTAATATTATTTACCCTAGAAACCCAACCTTCGCTCCCCCCTTTATAAACCCTAACCATTCGTCGATGCGACGGATACTTTTAGGTTGCTTTAATTTCATGAATTAGTTTAACTTTTCGATATATTGATTAAATATGTACGTGCATCAGTTATTTATCTATAAAATAAATCATTTAATTTTATTTTACAACAATTATTTGACAATCAACGTTGTGATGATCGACGCGCTTACCGAAGAGAGGCGGCAAATTTTCTGTCGCGTAATCGCCGATTCGACGAAGGTTAGATTTCTAGAGTTAAAATGAAATTAGAACACCTTTTTTTTACGAAACAGAGAAAAGAAGATGACGACAAAAGCACTTCCGTTACTTCGTACTTGTCTCGTTTGAAGGATTGACGTCACAAATGGTTTTTAAAAAGTTTATTTCTCTGAGTTTTGAGTGATTTTTACAAAACGTTAAACACAGAAAGTTAAATGTGATTTGCCAATCTTTGTTCTGTAGCAGTTGCAGTTATCACCTTTACCTCTCGCTATTCTTGTGGTATGAACATCTGTGACGTGTACGCTGCCGATGTTGCAGTAATCTGGTTTTCTATCATTCCTGCATAGCGAGTGCTTTCCCATTGATAATTATCAGGAGTGCCTCCCTTGAAGAATCACATCGTTCTCAAAAAAGCTAATGTGTGTTGGTGAAAAAGCTAATTGCTTATGTCATCTTGGCAAGAATTAGTCTGCAACAGCGTTCATAAATTTTTCAGGTACTTATTATGCAAGTTAGCATTCTATCAGGAATGCGCTGAGAGCAAAATGACGCGAAGAGATTTTAAGCTATTTTAGATACAATTCTAGGTAGGTTATCGGAACGTTTTGAGAAGACACACTTTGTTCATAAGCGTAGCAAAAATATGGTATTTAACCCTTCTATGCATGATTTTTTCTATCTATGGAAGCTATAATCACACAATTTGCGAAAATGAAAACGATTTTTTTTTGCTTTGTTTGTCACTTCACATTACGTTCGAGATCACACTTTTTGAACTATTGCATATCATTTTTAGTTAAATTTATTAAAAATGGGTCGCAAAAGAAATGTTTACATTCGCGAATATTACGTTGAAACCGAAGGTGAAACTAAATGTAAAATCTGCAACAAAGTTGTAAGTTCTGGTAGTATAAGCAATTTAAAAAGGCATATACAGAATTCCCATGCCGATATGTTTGCCGAGTATGGGAAGCAGTGTATATGTATCTAATATGTAAACTGCTATTTTTGACCGAAAAATTAAAACAAAAATTTTAACTGTTATTTTTCACCGAAAAAATAAAAGTCAAATTTTAACTTTTATATTTGACCGAAAAAATTAAAGTCAAATATTAACTTTTATATTTGACCGAAAAAAAAGTAAAATTTTAAATTTTATATTTGTCTGAAAAAATAAAAGTCAAATTTTAACTTTTATATTTGACTGAAAAAATTAAAAGTCAAATTTTAAATTTTATTTTCGACTAAAAATATATCAGTAAAAAATAACGGTTAATAGCTGACTTTTTTGTAAGAAGTCAAAAAAATATAAATCATACAGGATTAGCATTCCTTGGCTAACAAGCATCACATTAATATACACAAATGTTAAAAAAACAAGTTCTTTCCAACTAACTTTTTAAATTGAAATTTCGAAAATAACTATTATTTTCGATCCCTGCCTAAAAGAGGTGAAAGTATGATATTTCAATCAAAAATGGTAAATAAACCAAAAAAGTGTCGCGACACATTCAAATAAACTTTTAAGTTTTTCCTTGGCACAATATTCTTATTATAGCATTAAAATAAAAGGTATTTGGTAGTTTTGCGATGGTATGCATTTATGGGTTAAAATATCTCTACCTTTAGTTTTTTGGGTTTGCTTACATTTTGTTAATTTTATTATTAATTTCAATGTGAATATTGAGAAACAAATGCAGCAGAGAATTAATTACATTCTCTAGAATTTACTTAAAAAGCAAATAAGGTTGAATTTATATCTGAAGTATCGCTTTTCTTATCTTATTTTATTGTAGGCTATCTATTCCAAGCGTTACGCTGTTACGTTTTAAAAAAATACTAACAACAAAAAAAACACCAACACACGTGGATGCCGTTGGAAAAATTTAGTCTCTTGTTTTTTTTTCAAAAGTAAATGATTCAAATACTTTTTTTATAAATTCATTTTTTGATAAAATATACCCGAGGCTTATTGTATTTTCACCAGTTAAAGCCCCATGAAAATACATTGAGTACTTTTGGAGATTAGTGAGTTCAAACAGGGAAACGAACAGAGAAAAATTCTTAAAATGGACCAACTGTATTCTATCTATGGTTTTTTTTTTAAGAAATTGATGTTGTGCTACAAATTGAAGTTTTTTTTTTATGGCCTTCCGAAAAAGCCATTAGAAAACAGCTTTTCTAAAATGTTTGTTGTTACTTACCCTGGACGAGATTTGAACCCAGGTCACTCTGGTTGACGGAAGCACATGCTATACACAAGACTGCGGCGGTGTTTTTTTACAGTGACCTCAAAAATTCATTTTGGCGAAGAAATAGAACTGAACCTTGAAACATTTTAGTGGAATTATTTTTGACAAATTTCGGCATGTATTAACAAAAAATAATGCATTTTTGAACTAAAATAATTATACGGCGAACAAGTAGCATCCTTTAGCACAGTAAAAAACTGTTATAATGCATTTTCTCGAGGTCGCTCATCAACGAATTTCGTGAAAGTAGTCCAAAATCAGTTGTTGTACCAGAACATATCGATGCTTTGCGCGAAATGATTGAGCAAGATCGTCATACCACATACCATAAGATTGATACATCCTTGGGCAATAATATGACAAGCATCAATAAGATTTTGCACGGTAATCTTGTGGTAAAAAAGGTGTGTTCGCGTTGGATGCCACACAATTTAAGAAACGCCCAACAGGAGTGTCGAATGGATTGGTCGAACTATAGCAAACAACTTTTGTTAGGAGAGAAATATAAACAGCAGCCCCAAGAATGATAGAATACAAGATTGCGCCTTCCCGCGGTGAAATGACAGATCTCGCCTTTAGTAAACAAGAATACAGGAGAGAGAAAATTGAACAACTTCCAATATTTCATTGAAAAACGTGTTCTAATTGTTCTAAAGTGTAAAAGTATGAATTTATAGGCAGACATTTAATAAATAAATTCGCAAAATACTAAAAAAAGTGTATCTTTTTCTTAATTTGTGAAAAAAACTTTGTCTAGTTGAAGCTGAGAATTGTCAAACCCGGCAAAACCAAAGTAGCGGTACTTCTAAAGGCGTCACCTTCAGTATTCAGTACACCGTGCAGCAGCCCTATTATTAATTCGAAAAGCTGACTCATCGCTAACTACCTTGGGCCACGTAGATCATCCACCAACAAGTTTAAAGAAAAACTTCCTTAGGAGCCTACAAACTTTGTTTAAAACTAAACAAAAGTTCAATAAAACTGTATTAAAACTGAAAAATTTGTGGAGCATGCAGTTTTGTATCCTATTAAATTTCAGTGTAATAAAATGCAAGTTCCAAGTAGTAAGGATTTGCCCTTGATTTCTAAGGTGAAAATTTGTTAAATTATTACAAATTTGAAACTTTAATTTATATGGTTTTTATTAGAAAATGAACTGAAATAACGGGCAGTACGTACTTTTAACTTTTAATTGGGCCGTACACTCAAACAAAAAAAAATGATCTGGATTGAAGAAAAACGCCATCAAAAGAAAGAAAAAATTGGAATGAAAAGGCACTGAAGAATTTTTAATACTGCTGAAGAAAAGAGATTTAATTTTATGGAGCTAAAAATAAAAATTCATTATGAAGACCTTTCTTTGTTTACTTAATTTGGAAGAAAATACCGCAATTTCATTAAAAAAAATTACGACATAAAAATAAGGAAAATTTTTCATAGGTTCTTTATTTCTCTATACTCGTGCAAAATCGAGAAAGCCGCAAAAGTTTTTACCCTGTACTTACGTAAGTTCTTCTCGTTCTCCAATCATCAAATAATAAGTAAAATTCGCACAATTAAGTGCGAGTAGTGAATATCCTTACCTGCATTACTGTACGTTAATGCGCTTGGCAATGATGCATTGTCGCTTGTCGCATTTTTATCACATACATATGTATGTACATATGGATATATTTAGTATGTATACACACATTCACAAAGTATGCCCACCTTTATTTGCTTGCGATCGTCAACATTGATTGAGCACTGCGATGTTATGGACATTGGACAAGAGTTGTGGTACTACGTGTGTATGAATGAATGTACATTAGATTGGTGAAGTGAGTCATTAAAAAAAAAACAAAAACAAAGTGTGAAGTGAACCATCGCCTACTTGAATATTTGGAAACAAAACAAACAATTTGTTCTCCCCACTCTTAGAATCGGCAATATGGCGTTTATAAAAATGGGTCATCAAATGCCAAATCTATGACAAAAATTTCGTTTTGGCCTGGTACGAATTTTTTTCAGGTACTCTATAAGAATTCCATCCGTATTTTTAGCTATCCGGAAAATCTGAATGCCCGGATTTTTCGTTGAAATATCCGGATATACGGATATTATACAAGAATGGTAGAATAAAAGATTTTACACAAACAATGCTAATGAAACTTTTCAATCATTCTGCTATGTGTTCGCTTCTTCCTCTTTTTGTTTATAATTTTGTCGTTGCTCTTCCCTTCTCTCGCTATTATTACGTTACTATCAGTTGCTCTCAGCCTCGAAGGCGCAATCTTGTTTTCTATCATTCTTGGATATTATCACATCTTCTGTATTTGCGGATATCCGGATATCAATGTAATATTCGGATATCCGGCTATTAGAAGTACATGAAATGCAACATTGGGGAAATATATAAATTTGTAATAGGGAACGCAAAAAGATTTCGATATTAATCTACAAATCGTTATATCGAACATCATTCACCAGCTGCCTTATTCCATTCGATCACTAACGCTATCGAGCGCTTATTGATAGGCTTGAAATAGCACACGTAGAAAAATTATTTACAAGTGTTTGTTGATTATTATTATTGTTCATCAATTAGTTGATTTTTTTTTTTTTTTGATATCCGAATATATGTACGAATACTAACCATACCTTCGTAAACTCAGATATCCGGATAATTGCACTAGCGAATATGAATCGGATATTCATACTATCCGAATTTTATCCATGCCAACGGATATCCGGATAATTGCACTAGCGAATATTAATCGGATATTCATACTATCCGAATTGTATCCGTGCCAACGGATATCTGGATAATTGCAACAACGAAGATTAATCGGATATTCATACTATCCGAATTGTATCCGTGCCAACGGATATCCAAATATGCGGATAGTCCCAGCCAAGATACAGATAAAATGCAACCCTGACATGTATTTTGTTGCTGCAGGAAATCGATGCCTCGTCAGAATAGAAGTGCCAAATTTGATGAGTTTGACAATTCAAAATGTATACAAAAGCTGTGCCAAAACAAATCAAAAATTTCATTTAATTATATTTTGTGTTCTTCAGTGCGTCGAATACACAGATTGAATTAATTAGATCAAATAAAGTTAACAATTGTGCTTCCTCATTGGATCTGGCGGACCTTTAAAAAATTTTCCCACGCCTTTCCCCCTGCTCTTTTACGAATAGCATTTTCCCGATTCTCTTGCACAAAATTCAAATCAAAATTTTCTTGTTTTCAAAAATTTTCTTGTTTCCAAAAATTAAGCTTCAATAATCAAAACACACAACTTGTAGTTTGATATGAAACGAAGAATTTTAAATGTAAAGGTTGAGAAGTTATGACTAACTTCGAATGAAAAAATCAAAATTGCAACCCTGTTGCAGCTACCTGTTTAATGTACCTTCGTCCTATCCCTACTGCAGACGCGCATTGAAATAGGAACTAATTTTTTTAATTTTATTTTTCGACCCACTCTAATATACATATGTACGTACTAAAGTTTGTAAGCTGGTCTTGATAATGACGTTTCGCGCGATTGCCATGCCGCGCCAAAATATGCCACCGTACAATAATTTGATGTAAATAGCATTTAATTACCGCTGAGGTTTGCCATTTAATGCATACTGATAAAAATGAAAATGTACGAGACTACGTTGGAGACTTGGCGTTGCACCTGTACGGCACTAATACATTGGTCCAGAGTGGCCAGCCCATCTTTAGTTTGCGTTCAATCAGTGAACATCAATGGAATGAAACACATACATATATATGTATGTCTGTATGTGTATATGCCTATGAGTGTAATTATTTATAGACAGCTATCTCTTTTATGTGAACATCAATTTAAGCCTTTTTTAGTCGCAGGCCGTCTAATGTTTGCCGTTAAATATTTGGTGAAAATGTTGTTGCCATTTAAAGCTCGCATAAATATCTGAACGAGTATACAGTTGTACGCAATAGTTTTCGATCACTCGAATTATGATGGCATGCATTATTCATATTTTGTTTGCTCCTATTAAAGTTTTTATACTCAGATTTAAGGGGGTGTTCTTCCTTTAGAAGATGGAAAAGTAGCGCGTTTTCAAGAATTTTTTTAACTAGGAAAAAATAACTTAGACTCTATGATTTTGCGATATTTTTGCATGTATTTGAAAAAGTTATGAAAACGGATTCGAGCTGCGATTAACTACTGACGGCGCTGCACATCCTGACAGGAAATCGCAATTCTTGTCTGAAATCATAAAATAGAAGACAAATGTTAAAATTTTCATATATAAAGGGTGGTTAAATTTTAAGGGCCGATGTTGATTTTGAATAAAACACAAATTATTTTGGAAATTATTGTAATTTCTTTTTATTATGATAATATGGTGTGGTCCAAATTTTCGATGACGCTGAGGCATAATTGAGGTTCTGTGCCATTAATGTGCCGAATTATCTCATCCTTTAGCTCTTGAATTATTGCTGGCTTATCGACGTACACCCCTTCTTTCAAATAACCCCAAAAGAAAGAAGTCCAACGGTGTCAAATCACATGATCTTGGTGGCCAATTGACATCGCCACCACGTGAGATAACACGGGAATTTGTCGCGCAAAAGAGCCATTGTTTCATTGGCTGCTGGAACCACATATCGTCCACATCCATATGTTTCAATTCGGCCCATAAAAAGTTCGTTAACATCTCACGATAGCAAACACCATTCACAGTAACTGCCTGACCGGCCTCATTTTGAAAAAAATACGGCCCGATGATGCCGCCAGCTCATAAACCGCACCAAACAGTCACTCTTTGTGGGTGCATTGGTTTTTTGACAATCACTCTTGGATTATCATTCGCCCAAATGCGGCAATTCTGCTTATTGACGAATCCACTGAAGTGAAAATGTGCCTCATCACTCAAGATGATTTTCTTCGAAATTTGAACGCCCATTTTCATAATAAGCCTGAATAACTTTAACACGTTGCTCGATTGTGTATCTTTCCATGTTCAAATTGAGTTAGTCTGAAATTGAGAAATGTCAAATGAAATGCAGAAAAAACTTGACGTTTAGGTGTGGTTCACATTCAACATCGGCCCTTAAAATTTAACTACCCTTTATATAAAAAAAATATAAAAAAAAAAATATTTTCAAACTGTTTTTTTTTTTAATTTTACCACATTTTGTTTTATTCCAAATGCGTTTTGTTTAAATATAAAAGGGATTAATACTAATAAAAACAAGCCGCGATTCATTAAAATTTGGGTATTGTCAATCACGCCCGTAAATTTGGAAAAATTATAAAAACTGAAATAGGAGAAACTTTCAAAGTTTATGAAACACACATAAGAAAATGTTTGGGCAGGTATAATGTACCCTAGAAATTTTTAAAAGCTATATATTTATCAAAGATACACTAATATATACGTAGTACCTTTGCAGCGCCCTTTTGTATGTAAAAAATGTGGAGTAGACAATAAAAGGGATTGCGGCGCCTTCGAATCTAGCCAGGCGATCCAACACCTGAACCACTCTTCGCGACGTTCAGGTTCGTAACTTAAAAATTACGTGAGATTAACCTTTAAAATTTTGGTTACATAGTATCGGATATATTACCTAAAAACTTTAGCAAAAAATCTTATATTTTATTAAATGAGAATATTTCAATTATGTATATAGATTTCAAATATCAAAAATTAAATTCTCTGCGTATCCAATACACTTGTTATTATTTATCGTAGATTAATGTTTGAAAAAATTAAAGACACATTAAAAGAGGTCAACTTTTACCATTCCGATCAAACTGCTTGAACGAATCACGAGTGTGAGCGAGTTTAAGATATTTTCGGCAAACTTTGAAATAAATAAAGCTTTAAAGCTATATACATTTGTACATAAAAGGTGATCATTTAGTGGTTCTTTTAAAATTTCAAAAGAATTAAGGAGGGATTTGCCTTTAAACATTACAAAAAAATCTATTTTTTTTAATGTTTTAATCGAGGGGTATATCCTTACAATATCGTGCCAAAGTTTCAACAGCTAATTCTCAAAATAGTGAGAGAGATGCTTCCCGGAAGCCGAGCCCGCCGAGCCCTTGACCGCAAACTTTTGAAAGGGTTTTCTCGAGACCATATTTTTCGAAATTCTGTAAGTGATAATAGAGAAACTAATGAACCAATTTTCATTATCTAACATTCATTTCAAAGAGCATAAAAAACTGTTCTATGTAGACTGAGGATTTCAAAAACAAATAATTTTTAGACCATTTTTGACTGCAAGTTAATTTTTGAATATCGCAAATATTTTAGTCTGCCTATGAAAAAACCCCTCTTGAGTAAGAAAATGTTTGGTTTGTTGATTTCAGATGAAAATTGCCGTCAGCAACGCTTCTTTCGCATCCTTGAAAAATTTGTTGATTTTCAATGTTCACTTTTGTAAAAAAAATTTGTTTAACCTCAAACATCACTCAAAATAAATAGCATACTTATTTGAAGCATTTCCCTACGAATCAACTGCAAAAAAGGCCTTATTTTTCAACCTCAAAATGTACTTACCCCTTAAGAAAAATTAATTCTTTCGGTTATATTATTTATTGGCTTAATCCAACACCTTTATGACACTTTCTGGCCCTCTCTCTCGGTCGTTCGGATAAGATCAGTCCTGCACGGCACCTCAAAAATAAATTTAATGACGTTTATAATGCGTCTCTAGCACTCATCGTTCACAAGAATTAACGTTTCCAGCAGGATGCGTGGTTTCCCCAGATGCGGCAGTTTGGTTTGTTAAAATAGCCGTCGAGATGAAAGTGAGCTTCGTCAAAAAATATAATATTTCGAGCAATGGCTTTGTCCATTTCGATTGTGTTA
Source organism: Anomoia purmunda (assembly GCA_951828415.1). Taxonomy (NCBI): domain Eukaryota; kingdom Metazoa; phylum Arthropoda; class Insecta; order Diptera; family Tephritidae; genus Anomoia; species Anomoia purmunda. The sequence goes on from OX639996.1 coordinate 16,387,642, forward strand.
TTTCCCAACGTTGTTCAAGCGTAAAGCGATTCATTTTGTTCCGCAGAAACATGATACGGGCTTTCTGTCGGGAAGGAGCTGTCGCTGTCAAAATAACATGATACAAAAAAAAAGGACTATGGACCGAACCACTCTGTTATGTTATGCATCGCCAAGTAATCAGTTATTTCACATCATTTTTATGATTGTTATTTTTCCCCAATTAATCGTTAAGCTCGGTTTTGTTTGGGACATTTTTCATGAAAATCGTGCCATTACAATGAAAGCAATTTTGGCATATTTCGATTTGACGCCAATGCAAAGTTCTAAAATATCATCATATTGCCATTTCCTGTCATATTTTTTTGCCAACCATTTAACCTAATGAAAACCAGGCATTACGGATTTATCTTTCTCATTTGATCTTTTTTTTTAAATGCCAATTTTTCCGATTGTATCTTACGAGTATCACCTACATTTCAACAATTCCAGATGGGCTTTAGTTTGTTATGAAACGCAGAAATGTAAACAAAGTTTGAAAAGTTATGGTTAACTTCGAATGAAAAAAATCAAGAATGCAACACTGTTGCAGCTACTTGTTTAATATACCTTGGTTTCAATCATTCGAATAACGACTGACCCCGATTCCATTGTCTATCTTCGGCTAATTCTAATGCAGTTCGTCAGAGGCATGCCGTCTTAGCCGCTTCCTTAGACATTTGAATGAAAAATTGTGTCTATTCAAAATTCAAATTATTTTAAAGTACCAATCGTTTGAAACCAAATAAATTTACAGTTCAAGGGCCCTGGCGCTTTTTCAAGTTGTTCGCCTTTTACTTGCGACTTACTGTATGGCAAATCGAATTTGAATATACCACTTTAGTATAATATTTACTTACATATATATGTATGTACATTTACTCTAATTAAGATTTTATTTATATTTTGTTATGTTTTTTTTTTGTATTGCAGAAACTACACCAAATACGCTGAGGATACAACGTCGCGTGACAGCGACTCCCTAATCCAAGAGTATGGCAATATACCCACAGAGGAGACAAACACATACTGTTGGCGGCATCCGAAGGTGCGTGAAAATTGGCGGACTGTATTAGCTGCCGTCACATTGCTGATTGTCGGTACAGGTCTCTTTGTATTCGGCACATTTGCTGTGGCAGATCCAGCGAACACATCACAAGGTGTGGTGTTCTTTGTAGCCGGCCTCATCTGCTTCATACCGGGCGCCTATCATGTTGTCTACATTTGGCTGGCAGCCAAAGGATACCGAGGGTTTGACTTCTATCATCTCCCTTTGTTTACATAAAATAATGTCGACGCCAACGCCAACGATGATGACGATGATGACGATGATGACGACGACGACGACTTAATATAGACACATCCATACATATGTAGATGGAACGAGACAACGATGACGACGATAACATTGCCGAAGACATTAATAAAAACGATGGCAATGGCAATGATAAAAACGATAGGAGAATGAGATAAATGGTGATATATGAACATTTTTGCCGTCATCACTTGCTTTGACTTGGTACTTTTGCCGACTTTGAGTGTGGTGAGTGTGAAATGTTTGCGTTGACGATGGATGCGAAATATTTGCTTATATATATATATATATATATTAATATTAATATATGCGGATAGCGTGTTGAAAACACGTTTTCTCTCGAGTTTACTATTCAGCTGATTTTATTTTTTTCCATCGTCATCGTACATCGCTGCTATTACAAAATATTGGTCAAACAGATCAAAGTCCAAAGAGCCATCACACTCGAACATTACAATGTCGGTCGTAAAGTCTCTCATCATTCGTGTCGAACAGTCGTCATTTGGAGTTTGGATTAACTCACATACACATATTATACAAAAAAAAAAAAAAATCAGCTTGATAAATTTGCGCATGCAGCAATCTTTCGACTTTAGAAAGCCGTAAGCGACTAATCATAGTATTTAGTCAACATTTATGTAAATGCTACTGATATTGCATAATCGTCGGTATAAGATGCCCGTATACTAAAAAAAAAAAAAGAAAAGAAAAATAAGCAAATAATGTAACGATTAATGTCACTCTTCGAATTTTGTTACGTGCAAAAATGTGGAAAAAATATTTATTGTAAGTAAATAACTGAAAAAAGACTTTATTTGGCAGCAAAATTTGAGAGTCACCTGAAATGTCTAACGATTTTTTTTATGTATTTATGAAGTAAATTATATATAGCAAACGAATTTGAATATAAGTTGAAGCGAATTTGAAATGTGTGAGTGAGAGAGAGAGACAGATTGGAAATGTTTGTGGCAAATGGCAGCAAATATTTTTTTTTCTTCTATGCTAGGTCGTTATTACCGCGCTAGATTGAAGATCATATGATTAGCGCAAATTTTAGGAAATTTTGCGAAGCCAACTCTCGAAACTGATTGTTGTAAAAAAAATTTAATTTTTCTAAAATATTTCTAACAATTTTATTGTTTTCAAAACATTCTGTGCTTAGAGCATGTCATTTATTTTTTTTCTAAAATCTATAATTAGTACTGAAGAAATTGGAAAAATAGAAAATAGCGCGCTCTCGGCAATCAAGAAACCCAAAAATTGTGTACATGTTTTTTCCTATTCTAATAGTTGTTGTACTCGAACCTTAAAACAAAACAACTTTGGAATTAAAAAAGAAATTAATGAATCTATATCAGCCTCAGAAAGTTGCGCTTAAATTAAATAAACTCCATTACTCTAAAAGAGCAGTAGTGCATAAGTAAATACAAAAGTTTAAAACCGTTTTTTTTGACTTTTTGTTTTTTATTTATTTTTCCAAATTATTAATGATAAACCTTTAAACCAAATTCGAGGTTAATTCTTGTTGTTGCATAACCCTTTTTGGTAACGGAAAATTTTATTTTTCTATATAACAGGTAGCGTAAAAATATTTCTCCTGCATAACTGTTATACAGCAATACACTTTTATTGACAATATATAAATATATCTCTTGTGTAAAGGGACATTTTTTTCTTGTATAACAGTTATCGGACAACGTAAAAAATAAACGTTGGAAAATAACATTTATAGGCAACGGGAAAAATATTTCTCCTGTATAACAGCTATCAAGCAACGTATAAATTATATCTCCTGCATGACTGTTATACAGCATTATACAGAATAAAACTTTATTGACAACGGTTAAATATAACGGAGAAAATTATGTTCCTGTATAACAGTTACCAGACGACGTAATAAATAAACGTTAGAAAACATTGATTGGTAACGGGGAAAATATTTCTTTTGTATAACAGTTATCAAACAAAGTAATAATTATTTCTCCTGTATAACAGTTATCAGGCAACATAAAAAATAAACGTTGCTATATAAATAACACTTAAAGGCGAAATGAAATATATTTCTCATCTAATAACTGTTATAAAACAACTTATTCGTTATTTATCAGAACGCGGGTAACAATTTTAAAATTGGAAATTAAAAATAACAGTTATTTTTTGGTTTCTGTATAAGTCTTAAAAATTGAACGCAACAGTTTTAAAAGTTTATTCAACTACCAAATTACCGCAAGAGCAAAAATAGTGCGTTCAACGCCAACTAACGATTTATTGCTAGGCTGAGAGCTGAATGATAAATATATAAATATGTTTACATTATTTGTCATATTTTTAAATATTTTAACCCAGTTTTTCTTCTAGTCCCATAAAAATATGGTAATTTCTCTTTTGTGCCCTTTCCTGGGACTTGATTCTGTTGTGTATCACTTGAAATAATCAAATGATCTCAGTTATGGCTGCAGTTAGCGGATCAGCTGTTTATTTTGATAGATAGATAAAGAATTCTCAAAATATACAACTGTAAATACATGCTATGTATATTAGGCCCCTTTCTTTGTACACGGCTTGCAAAAGAACGCTCTAGCTCGGATAAAATTTCTTTTAGTTGCAAAATCAACCCTGTTAGCATCTATCATAAAACATGAGATTTGTTTAGTGCTATTTAAGAGCGGAAAATAGGTGTGCTGGATGGAAAGCTTTTGGTTGATCTGGTTCTATATTTAAAAATACTATACAAATAAAAACGAATTAGGTCTTAAACTGAAATTTCCCATTTCTTTTCTTCCGGCTCATTCACAATAGCGCAGTTTTTTCACTTCCCAATACTGCATCTCAGTTCGGATATCGTTTTACCGAGTTGGCTCAACTTGCATATTTTTTCGAGTTAGTGTTGTTGCTTTACATGGAATTCGTTATACTATCTGGTATTCTTTTGCAACTAGGTTACAAAGAAGCGGGCCCGTTATTGTCGAGCGTGCGCTATTCGCTAGTTATGCCAAAAATTGTTGCAATATGAGCGTGAAAAAAAAATTATAAAATACTTCAGTAACTTTAATCGATCGAATAGGAATTAATGCACAAATTATATTTGACTACTAAATATGACTTTTTAGCGCTGACTCTCCACTCCACAAATAATACAAATCTACTTTCGCTGAATTAGTTGTTGTAAATGAATTTGCAAAGTTGTAAACTTTAAGGTTTTGTTTGGAAAATAAACTTATATCTTATATATATTTACATACAATACAATTCATACATACTTACATATATATATATATATATATATGTATATAGACTATATGTTATAGCTACATCTGGGTGTATATTAAGTAGACTTTAATTTTTGTAATACATAATCTGTATATGATTTTTGAAAAAAAAAAATAAATAAATATCTAAAAGATACAATTTAAATAGTCAAAAAGAGCAACATAACTTAAGCTTAAGTCATAACAATTGTAAATGCAATTTGAAGAAACGAATCAAATAGCAATCGAAAAATCTACTGTAACATTCGATTACAGTTGCTACGATTACATAAATAACGACGATTTATCGAATGTGCTGATTAAATTTAAGAATTTAAGAAAACCAAAAAATATATATTTATACATATAACTTATGTATTTAAATTTTTTTTGTACACAATCTTCCCCCTTCCTTCTTTACTTCCCTTAACATTACACAGATCCAAGTTCACACTTTTTGCATTTTTATTTAAATTTATTATATACTTGCACGTATACATAGTATGTACATACATAAAGTACATAAGTTAATTTACGAAAATTTATACTCACATTAAAAATTAATGGTGAAAAAGTTGTACTCTATGAAAATGCATGAAATGGTTGTAAAAGAGATGAAAATACATTTAAGTAAAATTAAACAAAAAAAAACGAAAAAAATTGCATTAAATTGTATTGAGCCAAGGTACACGCGATATTTTTCTTTTAATTATGTAATTGCTGTTATATTAGTATTTAGGTGTACGATGCAACCAACGTCCCTCCACTCTTTCTGGCGATTCGATTTATTTTCTCGTTTTTTGTTTAATATTTTTATATCGATTTATATACGTACGTACATACATACATAATTTATACTATTAATGCAGGCAATAAGCGATAATAAAAATCTCGACTCTTATTTAAAATTAAAACGATAAAATTCGGTGTATGTTTTATATAAGTGGGAGGAGTTCGAAGCAGGTAATTTCAGGTACATATTTACATACAATTGTTGTATATTTACCGGACGGTTAATAGCCCTTGGTAAAACGACTCGTAATATAGTACGGAGCGATAAGTGAAGGTTTCAGTATTTCTCCCATCACATTTACAAAGACTCTGCGAACTTTTTCACCGTTTCTTTCCGCTGCGTACTTATTTGTGTGATTGTGTATCCCGCTCTCATTTTTGGGCATACCGCTCTGACTTATAGATTAAAGAAAAATGCCTATGTACGAGTACAATTGAATTCGCGAATCGGTCGTTGAATTTTTCCAGAGTAAAAAGTGTTTAAAAAATAGTCGAATTCAAAATTCATTCATTTCATTTCAGTTTCTGTCAAAAATGTAAGTATGCATCTTGTTTTCGCCGAGACAGTTTGACGCTTATATTTTAATATTTAATATCCTGGTGTATAATTTAATTAAATTTAACTTTAAAAAGGGTGGCAGCTCTCTTCAAAATATACCCATAAATTTTCTAAAAGCAAATCAAATGGCTTGACACCCATATTTTAATATTTCATATAACTTGTGTATAATTTAATTAAATTCGACTTTTCATTCAGGTGGCAACCTTCATAGCATATAGAGCCTTCTCGGCGAATCGGAACAGTTTGACTCTCATATTTTCGTATTTCATATAACTTGTATATAATTTAATTAAATTCCACTTTTTAAATAGGTGGCAACCCTCATAAAGTTAGCTATGAACTTACTTGCCGATACAATCCGTTTGACATCCCTATTTTAGTATTTCATGTAAATTGTGCATAATTTATTTAAATTCGTATTTTTAAACAGGTGACAATCCTCTTCAAAATATATGTAGGACTCGCCGAGTCAAATCATTCAACGTCCAAATTTTAATATTGCATAAACTTGTGCATAATTTATTTGAATTCGATTTTTCGCACAGGTGGCAACCCTTCTAAAAATATAGTTAAGAAAAATAGAAAAAGCGGTCGAGCCGTTTCCGATGAGTTCGACCACAAACATCGTGACACGAGATTTTTATATATAAGATAGAGTCAATAACTCTATTCGAATAATTTTGGTTAGTCGATTTTCAGGCAGCAATATGGTGAGCGGTTATCGATTGATTTTTTGAATAACTGGATAATTCGATTTTTAGCAAGAGCTCTAGTGGTTTAGATGCAAATATTGCTACTCGGCTGCTACTTGAAGTCAAAAACTAACAATTATTAGGCGTCCTCTTCTTGGGTTCTATCAGGAACTTAAATATTATAAAAGAAAAGAATAAAGCTCAAAAATAATTATTATATTATAGCATGATACCAATTGTTTAAGTCATCGATAACTATTATTTTGGGACTGAAATTATTAAAGTATTTTAAGAACAATAATGATCGAGATAAATCTTTTAAGTCCTATATCATAAAAGTCTTTCCTTAATAATAATAACTTTTTCAAATCTCTACCATAGAGTAATTATTACAGGTATCTAAAATAATCGTTATTTTGATCAAAAAAATAATTGGCGAAAAATTCGTTCAAAATTAAATATATGTATATCGATATAATCCTTATGGCATGTGCTATGCAAATCAGACCTTAGTTTTATTTAGAGTTTTTTTTTGTTTTAGATCACCGCACAACCGTTATTTTAAAATAATATACACTTGCGGTCAATAAAAACGCACCACCACTTGGGTAGACTATTTTCAGCTATATAACTGTAAATCTAAAAAAAAATTCTACTAGATCTAGTAAGCACTGAGAAATAAATTATTTTTTGTGAGATTGGGTTGCACGCTGCTCACTTATAGTCGAGTTTTGGTTGTGTATTTGAAAAGTTGTGCAAAATGCCAAATAATCGGAGGAAATTAACGAATGATCAAAAAATTTGCATATTGGCATTAGATGAAGAAAAGTTATCTTCTCGGTAAATAGCAGCTAGAATTGGTTGTAGCCATTCAACTATTGTTCGTCTTTTACAAAAAAAAAAAAAAAAGTGATGTTTTGGAGCGTAAAAAGGGATCAGGTCTTCCTTGAAATTCAACTGAGAGAACAGACAACATACTGCGGCGGATAAGTTTATGCGACCGCTTTAAAAGTGCACTTTCTATAAGGGCGGAGATGCAAAATTTTCACCAAGTGGATCTAAGTGTCGAAACCATACGCCGACGGCTTAGACATGAGGGTTTATATGGAAGACGATCTGCTAAAAAGCCGCTATTAACCCTTAACCACCTGAGCCCTATATCAGTTACGTAACCACCTGAGCACGGTCACAGTGACCGCATCGGATACACTTGAATTTTCTTAGGATTTTAAGGTTTTATTATAAGAATACATTAATAAAACTCTTTAATATATATTAAATTATTTATTTAACTGAAAAAGGAACAAAAACAAAACATATTTTTCTCATAAATGTGAACAATTGAATTGCTGGCACATTTTAACTAAAATTACATACTAGTTTACATATTGAGATCTATCCACATAGGAAAATATAAAATTCTGACTTTCTTTAAAGAATATAATAATATTCTAATGACATAAAAAAATAAAAGTTAAAAAAAAATCAAAACTTCGAGAAAATTACAGGGGGTAAATTCTTACAATTTTTCACGACAATTTTTGCACATTTTGTTAGAACATTCCACACAGATTTGATTTTTACATATAAAACACAAATGAAATGTTTTTCCTTTCTTCTTGGGATCCCAAGTTGAACACGTTTTACGTGTTTCAAGATGATCAGCTTCAGAAACAGAAGGCAATTTTTCTTCTATTTTCAAGATCCGGCGAATAGAAGTTTTGATGTCACGAGGAGTGTGCTTGTTATTTTCTCGACGATTCATGTGTGGCATGGTCAGATCTTCTGCTAGCTGCTTCATAAATTTAAATCTACTTCTAGTTTTCTTGGCCTGATTTTGTACGCTCATGACATAAGTATTGGAAGCTGATATATCTAACAGACGATAAAAAATGCACAAAGGCCATCTTTGCGTCCGTCGCGCCGTGGTATAGTTCGCACACCTTTGATCCAATAAATCAACGCCAATTTTAGTTTCATTGTAGTATAATATTATTTCGGGCTTTTTTGTATTATCGTCTACGTTTGCTGTATGGTGCATGCTGGAAATTAACACCACAGCACGGTTTTTTCTCGGCACAAAAGATGCCAAAGTAATATTTTTAGTAAAACCGAAAAGCGAGGTTCCAATTTCTCGTCGCCGATTTGGTTTGAATTCTGGCGGAATTTCTGTTTTATTTTTTTTTAAAGTACCCACAAGAGATAACTTTTTATCTTTCAAAACATCGACTAGTTCAACTGAACAAAACCAATTATCAGCAGTGATGTTTCTATTCGACCCTTCAATTGGAGATATGAGTCGTAAAACTGCTTGAGTAGGTTTTGAAAATCGAGTTTGTTCTGATGTCAAATTGGTCCCGTCCGAGTCTTTACCTAAATATATGTAAGCATTGAGTAAATAACCATTTCGGGCATCTGTAAGGCACATAATTTTTAAGCCATATTTAGCGGGCTTCTTTGGCATAAACATCCTAAAACGACACCGACCTCGAAAAGCTACCAGCATCTCATCAATGCAGGCACAGGTTCCGATGCTGTAAACCTTTTGGCAATTTTGAATGAAAGAGCTGAATAGCTCGGCGATTGGAGCAGAAATGTCAGTCTCCCGCCGTTGCGCTCTTGTTTCTGCATCATCGAAACGAATTGCTTTCATCAAAATCTCGAATCTATTTTTACTTAGAATGCAACGATATATTTCTCTTCCTGAGCCATCAGAACTATACCACGACGTATAATGTTCCCGATTGTCTTTAAAAATAGCTGTATAGAATAAAAAACCAATAAATGCTTTTAACTCTATGAGATCAATATCATGAACACAGCTTTGGTTTTTATATCTTCGTCGTAACTGCCTTATTTTGTCGTTGGTATGTATCACTATGTTTTCCAGCATCTCATCTGTAAATAAAATTCTCCAAAGGTCAAGAGGTGTTGTAGAATCATTGAGAACTTCATGATAGGCCGATTTAAGTCCTTGTCCTTGCGATACAATGTTATGCCGCTGAGTTCTAGTACGACTAGCAATTGGCACAGAAGACCACCGAAAACGATTTTTTCCAAAATAGTTCCGATTTCTAGTCTGGAGTTGTGACAAGGGTAACTCGTCTTCTGAAGAAAATTCCTCAAATATACCTCCCTCCGGCTGTCCATCGGCACTTTGCTCATCAGAAGACGACACTTGCAGGCAGTCATCAGATTCACAGTCATCTAAACATGCGCCATTCAGGTGGTGAGAGGTTCCAGGATAATTGTGTAGTAAAGAAAGTTAAGTTTCCTCAAAGTCAAATGATTTGGGGCTAGTTTTCATAGTTTTATAAGGAAATCAATTGAGGTCCTAGTGAATTCCATGCCTTCAAGAATTAAGGCAGCTATTGAGGCTAAAGGAGGAACGACTCGTTATTCGGAAAGCCTATTGTGAAGTCTATATTTCTACCGTTAGTGATTAATATGATTTAGTTTTAAGTTAACTCCACATTGTTTTCTTTTAATTAATCATGAATATCATCGAATGTACATTTTTGTTAATTTTTTTTTAAATTAATTGGCTATTCCTTATAAAAACCATTTTCAAGAAAAAATTGTGTGGATAACTAATATGCACTATGTTGCCAAACAAATAAAAATTATCCTAATATTCTTACTTTATAAACAAATTGCTCATGTGATCTTATTTCAATTATATTTGGTGGTGCTTTTTTAATGACCGCAGGTGTATATTTTTAGTTATGATGATATTATTTATGTAATATTTTTTCATCAAGCAAATACAATCTTAGATCTTGCCGAATATTTTAATCTAACCTTAAATTAATTAGCTAAACAAACAGAAAAACAAAAATAAATGAAACACAGCTCTGGCCTTCCAAAACATATCTTCCATAGAATAACATTGGTAGACTAGTACTAAATGAGCTTTTTCGACGGATGTACATGCATGTTTCGTTTTACAAAACTTCTTTTTATATACAACTTTTCGAGATATTCAAAGCATATACCTCAAAGATCCAAGAAATTGTGAAATTATAAATTTGCCACAACTTTAAATATCTTCTTTTTTTTATTTATTAGTAGATCATTGTTGTATGATTGAAACAAATTCTGACCAAAATTCATACAGATCAAAAATAAGTCGATTTGAAATGGTTTGGCTTAAAAGCAGTAGATGTGATAAGCCTTTGTGGATCCCTAAAATAACTCTTAAATTAAGAAGCAATCATTTTCGCACTGCCATGACATAAATTACTAAAAAAAATAGTATTGTAAATGCCATTGAACTTAAAGAGCAAAAAACTTTCTTTTCCAAATCACCGCTCTTTCACTCTATGTATATTACTTGCTCGGATTATTGATTCAACAAAATTCGTCAACTCTCTAGGCAACCAAGAACTACATGGCGTATACGTGACAAATATGTAAATAAAAATATGAATTTTCTCGCATTACCACCTACCTATTCTTTGATTTAGTGGATTGAATTAGCGGGAAAAAACTAAATTTGCTCTTTTGAGCTGTATAACTAATACAAAAAAAAATTTGCACGGTATTAATGACAAAGTAAACTATTGTTATAGTAAATGCCATATGTTTACTACATGTAAAGACAAGCTCGCCATTTATGGAATACATCAATTTTGGTGAACAGCAATTGTCGATGGTCGGGTGATATATGTACATAAGTAATTTCGGTGTGTATGTATGTAAATTTGTTAGAAATCAAGCGCTTGTAGGCAGCCATAAATTGCCTAACTCGTCAGTCAAAATGTATAGCGCGAATAAGAAAGAGTACGTTTTGAAAGTGAAAGTTTCGAGGTTATCAGCCAGATTGGTTCACAAATTTTAAAGCTACTGAAATCAAAAATCAAAAGAACTGCGAACATTTCGATTGAGGTCAATAAACGGGCGGTGACTAGTGTATCTTTATACAAACATAAAATAATATGTATTTATAAAAAAAAGAAAAGAAAGTTGAAAGAACTTTTTTGTTTTGGTACTGTCTTTTTAATCGAATGTCTGATTGTGTTTATCTATTCACTTTGGTACGGTTGTGAACCCGCCATTGCACAAATAGTTTTTAATTAATAATTGAATATAAATAATGAAATAAAAATAGTGCAGTGAACATGCAGTAATTTGTGGTAGGGTGATCGATTATCCGACTTTTTTTTTCAAACCTGTTTTCATTGAATTTTATGCTGTTTCTTTTAAAGTAAAAACAATTAATGAGTATTGATAGAGATATTGTCCAACAGTTTTTCGATTAAATACTTCCTAGCTTGACAAATCGTGTTTCGCATGTACAGTGATACAAATAATTGACAACATGCTGTTTTCTTTTTATAACATTCACTTTTTTCATGCTGAATTTTTTTTGTTAATTTTTTATTCAAATATATAAGAGGTCCATTATAACAAACATCATATAGATCAGAATTTCAAACTTTGTAGAAAATTTATAAAAATTCAACATATTTTCAACAAAATTTAAAATATTTTTAATTTGAATTTTTTGAAAAACTTTTGGGCACGCAGTTTTTTAGCCCACCCCATTTTAGATTTATTATATGTAAGTCTTAAAAGTAAAAAAATTGCAATTGATTTTTTAAATTTTTTTAAATTTTGTTCTCGGTTGCTTCAGACTGTTACAAACAACTGTTAGGGGAACAAAGTTTTAATACCCTGGGAATTGTAGAAACTAGATATTGAAAATAATACGATACCTAATATTTTGTTGGGACTCCTTTGCTTCCCATAACGGCCTTTATGCGCTACATTTTGTGCTTTTTTTAAACCCATATATATTTGAAAAATAAAAAAATTATACTCGTATCTAACGTTCCCGAAGACTGACAGGCCGCAGTGTCATCCTGGAAAATTACCTCGTTTACTTCCGAAAGGAGCTTTCAACTTCGAATGCAGAAGGCAAAAGATATATTTACTTATTGTATGAAATACAGTACAATTTTCAGTTTATTTCAAATTACTTTCATTTCTGTTACAAATATTCGATTTAGTCTTTTGTTAAAAAATAATTATGGCAAAAAAATATGGGACAAAGAAATTTTCACTGGTTCAAGTGATGGTAATTTACCGGAATGCAGAGTTAGCTGAGTTTAGTCCGGCTAAATAATCCACAAAGCACGTATCGAAGAATTCGTTGCCCTGTTCAATGCCATCCACTTCCTCCACGTCATTTGTTGGTTGTCCCACTGTCAGTAGTTTTTTTGTTTCACACACATGTGTGCGTCCACGTGAAGAGGGCCCCACTTCGGCGGTATTGGAGTTATACATATAGGCGTCTTCCTGGTTGATTTCCGAACATTTTGAGACAAATTAGACCATCCTAACTGAATAATTGAGGGAAATATAGAGCTTTGAAGGTGAATATCCGAAAAATTACTCATTTGAAGTTGAAAGTTGTCCCTTGTGGGCCCTTTTATTTTATTTTTTTATTCGACGCGTAAATGTATATAGTTTCATAATAAACCATAATAAAAAATTACGAAACTCGATCCATGTATCGAAAAATCTATATATCTCGGAAATTAGATGCGACAAAGTGGGACCTTTTCACGTGGACGCACACATATGTTGTTTGATAACCTTACAATATGGAAGTATATTTTTTATTCCTCCTTTAATTTTTTTTCCGAGAAAAAAATTGGTTGAATTTTGATTTACATATATTTTGATGAGTTATTTTTTATTTTTTTTGAAAATGGCAACCATGATCCCCATCACGTCCAGGTATTGTCTAGTTATTACTCTGTCTATTGGTCTGAAATAGGAGTGGTTAAGGCGAATGAGGGCTTTGAATCGCTTTACGTCGACATTTGGGCAAACTTGTCTAGTGGTTTCACATTTGAGTTTTGTGGCCCACCATGTATTTACCTCTTTGATTGGTTTAGTCTTTATACTATGTTCACAGGAGGTTAGAGGTACGCCCACGTCTTGAGCAAAATTGACCACGAATATTTCCTTCGGTTTTATTGTCAGCTGACGAAGCCATGCAGTTGCCGGGTATGTGTCCGGTGATCCATTGAACTGTCACGTAGCATTTGGATGTCAGTAAGTTGAGCGTGGCCCGATAAAATACCGATAAGGTCTAGTACGAGTTTACTGGAGTGAATCCCGCTGCCCTCTTTTTCATCTAGCTGGAAACCATCCTTATAGATAGCCGTCAACTCTGGGTCTAGGTTTGTGGTACTTTCTCATAACTGTGGGTAAATCTTTCTCGATGTTTCGCTGAGATTCAAATTTTCTGTCTAAAATAATACTATGGTACTTTGAGTTTCACCACACTTAATAGGGGCGGTTTGAAAGAAGGGATTTTATATATCCTGGTAAAGAGTACCATGTCGAACTTTGTAAATTAATAAAAGCACTGATTTTGAATACTAAAAAACACAATTTTGAACTGGGTTGTTGAAAAGTCTTATTGTATAATTCTTTTAATAACAAACTTGAACCTCAACCATCTTATTTTGCTAAAACCTGTTAAATTTTATTCTCAGAAATACCGAATACAGGATAAATTTTTGGCATTTAAAAAAATACAGTATATTTTATTTCCTGTATAAAAAGTAAGATTGCGAGGACAAGTTACTAAATAATACGACTGAGCCGTACAATACAGGATGGTTAGCGTAAGTGTACTCGTACGAGTAGCTAGGCGTTCTGTGACTGAAAAATACCAGTCTTGTGTCAGTTTCCCTTGCTTGCAATCTGGGACATTTCTTCAATGTGAAAAATTGAAATAAAAACGGATTTATATCAAATCCAGCGAACAAAAGCAATGTTAAAAAAATATATCAGGGGCACATAAGCAGGAATACGATTTGAGAAAAGTATAAATCGATCACCCTAGTATAGAAACAAGACAGTTAATTTTTACTAAATAAATATAGCTATGCAACTTTTGCTTCATAACATAAGGACAAAGTCTATCAAAACATTATTAAAATTTCATGATATTCCAACAGTGAACTGTGAACTCGGCGTCTAGGCGTCATGGCAGAGCCCAAGGCAACTGAACACGAATCAAACGAGTCAGACGAAGATTGTGAAGTCTACTGTAAGTTGTTACGCTGGCAGTTTTCACACAAGCTGGTAGATATGTTGTTTAGGAATGCATTAATAAAATTAATAACATTTGGTTTTATAAATTCCTGAATTAAAAACCGCACGTGTTTGGTGTGCCACGAAATATTTTTAACGAAAAAGTTTCATTCAAATTTATGTATTTTTTATAGTTCTCAAGCCTGTCAACGAGTACAACATAGTCGAGAAAATCAAAGAAGCGAACAAAGTGTTATTCGAAGAGATAACGAATGTAAACCCGAATGCTGCCTCTACAGATGAAATAGCAACAGCTGGCGACTTGGTTACAGATCCGGAGACAGGAGCATCACTACGAAAAGTAACATTCGCGCCGAATTTAGAAACTTATGAACCGGACAATGCACTCTTGGAGGCATTAAAACTTACACGTGAATTCGAAGAAGCGGTAGCCGAAGCAAAAGAACTCGATCGCAAGCTGACAACTATTTGTGAATATCAAGCTATTGTCGAAGAAGCCTCCCCCAACGGAGAAGAAAGAGCAGACACAGAAGCTGATACAACAGATGCGGTAGATCAAAGCGTCGCAGAGTTAACGTCAAAAGACACCGACGCCATGCCGGCGCCAATAGTTGATACCTCAAATACAAAAGAAACGGTATCAGTGCCTGAGACAGATGCTGAAGACGACATTGTAGAAGAGATTTGTGAGGAAATTGTTGTTATGGATATGGAGAATGAGCAACAGCATCCTATAACTACGCAAACGAATAATCCACGTCGCATGATTAAGATGCGTACATTCGATTGTGCGGAAGAGGATCCACCAGATACGATTGAGACAGAGCAGGACAATAGAAGTTTAGTGAACCTCCTAACATCCGATGGCGAGGAAGAGTGCTGCAGTGCCGCCACATTCGATATTAACATCGACAATAGTGATCTCGATGTGGACGATACTGACGCGGATTCGAGCACAATTGAGGCTGATGGCAAGGTTAGCGTAGATATCGATGAAGAACTCAACCGCAATAATAACAATGCTACAAATTCGGATGGTTATGGCGACGATGAGGAGGAAGAAGACGATCTCTCAATAATTGTCGCCTCCTATCTACCCGATGAATTCGAACAGAAACGTTTGAGCAGTGGCCGTTTGAAAGCACCAAGTAAATCACGTCGCTTACTAGCACCACTAAGTAAACGCTTCTCATTTCGACGTAAGACACTTGCGCGTAACGCTATTGGCGCAACGTGTGCTGATGCAGGCGCCGAAGGTGGTGGCGGTAATACCAGCGCTACGTTACGTACACGCCGACCGCATCAACCGCCACCGGAAGTGACCGATTTGAAGCTCAACTATCGTACCTGTTGCGAGTATCGGCGTCAACTGTCGGACCCTGAAAAACTTCCAAAGTATACAGGTTATCTGTCTGAATACGGTTTGAGCCGACAGCAACTCGAACTGCGTGAGGAGAATTCACAGCGCAAGCAACGGTTTGCACTGCAGCACGCGTTAAATGCAAACAATGCGCAAATGCGTAAAATGCATGACAATGAGCGCGCATTCACGACGTGGTTGCGTAATAAAATGCGTTTTCCCATTAATAAGACAAGGAACATGTTCGATGTGAAGCGTCGAAGTTTTGATACGGCAATTGGTGGTGGTAGCGCGTGCGGGGGAAACAGCACAGTGCGAAATGCTGGCGGAAAACGGAAATGAATTCAGTTTCAGTTGGAGGTTCAGGAAGTGGAAGATTTGTACAGCAAAAACAAAAAAAAAAAAAAAGATTCGAAAGAGCTACGCAAAGTCTTGAACTTGTAGTAAACGTTTTAAGTAAAGTCATACCAACACAAAATTTAAGGAAAGTTGTATTTTTTTTAATTCACAGAACAACTAGGACTGACAGTAAGTACGTTCGCATAGAATCCTCAGCAACAATAATGCAGTAAAAAAGTTCAGCGAATTCTGCTATAGGGACGGAAAAATCGATTTTGATTCCACTCTAGAATCTAAGATTTTCTGGAAAAAATCGATTTCTGGAACTCGATTCTGTATCTTACAGTTTATTTAACGACTAAAAAATAGAGATGTCAAACATTAAAGCTTCATGTCCGTCTTCATCTATGTAAATTTTTGGGAATTTACAATAATTGTTATTGATTTATTTTACTAGCGTTATTAACGAAAATTGATTAATGTAGAATTTGTTGTTTTATAAATTTTTCAAATGAAAAAATTTTGAAGTAAAGGAATCGATTAGAATCGAACAATTCAATTATTGCCGTCGATTATTCGATTGTAAGAATCGTAAGAATCAACTATGATTCGGCGGGCATCGATAATCTATTATTTCTCAAAACTTAGGGATGAACTATTCTGCTTTCTCAAAAAGAAAAATATTCGAATTATACGCGAGCCTGAAATGCGCAGAAATTTCCTGCTGGATGTTTAAATTTTTTGGCAGTCTTTATTATTAAACAAAAGAACCATTCTTCTAATTCATTTTCTAAATATTAAGATTATTTTTTTCAAATGTTGGCTGTTGAATTTCCTACTATCGATGACACAAGCATTTCTGGAATTATTGTGTTTAAATTCCTCAATCGTTGCTAGATTTTGCATGTCGAATTAGGATTTTACGTTACCCTAAAGTAAAAAGTCTAGAAGAGTTATATCTCAAAATCCAGGCGGGAGTTTTACCGGTAGGAAACTAAAGGTCTAGCGAATAGTTCGTAGGCGCTGTGTGATAAGTAACGCTGTTCTGTTGATACCGTTAAAGGTCTTCGAGATTACAGGCTTCAATTTCATATATCAAATAGGCCGTTATCATAACGCAATAAAGGACGCCATTCATAGTTACGTAACGATTGTGCTCATATTCAGAAATATGAACCAATGATTCCACCAAAATTTGTAGCTTTTGGGCTTTCTCGGAGTGAGTGAAAGGAACCTCTTCCCAGAACAAAATTTTGATTCAAGACAGTTGACCTTCTGCAAACTTTTCAGAAGCCAAAATACTAAAACGGTATCAGACTATGCCTTTCCATGATTTAATATCAGCATACTGGACAAAGACACCATGATAGTTTTACAGACGCACGTGTAATCTGTAATAAAATCTTTGGGAAAATGCCAAAACGACGCTGGCGCTTGATGTTGTTCCATAGAAGTGCTGCCAATCAAATTGCGCTAGGTTTCCAAAGAAAATACTTGCAGTTTTTTTTTTTTTTGGCGAACTGTGTTCCTCTTGTCGGCATGACGGGAGGAGGGTAACCGTCCACCGAGTTAAAAGGCCGCTGTCCTTCTATCTCCATCTATGGAATAGGCTCACCGTGAACCAAAAGATCTAGACTGGCCCAACTCCAACGTCGTATAGCAGAATAAGTTCAACTCTAGTGAGCTAAGCTGGATTACGAAACCTTAAACAGGTGTCTAGCATGTGAAAACTGTCAACGCATCGCGAGTACCCCTCTGCGGGAGAGGCTTTGATTCTATCGAACTAAAAACTTGTACGCTTTTTGTAACTTAGCTCTTTTAATTCTGGATAGATGATTACAAAGCTAGTTTATGGAAAATTTCAACAATTTTTAAAACTTTCTAATTGGTCGAATTTCGTCATTCTTGTACTATACGTATACTATATGCGGTCTTTGTATGTATGCACATATGTATATATGTGTACGCCTTATGCGGCTGCCAAAAGTAGGCGTGTTCGCCGAGCAGATAACCATTACATTCGTTTACGCCGAAAACTTACAGCGATAGTTTTGATGGTTCATTTGGAGGGAACTTGAAAATTCTTGCTGGGAAATGATTTATTAACGAAAGAAGAAGTGATTTATTAACGAGCAGGCGGAAACAAAAAAAAAACACCACCTGTATAAATAAAATAATTCAAAAGTTCGCTCAAAACGCAGTCTTTGAGAGAGTAAGAAGCCTTATTCTCTGAATTATTTTACTGTCTCATTTTTACTGGATTTTCATAACGAACACTCTTATTATTGAAGGGCCTAACAGATGCCATATTTTACGACCAAGTATGTATTTTATACAAGAATGATAGAATACAAGATTGCGCCTTCCCGCGGTGAAATGACAGATCTCGCCTTTAGTAAACAAGAATACGGGAGAGAGAAAATTGAACAACTTCCAATATTTCATTGAAAAACGTGTTCTAATTGTTCTAAAGTGTAAAAGTATGAATTTATAGGCAGACATTTAATAAATAAATTCGCAAAATACTAAAAAAGTGTCTCTTTTTCTTAATTTGTGAAAAAAGCTTTGTCTAGTTGAAGTTGAGAATTGTCAAACCCGGCAAAACCAAAGTAGCGGTACTTCTAAAGGCGTCACCTTCAGTATTCAGTACACCGTGAATTTTATATGCATTTTGACAGTTCATTTCAGAGTTCATACCAATCTGAAGCTGTAAACAAAATTTTTGAACAACTCAAAAAATATGCCTAACAATTTCAAAACTCAATTTTTTTAAAATTCGTGCATGCGTTTTATGCAAGAAGGTGTGCAACACTTACAGCAAAAAAAAAATGGCAATGAAATTTTATGCACTTCAAACTATTCTATTCCATTTATGACAATTTGTTAAGATTTTTTAAATTCTGTAGTGTTTTTTTTTTGTTTTAACAATTTATTTAAAGCTTTTTATTCGAATCAGCATAAGGATTGCCAAATTGAAACATTTTGTTTGCATTCTGGTTGTTTTCGTTGTCATGAGAACTGGGGTCGAATCGTGACAGTCGTGAACGAGCAACTCGTCACGTAAAATTGTGAATATCGGATTATGACAGTCGTGAACGCAGCCGTTTATCGAAAATCAGCATGATTACAAACGTCAACGAGTAAGTGAACGTACTCGTTCGTTCGAACTGTCATGCGATCACAAACCGCCAATCGTAAGCGCGCCGATTTGAAGCAAATTTTTAAACATGTAAGTATATTTAATGTATTTCTATATTTATTCAATATTTTAATTATTTTTGTTAATATAGGGCAAACTATAACAAACTGAACTCCACTCAAAAGGATGTAATGGCGCAATTTATGAGCGAGCATCCCGATTTGGCCAAAAATTTGCTACCAAACTGCGCGCAGGGGAGAATTACAGCCAACCGACTTTGGGAGGAGCTTTCTAAGCGATTAAACGCTGTAGGACCACCAATCAAAGACGCAAAATTGTGGAAAAAGGTGTGTTTATGGTGTATTTAATCGAAATTTATGTTAAAAAGTTGTTTTTTTAGGCTTATGCAGATCAAAAATACAACGCCAAAAAGAAACTTTGCTTTAATAAAGCCTCAAAGCGGCAAACAGGTGGAGGACCTTTTCAAGAAAAAACACTCACCCTCGCGGAGGAACTTTTAGTCGAGGCAGCAGGGTTGGAAGCATGCGTTGAAGGGAATAAAACGGTTCCGACATTTGGGAACGTTGCATCACCTTCGCCATCTTCAAAAGCAAGCAGTGCCGAGACAATGTCGAGCATAGACAATGTTGCGAGTACCTCTGCTTCTATTCGTACTCCAGCCCGTAGAAAAGCAAACAGTCGGACACCAAAAAGTAAACAAAAAGGTGACCCGAATACTGTGCTACTGGAGGAGAATATTAAGATAACAGCAGATCACCAATATAGCGTGCGTGCCAAGTTAGACAAACTGCTTGATTTGAATGAAAGGCAAATAGAAATATCTCAGAGGGAGTTGGAAATTTCTGAGAGGCAGCTAGAATTAAATGAACGTGCGCTTCAACTCAAAGAGCAGAAGCATAAAATTCAGACGGCATCCAGGGAGGTTGATTACCAAATCAAATGCTTAGAGCTCGAATCTCTTAAGAAGAAAAATGCTCATTAATGGTATATAACTAAAAAGTGATACGAAAGTCACCTTAATTTTTTAACTATCAAGTGAATTATAAGTTTTTATTTTTTTATATGTATATAGTTACTAAGAAGACGATTTTGCCTTATCATATGTGCCTGAAAAATAAATGATCTCATTTAATGAATTAATAGAAAAAAACAAATATTAAAAAAAAAATAGATGTTATTTCATTTTTTTCATATTATGTTTATTTAGCAAATAGCTTCTATATACTAATCGGTTTCACTAATTACATTTAATGAAAAGCCTGCTCTTAAATCCTAAAAGTGTTTGATTACTAATTTAAAAGCGAGTGTTTAATTTGGTCTCTAATGGTTTGACCGATTCTGGTGAGTTGGCCTTCTCCAACATCTATGTCAGGCTCACTTTCTGCTTCAAAATTTGTGGGATTAAAATTAACTTTGAATTTTATACATATATTATGTAATGCTGCGCATACATTACAGAATCTTGCCACTTTAATAGGATCGTATCTCCCTTTCCTGTCGTAATACAAAATTCTCCAACGACCTTTCAGACGTCAATTTGGATACTGTGCTCTGGCACATTCCAATCAAGTAATCGCTGCCAATGGTATGTTGATATCCGCCACTCGCAAGGAGCGAAAGAGTTGTAGCTAATTGTAGAACTGCAGGAACAGCTTTGGTGTCCTGACACTTGAACTTAATTTTCGTGAGGACATAATTGAACGCCTCCTTGTTCATCCGAAATCGTTTCATGAATCTGCAAAATTTGAAATGTAGACAGATGTTGATTATGTACATGCATACATGGGACTTACGCATTACTTGACAATGCCAGTGGATTACTTCTATCTCGTAATTGTTTCCGCACAATTTTCTCATCATTTTCACTATCACTTGAGCTTAAATAAAACAAAAAACTAGGATCCATAGTCGCTTTTCAATTTATTTTTATTTTTGCTATCCTTATTTTGACATTTAAAAGTCTATTGTAACTTCCAAAAATGGAGAAGAAGAGGAGAATAATCGATAACAAAACTGACAATTACGATTCGTCAACTTTCGAATGTAACAATACGATATTGTTCATTCGATGATCGAATAACGTAATTTTTGATCGAACGATTGTCGACTCGTTTACGACTGTCACGATTCGACCCCTGATTTTTATACTTTCTGGTGGAAGTAGGCGATTGACTTTAACAACCGGTTTTTTTGTTCTGATAAGATCGCCTTATAGGAATCAAAGGAGCAAAAAATATGTCAAAACTGAACAAAACATCGTACTCCTGATATTTGGACCGTGAATGCAATGTGTACATCAGATCTTGAACTGCATGAACTTACAGAGTTTTGTTGACTATGAAGTTGTGAAAAAAAAAGTTCAGATAAAATTATGAAAAGTGTCAACGATCAGTTCTTGCACAAAATAAACCAAAATTAAATGTTAACAAGTTTATAGTGAAAAATATTAGTTCAAATTTTAATCATTTTGCAGTATTTGAAAGAATTAAATTTATTTTTAATTTGACAGAAGCTGTTTGGCGTTTGTACAGAAAAAATATTGTTTTGTGTTCCCGTACTTTGTGGTTGTTAGTCTCTTTGTAGGCTCAGTCTACAGAGTAATTTTGCTATTTGACATTTTTACAGGATTTTACAAGAAAGTACTGGATCGAAGTTAATATAGTCTGCTACAAAGAACCGTAAGGTGAAGAAAGTTATAACAGCAAGCTCGGATATAAAAGTTTCAAATACAAGGTGATCCAAATATATAACCCAATGGTCTTTGGTTATACTTTTTAAATGAATGGAAAGAAAATGGTGTGGTATTGTTTTAAAATCTTTTGGAACCTTTACATTTCATTACGTTATATTTTGAAGATCACCATAATTAACCATTACATGCCAGAAACCCCTGACTTCAGTTAAACCCGTAGAAAGAAGTCTACGATGGTTAAATCTGGTGATATTGTTGTTGTTTTAGCAGCTTAAATCTGGTGTTTTTGTCGGCCAGTGAATGACGAATGACCTACAGAACTAAAGTGTGACATGGCCTCTTTACAAATAATTCTAATTATGTTTAACTTTACAAATCTCATAAATGCACTAACATTCTACGTCGTTTGAAAAAATTATTTCGTCTTCCAATAAACATTTATTTAGGGCCACCCTGTAAACTATCGGTAACAATGATAATAACTGTAATCATGTTCTGCATTTTACTTCCGAGTGAAATTGCATTTTAAGGGGGAAAGTAAAGTACCTTTAGACATTTCAAAAAATCGATTTTTTAATATTGTTTTAATCGATAGGTATATCACCTTAGAATATCGTGTCAAAGTTCGAACCGCTAACTTTCGAAATTGTGGCAGAGATGCTTCTCGGAAGTGGCTGGCGCCAAGCCCACTAAGCTCTTGACCGCAAACTTGAAATGAGGCTTTATCGAAACTATGTTTTTCAAAATTGAGTAAGTGGTCATAAAAATAACAAGGAACCGATTTTCATCATCTAGCATTCATTTTAAATAGCATAAAAAACTCTTCTATATAGACTAAAAATTTCAAAAACAAACCGGTCTAATTTTTGCTTGCAATTACAACGAAATTAATTTTTTTTTCAGTCGTATTTTTTTGGAGTTGTTTTAAATGGTTAATTTTCTCGAATATCGCAAATATTTTCGTCTATCTACGATAAAAAGCCTCTTGAGTAAGAAAATTTTTGGTTGGTTGATTTCTGATGAATATTGCGGTTAGTATCGCTTACGCAATTAACGACGTCAGCGGCGGCATCACATACAATATCCTTGACAAATTTGTTAATTATCAATTTTCACTTTTGTAAAAAAATGTTTTTTTTTGCAACCTCAGACATCATTCCAAATAAATATTATACTTATTTGAAAAGAACTGCCTTGCATTCCCTACAAATCAACTGCAAAAAATTCCTTTTTTTCGGCCTCTAAATGTACTTCCGCTCTTAATCCTAATTTTCAGCGAAAATCAAATTCATATAATGCCCAATTACTGCTTATGGCGTTTTATCAACTGAAAGAAAAAATCAAGAGTACACAATTGCTTTTGTTTTTGTTTTTTTACAAATGGAATATTGGTTTATATTCGAACTTATTTTTAATGTGTAATTTATAAATTTCAATTTCTGTTTACAATAAAACATACATATATTTTGTAGTAAAAACTGGCTGTTGTTCTTTTTAACACAAACAATACATCGAAATAATCTGACAGCGGACTCTAAATAAACAGTGGCATATTTTTCATTCACTTATTTACTATACTATGTAAAACTGCATTTGCGAATATCAAGTGAAACTATTTCCGGTTATGTTATTGTTGATGTTAATGCGTTTTCCATTAATGACGCGATTTCTTCGATTTGTGACCATGATCTCGACTATCATCACGCGAACGTTTGTGACTACTGCTGCTGCTGCTGTTGTGATGACTGCTCTTATCCTTACTTTTGTCCTTGTGCGACGATGACGAGGAGGAATGATGTTTGTCACGACTACGATCATGATGTTTATCCTTGGAGCTAAATATGGAGTGGTGAAAAAAATTATTTTTTTTGTTAAAATAGAACTAAAGTAACAATAGCAATAAGGTGTAAGGTGTATAAAGTGAAATGAAGTGTAAAATTTTGATTTGTATCATTTATATTAGGTTTTTGTTTTGTAGTATGCCAATTCAAAAATTTAGAAGGAAATATTTTGTTGGTGTTCTTTTGTTTGTTTGTTGTATAATGGATAACAAACCCATACCCGCTCGAACTGGCATGCTTGGCGGATTTTGAATGTGACGAGGTTGAGGCAATATTTTTATTCTTTTTGCTTTGACGCAGCTGTACATCACGATCTCTGCGACTGCAGGCCGAGTTTGTTTGTAAAATATAAAATTAAATATATTTTTATATAAAAAACAAAAATGTTTAAACTTTCAAATTGATTTAAGTATGAAAAAATTCAAATAAAACCAAATTAAATAAATATAATATTTAGAAAAAATATAAAACTTCAAATTGACGCTTTATAAATGCGCACCACTAAAGCCGCCTTGTTTTAAAAGAAAATATCTCATTTGTTTTACCAACGCAGCAACAAAATAATTAAAAATTAAAATGAACAAAAATATTGGTACTTTTCCGTACCTGTGTTTTGAACTCTTGGAGGGCTTCTTCGTATCAAAACTTTTCCCATTTGGTTTGTCAGCCGTATATTCTTGATTGCGATCTTCCTCTGCAGCTTCACGCTCTAAATCTGACCAATCCTTGCCAGACTCCTCATCTGTACCCAATTCTGTTTAAACGCAAATTTGTTACATACAATTTTGATTTTCATTTGTATAATAAAAATCATTCCTACCCTCGCTATCATCGCTCTCATCTTCGGATGCCTCCGAATATTCGGAATCATCTTCGTCTGATTCTTCTTCAGATGCGACATCTGTAGGCTCGTACGCTTCATCCTCTTCCGATTCTTCCTCCTCATTTTCACCCTCACTACCCGAATCAGCATCCAAGAATGTCCAACCGCCTTGCTCGAAGAATCCTTCCGGATCATCGGTAATGGTTTTCATAATCTTTGCCCAATTCAAAGATTGTATACCTTCCGAATACCGGATATCACAAGAGCTGTTTAGAAATATTTTCGGGGTTTTTGTTATTAAATTGCATAGTTTAAAAAACAAAAAAAATTTGCCACCCTAAAAAACTCACTTCAACCACTCCTTCACGTGATCCAGCAAATTCATTGGTATCGCATTGACCATCGCCACTTTTCGCATATAGTCCTTGAATACGAAAATCATATCGAAATTACGTAGATGAAATTGCACACGTTCGAAATGCACCAGCTCTACGTCGTCGAGTGTTATGACAAATGGTGGCCATTCTGTCAAATTCACCAAACTGCCCGAAGTTGGCTGTAGAGTAACTGTACTGCGGAATGGTGCACCGGGGAAACCCAATTCACGGAATGGTGTATCGAATTCAACTTGTTGCTTAGTCATCGATTCCACTTTCTCGCAGAAACTCTTAAATGCCGTTTTCAATTTGTGACGCAATTCACGTTCGGCCTGTTCGGCAGCCAAATCATCGCGATCGTGCATATGCTGATGTTTGCCCAAATCTGTGGTGATCTCACCAACTTCTGTATAGAACTGCACATCGACATGCTTTTTCTTGCCAAACATGATGGCATGCTTCAAATGGAAGTGCAATAAAATTATCATCTCGCCATCGCATGGTTGAAAGAATGAACTTTTGATGTTATTGTAAAGTATATCAACTTTATCGCCACGCACCGATACATAACGGAAACCATTGCTATGCGCCTCCAAACTGCCAGTCATACGTTTGGTAACTATATTCGGGCGTATATATAAATCCTTGAGCTTAGGATTACCCTTATTCTGTGATAAAACGAGTGTATCCTGTTTTACAAGATCTTCCTTTTCGCGTTCCTCTGCTTCGCGGGTCTTAAAGCGTTTCTGTACCTCTTTAATGAGACGGAAAGTGTTATTTAGATTTGCCGATGGTGCAGCGATTTCGCCGTGCTCTTTCACATTTGACGAACGATAAGTGCTGTTGGAGGAAAGCAAAAAAGCAACAAAAAAAAAAAAACACAAAAAAATTTAGTTTATAAATTTTGCGTATACCAAGAAACCATTAATTAAAACTCACACTTCCTTGAGGAATGTCGCCTCTGGCTGCGGATACAGCCCACCTTCGTTGCGTCCCATTGTTGCGCCGGGGTGAAAGAAATTAATACGTAGATAGGTGTATTCTCCCTCCACCGATTGCGATATATTCTTGATTGTGGAAATGTGGAAGGGCACCGATATGCCAAATATCGGCAAAATGACGGTCTCATACTTTTTGTCCACATATAATTTTAGTTCTTTCACTTCGGATTCACGTGGCATCTGACTCACAGATTTGTATGAGACGGTGTTCTTTCGCACCTTTTCCACCTCCTTCGAATCACCCTGCTTCGCTAGACGTTCTTTCGCTTTTTCATTTAACAATTGCGCTAACTCTTTTTGATGTTGTTTACGTTTTTCCTCAGTATTCGTTTCGGTACGTAGTTTATTTTCCAGCACAGCATTGCGTTTACTACGTCCTAATATTGCGGAACTTTTGTCTTCTTTTACCTCCTCCTTTTCATCGCCATCCTCTTCTTCACTGTCGTCTTTGATGAATATGCCGACATTTTTTATTCTCTTTTTCGACGGTGTCATTATACTTGCCGGAGAGGTGTCGCCCACCAGCACAGTGTCGCCAACGAAGAGCGCATAAGTTTTGGCTTCCTTTTCAGAGGCATCTGAATTGGTGAGATTTGCTATGCCCACATTAACATTGAATACCATATTCTTTTTAACCTCAGCATGACATTTCGGTCCTATGACAATAGAATTTTCACGAAATTCGATACCCATTGCAAAACCAAAGGTTTTTGTAAAGTTATCGTGTAGCTTGGGTTTTTCTTTTTTTATAAATTCTACAGCAGTGTCGTATATTTCATTCAACTTAGCGCCAGGTTTTAGTAATTTCAATATTTCCTCTTGCACGCTTACGAGAAAATTATAATTTTCTTGCATTATATCGGTGGGATTTACCAAAAATGTACGCGATATATTTGAACAGTAAAATTTGTAGCGTGCGCCCAATGAACAAACTATAGCGCCGAAATGCAAATAATTCTTATCGCTGAGTGCTGAAAATTTCAAACTATAAGATCCACCCGATTGTATGATAGGTGTGTAACACATTTCTAAAACCGAGGTGTCGACACCCGAAACGTATTTCTTGTCGGTAAGTGCCGATTCAACGCCTTCTGAAAGTTTAGCGTGTTTGATTTTCTATAAAAGAAAAAAAGTTATATAGGTTACATTGTTGACTATTTTTAAATGTATTAACCCATGTACATACCTTGTCAGAGTCAATTATATCCATAATTTCATCTTTTAGGTATTTGTTAAATAGATCTACAGATACCAAAGATGCTTTTCGTATATTATTAATCTCTGGCTCATCTTTAGGGCACATAATATAAGCTAATGCGGCACCTACATCGACATTTTCAAAACTTTCGCCCTTCAAAGCTGCCTTCCAAGAGTCACAAAACTCACTAGTGGATACATCTTTAGCAAACACACCCAAAGTTTTGCCTTTATTGGAAGACTTCATGACTCCTTTCAATTTATCAAAGTTGGCTTTATCTTTATCGGTCTGAAAAATCATAATATACATATAGTATTACTATTAATTTGTTTTTTTTTTTTTTTTTTTTTTGATCATACCCTATCGCGCAACAATAGTTTGATTTCCGGTACGCCTTCCTCTTTGCAGTTTTCAATTTGTTTAAGGAATTCAATCTTTTTCTTGCTAGCCAAAAAATAAACTGCATCTTTAGCAAATATAGATATGGTATCAGTGAGTTCATAGCCCAAAAGCCATATCTCCAGCGCCCGCGACTTGGAGTAGACTATATCCTCATCGACGCCCACGACACACATGATGCAGTCTATTTTCTTGAATGTATCATCATGTGCGATATTTGGTTCCTGACAAAGAAAAAATTTTGAGTTTTATATACATATTTACATGTTTTTGTTGGTGTGGTAATAGAAAAAACATTATCCTTAAAATATTGGCAATCGTGCTGTAGTAATCGTCCTTGGGCGCGTGTAAATACCGGTCACTCCGTCGAGCTTTATATTCTACTTGTATTCATGTGCATCCACATGGCAGCGTACATACATACATATATGTATATACTTTTGTACAAATAAATATATACACATGTATATATACATATATATATACTTTAAGATGTATCCCAAAAACCACGAGCTATGAATACTCACCCGCCATTCTGAATACAATCGCTTAATACGGCGCAAAAACGTATCTTTGTCCAAAGCGTAATTAGACATTTTTGCAGCTGCTGATCCTACGAACCGCTAACTGCAACCAATGAATTTGTTTGATAGAAGAAAATTGTGTATATAAAACAATAAAAAAACAAACAAGGGCAAACAATTGTTGTGAAATCACGTCTTCAGTGGACACTTTTAATTACACCGATAAATATCCACACAAAAAGCGCAATTTTCAATTTGATTCTAAAACTGAATTCACAATTTTTTTGCAATAATGCCGGCAAAACCACCAAAAAAATTCCTCCAGATAAAACGCGTCTGCCAAAAAGTGTCGAAAGGAAAACAGCAGCGTGAACAATGAATTCGCCGCATGCCAGGGTTGCATGAAATGCCACGAAATGTGATAAAATTATAAATTTAACTACAAATAGCTTAATTTGAATACAGTAAAAGAAAATCAATAATTAATGTATATACATACATATAAATAATAAACTATTTTGAATTACAAATTTGGGAATTATAGATACATAAAATATTTTTTTATCTCAGTGATATATATTTTTTTAACCCGCTGCAAGCCTGTTAAATATGGCTGTAATATGCGGCGAATTAAGATTTGATTCTGTAGAAATTGGCGCCAAATACCTGCCAATTGGTGTTTCTTGTTGATCATAAATTTGGTATGTACAGTGGCTTTCAAACTATTTATATGCAACATATTATTTTTTATTATCAAGAACAGTATGGATTATTTAATTACTCCATTATAAATTTTAAATTTTTGACAATAAAATTATATCATCTTTTATAGAAGAATTATGGAAAACAAAATTCCCCCATTCTATGGCGAGTGATATAACTCAACCAAAAGTAAACAAAGAATGCGTAGAAAAAATAATTGAGTAACATTTTATAATTCAGTAAAATAAGCGTTTTAACTTTGCTAAGTGTAAAACTTTGAATTATATATAGAAAGAGATTTAATAAATAAATATATAAAATATATAAAACCAAAAACCGTAACTTTTTGCGCTCATTGGGGAAAAAATATTTTTTTTTTACATTTACTTGAGAACTGTCAAGATTTCCGGAACCACAGTTGTGGTGCCACTGACAGCGTCAAATTTTATAGTCAGTCTGATGTGACTTTTACTAATTTTAGTTTTATGCCCGTATTCAGTAAGCAGTCCATAGTCACAAATATATTCTTTTTATTGTGAAATGTAATTTTGAGACTAGAAAAGTGCTTTCAAAAATTCATACAAAACTCAGTTTTTTGCTTTTTTATGTGTGCACAATGAATTTTTGTGAAGGTTGGCTTTCTGGACTTGGTAAGCACGAAAATTTCAAAACCAACTAATTTGTAGTCTGATTATTATTACCTGCGGTTAGAAGGTAATTCTGCGAGCTAGGTGAAAATGAAACGTTTGATTATATTCTGGTTTAACGTTTGAACAGATATTGAGCGAATGACACTAAGTCATAGGAAAATATTTTAAAAATATATATATTATCTTTATTTCGTTAATTTATCTTGACTTACAAAGTACCGAAATAGTGCAATTTGTGCTGCGTGGAAACTCCTTATTATAAACTAAACTTTTAGTAAATTCTGATAGTATATCAGTATGGCAACACTTTTAGAGATTCTTTTCGCCAGCATTTTATTTTTTTCACTCGTTTCGTTTTGCTTTCGCCGTGCGTAGACGCGTTTGTCAGAGAACTTATATTAGACTCTGGTTTTTAATTTCACGTAGAAAATTTAACAACGCGGTTTATAAACAAAAAGTGAAAAATTTTAATAAAACCAAATTGTTTCTACTTGTAAAAAGTGAAGCAAGGCAGTACCAACAACTTTTCAGATAGTGAACAATGCAATCGCACAGCAAGAAGCGAGTTTGCTATTATTACGATAGTAAGTTTAGAGAAAATGTGTTTTTTGTTTGCTAATAAATAGAGTAATTAATTTCCGCAAAATTGAAAATCGCAAAATGGTGTCCGCAAATTAAACTACGATAATAGCCATTCAAATCTGTTGTTGAATAGTAAAAAAATACTAATGTGCATTTTTTCTGAAATGTCATAGATTGTATATCGGCAATTTTGTGTCGACTGTACGATGGCGCTAGATTTACAGTTCACTTTGTTAAAACGACCATTTTCGTATGATTTGCGCGACCATTGTGCGCTCTGTCGGCGATTTGTCGTAGGCTGCTTAAATTTTGTGCTGTTCTGCGGTCAGCAACAGCTTCAAAAGTGTGCTCTTAATCTAGGTATGCGCATTCTCTGCGGACTCTCAATGTAAAGCGAATATTTTGCAAAATTTATAGTTTTTTTTTGTACCTGCATATACATACATATATGTACATAGATATCGACTTGAGTATGACTTCTAATACCCGATGTATTTAAAATAAAGATTATTTGTTATGCGATGTAGGAAGTATTGAGAGCATTTAAATTAAAATGTGTGTTTTTTATTTTTTTTCAGGTGATATCGGTAATTACTACTATGGGCAGGGTCATCCAATGAAGCCTCATCGCATACGCATGACCCATAATTTACTCCTCAACTATGGGCTCTATCGCAAAATGGAAATTTACGTTAGTTGTGTTTTTTTGTTTTAATCCTTCAAAAGCTTAAATTTAATTTTTTTAAATCTATATAACAGCGACCCCACAAAGCCACTGCTGATGAGATGACGAAGTTCCACTCCGATGAGTACGTACGCTTTTTGCGCTCCATACGTCCAGACAATATGTCAGAATATAATAAACAAATGCAACGCTTCAATGTAGGCGAGGATTGTCCAGTTTTTGATGGTCTCTATGAGTTTTGCCAGTTATCTGCAGGAGGCTCCGTTGCCGCTGCCGTCAAACTAAATAAACAAGCTTCTGAGATTTGTATAAATTGGGGAGGTGGACTTCATCATGCTAAAAAGTCTGAAGCTTCAGGCTTCTGCTACGTCAATGATATAGTGCTTGGGATTTTGGAACTTTTGAAATATCACCAGCGAGTATTATATATCGATATAGATGTACATCACGGCGACGGTGTGGAAGAGGCATTTTACACTACTGATCGTGTGATGACCGTTAGCTTCCACAAGTACGGTGAGTACTTCCCTGGCACGGGTGACTTACGTGATATCGGTGCTGGTAAAGGCAAATACTATGCTGTAAATATTCCACTGCGTGACGGCATGGACGACGAGGCGTACGAATCCATATTTGTACCGATCATTACGAAAGTGGTGGAAACGTTCCAACCGGCTGCTGTGGTACTTCAATGTGGTGCAGATTCATTAACGGGTGATCGACTTGGATGTTTCAATTTGACAGTCAAGGGTCATGGGAAATGTGTCGAATTCGTTAAGAAATACAATCTGCCTTTCTTGATGGTTGGCGGCGGGGGATATACGATTCGTAATGTGTCGCGATGTTGGACGTATGAGACATCAGTGGCGCTCGGTGTTGAAATTGCGAATGAATTGCCGTATAATGATTACTTTGAATATTTTGGTCCTGATTTCAAGTTACACATCAGCCCGAGTAACATGACTAACCAAAATACCTCAGAGTATTTAGAAAAGATCAAAAATAGGTAAGTGGAGCGAAGTTACACAATTAATTAATTTTAGATTTACTTATTAATTTCTATATAATAGACTTTTCGAAAATCTGCGTATGCTGCCACATGCTCCAGGTGTGCAAATTCAAGCCATACCGGAGGATGCTATTAATGATGAGTCTGACGATGAAGACAAGATCAATAAAGACGAAAGAATAACACAAAGCGATAAAGATAAGCGCATTGATCCCGATAATGAATTCTCCGATTCCGAAGACGAAGGTGAAGGCGGACGCCGTGATAATCGGTCGTACAAAGGTCAACGCAAGCGACCACGTTTGGAAAAGGATCCCAAACCGACAGTAGAAAATGCCGATAACAAGGATGACAAAGAGAAGAGTAAGAAATATATTTAATAACTGCAGTGATATTTTGAAAAAAAACGTGGTGTTTTCCGTTTTTTTTTTTTTACAGTGGAACCAAATGAAAGTGAGGAGACTGTTAAAGGCGAAGACACAAAGAAAGAGAACAATATATGACGTGGTGGTCGTAATTGGTTATAGAAACCAATACAGCGTTCAACAAAGTTTAAACCCAAAATTTTTTAGCATCTTTAGCAAATTCTTCTTCCATTTATCCTTACAAAGAGGGATGGGGCGATAGTGGTGTGTTTGGCGTGTAAATGGAGTTTGTGACTCGCAGGGGTGGTGGATTTTAATAAAATACACTACGGCTAAAAACGTATTTTTAAGAGATACTGCATATGCATATAAATTCTTTAGACTATATACGAAAAAAAAACTTGTTACACGCCAATTTAAAGTAGTGCATTTGATACAAACGTACATAATTCCGTGTTTCACGTGAAGGAAAGTCTTTGTGTTTAGATGGTCATTAGAATAGTGATCTATGCATTAGATTTTGTAAAGTGTGCTTTAAAACTTAAACGCATACATACATATACATAATTATTTTAACTTTATACATATAAACTTATGAATTTATGTATGTCATCACTGCTCTATTTATCAACATCATAATATGTCATCCGTGTCACATTAAATTAATATAGGAATACATAGAGAAAAATGCAGTTTAAAAAATATTTACATATGTATAAAAAAATATTTGGTCTGCTTGTAACATTTATTTTCTGAGGTCTCAATGAAAATTGATAAAATAAAGTGTGTGTGTTTGTAAGTGGATACGTAATTACTAGATGCAAGTTTTGTTTTTATTGTATGTATTAACTTAAATTCGGTTTGTACCAAGGCGAATTTATAGAAGGTGATGGCATAAGAGCAGCTGATTTGATTTTTTTTTATTCGGCTACATGTATTTTGTTTTTGCTTTTGCGTATGAACTTTCAAAAGCCGTAAAAGCAAAAACAAAATGTATTTAAATTTTGACAACTCTTACGCAGATACAAAAACAAAATACATAGGAATTTTGTAGTTGTATTTATAACACCATCTTGTATGGATTCGCCTTGGTTTGTACTATTTCGTTTGGGAGCGAAAGTTCAATTCGATTCGAACACATGTACAAGGCGAATCCTTCTATAAATTCGCCTTGCATATGTATGTACATATGTGTAAAATTTTTGCTTTGATTTCAAAGTGAATATTTCAGGTAATACGCAAGCGCGTCGACCACGTGTTGCACTTTATCAAAATTTTGTAGCGCGTTTTCTGAAAACCTGTTTTGGCAATTCACGTGCACGATAGCGTGAAAACTATCTCAATGCGCATCAATCTGATGCAACTTCTATTTTGCAAAGTACATATGAGAAACTTTTCTCTGTGAACTGGAAACAATTTTATTGAGTTTTGTAATTTTCATAAGTGAAAATATTCAGAAATTTTACGTTGAAACATAGGCAAAAATTTATAATTGCTATCTGAGGTTCATATAGAGTTAAAAAATATACAAATTTACAAGATATTTAAATATACTGTCATAGTTAGCTGCGACACAAAATGGATTCCTCTGCCATTTTTCAAGATTTTTGAGTGGTGCAATCAATCATTAAAAACAACTTTCAGATACTTACATATGTAAGTATGTATGTACTAAAATAAGCTCTTAACGAATTGTCTATTGGGTTTCTTAGTCTAAACCACGGTGTAATGGAAAAATGTGAAGCCACTTACATAAACCTCACTTTTGCTGCATGTCGACTGCGGCTATGCATTTCACTTACTTACTTAATTGGCGCCATATCCGCTTAAGCGACTTTGGCCGAACTTCTCCTACAATTTGTGGTGTGCGTCTTGATGTTGTAACACAAATTGAGGGACCTACAAATTTACGCCGATTCCGAATGGCGAATGTTTTTTTGTGAGAAGTTTTTTTTTTTCATGGCAGAAATACACTGTGAGGTTTGCCATTGCCTGCCGAGGGGCGACCGCTATTAGAAAAAAATTTTTCTATAATTTTTGGATGATCACCGAATGAAGCGCACACACGCTACACACTCGGCCACGGCGGCCGCATTTGAAAGTAGTAGAAAAAGGTAGAAAAATTAGTACAGTTTTTATAACTTTTTGGGTACTATTTCCAGTACATACTTTGATTTATACTACATTCCCACTACACTGAAGTCTGATATTTCAACATCGAAATCTTGAAAATTTCTTTAACTGTTTTCATTGCACTTTCTTTAGATTTCGTTGACAATCGATAATTTAATTTTATTTTTCTTGGTTCAACAATGGTCGTAAATCTTGTCCTTCCATGCATATTCAAGTGGTTCTTCAATTTCCGGTTTCCGAATGCTCTTATTCTAATGCTGCTGTTCAATTTTTTTGTTTTTGATTATTTGAGTATTTTTGTTTATACAGAGAATATTGACATTTTAGATAAAGCAATCTAATTTTACTATCTAAAGCAAGGCGAATTTATAGAAGGTGATGGCATAAGAGCAGCTGATTTGATTTTTTTTATTCACCTATGTACGTGTATTTTGTTTTTGCTTTTGCGTATGAGCTTTCAAAAGCCGTAAAAGCAAAAACAAAATGTATTTAAATTTTTACAACTCTTACGCAGATACAAAAACAAAATACATAGGAATTTTGTAGTTGTATTTATAACACCACCTTGTATGGATTCGCCTTGATCTAAAGGTTTGTTCGTTGAAACCCAAGAATGATAGAATACAAGATTGCGCCTTCCCGCAATGAAATGACAGATTTCGCCTTTAGTAAACAAGAATACGGGAGAGAGAAAATTGAACAACTTCCAATATTTCATTGAAAAACGTGTTCTAATTGTTCTAAAGTGTAAAATATGAATTTATAGGCAGACATTTAATAAATAAATTCGCAAAATACTAAAAAAAGTGTCTCTATTTCTTAATTTGTGAAAAAAGCTTTGTCTAGTTGAAGTTGAGAATTGTCAAACCCGGCAAAACCAAAGTAGCGGTACTTCTAAAGGCGTCACCTTCAGTATTCAGTACACCGTGGTTGAAACCTGATTGAAATCAAAGTAATCAAAATTATGAAAATATATGGGAAATGCTAAAGGTGGCAATGCAGTGTTATTCAAATATTTACTACGGAAATGCATTCTACATTTAAGTTGTTGTTATTCCCTCGAAATTACATAGTTTTCGAGGCAAATGGAACAGGTCTCTCCTATGTCCTCCTCATCACCTTCTCCACCGTTGGCAGTATGTGATTTAACTCGAGTCGTATTGGATTTTGGAGGCCCTTAACAATAACGCTTCTTTGGAGGTGATGGAAAAACCAAAAAGTCTCATTGTCAGTGTCACCGTAATTTTCACTGACTGACTGCTCTTAGTGTTATACAATGGTAATACATATGTTGAACGCACACGGGGAGCAACATAATTGTGATTTCCTTGTAAACAATTGATTCGCTAGTCTTTGGCGGAAATTTTCCCATTTGTGTATAAATTTTGTAAATGAAAGTTCGCAGAAAACAATAAAACCAGCAGGCCTATGATTTTCAATAAATTTGAAAGACGAAACTGTCGAAATTAATATGTTTACTCCATTTTTGTTTCTATTTTGACCGGAATAAATTTAGTTGGCATCACTCTAAGGCTGGCATGCCGAAATATTCAAAATTACAACAACCACCCCTTAAGTGACATCTTTTTCTTTTTATTACACCATGGTCTAAGCAAAATAATTCAAAACAAGCGACTTTTTTTTTGCCTTTAAATGATCCGACCCTCTTAAGCCGGTAAATTTGGCATACTAATTTTTTGGGATCAATCCTTTTTGGGAAAACATTTGAAATTCACTTTCACCAGAGAACTTAGAGTCACTTTACTTCTACTAGACTTTTAAGTTCGCTGTTTATACTAAAATGAATTTCAGAAAAAATTAATGGAAAATAAACTCTGAAAGTATTGAAGAAAAGTGAAGAAAGGAGAAGTCTGCTTGGAGAAGTGAAGTAAAGAATTGCAAAATTTCAAAAATTTCAAAAAAAAGAAAAAAAAATAAAAGTGAATGTAACCATTTTTGATTAAGAAACTATTATCTTTTATGATATTTATTTAGATTTTTGTTTTAGTTAGTGCGAATTTTTTGGGTTTTTTCCAGTGGCTATTTTTAGTAATATACATACATATGTACATATTTTTAGTATTAAATGTTTTTTTTGGTTTGTTTTTTGGAGAAGTGAAGTAAAGAATTGCAAAATTTCAAAAATTTCAAAAAAAAAGAAAAAAAATAAAAGTGAATGTAACCATTTTTGATTAAGAAACTATTATCTTTTTTGATATTTATTTAGATTTTTGTTTTAGTTAGTGCGAATTTTTTGGGTTTTTTCCAGTGGCTATTTTTAGTAATATACATACATATGTACATATTTTTAGTATTAAATGTTTTTTTTGGTTTGTTTTTTGGAGAAGTGAAGTAAAGAATTGCAAAATTTCAAAAATTTCAAAAAAAAAGAAAAAAAATAAAAGTGAATGTAACCATTTTTGATTAAGAAACTATTATCTTTTATGATATTTATTTAGATTTTTGTTTAAGTTAGTGTGAATTTTTTGGGTTTTTTCCAGTGGCTATTTTTAGTAATATACATATGTACATATTTTTAGTATTAAATGTTTTTTTTTGTAATTTGTAAAGATGTATAATGTCGGCCGCCATAGCCTACTGCGTAGCGTGTGAGCGGTGTGAGTTCACTTCCTCGCCGGGCCAAATAATATAAAAAATTATAGAAAAAGTTTTTCAACTAAATTGAGTAGTAAACCGTAATAGGAGCATACAAAAAATTATATAGTCAAAGTTTGTCAATATGTGTTAGTGCTATTGTTATGAAACGCACTGCAGAAGAGATACTTACCACTTTCAATTGCAAATATAATTCATTCATTTTTTTTTTTGTTTTATGCTCTAATATTTCAAAGTTTATAACAACCACCATATAAATCCAAATTTCAAACTTTGTAGAGCAAAAAGTAGGGAACGTTCAATAAATCCTTATAATAAAAACAAACTTTTTACTCAGAACTCTCAGAAAAAATAAAAACTATGCAGTTTTATAGCCCATTAAATTTTAAGATAACAAAGTGCAAGTTTCAAGTAGCTCAAAACTCTTTTCTAAAAATTCTGTGGTGAAATTTTTGTTTTTGTTATAAAAATTTGATGCATTTTTTTCTCCAAAGTTAGAAATGTGTTTTTCTTATATAATGGGCTAGAAGAATATTCACAATTGTTTAAAATGTCGTGCACCAATTTTTATGCAATTTTGTTGACATAAAAGAAAATGCAAATTTTGCGATTCAGTCAATCAAACTTCGATATGTTTACTATTATTTATTAAAATATTATACGAGAATTTATTCAGTTTATTAGGTACGGATTACCTTGGAATATGATTGTATAAAATTTTCGTATGCAGCAAGGCGAATTTAAAGAAAGTGGTGTCAAAAGATCAGCTGATTTGAATGTTTTCATTTAAATTTCGATTTTTTCGATTTCGATAACAATATGTTTACACTGCCGAGCAAACCCGGTCGAATGGTGACCTTTTTATAATACAAGGTTTTTCGTTAATTTTTTTTAGTTTCGTTAATTTTTTATAAAACTATACTTCATACTACAACAAAAAGTATGTAAATTAATATTTCAAAGTTTATACACAACTTATAAAAACCAAGGCGAATCCATACAAGGTGGTGTTATAAATACAACTACAAAATTCCTATGTAATTTGTTTTTGTTTCTGCGTAAGAGTTGTCAAAATTTAAATACATTTTGCTTTTGCTTTTACGGCTTTTGAAAGCTCATACGCAAAAGCAAAAACAAAATACACGTAGATGAATAAAAAAAAAACAAATCAGCTGCTCTTATGCCATCACCTGCTATAAATTCGCCTTGATAAAAACTTCACAAATTTTCGTCGAAATTTTTAAATTTTTTACAAGGCCGTTTAGACATTTTGTGGGTATGCACTATTATAGCCTACTTAGTTTGAAGTAGCTAGAAATTACGGTTGATTTTTTATTATTTTTTTAATTTTGGCCTTGCAAACTTTTTATACTTAAATTAAAACTGAATATTCGAAAAATTTCGAAAAACTCTTTTAAACAATTCTAAAATTTTGATAACAATTTGATGAGTTTTCATACATATTTTATTAAATTTGCAACATTAATTTACAGGGGTTTGTTATAGTATGAAGTTAATAAAAGAAGTATCATAAAAAGTCTTGCTATTATTATAAAAAAGTTGTTTTTGTAAAAGCATAAGACCCATAAACTTAAGGGGAATGTTGCTGAAGTAACGGCCGGGTCTAAATCCGGGTCATTCCGGTATCGTGAGAACGTTTCCGCTTTTGCTCGCCACTGTACATTGTTTTTTTCTATTCGTCTTAGACCAAGACGAATTCACAGAAGTTGGTGTTGAGAAAGCAACTGAGTGAACCGGGACTGAATGTCAAGACTAAGTGTTTGTTGTAATCCTTACCGATTTTCATTGTCATTGTTTATGAATTCGCTTTGACTTAGACTGACCTTGAAAATTGTCACACCAACAAAAAAGAAAAACAAAGTACATACATGTAAGTTTTGTGAACAAATTCGCTCACGGCGAATTCATATAAGGTGATAGCATCCCATGATCTAAATGATTGTTCTTTTTCTCAAATTCTCAAAAATCCTGGGCGAATTCAGATTTTGACATTTCACTCGCAAAGTTAAACAAACAAAATATACAACGGTTTCGCCTTGGTTATCTTGCTATCATACTCTATCTACCTATGCCACCACCTTACTGATTGCGCCTTAGTATGTACATTTACAGTACATTTTTCAAAATCGAAAAAGACGAAACATACGGCAAGCTCATTTGGAACTGAAATAAATTATCCAAGGAGAATTCATATAAGGTGATAATAGTTATATTACACACACTCGCATTTTTTAAATTTTAGGATGTCACAATAAAAGAGAATAGAAGAGGCGTCATTATTTTTCGTTTGATGCCATGGGTAAAGGAAAAATACAAATATAGTGGTAGATGAAGACATTAGCTGCTTTAATAACTTCACCTTATATGAATTCGCCTTGAAATTATCGCCTCATTCAAGGTGTATCCATAGAAGGTGATAGCAAGATAAGCAAAGCGAATCCGCTGTGTATTTTGTTTGCGTAATTTTGCGTGTGAAATGTCAAAATCTAAATTCGCTCAGTTTGCTTATGTATTTTGTTTGTGTATACC
Source organism: Anomoia purmunda (assembly GCA_951828415.1). Classification (NCBI taxonomy): domain Eukaryota; kingdom Metazoa; phylum Arthropoda; class Insecta; order Diptera; family Tephritidae; genus Anomoia; species Anomoia purmunda. Next base: position 16,427,351 of record OX639996.1, read on the forward strand.
AAACAACCAAGCGAATTCGGAGAGAAGAACAAGCATTCAGCTCATGGGATGCTATCACCTTGTATGAATTCGCCTTGGCCTCATTATTTCTAGAGAAAAGCGTGAGAAAACCAGTCGTCAAATAACAAACAAAATAAACAAATTTGACACTATTTACTATTCATCGTGGCTTATACCAAATAATTTTTATTTAATTTACATCGTTTTATTTTTTCTTTTAGTTTTTACTTATTACACTAATAAATAAGTTTTAAATACTACGTAAAACAAGTGTCCATACATATTTACATACTTATATGTAGGTAGATGCATGCAAATAAACAACAATAATAACAAATTTAATATTCTAGGAGAAAAGAACATCTTTGGTCACTGTAATCTACATAATGATAATTAAGTACATGCCATTTTATTTTCGAGCAACTCTAATACATAAATAAAACGCATTTAGGACTAGGACTAAGGTAGCACCATTCTTCGTCGTTTTTTTTTTTTGGGAAGTACACACACATACACATATCTACTTTTCTATGAAAATTTCCCATGAACACTCAATGGCTAATCGAGGGATAATACAGAAGTGATGCTATTCCGATCACGGGGCAGTAAATGTGGTCCACCCAAATAGCTGATTGGATTCCAAAATTGTCGGTGTGTATCATCAATGTAGGCGGGTTTGACTTGTAGACGAGGATTGGATTTTGTACGAAAGGGTATCACTGGCACATTATCGATTTCGATGGGAGCCGAAGGCACTTCACTTTCACTAACCGGCTGAGCAAGAACATTTGGCGTTAATGGCGTGGTTGGCGATACCATTGGACTCGTTTCACTAGCGCCATCAAAACTATCATCTACATCTGTTGTTGACTGTTGATTGTCAGTCGGTTCATCGATGTTGTGTTTTTTAAAATCTTTTGGCAATTTGAAATTTACAGTTGGTAGTAGTCGTCTCTTTGGTTTGGGGCTTTTGACGCTGTAGGGTGGCGTTGATTGTGCGCGTTCATAGGGTAATGATGCAGATGGTGTCACATCAGGGCTGGAGATACTTGGTATGCTGTCGCTATCTTCTGCTGTCACATCGCTTGTGTTCTCTGTTGGTACCTGTGAGGGTGTGGTGGAAAGGGGGAATAGGAAATTAACGTTGCTTTTGGAATAGAAGTTTGATTCATTCGAATTTTGTTGTTTTTTTTTTTTAATAAAAAAGAATTTTGAGTTTTATGGGAGTGTGAAAAGGAAATAAATAAAGAAAAAAGAAAAATGAAACGAATTAATTAAAAATGAGTACTAACATCAATAAAGGCAATTATGCAATGGAAATAAAAACACATATTTTTGTGTCGATCCGGCAAACGTGAATATTTTCGGAAAATAAGTTAACATATATATATGTACATTTAATATTTATTAACAAACATACACCTTTGTATACATACATACAACCGTTTAAACGTTTTTAGAAAATTCCATCCGTGGTGGTAATTAGATTGAGTTTGAAATGCAAAAATAACTTATGTATATAAATACAAATATCGAAATACCTATTTAAGCATATAATATATGTAAAGGGTGGTTTATAAAGTGTTTTTTTTTTAAATAAAAAAAAACCATTTGACGATTTCAAAGTTCATGTCTTCAATTTCCTGACACAAATATCATTTATAATGTCACTGTAGCGCTACCCGCTGAGTGAAATGGCGTTTCCAGCTGGATTTTTAGAGAAAAAGAGGCCAATGATGCAAAATGATCTCTACAAAATCCGCACCCAACTGTAACTCTCTGATCATGCATAGGCTTCTCGAGTTTCGCGTACGGATTTTCCGAAGCCCAGATGTACTAGCTGTCGAGATGTAAATGCGCTTCGTCAGAAAATATTATTTCTTCTTCTCAAACGTCAAACGGTCATGGTATTTTTGTTCAGTATTGATTGACATTTTATCATTAGGTTTCATTAGGATATTTTTCGTAACGATTCGTGTCATTATAACGGGACCAGCCAACATTTTTTTTTGTGTAAAATTTCGTCGTCAATAAGTGTCGAGATAAAACGGGACATTATGGGTTGGTGGAATCGTGGGTCCATATTTCTTCAAAAAAGAGGATGTCCGGAATGATAACTGTGAGTTGGCCAGTTATCGGGTCACATTACTGGACTATTTGCTATCTGAAATTGAAGCCCGTAATGTGAAAGGCAGTTGGTCTACACTTTCCTTAAAAGAGAAATATATTTGTATTAAAATTCCACTAAGCTAGGATTTCAAACTCATGGGCGAGTACAAAGCCTGACACCGCCGGTTGGTCGCCCACCATGCCTACAATAAGGAGAGATCAACTGAAACAGCTCTCCACTCCTTAGAGGTCACAATTGGGCGATCATAGCATTACAAATAATACACCCTTACTGCCTTCCTTGACGCCGGGGGTGCTTTCAATAATATATCCCCTGCTGCGATAATCTCATCACTAGTGAAATGTGGGGGTTGGTAAGTAGTAACCACGTTAATCGAATGAATGCTAATCGATCAGGAAATAAGCGCAAGATTAGATGAATCAACTATAAAAAGGTTTCCGGTTAGAGGAACGCCCCAGAGGGGAAACTATGAAACATAGGCAAACACCTATCATTTCTGATTCATCTACTTTAAAGATCTCTTAACAAACTCTCTAAGTAATTCAAGAGGCTAGGACTTTGAGTATGTCTTGTAAAAACGGACCTGGTCCTCTTTACTTGGAAACATAAGGCACTAGGTCTCGAACATCTAACTCTAGGGGGAAGACCCTCTTAGTAAAAGAAGAGGCCAAATATGTATCTGGTCCTCATATTGGACATGCAATTCAATTGAAGGCCCTATATTACAGATAGAGCGCGTAAAACAACCGTAGCACTCTACTGTACTGGAAAAAGGTGGAGAATGGAATCGACTGAACACTCTAAACCTTGTAGTCAAACTCTAATTAGGGCAATAGCAGAATACTTACGGAGTTCTCGGAGCTTCCTAGTGTGCTGAACTATGCACTGCGGACCACTACGACTGGCCCTACCATCAAGGGAAGAGTGCAAAAGGAATGCTGTAGGAGAAAGCGAGTTTATCTAAGTAACACAAATGGCTCAAAGCTCGTAGGTAGGGTTAGTGGTGGCATTTACTCTGAATACCTGGGAATCTCCGTTAGCTGTGGCGTTTTTCCAGCGGAACTGTTGGCAATTGACATGATCACAAAACTAGTTAAGTGTGATACGATATTAAAGGTTGATTTTCACTAATAGCCAGGCGGCAAGAAAATCACTCAAATAACAGCCAAAAATCTCCATGACAGAAATTAAACTCCGCGCAGATGGCTGAGTTACTTCACCCGAAAAGAGAATTTGGAAACGATTATGCATTTTCTGAGCTAGTGCCCCGCTCAATCCAGAAGAAGATTTTCCATCTTAGGAAGGCTATTCCGCGATAGCTTGGAAGATCGTAGATGTGTGAAAATCAGAGGTATTCTAAAAGTTAAAAATGGCATAAGGTGGAATTGGGAATTACTACGGTATCACTGCGGGCCTTGAAGCTAATTGTGACAGCGCGAGTTTATGTGTCCGAAAGTAGCCTTTTTCCCTCACACTATCATTTCTAAAGTCATCGCAAATTTTTAAATGACATCGATGTGCTTCCGACGGACTCCATAAAGTGGCTAATGACTGATGGCGAAACGAGATCACTTGCAGCACTGCTAGGCAATTGAAGCTACACAAGCATAACCTCAACATTATTTGATCGGTCATAACAGGGTACTGTTGGATAGGAAAACAATCATCGATTAGGCGTACGATCGCATGATTTCTGTAGAAGTTGTCAAGACGAAGAATGGGAGAAAATCGTTTCTACACCTTCTTTCACAATGCCCCGCTCTATCCAGACGAAGATTCTCCATTTTAGGAAAACAGTACCTCGATAGCTTGGACGACCTTAGATGTTGATGTATATTGGAACGATTTTCCGCCATCCCTTGTCAAGATTGGTTTGGAGACGAAAACAACCGCCATAACTTAACCTAACCTAAGGTCTAGTTTTATATCACTTACTCCTGAGATTTTTTGAAGAAGTGAGAAATTAATTCTATGCAAGTCTATTCTAAACTTCCACCAATTTATTTTAAAAATTCAACAAATTGATGTTTCCAAGTACAAGTAAGACAACCTTATTATTACTACTGCGTATGTTTTTTAAATAGAATCAAGAAGATAATCTGTAAAACTTAAATGGAAACTTTTCAATGTAATTAGGAAGACGACCCGTTTAATTAAGATGAAAACGTACACAAAGTACATACATAGTTATGTTAAGATATTAAAAGCAAAATTTGAATTAAAAATGACTCTTTTAAAAATAAAAAGTTTTCCTTGTTAAAAAATTCAACAATATTCTAGTAAAATTATTATTATATATAATTATTAATTTCCTTTATATGCTTTTTGACATAAAAACGAGAAGAATTCTTCTTACACCTGCATATTTTTGAACCAAATACCATACAAATTAATAGATAAGAAGTTATCTCTTTATTTCCAGCCATTTTCCTTTTCAATAAATTTTAGAAAAAATTCAAACCAATATTAAGAAGAAAATTTCTTCGATTTGTTCCCTCTCCCATTCCTTGGCCATCAAGCTTTTAGCTTGGAGACGTCGAGCTCTTTAATTATAGGCGTACTTTTTAGTTCTGTGTAGAAAGTTAAAACTAAAATCTATCCATTTGAAAACCCCGCACATCTATGTACATATATACCAAATTTGCACTTCAACTCTGATGGTTTTATAGAACATCATTAAGGGTTCATCTACATAAATATGTACATATGTAGTTACATTCATATTTTCTTATTACATTTTTAATTATTCTTTGCGAGAGTAAAATGAAAAAAAGACTGTCAGGAGAATAGTCATATTATATAAAAAGCATCTGCATTTTGGCAACATTTTACAGTCAATACAACAAGTGCATCATGGATGCAATCAACAATACCTTTGTGCACGCAATATGAGTATTACAAACATACATACATACATATGGGCATATAAAAATATTTATGTACGTGAGTGGCGCAGAGGAACATTAAAAGCAAAGTGCAAAGAATGCCATTATGTCACTTGAGAATCATGTAGCCTTTAGAATTTCGAGGTCACCACCACAAACACTTTCCTTCGCTGCTTTAATCTGCCTTGCCAAAGCAAAATAAATCTATGTATGTATGTGTTTGTGAAAACCTGTAGTGGTATGTAGCCGCAATTGCAAGGACAAAAATTTAAAGCATTGTTTACGGCTGTTGGTCTTTTACGGGTTTGTTGAATGCTTCGCGACACTTTTTCCGCGACACCTACAAAAAAAAAACACAAACAAACCTGAACAAAAACTCTGCAACAATCAAAAAAAAGTGTTGAATGTGTTATAAACCCATACGAGTACACAGTGTCGTAGATAGGGGGAGAGTCGATTGTAGGTAATCAACTGATCGTAGAGTTTTTGCGACACAAACGGACTAAAATTGTAAATTTTTATCGTCATATGGATTTTCCAGCGAATATATAACATCGTTTAGTGTAAGCTATAGATCTGGCCAAAGTTTTGCGCGATGAACTGAAAAAAATGCGAGCAAATACTACTGAATTTTCAAAAATTTACGAAGCTTTCTAAAGTAACGGAGGCATTTTTTGACATCGAGGTGAAACACAAAAAAATTACTGGCAAATAGGAACATCGAGAAAGTCCTGAAGTTCAAAGTACAGAAGAGTACTATCGCGTGACAGTGTTCAACCCATTTCAAGACTTTTGCTAAATGAATCTTGAAAAATGATTTTCTAATCACGCGCTTTTCAAGCACGAATCAGATGAAATTGACAAGTTAACTGACAGGAAACGAATTTATCAATACTATCAAGCTTTTTGAAAAATTTATAATCTGAGTTTAAAATGTGGAAAAGATATCTAACTTCTAAAGGCAGTATTAGAACTTTGAATTTCCTTGAAGCGTAAGGTCATTATTCTCATGAAAATTTAACTGCAGAACGAACCTTCTCTTGCTTGAAATGACTGAAAATAATTAAGATAAACTTTATCCTGTTGATGTAATAGATTTTTAAACTCTTCAAAATAAATAAATAAAAATATTACAAAACAAATATTTATGTACAAATTTCATAATTGTTGGATTTTAGTAGCGTCTCAATGATTTAGCTGTTCTAGCAATGCTAGCGCGATGTTGGAATTACAGCTGACGAAGTCATTGATGAAATATCTCTAAGAAACCGCGAACACTTCAGTATTGATCGCTTTTATGAATTCAAATAAACAAAATGATTGTCTGAATACGTTAACCAATGAAATTCCTCTCGTTTTTTACCATATTCCATATTTGGAGATATTCTTTCCCGTGATTCAGATGTGACCCCCCCGCTAACCACAACTTAAACGAGAAATGAGTTCTTGTATTGAAAGCACTCTCTACACTAAGCTGCATAAATAGCAAAGGCTATATGTAAACTTTTTTTCGACGCATTCGTAAATAAGATTTTCTAGCACTCATTTTTCATACTTGTAGCCGATTTTCCATCTGGCAAGTTGTCTTAGAGAGATATACATAGATGCTGATTCTGTCGAGGAAGGTGACTTTGGTTTCTGTTGCTAAAGCATTGAACTTATAATTTTTAAAAGCCAAAAGGCCAACCTCAAGCAATGCAGAAAGGAATTCGATCTATATCGAGAAACCATTGTTGAACATACATTTGCTTTGGAAATCAGTATTACTACTTATATTTGGGTGATTCAAAAGGTGTCCTAATGTGTCATAATAATGAAGTGTTATAATTTAAAAAATACAAAATTGCTTAGTTTTAATTATCTGTTTCAATGCAGTCCAAAAATATAAATTTTGAAATCTACAATTTATGACACATAATGAAACCTTGTGAATCACCCAATTGTGTTTCCCATTTATGATTATTCGTACTCAAATTCTAAGGTAAACTTTCATATTGAAAGAGTATGGAAAATGGAGTAAAGAGGGCCATATGTGCCCCCCATATGCGAAATAGTACTAAAAATTGAAAAAAACGGACCATACATTTTCCCCATGTTCTACTATTTTAAAATGCAGCCAGGTGATAGAGCTACCGAAAAAGTGAGGTTAAGTTACTGACTGCACCTTGCTATTATTCCACAACGTGTTTATTGAAAGACTAAAAACATAAAATAAGTGAAAAAGTCGAAAGGAAAGGGTTGGCGACTATGTGTAGCCGACTATTTTTTGGAAACACTTTTTACTTGGTCGATTAATAAGAGCTCTAGTGGCGACTTTAGTTCCGAGTGAACCAGTTTTTTCTAAAGCGGGAGCGAAACTCTTTGACTTGGAAAACACTTTTCAAATTGTTGTTTTTAAATTCGGTGCTAAATAAATACAACTTTTTTTTCTCGATATTCTTGTATTTCTGTTAATTATAGGGACAAATATTGCTCGAAAAATTGACAGCGCGAGTTTATCTGTCCGAAAGTAGCCTTTTTCCCTCACACTATCATTTCTAAAGTCATCGCAAATTTTTTAATGACATCGATGTGCTTCCGACGGACTCCATAAAGTGGCTAATGACTGATGGCGAAACGAGATCACTTGTAGCACTGCTAGGCAATTGAAGCTACACAAGCATAACCTCAACATTATTTGATCGGTCATAACAGGGTACTGTTGGATAGAAAAACAATCATCGATTAGGCGTACGATCGCATGATTTCTGTAGAAGTTGTCAAAACGAAGAATGGGAGAAAATCGTTTCTACACCTTCTTTCACAATGCCCCGCTCTATTCAGACGAAGATTCTCCATTTTAGGAAAACAGTACCTCGATAGCTTGGACGACCTTAGATGTTGATGTATATTGGAACGATTTTCCGTCATCCCTCGCCAAGTTTGGTTTGGAGACAAACCGATTTCGACGTCCCAATATACATCAACTTTTCACCCTGTTGGAAAAAGTGAAGTTAAAAAAGAAACACCTTAGATGTGTGGAAATCAGAGCTCCTCTAAAATTCTTGCAAAGTTGAAAATTACTTTGGTGGGAATTGGGAATGGCTGATCCCCATGCGGTATTATAACGGTCCTTGACCCTAGGTATGTCTTTGAATACAGCCGCCATAAGCTAACCTAACCGAAGCAACGAAAGCAAACATTTTTTTATTCTTTTGAGTCCGAACAGAATCGTTGCAACCTAGATATAGTCTTACGACAATGGTATCATCGTGATAGAAAAAGTTTGCTGGGTATCATTTCTAAAGCCTTATGTACTTATGTCAATGTACATATGTATATGAGCAAATGCAAAATATTTAAGTTTACACATAGGTTCGTAAGTACGTGAAAATCAGACGATTAAACACTGAAGAATTTTAGCTGTTTGCAGAGTTGATAGGGGAATATTTAGTCACACTACCAACACAATTCTATTTCAATGTTGGCTTTGTTGTAATATTTGCATTTCAAATCGAATACTAAAATACACAAACATTATCGTAAATGTTGGGTGGCATTGATAGTTAAAAGATTGCACTAGAGAGGTCGAATTCTCTCGGTACGTTTTGTGTTTGCTTGTAGAATTAATGAATTGGATGCATCCTTGAAATATGCCTTCACATTTTCTTTCACACTGCCTTTCCTTCAATACTCATTGAGTTAATACTTTTACCCGCAGCTATCATTAAGAAACTAAGGATTTTTTTCGAAGGATTGTTTTTAGCTTCTCACAATAATGCTTTTTTCGAAACAACCGATAAGCACATACATATAATATATAATACCTATAATTTAGTTACTAAAAGCTTGCTCAGTAAACAGCTTTCTTGCTCCCCATCGACAAAATCGGCTCCCTTTGCAAGGCGTAGTGTTGCAAAATCTTCAAATTGGAGTAAAAGTAAAATTGGCAGAACAAAAATTTCCATGTTCCCATTGAAGGAAAGGCTAAAAGTGTATCTTGGATATTGTGCATGAGAGATTTTGCTTAAGTAACATGAAAATAACTAGTAAGCAAAACCTGAATAATTCTATCATGATATATATGAGGTGGTGTTATAAGTACAACTACAAAATTCCCAAGTATTTCGTATTTATTTTTGCATAAGAGTTGTCAAAATTTACATACATTTTGTTTTTGCTTGTACGGCTTTTGAAAACTCGTATGCAAAAGCAAAAACAAAATACATGTAATTCAAGTTGAATTCATATTAGGTACATAAAAAAAATGTACACTAATAAATTATATGCACCGCTATCTTATATGAATTCGCCTTGTATCTATGTATATGCGCCTCAATATTTAGTGCCCCCAATGACACTAACATGCAGAGAATAAACTCAACTTTTGGGCGAATTACAGCAGAATGCCCTGATTATTATGGAGAGTTAGACCAAGGTGAAAACAACATAGAGAGTTTTCATAATGCGGGCAGTGCTGTAAATTAATCCGCTCATTTCTACCAGTCGAATCGATGCTAAGCGTATTAATGCTTGGTTTTCATTAGGTCAAATGTTTGACAACAAAATATGACACGGAATGCCAACATGTTGCCAGCAAGGCGAATTCCCACAAGGGAGAATAGAAGAATGAATGCCATTAGTTTTCGTTTGTTAAAATGTCATGGGTAAAAATATAGTGAAAGAAGAAGACATCAACTGCTTTAATAATTTCACATTATATGAATTCGCATTGGTTGCCATTTTATAATTTTGGATTGACGTCAATTGAAATATGCCAAAATTGTGAAACTGAAAACATTTGATGTCAAATTTGACCTAATGAAAAGCAAAATGGGATTATTTTTAGGTAACCTTTTAAAATCAGCTTAATTGGGGGTTTCTCTATACGATCTTAGATTTTTATGAATGATATATAGTTGTGAAAGTATTAACCAAAGGCACATTTCGACTTTAGAAACCATTAACCTATCATTTCATATACTCGTAGATAGATATACATATTTCTTGAGTTTTGCTTGTTGCTTCCGTCAGGGTAAACAACGATATATTTGAGAGCGATTTTCCGTCATCCGTTGTGAAACTTCGTTCGAGAACAAAACAAAAAACACTGAAGATGGCATAACATCAAAAAAGGTTCGTCTATAAAGCAAATTTGACAAGGGGTGAAGGCCAACCTTAACGGAATTGGTATTTGAGGATGCAAGTCTTAAGAGTACTGTTTTGGTATGTGAGAATATGGTTGTCGGCCGGTTCTCTCAATTTCTAGCACTTCTGTTTGGACGGTCAGATAGCCGGAACGAGAAAGATAAGTTACTCTTAGAACATTTTTGAACATATACTTTATTACTAATTCTTAATTTCTTGCATAGTCGCTTAGCCAAGCATTAGAACTTCCTGTTAAATATTCGGAAAACCAATGCCAGTGTTAGACTCCGTCCAGCATCCAATATATTTTCGGTTTCAAGAAGCTAAATAATAATTGTACAGAAAAAAATTTATCTCTCAGTAAAAGTAATAATAGGAACATTTGATTTGCCACTCTCTGCTCGCCCTTGTCTGAGCTCTGCTCGCGTTGGTACAAGCAACCACAACGATAGCTAGCTAGATTCGGCGATCGCGAGCACGGTGATACCTCACTAAACTGGTCGAATTCATGACACTCAATTCTGCAAACATTAGACCACTTTTAAGCTGCTCATAAACGACGATGCGGTGTGGACGTGTATTCACTTTTGGTGCATATTCGTCATTTGTGAAGTGCGCGCATTACTTTGGAAACAAAACAAAAAATCTGTGTTGATGCTAATTTATGGCAGAAGTTTCATCGATTCGCCACTCGCTAACGAATACGGCTAATAATAAAAATAATAATGGTAATTTTTCTATATAACTTTTCTTAAATTGTAGCATAGATGTATCAAGGCGAGTTAATATAAGGTGATGGCATCAAGAAACCCATTCATTTTGTTTTTCACATTTTTTGGGAGACAAGTAGTCAGTTGTTTTGCTGCTACATTTTGACATCTATCTCACTGAAAGCAAAAACAAAATGCACGCACGGCGAAAGAAAGAGGAACAACGCAGCCAAAGTGGATGTATAGGAGGTGATAGCAAGATAAACAAAGCGAATCCGCTATGAATTTTGTTTGTGAAATTTTGCGAGTGAAATGTCAAATTCCAAATTCGCCCAGTATTGCTCAGATATTTTGTTTGTGTAAACAAACCAATCCTGCGAATTTGGATAAAAAAACTTGCATTCAGCTCACGGGATGCTATTACCTTAAATGAATTCACCTTGAACGCAGCTGACTAGTCCTGTCAACTTACTTTATATGAATTCGCATTGGTACAACTTCATCGCAAATTGAGAATAGAGATATAGGAAAAGTGTTATTATTATTATAATTATTTTTATTGAAAGTTTTGTATAATAGATTTTAATCAATAATCGTCTAGCAGATTTTTTTGCGTTTCATAATCGAAAAGTTGAGATCGAATACGCATTCCAGGGACTAAGTGCTATGAGGCAACCGGTTGCTCAGCGGGACTCAAAATTTATAGCAATAAAACAATAAAAAAACCAAGCAAGCAAGCATAAATCTTGTTTGCTATTAAAAACCATTAGCACTGCTTTAATTGACTGAGAAAAAATAAAACAGCAACAAAACACGTAGTAATAACTTCGCACATTAATAGAAGATCCTTTTTTTTTGCCAACATTTGTTAGCCGCAGGCACAACTTAACACACCAATTAAACAAAAATCCGTTAAGTTGTGAATAGAATAAAATATACAGCAAGGGATGCGAAGCTGTTGCATTTAGCAATGACGCTGCTGACTGAACAGACGACCGACCGACCACAAGCAGAATGCCCATAACTACATAAAATATATAAATTGATGATTTGATAATGAAGTTGTTAAAGCCAACACTGCGTGGTTTTTCTTCTTATGCTGGTAATGATGTTAACGATTTTTTATTTTTTTTTCGTTTTGATAATAAAAAGTTGCCAAAAGTAAGAAGAAGAAGAAGGGAAAAACGAAACGCTAAACAGTGAAAAGCAACTACGACAAGTGGGAAAATACAGTAATAAACACTTCATTGAGCACTTGAATTATATAAATATATTTATATATATATATGCGTGCGTGTGTGTGTACATTCTATATACAATATACATATGTATGCAAGTGTGTATGGGCTAGTGGCAATGAATTCGCAATAATGGTAAGAGCGATAAACAATGAATACAAGTACAACAATTGTTGGCAACATAAAAAGAAAAACTTTTGCTGCTAAGTTGTTTGGAGTACGAGTATGGAGAGTGCTTCGAAATTTTGAATTGTGTACTCTGCGGTAGATAAGGGCGACAGAGTGGGTGCTGCTGCTGAATTTTGTTATTTATGATGTAAGCAAAAATTCAGTAAATTCATAACTAAGTGAATTAACATAGAATGGAGAGTGTGCAAAATTTACAAATCCACACACACACACACACACACGGATTGCTATTCATTGCCCACATGTATAGGTGTAGGTGTTGTAGATGCCAGCGCTTATAAAATGAAAAACTTTGTCGGTCAATTATATGCAAAAAGTTAAGCTGTTTCAAGTTAAATTTCCGCTGCTATGCCCTTAAAAACTTTCCACACACAATAATCACATGTTAAGCATTGGGTTTGTTATTTGTTATTTTATTTTAAAAGCGATATAATTAAATTTAGGTTGCCAAACAGGTTGCCTTTTTTGACTCCCCACTTTGGCTGTTACAATAAAATGCTGTGGCGAAAAAAGTTAACGTTTATTTTTTTTTCTGCTCCATGCGTTTTTTTCTGAAAAGCAGCAAAAGGAGTGCGAGAGCGTGGCATGGAGAAATTTGTTGATAAAATCATTCATAACAAAGACATCATCCGTATGACAATATATTCACACACTGGTTTAATGACATGTTGTTGCTACTTATGCTGAAAATTTTTTCAACATTTGCTATCGTGGAAATAATGAAAACCAAGAGAAATATGCACTTATGGTAAGTTTAAATTTATTTGTTCATAATTGCAGACGTATCCACATTGGTTCAAAAAGTCTTAATAAATAAAAATCGCATGTTCACTATGTTCGCTTTTGCCAACCTCCGAAAGCTTCTAACCGATTAAATGAAATTCTGTGGATGTGTATGGTTGACCCCAACTTGAAAGATAGGATAGTTTGGAATTCGACAGATGGCGCTGTGGTTGAGATAAAATTTTAATATGTTTTGGTTTACGCCAAACATTTTTCTTTAGTTTGTTTAGATTTCCCATCTTAAGTGACGTGCAATTTAGAATTTTGTCGTGACACACAAAAAAAAGTAAATAAATTTCCAAATAGTACAACAGTTTTAGGATTTTGGTTGGGGTTTCTACCCCAGTTTGTGAAGCCTCTGATCCGCGGTAAATAGGGGAATTAATTCGTGTTCGATTAAGTGATGAAAATGACAGTTAAATTTTTTAAATTGATAAATTAAATAATTTGTAAGAAGCTCTAAGAAATGTCAGTCACGACATTCACGAAACCGAGAATCAGTTTTGAAGCAAATCAGGGCGATGATAAATGGATTGAATACGAGAATTAGCACCGCAAAAAAGGTCAAATGAGTTGTTTCTATTTCACAAGAAAATCATTTCAACGATTTGATATTTTTCACAAACTGTTCCAACGGAAATATCTAATCGTGGGAAAATCAATCCGCTCCTATGCAAAAATCGGTGCTCTTCTTAGGAAGAGCGCACATGGAGCGCGGCGAGCATAACGACGAGCAAAGCGTACAGCGTAGCGTCGATAAAAAAAAACATCTATCTATCAATGCGACTATGCATACCCAGCAAAAAGTCTGACCTATAACTATCGGTTAAATTAGCGGGAAAATTAACTCAAACTAGTGGTCAGTTTGGCGGTTAGCTTTGTATGGGCATCTCGAATCAAATTACCACTTTTTTTCATTTACAAAAATAAGTTCACAGACTTATTCTTTTTTTGTAATATACACACTTGTTGTCCGTTGTGCTTCACATCTAACATTAATTTCAAATTTTCTTTGATATTTACGTACGTATGGAAGCATAAACAGAATGAATTGGCTTTTTATCAACGTTTGCAAAAATCGATAACTTGTTTTCGCTATGGTCAGGCATTTTTTGCAGGGTAGTGAAGATCATAGCGTCGATTTCAAAATATTTTTTTTCGCTATACTCTTTTTCGTTCTCTTACTTTGAATTCATATTACAAACATACAACAAATGCAAAATGTTGGATACACTTTTGACGTTTGACGCTTTGCTCGATGATCGACTATGCGCTGAGCGAATCAATGCTTTATACTTACATTTTTATATATGTACATACATTAGGTGACTGATCTATGACGAATTCGTTAAAAATCTTTAAAAAAATTTCATTTTACCAAAAATGTTATAAAAATGTAATGTTATTAAATTTTCGCAAAATTGTCGCAGCAAATAGGAATATTTCACTGAACGTTCTAATAATCAAAAATTGATTAAAAAAGTTGGAGCTTGTATACACGGTGTCCCGAGCGCAAACCATTTGCAATCATATTTTCTACATGTACCAACGTCGAATTAATTAAGCTTGAAGTTGGCAGTGCCTCCAAATAAAAAGTTCTTCTGAAATATCCCATGTTTTTGCTTCTCTGAAAATGACCAAGTTGAGAACGAGCTTTAATGTCTAAAATTTCATATTCATTCAAACCTGAAGTTCAGCATTTTGAGGAACCTTGCCCTATATATAGACACCGTGACTCTAATCATTGATCATATGGTGTCTTTTTTACACTATTTACAATGTTTTTAATTCTAACCCCCTTTTTCTGTTCACTTTTTGAATTTTTATCGAACAAAAAGTTTTTGCTTATTCTGTACAAAACTTGATAAAACTTAAAGTTTTAGTGCGCAGAACTTTTCATAATTTTGACAGCAAAACAAATACAAATTTTGACCGTAAAACAAGATATTTTAATTGTCAAAAGCATTTTGTATCTTGATGATTTATAAAGAAAACAACTTGTTTTTCACACAGAATACCGAAACCTTTATAACTAAGAATAATGGCTAATTTGTCAGCTGCACAGAATAGGGGAGTAAGCCGTTTTTGCTAATTTTTATAAAACTTTAATTCGTTCTATAGCAAAAAGCATTTGAATTGAAATTTCAAAATTTGGAAAAAAAATCAAGACATTTAAAATAAATTTTCAAACTTTTTAATCAGAAAACTTGTGGGTATGCAGTTGTGTGCCCTATTTGATTTTAGAACAATAAAGTGCAAGTCTTAAGTAACTTAAAATTCCAGTTGATTTTTCTAAATTTTTTGAAATATTTGATTTTGGAAACTTTATGCCCTTTTACGCATCTACAACATTCCCACTTTGTAAATGAGAAAGGGTCAAATTAAAATGCGAAAACGTCAATTTAAAATAACTATAGTCAATTGTAATTCAGAAAGCGACTATTTTAAATAAGAAGAGGCAATTCCAAACAAGATAAGTCACGTTAAATTGTAAAAGCGACAAATGAATATGAGAATAGTCAATTGTAAATAAGAATGCCTAGAATTAAAATGCGAAAATGTCAGATGAAAATGAGAGGGCGTCAAACGAAAATGCGAAAATTGATCAGCTCGTGGAGAAGCATCATCCATCAAAATAAGCTAGTCGCTACAAAAAATTTATACCAAAAAATATGAAACAAATCAACTTTTCGTTCCCATTTTTTCTCATTTAAAATTGACTATTATTATTTTCAATTGACGCTTTCTCATTTACAACAGACTATCCTGGATATGGAGTCCAAAAATTCACAGGAATTTGTATAAAATCCATCAGTTATCAGGAAAAATGTTCGTAAGATCGAAAGTTAAAAAATTGCCGAAAATCAAAATGAATTTTCGGCCACTAGAGACTTGCATATTATGAATGCTGAAATTAAATGGAATTCAAATTCTGATTAAAAAGTTTGATAATTTGATGAACATTTGTTGATTTTTTATGAATTTTGTACAAATTTTGAAATTTTATTTTTTTGTTTGTTATAGAAAGAACGAAAGTTTTATAAAATAAATAACAAAAGCACGCGGGCACCCAAGTGTGAGAGGGAGAAGTAAAACCTCTTTGTGGTACTTGAAATTAATAAAAGTAGTAGTATATGAATATTGGTAGAAATTAGTAAAAAAAGTGGTAGAAATGAGTAAAATAATGGAAGAAATTAGTAAAAATAGGGGTAGAAACGAGTAAAAATAGTGGAGGAAATGAGTAAAAATAGTGGTAGAAATTATTAGGACAATTAGTCAAAATAGTGGTAGGAAGTAATGAAAATAGTAGTAGAAAGTAGTGAAAATAGTGGAAGAAATTAGTAAAAAATAGTGGTAGAAACTATTAGGACAATTAGTAAAAATAGTGGTAGAAAGTAGTGAAAATAGTGGTAGAAATTAGTAAAAATAGTGGTAGAAACGAGTAAAAGTAGTGGATAAAAATAGTGGCAAAAATTATTAGGACAATTAGTAAAAATAGTGGTAGAAAGTAGTGACAATAGTGGTAGAAATTAATAAAAATTTTAGTAGAAATTAGTAAAAACAGTGGAAGAAATTATTAGGACAATTAGTAAAAATAGTGGTAGAAAGTAGTGAAAATAGTGGTAGCAATTAGTAAAAAGTTTAGTAGAAATTAGTAAAAACAGTGGAAGAAATTAGTATAAATAGTGGTAGAAATTGGTACAAAATAGTACTGTAAATTGAAGAAATGAGTAAAAATAGTGATAGAAATGAATAGTAATTAGTAGTAGCATTAGTAAACGATTACTCGTATACGATTCTGATGTGACTTTCGTTATACGATATTCAGACGCGATCACTGCCGCTAAAGAAGTTTTACTTCAAAAACAAGGAAAATGACTCAGTTTAAAACACATTGTTATTATTGCAAAACAATCACCATGGGATCAGTCATTTGAGTCATTGTATGTACATGTAGTATTCGCACAGTTTACACTGCTTGCACGCTGTGGCGTATGAGTGACATTTAATTAAAATTTATGCGGCGAGTCTAGAGGAAAATCGTTCCGCATTTTATTTTCCCATTCAATGCAGCAACGCAATAATGCAACTGAGTTGAAAAGAAAGTGAGTTAAAATTTATTACGCATACATACATACACACATATACATATAGATTCGCACACATGCACACGCATACGTCACATGTATACCTAAGGGTGGAAATTTTCGGAAAAGTAGTTCATTATAAGTCTTTTTTGTACGTAAAAATTATAATAGTGCAAATTTACTTAGCCCACTCCAACAACACTTGTGGATGAGGTGTTGATATGTTGATGTCGACTCGTCTCAGCGTATTAAAAATGTGTGTATATGAGTGTGTGTATAGTTACATACATATGTATGTAAGTAGTAAGTGCGAATGTGAGTGTAATGGCTGCCTAGTTGGTTGTTGGAGCGCATGACTGCGCATTGGTATGAGTGGCATTTAATTACGAATATTCTTGAAAAGTTGCAGCGTTTGTGCAAAATTGGGATACCATTTGGGAAAAATTTGGGAAATAAGCAAATTGTAAATGACTATAAATTCGAAATATAAACGCACTTTTAATGTGTGATAATATTAAAATGTAGAAGAGGAGAAATGGTTGCCATGAACCGACGTCGTTTTGAAGAGGTTAACGTGGTTTAGAGTTACGAGTTTCTTCATAGAATATGCTTTTATTTCTAATTAGGCTCATAGTGGAAATAGAAACAAATAGAAACTAAAAAAATATTGACTGTAACTTCATAAGGCAGGAAAATCAACAGGTTTATATTAAATTAAATTATATTAACTAATTAAGTTTAAATATGGTGAAATTTTCACAAATGATATTTCGAGCTCCTCCGAAACGGCGCCACCGATTTTTATGAAATTCTATAAGTATCTTTGGTTGGTATGAAAATAGGTCGTAAAGTATACTTTATGCTTGGAAAAGGGTTACCACCAGTTTGAAAATTCACAATTTAATTAAATTATTTACAAGAAATATCAAAATATGAGTCTCAGGAGGTTCCATTTGTAAAAAAGGTTCATAGCTAACTTTTATGAGGGTTGCCACTTGTTTGAAAAATCAAATTTAATTAAATTATTTACAAGAAATGCCAAAATATGTGTCTCAGGGGGTTCTTTTTGGAAAGAAGGTTCATAGCTAACTTTAATGAGGGTTGCCACCTGTTTGAAAAGTCAAATTTAATCAAATTATGTATAAGAAATGTCAGAATATGGGTGTCAATCTGTTCGTACCAGTGAGGAGAAGGCGCTAACATATATTTTAGATTTTGGGATGCCACCTGTTTGAAACATTAAATTTTATAAAATTATATATGTACAAGTATATAACGTATCAAAATATGTGTACCAAACGTTTTGCTTCGCCGAGCAAATAATTTAAAGCCAGATCTATTTTTGAATTAAATTAAATTAAACACAAGTTATATGAAATATGAAAATATGGGCGCCAAACTGTTCGATGCGCTTAGGAGATAGTTTATAGCATATTGAGGGCTGCCACCTGCATGAAAAGTCGAATTCAATAAAACAGAAAAATATGGCTGGCAAACGATTCGTTTTACTGAGGATAAGGTTTTAAGCTACTAGATATATTTTAAAGAAGGTGTAAGGTTGCCACCTGTTTGAAAAGTCGAATTAAATTAAATTTTACCCAAATTATTTGAAATATATATGTACATATGGGACAGGAGAAAGTTTAAAAATATATTTTAAAGAGCGTTGCCACGTTTTTTAAAAGCCAAATTTAATTAAATTTCACACAAGGACATTAAATATTAAAATACTAGTGTCGAGCTGTTCGCTTGTCATACCAATATTTTTGAGAGAGTTGCCACATGTTATACATATGTGACAGAAGCCGAAACGCGTTTTCTGGTTTTTAGTATTTAAAAAAAAATTGAGAAAAAAATCGGCGGAAATAATTTTTTATCTTTCTTTGGCTAGGCACCTTACCTATAGAAAGAAGAACTCCGACCAAAGTCCAAGTAAAACTGTTAAAAATGCCATAAAAGCTGAGGAGTTCGGGTCAATTAACCTCCGTGGATAAAAATATTGTGAATTATAGTAAAAATCCTTTATTGACTTCTATAGATAATAATGTATATTTATAAGGGAGCTATCAGGTTTTTTTTCTAATGGTGGTCGCGCCTGGGCAGGCAATGACAAATGACCGAGTGTAGTTCTGCCGTGAAAAATCCTCTTATCAGAATTGTCTGCATATATGATGTACGCGCCAAAATTTTATTGTTATTAATATTACATTTATAACATTACAATTCCAGCATCTGTCTTTAAACTCACCGAAAATTCTTTCAAATTAACTCTACAATTGTTGATCTTTGCCAGATAATATTTTAACTAGCCTCAGGTAAAATATTGGTACATCCGCAGTACAGAAGAGATACTTTGATTGCAGCTTTTAATAACCCTCAATGCATTGGTTTGGTAGTCTTATGATGAACGCAAGGAGAGAAAAATAATATTTTTCTAAATTTTAATTTACACAAGTCTATTTACCACAATCTGAATAACAGTAATATGAGAGGCCAAGCACTTTTTATAAATCCAAAATTCCATTACTTAAAATTCCATGCATCAGTTGACGCCAAAGATAACTGCGGTCTCATTTAAGTTGCCAAAGTCTTAATTAATATTTGTAGATACGCATCCGCTATCATAAGCCATGCCTTAATCCAAATACTCGCACAGACCTTTTAGTGTAAAGTTAATGGGGATGGATATCAAAAGGGCCAGCACTCGTTAGCATAGTAAAAGCATTAAATTCAATTAAGAACATATTTTTAATAATATTACTTAGCTCATATTTCTTGCTTTGATCAAAACTTTGCTTTGCTTTGGTATCTGGTGAATTAAAAAAAAAATCACTTAAATATTTTAAGTTCGTCCTTCGTTGTACTGGTGTATACTTTATATTGAGTGCTTACTCGTTTTGGTGAAGGGTATCAGTATATACATAGATCTATAATAACCAAAATCTTTAAATATTTAATTGCTTTTTTCTACTATAAATTGAGCAAGGGGATTAAAAGATGTCAAATGAAGGGCTTGAGTTGAGTTAAATAATTACCTTCAAACTAAATTCAAGTTAATTGAAGCTTTGTATATGAGCCTGGATGAAAATTGAATCGACTTTCTTTCAAGCTTTTTCAGTTTATGAAAAAAGATTAGTTTTTTTATTAACCTTTACGAAAACTTGCTCGAAGTTCCTTGTTGTGAAAATGTATAGTTGTTAAAATAATTTAAAATAAGGGAAATCTGCATTTTTTTCCTCTTGTTGGCAGGTTTAGAACATTTTGCAAATTTTAGACGAATTAGTCTTTTCCAGCTAGCCAGTATTATGTACACAACTTAATTATTTTTGAAGGGATTGAGCAACTAGCAGTGTGTGAGTGAAGCATAACAGAGCATCTGAGGTGGTATATTTTCTCCATCTCAGCCTCTCTCACATCAGTGCGCGGTGCGGAATCGCATCCTTCATCAGGTGACCCTGGCCCATGTCTAATGGATGGTGTGGCTATCCGACGCCTTCTGTCAGCTTCCGGGAGTAACGGTGGCCATTCCGCAGTATGGGGCTTTGTTGTGGTAGAGCGCCTCTCCCTTTCTATAATTATGCGGCCGCCCAACGGATTCGGATAATTAGGCGACCAATGAACCAATGAACCAAACGAAATACGTACAATAATTCACCCCAGGATCACAACACGGATCGGCCAAAATGCCGCCGATGGACATGCCAGCAATATGCTTCAAAATTCTTCTTCGATCAAATACTGCGCAAGCGGGAAAACCAGCCACACCTTGCAAATCCATCGAGAAAATCACGCATAGGATGAGTGGAATGCAAACTAAGTCTGCACAGCTGGTAGGCCTACCTTGCTAGCCATTTACTTCTAAGACTGCAGCGAACAGACCCCTAGAGGGTAGTTCTTAGCGGTGCTTAGGCTGCTTCATCACCGACAAAGGCCCGGGAGGTCTTACTTAGTATTCTTTTGGCTAAAAGACTTGTTGGAAAACTTCAGGTTAACTGCAATGCTACTAGACTTAACTCGGTCATGAAAAAAGGGTAACATATGATATGATCATCCGAAAATCCACGAATTTTGCTCGGGGTTCCTCTAACGGCTTTCTTTCTTGAATACGACTTCTTTCTGGGACCGAGTGGGAAGATGGACTAGTCTTGGCCATCTATATAGATGGCTGAAAAAGGTGGAATTCCCTCGCAGGAACTGTCACTCTATTAAATCAATCGATTGTTGAAAGCCCTGCTGTCGACCGCAGACAGGTTCTAAGGGACAAACTGTGTAGCAGATGAGTTGGTAAGGGAACGTATCTCCTTATCTGATATCAGCGACTCTCTAAACGGAGGAATGCCGCTATCATCCCGGAAGCTCTGGCCCAGATGGAGCTTTATGGAAGAGACAAATAAAAGATGGGCCAGTGATCCCACGCGAAGGGACATCGCGGTAGATAAGGCAGGATATGGTCATCTCATCCACCTGGACCGCCCTCACGGTAGGGAGGTGGTTAACATTATCACTAGCCACTGCGCCATGGAAATGCCTGGCGGATGAGGCTACAGGCAAATGACTGCTATCAATAAGTCGAAAGTGCTGAGTATTATGTAGCTATATATTTCAAAAGACTAACTCGTTGCTGATACTGATTTTCTTGATCTTGGTGTTGTTTTTGACTCTGGATTCACATTTGTTAATTACGTATGATATATTCTTCCGAAGGCATATAAATGGAATCCCCCCTTTCTGTGCAGGCATGCGATGGACTTTAAGAATCCCTCTACTAGGAAAACTCTCTTTAAATTTCTGGTTCGTTCAAAGCTGGAATAATTTTCCGTTATCTGGAGTCCTATTTTTAGTTGTCACACATTTCGTATTGAACGCGTTCGGAGAAAATTTATTCGGTTTACTTCTCAGCCACTTCGTTTCTCTGACCCTCTATTGCTCTTTACGGTTCGGTGAAAGCTTAGAGATTTAAATTCTTTTATGTGTAGAAGACATGCCAATTTCTTTATGTTTGTTGACGATTTGATTACTGGTTGCATTGATGGTCCGAAATTACTTGAGTCTATCGGTTTCAATGTCCCTAACAGAACATTTCAGTTCTTCGCGACATTTTACATTCATTACTTGGGCTAAAGCTAATTAGGGGGTCAAGAACCAGCTTGCAGGGCTCTCGCTGAACTTAGTAAAATTTCTAAATCGTTAAATATTGAATTTTCTGTCAGTAGGCGGTCATTGAGAAGTTTAATTGAATCATATATAACGTGTTTTCTTTAAGCGCAAATTGAGCTCACTTTATTGAGTTAGTTGTACATTATTTCAATTGAAATAGATATCTCTATAAAAACAGAAAATAACGAAATAATCCGGAAAAACTGTTTCAGAATGCGGAATGATACTGAACCTTTTTCTATTTCGATACACACTTGCTATGAGATTATTATAGGAAAAATTTGCGATAATTTTTAAGTTAGTAACAAAGTAAAAATCTCAAGCATATTATAAAATACCAAATTGCACTAAATGCTACAGGTAAAGCTGGCGATATTTTGAAGATATAGCAAGCTTGTTGTTTTCAGCAGAACAAAAATACAAAAACATGAAATAACAACAATTATTTTACACTACATGTAAGACATTATAAATATAAGAAAACAATTACAAATATAAGAAACATTTAAATCAATTTTACTTTTCCTTTATTAATATCAAATATCACAAAAAATATGTTATTTTACAAACACGCACACATTTAAATGAAATAAGAAATGTAATAGTAATATAAGTAATATCATAAGCTGAAAAATAAAATAAATCCGTAGGTAAATGGGTAATGCGATGAGATTTGTTTTATTAACGCGTTACATTTGGCTATACTACAGTTCCTTGTGTTGGAGGAGGGTAAAACTTTGAATTTTCAATCATTTTAAAGCATACATTTGAAAGTGTGGATATATTTGGATGGAGGTAATTACAAGGTATTTTATCTGATTTGTATATTTGTATATACATATATAATAGATATGAACTTCGAGCAAAAGAAAAAAGCGAAAATAAATTTTTTCAATAACAATTTATGCTTTTCTTTAAAAATATCGTAATTAACTATATGGAGAAAAATGTATATTTATCAAAACGGGCATAAAGCAAATTTTAATTTGCAGTTTTGTTGATATTTTGATTTAGTTGTGTTACTGACGAAAAGAGTATTGACCACACTGAGGGTTTTAATCCTTATGCTGCCGAGGATCCCTTGATTTGGATCGGCTAGGAGTGTTTTTTTTTTGAAGCGCAGAAGAGCAGCACACAAAAATGTTGTGGACAGTGCCACTATATAATATTCCGGAGAGATCTGGTCATCTACAATAGTGATGATCCTCAGTGAGTTCGAAGGCTAAATTACCCGAAAACATCATGTGTCGAAGAATTTTTTTTGTCTCATAAACATATTGTTTTTTTTAGCATATAGTTAGTTACGGTTTTTTTTTAAAGAAAAATATAAAGTTTTACTTTTATTTTACTATACGAGAAGATCAACTGTTTTTCTGGGTAGTGGACCAAGTAAATTTTTTTAAGAGATTGAGTCATAAGTAAAAAAATCATTTCTCCATTTTTCGAAGATAGCCTCCGAAATCGGGGTATGCACCTTCGAAGTTCATAATTGGACCTTTACTAAAAGAATATTTTTTATTAGTACATGAAAATTGACACTTAAATGTTATTTAACATTTTTTTTCAAACTTATATTACTGCGTTAAACGTCAGAATTTCGAAAAATTAAAAACT
Source organism: Anomoia purmunda (assembly GCA_951828415.1). Taxonomy (NCBI): domain Eukaryota; kingdom Metazoa; phylum Arthropoda; class Insecta; order Diptera; family Tephritidae; genus Anomoia; species Anomoia purmunda. The sequence continues at coordinate 16,451,273 of OX639996.1, forward strand.
TTCTATTAAAAAAAATAAACCTATGAAGATTTCTTGAAATTATGACGAATATTGGGACAATTTTCCATCATCCTTTTTTCGAAAAATGGCACTGAAGATGGCACAACGCCGTAAATGGATTTTCCCCAAATCATAATAGACAAGGGATAACGGAAAATCACTCTAATAGAAATCAACTTTCCACTCTGTCGGAAAACAGAAGATCAAAGAGAAACCAATAATATAAATTTGCATAAAACAAGTTATAGACCCTATAAATTAGAGAAAATGCGGATCATACTCATATTTTTACTTTTTAGTAATTTTATTTATAATTAAAAAAAATTTCTTAGGTGGCCGATAGCCTCTGTTGCTAGTTGCCTTAATTTTGTTATGCAATTATTTATAATTATATTTCATATAGATAAATAAATAAATACTAGTTTTACCAAAGGTTCAATTTCGAAATTTGAAGCTTAATATCTCAATTTCGGAGGCTAACTTCGAAAAACCGATTATTTTTGATTTAGTCTCTCAAAAACACTTTGTTCAGTCCAATACACAGCCTAGTGTTGAACAGCGTTAGCGTCTATATTTTAAAAATCGGTTCATAATATTTCGAAATAAAAACTTGTAACAATTCCAAAAATTTCATAAATTCACTATATGAATTTCCACCAACAAAATTTATGCCATTAGAATTAGTAAAAAGGGGCAGTTATTACATTTTTTTGTTCTCGCTGCACAAATCCCACTCTTTATATTTTTATAGTAAACTGTAAGTGCAAAGATGAGAACTCCACATAAATCCATCTCGCATTCACAGACGAATTATAAATAGTATTTTATAAATCCTGTTACGTATACGCAGCGTATGACCTTTTGTATTTTTCGTATGCTTTTACTAAAAAATTATTATTTTTTTTTTTTCAAAAACTCATTCAGTTAAAATCGGAAAGGGTCTTTCCAGGAGATTTAAAGTCAAAAATGCAATGGCAGAGATTCACACATATGTAAATGTTGGAAGATAATGCCCATTTTAATGTCTACATATCAAGTTTTCACTTTGAAAAAGAAAACTCATATTATGCTACACTTTCTCTTAATTTGGTTTTGATTTTTCTTATAGAATTGTTTACTTGTATTTTTTGCTGATAAAATTATGCATTACCCATTTCCCAGCGTTAATATGACACTAAACTAAATTTGTAATTATGAATTTTGTTTATGGTAGTTAAAACTAGGGAGGGGTGTTTTATTTTGTAAATTATTATTCAAATAAAAAAATAAAGTGGTATTCATAAATTTTCTATTTTTAAATGGAGAATGAATTTCAAATCAATATACAAATAATTTTGAAAAACGAATAGACTTTAAAATAAATTTGAATGACAAATAGATTTGCGCTAATCATTCCAAGAATTTTGATCAGCGCATAGGTTTTCGTTCATCAACCGAATAATTTTGAATAATGAATTCAAATAATTTTGAATAACGAATAGATTTTCACTCATCATTCACAGAATTTTCAGTACCGAATAGATTCTCATTCATCATTCAAATTATTTCGAATACTGAATAGATTTTCAGTCATCATTCACAGAATTTTTAACTACGAATAGATTTTCATTCATCATTCCAAATATGCTGAATAACTAAATTAATTAAATTTTTTTTATTTAAAATAATTTGATTGATTAATGATAATCTACTGGGTATTCAAAATTATTTGGATGGAGAATAAGAATTTATTCGTCATTCAAAATTCTTCGAATGATGAATGACAATTTATTCGTTGTTAAACATTTTTTGTACGATGAATGAAAATGTATTCGTTATTCAAAATTATTTCAATGATGAATGAAAATCTATTCGTTTTTAAAAATCAGTAGAATGATAAATGACAATCTACTCGTTATCATAAATTATTTTAATGATGAATAGAAAACCATTTGATTATAAAAATTAGTTGAATTACGAATGATATTCGAATGACGAATGATATTTGAATGATGAGTGTTATTATATATTATTTGAATGATGGATAGAAATCTATTCGTCAAACAAAAGTATTAGAATGGCGAATGAAAACCTACTAGTTATTACAAATTATTTGAATAATGAAAGACAATCTATTCGTTGCTCAAAATTTGTTCTATGATGAGTGAGGATTTATTCATGACATTCACAACTACTTGAATAAAAAATGAACATGTCTTCTTATTTTGCCGTCATTCAATTTTTCAATTTTCCGATAACGCCCTTCCCTGGTTGGGATGAATGGAATATAATCCTTTTCTGATTATTATAAAATACTACAAATAAAAAGTTGTACTTAAAATTATTTTTTAGTTATAAAAAATTCAAACAAAATTTATCTTATGCTATACATTTTTAATACATTTTTGGAAGTGCACCAAACATTCAGGACTAAAAGCAATTTTCTTATTACCTACAACATACATATGTAAATGTTAAAAAAAAATCGCTATGAAGAACGATGATCTTTTACGAGTATTTTCACTCTTCCTTGCACACGTACATATAAATATAAATCGTTTGTATGTATGTACATCAGATGGTGGAAAATTGTGATTGCATGAAATTATTTATAGTATTTTATTGTTTGTTTCATGTGATATTTGTTGCTTTGCTTTGTTACAGCGAATTCGTTCTCCTCCCATTTGTTTATTTTTTATTCATTTTTTTGTCGCCAATTTCATGTCATTGTCGCGCAATTCGTATTCGTATTTTTGTTGTTGTTGTTACTTGTGTGACTGCTACTGCCATAGTAACCGTTTTGCTTGTAGGCGGAATTTGGTGTGATTGTGAGTTTGAGAGTTTCCGCATCCGCTTCGGCAACAGTGGGTGGTCCCCAGGATACTTGCCGTTTAACCGATGGTTTGCGTTCGATGCGTGCGGCGACAGTGGATTGCACTGATTGTGGTTGTTGTTGTTGTTGTTGTTGTTGATTTTTATGCTGTCGATGCATACAAATATATTTTGATACATTTAAATGTATGCATGTGTATGTGTGTGTGTGTGTGTGTGTGTTTGGTAGCGCAGTAATATGAATATTGAGTGCATCGATAAAACGTCAGTTAGTTATGTTTATTTGCTTGTTTTTGTTTTTGTTTTTGTTTTATTATTATTGCATTGCGCCATTTCAATCCTTTTATACAAAACATGCTTTGATTGCAAGTAAATTTATCTGAGCATCAATCTCTTTTGCGATAAATATTATTGTGCTTTGTTTGGGCTGTCATGCAAAATTGTAGAATTATATTTTGCAATTTTATGAAATGTCCTTTTACGTTTGGGTGCGTATACTACTACTTCGCTATGTATTTGCAGTTTTGTGTGCAGTTATATAAATTTTACAGGTAAATAATCGTATATATAATATAGATGTTTCTTTCGACATGCGACTAATTGGCATCAACCGACATGCGTTTTTTGTTTTTTTTTTTGTCATGCTATTCGATAAATTATCGCTGTTATAACGAAAACTTAAAATAATTTATTGCAACGAGTATTCGCCCTCTGTGTACGAGGTGTTTATTTGTAAGTTGATTATGTTATATTTAGTTGCACAAGCGACTTTAAGAAAAATGCTCGAATAAAATATTTACATTAAATTTTAATCTCTAAAATTGCCCTTCGAGTAGATAGAATATTGAGAGTAGATTGATAGAAATGAGGACAGAATAAAAGGGCATTGTGACGAATTGTAGCTAGGCAATATTTCCGTAACCTTTGTCATTTGAAATATGGCTATTCTTCCTGCCATTAAGTAATTGATTCACAAAAGGAAGTTTGGGCACCTATTTACATTAATGACTTCATTAATAAAATAGTATGAAATATTCTAGGTTTGGGTGCAACCGAACTTTAAATATCTAGCACAATAAAAAATGTTTATCTTTATCTAATACTTATACTATAAAAACTAATATGAGTTCATTATTGATGACGTCCAAAGTACTGAACCGATCTTTATGAAAATTTAACAATAGGTGCATGCACTCTCCGGGCTCAACATAGGATATATATATAAATTGGAAACAGTGGGCAGTGCCGCACTGCCATGCCTTATAGCTCAAATTGTGTACCGTTTTGGAAAAATGGGCAGTGACACGCCCTGCACAATAAAAAAGCCAAATTTCTCATAACTCCGCATGCAGATGACAATAATTGGTAGAAATATCCTATATATTAGGCTATCTGCTCGCGATCAAATAAATTTGTGTGTAAAAGCAACAACAACGACAGCTAGCTAGATTGGGCCATCGCGAGTACGGTGACACCTCATTAAACTAGTCGAACTATTTTCATTCAATGCTGCCAAGTTGTTTTGCAGAAATTAGACCAGTTTTAACCTGCGCAAAAACGAGGCTAATGCCCAAGCACGTGGAGCATATTTGTCATTTGTGATGCGCGAAAATTTTATTGCCGGCAAAAACGAGAACTCTTTTGATGCTTAGAAAATCTACATTAGCGGAAAAAATAGTAATTCAGTGCTCCCAAGTCATTTATCAAGTTCATCCAAATCTTTGATGTTCTTTTTCAATGCAAACAATCCAATTAATTTATGCCAGATGCTTCATCGATTCACCACTCGCTCACGGATGGCGAAACGAATACGGCTATTATTTGTTGGCGGGGGGAGGAAAAAGTGGACTTATGCCCCGTTTAAGATGAAACTAAAATTCGCCATATTTTCCCAGGCATTTGACGTAAATAGATGATATTCGGTATATAAGTATATATTTCCATTAGATCAAGGTTTAAAGAATATGGTTATTTTAAAACACTGTTTAATACCTACAAAAAATATGTTTTTATTGGCGCATCATTGAAACCTTTAACGACGTTTATTGGTTTAAATAAAAGCAAAAGGAAATTAGTAACGTACCACACCCATTTACCAAAATTTTGATTTTTTAATTATTACTTTACCTAATTAAATTCTTTATACCAAATTTGAAAGAATTCACGATATGAAAATATGAAATAGTGAATATTTCGATTTGTTGTGAATTACCGTTATATGAGTCTAATTTCTATAATTTTAGAAATTGTGCTTTGCGACTAAAAATACAAAACATACGAAATGTGGTAGAATTTGACAAAGAAGTTTCGGAATGATAGAATACAAAATTGGGGCTTCCGCGGACCGCTAGTTTTCTTTTTGTCGATTTGGCAAAATTCACCCATTCGGTGAACAAAAACTTTCAATCGTTCTGCCGCTTGTACGTCCCTTGTGCCTTTTCTTTTGAGAACTTTTTATTTCTCTAGCTATTATTACGTCACTATTAGTTGCTCCCAATGCGTAAGGTATTTGCTCTATGGTGGACGATACCATGCCAATTCGAAATATTTTTTTTTATGTATTTCATTCTCAAACTCTACCTTGTCCATCAAACATGAGCATATTGCCTTGTATAGTTAATAAATATTGGATCTTCTTGGCTTTTGTATATTATCGTTATATGAGAGGATGGCATGGTTTTTATATGATTTTACAATATTCGAAATTTTGCTTATTGACTTGAAGTGCAATGTGTACACCAAATTTAGTGGAATTCGGTGCATAGTTTTTGAGATAAAGCCATTTGCTCGAAAGAGGGCGGTGCCACTCCAATTACCAATTTTTTTTTATTCCGTGTATTTGCTTATGCGATTTCGTTCTTCATACTAAATTTAAGAAAATTCTCTTTAATAGTTACTTAATTATCGTGTTTTTTTATCTTTGAAAATTACCGTTAAATGAGAGGTGAGCGTACTTTTGGTTTGATTTGTACAATTTTTGAAATGTTGTTTACTTTCTTCTATTGATGTGTATACTAAATTTTGTAGACTTTGATAGCATGGTCACGGAATTATACTTATTTGCTTTAAGGTGGGCGGTGCCACGCCTATCCCCAACTTTTTTTTGATTCGGTAAATTTATGAGTCCATCCCCAACCTTCATGTTAAATTTGACCGCATAGTATTTAATGCTATTTAAATTATCGCGTTTTTTTATTTTTGAAAATTACCTAACGTTATATGAGAGGTAGGCGTGGTTTTTGCCTGATTTTGCTTATTGACTTAAAATGCAATATGGGCACCACGTTCATTTTCCAAATAAAAATTTGCACACGTATTCCTTTCCCAACACAATGCTATCTATCAAATTTGAGCTAATTATCTTCACTGGTTACCGAAATATCGCATTCTTTTGAGTTTCATAAAATAAGGCCATGTGAATGCGGGTGAGGTTATTGTTCTATTTCGAGCATTTGCTATAACAAATTATGTTGGATTTAGGGCAATGTGCATACTACGTTTCGTTAAGATACCCCAATATTTTCTCCAGTTATCCCACTGACAGACGGACGCACAGACATGGCTTAATCAAATTCGCTACTAATTCTAAGAACTTTGGTACCTCGATTGCTTTGTGTTGTTGCAAACAACCGTTGGGTGAACAAAGCTATAATATTCTGGGTCGTTTTTGACGTCTCATTGTTATTTTGCCCATAATATTAAATAAAATTGAAAATCTTACTAAAAAGAAAATATCTAGACGCCTTAGAAGTCAACCCTATGACAATATATACGAGCGTTAGTCAAGCCGACCAGTCGTGTTTCTATTCGCTCTCCGATTTTAATTAAATACAAATCGCATAGTTATTTAATTTGCTAATTATTGGCATGGTGCATATCTATATAATCTGAGACAGTGACTCTTCTTTTTTTGATTTTGTATTAAATTGTGATTTTCCATTTCTTAATCCATTTAATATGCCGTGTGTGTGTGGGCAGAAAGTGGAACGCCCTCAGTCCAAAGTGCAGTGCTCTAAATGCAATGAGTTTTTTCATCTCAAATGTGTTGGCATTCAACAGGCTGATCTTGACTATTTGTTGAGCACAGATAAGCCTTTCTTTTGTAAGGTGTGTGTGGCTGTGCGCCGTTGTTCTATTTCGTTCTCCTCCACCACTCGCGGCTGTGGATATAAGTACCGTGGACCAAAATAAAAACACTCAAGAGCATGTAATTGAACAGCAGCATAAGTCATTTTCTGTAGCCGATGAATTTGCCGAAATTAAAGCGGTTAATTCTCGCCTTTTATCTGCTATCAGTGCTCTTCACGAAGATAATAAGTGTTTATTGAAAAAATCCGATATTTTTCAAGCGGAGATTCTTGAATTGCATACCAGACTAAATGCTAAAGATGATACATTGTCGCTCCTGCTCTCAGAAATCAGAGGTTTGCGTGGTGTTGTTATTGGCTGCCTTACACAAAAATCTAATACGAAAATTAACGAAAGCAAACATGTAAAATCGTCATCTTCAAGCTCTTTGTCTGCTGGTATTAGTGTTTCGCCCACTCATAAATCGTATAGTGACGCTGTTATGGGCGCTGGGAGAGCTAAACTGCCATTACGCTCTGCTACGGTGGCGCTTACAACAACGTCGTTGTCCTCCCACGTTACTGCTACTACCTCTAATGTATTCACTGCGCTGCCAACTCAGATGACTGCTGCTATTACCGATACTAAATTACCTACTTTGCTGCCCGCTCAAATTTGCTCATCAATATTGCCTCTCCAAGATTCGGCTACTACCAGCAACGTAGTGACTGCGCAGCCAACTCAGGTGACTGCTGCTATTACGGATGCTCAATTATCTTCTTTGCTGCCCGTTCAAATTCGCTCATCATTGTTGCCTTTGCACGATTCGGCTACTACCACTAACTTAGTGAGTGCGACGACTACTCCGATGATTGCTGCTACTCCGTGTGCTCAGTTATCTGCTTTGCTGCCTGCTCAAAATTCTAATTCTAATTCGTTTGCTGTTGCTGAGTCGCCTGCATCAATTGTTGTAAATCCGAACGAATGGACTACTGCGCGTCATAAAAAAGGGCATAAATTTAAGAAAATAGTTTTTGGATGTAATGATAGTGCCGAGTTGGATGTTGTTAAAAAAAAGAAGTGGTTACATATATCCTCTTTCAAACCATCTGTAACTGAGGATAATGTAATATCCTATGTTTCTCGACATTCGGGCATTCAAAGTAATCAATTTGCGTGCTATAAACTGATTAAGAAAGATGTTTCTGTAGACAATTTTCGTAGTATAAATTTTAAATTAGGCGTTTCGCCATCATTTTATTCGAAGGTGTTAAATCCAATTATTTGGCCAGCTGATATTAAAGTTCGTCCTTTTCGTTTTTTTCAAAAGGAGGTAATTGCGGAAGAAATCAAGTAGTAACAAACTGTCTTAATAAATCTCTTAACATTTATTTTCAAAATATGTCCGGAATGCGGACCAAAGCCAAAGATATTTTTCTAGCAACTTCTCGCGCAGAATATGACATTTACGTGTTTGTTGAAACGTGGCTAAATAAGGATTTTTTCGATACAGAATTTTTCGATTCAAATCAGTTTGTTGTATATCGCAAAGATAGGGATGCTCTAAAAACTGGCCATCTCAAGGGTGGTGGTGTTCTGATCGCCGTGAAAAGCAGTTTACGATCTTCAGTACAACAGCTATCAAACAATGACACCCTTTTAGATCAGTTGTGCGTCTGCATTAGCAGTTTCCGTAATATATTTATATTTGTATCATATATTCCTCCGAATAGTTCTGACAGTGTATATTGTGAACATGCAGAAAATATTGTAAGTCTTTGTGAAAAAAATCATGATTGCAACTTTTGCGTACTTGGTGATTTCAATCTTAGCAATCTGGTTTGGTCTGACATACAACATAATGGTGTCTTAACACCGACTAACGTAAATAGATCTCATGAAATTTACTTTTTAGATAGCCTTCTTGGTCTTAATCTTATCCAAATTAATACTTTATTTAATAAGTTGAATAAAATTTTGGATCTTGCATTCGTTGATGATAATATAATATTTAATTTCTTTGAATGCCCATTTCCAATAAGTAAATTAGATAAACATCATGTGCCTTTTATCATAATGTTTGAGTTTTATAGTGTTGTTGCAAATTCTAATGAAAATGCCATTTCTTTTAACTTTCGTAATGCTAACTATGATAGGTTAAATGCTGCCTTAATGGAAATAAATTGGGACTCCGTTCTTAATACTAGTGATGTAGCTGATTGTTTTGAGAAATTTTTGAACATAACTCACGATGTTTTTTCGAGAACCCTTTCAATTCTGGCACCTCCTATTCATAAATTGCCATGGTATAACAAAAATCTAAAAAAGTTAAAAAATCAAAGAAACAAGTTTTATAAATTGTATAAATCAGAACGCAGTAATTTAAATTTTAAAGAAAAATACATTTTTTATATGAATCAGTTCAATGTTCTTGATAAGTTTTTATACAATCAATACATTTGTAGATTTGAAACCGAACTTAAAGACAATCCAAAGGCTTTTTGGAAATACGTTCGTTCCAAAAAGGGTTTTACTAATATTCCAACTTGCATGAGCTTGAATGGGCTGTCTTCGCAAACTTTATCTCAGTCTGTAAATTTGTTTGCAGAATTTTTTAAGTCAAATTTTGTAGCTAACGATGACCTTGTTTGTACGCCCGTCTGTAATGCCTCTACCCATTCATTGGATTTCGGGTATTTGTCAGTCTCTGAATTAGATGTTCAGAATGGTATAACGGCTATAAAAACTTCTTTGAAATCTGATTACGACGGTTTCTGCTCTTACTTTCTGAAGCAATGTAAATTTTCGATCAGTAAGCCTCTATGTTTGATCATCAATCTATCGCTTTCTACTGGTGTGTTCATTGATCGATGGAAGTTCGCCTCGATTACTCCAATTTTTAAATCAGGTAGTAGGAATGATATAAGCAATTATAGACCAATATCTAAACTAACAGTATGCTCAAAGCTTTTTGAACAAGTGGTTAAAGAAAAAATTACCTTTGCTACCAAATCTATTTTAGAGCCGCGCCAGCATGGATTTGTCAGAGGGCGTTCTACTGTCAGTAATTTAGCTGTTTTCTCGCAGTACTGTATCACAGCATTCAATAGTGGTTCTCAAATAGATACCATCTATACAGACTTCTCGAAAGCATTTGATCGAGTATCCCACGCAATTTTATTGCATAAACTCGAATGTATTGGTTTCCACTCTGTTTTCTTGGCCTGGCTAAAATCTTATCTCTCAAACCGATTGTTATTTGTTGAAATAGAAAATTGCAAGTCGTTTTCTTTTGTGGCGACCTCGGGTGTTCCACAAGGTAGCATTCTTGGTCCAATTCTATTTATTCTTTTCATTAATGACATTGGTTCTTGCTTTAAAAACTCAAATTTTCTACTTTATGCTGATGATTTGAAGTTTTTTCGTAGTATTACTTGCGATAATGATTCTCATCTCCTGCAGCATGACCTAAACAATCTGGTCGAGTGGAGTCGCAGAAATAAACTTTCTTTGAATACTAGCAAATGTTTCCATATGTCATTTTCTAAATCTCCGGAGTTTCGGAAATCGTGCTATATTATTTCAAATCACCAACTTATTTCAGTTAATGATTTTGTTGACCTTGGAGTTGTGTTCGATAACCGTTTTGCTTTCCGAAATCACATATGTTATGTCCTTCCAAAGGTTTATAGAAATCTAGCTTTTTTACGCCGTTACTCTAAGGATTTTAAAGATCCGTATACTAGGAGATTTCTTTACAATACCTTAGTTCGCTCGAAACTCGAGTATGCTGCTGTTATTTGGAATCCGATTTATGATTGCCATGCTGCTAGGATTGAAAGGGTTCAGCGTAAGTTCATTCGCTTTGCACTCCAATCGATCAGATTTGAAGAGCCGTTGCCCTCATACAATGCCCGATGTTTGTTAATAAGCTTAACATCACTTCAGAGCAGAAGAACAATTCAGTCTTTAATGTTTGTTTATGATGTAATTAATGGTTTCATTGACTGTGCCGAACTTCTAGGGATGGTTAGTTTTAATATACCTAGTAAAGCTCTTCGTTTTCAAAAATTGTTCTATCTCCAAGTGGTCAAAGTTAATTATTTTTCTCATGGACCAATTTTTAGAGCGCTTTTAGAGTTTAACAAAATCTCAAAAAAAGTTAATATTGATTTTTCGTCACCAAGATCTGTCTTTAAATCAGTCATAGACGATCTGTATTGGTAGTTTTTTATTTTTTATTTTTCGCATACATTTGGTTTTTAGTTTTAAGTTAATTTTGTATATTTAGTTTTAATTTGATTGTACCGCTAGTCTGTAAGATATATCATGTCATAGACCGAATAAATTGAAATTGAAATATATAACTATAAAAAATTACTGGTCTTTACCGCAAACTTAAAAAAAAAAAATGTTTCTGATGTATTTGATTACACCTTTAAATATTGTAAGATTCTAAAACTACATTTAATTGCAAACCAAATGTGACACCCCACTTTTTATTACGTGAAAATTGCTTCGCCGAAATCTACTTGGACAATTAAAGCTGCACCATTTTTTTTCTTAATATACTACGTTTTATACAAGGACTGCGCTGAGATTTTTTTAGTGCGCTACCCCCAATTCTCTTGCAACCGTAAATTTGTGCATTTGATATATAACATTAAAAAAAGGCAAGTCCAGGTTTACAAAGATGACACAAAACACGATGGTAGGATTGATAGAGGTATAGGCGTATACTCTGAATATGTGGGTATCCTAATTAGCTTCCATTTTTCGGACAATGTACCGTCACCGTAATTGTAGGCTGCAAAACCGGAAAACGATCCACAAGGTTAATATCTACATTCGCAATGATAATCACGCAACGCATTTCTAATCGAACCTGTAGCATACTTTTCTAATATCATCAATATCGGACCATAAATAAAGATTTTATTAAAAACCCGACTCTAGCGCCACCTAGCGCATTTATTTTTTATACAGGAATTTTTCAATGCACCTCATTTCACCTTTCTCATTTCAATAATATCGGACTATCCGTATTTCTTTCTGAATATCCCTTACTTATCTTTGAAAAATTTTTAAGAAATGGAGTTCATTGACCTTAATACCTTAATATCGTGAAAAGAAATTTGAAGCAAAGCGCTGTGGATTTAAGTCTAGGAAATGTTTACTACTTTCAGCAGCATACCACTGACAAAGTTAAGCTTTGGTTACTCTACAACGTTTCCCATTAGCTTCGAACCCCACCACAAACAACAGATTTTTTTAAGCCTATAGAGTACGTATGGGATTTACTGGAACGAAAAATTCGCCAGCGCACGCCAGCTCAATGGCTATGCTCAGGAAAGTACTACGCCAGGAATGGGCTAAAATCTCTTTGGCGGAAACCTCTAAGCTTGTCGATTTCATGCCAAAACGTCTAGCAAAAGTTTTGAAACGGGGCTATTCGACTGCATGTTAAACTTTAAGCGAAATTTGCAACAAAAATATCTTTGTTTTACGCAGACTTTTTTTTAATGGATTTTCTAGACGCATGTAAGTTTTGCTTTGTTTGTACGTTATTTATGGAAAATTTATCTCTTTTATTTCCATAAAACTGGAAACTAAATATCCATAAATGGATTTAAAATAAATTGGATATAAATAACAAAAATTTTATAAAAGCGTTTTCTTCAGTGAGCTATTTTGTTAGGTTCCATGTACGCAAACTTTTTCTGCCGCGTATATATTTTGCATTTCACTTCCCTAAATTCTTTGAAATTGGCACAAGACGAAAAATTCACTGACTCAGAGTATAAAAAAAAATGGGTAGGTGTTTTTAGCCAATCAATTCTCTATGTTCGTGAATCTTACGAAATTGCTGGCTCAATTTTCCAAAGAAAATTCCAATTTGTAACAGTCCGTAACTACTTTGATGCAAACATTTTAAAATTTTTGATAAAATTAAAATTAAATTTAATCTATGTATATTAAACTCTTTTTTTTAATGCACAACGACGAACAAGCGCAATCAAATCATTCTCGCATTCTCACATAACAAATATTTAACTAATGTTACGTATACGCAGTGTGTAACGTTTGCCAAACAAACGGACCAAGAGTCACATTAATCAAAAAAAAAAAACAAAAAAAAAAAACAAAAACCAAAAACCAAAAAAAAATAAAACCAAATGCATAACCACAATGAAAATCAAAAAGCAAGCTTGTTGCCACTGACTGCATGGAAACTTTTGTGAAAAGTTTTAGTTTTTGTAAATAAAATGTAATTAGCACATCATTAGCCGTCGCACCACTCCCTTAGTTTGTTTGGAGTTGTGTTGAGAATCAGTTGAAACTGATATTCATTTGCATAAATTAGCTAAAAGTATACATATATATATATATACATATATATGTATATTTGTAGTTATATATGTATGTGAAATATACTTATATGCCGTTGTGCTCCTGTTCATATATGTGAAGTATTTTAGGAAAAGCAAAAAGTTTACTAAATTAATTTGTTAAACAGCCCAATCAAGTGAAGAGTTGAACAGGTCTGTGGCATATACTCATTTGCAATTTATTGGAGGTAACAATTAAATTAACTTTTCTAGCTGTAAAATTTTTAATCTATGCTCGCTTGAAGTTCATAAAAAATAAATTAGACGGCTGACTGGGAAAGATGTATGCGGACAGTAGGGGGAATTTGGAAAATATTTTTTCTTTCTGAACGTAGCATACGTCGTCTTACGTTTCGGTAAATAACATGCGCAGATTGTTGCATGTTGTGATTTTGTAGCTTAACTTGAAGAAACAAATTAAAATTTATTAGATAAATAGATAGATTTATTTTTGCCCTGCCTCAGAAACGACGCGTAATATTGATTTATTTAAGAACTAAACTAGTAGTTATTATTAAAATAATAAAGGAAAAATGCTCTTTAATATCCTTGCCGAAAGTGAAATGACAATATCAATAACCCTATTAATTGGATTTTGTTCTCTAAGAGCTCGACTGATAGGAGCATTGATGGAATAATTAAATTTAAGTATCTACAAATGGAATATGTCGGGATGACCTAAGTTCCTAGTAGGTAAATTAAGAGGAATATTACTTTGGATACCAGGACAGTCTAAATTCCTATTCTATTTATATGCAACGCCTGGGTAGCCCACCAGATAATTACAGCATATTCCAAATGAGATCTAACAAAGGCAATACACATTTTTTCTTATGTGCACATGAATCCAAATAATCTGAACTGTTTCGAGGCATAAATGCTAACTTGGAATAGGAATTTGACAAAATAAAATGTATAGGGCTTGCAAGCGAGAGTATTTTCAAATTATACTACTAAATTTTTAACAACGGCAACAAACTTCAACTGAGAACCCTCAATAGTATAAGTAATATTAACAATATTCGAATATTCGGTTTTCTGGTAAAAAATGCAATGAGATTATTTATTAATATCAACAGAAAAAGGCGATTCTTCACACACCAGGCATGAACCCTATCGATATCGTACTAAATTCCAAAAGAATCCTCTATGCTTGCTACGACAGGGTAAACCTTCAAGTCATCCGCGTAGAGGAGAAATCTTGAGTGAAGGAAGCAAGAAGCAATAAGACCCGATCCATGCCAGAAAATTGAAATGACACCATAAATAGGTCAGTTTATTGAGCACAATTTTGTCAGAAACTTTATCGAATACCTTAGCAAAGTTAGTGTATACTGTATCTATTTGATAGCCAGTCATAAAACTTGCAAAACAGTGCTCAGTAAAGATAAGAAAACATTTTATTCTCAATTCGAACTATGCAGGAAAAGTGGACAATTTAGAAATAGGTCTATAGTTTTTAATGACGCTTTTAATTTCACTTTTAAAAATGGGAGTATTATTTGTCTTCTTACAATCAAAAATAAATACTCCCGATGAAAGCGATAAATTCAAAATTAACATTAAAGGCTTAATAAGCGAGTGGCAATTTTTAAAAAGAACGACAGATAAATATCCAATCTATTTTTTTGAAGATGAATTTCTTGAAGCAATACCCCTTTGCACATCCACCTCTGATAAGGACATCAAGCCAAAAGCATTTAGCTCCAATCCATTATCAACAAAATAATTGACATTTAAAAAAAAAAATCGGCAAACAGATTAGCAGCATCTTTCACCGAATCTGCATGTCTGTTAATATTTGGGCATTGAAGTTTCGTTAGTTAGATTTAATGTTGCCTTCAAAGTTTATTTATTTATTTATTAAATGAAAAATAACAATGCAATTATTATTTTATAGTAAAAACAAAAAGAGCACTAGCTGCCAGGGCTTACGGCTCGTTGTTTTAATAGACTTATTTTGCTAAAGACTTGCTAGTAAAATTCGATAAAGTTAACTACTACCGATACATTAATTAATACTACATTAAGAAATAGGAGTAGGAAAACAAAATAAAAAATAAAATAAGCCAAATGGGAAGTTTAAATTAATTTACGCAGTCCAGTTTTTGATAGGAAATCTATAATTTTTCTGATGTTTTCCTGAGAGAATATTCTCAATAAGTCCGACGGATGTATTTTTTCTGGAGGATCCTATTCATTTTTTAAATCAGAACAATAGCGTTTATACCTATCGAAATACGTAGTACTATTTGGCACTTTGAATTTTGTATATAGAAATTTTAAAAATACTTCAGTCTTTCAAAACTGCAGTTAACACAAAAGTTAGTAAAAACGACATCCCAGAAAAGCTCTAGTAGTCGATTATTAAGGTCTTCGAAAATGCATATGTTAAAATTAAAAATAGCAAGGTCACTTCTTAGAGGGATATTAGAAAACTCATATAACTCAATAGTGAGTACTAAAGCTAGAGAAATTTTCGCTTTCAAAATCGATCAAAACTCCAACACCTCTGTTAAAAGCAGTTTCAGTAGGATCTCGGCCCTTCGGAAAAAATTTTTAGCAATCGAAAAAATTTGTATTAGGCCAGTCTTCTATCAGCATGAATACATCATAAAACTCAAGCGAACTGACTTTGTTTACTATATTTGAACAATTTGAAAATATATATTGAAATGTTTGGCACGTTGAGTCTAAGAGGTACAACCCTCTATGGTTTCATTGTTTCACCTTGCTGCCATTGAAAAAAAAAAACGACAGTCAGGTCGCAATTTCCGAATCGAGCGGTAAATTTTCCGAACAACCTTGCTAGCTTTGTTTTGGGTAGGTTTTCGATATTCTAAAGTACTCTAGGAACTTAAGGTTTGCATGCACTCGGAATTTAAATTGGCTAGAACATTCTTGTATAAATGCTTCTCAAAAACCAACCGAACGTTTTAAGGCAAAAAAGGTGAACGAAGTTAGCACTTTTTTATTTAAGGCTATTGAATGTTGCTATTGAATATCTATCTATTTATAACCAATACAAATTGATAAAATGACACAAAAAGTCATACATTTTTTCTCCCGATCATGTGCCATAAAATTGTACGAGTAAATAAAACAGTCGGTATGATCGAGTAGAACATCAAGGGAACGTTCTGAATATCTCTGAACCCACCAATTTTTATTTCATTTGAGAAAAAAAACATTAGTTTTAAGAACTTAACTATTATCGAAATAATTTTAAAAACTAAAATTTTTTTTAAAGGTTGATATTGAACCAAGGAGAATTTATAGAAGGTGATGGGATAAGAGCAGCTGATTTGATTTTTTTTTATTCACTTACATGTATTTTGTTTTTGCTTTTGCGTATGAGCTTTCAAAAGCCGTAAAAGCAAAAACAAAATGTATTTAAATTTTGACAAATCCTACGCAGAAACAAAAATAAAATACATAGGAATTTTGTGGTTGTATTTATAACACACCCTTGTATGGATTCGCCTTGTATTGAACCTTATGAATTTTGTGATCTTTCGGCAGTGTGCCTACTGAATTTTTACTCTTTACACAAAGTTGGTATTTAAAGTGCCATTTTAGCATAAAAGTATTTGTCTGAAAAAAATAGCTGGGGAGTGCTCGATTCTATCTGCACTCAAAAGTATTTAGATGAAAATTTGCAAAAAAAAAAGAACTGAACTTCTTCACGCAAGCAGAGCATTAAAAGACCACATGATTTTATTAAGTAATACAAAATGAAAGTTCTTGTATAGATTTCATTAGTTAAAAAATTCCAACTAATAAACTGCTCAAAGAAGAGACTTTGCCAATATACTGGGCTATTTCTCTTTTGAGAACTTCGTCAGTTATAACAGTCGTGCGGTATTTATAACCTTCTATTCCAAAAATAGCGTTTCCTTAAAGTGGAGGACAAGCACTCGCTAAGTATTTATTTTGTTTTTGCTTTATTTCATCTAAAACAAGTTTTTCAGGATGTTTCCGAAAATCATTAATTGGCTCCGTATCTTTTTCTGATCCGTTACTGTTTTCGCACTCCAGCTCCAAAAGAGCTCGTCTTTTAGTTCTTGAATCCTAGTCCTAGTACAATCGAGTATTTTATAAAATGTAGTTTGCTGAACCGAATTCCTCCGTGGTACTCCACTTGATGAAATCATTCTCTGAACTCTGCCAAAATAGTTGATAGTTTTTTTTTTAATTTTATTAAGTTGAGAAACGATACAAAAAATTGTGCGTATAATTTTTGATAAAGAACTCACTACTTATAGGCAGTTCGACGTGTACCATGGTTCAAAGCCAGGTAAAGTCTAGAAAGAAAGAAGTTTGATGAGGAGATGTGGTGATCTCCGAAATAGCAGCTATAACTTCTACCACTTTGAAAAACTGTTATTTCCTCATATTATTCCTAATACAAACCTGGTCACAAGCTCTATAAATTATACAGTTCGAGTCCTTCCGTAGAAGCCAAAAAAAAAAAGCTGAGAACAAAATTTCTAAAAAACTTGTCTAATATTTAATATTTGTCTCGACAAATTTTATTTGAAAGAATAAGGAGATGGATATAAAACTGCATGAAAAAAAAACTTTTTTGAAAATAAATTACGGCCACAAACAAAAATTGCGAAAGAATACTTTGAGAAAAAGAGCTGGTGTTGGATCGACCAGAGCTATTTTTTTGCAATCTCCAAATGAAATTGGGTCGCCGAACAAAATGTCATGCAGTTTGCATGGTTTTTATTAGGTCAAACATTTGACAGCAAAATATGACACGAAATGCTAACATTATGCCATTTTATAATTCTGCATTGCCATCAAAACGAAATATGTCAAAATCTTTGCTGTTTCCATTCAGCTAACATCATTTGACGTCAAATTTTACTTAATCAAAACTAAGCACTCCCGCATTGATTTTAGTTAATTAATGATTTGAACAGAATTGCTACATCACACAGTCAACAAGGAGCTCGAAATTGTGGACCAAATTAATAACTCCTAGGATACGAGGAAGTTTCAACTTTTAATTACAATATACATTGTTTTTGGGGTTCACTGATTAAGTCGGGTATAAAATGCAAGAAGTTAGTAAATTTTCGTAAAACTTGGTACTAAACTAAACGAAATATCTAACACTTGGCGTTTTCGAAAACTACCGTTATATGGAGGGTTATAGAAAGGTTTAGTATTGTTTATATTTCAAATGTTTAATAATCAGCTTTTCTATATATTTTTAGATATATATATTAAATTAATTTTATAACAAACAATAATTCCGATGAGCTCAAAGCCAGTTTTTAATAGGAAGAATGATAGGAAGAAGGAAAAAAACAATAACAACATACACAGCTTACTCGGCTTACTCGGCTCATTTCGTTTAGGCTTTGCCCTAATGAGTATAAGCTAGGGAACGTCAGTTTGAATCCCTGCAAGAAGTCTGATGAGTGGGTGTGGTGATCTCCGAAATAGCTGCAGTTTGCTGTTTTTTCTATAATTCTTCCTATTAAAAACTGGCCTTGAGCTCATAAATATTATTATTTGATATAAATAAATATGACAACAAATTAATATATCTAAAAATGTTAAACAATAATTTTTATGGGCTCAAGACCATTTTGAATAGGAAAAATTATAAAAAAAAACTGCTTTATTTTATTTTGACTGTTAAATGCCAGATGGCGCAGGTCAAATATAAACTCGACAACGACTCTGGTCATGGGACCTTGTTTTTAACTGATTGGACATTAGATTACAGTTAATATGGGCTGTTTCTCTATTGATAATTTTTATTATTTATTGCAAGTAGATCACTTCTTTACCCAAAAAGAGGGCAGCCAGTTTCAATGAATAAAATTTTGCCTATGTAGCTAAGATTAGCTGCTATCATAGAATGAAACAGTCGTTGCCTTTTGTATGTCTAATGATTTTTGAAAATCAGTTTAATAAAGAAAAATGAATATTTCATGTAGATAGTTGGTTGTGACCAAAGTTTCAGTTTTTAGTTTAAGTGTGGTCTTCAATATCTTCAATATCTTCAATATCAAGTCGATTAGTTTAAGTTTAGCAGCCAACAACTCCGACATGGCATGCAAACCAAAATGAATGTGCTGGACTGATTTTTTTTTCTAAATATATTTTTACCTACAAATTATTTTTGGTGCTTTGAGGTACCTACAAACAGTGTTCTGCCTTGTGCCTATACTGCATACAATGAGCTTTTGCAATTTCCTTAATTATTTCTGAAGGTTAACCTCGATAAAGTTATGCAAAGTAAGTTATTAGATATTTGAAAAACCTTGTATGTATATTAGCAAACAAGATTGGCATGTGGGAGCGTGGGATGTTTATAAATGTATCTAAACTCGGAATCATATCAACATAACGAAATACATACAAATTTTGTACAAGTTACGCTTTTTGTTGCTTTCATTTGCCGAAGTTTGTTTATTTTTAAAGTTTTTTGTGCAAATTTAATGAATTTTACCACAAAATTGTGGCAAAAATGAACATTAGAAGTGGCATAAACTTTGTGAATGTTTTGAAACTAAAACAGAATACATATGTATGTATATATGTATGTTTCTAAACTTATATGAATGTAGCAGATACCCAGCAAACATTTGGAGTCATAAATGAAGAACTAAAGAGTCCTACTTATTTCGGAACCTTCACGCTCACAATGAGCTCAACTAGGGGCCCAAAATGAAGGTTTTTCCCTCCCGCGAAGGCCGACCTATATGAATTTAAATTCATACATCAAATGAGCTCTAATCTTAGTCATATGTGACTGTTATTGTCATCATCTACGGCTCATTTCGAACCACTGCTCTAAACTCGTTTATGCGGGAAACCGGACTTGTATAATAAAATTCGCTAGAACAAAGTTATTTTTGTACTTTTATTTTTTTCAAATGAAACGAAATAATCGGGCAACCCGGACTTTTTTATTTTTTTGGTCTAGTAATAACAGTTAAACTAATAACAGATAAACTATTGTATATAAATAAAAGTTTAAAACTTTTTACGAAATTAACACAAATTCATCAAATTTCATAAAAATGTTCATGAAATTTTCAAACCTTTTTATTCGAGTTTCTAGAAACTTTTTGAGTCTGTTGTTTTATGGTGTTTGAATTTTACTGTAATAAAGTCCAGTAATAACGGTTAAATTTGACCAAATAATATTAAAGTGCGAAATAAAAGTCCTTTTCTAATATATTAGACACTTTTGTTTATTTATTTTATTTTTAATAATTTTTTATAATAGTACAACGCATTGATTAACATAAATTATATAATTAACAGTTTCAAAACTTTTACGGAATTTACAAAAATTCATCAAATTTCAAAAAATTTTCAAACTTTTTAATCGAAAGTTTTAGAAAATTTCTGAGTATGCAGTTTTATAGCTTATTAAATTTTACTATACCAAAGTGAAAGTTTCAAGTGGTTAAAAATTTTGATTGTTTTTTGATATTTTATTTACAGACGGTATTCAGCATTTGGTTCCATACAAAAGTAAATTTTATTCATACGTTATGTGAAGCAAAATGCCCAACACCGTCAGCAAAAAAAAAAAAATCAAATCATCAAAAATCAACCAGAATTTTCAGTCACTTGGAACTTGCTAGTAAAATTTAAAAAGATATAAAACTGGATGCCAAGAAAGTTTTTAAAAATGCCAATTCAAAGTTTGAAAATTGTATGAAAATTTTTTGATATTTTAATTTGCTAATGACATTTTGAATTGAAATATTCCTTGTTTAGATATTTCAGTCCTCTTTCATTTAATAACAAATTTGTGTAATTTCTATGAGCGGTTTATTTCTTATTAGGAAAAGACTTTTATTTCGAAGTTGGCCAAGTTTAACTGTTATTACTGGGCTAAAAAAATAAATATCCGGATTTTTCAAAAATTGAAAAAAACAAAAATAATCCAGAAATCTTGTCTATGAGGTCCTGGAATCAAATAAACAATATTTTTCCCCAGACTTTTATTACATCGAAAAAAATAACTATTTTTTCGGTCTCTGTATTTACGACTCTTATATCTCGCAAAAACGATTCAATTTGAATTAATTTTATACTCATTTATGACTCTCAATAGCTTTAAAAAATTGTTTAATTTACGTAGTAGATATGTCTTCTAAATATGAAGTGAATCGGAAATAATTTCAATTTCAATTGATTTTAGCGACGACCTGGTGGTCAAGTTAACTCTCACTTTATATGCATACAGACATTTATAAATATGTAGGGCGATAAAAAATTAATTAAAGAAATATTCGACACAAATTGTATAGTTGTAATATTTTTTTATTTCCATAAAGTGCCTGCTCATAATTTGGATCATAAACATATGAACTTAAACATTTTTTTGTAGTATAACTTCCGGATTATTTCGGGGCTATTTCGGGACCATTTTGAAATCATTTCGGGACCTTTTCAGGAGCATTTGGGGAGTACTTCGGCACCTTTTTCAAACCCACTTCGTAACTAGTTTGGGACTTCGACTTCGGGCACAGTTGACGAGTAGTTCGGGACTGGTTCACCACTACAATAACTATTACTATTACTACTACTACTAGCACTAACCCTTCCACTGCTATTACCACTAACTACTACTATTGCTTCTTCTACTAAGTACTATTAACTACTACTCCGGCGACTACAACTGCTACCACAACTACTACTATTTTCTATTGCTATTTGCTACAATTAATTAACACTACTACTACTACTCCCATGTTGAATTCTCTATTTTTTATGGAATAGGAAAATAACTTTTTTTTGATACTCATATTTCTTACATAGCAGGACTCTTTTCGGACTCATAAATTTTGAGATCTCCGAATGTGTTTGCTGGGTAGGTACATAGGTGACAAAGAAGTCGAGAATAAATTCATTCACTGGCATATTGGATTATCTGTACAAGACCTGGGCTAGTTCGCTTCCGGCTATTAGAATACAGTGGAATGCACAAATATAAATGAACATTCATGCCTACGAACTTTAAGACACAGAAACTTATTTATAGTTTTGTATTCGACCGAGTATTTGTGAATGTACGCAAAAGTTTCCGGCGGCGCAATGCGTTGCGTACAAATGTACAAATATACATACATACATATATTAGATGATATCTTGTGATTCGATATTTAACAAGTGTGAACATCTGCAACAAGACGCTAGGGAGTCAACTCCTGTGATTGTTTTTTCCCGTGCCGACTTCACAAGCGTTCTACAGTTAATTTGTTCTTGTTTTGAAATGTAAAACTATTAGTTTACCGCCTTAAATAAGTTTAGGGGGCTACAATATCGTACACTAAGTATCAATATGGTACTCGTTCAAAGTATTGCTCTAAAAGAATTTCCATAAATATCGAATTTAAATGACTCGATACTCAAAATATCGATACTGAATTAAAAATAATGTTCAGTCACAATTTTTTTAAAAAATGTAATCTTTTCGACAGTTAGAAATTAAGTCCCCAGCTTGACATGCTGAATTTGTAGACTCTGGTTTAGAAAAACTGGTACTTTTTCTGGTACATCGCGTTCGTTTCGTTTGCACCAATAAGACATTTGGAATTTGAGATAAGTTGACAGCAGAGGTGAAATTGGAAAGCTTACAGCGTGACCTTGAGGCGGGGCTTATATTTCTTAATACTAATTTCATATTTTTTAAAATTTTCCAGATACTCTAGGAGCATTTCAAGATCAAAAGGAGGGGTTCCAGTACTCGATTCCAAAAAATAAAAGTAACGTGTAAAAAACATCGGTATCGAATGACTGAAGTTTCAATATGCTGACGTGTGGTATCGAAATTCGTGGCCCTAAGTTAGTTATCTCGAAACTATGACAGCGACCCTTAACTGATGTAAAAACGAAAAAAAAATATGCGAATTACCTTTACTTTAAATTTTCTTGAACTTTCCTGCCATGCAACTTTCTGCGCCTTTGCCAAAGAATTCAGTTTTTGTGACTACGTTTTGTGGTTTAGAAGTTTGGTACTTTTAAATTTAATCCCTTAATACATAGGTACGAGTATAAATGTGCCCTTTCTTGCATTTGCTTGAATGACAAATTGATACATAAATGTTTGTTATATATTTTTCAATACCAAATGCCATCGCAAATATATGTCGCGGCATAGTAGCCCTAAAAAGATGATTAGTTGACTGAACGGAAATTACTTGTAAATTTGTTCCCATACTATCCGAACTAAATAATGTCGAAATCCAAATCAAAAGGGAACAAACCCAACGTAAATAAACACAGGGTTGCACGGAACAAATTTGAAAGGGTTCAAAGTTGGCTGGGGACCAAAGCGATTAATTGAAAGGCCGTTTACATTAGGCAACTACTTTCATCATTCATCTAAAAGTTGCCTATAAAATCGCTTCATATATACACCTTTTAAATTTACCTAACTGATTCACCGTTTACTCTGTTCTGACTGTTGAAATCGATAGGATTTTTCGAATATAATAATTGTATTTGTATTTGCATAATATTCGAATTTAAATAAACAAACAAATTGACTCAATCGGCCACTGTGACGAAAAGTGACAGCTATTAATGGAAATTTCAGAATGACGTGCAACTATTGAAAAAAATAAGCGGCTGGAAAAATAATTACGAATTACTTCTTCTTCACTACTGCAAAAAATGAATTTATTTTATGTAATCTTTGATGTATGGTTTTAAGAAAAAATATGATGACACAATTAATAAAACAAAGCATTTCATTGTTCGAAAACTTGGCAAGTAAAGTGAGTTTTTTCTTAGATGGAACTCTATATACAAAATGCTTTTCTGCTTTCGCATCCGATATGCAGGGCTTGAAAAAAGTACTGTGGACATGCCCACAGTAACTGTAAATGTCTTATACTATTGATCTTTCCATTTTGCAAACTTGAAGAAAAAAGAAAGCTTTCAGCGACTTTAGCGACAAATAAGGCACATTGAGGGTAACTCAAACCAAATGTTAGTTAACCATAATAATAATAATAATTTTTGGTGTGCGTCTTGATGTGGTTACACAAATTGAGGGACCTACGGATTTTTGCGAGAAGGTCTTTAATGGCACTCTTCTATAATTTTGTGCCGCCGCCCATAGTTATCGAAAAAAATGAATGCCTTCATTTGCCTATAACATGAGTCAATTCTTTAAATATACGTACAACTCTCTCCTACAATTATGTTCAAAATTCTGTTTCAAACTTTACATACATCTAATCCAAAGTGGTGCTGGAATGAAGTCAAACCGAGAAGGGTTCCTCTAGCTTTGCAACTGGATCCTTCCTCTGAGAGCGATTTATGGAGATTTGTGTAGAGAATGAAGTTGCAAGATTTTACCCGCACTTTTTCTTCGGATAAAATCATGAGAAGTGTAAAACGATAAATTGTTGTACAAAATTAAATGAACATTTTGCGTTGTCAGGTTTATAGCAAAAAATAAAAAAGTAAATTCTCAGAATTAAAATGAAATTAAATTTATATTTAATTTGGCAGAAAACTATTTTACGTTTTTACAGGAAACATTTTGTTTTGTGTTCCCGTACTTTTTGGTTGTTAGTCTCTTTTTACGCCCACTCTAGAAAGTAATTTTGATATATGACATTTTTAGACGATTTAACAGGGAAAGTACTGGATCAGAGCTATTATTGCTTTAATTTTTCTGCTAATTTAACTTTGACTCTTATCTTTAGTGTTTTAAGTCTGTCATTTGAGGAGATCGGAAACGGTATGACTTAATATCAAATATTTTAAACAATGACGAGAGACGAGATGGAATAAATATGCGCCAAATCCTATTCAGATCTTTAGTGCAATTCACTAACTAATTTTAACGATATTCGCATGGTTAACTCATCTTAACGAAAAGTTTAACGATGTTGCTATTCAGCAGCCATTTTCTAACGATTTTCGCTATCGCCGAATCAGCTGTTGTCGTCAGCTAGTCAATTATCGAAATCTAAAAGACAACAAATTGTTGATGACTATTCTACCAAATCACTCAGAGGAGAGCCGAAATTCTGCCACAACGGAACATTGCAACTTATAAAAAACAATTATAAATATTTGCAGTTTGAAATAAACTAGTATCTTATCTCACTTTAATTAAATATAATAAAACGCGCTCAAATTTATATTCAGCAACAGGCAATCATTTGGTTTTTTTTTTCATTCCTCTTTGTGTTCTCCACCCATTTTTGCATTTAGTTTGACCAAGACGCCACTCTTTGAATAAATACAATTAGACAGCGGTTAAGTGTCGTTAAAAATAAGTTGGCGAATCGCACAATCGTTAGTGCAAACGACAAATATGGTCGAAAAAAATTGCGATTGTCGGATCGTTTAAAGTTAGTGAATCGCACTACTGTTCGGCCGTCCTGTAGGAACATGAGCGTTATATTTTTTTTAAACTTTTTTTTCAAATTTATGATAGTCCGATTAATTATCATTTCACTAGCCATTTGCCTAGGTGTAAATATGTGGTAAAAAGTTTTAAATGTATCTGCCAATGTAGGTACATATCTAAATATAACCAAAGAATTACCATTAAACCCCACCGGTGATGGTCGACAAAGTAAGTCTGCCATTGTACTAATTTTATTAATGCGAAAAGTGTCCGAAATTCGAACAAAAGATGGTCATAATAAAGACAACACAAGAAATGACAACATTAAGCACAATAGCAAAAGAAAAAGTAGATATTTGCTAATATACAATACAAACAAACAATAGGAAAAAAGGAGCAACGATGACTACGATGAATGACAGAATAAATACTAACCATAGTGAAATGCATTTAGTTTAAAAGTTTTTGTGTTTGGTAGAGACGACTTTTTATACACTTTTCAAAATTGTGTGCACTAAAATACAATATAACTTCAAAAATGATAACAACAAAACAAAAAAGGACAATACAATGAATTTAGATTGTAAATACCGTAGAAAACATGAAGAAAATGCGAGCAGTAAAGTATTTGTGGAAAGAGGAAATGCAGGGAGATGAAAGAATGGCAACAGAGTGTGACCTCGTGTTAAAAAAAGAAGAAGAAAAAACGGTCATATTTATTAAATTTGTAAAAATGCTTAGGTGAAGTGAATGAATGGAATGAATGGTTAAATCAAATATGAAATGCAAATAGAAAGAGAAGAAAGGAGAACGCGTAATTTAATAATATTAAATTAATTTTTTTTAGGTTATACTCATTGCCTGCGCTTGAAAGATCTCTTTGGATAGTTCCTTTCTCTTTTGTACGCTTAAGTTGCTTAAGGAATAAAAACAGATTTTTAGCAAGAAATGAAAAGAGTTAAATTTAACCTCTTTGAGCCTTGAAAACTATTAACTACTTACCCGCACATTTCGTTTTTTTTTTGTAGTTTCTTCAATTAAATTTAAACAACACATAAATGTTTTGTATAATGAAAGCAGTGCTTATATATGCACATTGTATATATCTAAGTATATGCGTATGTATGTATATAATATATGTGCATGCACGGAAAGCCATACAATGTTCAAATTTATGTGTATTTAATCCATTTCGTTTATTCATGCTAGTAATATAAATTTGTATATATAATATGTGTAATATATGTATGTGCTTTGCGTAAATAAGAATTTTAAATAGACATACTATGTACATACAGTGTTGTAAAAAATAATAGAAATGTTCAGTTTTCCATACCACTTTAATTGTTTGACCAGCTTATGCTTTTCAAATGCATTATGATTTCGTACATTTTGTTAACGTAAATTAAAATCAAAATTACTTGTTTTTTATAAGTGCAATAAGTCGCACTTGCGGAAAATACAGATTTGAATTTATAAATAAAGATAAAAAAGTAACTCAGAGTTACCTTTTGAAATTTGATAACCCAGACATATTGCCTTGCTTCAAATAAATCCAGTAACTTAGACTATGTGTATTTATTTTTTGCCATTTTTTTGAATTTGATGATTTTGTTTTAAATTTAAAATCAAAATAATATTTGCACGTTCTTGTACAACAACGAAATGCTTGGTATGCTTGGTCTTTAATTTCGTGGAAGTGATCGCTTCGATTTGCCAAAACTCTGTTAAAGGAAATATTCGATGGATTTCTCATCATTATCAAAAAAATAAAAAAAAATGATTCGTTTCAATGTGTTTTTTTTTGTTTAAGTCAAGGCGAATTCATATGAGGTGTTGTTGAGCTAGTAGCTGAGTGAATTCGCGAATTCGCTTGCTGGACTGAATGTCAAAACCAAGGCGAATTCATATAAGGGGAAATTGATCTAGCTGCTGATTGAATTCTCTTGGTGAAGATAATGTCAAAATGATGTGTTTATTGTAAATCATACTGTATTTGTGTATGTAATTTCTTAGTGTAAATTTTTGTTTTTATACGCTCAACACCACCTGGTATGAATTCGCCTTAGTTTTAGTATTTAAAAAAAAAAAAATGTTCGACAAATTTGTTTTTCTTTATTTATGACAGAACGTCACAAAGAATGTGAATGATAAAATTTGTCCCAGACACTGACGGCCCCCTTAAGTACGTCAATCAGTCTTATGTGCTTTAAACCATAAATGATCAGTGCAACAATGGGACCCGATATAAATCGAAATTGGCTTATAGGATTAAACTATAAAATTTTTTTATTTCGTAACTAACTTTTTTCAAAACTCAAAGCAAGAAAGTATTATAAATATTAAGAATCTTTTTTTTTATTTCCTTGCTTTTCGCAAATAAATATTCAATTAAATTTTGAATAATGTTTATAGCTTCCCCATTAAATACTTTAACTTATTTAATTAAATAATATTGAAGAAAAATTTTGATTTTGGGTTTCCCCAAGTAGCTTAATTCTAAATTCCCTCCTTTAAATTGAATTTTCTGGGACGAATCGATGGTTAAAAAAGAAAAGGTTTTAATAAATAGTAGTAGTATGTAACTGGAATGGAAATTTCCGGAGCACATAAATTTTGGATAAATGGTTTTCATACAATGAAAACATCACACTCGATTTGGCCCCGCCGGCTGGTCTTTTTAAACGCAAAATAGTTTTTCACGTTTAGATTAGAATTAGGTAGGTAGAGGCGAAATATAGTTCCAAAACAATTGATTGTTCTGAAATTAGTTTTTTAGTTAAGAAACGAAGAACATGCAATTTGACGCTCCTTTCACTTATCATAAATAGAAAGTATCCAATTGAAAATCAGTCTGGCACCCAGACAACAGGTTTTTCAGACCTGTGATTTTTTAAAAACTCCTTCACATCGAAACCCGTAAAATTTTGTGAGCTAATGGCTTTTCAATCATAAAAGGTCCACCAAGAAATGCATCAATTTCGGTGCATTATAAAATGTAATATATGAGGAAAAAAATACTATTACGCAATTAAAGTAATTAAACAAATTAATTTTTTTTTTGTTCATGAAATTTTTTTTTTTAACTTCTTTTATAAAATTGTTTAATGAATAATTTTCAATACAATCTACAGTACACACAATTTTTCTATACCGTTTTAAAATACTAAGGTAGACTGCCAAAATGCAACTGTAAATTCCCTACTCCCAAAATACAACTCTGGATTTTCAGCATCAGAATTTAGCTGCCACTATTTACATAACTTTGTAGTGGCATGGCAACGCAAACACAAAATACCTATGTAGTACATCTAATTTTTATAATTTCACCGAAATATGAACCAAGACTATTTGCACTACGTTATGATACCTCTTAATATTGTTTAAAGTAGCAGTTTAGCTAAGGTGAGTTTTGCCAACATATTTTTGAAGAATGAGTGAATATTATTATGATTCAAGCTTGTGACCGTCTCCAATACACCCCAATTTGTTGTTCAATGTTGTTCTGGATATGGAACCCAATTAGCTGGGGTTTCTTTTTTAATCTCCAAATAGTTTTCATTTTCATATTTTTTGACGGACGTTATTTTTTTCAGAAAATTTTTGAATCTACAAAATCAGAATCAATATTTCATTTACAGTTTAACAATGACTGCCAAATGAGAACGCTGTATCCAATGAACACACCTTCTTCATAAACTTTGGTCTTATAGCACTAACATTCTAAGCCTAAGAAATTACAAAAAAAATGGCACGGTTTTTCATTTTTACCACGAAGAAATAATGGAGACAAAGCATTATTTTTAACTAAATTAAATTTTGACACTGAAAATCATACACAAAATGCAATTATTTCAATATTTTGTTCTACAAGTCTTCGTCACATCGAATTCACCAAGTTGGCACACACTTAGCGGATTGCACCTGCCTTCGCAATTCATCTCTCTTCTTTATCTCTGCCCAACGCAATATTGTTCCCAAACTCAACAAGTGTTATGGCAGAACATCGAATTTAGGAAACGTCAAATTAAAAAATTTTCGTTGAAAAAATCGCAGTTGAAAAAGCATGACAGACGTCGAATTTGTTACTACGATGTTTGAGATAATATGAGCCGAGCCTATTTAGCTAAGAATACCCTAAAAATTTTTTTGAATTTTTTACATTCAAAGAACGGTAACGAGATCCCTGAATTTAGATTGTGCTAAATAAAATTTGCTGAACAATCTTTCTATTACTATTTGGGTTATTTAACGCTGAAATTTTGGGGAAATTTTTACCTTTATGCTCCGTGCCATTAGCATGCTCCGAAGTTGTAGTCAATTGAAGATTGTAGATGAGAATAAAGCGCAAATTGCTCAATATCAATAGCGTTAAAATAAACTACGTTTTTGCGAAACATAAAACTGGGTTTTGGTAGGAACTGCTGACTGGGTATTTTTCTTTAAATCCGTCACTGGCCACTCTATAACTTACAGTTTTTCCCTTTTCTAACCACTCCTGTACCTGTTTCGACGCACGTTTGGGATCGTTGTCCTACATAAACTGGCACCGTAAGGGCATTTCCTAATTTTGCAAAGGGAAACATTACATTTTGCTCTTTATCCAATATATTGGATCAAACGCCTTCCTTCGAGAAGCAACCCCATGCCATAATGGATCCCCCCTGTGCTTTCCGCTTTTTTAGTTGTTCTCTTGAGCAGTCGGTTCTACAATACCGGAACGACTCGGATATATATCCGGCCATAAACTGTCACTCCAAAATTTTATGGGAAATATTTTGTGCTGTTAAAACAACAACAACAACAACCGATTAAAAGCTGTATTCTTATGACATCTGACGTATTGCTTTCCATCTCATCCAAACATATTAATTTTGGGTTCATCTGATCACAGAACATTTTTCCAATTTCGATAGAAAATAAGTTTTCTAGCAAGAGCAAGTATGATGTTTTTGTTTTTAGCGTGCAGCAGTGGTACTTTTCTGTGGGGTTTTGGCAGGAAGTTTGGTTTCTGCAATCTGTTCCTTATTATTTGGCTTGTCACAACTAAATTTAGTTCAGTTTTTAGCTCTTTTGAAGACAGAAAAGGGTTGGCTTTGCAATGGCGAATTAAATGCCTCTGATTGCCTGCAGTCACTTTTCGTTTTTTAACTCGTGTTTTTGGTTTTTATTTTTTTTTATATTAAGAAGATAAATTTCTTTGGAACAGTTCTGCTATCTTATCAATCGACTTTCCTTGTTTTCTTAGAGGTAGTATCAAATTCTTCTCCCCTGCTGTGCAATATTTGGCGCGGCACATTTTATTTTATTTTTATAGCTCACTAACCTATAGTAGAACTTTATTTCCAAATGGAATTAGAAACGTTAAAATCAAAATATTTACGTTTTAAAGGGGGAAAATATCATAGTATTTATATGGTCCACAAAATATTTATCAATAAGTAATTTCTATTATTTTTTCCAACACTGTATATATGTAGAAATGCAGATTTTTTTTTTTTTTTCTATCAATATCGTTTTCTAATTCAGATTAAATATCGAAAGTTTAAACCATCAAGCAACAAATTTATTTTAAAATACACATATACTATGCATTACGTAAAATAAATATTACATTGATATTTGATTTGTTTGATTGGTGTTAGTATTTAATGTGAGTACAGTGGATTTTGTTTGCCGTAAGAAATGGATTAAATTGGATTGCTTTTTGAGAGATCAGCAAAGGGCAATTGCAAATATTAATTAAAATATATTTACATTTATGTGAATATGTACATAAGTTTATATATATTATGTACACATTTATATATATATATATAAATTTCCTTGGGATGCGAAAATGCTTTGCTTGATATTAACATTTGGAAAAGAAATCCAGCAAATGGCTGCACTAAATTTTCTGTTTTTTTTTTTAAAGGAGCGTACGCATACTTTGGACATACATCGAAATCTATTGAATACCGTTATGGGTCTGGAATGACGACTATGGATTCCTAACTGTGCATAAGAAAATGGAAATGGGCATTATTGATGAAAAAAATGCAGTTGATTATCTGTTTTCGAGACGCGGCGTTTTGATCTGCAAAGTTTCTATGTTAAATGTGTTATTAACAGTGGCATAACTAATATAAGATAAAAGATTAAAGTTAATCAATAGTTATTATAGTAATATAAACTATATTTCAGTAATCTACAACCGTTTTTCAAAGACTTATATTATAAAAGTCTTTTCATAGTAGTTATTAGTGAGATAAATATTTATAAGACTTCAAAGACTTTTATTTTATGACTTTTGTTATAAAAGCCTTCCCATATTAGTTATCTGCGATATAAATATTTTTAAGTCTTCAAAGACTTTTATTTTGAGATTTATATTATAAAAGTATTCTCATATTGAGAAAAAATTGTTTAAGTCTTACAGGAGTGGACTTCTTTAGGACCATTTCGGGATTCGTGCGAAACTAATTCGGGACTACTTCGAAATATTTTCGGAACCAATTCGGGATCACTTCTGGAGTAGTTGGATACTATTTTGGGTCACAAAATAGTGCCGTGTTTCAAATCTTAAAAAAAGTTTTCTCAGTCATAATTATTATGCAAAGACCTTTATAAGCTTAGTTTGAAAAAAAGTGTTTGAAAGACGTAAAAAATTTATATCGCTGATAATTGTTATGGGAAGTCTTTTATAATTTAAGTCTCAAAAAATAGTTACTGTTGATTTCAAAATTTTTTTAGCTTATAATTATTATGAAAAGCCGTTTATAATATAAGTTTCAAAATAATAAATATTGAGAAATTAAAAAATTTGTCTGACTCATAATTGTTATCAAAATACTTTTATAATTCTTACAAAAATGAAGATATCATATGTTCATGTTTGATTGCCCCAATAATCTTTAATCTCTGATCTGGTCCTTTTTGCCCATAGTTTATGATCTATAATAATCTATGGCAGATGATATATGAATAACGGTCTATTATCTAACGTAGACGATCTAAGATTTGTGATGATCTGCGATGTACGATATATGTTGTATGATTTATCAATTGTCCACTATTTACAATCTACCACATATAGGAGTAGATCTGTGGCCCATCCCTCTCAACTCTTAAATATGATTCCTGATCTAAGATCTATGATTTAGGGTCTATCAACTGTTATCTATGATATGTCCAAATGTTCTGTGAGCTATGCTCTGTAACCTATGATAGATGACCTGCGATCTAAAAGCTATAATTTAATGATTTATGTTATGTATTCTATGATCTCTCTGGTATATTCTCTATGACCTATGCTCTATAATCTTTCCTCAACGGTCTATGATCTCTGATTTGCGGTCCATAATCTTGGACTTACAGTATTGAATCGAATTTCTTTTTCTGATTTATGAACAGTAATATACAATAGATGATCTACACTCTATGAACTATGATACTAGAAGGCTTATCTGTTTTTACGGATGGGTCAAAGATGGAATGCAGGGTGGGAGCAGGGTTCTTCATTGAGGAATATAATAAGAAATTATATTTCCACCTGTCGGACTAGGCAAGCATTTTTCAGGCCAAAACGTTTGCAATAAAGGAGGCAGTAGCAAAAGCAAAATGCATCCGCGAGCCGCTTGTAAATATTTTCTCAGGCACTGCCTTTTCTACCTCGGTCAGATCCAATCGAGTGGACGAGAGCTGGCTTCGATTTCTGACACGATTAAGATTACCGTAATGTGTTTCACGGGCATAGGGACATTTACAGTAACGAAATAGCGAACGAACTCACGAAGTGTGGCTATGGGTGCTTCGCTGAGAGAGTTAAAATGAAAAATTGCCGAATCTTACTACTTAAAAGCTAAGCAGAGGTGGAACCATATGGGATCATATAGGATATACCCGGCAGTTCTAGGTGTTCTATGATCCGCCTAAAACCAGAGCTCCTTTAGGTTTGAGTAAAGAAAACTTGCCGCAGTCTGCACAAGGCACTAGCACTTATGCAGGAGTTCATGCCGAAAAAATGGGCTTACCATACAACAGGTTCTGTCGCAGCTGTAAGGAACCGGACTCTAGAGAGGAAATCGAACACCTATTGCGTGAGTGTCCAGCTCTCACTAGGATGACGCTAAAAACACGCGGCAAACAATTCCTGCAGAACATTGCATTGAGTGCAACCGCCTCCCTCTATATGACATACTGAAATTTATTAAAGCCGTCGGATGGCTTTAGGTTGCCCAAGTTTTGTGGAATCAAAATGCCTAATTTGCTAATTGCTATTTTCCAGGTTGACAATCAGTTTAAACCAACAAACCAACCTATGAATTATGAAGGTAGGTAATGTGTGATAAACCATGGGAAGTGATTTATGATCTATTATCTTTACTCAGATCTACGACCTATGAACTATGATGAACTACGGCATGCGATCAAGTGATGTGATGTGCTGTGATAATCCGTGAAATGTGATTGATGATCGACGATCTCTGGTCTAATAAGACTCATCCTTTTTCATTCTATTACATTCATTTATTTACTACCCTTTCAGGTTATAAATATTTGGAGGTAGTTTTTATGAAATAATTAGTTTGCTCTCATCTGCTGGATTTGTTTTCTTCCTGTTGATATTTATATTTACAAGTTGTAGGTTATTGAAACAAGCATAAAACCAAGCATGATATTTACATAGAAATGCAATAGATGTGTAATTAAATCAATCTGAATAAAATAATAAATCGGTTTCGCTGATGGAAGAAAGCGGTGCCAAACCAATCAACGCAACACCATCACTATTCCCAACACAACATCGCTTGCTTACCGTGCCGTGGCCATTCGTTGTAGTACCGTTGGTTGTCGCAGGTGCTGTTTGCTGTTGGTGCCCATCGACCGTATCACCATCTATGTGGGCCGGTGTTTGAGTCTGTTTTTCAGAATTATGCGTTGCGGTTGAGGGCGGCGCTGGGGTTGTCTGCGTTGGATGGTCGTCTTTTGTGTGTGTGTGTGTAAAAAAAAAATATATATACAATAAGTGTGTGAGAATATAAATTAAAAACGTATGCTATGTAGAAATTTCTTCTCGATTACATACCAACATTTTGTTTCAGCGGCGGCGTTGCTACTGCCGTTGTGTTGATTTCTTCCTTGTCTGCCGCTACGTTACTTCCATCTGCCGCTTTGCTCAGTTCGTTGACACCGCTGCTTTCGCTCGGTTTTTCGTTCGAATTTTTTGTTGCATTTGCGCTGCTTGTTGTTTCATCTGCCTTCTTTGTTTTATCCGAATTTTCAACATTTGCATCTTTCTGTGCATTAATCTCTTTCTGCTCTATCTGCTGCTCTTCATGCTGCTCTGCGTTCAAAGCTTCATCTAAGCTCTTGTCCACTTCCGTTTTATTGGCATCCGCACTGCCAGAATTAACGTCAGCATCATCATCATCGTCATCGTCATCTTCATCCACTTCATCGATGCGTATGTCAATGTGACCCAATGGTATTTCACCGTTTTTCTTAGTGCTTCCATTCTCCTTGATTGGCGTTGTTGCAGATGCTAATGCTGCTGCTGCGGTGCCATTTTTCAAAATACCCACTAGTGGCGCCCCACTGCCGGGTTTCTTTTCATCTTGTGGCAACTGCAAGAAAAACAATGCAAATTTCAGTTTAATTGGAACTAATCACCTTTTCAATACTACTCACCATTTTGTAGCCGTATGGTTGTGTGCCTGTCACCGCTGGCGATTCATGCATTTTCGTTGCTTGCTCCTTTGACCAAATAATATCCTCGTCCGTTTGGCGTTCGATGCGTTTCTTGTATGCCCGATGGCTACGATAAACTTCTATCAGGCAGCAAATAATTATGATGACAAAGAGCGAAGTTAGCGTTATAAATACCACTTGTGTGGAATCTTCTTTTTCGGAAACGTCAAAACCAAATTTGGCTACATAAAGAACACGCTGCGGTGGATCCTCCACCCAAGTCTCGACGCTCTGCAATGGTAGATTAAATAACGTCAATATGTGTGTGGGGAAACTATGCAGCGCAAAATGCCCGTAGCAGTGGATTAAAGCGATGGTAAGAATTCAATATAATTACTAAATTTTCGACAATAAGTATTGTCTGTCTTATTGAAACTTCGAAACTCTCGCTAGGCTTCAAGGCCGTAACAACGCTTACATACCCGATACATGCATAAAGTATAGTGCTTATAATAACTATATGACTGGGACTTTTTGCCAAGATACGACCTTTTGTTTTTTACCTTCTATTTTTTATATTATTAGATATTAATTCTTCGGACTAAAAATGTTTAATAATCTCACTATTTTTTTATTCTTTTTTTATAAGATATAATTATACAAAAAAAAACTGGGTTGCATTTAAATGCGTGAGCCAGAAGCAAAACTTCTGTGCCGATTCTACAAAAAGAAAAAGAGTTAAAAATGGGAGTAGTCGTGGAAGTAGTCGTTAGTGGTAAGTAGTAGTTATAGTAGTAGTAGTAGTTAGTAGTACTTAGTAGTAGCACTAGTAAAAATAGTAGCAGTAATTAGTAGAAACATTAGTAAAAAACAGCTGAAGAAATTCGTTAAAATGGTAGTACTAATTAATAGTGGAATTAATAAAATAGCAGTAAAATTAGCAGTAGCATTATTAAAAATAGTAGTTGTAGTTAGTAGTAGAATTAGCAACAATAGTAGTAGAAAGTATTAAAAATATTTGTAGTAATTAGTAGTGGAATTAGTAAAATAGTACTAGAAATTAGCAGTAACGTTGTCAAAAATAGTAATTGTAGTTAGTAGTAGAATTAGCAAAAATAGTAGTGGAAAGTAGTGAAAATGGTAGTAGAAATTAGCAGTAGCAGTACTAAAAGTAGTAGTTGTAGTTTGTACTAGCATTAATAAAAATAGTAGTAGTAGTAGACGTTGTAGAGTAGTAGCAGTTTTAGTAATTAGTAGTAGTAGTAGTACTTATGGCAGTGGCTGCATAAGTAGTGTTGAACCAGTTCCGAACTACTAAAAGGCCCTGCAATAGTATCGAAGAATGTAGTCCGAAAACAGTGTCCAAACAGTCCAAGTAATTGTCTTCAAATGATCCAGAGCTAATTCCGGAATGGTCAAATGCTGATATGTCGCAACTCTAGAATGTATGCTTGTTTTTCCTCATATAATTGTCATATCGCCGACTTAGTTCCGACACGACTTACGTTATGTGATGTAAAAAATCACCTTCATGCTGCTAAAGAAGTTTTACTTCAAAAACCGTATGAATTGAATCTTTGAACTTTGGGAAAATTTCAAAAAACAAAAAAAAAAAGCAACCGGGAGTTCTCTCACCGTTACTCTGGGTTGTTGTAGTCAACGACCTGTTATTACTGGATTACTGGATTACGACTGGAGAGGGAGAGCTGCTAGGTTATTGCATACGCGGCAGTTGGTCTCGAACCTGCAGGAGCCGAGCTCGTTCTTTTCACCAGGAAGTACAAAATTCGAGCCTTCGCAAGGTGGCGCTGAGCTCGTGCTTTCTGATAGGGTAAAGTATCTGAGTTTAATACTTAAACTATGAGCAGGTAGTAAAACCAATACTCCTGTACAGGGCTCTTGCCTGGTGTGGTTCCCTAGATTAGACTGTGGTAGACGGCAAGCTGGAAAAGGTGCAAAGATCGGCCATCATTAGAATCAGTGGACTACTAGCAGAAACATCTATGGAAAAATCCGCCATCAGGCTGCGATATATTCGACACAAATTTAATCAGCATTGAGGTCATTCGAGGATTTTACAAGGTTTCAACTCCATTCCGGCCAGAACGGGCCATTGAGTGCCCGCTATGACTCCCAAGGGTTACTTTGGTGTCGCATTTCCCTCAAGAGTAGGTTGGGAGGTGTACGTGGTGTGGGGCACCGAGGGCTGCCGGACATATTCATGGACGGATCGAAACTTGATGGGAGGGTTAGATGTGAAGTTTACTGCAGAGAATTCTGTCTAAGAAAAAATTTTGGCCACCAGAATACTGTAGCGTGTGCCAGGCGGAGGTGGAAGAGGCCGATTGGGCCTCGTAAAGAAAGAAAAAAATATTTACTATAAACTCAATAACAATGCAATCGAAAGTAGTAAAGGATTGCCGGACGTTGTTGCCGTTGGGCATAAGGATATCCCAAGGAAGTGTGAAGTAGATGAGTTATCCAGACAAGGCACACTTGAAAAGGACTTTCTAAGCGATGAACTTTTCGGGGTTCTCTTCGCAACCTGTCGCTTACTTCTGAGCGAATGGGCTTACGATCAGCTTGGAAAACGCTGGGCAGTACTAGAGGTCACGGTAGCTTCTGCGGTTATACAAGTCACAGCTCTCATATTAGCACTAATCCATATTGCGGTAGCTGTTTGGAGGATGAGTGTGGAATCATCTCAACACTTTTTACTCAGCCGCCCAGCCTTAGCGAGACTAAGACGTAAGTATCTGGGATTGCACCTTATCTACTCTCCGTCGGATATATAGGGAGCAGGGATTAGCCAGCTCCGTGGTTTCATTGTAAACATACAGCGCTTTTCAAATTAAGATAAATAATTGGCATTCTGTTTTGTACTGTAAAAATTTGTGAGTTTTATAAAAAGTTTAAAGCTTGTATTAATAAGGTTTCATTGTACAAAGAACTATATTTTTATAAAAACTGATTAGAAAATTATTTAAAAAGAAATTCTGTGTCGAAACTGCCCAAGAAGTCCTTGCCGCTAACTTATGATTAGCAATTAATGTGCAGTACCTGATTATTTCGAGTATTTTTTGTTTTTCATACTACCTTCGCTGCTTTCACTTACCGAGCTCACGTTCACCATTGGTTCCTGTGACGGTTGTTCCGATATATCAAATTTGGCTATACACTGTGCACTTCGTAGACCCTGCGGATTTATTACCGTTATATTGTCTGCACCTGACTTAGTAAAATGCATGTACTCCTCCAGCGGCTTCATAATGTAATTATTCACTTGTATGTAAATATCTGGCGGCGATAATGGATATTGTCATTAGTATCTATATATTTAAGTACATAGATAGATGAGTACATAAATGCATGCAGTCTTTCATAACTTTGCTAATAGTTTTCGGTATAATGAAACGAGTGAGAATGTAAGTGGTTCTAGTTCAGCTAATTGATTACTAGCAGCATTAAGTGGCCGATATGCAGTTTATATATTTAGCTCATGTTTTCATGTTGAACAGTGGAATATTTAAAGTACATGGGCACATGCAGTGTCGGATGAAACAGGAAAGATGCGTCACACAGTGCGATATAGTGTGCGGTGGTTTATTTTTGGGAAAAGGGTATTTTTCAAATGGAGAACTTCGTAGCTTAATATCCAAATATAAAGTTTGATTCCGATTTAGCGCATGCGAACTTCGAACATAACTTTTATGTGTGTGAGATTTAATGTTCGTTTTTTTATTCGTTCCGGCCTTCTTAGTAAATGTTTGAAAAATGCATTGGTGCAGTTAAATTAATGCGTCTTTTATTTGAATCACACCTTTTATACAGAATCTGTGACTGGCGGCAAACCCTACCAACGGATTCTATTTCTAACCTTCATTAATTAATGCAATACAAAAGCAAAAAAATGACGAAGGTTTTATAATGTAAATTTCTTTATAAAAAAAAGTGGCAACGCTCTTTAAACACGTTTTGGTGTAAACCTATTTTACGTTAATACTATTACATTTTAGTTAACTTCTAAATTGAATTAATTTTATCATTTTAAACATGTGGCAACTCTCTTGAAACACATTTTCATGATTAAGCTTGGTATAAAGCCGTTTTTCGCTAACTCTACTTTAGTTCAATACACTTATAAATTGATTTAATTTTATCATTTTAAACGGGTGGCAACCCTATTAAGACACATTTTCATGATTAAGCTTTCTTAAGCATATTTCGTTTAAATTATATGCCTTAATATTTCATTTAACTTAGCAATTCAATTTGATAAACTTTTTTAACCAGATGGCAACGCTTTCCAAAAATATTTTCGAAAAAAAACTGTTTTGATCCGCTTTTGTTTGACACCTACGTATATTACAATATTTGATTTAACTTTTTAATATACATGCACTTAACTTTTAAAACAGGTGGCAACCCTCCCAAACATTTTTTTTTTAGAAATTATGTTTTAATAAACCTTATAGTTTGATACTCATATTTTTAAGTTTTATTAAATTAATTCAACATAGTTTACTTTAAACTGGCGGCAACCTTCTTTGAGATTATTCTGGAAACGAAGCTTTATTAAAATTCTTTTGTTTTTGCAATAATTGATTTCCCTCATTAATTTAATTAAGTATAAATTTTTAAGCAGGTGGCAACTCTTTGTTTTACTGCAGTTTATAAGCTACACTCAAAATAAAAAATTCCTTGCATTAAAGAACAAAAGCTACTTATTAAAATAAAGAAAATTGGGAATGAATTTGCGCTTAAGAAATATTTACTATTTACTATGTGGTTTATAGAGTTTTATTAATTTGACACTAAACTTTACTCAAGAAAAAAAAGTTACATAAAATAAAAAAAAAATCTTAGGTTCTATTGCATTTTCAGTGTATTTGTGTGTCAATTTGTATACAAATCTGTGGAGCCGTTCACATTTATAATATTTGTAGGGTTAAGATAGGTAGGCTTAAAATTTAAAGACGGTTGAAATTTAAGCATAGCCCATTTTATTTTTATTTTTCAGGTTGAATGTAAAGGAAATAACTGTGAAAAATTGTGAAAATTATTATTTTTTGTTTCCTGTCGCTTTTATATCTCATACCCCGAATTTCGAAACCAACGATAGCATCCGATACTTTTGTCATTCGATATCGATATTTTTTACTCGATAGTTTTAAAACGATATTTCTTGGCATCGCATCGGATTTTCAAGGAAAAATTATATATTGAAAAATAAATGGATATAAAAATATTTCACTAGACAGACGGCCGAAGCCATGCCGGGCTCGCACCAGGACCACTTGGTAAGGTATTTAATTTACAATTTTAAATCCAGTATGTGCTGTGCATAAAATACTAAAATGCGTAAAATAAAAGGAAAATAAAACACAAATGGTACTCTATTTTCGAAATTGTAAGTTGCAAAGGGTAAACTTACATGGCTTCACAAAAATTCTAAGGAAAATTAAATTTAGTATCGTTAATGTGGTTATCGAGACTTTTTAAGCCGATTACTCTAAAGCGATACTTTGAATTAGTACAATAGACTTTCGCTCCAAGACAGTGATCATATTGAATTCACGTAGTGAGTAATTTGTGAATCGGTTTAGAAACAGAAAAACAATTTTGGTTTGCTGAATATTTTCCCAAAATACGGTAAATTTGTATGACTATTATCTGGATCGAGTGGTCACTAATAATAATAATGGTAGCTATTTAACCTCCGACCAGGCAGGCTGAAAAGTCTTCAATACTCGTAAATTTTGAAGCCAGACAACAATTGTTTGTGTGTGTTTTTTTTAAGTCCTTTCTGTCCTTGCGCTTTTAGCCGTTGTTCTACTTGTCACGACGTTTTATGGCTTTAAACTTTTTTCGTTAACGGTGTTGGTAATAAACGTTTATCATGGCAAAGTAACAAATCTAAGAAGGCGCAAAAGTAAATAGTCGAAAGTGGATATGAATGAAGGGGTATATGGGGGAAAAAACCTTGGTGGTTATTTTTTGGAGCTTTACACTTTTTAATTTTTTTATTTGGTACCAGACTGTGGTGCCGGACGAATGGACGCTGGTGGTTAAGAAAGTACGTACATATATAGTTATGTTTGTATGTAGATGGTTTCAGTGTCTGAGCTTTGGCTGTGCTGTTGGCCAGCGTGTTGTTTTTTTTTTTTATGGCAGCGCTGTGGATACTCAGAAGTTTGTGGAAAGTGTCGCCAGAAATCTTTTTTAGGCAGTTAGGGTGAGGTTTCTTTTTTTGCATAATTTTTTTTTTTATATAGTTTCTACATCGAAATCGATCAGACATGTAGTTTTTGTTTTGTTTGATTTTGAGCTCTTTTGTCGTGGGGAATTCTAGAAATTTTTTTTTGAAAATGCGATAGATTTGTGGAAAAATTACCGATATTCGAAATTGGTTTTCTGTTCTTAGGTAAAAGGTCCCTCCAAAAGCAAAAAAATATGAGACATGGTATTTGTGAAGAAAAATTTTTATATCGATAAAAAAAAAATCGAATAATTTTTTACTTCAAAAATTACAAATTGCATCAGTTTTTTTCCTTTATATTTTTTGGTTAAATAGTAATATATATATAAACTAAATTATGCAGTGACCTCTATTAGCGCAAATTCGTTGTTTGGGAATTATGATTTTTTAAAGTCAATTATTCAGTAATTTTAGGGTTCGTTTATAACAAAGGCCAACATTTCACCAAAACTAACTCTATCGTTATGATATTTTTTCTGTTAAAAATTAAAGGTTCTGGCTAAAGAAGAGAAAATTATAAACTCTAGTAAATTTTCGGAATTTTTTTTTCATGAACGTCTTTTAAA
Organism: Anomoia purmunda; assembly: GCA_951828415.1. Classification (NCBI taxonomy): domain Eukaryota; kingdom Metazoa; phylum Arthropoda; class Insecta; order Diptera; family Tephritidae; genus Anomoia; species Anomoia purmunda. The sequence goes on from OX639996.1 coordinate 16,493,396, forward strand.
TGTTGACAATGCTTCGATTTTTCCATTTTTAATTTCTGTTTTCCATTTGGATTATTTATGGACATTTTTCAGATGCATTTCTAATAAGCCCAATTTTATTTTCAATGAGTTCTCAAAAATATAAACGTCGTTTACTTTACTGAAAATAAAAATCAAGCAAACAGAAAAACTACGTGTCTCATCGATTTCGATGTAGAAACAGTTAAAAAACAATTGCATGCAAAAAAACCTGACCATAATTTGGTATGAAATGACCCAATAACAATAACAAGCAGAAAGAATTTAACGGACGTGGTTTACAGGGCAGGAAGCCTTATGTCGAAGTCAAGTGGTAACCATCAATCCAGAGAATGTGGTAAATTTTGTGTTTGACCAAATTAGAAAGCCACTAAAACGGACGAATTTCAAACGATGTGTGCTCTCAAAACCTTTACTTCATTTACACTACTACCTGGTTTACTAGACATACGGTATATGAAAATTCTTCAAAGCCATTACAATTGCTCTGAAATAGAATGAAAGAAGGACGAATTCATTCTACGGGTATCTGCAATACCAAATGTATTACTTTCGAGCTACAAATGTGAGGAATATAAGTTTGGATTTCCCAAAGTAGAAAACAAAAATAATAAATAAAATGTAGCAACGAAAAGTCTAACCTGGCAACGCTGTTGTTAAGAGCTCAGAGGAAATAGTACCCAAGAGAGCGAGCTCATATCATGTGGTGTTGAGCGTATAACAGCAAAAGTCTACACTAACAAATTATATGCACAATGCATGTGAGAATCGGTGAGAATTACAACAAACACATAGTTATTCATTCAAGACCACTTTATATGAATTCGCCTTGGCACCCAATAACCATCGAAGAAATATATCTCTAACCTTTGACAAATTTATAGTTATCAAACGATAGCTGATAGAAGTTGTAATGAAGTTCAAAATAGAAATTTTCTCCAAGGATTGCTAAATAGCAAGCTAAATTTAACATGAAATTGGAGCGTGAGTAAATTTTTCTCTTAGTGAAATCGTAAGTACTATAGTAAAAATTTTAGTTCCAAAAATTTGTATTTGAGGTCGAGGCCTCAAGAAGTGCTCAGGAGCGTATGCCGAACGATATTTGCATTCCACATTTGGGTTCAATTGGAGAACTAACTTTTTCTCAACTTGAGAAACATAATTATTGTTATTGCAAAAAAAAAATGTCGTGTTTGGTGAAAACTCTATTTAAGGTGCAGTTGAGAAACAACGTTGGAGATTTGAGAAGTGCGCTAGTTCTCAACTTGAGCTCTAATGTGACTCAAGCCTAAATGTTTATTGTGTAAGCTAATTTTACATTAGTATGAGATGGTGGTCCATGGAGTGGGGTTTTATCAAAAATTAAAAAAAGCAAAAATCTATTTTTTCTTTATAGTTTTGGTATCTTTCGAATAGACCAAACAATCCCATCATTTATGGAACACGATTTTACACATGTTGCTGTCTCGGCTGGTTGCGACGTAGCGCATTCTGTTAACTCAGTTTTCCATGACCTTGAGGATGCTTTCTGGCTTTCTGGAAAAAATATTTACTAAAAGTGATTGTTGATTATTATGTTCATCAATTCGTTTATTTCCTTTGGATATCTGAATAAGCGAATACTAACCGGATCTGTGTAAATCCAGTTATCCGAATAATTGCATCAATGTATATTAAACGGATATCCATATTATCCGCATTTTATCCATTCTAACGGATAACCACATGGATATCCGGATAATTGCACTAGTGTATATTAAAAGAATATTTTTATTATCCGGATTTTATCCATGTTAACGGATAACCGCACGGATATCCGGATATCCGAATATGCGGATAGTCCCAGCCCTAATTCATAGGCCCATATTGTTAGGGTACATGCTCGGCCATTTTTGTAATACATAGTAGAATTAGTAGAAAGTAGTCCGCTTAGTACCTTTATCGATAGTCCAAAATTTTTCGTAACCCCTCCAACCAAGATCATACAAAATTCATGATTTTGAATTCGCAAAAGACACTCTATTCGATTTTCCTGCTGTGCATTCTACTTATACTATGAGTGTTCTTTCGTTTACTTCTTCCACTCCCTCCACTCCGTTCGAGTGAAACAATACGCACTGTTGAGTACGTGAAGTGGTTGTTGTTTTTGGCATGTGCATGTGCGTAAATGGATATCAAGTACCGAAAAAAAAAAAACAAAAAAAAAATAATACAACAAAGCATCAACAACAACAACTACATATGCAGATGTACATAATGTAGTACGAGAAAATGCAGTGAAGAGCGGCGGCCATGACTCAATGGCCCTAGGTATAAGTACATACATACATACATCCATACATACTAAATAGATATGCGCGTTAGGAAAGCAGCAACGCAACAACAACTTGAGTCCGTCAAGTTAACCTTCGTCAGGAGCTTAGCGAAGCTTTAAGAATTAATAGCACATTGCCGAGAAATTTATACTTCGGCCACTTGACAGGACCGTTAAACGAGCATATGTTTGTGTGTGTGTGTTTACATAGATATGGATGTCTTACATATAAGTAGATATATAAGAAAATGTAAGAGCCCGTATATGTATGTAAATTTGTATGTATGAATTATATGGGTGTAGTTGTTCAGACTTTTCTATATGCACTTAAAATCGCAAGGATAATAAACTAACCTACAAAAAGTATAAGATAATTTAAAATCAAAGGCCCACAGTTCATGGTTTGAACTGCTGTGTAAAAGGAGTCGAGAATGTCAAGGAAAGCCATTTTGATTTCTTTTCCATAGTTTCTTACAAAATTCTGTAATTTAAAAAATTATAGAATATTATTTGACGTACATATAATAAGGTGAAGTAAAAGGAAATCCATTAATTTTCCAATAGACGACTTTAGTAGTCTGTAATTCGGGTTGCTTAAGTACGATCGGGTTACGTTATATGGCATTAGAGAGACAAGATTTCGTACTACATAAAACAATTTTCAGATAGTTTTGTGATTACTTGACACATTTAGTTTCAGCACACGTCCAATGAACAACTTCAGTTTTTTTTCGATACAGGCGAAAACGCAAGCCAGGCGGTGTTTGTGGTTCTGATACTGTAATTCGAGTTGCTACTCTACGGCCAAATTCTTAATTCGGATCTGTACTGTCTACAATTGAACCATCTGAGGGAAGAAGTCGAAAAGAAGTGATCAGCTTTGGCCAATAGGAAAGGAATTGTGTCTTATGAGGGCAACGCCAGGCCATACACATTTATAGTGACTCGTCAGAAGACCCGAGAGCTTGGTTTAGGAGGTTCTTATGCTTCCAAATTATAATCCGGACCTGACACCAATTGATGACTATCTGTTCATGTCTATGGCGAATGATTTTGCTGGTGAAAAATTCGCCTTAAGAGAGGCTAGTGAAAATCGACTGTCCCAGTTTTTTCCCAATCTCCATATAAATGATTTCAATTTAGACAAGTGTTTTCAAGCAAATTTTAAGGATTTATTAATTCAGAAGGAGAGAGAGAAGAGTTTTTTAAAATCAGAAAAAATTTGATTCGCCGAATCATTGAACATAAATTATGAGTTGTAATACTGTACGCACAATGCCTGTGAACTTTTCGTCGCAAATGATTGCTTAAAAAAATAAAACACACTAACGTAAGAGCAAAACCAAAGCTCACGACGAAATTAGTGATTAACCAAGAGATACCACAGAGTAGTGTTCTCTCCACAATAATCTTTAACCATTACATTCGAAGTTCCCTCAGCTAGATGAGTGAATTGCCTTTATCTCTCTCACGTTGCCTTTTCTTCACTCGACATAACCTGACTCTTTCCCTTACTAAGTGGTCGGCAACCTTACTTATCATCTGGGCGAAGGAGGTCAGGCTGGGACTCATTATACTTGCAGATGGTACTCCCTTTACCACAATATACCCTTCCCGCAATAAACCACCCACAAATTTTGGGTGTTACGTTCGACAGTCTGACCTCTTTCTTTGCGTACACAACTGCAAATGTCAACAAAATACAGAACCGCAACAAAGTCCTCAAATTGCGAGCCGCCAGCACTTGTACAAGTAGCAAAGTTAAAGAAAAGCTATTGGCAACATACAATATGATTGGCCGGCCATTTCTAAATTATGCCGCTCCGATTTAGTCGCCTGGGACTCGTAGGAGTCAGTAGACTTTACTACAGACCACACCGGACGTAACACTCCGGACGGAAATAGGATGCATTCTGATGTAGCATACATATCATCCACACCACCAGTCTTCAATGCTTTGACTATCGTGGTCATCCAAACGGGTACTTGCTTGCTCGCCTCCTAGGCACGTCAAAAAAAAGACATACCCTAGCAATGCACTCGACTCGACTGCATACTGACTGGTCTTAAATGACAATCACCGAGAGACAATCACCACCTTCGTCAACTCGCGATCTGTGAATGCCCTCATTAGGGTCAAATCTCCACCTACTATAGCAGAGAAAGAGCTCCTGCCACCTCGTGAGTCTCGCTTCAGTCTGGCTCACCTACGATCTGGATATTGTAGCAGACTCAACTTTTACCTATCCAAAATTAACCCAGGCATTTGTACTTAATGTAAACCCGGCATGGGAAAATTCTCCACATCATACCAATCACATAGACACTTAGACATCCTCTGAACAAGTTGGGGTATCGTATGGTATAACTGTTAACTTTGTTCAAATGAGGGCAAAAATTCAATAAACATTAGACAAGATTTGAAATTTTTTTTATTGGAATTTGTAGAAAAAATTTGGTATACTGTTTTATAGCCAATTCAATTTTAGTATAAAAACGACCATGTTTTAAGTGGCTACAACCTACTGTTGATTTGGCAATTATTTCCCAGAAGCTCTACCGTATATTCACCGATATAACACATGCTCTGATTTTTTTGAAGTAATTGAAGTAAAGCTTTCGGACCGTTTCGGCACTATTTTCGGACTAGATATTTCGAAACCATTTCAGGCCCTTTCAGTAGTTTGGGACATGTTCACTACTACAACTTCTACTAATAGAACTACGAACTACTGCCACTACTGCTCCTACTACCACTACTACTAGTTACTACTATAACGGTACTGGTAACTACTACTACAACAATAACTATCACTATGACCCCTTACTACTACTACTACTAGTTACTACTACTATCACTACGACCACTATTGCTACTACTAATTACTTTTACTATTTTTACTAATGCTACTACTAATTACTGCTACTATTTTTACCAGTGCTACTACTAATTACTTCTGCTATTTTTACTAATTTGTACAAATATTTTGCTACTACTATTTTGACAAATTTCTACTACTATTTTTGCTACTAATTACTACTACTATTTTTACTATTTTCTACTACCATTTTTACTACTAAATACTACTATTATTTTTAATAATTTCTGCTACTATTTTTTCTTAATGATACTACTAATTATTACCACTATTTTTATTAATACTTAATTAATACTTCTTTTCTTACTAATTCTACTACTAATTATTACTACTAAAGCAGTAAATTCTACTAATACTTTTACGAATGCTACTATTAACTACTACTACTCTTTTTAACATATTTGTACTACTATTTTTACTAATTCTACTACTAGATACTACTACCATTTCTACTAATGCTACTACTAAGTACTACTAACCACTATTACTACTAGTACATGAAACTAACACCTGCTACCACTACTATTCCCATATTAAAGTTTCTAGATACCTCTTCATGAAGTTGGTAAAGAAGTTTTACTTTTATCTCGCAATTCTAGGTGTACGAGTGTTTTTTGTTTTATAAGAAAGAACTGTGTAACATCGTTAGTAGAAAAATTAAAAAAGTTAACGATAATTTGTAGCAACTTGAATTATGTACTTTGATATACTAAAATTGAATGGGCTATGAGACTGGATACCCAAACTTTTTTTTGAATCACAAATTGTAAAATCATACGTAAAGTTCATTGAATGTTTGCCTCAATTTGAACAAAGTGTGAAATTTAGATTAAACCGGTATTTAATGTAGAATGAACTTTAGTTTTTTTAAAGCAAATAATTAAACTTAAATAAAGGAAAATAAATAATCAATACTTGTAAATATGTGATTGTGCTATCCTTATGTCATACACCAACACACACACACAAACCAAACACACCTACATATGTACATACACTGTGTGTGTCACTTACTCGATAAACATCCACTGTAACTCTTGAACACAGCAAATCTCGCATCTGTCGTATTGATGCCACCAATTTGTACTCGATTTCCGCCCACATCACTTGTCGGCACCGGCGCTCGTGTCTGTATCTTTGTCAATGGCACCTTTTCGCGGTCAATAAATAGTGTGGCATCGCTGCCATTCCGTATATAGTAGATGGAGTGGCGTGCATTATTCAGAAAACTTCGATCGATATGCGCACCCACTGCCGGACCTTCGCGGTCCTCTTCGAATAGCAATTGACCATCGGCGTTAATGGCTACCATCAGGTAATAACTGCGATCACCGGTCGGTTGTAATAACAACATGACACGATTGGCACGCCGCAAATCGAAAGAGGAGAATGCCAATTGCAATCGCACATAGTCCACTTGGCCGGTGAGTTCGAATTTACGCAACAGTGTTGATTCGCCACTAAAATCGGCACCCTTCTCCTCCATACAGAATTCACCCAGAAAGCTGGTGTGTTCACAATCGCACGTTGATTCCTGTTTGGCGAAATTCTCTTTGCATAAGCCACCATTTTTGCACGGCTTGGCGTCACATTTGATTTGACAATTGGGCAGAACGCCCTCCATAGCTGAAAAGGAGAGTAGAGTGAGGAGGTGAAAAATGTATTTTCGTCGGTTGGTAGTATGAGAATGAGTATAAAATGTACAGTTTTGGGCATAACAACAACTGTGGATATTTAAAGAAATAAAGTATTTTGGAAAATTACGAAAAAGGAATGAATGTTAAATTAGCTAAAATATAAAAGACAAATTGTGTGTGGACAGTGACTCACATAATTGAGTGGTATGTTTTTATAATATTCGCCACGTTTTTCGCAACAAATCTTTTTCGGGAATTTTTTTTATCAAAACATAGTTTATTATATACATAACAAAAAAGCATGTAAATCGAAATTTCAAACTTTGTACTAAATTTTTAAAAACTGAATAAATTTTCGTCAGAATTTTAAACTCTTTCATTTTAATTTTTAAAGTAAGCAGTTTTGTACATAATTTACTGAAATTTAGCGTAAGTTGATTTTTTGAAATTTTGGTTTGAAACTTTTTTTCCGTCAGCACGAAAAATATTGAAAAATAACGGGAACTAATGTAAAATCAATTTGATATACGAAAAAATGTGTGTGAGCCCAAAATTTAAAAAAATTCTAAAAAATCAATCGCAAGTTTGAGATACTTCGGATTTGCATATTACTATGATAGAAATGAATGAGCTATAAAACTGCAAACCAAAAAAATTTTCAAAAAATTCAAAATTTGTAATTTTGATTTAATTGCTTTTTGCCACATAACCAACTAGATATAGTATATTTATAAAAAAACTAGAAAACTCCAGCAGACGTTGTCCTGCCTATATTTTTTTATTAATTGCCCTCTGCATATAGCTTTGCAGAAAACGCATATCGGTTTCGGTCACATATAACAGGCGGCAACCCTTTCAAAAATCTAGGTATGCACCTTGTTCTCACGTACATTTTGTCATTCAAAAAAGTAGCAAAGCTGTCCAAAATGTATCTTGGTTTGACACCCGTATTTTACTCTTTTATATAACTTGTGAATCATAGCTAATTTTATGAGGATTGTTAATCAAATTAAATTCAAATTTTCTAGCAGGTGGCAACCATATTTAAAATATACAAATCTTTTCCCCAGTAAAACGAATCATTTGACACCTATATTTTACTATTTCATATAACTTGTGTATAATTTAATTAATTTCCACTTTTTAAATAGGTGGCAATCCTCACAAAAATTAGCTATGGATCTTCATGTCGGGGCGAAACCCTTTGACACCCAAATTTTGATATTTTAATATAAATTGTGTATAATTTAATTAATCACGTGGTAACCCCCTCCCAAATATGACGAACCGTTCGACACTCATATTTAAGTATTTTATACAACTAATGTATAATTAAAATAAATTCGACTTTTCCAATAGATGGCAACCCTATTTAAATTATAGCTAGCTATCGACCTTTTTCTCAGCGGAACGAACCGTTTTATACTCAAATTTTATATACTTGTGTATAATTTAATAAAATTTGACGTTTCGAACGGGTGGCATCCCTCTCCAAAATATAAGTGTAAACCTTCCACTCGCTGAGATGAATCGTTTCACACCCTTATTTTGATAATTCATATAACTTGTGTAAAATTTAACTAAATTCAACTTTAAAAAAAAATATATATAAATGTAGTATTGGCGACAAAACAGTGACCTCAGTTAAATTGCACCCAAAAGATTTAAAGTAAAGCACAAATTCTGTCTAACACCATACAAAGTGGTTTGTATTTCTATGAACCCCACTGTACGTTAACAGCTTAAAAAAGGTAGTGCGTGTGAGCGAAGCTAAGTCTCTGATTAATGGTGTACGTGAACGAGTTGCCGTTCGTGCAAACATATTTTAGGATGCTCAGTCATTAGTGCGAAATTATTTAAATTTTTGGCGAGCTAAATATACAAATGCACGGTGAGTTTGCGCTACTTAAATTGAAATTTAAGCGAAACGTAAATAGCAAAGTTGATCAAACTGAAAAGTCATTTAAAAATATGAAAAAAATGCGCGTGCAAGTCAGAAGTCAAACCTCTCTGTGCCGATTCTACAAAGAGATATAGAGTAGTAGTTACTAGTAGCATATGTAAAATAGTAGTAGGATTAAAAAAAAATTAAATAAAATAAATAAATAAATTGGTAAAAGGAGTAGTAGTATTTAGTATTTGGTAGTAGTCACAATTACTAAAAATAATAGTAGCAATTAGAAGGAAATTGTAGTAAAGATTAGTAAAAATAGTAGTAGAAATTATTAAAAATGGTAGTAGAAATTAGCAGTACAGCAGTAAAGATAGTAGTAAAATGAGTAAAATTAATAAAAATAGTAGTAGGATTAAATAGTTGCATTAGTATAGTAGTAGTTGAATTAGTAAAAGTATTAGTAGAAATTAGTCAAAATAGTAGTAGAGAATAGTAGTAGAATTAGTAAAAATAGTTTCAGAAATTAGTGGTAGAACCAGAAAAAATAGTGGTCGAAAGTAGTAAAAATAGTGGTAGTAATAAAAGCGGGATTAGTGAAAATTGTGGCATAAATTAGTAATAGCATTAGTATAAATTGTAGTAGAAATTAGAAAAAATTGTGGTATCAATTAGTAGCAGCATTAGAAAAAAAGTGGTAGTAGTCGTAGTGATAGTAGTAGTAAAAATACTGGTAGAAATTAAGTAGTAAAAATAGTAGTAGAAATTATTAAAAAATTGTATTAGGATTTAATAGTAGCATTATTAAAAGCATCATGTGGTTACCCGACATCAACACTTCCTTCGTTATGCGATGTAAAAAATCAGTCTCATGCCGTTAAAAAAATGTTACTGTAAATTTTGTTTTATTACACACACACACACACATCCAGAGACACACATATATGTATTTGAGTGGAAAATGTTATAGCGTTTCCCCGTGCTATGCAATATTTATGATCCGCATAGATGTCTCCAATTATTTTTTATTGCTCTCCAAGCAACTCTATGCTCAGATGCATGCACATACATATGTTGCGCTCGTTGCATATTCCTTATACGCCAATCGTGGTTCTCCATTAATTTAAAATCCCTATAAATCAATGTGAATCAATTTCTTGGTCAACCGCAGAACGCTTGGTACTTTCGGTGGCCCCTCTGGGTATCGTCGTCATTTATTCTCTAAGTTAGTGTTTCGCCGTTAAAGAAAAAAAAACGTGTAACGCTGTACAGCACAGTGGTACATATTCAATATTCTCACCCACACAAAAATGCTTATGAATATTTGTGCGTAGCTAATGCTGCGCCTTTTCGGCTGGCTGTCCACTGTCTGGACTTATCCGATTAGCATTACTCTTTGGCAGTAATGGCCATAAAGCGGACATTCGCATATGCTGCTGCAAATATTTCGGAGGGTGTGTTCATGTACATATATTTGTATATATTTGTTAGTATGTATATATGGGGGGCTTAGGATATTTGGTACTTTTCGCTAATGCGGATATGGAAGAGTAATATTGTGTGCATATTAGGAGAGGGCAACTTGTTTTTAAAATCGTAGAAAATTTTATACTTTATGACATTCTGGACATTATCAGACATTTCGAAATTAATTTTGTTTTTCATTCAAATCTTTTCTAATAAATATTTCATAATACTGTCAACATTTTTAAGCCCATTCTGTTCTCATCAATATTTAGTTAGTTTAATAAATCTAGATTATAAAAATGCCCTAGAAGATTCTGTTACCATTTAAAAATAAGTAATAAATAAAGCTTTTTAAATTTTTATTAATCGCGCAGATAAAAAAAATCATATATGAAGTTATATTTTAGTGATAAAAAATTTAACTCGGTTTTCGAGCGTCATTTTTATCTTCTGTAATAATGATTTTTTTTTGTGAATTTTAATTTTTTTAATTAAAAATGATATTTGCTTTGTTTTATTTTTTTTCTTCACAAAAAATAATCATAATTTTTTCGACTTTTTCATCAAGAGTAATATTTATTTTTTGAGTTTTTATTTTTTTTTGTTCAGAAATAAAGAGCATTGTTTGAAATTGTAAAGTTTTAATTTAGAACTCGATCTATTTATTCTGCTAAATTAATGCGTTTGTTGTAAATATTTTTATTGAGTTAGAGTCTTTACAAATAATCTGCGACAGATGGCAACCCTAAGAATAATGTATAACATTATATTTTTGTAATACCATATCCAAACCTAAATCTAACCATCTCGCATCGAAGTTAATTTATATCATTAACCCTCACTGTCCACGTTACGATTTGAGGTTATAAAAATATCTGACAAGAATAAGAAATGGGCGCAGGAGCTCTTACTAAATAGAACAGACTTATTCAAGGCCATGTGGTCGTTCATAAGCTACATTGCCATCAGGAGCTATGCAGAAAGACCTTCTGAATACAAAAATGTCTGTAGAAGTTGCCAGCAACCTTAAAGCGAATGTTATGAACTGTGAAGGAGTCGGAAATTCGTCTAGCAATTGCTCAGCCTCGTGAATACCACCGGTTAATGTGCTAATGCAAAGTGCCGGCTTATGAAGCTAGGTGAGCCGGTATCGTATTCCACCTAGCCACTTTAACCTTCATGCCTCTTCTCTTCATGCCACGACTTTGTTGTAGACCGTCAGGTTGCAATCAAGCTAATTAAGCCCATAAATACTAACTCTAAATAAACTACTAGAAGAAATCAAATAATTCTTCTTGGATCCCGAGATATATTGATGTTCCGGAAGGATAGAAAGCAGACTAGGAAACGCCCTGAGGCAGAACTAGATAAACCGATTCGAAATATTCTGGTATTATGTTAAGGAGGTGTACACCGTGCATAAAAAAATCTACCTTTCCATCTATGGGCTAGAGTTTGGCTTCCTTCGAATCCTCCTGATCTTGAAAATTATTCACTAGTGCAACCCTAACTATCCGATACATAACTGGAAGGTAAACTGGTGTGAGAAGTCAGAGGGGTGATACTGCTGAAGGCGGAGTCTCTCGGATCTCTTGGGGAGGCCAAGGAAGCCATCTTTAAGAATATAGTCTTTAGGCTCTACCAACCTGTTGCCAGAGGAATGGCTCCCAACCTTCGGTTATGCAGGAGTAAGAGAAATTGAAGAATAGGAGGCTTTCATGAGCATGGAAGCGGACTACGTGATGTCAGGCTGTGGCAAAATTGAAGACACTCCCTTGAGAGAAAGATCTGCTTTTAGTATTGAATTGTTGTTTGAATGGGCGGAGGTGACAGCTATGGGCACCGCCTGATTGCTGAAGATGATTGAGGAAGATGATTGAATATCAGGCGACGAAAATTAGGCGACGTTCGTTTGTTATACCTCGACCAGTATTGAGTCGAATAAGTACAAGCTGATGATGTAAGCAGATTCAGGTTTGAAAATAATTCATAAAGCTTTTACTTTGTCTAATTTTAACCACCTAAAGGTCGACAAAGTATTTCAGTAGCGAATGAGTGTGTATAATTTTAAACGATTTCGTAAGATATTGATTCACCCTAATACGAGTTTTTCATTTGTTTATTTTTAAAGTTCTTCTTTTCGATACACACGCATACACACATCTACATATATTTATCGTATATTTCCGTCGCATAAGCGAGCATTACCAACTACTACTGCCTGCTGCTCGATTCCACCAACCTAAGCTGCACTCGAGTTCGCACGCATGTGTAAATCTCTACCGCTCAGTAGCGTATGTGACTTTTTAAAATTGAATTTCCTCACCAAAGCGCCAAGTGCATTTTGTGTCAGTTTCCCCAATTGCACATAGTTATATAAAAACAGACATACATACATACATACATATGTATATATGTATCTAAATATTTTCAGTTGCAAGGCAATTGTATTTTTGTATGTACTTACTGGGTGAAATATTCCGTTCGTTGATGTCAGCCAAGTCGATTAGATTTGTTCCAATTTTCAGGCCACGCACGCAGCCAATATATCCCTGTAGCGCAGTAGAGTCCAGATTAGGTCGCAGCAAATTCGCCGGATCGTAGCCTCCGATGTTGAATTGGAAGTATTCGGTTGGCGGTGCGGGTGGTCTGTGTGGTGAGAGCACCTCTGTAAAAAAAAAATAGAACGAGGAAGTATAGAAAATGATTCAAATGAAAATTTCCGATCAGAATTACTACATACAAACATAAATATAAAAGAAGATTTGGAATGAAAATGAGGCACGCTTGGTTGGGTGCTTATGATGGAGGGTGGAGGGGTGGAAACGTTGGTTGTTATAACGCTGAGTTTTTCTATTGAAAAAATGCCTTAAAATTGGATAACTTAGGTAGTCTCTGACAGTGAGGATATTTTTCTCACATTTCAAATCATTCTCAAATCAGATTACTTAAAGTCGGTTTAAATTTAAATTCAGTTTAAAATACAGAGCTGGTTTTCAGTAAGCATTCAAGGCCGGTTTAAATTTGACTAATATGTATGGCGACACTGATTTTTTCGATGTTAGTTTAAACTCAAATTATTTAAACTCGGTTTAAATTTAAATTCAGTTCAAACAACAGTTCTTAAGTTTCTTCTATATTTCGAGGCAGTGCGCCAAAAAGTCTGCAGCAGAAAGCAGAAAATTTTATACAAATCCATCGAACAAACTCAAGATAAACTTCCACATTATTAAAAATGTTTGCTAGGATTTATATTAAAAAAAATTGCTTTAGTTTTGGAAACGTGGCAACTCTTTTATGAACAACTTTAGGTTTATTCGAATTTGAATTTACCAATTACTTTACCAATTAAATTGAATCAATGGTCCTTTAGGGGGTGGCAACCCTCATCAAGCATGTTTTCGTATAAATTCTTTCCTACCAGAGTAATACTCTCATATCTCAGTAAGCTTACAAATAGCATTAAATTCATGTTTTTAAACATGTGGCAACACTTCTTAATATATTTTAAAAATTAAGTCTTTTAAGTCTACATACATTCTCATTACGTGATACGTTAACTTAATAATTTAATTTGGTGTACTCTTTTAAGCAGATGGCAACCCTCTCCAAAAGTACTTTCAAAATTAAGCTTTCTTAAAACTTGTTTGCTTGAGATCCACAGCTCAATATTTTATTTAACTTACTATAATTTGCAGCAATTTTTTCAACAGGTGGCAACCCTCTCCAAAATTATTTTTGAAACTACAGATTTTAAAAATTTGTAGTAGTAGTTCGTAAAATGTACTTCATATTTTGATTTAACTCAATTCACATTTAAGCAGGTGGCAATTTTCTTTAAAAGTATTTGAAAAATGAAGCCCAATTAAGCCTTGCATTCAATATTAAATGCATATGATTTAATTTACTATCATTTTGGTAAAAACTTTTAAACAGGTGGCAACCCTCCCCAATTTTGTTTTTAAATTAAGCTTTCTTAAAACTTTAATTTTTACACCCATATTGTAAAATGTCATTTAGTTTTTGTTTTAATTAACTTAATTTGCATTTAAACAGGTGGCAACTTTCTTAAAAAGTATTTCGGAAATGAAGCTTTACTAAGCCTTGCATCTAATACTAAATGGATTGATTTAACTTATTATAACTTTGATAAATATTTTAAACATGTGGCAACCCTTTCCAAAATTATTTTTGATGTTAGTTCTCTTAAAACTTTTAGTTTGGCACTCATTTTATAAAATGTCATTTATTTTGTTTCATTGACTAAATTTGCATTTAAACAGGTGTCAACTTTAAAAAAAATATTAGGAAATTAAGCTTTATTAATCCTCTTTCGTTTGTTACTCATATTGCAATATTTTATTACACTCAATACTTTAATTGAATGTAACCTTTTAAACAGGTGGCAACTCCTTATAAAAAAGGGTTTTATGGTAGGCTATATAACGGACTATATATGAGTGAATTCTCATCCAGATCTAACTTATTTATTTAATTGCCTAAAACTTTTTTAGCAGGTGGCAACTCTGCATATAATTTTGCCTATATTATAGCGTAGGGGATGGGCTATTTGTGTGCTAAATTTTGTACAATTCCGTCCAGCCGTTTGGGCCTGAAAAGGTAACAACTCACACACACACACAAACTTTCACATTTATAATATAAGTAGGATGAGTTTCGCTATTAGTGTACTAGAATTTTAAATATGTAAATATTAACATGATAAATTCTATTCATACTACGCTACATACCTTTCTCCGGATTTATCCACGGCTTATTGCTATACTCATCCAATAGCATCATACCCCGCTCCACACTCACGCTCTGCTCGTTCACATGCATCGTCGTCCGGTGCTCCTCGCGCTCAATGGCCACCTGTATGCTATTCAAACTGCTCACGGTTTCATCAACGATAGTCAAATTAACAATTTCATCGCCATAATTATATAGAAAGATAATTTCACGTCCAGCACTTATATATAAATGAACAAAATTATTATAATGATCATTCGCATAAACAACTAATGCATTCGTATCGTAGGTGCGTAAATTGATAAGAATGTCCTCGGTGAGGATGCCTTTAATGATATCACGTTCCTCGTTGACGCCATAAACGGAGTAGGCGGCTGGTAAGAAGGGTGGTGTAGCAGCGAGTGTACTTAAATAATTCCGCATCAGAAATGATTCACGTGTGATGAAAGTGAGTGCCTTCTCGTTGATATCTGCAAAGCAGTAGTAGAGAGACGAGAGTGGATTTGTGGATCAGTGCAAAAGATATAAAATTCGAAATCAAATGGATTTTTTCTGCACTTACTTGTCTCACAGAATTCGCCGATATGCGCCCAAGGATTACTGCATACACACTGGAAGGTGCTCCATAGCTCCTTACATTGTGCACCATTTTTACACGGTGATGGCACACACGATGGCTTACAGTCCTTAATTATCTCTGAGAGATGTACCGACATGTAACTGTAAATGTCGAGTATTTCGCCATTGACAACCAGTCCGCGGAAACAACCAATTAGGCCAGCCTTAACAGATAATTTCTTCAGCAGGTCACTGACGTGGCGGAAAGGACGTTTGAATTGCATGAAATTAAAGAAAAAAAAAAACGAATGTTAAGTAGTTGAAATGAGAGAAAAGAAGTACTTTAAAATTTTCTAAGTACAAAAAAAAAAAAAGAAGCAAATCCAGCAGCATTTAGATAATAGGCGAGTTTCTTTGTAACCGACTTGCAAAAGAACACTATGTAAGATAACGAATTGCATGTAAAGCAACAACAAACTCGGAAAAATATGCGAGTTGAGCTAACTCGGTCAAATGATATTCGAACTGCGATGTAGTGTTGGAAAGTGCAAAAATTGCGCTATTGTGAATGAGCCCTAAGAAAATACATGGTAAATTTCAATTTGACACTTAATTCGTGTTTATTTATATACGTAGTATTTTTTAAATATATAACTAAATCAACAAAATATTTGCATTCACAATTATTTTCCCTTCTTAAATAGCACTAATCAAATCGCTTGTTTTATGAAAGATGCTAACAGGGTTGCTTTCGTAAATAGAGGGAATTTTATCAGAGTTGGAGCGTTGTTTTGCAAGTCGGGTACAAAGGAACGAGCCTGATAATAACTAATGTTTGTAATATAAATTTGAAGGATTTTTTTTAAATAAATTTACTCGTTTAGAATACTTTTGGATGACAAATAGTCTCCTTTTAGAATAACTATTACTCTAAGTACCATATAGATTGAGAGTGCTAGAAAATATTTTATTCGATTGGCTAGAGATTGAGCAGGAGATGTAGGTCAATAATCTCATACAAATGTCTGAACTAATGTATTTTCCAAGATATCCCCAAAGGTACTCCATCTGACATATCGGAGTGTGTGCACTTTTAATTTAATCGCAGAGTAGTTTTTTAACCTTCATACATTTTTTAGACGTGTGGTTTTCAATGAGGCAAAACGTTTTTCGGAGTTGGTATTTTGAACAGCTGTTACTTGATTTGTATTCAGCTTGGTTTGCCATTTCATAATGAGCAGACTTACTCCGAAACAACGTTTGCAAATCTTGCAAATTTATTATCAAAATAATGGTTTGTTTAGCGCGACACAACGCGCTGTGCGTCCAATATTCGGTCGATATAATCGCCCAGCAGAGTCGGACTTTAGTAGATAATGCGCATTATCAGAGATGCCGTACAGTGCGCACCGAAGACGCTATAGCTGCTGTGGCGCAGAGTATCGAAGAAGATCCGAATGAGTCCAAACACCATCGCGCGCAACAATTGGAGCTGTGGCCATCCACTTTCTGGAAGACTTTGCGAAAGGATCTTGGTTTGCGGGCTTACAACATCCAACTCGTGCAAGAATTGAAACCGAACGACCATCAAGCGCGTCTCACGTTCGGTGAATGGACCCAAAACGAGATGGCCACCGATCCCGATTTTCACAAAGAAATTTTATTCAGCGATCAAGCTCACTTTTGGTTAATACTGTAAATAAAATTGTCGCATTTGGAATGTTGGTAATCTAAAAGCCATTGTTGAGACCCCGTTACATCCTGACCCTGAGCCCGCAGTGGGTAAACCACTTGGATACCTCCCGAAGCGCTCGGTGCATCAGCTCGCATAATGTCTGCGGAAACTTTCCCCTGAGTGCGATCGCGACGTCATCAGCGTACGCGACAACTTTTGCGCCACCCCATGCCGTATCTCGCGGTAGCGTATTAACGGTGAGGTTCCACAGAAGTGGGGATAGGACACCTCCTTGTGGCGTCCCCTTCGACACGTGCCGCGACAATTCGCTCGCACCCAGCTTAGCCCTTACTACTCTGCAACAGAGTAGCTGGCCGATAAACTCAACCAGTGAGCATTCCGCTCCTAGATCCCTAACGGCGCCAGTTATGGCTTCTGGGAGCACGTTATTGAAGGCGCCTTCAATGTCCAGGAAGGCTACAAGACAGAACTCCTTGACACTGAGAGACTTCTCAATATAGCCGACCAAGCTATGGAGTGCAGTCTAAGTCTATAATATGTGGTGTAAAAATTGCATTTAAATAACGCACAACATTATTTATATTTCATCAACCACTATTCGAATATTCGCGGTTTTCTAAACTTATACTCGTAGCTGATGGCTAAAAAGTCAACCCATTTAGCTGGAGTTGCATTAATGCTATTTAGAAATTTTTCGCATTCAAGCTTTAAGTTTGTTCTTTGGAATTACTTTACGGTAACTAAATTTAAATTTTTCTGATCTTCAGGTGCCATTTGTTCACTTTTCTTATAATATTTTCACACTTACGTTTAATGGACAACCCCAGCGTGTAAATGCTGAATATTTGTAGATATTTTTGTTTTTATATCTACAATACTTAAAGCGATAATTGCCTTATAAAATTTTAATGAAATACAATAATATCTGAACATAAGTCTATTATTTCTATAATAAAAGTTTATATCCTTGAAGCAATAACCGTAGCGACTCTAACAAGAAGATATCAAAAAATTTGATGCAGAAAGCGGAAATAAAATAAAAAAATTTATTTGGGTCACACTTAAAAGATTTAATAACACTTTTGATACAACACATTAACTTTCTCTACAGGTGACAAATATGCATGCAGTAAAAATCTTTAGTGCGAAAAATAAACATTAAACTTAAAAAAAAAATTCGTATAGAAAGCAGCAGCGGCAATGAGAGGAAACAAGCAATGGGAATAAAAACAGAGAAATCGTAAGTGGAAGAAATGAAAATTCCATTAGCTAAGTCAGGTTTTTTTTTTTGTTTTTTATTTTTTGTTTTTTTACTTTTGGATTTGAGGTAAATCGTCACCCAAGTCGGTAGAGGAACAGTGCGGAAGCGAATAGGAAAATACACAGCTTTTTTAAATTTGTTTTGAAGTGAAGCAAAAGCAAAAGCAAAAGCAAAAGAAAATACAATCAAATGACAGTTGAAGTAAATAAATTTAAGCTGTCACCAAATTGCTGTCAACGATTTAACTTGGGATTGTAGCTAAGCAAAAGCGAGAACATATGTTACATATCGATGGAAAAGTTGTATGCGCTAGTGTTAGTGTTACTGTGTGTGTGTGTGTGTGTGTGTGTGTGGTATTGCATACACCTCTGCCCTTTGCATTTGATTGTCCAAATACCAAGTGTTTTGCAACGTCTGCGCTACCAAAATAAAGTGGCGACCGGAGCAGCAACCAACGACCACCACCTATTAAGTCATTAGCAACTCCTGGAGCCACAGCACACTTGTGAGGGGGGAGTTGGAGTATTTTCGCTGCCATAGTTATGCAAAGAAGAAGCACAACAGCAAATAGTTATAAATTATTCTGAACCGAGGGACAAAGTGGAATATATTTAAAAACTTTGAAAAAAGGCGAGCATATTTTGTGGCGCTGAATTTTCTTCTTTTTTGTTTGTTTTTTTTTTGTGAAGTGTACCCTGTATATTTGTTCAGTTGATTGCAATTTTTTATTATTGAATTTGCTTCTATTATAGTCTTACCGAAAATTTTTTTTTTTACGAAAAAGAAAACTTTGTTAAAGCGCAATAAATTGTATGCATTAATGCCAACAGACTTACTTCCGGTGATGCGCAATGTAACGAAGTGAACAAAAATACATACGGGTGAAAATAGAAGCAAAAATTTTGAAGAAATTAAGTCGATATTCAATTGCCAAATATCTTGTTCCTTTCTGCGTTCTTTTAGATACAGGGTGTGTCTAAAAACGGATGCTTCGAATTTCAAAAGAACACTAGATAGGATAACGAATTGCATGTAAAGCAAAAACACTAACTCTTTTAAAAAGAGAAAAAATTGCGCTATTGTGAATGAGCCCGAAGGAGATACATGGGAAAATTCAATTAAATACCTAATTCAATTTTATTTTCGTAGTATTTTTAAATATTTAACCGGATCAACCAAAAATTTGTCAACAAAACTACCTTCTGTTCTTAAATAGCGAACAGGGTTGCTTTTGCAACTGAAGGAAATTTTATCTGAGTTGAAGCATTGTTTTGCAAGTCTAGACGGGAGCACCAGAGTGTCCAACCCCATGGTTAGACTCACCCTGGGACTCACCGGCCCCCGCAGCGTCAGACTAAACCACGGTCAGACTCCGTGGTCGAAACCCCCATCAGTCGAGTACTCTCGCCACTCTGGACCCTCTTGCACTCTACTTTTTATACCCCAGCTTGTTCAAACTTTTTGGGCGGCAAGCCCGACACAGCCACCAACGATTTTTGTCTCTGGCTGGGCCCGCATCAAGACTAACACCCCACAGTTCGCCATCTTTCGTTATTCATCTATTTTCACGTCTTATCAGACAGACAGCATTCACACCTTTTACCAATTCCTTCTGACACCTCTTGTGTAATCCTTATTCCGGCGATCTCTTTACTCGGGTTTAATCGCCTATGTAAATCGGCCGAAAGCCTCGAAACAGTTCTCAATTAGGGAATTTCATCTCCGACGCGAGCCCACATCAAGGCTACCTTTCTCACTAATATTATCTTTCGATTTCTTCATCCACCGAAATCCGCAGAATCTCAGCAATACAACCTTAATGCTTTAATCACAGGCGTCCCAAGCCAATCCAGCAGCGGGATCTCCATCCAACACCTTTTCGGGACCTCCACCCCGGGGTACTCAGAGTGCCGTATCCGAGCTCCTCACTTCTCGGTGGGTATCAAACCCTTCGATTGAGTCTTGTTAGCGACAACAGGGATTTCCAAGCCCGTTTCGGGCAGTCGCTGAGGTTGTCTTAAGAAGGAGAGATTTTAAATTCACTTCACTCCCTCTTAATCTCCACTGCTAAGGTCCAATCAGTTCGTTGACAGTTTCAGTTCAGTTTCCCAAACTGGATAGAATCTTGTATGAAATGTTTAGAAGACTGATCCCGCGATCGTTAGCACATATTGCAAGATCTCGCTGCTTGTGAATTGGACAAAGCTCAATTTCATTTCAATCTGTGGGCATGCATTTTGCCGACCATATTCTGCAAATGAGCTACCATTCCTCTAGAGCTCAGCTTGTAATCCAACAAGGCCCGCAGCTTTGTTGTTTTTCTCTTCTTTTCTCAACTCCCGTTAGCGCTCCCATACAGCTTGCGTTGCGTCTGTTCGCAGTATAGCTCTGTAGGCAACATCTTTCTCTTTTACGAAAACGTTCCATTTCTCTTCGTACTAGTTGTTCTTTCGATCTCGCTGTAAGCCATGAACCTTCTCAGCGAGAGTATATAGAGAGCGAGCAATGTGCTCCATATATTCTCGTGGATCTCGGTTTGTCGAAAAATGCTCTCGGTGAACAGCTGTCAGAGTCGAGTAGCGAAGTTAGTAATTGCCGGCAATTTTCCTAGTATATTTTCTTTGCTTCACAGAGGCGTATACGCTTCTTGGCTGCGACAAGATAATGACTCGATTTGATGATCGGTCCCCGCCTCGGCTTATTACCTTTTCATACCGAAACGACTGGCTGAATATGAATAACATTTTACAAATTAATAGTAGAATTCATAGCAGATATCTAAAACAATATCAGTGCAGAGGCAATCACTTCATCGCTACGCGGATTGAGACTAGGTGATACGACAGCTATTCACTCGTGCAGCAGGTCTATAGGCAAGAACTGAGAATTGGAACCCAATATTGTTGCATGGATCTATACGGCGGTTGTGAGACCAATCTTTTCCTATGGTACGGTGAGACGCTCTCGCCTAGATAGTAAATATTAAGGCAGCAGAGAGAGAGAGAGAGTTCAGCGGATAACCTCTCTGTTAATAACAAGCAATTTCTGTGCTACTCAAATCCCTCCCTTAAAAAATTGCATGCAACACCGCGTTGAGACATTAGACTAAATTCAATTAGGAAATATACACTCTTTACCTCGGCCATAGCTCCTCGGAGTGTTCACACGTCCAATACACTGAAAGCATGAGTTCCGTCTCTTGCCAAATGATCGATTTATTTTCAAGCTTTCCATTCTGAACACCACCACATATTGTGTTGAATCTTTCTTTGCTGGAACCCGGTGAGACAAACTTCCAAGTTCAATCATTTTTCAGATTAATTTGGAGCAATTTGAGTTAACACCAGATAATTTTTATGGGGACTTGCATCCCGGTGTTAAATTTGACGGAGATCGACCCACTTTTTTTTATTTATTTGCGTCCAAAAATCCACTACCTCGTTACATTGTGCTACGCCAGAGCGTATACGTAACCTTTGTAAATTGAACAGAAATTCACACATACTCGCACAGCACACACACACACCAGTACATTATGGCAAGTGACACAACAGCAATCAAGTAAGTGAAAACATAAAAGGAACTGTGATAAGTAAAGCACACAATGGTGACCGTCAATGGACTCGTCAAGCAACTAGGTGAAAAAGAGCGGCAGCAACTTCGGCATACCCATCCCCATATATGTACATACATATGTACATACACATAGTATACATATATTCTTGACAAAATTTATTCACATACATACATACATACATAAATACATACATAGAAATTCCCACATGCATAAGGGAAACTCATAGTAACTATACCCATGGGAGAATCGGAAGCGTGAATGAAAAGTGCGAAGCAATTAAAAATTTATTTAATGCCATCACAAGCAATTAAGCACTTTCATGCTGTGACAGCTATTGGCATGGCGCTAACGACAATGACGTTGCCCGTCAATGCCAGGCTACAACAAGAAGCTGCACTACAATGGCAACAACAAAAACTTACAGCATGCTGGCAAACATGAGAGGCAAACGGAATGGAGATGGTCGCAATGCAGCAGATTTTGTAATGCTCCAATGTCATAGCACCCCAGCAACCACCAACAATATTTCCACTCAACTTCCGTATGCAAACTTTTACTATAATATAGTCGTCGTATATATCGTGGAGGCCCACATCTACCTATCTACGTTATTTTTAAGACCCAAGCCATTGTCATAAAATCAATGGGTTCGTTTTTGTTTTATTTTTTGTTTTGGTTGACATCAACATGTGGCGTGCTCTTTTCATTAAATTTCGCTGCATTTTTTCTTTTTCGCTGTCGCCGCTATGGCGCCGCTCTAAAGCGGCCATTTTCGCGGACATTAAGTGTGCTTGTTAAAATATTCAAATTGCTGCAACAGCTAGCAGCAACAGCAACAGCAACAGCAGCAGTAGTATTGAATTGGAATTGAAATACAAGCTGAAATAAAATGACAATAGCGCGTTACAACTAAAATCGTTTACTTTTCGTTTTTCGACTTCAAAAGGGTCACCGTTTTATGCGAACATTTACCACATGTGTGCGCCGTTAAACCCTTGTAATCATTACTACTTCCATTAACATCTTTGTTGTTTTGTTTTTGTGTGTTTGTTGCTTTGCCTGCATTGCGAATGTAATAGTTGCCCCAAATTGGCAGGTTGTAAAAGTTGCGCGAATGCGTCGATTAAGTTGTTGTTGAGTTAGATGCCGAATTTCGAGCGTAAAGCTTTAGCGGCCAATGGTGTTTTGTGAAAATTATCGCAGTAATTTATGGTGGATAAGAAATTAGGTGCGTTTGGATTGGGCAAGCAAAAAAAGTGTTGGAGTTTCAATAATTAACAAAATTCATACCTATAGTTTAAGAGACCGATGTCTAAAAAAAAAGCTTGATGACCAAGGAGTACGAGAGCGGACAAAATCGAAGAAATTTTCGCTAGAGAATTTTCCTAATATCGGTTTGAATTTCTTCTAAAATTTATTGAAAGGGAAATCGGCTGGAAAGAAGAAGATAACTTCTTGTTTATTAAATTTTATAGAATTTCTTTTTTTTAATACGCAAAAATCATATGAAGGAATCTAATAAGGAGTTGCTCTCTTTTTTACTAGAAAAACTTTTTATTACCAGATGCCGTAGACGAGAATGTTGCGGGCGCGCGTTTCATTCGGTGGGTCTTGAGCTCAAATCCTGGCCGGTGCAAGTAATATCAAAAATTATAGAAGAGTTTTTTCTAATACCGGTCGCCCCTCGGCAGGCAATGGCAAACGGCCGAGCGTATTTCTGCCATGAAACAACTTCTTGCAAAAATTATTTGCTTTTCAGCGTCAAACTGTAGGTCTCTAAATTTTTGTTACAACAACAAGACGCACACCACAAATTGTAGGAGAAGTTCGGCCAAAATCGCTTAAGCGGTTATAGCGCCAATTAAGTAAGTAAGTGAAACTTTTTATTTTTAAAAGCGTCGATAATCTACTTTATATTGTTTTTAGTTTAATATGGAGATGACCAAGCATAACAGACTGTACCCCATTTGAGTCCCTGGTCACCGGAACATAGAGGGAAACTGCATGGCAGACGAAATTGCAAGACAAGGTACGACCAAGCAGATTCTTCAGGATAAAGAAGGCATTGGTATGCCGTTTGCCACTTGCAATACGACCTGTCGAACCTCAAGGCAGACGTGGCCTAAATGGGATCGGAAACGGTGGCGTAGCGTTCTCTTTCTAAGGAGGGAAACATTTCTAACGTAGTAGGGGCTCTAACATTGCACTGTTTGACGCTGAAAGGTTGGGCGTACCCTTCCGAAGATGCTGCAGGAGCTGTAACAATTATGAAGAGGCATTGTAAGAAGTATCTTGTAGATTTTATTGAGAAGGTTTTCTTCTTAATACTAGAAAAGCTTTCATTTTATTTTTACAGCTTATCTTTTTGATTTTATTGAGAAGACATATCCAGTCGTAATAAGAAGGGCTTCGTATTGGAAAAAAATCCTACGGAAATCCAATAAATTTTGTTTTGATTTATGGGCACTGTGTACCCAAATTTGGTTTAGAGTTTGAGAAAGCTATATAGAGGAAACATCTATTTGCTCTAAAGAGTAAACCACATGTTGAGCTTCTTATGGAACTTGGCAGATGGATGCGTTTAATAATTACCACATCAGTTTATTTTCTTTTCACTCCGAAACGGCGGTTTCGATAAGAAGAAAATTTTACAAATTATTAACAAAATTCATAGAAGGTGGTGAGGCTAGGTGATAACAGGACTCCGTTCATTAGGATCTTCCTCATGGAAAGAGCAACTAAAGTGGAGTTGGGGACTTTTGTGTGGAAAAATTCGTGGTAAGAGGCACAACTCAGAGAGAAGTCTTATCGCCTTTATTGTGGAATCTCACTGTCAATAGTCTACTACAATAAATTCAAATGAAGGGGGGAAAAGTGTCAGCCTACTTCGATGGCATTACCATAACGGCAGTAGCCAAGCATCTAAATACACTGAATGGTCCGATATAAAGGGTTACTTAATAAGTTTATGCGCTGGTACCGCAGTCGAGTCCTGCTGTTAACCCCAACACAACGGAACTGGTTCTATTCACTAGGAAACATCGTTGCCCACAAATGGGAAAGCAACAAGCCAACTATCTGGGCCTGATTCTAGATAGAAAACTAAATTGGGGGCCCAACGTTAACGACAGGATCTGTAAAGATGCGACGGCTGCTAACTCATCTAGCAGAGCTATTAGGATCCAAGGCCGTTGCATGGATCTTTACGGCATTTGTGAGACCTTTTTTTTGTGCCCCTTGCCACCGATCTCTTAACGAAATGGCTGAGACATTCCCAACACACATTTTGACTTTTCTGGGTCACTGCGACATACGGTATAACTGCGAAGCTGATGAGCTTGCTTGTCACGGCTCAACTCTGCCGGTTCGTAATACTAGTGATTCATCTGGCATTCCTCTACATACATGGAACCTATTGAATAACCAAAAATTTGTTACAATCGCAAACGACAGCCTGACCACACTTGTCAAATTGCAAGAGTATTCTGGGAATCGGTGAGTGACCAACGAACGTAATTTCTCCTCAGCTTGGGAAGACAGGATATTAAGATGAGGACTGCAGTCCGAACCGGGCATTGTTTGAAAGGTGCTCATGCAGCAAGACTAAAGAACCTATGGCGGGACTGCTGCAAGAGTTATCGTAACGTGGACGAGAAGGAGAAGGAGGCCATACATCACCTACTCTGCCGCTGTCCGGCACTAGCTAGAAAGAGAGCTGAAGCTGTAAGTAGTTATTTCCTGAATGAACTTGATCTTAGGTCAATCGAAATCAGGGGCTTGGCGAGGTTAAATTAGGAAGTTAAATAGAGAAAAATTAGTGAAATAAATTAGATATTTAAACGAATATATTTTTGCTTTAAAAGGTGAATTCAATTTTGTTGAAAGGGGGATATACCAGAAAAATCAAAACCGGACTTTTTAGGCAATGTTGCCAATTATACTCAGCTGCTCCCATGGATAAGGATCTGCCATAAACTACACCAGGCTCATAACTTCTTTCTTCTCTGGCTAAGAACGAATTACGAAACCATCTTGCCAGATCTTTTCAGAAAGCGGCCCATTTGTGCAGTCCAAATACTGGCAGTGAGGTTTTGGGGCTTATGCCATTTGACAAGAGAGCTTAGCCTAAACTTAAGCTTTTGGGCAATAGTCCAAGAGGTTCAAGCGGCTAATACAGCTCTAGTTGGCAACCGATTTCAGTTCCATTTTCTGCATTGTAGCCATCGTAGAAGAAAGCTTTCACCGAGCCTCCTAAGAGAGTGGATAGAGTGGTAGTTTAAGTTTCTAAGGTTAATTGCAGATATTTCAATTCCTCGGAGAGATTGAAGTTTACCACTTTATGCGCCGGAGTATTGACACTTTCCAATTTTTTAACAGAATTGTCTTGCCGGAATTGAAAAGCTTACTTTAATCTTTGTTACAAGGACTTGCGGAGCTGATTTACAGGATTTTCCGCTATAGTATGACGTTTAAGAAATTGTAATTTCGAAAATATTTCGAAGAGGGTTGCCACCTTTTTGAAAAATTAAATGAAATTAACTCAATAATGGATGTCCAATATGGTAAAATTCCGTTAATATTACTAAGTTAATTTAATTTAATTTTTCAAACAAGTGGCAAGCGTCTTTTAAAAAGGTTTAGTTAGAAAAGTTTTATATGCTAACTGTTTGAAAAACTAAATGGCAAAAAAATATTTAAATTTTTTTCCTTTCTGAAATTTTTTTAAATTAAGATTCACTAGCGCTCATTTTTATTCTAAGTAAAATTCCTTGAATAAAATTTTAGTGAATTTGCGGTAGTAACTAGTTATTAAAATATTGAGTTTTTGTTATTTCGGCAAATTACTGTTACAGGGAACATGTGTCATGTTTATCATACTTATGTAATTTTCGAACCTGAGAATAATAATACAGGCCGTCAAAATTAAGTAAAAATTTTCTAACCAGAAACCATACTATATTTTCTCGAAGGTTTTTGACATGTTAAACCCGAAGCAAAATTTTCGAAGTAACCTAACCTAAAACTGCAAAAAAAACATATTTTTTGCAATGAGTGTAGGGTAATGTTACGTAAAAGGGCACTCAGTAAATTGAACAGACGATTTCTGAGTGATAAATAATTATAATGGAAGCCGATATATATGAAAAAATTATGGGCCACTCTGAATTCAAATACGGTTTCAGCACATCAAAACCCTTCGAGAAAGAATAATGTGATTTTTGGTTAGAAAATCTCGTCAGCCTGTTTTTTTAAATGCAGATGTGCACCAAGTTAATTAGAGTTTAGTAAAGTAAGTAATAAACTATTTCTTTTTTGTCTTTCGATTTTTCGACAGGGTGAAAAATTGGTGTATATCGGTATAAGCGTTGTGCTATCTTCAGTGCCATCTTCAGAACTATTTTCCGTCATGCCTTGTCGAGTTTGGTTTGGAGACAAACCGGTTTCGGCGTTGTGCGCTGTCGGAACAGGCGAGGGTAAAGCGATTACGGAAAATCTTTCCAATATATATCTATCAAATAATAAACATCTTCTGTTTAAAGTTGGCGGTACAACTTCTATTTTCAAATATTTTTAATTTCCCGCACCTTTTCTTATCCAAAGTTTTTCTTTCTTTAAACAGAGCGTTTTGTTCTATAAATGCCTACATATATCTATATCAATGAAAGTGTTTGAAAAGAGAGTGAAAGTGTTTGAAGTTCGTTTACTAAAATTGAAATAATCAAATCTAAATTGTTTGTTCTACAAAAGGTGCAATTTGAAGTGCAATTAGTTGATATGAAATCGGTCTATGTTTACCCATTGCATTCAAACGAAAGTACTTTGTTTCTATTTACTACTTTGAATACAAATTTAAGTGTTTTCAAGCATTTGAATCGATTTATCTTTGACCCACTCATCTCAAATAAATATCATATTTTTCCATGTATGCATGGTTGTGTGTGTGTGTGTGTGTGTGTGTGTGCATATGAAATGCATTTTCAATAAATCTCCGCTGAATGTTTACAAGTACATTAAAAAAAAAACGAAAAACAACCACTTTCTCAAGTTCTGTCGAAGTGCGCACACTTTTCCCTCTCAGCTAAAGTTCTGCACAAGCCAATAAATTTCATTACTCTACTACACATTGATTGCTTGATTGGCTCACTTATTTACACGTTGTCGAATTAAAGCACGCGAAGTGAGTGGTGCGAATGAAGAGCTGGTGAATTAAAATCGAACATACATGGAAAAACACAAATTAAAAAGTGAACCCTGTGGAAAAAGCGTACGAAGAAAAAGAATTAACAACAGAGTTCTACAGAAAATGAATTAACAGCAGTAACATAGCAGCTCTGCAATTTTAACAATATATTACTGCTAATGAAGGACAGTATGAATGTTGCCTTTCGCAGGCTTCTAAAAAAGTGCCAAGGCATTCAATGGGTTAAAATCTCCTTCAAAAATATTGCTATTTGGCGTAGATATGCAATTTCATCGCTTTTTTTTTGTTATTGTAATTTTGACCTGCTTATGGACTCCTTCAACCCCAGAACTTGAGGTAATTGGTGTTGTTTTCATTATTGATATTATTAGCGACAGTTCTATGCAACGTCATAGTTATCGCCTCTAGGGGTATCATTCACGTTGTCATTATTGTTATCGTTATCGACTTCGATAAAGTTATCGACATTAATATTTTCTTCGATATCGGTATAATTTTGATTTATCGCTTGTTTGTTATTTGTTGCTATGTCATCGAATCAGTATCGTATTGATATCGATATCATATATTTATTATACCCGATCGCATAGTGCCTAGGGTATTATAACTGCGTTGACCTAACGGTTGCTTATAACAGCCTTAAGCAACCAAGGTAGAAAGAAATCGATTAAGTACATTCGTACGCCCCTGCATCGGATAACTCGATAACTGAACGAATTCAACGTACACCCATTGTTCTCTATCCAAGGTAGGTTGATATTGAAAATGTACGAAATCAGATAAAAACCACGCCCACATTACGGTGCCTTGTGGAAATGAAAATAATGCAATATTTCAGTAAATATAAAAGAAAATTCGCACAGAGTGGGGTTGCTGAAAGTAATACGTTGTAAACTACCTTAACAAGCTCCACCACATTTGATGCATTTTAACTCAATAGCCACAAAAGCCACGTCCACCTCTCACGTAACGGTAATTGAGAAAAAGAAAATAGTTCGAAATTTTAGTAAATATTGCAGATAACTGTAACTATAAAAGGAAATTTGCCTGGGTTAAAAAATGTATGGTAACCGGTCTTTAAACCTCCGACTTTATAGCAAATAATTAATTATATTTCCGAAATTATTTTATCCAACTCTACCAAATTTGTTACGTACCTATATTACATTTTAACTCAGTTATCACAATTTCGAGAGTTATAGAATACGGACCCAAGAATGATAGAATACAAGATCGCGGTGATTAATCCAAAATTCAGAGAGTGACTGGACTGTGACGTTATACACATGATTGCGAGTTTACATACGAAAACGGTTTTCGTAAACAAAATCTGTTCTGACGTAGAAATTCTGACAAAATTTTGAAGAGAGGCTAAGCGGTACTATAAATATGATTCGGACCAAAAACCAAGTACTACAGATACTTTTATTAAGCCCCGGTCACACAACAACGTAAATTTCCAATTTTCATCCCAATTACTTCGCATAAACCAAACGCGTCCACACTTGTCATTCCGAATTTATCATCAGAACTCTATAGACACAGGGTTGCTTGGTAGTTCTTCGCTCAAAGGAAAAATGTGGGAGATTGTGTACATTGTTACTAAATTTAAATTTTATTAGACACAGGGCTGCTTGGTTCTTTGCTCAAAGGGGAAAAATGTGGGAGATTGTGTACATTTTTACTAAATTTAAATTTTATTGTGATAATATCTTTTTTAAATTTTGCTACTATGAAAGATAGCTTCCAGAGGCAGTAAAAATCAAGAAACAGTTCAGTGAAAATCTAATATTTCAAAATGCCTTGTCTAGTTTGATTTTTGGGTGTACACATTTTTTCGAATATTATCGATGAAATTTAGAGTCGACAATAATTGGTTCGTGATTTATCTAGTTTAATGGTAATTTGCTCATGAATTAAGAATGAGACATAAATTATGATACTGTGTCGGGGCTTTAAGGGTAATTTACAAAATATCAAAATATTCGATTTTTTTTTAATCATGCTTACAAAAAAAAAAATGTTGAAAAAAGTGGGGTATTCATATTTTAACAAAATTTTGATGGCACATTCCTTGGGACCGTGCCACGTGTATGGACATTCTTTGAATCTGTCAACTGGTACTAATTTCCGCCGAACCTAAACTTTTCTTCACTTGTTGGCACTTCATTTGTTTAGGTATCACCGTGAAACTGTACCATGAAGAATTTTGTTGAATATTTTAATTTGATTGCATACAAGCTTTCCACAAAAGCAAAGCTGACGCCAAAGCGACGCTGAAAATTTGCCAACTCTCACGAATGATAGAATACCAAAATACGACAATGCTGTTGTACGCTGCGTCACAGTAATTACAGCCACAAAAAAATTGAGAAGAAAAGGATGGTCATAACTGCACTTGGGTGTTTTATTATCTCAAAACCCGATGAACGGATTTTAACGAATTTCGAGCAGTATATTCCCTTAACGAGTGGTACGTACATAGGGTTTATTTTAATCCGTTAGGTGGCGCATGAGCCGAAATATTCAGAAAATCCGTATTTATGAACCTATATTATTGATATTAGAAAGGTATGACACTGGGGAAATAAAAAAATCTTTTATGAAAAAAAAAACGCTAGCTGTCACTACAGGCGAGGTAAACAGAAAATCTCTCCGACTATGATGATATTGAAAATGTATAGTAGGGGTACGACAAGAAATGCTATTATGAAAAAATAATCCGTTAGATGGCACTACTCTTGCTGGGCCCGAGTATTTTGAGTGAAGGGTATTTTTTTTTACTAAAGATATAAATAATAATACATTTTTGAATTTTGACATTACGCTTTCTTTTGATTTAAAATATAGTAGTATTTATTTACTACTAAACCCCAGATTTAATACATATTTGATTAGTATAGAAAAGCAAGAAATAACGTGAACCTGTTTTGACACTTTAGAAAATATAGTAGATTTTCCTAAAGCGAAAACTTTCCTTCAGGGTGCTTGTGTTTACGTATGAATTGACACCTCCACCTTGGCGGAATAAACCAGACAGTCTAAAAAATTTGCCAATTTAACAAAAATTAGTTGGAAGTCAACTACTTTGAAACAAATGAATGTTAAATTAATTATGTTGATCTAAATAGCAACAATTAGTTATGTATGTATATAGCTAAGTGTATTATTATAATTTTTTGTGGTAAAAAATATTTGCAATACATTATTTGTATAACTTTATAAAAATGTAATTAGCTTTATTGTTTATTATTTTTTTAAAAACTGTTGCTGCTTTTTCCTTATGTGGATTGATATCCTGGCGAATTCATGAAAGAAATCTAAGGTGATGTGGTGTTCTCCGAAAGAACAGCTATAAGCAAAATATGCGTTATTGGACAGGCAGCAATCCCCACGTGCTCTGTGAGTCAACATTGCATCCCGAAAAAATTATGGTTTGGTGCGGTTTATGGGCCGGCGGCGTCATTGGGGCGTACTTCTTCCGTGATGTTCAAGACCGGCTCGTTACTGTGAATGCGAATCGCTGCCGCTCAATGATAACCGAATATATTTGGCCCAAATTGGATGATATGAACCTGGACAATATGTGGTTCCAACAGGACGGCGCCACAAGCCACACAGCGAATGTCACAATCGATTTATTGAAAACCAAGTTTGGTGAACGTGTTATCTCACGAAATGGCCCAGCCAATTGGCCGCCTCGGTCGTGCGATTTGACGCCGTTACACTATTTCCTGTGGGGCTACGTCAAGTCTATGCCAACAAGCCAGCGACGATTGATGAACTTCGTACGAATATCGAACGAGAAATTGCAGCAGTATCGGCCGATTAATGCTTGAAAACCGTCGAAAATTGGGTTCAGCGTCTGGACTTCTGCAAGCGTGCCCGTGGTGCCCATGCAAAAGAAATCGAGTTCCATACATAATGGCATCGAATGTACTTTCCCAGGAATAAAGCATTTAATTCATATCCCAAACCGTTTTTTTTTATTTAAAAAAAAAACTTTTGTAGCGTTCTTATTGCAAGACCCGATACATATATGGTTTAAAACATGTAGAAATAAAACTGTTATTTTGAATTTTTTTATGTTTTTATTTTTTAACATGAAGTTAAGAAATTAAAAAACTGCAAAAATTCTGAAAAAAGATTAAAACTAAAATTTAAGTTTCATTTTGAAAAGCTATAGCTCAGCACATTTTTAACCAATCCCTACAAGTTTTAAGTAATAATGATCGCTACTACCTAACAGGTAAACAATACAAAATTATTAATGAAGTTAAGCCGCAAACAAAAAAAATTGACCGTCATTTAAAAGCTCTACCCATAGAAAAAGTTCAAAAAATCTGTGTTTGAGTTCAGAAGGTATACACTAACCTCCGCTATACCTGAATTTGTTGAAATTTGAACAAAAAATTGACACTCTTCAAGAGTAATAGAAAACAAGATTGCGCCTTCCTCGCTGAGACCAACCGATAGTGACGTAATAATAGCTAGAGAAGGAGAGAGCAAAGAAAAATATTCTAAAAGAAAAAGAGGAAGAAGCGTAAAAGAAGCGGACAAACGGCAGAATGGTTGAGAAGTTTTCTTAGCATTGTTTGTGTAAAATGCTTTTATTTCGTCAGCGAATGGGTTGATGCTGTCTAATCGACAAAGAGAGGACTAGCGGTCCGCGGAATTCGCACTCTTGTATTCTGTCATTCTTGGGCGCTCGCAATACTTTGGCGAATTGATGCGCGAAATAGTGATGTAACGGGTTTTAATTTGTATACTGTATATTGAATAAAATTAATTTTTGTTTCAAATGTTTATAGTTACTAATAAAGTAGAGTCTAGGTATTTTTAAATAATTGAGAACTGACAGGTTTGAAAGTAGTTGGTATTTAGACAAGTTTTAAAGCTGTTTGAAAAAAATTGAATTTCAAATATTCATATATTATATTATTTTTCGGCCTGATTTTTTATTAAACGACAATATTAACTTTTGAGCACAAGTCCAGTGTAAGGAAAAGTATTTATTATTTATTGGAAAAAAGACAACAACAGTCAGGAGCTGGCCTTGAGCTCAAAAATTAATATTGTCGTTTAATAAAATTTTAAATATTTAGTTGGAAATAAAAACAATTTATTGCAGCTGAGAAAACCCTCAATTTTCATATTCTTTTTCTCAAACACCATTTGAACGGAGTTGAAATCAAATGCAGAGTCAAATAACTGACTTGATCCTAGGCCGACGTCATGTTAATAAAATAAAGTTAGTTGCTTACAGGAAAAAAAAAGAATTCCAACCACTTGCAGTTGATAATAATAAATACTTTTTAAATTGCTTTTCAACTAATTCTATTTTTTCCGACAGGGCATTCACATGCTTACAAACACATATACGACTATACATATGTACGTATAAAACTCACCATCTAGTGGAGCTTAACTTTGAAGAGGATTATGCGTGGTGAATGCGATGTGAATTTATTTATTGTATATGTTTTTTGTCTGTATGCGAGCAGTGAGTAAAGCTGCCACATGCATGGGAATTGAGTGCAATTAATAAAAATTAAAGCAGTGAAAAGTTGTACTGATTAATTGCATGAAAATTGTGAAAGGACGTGGTGTTAATTAAGGTACCGTTAAGGTGATTGATTTTCGCGTTTTCTTCTTCAACGCTTGAAGTACATAGATGCGAATAAAAAAATCGCAGACAAAGGAATTCTATATCCCCCCTTGCGTTACTTAAGTTACAAACTGCTTTCACTTACTCAATGCATATGAATAAATATATGTATGAATGTGTGTGTATGGGTGTGTGTGTGTGTGTGTGTGTGTGAGTTAACAAATGTAACTGATGCGTAAATCAGCGTTGACTGAATGGGCACAGAGTTAATAGCATGCATTAAAATAGCAATTAAAACGATAAATCCAAATTGACATGATGTGTTCAACGGCAACATCGACCGTCAAGCGTCAACCGTCAACAGTCAACGTCAGCGCGGCAATGGCTCATTTGTGGTTGTGAATAAAGCTTTATGTACATATGTATGTACATATGTGTATAATAAAACAAATATTTATTTATATAAACGCAAGCAGTTCTCTACAACTTTCAACTTTCAACTTCACTCATTCCATTTCCTTTCTTTCCCAATAAAAATTAAATAAAAATTGCTTGTAATAAATCATGACCAACATAATGGTTAGCAATGTGAAACTTCCTTCATGTACATTTTATGTTTTTTGTTTGTAGGCAAGCATGGACTTTGTTTTGAGCAGACGCTACAAAACTTTTCATATGCAATGCAAACAAAGCGTTCGCTACCACTTTCTTCAATACTTAATTTTTATACCTGAACATTTACTTAAATAAATAATTTATTTTGTAGTATACTCTCTACTTACGCTGTTGCACCGCCAATATACATGCTACCCTCGAATGGGCCAAATTCCTCCTCTGCCAAAAGATCAACCATTTGATAGTCGGTATTTATCATGAAACGTACGTGATACTCATTGTAGTCGATCCAAATCTTATGCCATTCGCCGCCATTCAGTTTGCGATGTGAGTTAATTACCAACTCTCGTGTTGTGCCAGTGCTGAGGGTAAAGTTGAATGTCAATTGATAGTCACCGGTGAGTGCGACCATGAACGATGGATGATTCGGACGTATGGGCGGTTGGAAGAGTAGAATGGCCTTTTCGCCGGTGGTGCGGAAGGAAAAGGCAATATCACCTTTCCGCCAGCCCGGCACTTCGATGTACGATTGCGATGTAGTGAAGGTGACGAC
The DNA here is from genome assembly GCA_951828415.1 of Anomoia purmunda. NCBI lineage: Eukaryota > Metazoa > Arthropoda > Insecta > Diptera > Tephritidae > Anomoia > Anomoia purmunda. The sequence continues at coordinate 16,528,424 of OX639996.1, forward strand.
ATACTTTTGGGTGTCTGTGTGTGTGTGTGTGTGGAAGGGGGGTGGGAGGAAATGAAAAGTAATTCAAAATTATTGTTGGTAAAGTACATGAATAAATGTTAAATTCATAGAAGAGGGAAATGCAAGTAAGTCTATAAATTTCGAGTATCACAAATGTTAAAAAATTATGAGGAACATAATAATAGTACGGAAACTTTCGTTACGTACTTTTGTTACGATTACGCATTTACGGAAAGAGTGTTATATTTCAAAAATTATACACTTGCAGGAAAAGTGCTTTAAGCTATTTAATATACATACGAGGTAAGTCCTGAAAGTTAACGGAAATTATAATGGTTTGAAGTAAATCTTCTTTATCGGCAGTAATTTTTTACATCGCGTAACGCAAGTTGCGTCAGAATCGCGTCACGAAGTGAGAACATGACGCTTGTATGAGAAAAAAAAACAAACATACATACTGAGGTAGCGATATATCAATATGTATGTATGTATACTACTTATTAGTGTTACTTATTACTACTACTCTATTTTTTAATTTTCCTACTATTTTTACTACTTTCTACTACTATTTTTACTAATACTACTACTAATTACTACTATTATTTCTACTAATTTCGACTACTATTTTGACTAAAGGTAGTGTTAATTACTACTAGTTGTACTAACTATTTTGGGTACGCTCTTCTACTATTTTTACGAATTTCTAGTACTGTTTTTGCTTGTGATAGTACTAATTACAACTACTATTTTTACTAATAACTACTACTATTTTTACTAATTTGTACTACTCTTTTTACTTGAGATAGTACTAATTACAACTACTATTTTAACTAATTACTACTACTATTTTTACTAATTTCTACTACTGTTTTTATTTGAGATAGTACTAATTACTACTACTATTTTTACTAATGATACTACTAATTGCTACTACTATTTTTGACTGTAACCACTATTTTTACTAATGATACTACTAATTGCTACTACTATTTTTGACCGTAACTACTATTTTTACTAATGCCAATACTAATTACGGCAACTATTTTTTACTATTTTCTACTACTATTTTATTACTACTATTATTACCAATGTTACTGCTGATTGATTGCACCTACTATTTTTATTGATGCTACTACTAGTTTTACTAATTTCTACTACTATTTTCACTCATGCTAAAACTGAAAAAATAGGAAGGCTGTCTTATAAAACACTCCCCTATATTAATTCTATATCTCTTTGTAGAGTCGGCACAGAAGCTTTACTTCTGACACGAGCCCTTAGATGAACGAGTTGTGTTTTTTTTTGCTTGATGAAGCTCTATGATTTTCGAAAATTAGGGATGTTTTAAGGTAAACTACATGCCAGATAAGAGCTCCGCCAGGTATCGCCTCAAAGAAATAAATTTGGTACAAACATTTTAAAAAACTTCTCGTAAACGTTTCCGTACGATAATTTTTTACCATTCTAAGTGTGGTTTAACCCAAAAAAGCTTGTAACGGCTTCATATGGCTTTTGCAAATGAAGCACCCTCAAAAATTGCTGTTTATCATAGATTTGCAGAAAGTCAATGCCAAGGTTGTGCGAGAAATAATTCAAATGGATCGACATATGGCATAACGGAAGATAGAGGAGTAGTGAAAAAAGTTTGCTGTCGTTGGCTTTCACACAATTTTACCGGAGCTCAAAAAGGCGGTTGTTGCTGCTTTTATTGTAGCAGCTTAACTAAGCTCTGCAAAGATCAGTTAAGCCGCTAAGTATTATCATCGAGCTTCAGAAAACGAGCCATTTCGATGAGGTTTGACGAATAGAAGACAAGTGTTAGATGAGTGGGTTTTTGAAGGCTTGTGAACAGATGGTAAGTATCGTGCGAATACTCTTCACAAATGGATCATACGTCCAGGTCAATTCTGAGTAAGTAGGAACTTAATATGCAACCATATTCCGAACGTATTTGGACCAACAAGCGTTGCTTTGGGTTGAGTAGGCAACTACGCAGTAAATCCCCCTTTCTCGACTAACGAAAATTACACTCTATAAGCCTCTCATCATTATTTGGCGCAGGAGCATGGATGCTGTTAACATCAGATGAGACGGCATTTGGAGTGTTCGTGAACCTTTACGTCTTTGCGACGGCGAATACCACAGACGATGGAACCATGAGCTTTACTGTGACATAGACATCGTCCAGTGAATTCAAATACAGTGGCTATGACATGTCGTGCGAATAGACGAAATGTTCCAGCCCCGAAAGTATTCAACGCGATACCAGGTGATGGTCGTAGAGGGAGAGGACGACCTTCTCTGTATTGGAAGGACCAAGTGTGAAAGAACTTGAAGTCACTTGGCATTTCCTTTTGGCGCCAGTTAGCTGGGAGAAGGACCGACTGGCGGAATTTTTTGAACTCGGTCAAAATCGCTTAGGCAGTTATAGCGCCCATTAAGTAAGTAAGTAATGAAGTTGGGCGAACGCAAGCTCTTCGTCTGCAATAGGCGGCGATTGATCTCTTGGCGGGAGGTTATAAATGTTGTTTAAAACCTCTCTCTATCCCATTGGATCCAGCGATTGTTGTACGTATTGCTAGATATATTGGCTGTCGAAGTGCCGGCTCAGCATTTAGTAGATGCCAGTGACCACTTCGATAAGAACCTAGCCGAAACTGCTTACGAAGTGTGTCATTATGCTCTCTGACGGAAAGTATTTGAGCCTCGCCTTGTAGATACTGAAACGGCGACATACCATGCCGATCCGAAGTGCGTCGGTTTGACAAGTCTGTAGCTTGGATCTTTGCAGATGAGACCGAAACAAAAAACTACAATCCACTAGCTGGATATTTCAAAATGAGCTAAATCCAACAAATTTGGTTCGTTCACGGCGCAGTGGGAAAAAATAATGACTTTCAGCTTCTGTTAAACTCGGCCAGTTGCAATTGCCGCTCTTGAGGTTCGAAGAACAGACAAATTTGAATAGTGTACAACAATTTGCTTGCTATTGATCAGAAAAATATCAGAGAACGTCGCATCAGTCTTCTCGGCGACGCTGCCAGCTCAGCACATTGAGCAGTTGATTGTTTTATGAAGAAACAAGTAAAGAAGTGCTGTCTAGCCGAAGCCTTTATATCTTTTATTGGTTAAAAAAATGCATTGTAAGCTCAAAATCAGTACAACTTTAAAATACGATTTATTTTTCGAGTACAAAATAAAGTAAGGTACAACAGAAAAGTTTAACAATAACTAATCAATTGCAGTTTGTTGTTCGGTAGTAAAGAAATATGCTTGAAATGAATGTAGCCCAATCCAAAACCTATTCTTGATTATTTTCTTAATAAACTTTGTATGATGTGTAAGTAAATAGGTAACATAATTTCACAGTTTTGACTGTCTAAATAAAGAAGATTTAAAGTGAAACCATATATCTGAAAAATCAGTCGTAAAGTCGAGCTATAAGTTCTAATTACCCGATCGCGATAATTTTCAAGAGGCACTGTTTATTCAGATTAAGTGACAGGAGTGCCAAAGGAGTTATACATCTGATCAATCAGCCGATCGAAACTGAATGTATAAGTTACAGTAATCCGGCCTTGGGTTCATGTTCCACTCATAATAGGTGATAGAGTGCCAAATTTCATGTCCTTAGTTGCCTTAGTGTCAGAGTTATAACGCAAAACCTCATATCTGAACAATTGGTGGTATGGCTGCTATATAATTTCCGATCTGACAGGTTCCAACAAATGATTAATACATTATAGAACTACGTTTGCCTAGCAAGTTTGAGTCAGATATCTCAAAAACTGACGGACTACTTTGCTTTCAAACAGACAGACGACAAACAGACAGACGACAAACAGACGGACATGGCTAAATCGAATCAGCTCGTGGTACTGATCATTTTGGTACATTTGGGATTGGTCCTATCTCTTTTTCTTCCCATACTTACATACATCGGATATCATTTCATCTTAATGAAAGGTATAAAAATTCGAAATAATAACTCATTGTCCATATTTGCCTGATTTATCAGCTAATGACCTCGTCTAGTTTCCTTTTCTGAAGAGATCGTTGAGACGTTCAGATACCATGTTTCTGTGTTATGCATTTTAGGGGGAATAAGTAAATGTTTCGAATGCAAAATGTATAAATAGAACTTAAAGGTGAAAATTTTGAAAAACAATTAAAGGTTGTTTTTTTAATAAAATGTGTAATTTTTTTTTTTTATCTTTCCTACCACTTTCTGATTTGCCCTCGTACTATTACTATTACCACTTGTTCTACTTATCTTACTCATAGCGGTTGTGAATATTTTACTCTACATAAAAGCAGATACAACGACAGTCATTTCTACATATTATGAAATTTTCATTTTGAAATCTTTCTTTTATCCTACAAATGCGTGTACATATGTGTACTATATGAATAACAGTGTTTGCACATATACATACATACATAGTAGTGAAGTTTACTTTTCATTGTACTTTTGAATTTACTCACTCGTTTCAACACACTCCAACGGTCCGAGTGTTATGCGGCCTTGTGAATCCTCTTCTAAATCCTTTTGCTGTAGGAAATACATATTTGTAATGCCCAAACTGTTGGGTTCATTGTAGAAGCCTTCATCCGAATACCATTTGTTTTCCTTCACATCACAGTTGCATGATTGATTTGGGTCCACGCATGTTTTGTTGATGGAACAGGGACACGCACCACTGCCATTCGAACAGTCCAATGAAAATGTAAATGTAAATGGACGAAAAGGTGGAGGAAACAAAACAGAACAAAAGAAAATTGTGAGTTTATAAATTGAAACTTAAAATACGATTTATTCATAACTACATAACAATGTGGATGCTAGAGAAAGTACAGTTGCTAGGCCAAATAAAATTAAACCAAGTATAGAGCTGGTAGAAAGCGCAATATGTTGGTTACCGGAACTTCAGATTTACACTCTAAGAAGTAAATGTAAAATCACTATTGAGAAGTGTTTATTTTTCAACCAGAATATATTTAAAATTGGCTTTTAAACGTGAAATCGAACTCTGCGAAATTCCATTCGCAGTATCCGACTCGCTGGAAATGAAAACATTCAAAGTACATACATATATGTTACGTTTAAACGAGGATGGATGCGGATATAGTTTTTCCCTTGCAGACTTCACGGAAATTTGGACTACCATTTGGATTCAGTAATAGCTCTAAATGGTTATTGGTTTTAATACCTAATGTTTAAATTTAACCATTTCAATTACACATTTAAGGTGTAATTTTCTACAACGTATAATGTTGCCCACATCTAGCTAAAAACTGACTATTTCTTTTATGCTGGTATTCCGTAAGCAGTTTCTAGTCACTAATTGATACTTTTCCGTGGTGAGATTGATTTTGTGACTATTCGGTATTCAGTAAGCCGTATTATCAGCTGGTACTGAGGAGGTCACAAAACAAAGAAACTGAGAAAAGTATTGAACAAATCCGGAAATGAAGTAGTACTCGAATTGTCTCTCGGTCGTTCGCTATATTTTGCTTGGATCTGTAAAAAAATAGCACTTAATTTTCAATCTTGTTCTGCCATTTTGATCGAATATCGAATATATATGGATGAGTAGCTGCATTTATCGATTGTTCATAGTTCTAATTTTTACACAAATTTTAAATAATCGACCAACATAAAATGCAGTATTAAGAAGTTTGAACAGTTAATTTCAATGTTAATTTAGCGATAACCATATAGTTTTAATTTTATAAAATCAATATTGCTGTTGACAAAGAATTGAAAAAGTGTATCGTGTGCTATCGATGAACACATTTTCATTGAGGTTGATTTTACATCTCCAGCTGAACATACCATCAGCTGATTGTCTCTACTGCTTTTCGCCACATTATTTGGTCAATTTTTTTTTAAACTCTTGCTTACTGAATACCAAAATCGACTCAAGTCACAAAAAATGTATCTAATTGAAAGTCTCAAATTTAGTGACTTGAGCTTGGGCTGAGGTACAAAATACCGACATTAATATGTGATCCTATTTTTGGTAGAGTATATGATTCTTTTTCGGCTCTTCCCGAGATAGGATCTATTAAAAGATAACGGTGGTATTAGCTTCTATACCGTACCTTAAAGGTGGATTGAGAAACCAGGACTACAAGAGCTGAGAAATATAGATCTAAGTTATTAGGAGGTAGCTAACTCTCTGTAAGAAAGTGAACAAAGTAAGTCATGCAAAGTGGGCTATCAGAGAAGTGGATTGTGAATTATTGGAATATTTAACGGCTCCAAAGAACTGGAAAAAACTACAGTTTTTGATCTATGTGGCCACCAATAAAATTTCAATTAACTTTTATTGAACCAATTAGAATTGGATTGAAAGGGTATAAATGTTCTACATAAGCACAAGTTCTAGTTAGTGACCCGTATAAAAATAATATCTTAAAGTCTATGTGAAGACCTTTAAGCCTCTAGTCTCTTAACATAGATAACTTTTGAGTTGGCATTGGGTTTTAAATTTTAACTATTCTACATACGAATACCTCTACTTTCTTTTGGTATAGGTCGTTGAGGCATTTTTGACAAAAATATTAAAACTTTCATCCACTGTAAAACAGTTGTGACGAAGTGGAACTAAATAGGTTTGAGGCCTGACTATCCGTTAGCAAAAGTAATGTTTTTCGTTGGCTCTAAGTAAAGGTTTATAGAATACTAGGTTACGACAAGCGGTAGCGTCACAGAACCAACTTCGTTATACTCACAGTGGGCGGGGTTTCAAAATATGTAAAATAAATGATAATAAAAATTAATTACGTTACTTTTTTCAGTTCTGCGTTTTCGTTTTGAATAATTCAGTAATAAATAACGACTACCTTGAAAGTGGTACATGTCACCCAAGGCGAAATCGTAGAAGATGGTGTTAGTGTGCTTTCTCCCGTCTGTCGTAGTTCGCACTCGAACAGTTTACGCTCTAACTGAAGCATAATTGCTCATTCACTCTCTCCCTATCATCTCCGAATTATATCGACCGTTCTATATTATTGTATTTAGCTTTCAACACACTTCGAAAATAATTTTTTCACTGCTTTCACGGTTTTTAAAGAAACGGTGGAATGTCAGGATGCCAAAGAATGGAAATACGCTATAAGGACTTGGAAAAGGTAGAGAGAGGTATTATCTATAGAAAGAAAGAGGAGAGAGGTAGAAATACGTAAACACGAAGCCCTCGAGGCCTTATGTGAGAGAAAAGGCACCCACAATCGAATCATCTAAGAATAATACCGACTGTTAAAGAACGTGCTTGATATCGAGAATGCAAATGATGTCCTCGATTCTCATCTCACTGATATCGGAGTAAACATTCCCTTACCCGTTTATGATGAAATTCGGATAGCAAAGGCGAAGATAATGGGCTGCCAGAGTGCTTAGCCAAAAGTTTTCCAACAATTTTTAATTAATTAATCTGAAGTTGTCTATAATTTTGAATAAGGTTTGAAATTATAATTATGTATATATATGTTTTATTTTGAATTATTGATTGAAAGATTGCTTGCTCTAATGGAATCTCGATTTCAGACACGTCTTTGTTTAAACATTTGGACGGCTATTGAAGGAGATGGGTTTCTAAGCCCTTTGTTCTACCGGATTGTTTAATAGGCACTGTTTGCCTAAAACTTTCTGCATAGATCAATGGTTGATCTTTTAGACGACATTATTTTAGACCAAAAGCAACAAATGTGGTTCCAACAAAGCGGTGGTTCGGTCATTTTTCGCTGGTCGCTAGAGGGGATTTACACAAAAGTTTTTTACATAGAAGGGTATGGGATGGCCGACAAGGTCGCCTGGATTAACTATCTAGATTTCTTTTGTTTAAGATGTTTGAACACACTTGTCTATTATAATCCTGTAAATAACCTTGGAGCTAACCAAATAAGTCCGAGTTACTGAGGAGGGTTTCAAAAGGGTTCGAATGTCCTTCAGACAACGTTGTGCGTACTTGGACATGGAAGGGAGACACTTGGGTTTTTTTGGTTTTGTTTTTGCTTCGGTTGTTTGTTTGAGTATAATAACTAAACCGGAAATAAATATTTCGGAAAATAATAACTAGCCATATCTCCAAACTCGTTAGTTTGTTTGTTTTTACTCCAAGAAGAACCATTTATTTTATTTATACATCACCATCTTATATGGAAAATATCAGCACTATTATATCTAATAAATAAATGAAAACTGAATATCTCTTTACTTTTCAAAAGGTAACTTATGCCGCTACAATTTTTGAAAATGATGGAAATCGCCATAGTAGTAAGTCTCAAAAAACGGCAAGTAATCTATGTAAGTTCGTTTGTTCGGCGCTCATAAAACTCAAAAGGTCTCTGCCAATTGACTAAATATGGGTGTCAAATGTGTCGTCTCGGCTAAGAGAAGGTTCCTAGATGAGGGTTGCCACCTGTTTAAGAAGTTAAATTTAATTAAATAATACACAATTTGTGTACATGAACTATTATTATATGAGTGTTCGTTTCATTCAGGAGAAAGTTTATAGCAATATTTTGAAGAGGTTTGCCACCTCTATTGAAAATTCAAATTTAATTAAATTATACCCAAGTTACATGTGAAAGAGTCTAACATGCTTTTCTGGTTACATATGCAATGACATTTAATAAATAAATATAGGCACGAGAACGTCGCTCGGGGGGTTTCTGTAGACGACACTAAACCCCGATGAGATTTCGATCTTTACGTATGACTCTGAAAAGGCGATAGGAACAGGATCTGGCGTCTCCTCGTAGCAACTTTCATTGAGGGAAGCGTGCATACTTTCAGATTACTAAGGCCAAGTTCGAGATCTTTCCAAGTGACATAGCGACGAAATTGGTGGGCATGATGGATGGGTCTTTCAAATCTTACTTTTACTGTAGATAGTCAGGATGCGATCATGGCTCTAAAGTCGACCGCGACTAACTCGATCTGCGTTCGGAACAGTTGACGATCTCTGCTTTATCTTCGAAAACCTATTCTGGCTCTTGAGCCACCGTGGCATCCCTGGAAACGAGGAAGCGGACGAGTGTGTGAGAAGGGTAGTCAAGACAAGATTGGTGGAACACGGCTCGAGCATATATCCCCCGTTAAGATTCCTACTCACGCAAGTCGAGAAAGAGTAGCTAACAACAGTAGGTGCACCAATCTAGACACAAGCAGGATAGCGTGTTCACTTTCGCCATCATGCAATGAGCGAAGAACAAGGAGTCTGCTGACATTTTCCAAACCTAATGTCAAGCTTCTCACCACATGCCGCCCACATTGCCGCCAGGTTTCGAGCTCCTTATAAAGACTTCTGTATGAGCTGCAGGGATGAGGAAGATGTAGAGTCCTTTAAGCACTTCCTATGCAAGTGTCCTACGGACGAAAAATGCGCCTCAGATTTCTGGGGTATAATTTCTGCGGTGACTTGGACGACTTAAGTAGGCACGATCGCGTTGTTGGAATTTGCTAAAAAATCGGGATGTTTTAAGAACGTGTAAGAATCTCTCACTTTCTGTGCATCACAATAGGTCCATGTGACCATTGAGTGATACCTCTAAACCTGAGCTACACATAAGTTACAATTATTTCTGACTCCTGCACAAAATTGTTTGTATGTCTAATTTTCTTTGTTTACCACAAGAATTTAGTAATTTCCTTATACAATTTTACAATGTCTGTTAAGTGAGATGTTGTTATTACCATGTTTTTCTCTCTCTCTCTCTTACTATTCTAGATAGAGTTTATGAGGCAATTGGTTTTTGTTATTACTGGTATCACAACTCTTGTCATTATGCAATATTAGCTGTATGTTTACTTGCAATGCTGTGTGATGGTGAGTCAGTTCACAAATCATCTGTAGTTGGCAATATTGCTGACAGAAATTACTCGCTCGTCTTCAACCACTGTGCTCTCTCTGCGTGTTGACCAAGGCAAGTAAGTAAATAATATCTACATGGATGCCAAATTGTTGGCACTACTTGTGGCATTCTATTGGTGAGAGTTTACTTATTTCTTATAAACATAACTATTTACATACAATGATATAATATCGGGTCTTGCAATAGGAACGCAACAAAAGTTTTTTTAAATAAAACAAAAACGGGTTGGGATATGAATTAAATTTTTCAAGCATAAATCGGTCGATATTGCTGCAATTTCTCGTTCGATATTCATACGAAGTTCATCAATCGTCGCTGGCTTGTTGGCATAGAGCATAGACTTGACGTAGCCCCACAGCAAATAGTCTAACGGCGTCAAATCGCACGACCGAGGCGGCCAATAGACTGGGCCATTTCGTGAGATAACACGTTCATTAAACTTGGTTTTCAATAAATCGATTGTGACATTCGCTGTGTGGCTTGTGGCGTCGTCCTGTTGGAACCACATATTGTCCAAGTCCATATCATCCAATTCGGTTATCATTGAACGGTAGCGATTCCCATTCACAGTAATGAGCCGGTCTTGAACATCACGGAAGAAGTACGGCCCAATGACGCCGCCGGCCCATAAACCGCACCAAACCGTAATTTTTTCGGGATGCAATGTTGACTCACAGAGTACGTGTGGATTGCTGCCTGTCCAATAACGCATATTTTGCTTATTGACGAAGCCATTCAGCCAGAAATGATGACGACCATAAATTGGACGTAGCGCTCTTAAAGTTGAGGCCAATGCATTGGCTCCAAATTTCGGTAGTAAATTTTAATAATTTCGACTCGTTGTTGGATCGTATATCTTTCTATGATGAAATGGCAAACCTTACTGAAGAGAAACGTCAAAAGAGCGGGGAAAAATATGGCGTCGTTTGTTGTCACTATCGGTCTACTTTTGTAGCGTCCCTATTGCAACACCCTTTACATATATGCACGTACTATATTTGTATGTATGTATGTTTATCTACACACTCTGTTCGAAAATACAATGAGCTACTGAATGCATTGCGAATATCGCATTGTGATGCAATGCGGATGGCGAGGAGTACATAGAATACGCACATAAAATTTAAGTCAAATTGTCGTTCAGTGCCTTGCAATTTGCTTTCCGGGCATTTCAACTAGAGTGACAAGACGTAAATTGGAGTGCAGTCAGTTTATATTAATAATCAAGTGTTTTGAGCTTAAGGTCGTTCTGTTATTTGTATCTGGATGTGTGGCTGTTCGGCTGTTTGGCTGTCTTGCCAGCTTGACTAGATTTGTTTGTTTTCCAACGAATGTCAAGTCAACATTACGTATAAATTACGATTTATGTTGGATTTGAAATGTTGTGGCAGCAAAGTTTAACAATGTCAATACTGTTGGGCCCGCTCGCTCGTAGTACATTGAAATATGGAGTAAACTAGTGGGCATTTGTTTTCAGACATGTGATAGTTTAAGCCATTAGTTGAGAGGCTTAGGCCGCCAATGCAATGCAAATGTTGGTGAATTTTAATGCCGTTTAGACACAAAAGTTAATCAGTGCAAAATGTGGAAATAAGGAAAATTATAGGTTAATATTAAAGTCACATTTCAATAGCTTATTTTGAGATTTGTTAAATGGAAAGAAATAGAATGTAATTCAGGATCTATTTTACAGGCATACTTATAGGAGACGGATTCTATATTTTTTTTAATGAACACTGAATGAGGCCAGAATGTAAAATCGGCACTTTTTCTATAAACCATAAAAATTCCAGATAAATCAAAGAAACCCTATTAATTCAGAATAAATTCAAAGCTTGAAAATTACCAAGGACTTTTTCATATTTTTTTGCGATATATTTTCCAGAATTTTTTTTACATTTTCAGCAAAAATATATAAAGTTTTTGCTGGCGATATATGATCCACCATGCGAAAAAAACGGACGATATTTAATTCGCAGACTTTTAGAACCACCTCACACCACAGAGTTTTATTCAGCCAACTAATTAGTCGGATTATGAGCAATCTTAGTGGTCGATCAAAAAGTTTCAATTTGGCGTTCTGTGACCAATAATTAATTGGAGGAGTCTAATTTTGAAAAATTTAGTCAGTGGAAAAATCTATTTTAAAACTAATTGAATAAACAAGACTTCTCGCTAGGACTTCATTCTAAAACTCAGATGTAGTTCTAACGGGTTTTCTTATTGAAATAATCGCACTGATTTAATCGGAATAAAGCGAATTGATATTATTTTGAATTCGAAATTGTATTTCATGTCAAAATACGCTCGGAGGTTTGCCTTCGCCTGCCGAGGGGCGATCGCTGTAAGGAAAAACTTTTCTATAATGTTTTGATATTACATGCCCCGGCCAGAAATTGAACCAAGAGGTCACCGTAAAGAGCGCGCACACGCTACACATGATGTTAGAATGACATGCTTCTTATTCCCCTTATCCAGGGAAAGGCTTAGTTTCCAAGCCGCTTTTTAAGTGGTCGGAAGTTACGAGTTTTCGAGCCGCTGTTTGTTGGAGGGGTACGCTTGACCTCTGCACATGACTGCTTTTGCTTTGCGGCGTCCGAGGTTCCGATTGAATTTCTGGCGTAGGGTGGAAAGGTCGAGTCGGGACGCCTACACCCTCAGGACGACGGGATCAAACTTTAAAGCCGCTGACTGTTATCGAAGTAACCTTTTCTTTTGTCATTTGTCATTTGTGCTATGCGTTTGGCGGAAAGAAGTGGTCGAAATGTTAGAGGTTCCGATCCATTTCCAGGTGTAGGTTGGAAAAGTCGTGTCGCCACTCCTACTCCCTGTGAGCGAGGAGGTTGCGATTCCAATTTTCCAAGTTAATCCCTTCTATCTATCTAATATGCGATGTTTTAAAGTGGTCAATTAAAAGGGTCTTGAATCTAGTAAAACTATAGCAATTTTTTATCAAAGACGGAAGTTCATTTAAACATTTTAACCCCTTGTAAAATATACTCTTTTTGTAAACTTCAGTTCAAACGATTATTTTCTCTTAATATGCATACAAATACCTAAGTATTTGATGATTTTTACTTCCTCTATTTTTTCGTCTTTAATTTTTAGATCATAATAACCGTACCAACATAACAGAGTTGTGTGAAAATCAAATGAATGCGGTATTTCAGTTGCTAAAAATTGGCATAAAGGTTAGAATTGAAAAACGGAATACGCGGGATTTTGGCGTGGCACAACCCAATTCAGAGTATAGTCTGTATAGAAAATAGTCGTGACGCCGGCTACTTTAGAGCAAACACCACACTTTACCATTTCACAAAAACCGACGCAACTTTCAAGTGAAGGTATATGCTATGCTCTCGTGTGTGGAGTTTAACTTAAAGAGGAAATATCTCAACGAGCGTAGAGCTTGAGAGCATAGAAAGACTGAAATTTCTAGCAACATGGAATGAATGAACTCCGGGCTATAAAGACGTCGAAGAAACAAGTGAGTTGATAGACTAGCTAGAGACACGGCGTGAAAAACACCCATAGAACCCAGTCCCTTACAGGTCGGTGGCAGGTCTCTCCAAAAGTATATCCAAAATAAAGCTTTTATCAAACTCTTTCGTTTGAGACCCATATTTCAAAATTTGATTTAAATTTGTTTTTTAAGATAGTAGCAAGCCACTTAAAAATTATTTTTGAAATTACGCATTCTTAAAATTAGTAGCTTAGAACATATGTACATAGTAGTATGTATATTGTAAACTGAAACTTTTTTTAAATTAACTTAATTTGCATTTAAACAGGTGGCGACCTTCTAAAAAAAGTATTTCGAAAATGAAGCTTTATTGAGCCTCACACATAATATTAGTTTGTTTCGATTTAGATTATTATAATTTTGATAAATTTTTTAAACAGGTGGCAACCCTCTTCAAATTTATTTTTGAAGTTAATATAGCTATAGCAATTTTAAGTTTTCTTAAAAGTTTCGGTTTGGCACTTAGATTGTTAAATCATATTTATTTTTTTCGGTTAACTTAATTTGCATTTAAACATGTGGCAACTTGCTTTCAAAATGTTTGGGAAATGAAGCTTTATTAAGCCTCTTATATTTGACGCCCATGTTGTAGTATATTACTTCATTGTTTTAATTGAATATAGTATGTATTTTAAAGAGGTGGCAACTCCCTTTAAAAAATCGATTTTTTGGTAACCTATACTACAGACTATATACATATGTATGTATGTACGAAATCTTATCCAGATCTATTTAGTCTTTATGTTATTTAACATATTTATTTAATGGACTGTAACTTTTTTAACAGGCGGCAACTCTCCATATAATACAGCCTATATTATAGCGTAGTGGGTAGGCTATTTATGTGCAGTTGCGGCGTTGTGCCACCTTCTGTGGCATTTTTCGAAAACGGTTTGTCTTCAAAACAAATATGACAAGGTATGACAGAAACTCGTTCCAATATACATCCATCTAGTGCTTTAAAGCGATTGCCAGCCAAATATTCAAACTTTTACACTAATCATATTTTTTGCCTAAAACAATTTCCTCGCCCACTTACCGTTTTGCGTGGCCCAGAAAATCGACAGTTAAATTTTTCTCCGACGATGTGAACCATGTGGCCGAGTGTAGCTCTAACGGTGCCTTGTAGCAGTCGTATTTGATATATTGCGTACAATACAAAGAATGTGAGATCAATTCCTGCAACATATCCGGCGAGAATTCTCGATAACGTATATTGAAACTGAAATCATTGTCACTTGCCGAACGCACATCCACCTGACTTGGCAAATTATGTTCGACTATAGTTTTCGTAGCATTCTCCAAACTCTGGAAGTCACACTTGACATGCGCTGGCGGGAAGACACCATTACCATCTATATCAATTAGATACACATCAGATTTGGTATAGCCGAGTAGCGCCAACTCCTCGCAGGTCTTGCGATATTTGGTGAAATGGCAATTTTTCCCAATGTACCCAGTATGTTTGCAATCGCATGTGACACGATCGTCTTTAACGAAACACTTACCGCCATGTTCGCAAGTGTTCGGCCGTTTGCAGGGATCAATATAATTGCAATTATCCAATGCAACCTCACCCACAACACGCTCTGTTTTCACAACATGCCGCGGCTCAATCAGATGCCCATTGATTTCGATGTCACGTATGCAGCCGACCAGACCAGAAGCGGCAGATTTGAGACTACTGCCGATAATTAATTTATCACCAATATTAAAAGTCAAACCAAACATTTGATTTTGTGTCAAATGATAGTCAACGGTAAAAATAATTTCGCCCGCCTTATAATCCAACTCAACGGAATGCCATGAGGTGGCTCTATTAATTTTGATAACTGTCGAATGTGTGAGATTGCTACCCAAATCGGGCACTAGATCAAAACTTAGCTTGTCCGAGGAGAGGCGTATCTATGGGAAAGCATAAATTGAAAAAGTACACAGTTGGTGGTTGCGCGGTTGTTCGGGCGAGGGTGGCGGCAGTGGCGATGGTTTGTGGTATTGTGTTTTCCAATTTTGTGTATTTCAATTTCCGCAGCAGTGGTTGAGGGCGTGACGGAACGTTGGGTTGGCGGATATTTAGTTTGCCGTTTCCGTTGCCATTATCATCGTTTTGGTAGCATTTCCGCGTGAACGGATGTTGAATTTTTAGTTGTAGTTGTGTGTGTGTTTGGTTTGTTGGTGTGTTGGCGTGTTGGTGTTGGTGTAGGTGTTGAGTTTTCAACAGCAGGGCAACATGAAAGGAAAGATAAAAATTATATTAGTTTTTCGCTAATAAGTAATGGTGTTTGGTTAGTTTGTGTAGCGTTTAATTTAGATATTGAAACTATGTAAAGTAAATATTTGCCAAACATTTTTGAAAAAGGTAATTTTAGTTTGCGCGTAACTTTTGATTAAAAAAGTACACTTTTGATTAATTTTTAGTGAAGAAATATAAATAGAAAATTGTAAATGTTTTTTTTTTCTGAGCTTAGCACGGTATGGAGTGGTGCTTTTATTATCCATACAGCCTTGGTTAAAAATATAGGACAAGTGAAATCAAATAGTGGCCGTAAGTTGACAAATTTCCGAAATTTCAGCAGCAGAACGGCAAAAAACTGAAACTTCGATAATTCGTCTGCTGGTTCGATACTTCATTTTTTTCCAAATTAACGCTGGTATGGACGAAATCTATATATATATAAATATTTGTGGTGTGTAGAACGGCGATCTGGTGACTGATGTCCAAAGCGCACTTAGATTGTGGAGGGAACACTTCTCCACTCTGCTAAATGGTGACAGCGAAAGCGTCGCCGGAGAAGATGAAGATCCCGAACCCCAAATCGCTGATGACGGCATTAACATCCCGTCACCCGACCTCGATGAAGTTCGAATAGCAATTATGCGGCTACGGAACAGCAAAGCCGCTGGAGCTGATGGGTTACCAGCTGAGCTATTCAAGCATGGTGGCGAGGAGCTGGTAAGGTGCATGCACCAGCTTATTTGCAGAATATGGTCGGACGAATGCATGCCCGCCGATTGGAATTTAAGTGTACTCTGCCCAATCCACAAGAAGGGTGATCCTGCAATATGCGCCAACTACCGCGGGATCAGCCTTCTTAACATTTCGTATAAGGTTCTATCGAGTGTATTGTGTGAAAGACTAAAGCCAACCGTCAACGAACTGATTGGACCTTATCAGTGTGGCTTTAGACCTGGTAAATCTACCATCGACCAGATATTCACGATACGCCAAATATTGGAAAAGACCCGTGAGAAGAGGATCGACACACACCATCTATTTGTCGACTTTAAATCAGCTTTCGACAGCACGAGAAGAAGTTGCCTATATGCCGCGATGTCTGACTTTGGTATCCCTGCAAAACTAATACGGCTATGTAAAATGACACTGAGCAACACCACCAGCTCAGTCAGAGTTGGGAAGGACCTCTCCGAGCCGTTTGATACCAAACGAGGTTTCAGACAGGGTGACTCCCTATCGTGTGACTTCTTTAACATTATGCTAGAAAAGATAATTCGAGCTGCAGAATTAAACCGGTCAGGTACCATCTTTTATAAGAGTGTGCAACTGCTGGCGTATGCCGATGACATCGATATCATTGGCCTCAACAACCGCGCCGTTAGTTCTGCCTTTTCAAAGCTGGACAAGGAAGCGAAGCGAATGGGTCTGGAGGTGAGCGAGGACAAAACGAAGTACCTCCTGTCATCAAATAAACAGTCAGCGCATTCGCGCCTTGGCTCCCGCATCACTGTTGACAGTTACAATTTTGACAAAGTAGAGGACTTTGTTTATCTTGGAACCAGCATCAACACCAACAATAATGTCAGCCTTGAAATCCAACGAAGAATCTCTCTTGCCAACAAGTGCTACTTTGGGCTGAGTAGGCAAATGAACAGTAAAGCCCTCTCTCGACGAACGAAAACCACGCTCTATAAGTCCCTCATCATGCCCGTGCTAATGTATGGCGCAGAAGCATGGACCCTATCAACATCGGATGAGATGGCGCTTGGAGTGTTCGAGAGAAAGATTCTCCGAAAGATTTTTGGTCCTTTACGTCTTTGCGATGGCGAATACCGCAGACGATGGAACGATGAGTTGTATGAGCTGTACCGCGACATAGACATAGTTCAGCGAATTAAGATTCAGCGGCTACGCTGGCTAGGTCATGTGGTACGTATGGAAGAAAATGCTCCAGCCCTGAAAGTATTCGACGCGGTACCCGCTGGTGGTAGCAGAGGAAGAGGAAGGCCTCCTCTACGTTGGAAAGACCAGGTGGAGAAGGACTTGACTACACTTGGGATATCTAACTGGCGCCAGGCAGCAAAGCAGAGGAGCGGCTGGCGTGCAATATTGAAATCGGCCAAAATCGCCTAGGCGGTTATAGCGCCAATTAAGAAGAAGAAGTGTAGAAAACACCTACAAATCATATATCCATCAAAACATTTTGACCCAGAATGTATATGAATTTTAAACGCTATTTTGAAAATACTTTAACTGTATGTAATATTTCTTCACAAACTGAAGGTTGGATAAAGTTCATTTTTCCGTATTCTGTACTAATATTTTTCAAAATTATTTCGGTTTTTCATATCGGTATATAAAACAATAATTTTATGACCTCAATGCTAGCTTTTAATAAGAAGAATTATAGAAAAAACAGCAATGGTAGAAGTTATAGCTAATTCGGAGATCACCACATCTCCTCATAAGACTTCTTGCAAAATAAGAAGAAGAAAAAGCAATAACAGCATACACAGCTTACTTGACTCATTTCGTTTAATAGATATATGTAAAATTATAAAATAATAGTTGTATTAATGCTACTACTAATTTAAATTTTTACTAATTTTTACTACTATTTTTTCTAATTTCTTCCACCGTTTTTACTCATTTCAAGCACTATTTTCACTTATTTTTACCACTAATTTTACTAATGCTACTACTTATTTCTACCACTAATTTTACTAATGGTACTACTAATTTCTACCACTATTTTTACTAATTTTTACCACTATTTTTACTATTTTTCCACTATTTTACTCGTTTCTACCACTATTTTTCCTAATGGTACTACTAATTTCTACCACTATTTTCACTTATTTCTACCACTATTTTTTCTAATTCTACCACTAATTTTATTAACGCTACTACTAATTTCTACCACTAATTTTACTAATTGTGTTAATAATTTCTACCACTATTTTTATTCATTTCTACCAGTAGTTTATTAATGCTACTACTAATTTCTGCCACTATATTTACTAATTTTTACCACAATTTTGACCAATTTCTTCCGCTGCTTTAACTAATTTCTGCCACTATTTTTACTAATTTATGCCACTATTTTTACT
Source organism: Anomoia purmunda (assembly GCA_951828415.1). NCBI lineage: Eukaryota > Metazoa > Arthropoda > Insecta > Diptera > Tephritidae > Anomoia > Anomoia purmunda. Next base: position 16,547,175 of record OX639996.1, read on the forward strand.
AATACTACTATTAACTTCTACCGCTATTTTTACTAATTTTTGCCACTATATTTACTAATTTCTACCACTGTTTTACTCGTTTTCACCACTATTTTTCTAATGGTACTCATAATTTCTACCACTATTTTTGCTCGTTTCTACCACTATTTTTACTAATGGTACTACTCATTTCTACCACTTATTTTACTAATTTTTACCACTATCTTTACTAATTTCTACCACTATTTTTTTAATGGTACTACTCTTTTGAAAACTAATTGGTACTCAAATTGCATTGCTACGCTTCAATAATAAAATGAAAATAATTTGAAATGTCGATATTTCCACTGCCTACTATCCAATTGCTGAAAGTTGATATCCATGATCCGAACATAGCTACAAATAATTATTTATATCCCTCCCTTGCCCCCTAGGGATTTACTATACCCTGGAGAGGTTGAGGATACATCTTTCTCCTGATGACGAAATGCGCTTATATTCGAAGTAGAAGTTAGAGCTTTTATTGATTTTACAATTTTCATAAATTTTTCCGCCTACGTGAATTGCATTTACTCCTTTTCATCGAGTATTTTTCAACAAAATTTGGTAAGTTATTTGTGCCCTTCATTTTAGATAAGCATTAGTTATGCCTTCGGGTTGAATGTACGGAATAAAATTATTATTTTTTTGTTTGTTTTTGGAATATGGTATTTTGAATAAATGTCTTAAAATTCTCTGTTTAATAAATTTCACCAAACCCGATGGCAATAATTAATGTATAAGATCTAGAATAACGAATATTATAAAAGAATTCCTCTTCATACATAGAGGGCCAATGATGCAGTTCAGTTCACTTTACTTAACTCAAATTTGCGTCATAAGCTTAGAAAATGTTGCTAGCTTACATAATATAATAACATAGAATAAATATTAATATTTTCCAGATTTACCCAGCAGCGTCAGCTTACGGCTTTAGTGATAGAAATATTTCTTGCCTAAACTTCCTGGTGAATAAACAAGTTTGATTTTGAAGTTCATAATTTGTTAAATAATTTTATTATATTCGAAATTGCAAAATATTTGCTTTTAAATAGATAGTATAATAAGAATATATCTTAACACTAATATATAAAAAATTAATTAACTGTCGTTTTGAATTAAATTAAAATTTCAACACTCTTCGTGCTTCCTTCTCCCAGTTACTCTCTCCATTTTTTACCACATTGTCATTGAGCTTTTGACGCTTAGCACATGCATCTGCTTCAACTTCTCTTTCCTGCTTCGCTGCTACCTTGCTCCTTGCATCCTCAAGAATTTCCATTTGCTTTATTTTCATGCTATTCTTTCTCTGTCTATGTTCTGAGAGTAATTTTGCATTGATGTGCAGCTTCCCTTTGATAAGTCCCGAACGGTTACCATAACGTGCGCTACGGCTCTGCAACTCGCAACGGTACAAGAACAACATATAGCACAAGGTTGGCGAATGTTTAATTTGGTAATTTGCCTGATTTTTGGCGGATGGTGTTTGAACTTTCGACATTTTTCTAAAATTTTTGGTATATTGAATTTTTCTGTGTGCACAGCAATTGCGCTTTGACGAGAATGATCATAATTTATTTAAATGCTTAGCTTTTATAGCGGGAAAGTCGCCTTGATGACGCAGGTACTTCAGGTAGAAAAACAGCCTGCAGTAATTTTCTTTTTTAGGCAACCCTTTTCTACGTATATATATTGTAAATATATACGTACTCGACCGTCAGATATTTGAGGACAACTCCCATATACGAGTATGTAGAGATGTGTGCGACACTTCTCGTTTCCACGGTTTTTAATTTTAATTTTTTCAGGTCATACGCGGAAGGCGAATTGCAGAGATCTTGAAACAACGCAATTTTGGAAACACGCCTCATCGTTAAATAAAAAACGCTCCTTTTTGAGTTTTAGTTCAGAAACTTGCAATTCATATTCGGAATTTCCATTTCAAATTCAGAATTTTCACTTCAAATTCAGAAAATTCCAATTAAAATTCAAAATTTCGATTTCAAATTCAGAAAAATGCATTTCTAATTCCGAATTTACAATTTAAGTTCAGAAAATTTCAAAATTAAACACGTCGTTCTGAAAACTGTTCGTACCGTTTTTTTTTTGTCGAAATATCAAAACTGAATGCAACAACTTCGGAAACAATAAGTTATGGAAATATTAAATATTTCCCATTATAACGAATATTCAAAGTATTTGCGATGCTTTTGCTATAATGGATTTGTTGTTAGGTTTTTTTGTAGATTTGACTAAACTTCTGTTTCCGACTGATTCAGTTTGATATCAATATTGCATCCCTTTTACTTATTTGAAGTAAACTGTACAACATTTGGCTCTTTGTCCTGGATTTGGTGGAATATTAAACGTGGAATTATACCCGAACATGCCAGATCAAGTCAGAGAAAGAACTATATACCTTTTTTACTTTTTTACTTATTATTTCTGCCGCACAAAATGGAGATATTATTTTTATGTCTTAATTTGTTCTTCAAATTACTATACATTCTCCCGATTGAGTGAGGGTTTCTTAAAAATGAATAAAAGCCTATATAAAATGAAATCTGTTTTCTCCAAAAGTAGCAAATATTTATTTAGCTCCAATTTACACCAAAAACTCGATATCGGAGAGTATAGTATTCCGTGGTTAATAATAATGATAATATTAATTTGAAGCCGGTATTCGCCGGATAACTCGAGTAACTACTGAGATATCTAAACTCTACAGATCGTATTTCGACTCAGAATGTTAGTAAAATTTCGAAAATTAAAGAAATCAGACAAAAACTACACCGGAAACTCTCTAACAACGGTCATAAATAAAATTTATCCATATGATCTACAATTGCGACATCGATTTCTGCTTCTGTTTATCTTAAAAACTAGTCAGATTTTGTTCCTTTTTCTGTTCTTTGCGACACCACCGCACCTTAATCAGATATGCCAAGAATTCTTCTGGCGATAAAATAAAAATTGCGCTATCGCTCATCCTCATTTCACAATAAATAAAAAAGATGAATTTATAAAATAAATTTAATGTTTTATTTTCTAAATTACTAAAATATGAACTTGTCTAAAATATACAATGATAAACTAAACTAACAATAGACAGAAGCCATGTAAAAAGGCAATTACTCGAACTTTTAAAATTCGAAATTTTAAAGAAACTTATTGATGAACATCTTGCAAATCTAAACCTCGTGCCTTCCATTCCCGGCCACTTCTTAGTAAAATTTTTGCCGCTTAGCACAAGGTTTATTGTCTTGCTTCCCGGTCTGCTGCTGTTTCACTAAGTTCCTCTTTCGTTCCGCTATATATTCCCTTTTCTCTGCGTTGCTTAGATTTTTAAATGTCTCCATTCTTAAAATTTTCGTTTTCAAATGGTTGCTGAATAGTTGCTGTCGATTGAGGGTGGCCAAATCCACAAAACTATTTTGATGAGAAATGTTTTTTTTCGCCTGTGAGATGAGTGTATCGGTGACAAAAAGTTTTGATTTGAGGAGACGCAAACAGCGTTTGAAAAGTATTTGACGATTCCTGAGTTCGATACGATGCACGAACAACATGTAGCTCAATGTTGGTCGTTGAGTTAACTCGAACTCTTCCCGGATGTTAGCTGACAATGATCGATTTTCAGACATACTAGTAGTCTTTTTGAATTCTTGGTCTGTTAAAATTTTGGTCTATTCAACTGTTGCGTTTAGCGACGACTGATGTCCTTTCGCTAACTTCCTTTAGCTTTTATAGCGATGGTTTGAAATTCGCAGGTACACGCCCATCGTCTTTAAACTTGCGGTTTAAATAGAAGCCTAGGTAAGTTACCAACTAATCACTTAACACACTCATTACCTTTGTTATAAAAAACAAAGGATTGCGCTGTACGAGTGTGGGAAATCCTTAACCCTGCACATATTCAATTCCAGGTAGTCGTATGCCTTGAAATTTTATGTGCTTTCATTATGGTAATTATTGTTGGTTTATTTTTGAGTTTCGTTTCCGTTATTTTTCCATTTTGATTTTTAATTTGAAGGTTAAAATAAAGATCATAATAAAATCGTTAATTTAAATTAACACATAGGAATAAACTAACGTTTGTTCTACACTATGAAAAATATGTGTACATATCAAGCCACGTGCCACTTGCGGGTTAAATACAAAGACTAAAAAGGATTTGTTATCAAGGCAATAATGGACGTACAGTAAAATTAGATTAACCGATATTAAAATAATAATAATTGTTACATCAGATAGCTTGATGTTTGTGAAACGACACAGGTCGATCTCTTTCATTTATTTCGTAACAGAGTGGACTGGTCTTGGCAAGGGAATGTTAATTAACATTTTCTGGCAATGTTAAAATGCTACCAAATGTTAAAATCCATGTTAGAAAAGCGTAAAAATACACAAATTCAATGTTGTTGTTGAATTAAATGAATTTAAAAAAGTATAGATTTTATTGAAATTATATTTTTTTATATACATATATGTATGTGAAATATAATATGAAAAAATTTAATGTAATGGATCTTTTTATTAAAATTTATTTCATTAATTTGTTTTTCTAGTAAGTGATGAAGTTCGCTGTGCTTCGGCATCGGTTTCCGAACGTAACTGTATTACGCGAATTCCAAGCAGGGAGGGGTGGAAACTCGAGTTTCATACTCCACCTGAGAGCATTGCCATCTATACAGATGGCTCGAAACTCGTCTCACGAAACCCTCTCCTGGAAATTTTCTTTAGCTTACCTGATCACGGCAGCGCATTCCAGGCTGAGGTCTCTGCTATCAGTTGGTAGAGAAGCTTGGAACCGGAATTCTAGGAAGAGACATCTTCATTTTATAACCATAGCCAGGCTGAAATCAAAGCTCTAAGTTCTTTCACGTTTAACTCAAACATCGCGCTAGACTGCCGCCTAACTCTACAGGAGATGGCCAAGCAAAACAGACTGTACCTCATTTGGGTCAGTCTTTCCCATATGGGAATCAAATTTAAATTATATCTTAGAATCGGAAGTAAGAAACTCGTGTCGCCAAAGTCTTCTATTTAAATGTCAAAACAAGGAGTTTCTTTTGCTATTCACTCTTCAAAGCTAGACACCATATTACAAGACTTATCGGATTGAGAATGAAGTGCCATAAAAAACGGAAACGGGCAGACCAATCTTGTTTGGGCGGGCTCTTTGGGCTCATACCGGTATTGAAGGAAACGAAATTGCGGACAAACGAGTAACTCTTTATAGGCCCAGAGCCACTCAGCGGTATAGGAAAGGGGGCTATTGTCCACTTTGGGCAAAAAAGAAGAGGAAGCCCGAAGGGTACTATACTGGGGAAATCGACCAGGTCTACAGCGCTCCAAAGCGCTTTTATAGGATCCTACAAACTAAAATGCTTTAGAGATTACATCAGCTTATCAAAGAGTAAAATAAGAATTACTTTGGGAATTTTTGACAAGACCCTGCACGCCAAAATATTACCAGATTAAACTGGGAATTTGCTCGGGTAAATGCTGTAGATTCGGCAGAATAGAAAAGGAAGTTCGAGCAGTGCTCCGCATAAACCCGAAAGGAATCAGGGTGAATACCGAACAACGGATGGCAGTATGCATTCCAGAGATTTAGGGCCAATACTAAATTTTATTCCCGATGTTGGATTAAAGAATATTTTTTCACGAAAGGGGGCACAATAGTCTTCAATGTCGCAGAGTTCTAACCCCCAACAATAATAATAACAATAAGACGAAGACTAAAAACATGAAAATAAAGCCGTAATGTTGGTTTACACATATCGAGCCCTAGCCGTAGGGAAAAACATAAATGACATATTTCACAAAATTATCTTTTATATGCAGAAATGCAATTAGAGAACCAAGATGCTGTAGAGATGTTCGAAAAAAAAAATTAAATTAAATTCGGTTACTTAAGCCTGTAATTATTGCCAAATGTGAAAAAATTCATACATTTACTACATCTAGGTATTTGAAAATAAAACCATTCAAAATAACGGTATTTGCTTGCATTTATTGAATGTTTTGACTTTTGGAAAAACTTTGGTTTCGGTAGGGTAAAATAGAGACAGTTATATTGAAATATTTAATTCACCTTCGTAATAGCATGCAACACTAATATTAAATTTATTTATTTTGGTAGTAAAGTTAATCAACAACGAGCTTTTTTTTTAAATATTTATTTTATTATATCTCATTCAATTCACAACTTATTTCATGTACACTTTATAGAAAGACGGCAAACCTATTTACAAATAATTTTGTGTTTCATTATTCTAACAAAAAGTTTATTATAATATTTCACATCTGTTGCATGTTAAACTAATTTAAATTTCAAAATAGCTGGTTACATAATACAAAAAATTATTTGGTAACAGCTTTTTAATACATATTAGATTTAAAAAAAATTTCAATTATGATTTATTTGAATTGCTTGTACTGAACTTAAAATTAACTATACACTTGGACGTAGTTTCTAATTTGAACCACCTATTTTTATATATCAGCAAAAATAATCTCATTCCTATTCAACTTCTTTCACGTTTAACTTTTGCAGGTTTTTTTGTTGTCTCCTCGCACGCTTCGAGTTCATCTGCTTAATTTTTTCATTCAGCTCAACGGCGTAAACCCTTTCTAGATCCAACTCAAATAAAAATTGAGAATCACAACCCATTTGCAATTTCCGGTTACTTTTTATTAAACGTTTTGTTAGCGATAATTTTTGTTTCAATGAAGCGATGATAGCCGATGACCTATGGCTTCGCGGTACTCGTATATGGCATATGAAAGAGATTTGCTTCATTTTTTGTTTGTTTTTGGACTGGACATTTTTCTTAAATGAGATAGATTATTACACTTTGAAAGCTAAACGACTTATGATAAGTGGATAGCAAATATCATTGCAATTTATACTCGCCGAAAGTTCCGTCTACCTGAACCTAAATGCAATGTACCTGCACAATAAAAGAACTAAAAGAGGTATAAACAATAGATGCTGAATAATTTCAATAAACCTAGCCGAATTAGTTTTCGCATTTCTCTTTAAGGTACCAGTTACTATGAAATTTGCCCAGCCACAATTGAAAAGGCCAGTAAACCAGAAGGTCTATTGATTCCAATTACATTCAAAGAAATTTCTGAAATAATGGATTGAGTCGAGTTAACAGAAAATTTATGCATTTTTTGTAAGTAGCTATTTTATTGAAAACTACTACCTACTGCTTACCGCACAGGGGCAACTGATGTATCAAATTAAAGTACATGATCTGACGTGGGGCCGTGTGTAGAAGTCCACGCAAGTGGGGAAAGTCTCTGATCGCCATTCGCCTAGGAGTGGCCAGAACGATTCTTCTCCATGCGGTTCAAGCTGCTCACAACTTCCGGGTGATTTCACCCAAGTTTCCCCTGGGTAGCTCTCGAGTGAGTTAAAGTGAGAAGGCTGGTATCCCTCCGATGTTTTCGGTTTAAGGGCTCACCAGATTCTCCGAAAGATTTATGGACCTCTACGTTTTTGCGACGGCGAATTTTACTTTACGTTTTTTGGTTTTTGAATTTAACCCGAAAGTGGCGCGTGGCTTGATATGTACACAAATTTTCCATAGTGTAGAACAAAGGTTTTTTTTTATTCCTCTGTGTTAATCTAAATTAACGATTTTATTATGTTCTGTATTTTAACCTTCAAATTAAAAAGCAAAATGGAAAAATAACGGAAACAAGACTCAAAAATAAACCAACAATAATTACCATAATGAAAGCCCATAAAATTTCAAGGTCTACGACTACCTGGAATTGAATATGTGCAGGGTTACCGATTTCCTACACTCGTACAGCGCAATCCTTTACCTAGGCTTCTATTTGAACCGCGACTTTAAAGGCGACGAGCGTGTACCTGCGAATTTCAAACCATCGCTATAAAAGCTAAAGGAAGTTAGCGAAAGGACATCAGTCATCGCTAAACGCAACAGTTGAATAGACCAAAATTTTAACAGACCAAGGATTCAAAAAGACTATTAGTATGTCTGAAAATCGATCAGTGTCAGCTATCATCCGGGAAGAGTTGGAGTTAACTCAACGGCCAACATTGTGCTACATGTTGTTCGTGCTTCGTAACGAACTGAGACATCGTCAAATACGTTTCAAACGCTGTTTGCGTATCATCGCCTCAGGACTTTTTATCACCGATACACTCATCTCACAGGCGAAAAAAAAAACATTTCTGATCAGAATAGTATTGTGGACTTGGACACCCTCAATCGACAGCAAATATACAGGGAACGCATGAAATTGACATTGTTAAGAATGCAGTCATTAAAAAATCTAAGCATCAAAGAGAGAAATGAATATATAGCGGAACGAATAAGGAAATTAGGCAAACGGCTGAAGACCGGGAAGCAAGATAATGAACCTTGTGCTAAGCGGCAAAAATTGTACTAAGAAGCGGCCGAGGATGGAAAGTAGGTACGCGCTTTAAATTTACAAGATGTTTCAAAATAAGTGTCTTTAAAATTTCGAATTTTAAAAGTGCGAGTAATTGCGTTTTTATAACATGGCTTTTGTCCATTATAAGTTTAGTTAATCGTTGTATATTTTAGTAATGTCCAGGTTATATAAACGCAGAAAATAAAACATTATATGCATTGTATAAATCTATTTTTTTATTTATTGTTAAGGCACATCAGGTTAAGGTGCCCTGATGTCGCGAGGAACAGAAACAGGTACAAATTCTGAGTTATTCTGTTGGTATTTTTCCTGTTGCAGTCTGTGTATGAACAGAAATAGAACTGTTTCGGTTAATCTCAGATTTCTTCAGCCGTTTCTATCGCTGTCAAAAATATACTGAGTTACGTTCCTGTTTCTGTTTCGGTTCATTGCGACACTGCGGTTTTAGATAGCTCTACAAGTTCTATTACAACATTTGCTGTACAGTTTTGGTTGCAATTATAGATCATATGGGTAAATTTTATTTCAAATGCACAGTATTGGTTTATAATTTATCGTTGTTAGAGAGATATGGGTGCAGCTTTTGTCTGATTTTTTTTAATTATTGAATTTTACTGAGTCGAAATTCAAAGTAAATACCAAATTTGTTAGAGTTTGACAAAGCAATTTATATAAGAGCGAATTTTCAAAAATTTTCTCTAATTCAATTCTGCATATAAAATTTAGCAAAGTTTCTAAACTATCCATAAATTGTCGAATTTTTTAAATTTGTTCTTTGTTTTATAATAACCGTAATATAGGTGGAAGCGTGGGATTTCCCGATTTATATAATTTCCCAAGTTTTGCTTACTGAGTTGAAATATAAAACAGTTTGATAAGTAAAGCAACTACGCATTTTTTAATTTGGGTTTCCTCTGATTTATTCTGTACCAGCTTACCTTGAGTCGAGGGCAATATGCGTCCCAAAGTTCGTTTAGATATCACAATAGTTACTCGAATTATCCGGCGAATACCGGCTTCAAATTATTATTATTATTATTAACCACGGAACGCTATACTCTCCGCTATCGAGTTTTGGGAATGAATTGGGGTGAAATAAATATTTACTACTTTTGGAGAAAATAGATTTCATTTTGTTTAGGCTTTTATTCATTTTTAAGAAACCCTCACTCAATCGGGAGAATGTATAGTAATTTGAAGAACAAATTAAGACATCAAAATAATATCTCCATTTTGTGCGGCAGAAATAATAAGTAAAAGAAGTGAAAAAGGTATATAGTTCTTTATATGATTTGATCTGGCATGTTCGGGTATAATTCCACGTTTAATATTCCACCAAATCCAGGACAAATAGCCAAATGTTGTACAGTTTACTTCGAATAAGTAAAAGGGATGCATTATTGATATCAAACAAATGATGGTTTAATCGAGGCTATCTCTGAATCAGTCGGAAACAGAAGTTTAGTCAAATCTACAAAAAAACCTAACAACAAATCCATTATAGCAAAAGCATCGCAAATACTTTGAATATATTCGTTTTAATGGGAAATATTTAATATTTCCATAACTTATTGTTTCCGAAGTTGTTGCATTCAGTTTGGATATTTCGACAAAAAAAATCGGTACGAACAGTTTTCAGAACGACGTGTTTAATTTTGAACCTTTCTGAACTTAAATTGTAAATTCGGAATTAGAAATACATTTTTCTGAATTTGAAATCGAAATTTTGAATTTTAATTGGAATTTTCTGTATTTCAAGTGAAAATTCTGAATTTGAAATGGAAATTCCGAATATGAATTACAAGTTTCTGAACTTAAACTCAAAAAGGTGCATTTTTTATTTAACGATGAGGCGTTTTTCCAAAATTGCGTTGTTTCAAGATCTCTGCAATTCGCCTTCCGCGTATGACCTGAAAGAATTAAAATAAAAAACAGTGGAAACGAGAAGTGTCGCACACATCTCTACATACTCGTATATGGGAGTTGTCCTCAAAAATCTGACGGTCGAGTAGGTATATATTTACAATATATATACGTAGAAAAGGGTTGCCTAAAAAACAAAATTACTGCAGGCTGTTTTTCTACCTAAACTACCTGCCTCATTCCTAGGCGACTTTCCCGCTATAAAAGCTAAGCATTTAAATAAATTATCATCATTCTCTTCAAAGCGCAATTGCTGTGCACACAGAAAAATTCAATATACTAAAAATTTTAGAAAAATGTCGAAAGTTCAAACACCATCCGCCAAAAATCAGGAAATTTACCAAATTAAACATTCGCCAACCTTGTGCTATATGTTGTTCTTGTACCGTTGCGAGTTGCAGAGACGTAGCGCACGTTATGGTAACCGTTCGGGACTTATCAAAAGGAAGTTGCACATCAATGCGATATTACTCTCAGAACATAGACAGAGAAAGAATAGCATGAAAATAAAGCAAATGGAAATTCTTGAGGACGCAAGGGGCAAGGTAGCAGCGAAGCAGGAAAGAGATGTTGAAGCAGGTCCATGTGCTAAGCGTCAAAAGCTCAATGACAATGTGGTCAAAAATGGAGAGAGTAACTGGGAGAAGGAAGCACGAAGAGTGTTGAAATTTTAATTTAATTCAAAACGACAGTTAATTAATTTTTTATATATTAGTGTTAAGATAAATTCTTATTGTACTATCTATTTAAAAGCAAATATTTTGCAATTTCGAATATAATAAAATTATTTAACAAATTATGAACTTCAAAATCAAATATTACGAGTATTTTCTTTTGTTATTTAGTAGAACTTGTTTATTCACCAGGAAGTTTAGGCAAGAAATATTTCTATCACCAAGGCCGTGTGCTGAGATTGCTGGGTAAATCTGGAAAATATTAATTTATTTCTTCTATAATATTTAAACCTGTTAGCCATCAACATTTTGTAAGTTTATAACGCAAATTTGAGATAACAAAAGTGAGATTAACTGCACTATTGGCCACTAAAGGAACTATTTTATGGAATGCACTATAGTAGGACTTATGTAATACTATAATAATATGGGGCTTGGTATTGCGATGGGGTTTGGTGAAATTTATCAAACAGAGAATTTTAGGATTCCTTTCGAATAGATGTTTGTTCAAAGTGTAATTTTTTCACTAAAAAAAAAACCTTAATTCCTAGCAACATGGGACAAAGAAAATATACGATGTGTTAGGACATATTTTGATTAAAAATAGTCAAGGGATGTTGGGCAAACTAAACTTATTGTAGGTTTATTATTTATTTATTATTTAATTGAAATTAAATATTTAGGCAAAAACTGAATTATATTGAAATTGAATATGGATCACAACCGTCACGTTTACCGGCTCTTGCTCGACTCGTTAGTAGGCTCTGAAGATATTCTCACCAAACGATATGATAGGGTTGCCAGGCTTTAACCCCACATTATTTATATAAAAATTCTAAAAACTATTAAAACTATTAGTAATAGAAATTATAGCAACTATTTTGAATAGAAGCGCATTTTCTCATCGGGAGAAAGGAGACACCTTCAACTCCTTCAAGGTATAACAACACCCTAGGGTACCAAAGAGAGGGAAACAATTCATTTTTGTTAATGTTCCGTTTCAGCGGCTCAAAAACCACGGAAATACACATCCATATCAACTTTTGAAAAAAAATTTTTAATTTCAAACACCCATAATGGAGTGTCAGCGGGAAAATAGGCATTCTAAATTATTTTTATTCATTTTCAAAATCCTAAAGATAGCAAAATAGTGGGATCTAGCCTTAGTAATAGAAATTTAATAATTTTACATATATTTTAACATCGGCATTTTCAACTTGCAACCGAACATTTACTTACTTACTAAAAAACTCCCGATGGAGGGGCCAATAGATATTTTAAACCATTTTTACTCCCAACAGAAAATCTTCATTAAGAATATATAATAAATTAGTTATTATAATAAATTAGTTTTTGAGTGTTACTTTTTCTCTCTGAAATAATGATTATTTTTTGTTTATCAATATTAATAGTTAATTTTTTTGCTCACAAAACATAATAATTTCTCGAGCTATATTTTCCATCAAAAATAACTATTACTTATTTTGTTTGCTCAAAAACATAACTCATTTCTTATTTTATCTCTCAGAAATAAAAATTAACTTTTGAGTTTTTTTGCAAAACGAAAAACTAAAAACGCCGCACTATTATTCTAATAAGTGTTTCGTGGTAAATTTACCATTCATAAGAAAAATTTACGCGTACAGTAGTGGCTCCAAGTGAAACTCGCACAGTAATTATTTTATTAATATTCGCAATGCTTTTCCTGGAAATCTTATTCATTAATTTTTTATAGAAATATAGTTCAATATATATGTAACCTATAAAAGGCTTTTAAATTTTTTAAAAAGTTCATGAAAGTTAAAAAAATGGCATTGAATTTTGAAAAGTTCCAATCAGAAATTTTAGAAAATTTTCAAGTGTGCAGTTTTTAAATCAAATAAATTTTAGTTTAGTAAAGGGCATGCCATTTTTTCTCTGATAATATTGAGCAACTCGGCACATGATTATTTTTTGAGCGATTAACAAAACTCTAAACGTAGTTAGTATACATTTTTTGGAGAGATAACGCTCAGCATTTTTTAAGTTCTAACAGATTCATACAGGGGAGTAACAGGAATTCATCTAAATACTTAACGCTCCGATAATTGGGATCCTTTTTGATATTTTTCATTGATATGTATTTAAAAAAAAATAATGACTATTTTCGGTCCTTGGTTTTATTACTACAAATCATATTATTATCATGTAAATCCCACAGTTTTGACTTTTTTCTAAACGACCTCCATACTTTTCAATATTTTTTCAAAAATCTAATCGAACTAAATCGAAATAAAATTATTTTTATATGCAACTAGATTAAAATGGGTCGACGATTTGTTTTTTTTTTGTTTCATTGGAACTCCACCAGAGCCGATGTCATAATATCAAAACTGAATGCAACAACTTCGGAAACAATAAGTTATGGAAAAATTAAATATTTTGTATTGTAACGAATATATTCAAAGTATTTGCGATGCTCGTACTATAATAGATTTGTTGTTAGGTTTTTTGTAGATTTGACTAAACTTCTGTTTCCGATTGATTCAGAGATAGCCTCGATTAAACCACCATTTGCTCGATATCAATGTTGTATCGACTTTACTTATTCGAAGTAAACTTTACCACATTTGGCTATTTGTCCTGGATTTGGTGGTATATTAAATGTGTGGAATTATACCCGAACTACCAGATCAAATATATACCTTTTTTACTTTTTTTACTTATTACTTCTGCCGCACAAAATGGAGATATTATTTTGATGTCTTAATTTAATTAAAAAGTAGTAAATATTTATTTCACCCCAATCCATTCCCAAAACTCGATATCGGAGAGTATAGCGTTCCGTGGTTAATAATAATAATAATAATTTGAAGCCGGTATTCGCCGGATAATTCGAGTAACTATTGTGATATCTCAACGAACTTTCGGACGCATATTGACCTCGACTCAAGGTAAGCTGGTATAGAATAAATCAGAGGAAACTCAAATTAAAAAAAGCGTAGTTGCTTTACTTATCAAACTGTTTTATATTTCAACTCAGTAAGCAAAACTTGGGAAATTATACAAATCGGGAAATCCAACGCTTCCACCTATATTACGGTAATTATAAAACAAAGAACAAATTTAGAAAACTCGATAATTTATTTGCTCAAATTTTATATGCAGAATTGAATTAGAGAAAATTTTTGAAAATGAGTGTGCCACTTCGCTCTTATATAAATTGCTTTGTCAAACTCTAACAAATTTGGTATCTACTTTGAATTTCGACTCAGTAAAATTTCAATAATTAAAAAAATCAGACAAAAACTGCACCCATACCTCTCTAATCACGGTAAATTATAAACCAATACTGTGCATTTGAAATAAAATTTACCCATATGATCTATAATTGCAACCAAAACTGTGTAGCAAATGTTGTAATAGAACTTGTAGAGCTATCTAAAACCGCAGTGTCGCAAAGAACCGAAACAGAAACAGGAACGTAACTCAGTATATTTTTGACAGCGATAGAAACGGCTGAAGAAATCTGAGATTAACCGAAACAGTTCTATTTCTGTTCATACACAGACTGCAACAGGAAAAATACCAACAGAATAACTCAGAATTTGTTCCTGTTTCTGTTCCTCGCGACATCAGGGCACCTTAACCTGATGTGCCTTAACAATAAATAAAAAAATAGATTTATACAATGCATATAATGTTTTATTTTCTGCGTTTATAAAACCTGGACATTACTAAAATATACAAAGATTAACTAAACTTATAATGGACAAAAGCCATGTTATAAAAACGCAATTACTCGCACTTTTAAAATTCGAAATTTTAAAGACACTTATTTTTAAACATCTTGTAAATTTATAGCGCGTACTTTCCATCCTCGGCCGCTTCTTAGTACAATTTTTGCCGCTTAGCACAACGTTCATTATCTTGCTTCCCGGTCTTCAGCCGTTTGCCTAATTTCTTTATTCGTTCCGCTATATATTCATTTCTCTCTTTGATGCTTAGATTTTTTAATGACTGCATTCTTAACAATGTCAATTTCATGCGTTCCCTGTATATTTGCTGTCGATTGAGGGTGTCCAAGTCCACAATACTATTTTGATGAGAAATGTTTTTTTTCGCCTGTGAGATGAGTGTATCGGTGATAAAAAGTCCTGAGGCGATGATACGCAAACAGCGTTTGAAACGTATTTGACGATGTCTCAGTTCGTTACGAAGCACGAACAACATGTAGCACAATGTTGGCCGTTGAGTTAACTCCAACTCTTCCCGGGTGATAGCTGACAATGATCGATTTTCAAACATACTACTAGTCTTTTTGAATCCTTGGTCTGTTAAAATTTTGGTCTATTCAACTGTTGCGTTTAGCGACGACTGATGTCCTTTCACTAACTTCCTTTAGGTTTTATAGCGATGGTTTGAAATTCACAGGTACACGCCCATCGTCTTTAAACTTGCGGTTTAAATAGAAGCCTAGGTAAGTTACCAACTAATCACTTAACACACTCATTACCTTTGTTATAAAAAACAAAGGATTGCGCTGTACGAGTGTGGGAAATCCTTAACCGTGCACATATTCAATACCAGGTAGTCGTAGACCTTGAAATTTTATGTACTTTCATTATGGTAATTAATGTTGGTTTATTTTTGAGTCTTTTTTCCGTTAGTTTTCCATTTTGCTTTTTAATTTGAAGGTTAAAATATAGAACATAATAAAATCGTTAATTTAGATTAACACAGAGGAATAAAAAAAAAACCTTTGTGCTACACCATGGAAAATATGTGTACATATCAAGCCACGCGCCACTTGCGGGTTAAATACAAAAACCAAAAAACGTAAAGTAAAATTCGCCGTCGCAAAAACGTAGAGGTCCATAAATCTTTCGGAGAATCTGGTGAGCCCTTAAACCGAAAACGTCGGAGGGATACCACCACCAGGTTCGCCTTCTCGAAACTTTGCTAACGTACTGAGTTCAAATACATACAAACTTTGGAGTTTTATAAAATAATTTAATGTTCTAAAGAGCGCAAAACCACACCCATTTTGTAAATTTTTATTTCTCCGTACCAAATTTTGGGCAAAGTTTCTAAATTATTTATTAAATGTTCGAGGTTTTTTAAATTTGGGGGTTTTTTTTCTGTGATCACCGTCATATAGGAGGTGATCGTGGGGTTTCCCGATTTGTATAATTTGTTGTTGTGCTTACTGTGCACTAAATGTGGGAGAGTTATAGAACTTTTTCCGCTTGCCCGAAATTGCGCAATTTCGACGGTATTCTCAATTTCAGCTGAAATGCAGCGTTGATTCCAAATTTGGCTATACAAAAAAACTGTCAGCTGAAATTGCAAATGAAGCAAAATTGTTTGCCATATTGTGACAAATTTCACTAAATTTCGCCTCTGCAATGCTGTAGTTTACTTATTGTGACTTTTAGATAAGAAAGAAGAAGGAGAGAAAAATATAAAGGGCACAGAGCAAAATATAAAGCGAACCTATAAGTCCTAGCGTGCCCATTGGTCAGAACTTAAGGAGCAAGGTCCAATCGCAGCGAAACAACTGTCAAAGAAATTGCGATTAGAATTTTAGCAATTAAAAACACTTTTTCTATAATTTTTTTTATGTTACTTGCCCCAGCCAGGATTTCTACCCGGCGTTTAGTGGATGAAGCGCGCCACAGGTAAAATTTGGCTTAATATAATCTTCAAAACAAATTCAATTCAGGTCAGTCTAGTTCCGTATGGGAAAATAATTTAAATAAAATCCCAGAATCGGAAGTAAGAGAGTAGTCATGCTCCGGAAAAGTTGTCGAAACAAGGAGTTTCTTGTGCCCCAAACTTTTCAAAGCGAGACTTTATATAAAAAAAAAATTATAGGATCCACGTAAACGAAGTCAATATTTTACAAACATTTCTTTTAGTTGAAGAAATACTACTAGAGCAATCTGTTCGAAAAAAAAATGAAGACAATGCTTTCATGCCAATTTATTTCCTAGCCCTCGGTCTCCTACACCTGTAATTATTGTCAAATGTCCAAAAATTTCATACATTTACTAAGACTACATATTTATTTGAAAATAAAACCATTCAAAATATATTCATGTCACACATAAATAAATGAAAATGATGTATCTATTACTAAAATGCACATTTTCAACAAATAAAAGTATTTTCATACAAACACAACACATATTTGCATTTGCAAGAATTTATTTACTTGTAGAAGCACAACGAACGAAATTTATTTGAAATATGAAAATTCGACAGGCTAGTTTTAGATAGCCACTAAGCGAATGGTAAAACTAAAAGTAAGCTCATATAAAAGGCGTTTAACAGTAAATGCACAATCTAATTTTGTAAACGTGTATGAGTGTCGAAATTGTTGGTATTGAAATTATATTGGAATGTAGAAAATTTCTCTTCAATATTTTATTTAGGTGTAGAGTGGCGTTTTTGAAGCGTTATTCATGAATTTTGTTTTTGTTTTTATATTTTAACCTTATTTAGAGTATATTTTCTCAAAAATAAAATTGTGAAATTTCTAGACATTTATTTCTCAAAGCGACGTAGACATAAGCTGCCGAGAGTCAGAGTCGCTTCTGACTGTAATTTTCATTTGAAATCAATTTCACAGATAATTTAAATCTTCAATGAAAATTCACGAATCGAGTCACGGCGTTTGCCAGTTTTATTTGAATACTTCTGCCGAGAAACATTTTCGGTTGAAAAACAATTTTTTTTTTGGCACCCACTGAAAACAAGTAAATCGTGTTTTTTCCTATTCTTATTCGATGACGTCGAATATTTTTATCGCTCATTTATCAGAAATTTTTTCGAAACAGAGTTACAATATTCGTCGTTGGTCGAGCTACAATATATCTATTAATAATAAATAATAGAAAAAACTAAATCGGCAAGCCTCCACACAAATATCGAAAACATTTAGTTTAAGGCATTTTTTAAATTTACGCTGACATGGAACGATTTGTTTTTTGATGGTGTTACGTAGTAATGTTGTTTAAAACTATTGTTTGCATTGTCAGTTTTTTTTTTGCGTCGAAAAATTCGATGAAGAACACTGTTTTTTCGCAAATTGATAAAAAGAATTTTAATAAAAATTTTGTAATACACAAAAATTAATTTCCAAAAAAATATAATTACTGAATATATTCAATTTTGAATAGATAGGCGGTTGAATTTTTGAAATCGGTTCAGTCTAGCGAAAATGATAAGTTATAGAAAAAAAAGTGATGAAAATCTTTGTTTGTTAATATCAGCTACAAAAAATTTTTTGTTCAAAAATCCTTCAGGATATTAATGTTTGATTTCCAACAAAAACTGGAATCAGAAGATTTTTGGGTGGCCCACTTTAGGAACTCTTACCCTATAACGATGAGCAGCTAAAAATAGTTAATATGAAATGTACAAATATTTTGATGAAAGTCTACAAGTACGTAATCAGATCTAAAACAGAAATTTTCTGCATAACTCGCCCCTAACGCTAATGCGGATTTTCTGAATATCTCGATGCTAGCGCCACCTAGCGGATACGTTTTTCATAAAATTATTTTTTGCCGCACTTCTATTATACTCTCTAATTTTATCAAAATCGGATCATAAATTGAGGATTTTCTCATATTAACCACCTCTAGCGCCATCTAGCGCATTTATTTTTTATAAAGGTATCCTCTTCTTTCTTTCTAACATCAACAATATTTCTGAATACTCGATACATGCGCCATCTAACGGATTAAAATATAGCCCATCTCCGCGCCGCAAGTCTAAGGAATATATGAAAAATGGTTGAAAACCGTTCAGTCAAGTTAGGGCTTTATTTTTTGTACAGATAAAATTTAGCTGATGCTAGGTGCTACTAAAACGAAAAATTAATTTTATCTAGTGCCACCCATAACCATTAAAATGATTGTTGCAGACATTTGGACGCACAATTTATGTGATTGGTGGGCGTGGAAGTGGGATAATCTTCACCAGCTTTGAGAGTTCAGTAAACAAAATTTTTCATCAAAATCGGCAGTAAGCTATCACATAGACCATATTCTATATGTCTTCTTTTCTGAGTAGAATTAGAACGTATACCACAATTAATGGAAATCGGCCAATGTTTACTATTTTTGAGCGCAGCTTTTATGGTACCCTACACTATACGTCGTTTCGAGAAAAACACGAATGACTGACATAACCTGCGTGACCATTCCATTTCGTATGCTTCGACACTTTAAGCGCTTATAACCGAAAAACGAATTTCGATAGCATACTAATTGTTATCAAAGACTTTTATAATTGGTATCAAAATTTGGATGACTTGTTTAATATATCCAACTGTTAAATAAATATTATTGGATCTCTGATTTTAAGCAGGGATGTGGACATCGCCTTTACATTTTAAATGTTAAAAAAAAAAAAAATCCTTGCCAATTTTTAAAGCAGACGTTTATTATAGATAATAATATATTTTAGAAAGCACGTCGCTGTACGAGTATTCCCCTTTCCACCGGCGTACTCTAAATTACACCCATACATAAAATTGTTAATATTTGACATTTTTGTATTTGAAGGCAATTATTTTTGCTGTTAAATATTTGGGTCATTTGCAAGCCAAAATATACCAACATATCTCTAATCAAATGCATACAAATATATTTACATATAAACAAATGTATGGATTCATATCCGCATGCTAACATTTACAGTTCAATTATCTGGAAATAAATTGGTGTGATTATTGCAATTTTGTTGTTAGAAAAACATTTGAATTTTTGGTCGAAAATGTGTCATTGGCGAATTTTCGTTTATTTGGTGGCGTTTAAATTTTGAAATGTAAATGTAATTTTTGTTAGGTTGATTTGTGTTTTTACAGAATTAGAAAATATGAAATACATGACATAATGAAATAAATAAAATGAGCCGTACTATAAATATTTGATATGCATTTATGTATTTATGCAGGTAAATACTCATGTACTACTTAGGGCAAATGTAATAGTTGACTTCACTATTTTAGTGAGAATTTAAGAAAATATTTTAGCTTTTATATGGGCCAAAATGTTATTTGAAGTGAACATCCTTTTTTTGATGTTGTATATTGGAACGATTTTTCGTGAACCCTCTTTTTTTTAATTTTGATTTATTTAATTTTTATTACAAACAAAGTGACAGAATAATTAAAGTTAGCATCGTTTCAAGTAAAATTTAAAAAGAGGAACATTTATTTGGCCGCGATTCTCTTTCAATAAGTAGAACCTATCTAAATGTTGCACTACGAAGAGAGGAAATTATAGTTCTATAACACCAGCGAATGACAGACAGTTTTTATGGGGTTTACCGTTGCCTGTACCAGCTCAACTCATTTGTCCTAAGTGGGCCATTAACGAAGATGAGATAAAAAGAGAAAACGAATTCAAAAAAAATTTACAAATTTCCTGGCATTTCACAGCTAGGACTTAAAACTTAACCCTCTTGTGCAATCCGCAGGTATTTAGAGAAGCCCCATACGATTTGGCTTTAGAAAAGGTGTACCGGTCTAGGTAGATTTTTAGTCATACACTTTCTTGGAAAATCGCGGACAAAAAGTGTATCATATAAATGAGCGATCTGAGTGACATAAGAATTCAATAAAAAAACAAGGTTGGGTTAGATACGATATCTGTAATCTGATGCTCCCTAAACTCATAGTTGCATTTTAATTATAGAGATAATGTATCATAAGTTTATCCCCATTGCTAAAAAAATATTATACAAAATTCGTGTAAATATGGAAAGTATAACAATAAGTCAATATAAAAATGGCGATATTACATCAGTCTCAAATTTATTTTGTACAGTAGAAGTACATTAGTCCGGAATCCAACAGTCGGGAATGCCCGATAGTCCGGCATCGCTCCGGAAAATTGTAAAAATTTTGGTTTTCTCCAAAAGTGTGTCTTTAAAGTAAATAAAAACGCTCGAGAGCTATTCGGAAGTTTTCTGGGTAGTTCGGGATCATCCGGAAGCGCTCGGTATTGTACAACGGTACAGCAAATTTAGGTGCAGTACAGCACCGTTAATCAATCACGAAGCGTCTTCGCCAATTTTTGTGCGTTGCTGTTTTGTGTTCTTTCACATCGCAGTAAACGTAACTTTTGGAAACTGTTTATAAAAAAAGTGAGTTTCGTTCTAACTGTACAGTGACCATGTTTTCATTATATGAAATGTAAAATAAATTTTGTTATATGTATTTGCATACTATATTTGTAGTTTAATTGTTAACCTAATTGTTCTTATAATTACCGCCTGATAGACCAGAATTTTCGGTAGTCCGGCACCAAGCCGGTCCCGAACGTGCCGGATTATCGGACTTCTACTGTATTTATAACAACTTACTCTCTTCAAGCGAAATTATTTCATCAGTCATTCTACTACTATACGATGTGAAAGCATTATGAAATGACAAATATTTTAATATACCATTTAAAACTGTTTCTTCCTATAATTGTTAAAATTTTTTGTATTACGAGTATAAATAGCTTAGGTTATGTCGGAATGTCGGCATAGGAATCTAACGCCCAATGAGCAACTACGTGCCATTTTGATTCCGTAGTAGCTCGGAAGATTGCGTTAAAACTAACTAGTGCCGTTGATAAATTGTATAATGTTGTTGGACTGCAAAGGGTTGTACCTAAACGCCCCCAGAGATCCGGCTATTTACATAGAAGGTGCTCATCTGTCTCTTATCCCAACAACAGCATCTGCGGTAGTCATTGTGGGTAATACCAAGGTTTCCGGAATGTATATGTTCTTTGAGAACTGGCGCGAGTCTCGTAACGTTAAACCAAACCCTTCGCCAGAATAATCTATTTCCTCTTGAGTTCGTATTCCGGTCATTGCTGAATGCAGGTAGGCTCCTATTGGCACTGTACCTTGTTAGCAGATCCGCCGTCTCATTTCCACCGATACCATGCCCTGTAATCCAAATTAAATCTACTGAGTGTTGGTTGTAGATTCCAGTTAATAGAACTCGGCATTGCTAAACCAGCTCCTAGTTGGTTGTGGCAGATGGCAGAGTAAATGGTATTTCCGCTATTTGAGAAGTTAATGGCACACTCGTTTTCAAAATGACAGAGGCAGTTGCGCTCTAAAGTGTGACAGCTTTCAGCGATAGGGAACCCGTTAAGGGCTATATTACATGATCGCATCCAGAAAAGTATTATCTGAACCGGAATTTTTGCAAGTCGAAAATATATATATATTTACCACCCAAGAAGATGGACTTAGCGATGTATCGGACCCCGACACATTTTTGCACAAACAGGTTACAGTCATTCTCAAAAATCTGAACACGATACACTTAGGTGGGGCAATTCTTGCAAACGGATGGCGTTTCACTTGCAAGGTTTGATTAAAAATTTTGTAATTTGAAGAACATTTTTTTTATCTTGAATTTTTCATGTTATAAAATGAATTATGGGTTTGCATTTTTCCATTTTCTTCATACAAAAACAAAAAAATCTGGAATCATTAAACCAAAGAACGAAGAAAAATCGAACAAGTGCGAAAAGCTTGTTTTCTTTTTACCATTCTGCTCCCGGGCACCAATAGCGGGTGAGTACAAAGCAAACGAATTATTTGTTCGGCCTTTGCATACTGGCTTAGTTTCGTTTATTGCAAAAATACTCATGATGAGCGAAACCCGAACAAAATACGATACATAAAACAACGAATCGTTCCTCAAATTATTATACACACACATCGCCAATTTTCTTTCAAAAATTTCAAAACAATCTTAATATTTTGAGTACTAAACGTATGTTTTCATTTTGTGTTGTGAGCACCAACTTCATGTTGCGTTTATTTCCCTATTTTTCTGTATTCAATTTTTTTGTTTGCGGCAGCCAGGGCGATTTTATAGAAGATGGTGTCAAAATAACAGCTGATTTGATGTTTTTCATTTAAATTCGTTTGAATTTTCAATCTGTGGGGATTGTTTAGAATAAACTTCTATATTTGAAAATAAAAAATGGGTACACTGGCGAGCAATACTGGTCGAATAGTGAGTGACCTTTTTACAATAATAGCAAGGTTTTCCAAGGAAATTTTTTTCGTTAATTTCAATTTACAATTTTTATACACAATTTCAAACATTATAAGCAATTTATAAAACCTCAACGCATTTTCATTAACATTTTTACAATAATTTTTTTAGAAGGATGTTTCGACATTTTTTAGATACGCAGTGAAGTGTCTAGAAACTACCGCTGATTTTTTAATTGTTTTTTTTTTTAATTTCGACCTTGAAAACTTTTTATACTAAAATTAAATACTGCTGAATACTCGAAAAATTTCTACAAAAACAAATTTAAATATTTTGTGACACTTACTTGTTGTTTTTTTTTTATTAAGTTTGAAACCTTAGTTTAGAGGATTTTTATTATAGTAATAAAAATTGATCATGAAAAACATTCAAACTGTTGTAAAATCGACCGGCCACTGTATGTTTGTTTCTTTTCTGTTTTTTATTTTCACAAATCGCCCAACAAATTCCTTTCAGACTGACTTTTACAATTGTCACACCAAAAACGAAAAACCAAGGCGAATTCATATAAGGTGGTGTTGAGAAAGCAGCTGAGTAAATTCGCTTGCTGGACTGAGTGTGAAAACTATGTGATTGTTGTAATTCTCACCGATTGCCACTGTCATTTTGCGTGCAATTTCTTAGTGTATTTTTTGTTGTTGTATACACGACACTACCTGGTATGAATTTGTCTTGTCATTAACAAAATGCATGGAAGTTTTGTAAATGAATTCGCTGTTGATTTTACCACCACTTTACTGAATTCGCCTTGGTGGTAGCTATCACGAGTGCTATCTGAGTAAGGTTACCGCTCACAAAATGTTGCCGAGTGATTCGAATCAGTTTTGGGCAAATGTTTGCCAATATTTGTTTGTGTTCTCTAAACGAAAAAATTTCTTATAATTTTAATTTCCTTTCATCTTCTGTATCTGGTATTAAAAAAGTTAATTTGATCAAAAAATTAACCATAAAAAAAATCGATTTCCGCAATCAGCGAGTTATTGTGCAGAGGTATTGGATAAAGGCATTTGATGCACAACAGAAGTTCATTATTTGCGATTCACGATTATTGAATTGTGAGTCAGTATATACATGCATATACACAAACATATTTAAAATCTAAATTCAACTCGAAATATGCACTGAGAATAGTCTGGGACGCACATATAGTATTTATTTAGATTGTATTCGAAAAATATGGTGCGAATGGTCTTTCCAAAAAATCCTTAAAGCGAAAAAAACATACAATAAATAGATGAAAATGCACATGCATATATACATACATATGTACAATAAGAGTAAATATTGAAAAGTTGTGCTCAAAACGTAGAAAAATTGTAAGTAAATAAATAAAATTCAATAAATGCAAATATTTTGTAAATAGTGCAAATACATGGCATTCAATAGACAAATATATGTATTGTAAATATGTAGAAACGCGAAATTTCGTAGATGCACGCAAATCCAAATATCAATACACGTTCACATGTTCATAAATAAAATTCTGGCATTTGCATTGATATCCCAAATCTATAGAATAATCATAGCGGACGTGTGACAACAAACAGCGCGCCAATTGATTTTCACTCCTGCGAAATAAGAGGACTAGGTCCTGCATAGGAAATTTGCAAGTACGCGTTTCCTTTAAATTTACCCAAAGAAGCGCCATTGCACTAAAACCAACATAATCAGTGACGGTGCACTATTCGACAAATTTATAGCAACCTACTTGTTACATCTTAAAGCACACATATCCAGTAATAAAACACTCAATGGTTTTGCAATCTAAGTTTTCACGCCTAAGTTATTCTAGTCCACAAAATGAAAACAATTGTTAAAACCTCAATGAAAGGTTAAAATATAAATAGCTAAGTTCCATGAGAAATATTTTCGAGACACATTTTAATCCGTAAAGGGACCACTCTCACCCCTTGCTTCAAGAAACCCTAGAAAACCCATTTGGAATGTCGTTAGGAGGATTAAAACGTTCTTCCAATGGGAACTAAGGAAAACATTTCGGAAAAATTTTCTCGCCTCTCTTATTTCTCGCTCCTGCTCATCTTTATAATCCGATTGTCGATTGTATTCCTTTAAGCTTTCCAAACAATAATCGATAACATATCTACGATTCTCAGCTAACATCTTTTTGGTGAGTTGCGCCTTCGCTGACATTACTTTCAAGTTCGATATCTTCTTTTGGTTTCGTAATATAGTAAGATATTGGTAAAGGCGATAGTGCACTGATGTGGTTTCTTTTCGTTCCATTTTAGAATAATCGATTTAAGTTACAGATCTTTATAAAAAAATTAGTTTCGTTGTATCCTTGTCGTGGTTGAAGAATGAATGATGCTCTTCTGGTTGTTGCGCCGATTTTTAAGCTGGTCTTTTAAGGTAACGCGGATTGTTAAAATAATTTTGCGTCAAAAACAAATGTTAGGCCAGATACCTGTTTCGAAAACTGTAATTTGGGCTAAAATTTTAATATCAGGTCTTGGTTGAGGATCAAGTAGCAGAGATGACGAAATGAGCCTAGGTCAAAATAAAGGCCGATTACTGCAGATACTCGGAGTCATAGCTAATATGTACGCCATTTTGACTAATCTCCAGTTTGTCTGTATCACTCAGGTAGTCAGTAGTAATAAATAGAATGTATACTTTTAAAAAATTAAATCACTTTGATCAGGTAACAGCAGCAGACTGCCTAAATTGATATTTATGAATTTAAAGAAGCCGCTAAACTGTCAAACTTTATTCAAACATTTCAGTTTTCCGTAGTGGTGGAAATTAGTAAAATTAGTGGTAGTAATTTGTAGTAGCAGTTGTAAAAATAGTGGTTGAAATTATTATTTTTAGAGTTATATAAAATTGTCTTCTCCGTCTCAGAAAAAATAAATCAAAATCTCATCCAAAAGTCTGATTATGAAGAATCTAATGTGGTTTTCAAATGTTAAGGATCAGTAGTGCCAAACAGGATACACCAAAAATAGGGGCTCTATGAACCAGCATTACTTGGTGTCATCATTTTATGTATGTTATATAAATGTAAGTAGTGCCGATATTAGCACACGGCCCCTATGCAAATGGCGCTCCTATTCGTCGACCTATAACTACGCTTTGCTTTCCGAGTGAATTTTATTCCATTGTCCATATTAACTGCATGTTTTTTTTATTGAAATATATATTCTATAGTGATAGCGAATTGCAAAATCTCTCAAAATATATGCGAGAAAACAAAACGGGAGAAAATTGTAATGGTTCGAATATAACAGCTCGTACTAGTTAAAATAATAATATCACTATCGATAGCATCGTTGGTTTTATTTTCATCGCACCATCGATAGTTCTTCCACTAACGATTGTAATCATAGAGAAATACCTTCGACAAAAATAAAATGTATTTATATATGACTCCTCATTTCATTTAGTGGCTCCACTTAGCCCCTGCCCCAGTCGCTATTTTTGTATTCCAGCAACATAGACGAAGTCGGAACGGATTTGCAGCTAAATCGGCCTAACAGTTTTGGCTAGAAGGTGAGCCCTGCTTGAAGGCAGGAAATGTAAATCAGTTATTAGACGAGAAATATTTTTGTTTATTTTTCCCAGATAAGGGTTACATATATCCTATCGTTTATTGTTTATGTTGCCTGATAACTGTTATGCAACAGATTTTTTTTGTTACGTTGCCAATAAAAGTTATTGAAATAAAAGAGACTAGATATAAACAAAAATTTCAATTGACGTATTTATGGATTTTATGCCTTACCCAAAAATTCACAAACGAAATACACCAATAACTTCTTCTACAAATGTACACGGCTATAAATTTTCCACATTTATAGAAAATGTTAAAAAAAAAATATTTAATATCAAAAAAGTAGGATAAAAAAATTCCTTTCGATTGAGAGAAAAACACAAACACATCAACAGCGAAGAGGACGACATGCTAATATTTTTTGAATTTATATCGCTATTTACGAACATCCAGACACATTTAGGAAAACATAAAATTTCAAATCATACGACTACCTGGAATTGAATATGTGCAGGGTTAAGGAACTCCCACACTCATACAGCGCAATCCTTTGTTTTTATATGAAAGGTAATGAGTGTGTTAATTGATTAGTTACTAATTTACCTAGGCTTCTATTTAAACCGCAAGTTTAAAGACGATGGGCGTGTACCTGGGAATTTCAAACCATCGCTATAAAAGCTAAAGGAAGTTAGCGAAAGGACATCAGTCGTCGCTAAACGCAACAGTTGAATAGACCAAAATTTTAACAGACCAAAGATTCAAAGAGACTAGTAGTATGTCTGAAAATCGATCATTACCGGCTGGCAACCGGGAAGAGTTCGAGTTAATTCAACGGCCAACATTGAGTTTCATGTTGTTCGTGCATCGTAACGAACTGAGACATCGTCAAAAACATTTCGATAGCTGTTTGCGTCTCATCAAATCAAAATTTTTTATCACCTATACACTCATCTCACAGGCCAAAAGAAGCATTTCTGATCCGAATAGTTTTGTGGAATTGGCCACCCTCAATCGACAGGAACTATTCACCCGACAGTTGACATCGAAAATATTAAAAATTGAGTCATTTAAAAATCTAACAATCGCAGAGAAAAGGAAACATAAAGCGGATCGAATGAGGAACTTACTGAAGCAGCAGCAGACCGTGGAGCAAGATAATGAGCCTTGTGAAAAGCGGCAAAAATTGTAATAAGAAATGGCTGGGGATGAAAAGGACGCGCTTTAAATTTGCAAGATGTTCATCAATGAGTTTCTTTAAAATTTCGAATTATAAAATTGCGAGTAATTACTTTTTATAACATGGCTTTTGTCCGTTGTATGCTTAGTTTATCATTGTATAACTTAGTAAAGTCCAACTGTAGAAAATAAAACATTAAATGCATTGTATAAATCTATATTTTTATTTATTGTGGAAGAATTCTCGGCTGATGACGCGAAGAGCGGAAAAGCAGCAAAGTCTAAGTAATTCTGTTGCCATTTTTTCCTCTTGCAGTTTTTAAGATGAACAGAAAACGCAGGAATCGAAATGTTACTCACATTATTTTTGTGTTTTCATTCAATGCGAATATTCACAATATTGGTGGAATATCAGAATCCTTCTGCCGTTTCTGTCGCTGTCAAAATTATACGGAGTTATGCTCCTGTTTCTGTTTCCCTTCTTGGCGGAACGGCCCCTTTAGATAACTCGGCAAATTCTAACAACATTTGCTACACAGCCGATGTCGCAATTATAGATCATATGGGTAAATTTTATTTCAAATACACAATATTGGTTTACAAATTACCGTAGTTAGAGAGATGTGTGCAGTTTTGGTCTGATTCCTATAGTTTTCGACTTAAAATTTTACTAACGCACTGAGTTCAAATTCAGTTCAAGTATTTGCTAAGATAACGTAATGCTCTATAGAGGGCATTGCCCCGCTCAACTTCCAAAATGTTAAATTTTCTCTAATTAAATTCTGTGTATAAAATTTGAGCAAAGTTCCTACAATATCTATTTAATCGTCGAGTTTTTTAAATTTGTGTGGTTTTTTAATTACCGTTACGCAGCGGGGAGCGAGGGTTTCTCGATTTTTATTAGCTCCTAAGTTTCGCTTACTGTATGCCAAATTTGGCAGAGTTAAATACGGTTTTATAAAAATCGAAATACCGTATTTTTTTTGTAAAGTTCGAATATTATTTGTGATGAATGATAATATGGAATTTTCGATGCATATTGCTAGTGCTCTGAATGAGAATGAAGCGCAGTTCGGTTTCATTTTTATCGTTTAATAAGAATATTATGGTTTAATTTGCAGCTTATTCTTTATTCCGACTTGTCAAACCGAAAAAAAATTGTGTCGAAATAATAAGGAACACCAATCCAGAACGGACCTTATTATATTATTAAAATGAAATATAGTTTAAGCGTTTTCTATCTGAGATATCCAAACGCATTATCGCACAAAAAATATTCAATAACTGTGGCTATCCTATAACCTAACATATTAATGGGAATTAATCAGATTTCTGTAAAACGAGAGGCATTTGGGAAATACCTAATTGAGAACTTTGAATAGAGCTGCTAAATGACTAAATAATTCAAATAAACTGAATATTTTAATAAATGAAATAATAAAATTAAAAGTAAAATTATACAGAAGATTGCAAAAGGCCGAAACTTGACGGATGCAAAGATGTGAGATGCTTGAAAAACCACACAAAACTTTGCAAAATACTTTAATTTGCAAAAAAACTTTATGCCAATGGGCAATCCACTATCATCATATATAGCGGATATCAGGATAGGCTAAAAAAAATGAAAGGATAACATAGTCCCACAACTAATAATAATAATAATGGCGCTTTTGACAAAAATTTTGAATAACAAAAAAAAAAAAATTTGACAGCATGCTTAACTAAAAAAAAGACGCTTTTGTTTTTCTTATATTGCTAAGCTGTTTAATAAATGCATGCATTTCAGTTTCAGAGGAATTGAAATCTACAAAATAATTGCTGCATTTAATTACAGACTGGTCGGTCTGTATCAAAGAGACTGCTAAAAATTTCCAGCAATAAAAAGTTAGGCAGAGGAGAGTGCAAAATTTTCTCACCATAGCTAAAAGTTTTTTTACCATAGAACTTTTTTATCAATTGGCATTGGCTGCAGGGCGTATTAAACAGGTAACAGAAAAAGGGTTGATTTTCTGATTGGTTTTTTTTTTTAATTCGAAAGGCGTCAATAATTTGTCAATCGATAAAGACACAAGCATTTGCCATCTTCTTCTACAATCACTTTCACTTATTTTTCACATATCACTTTTGACATCTCATAGGCCACCAGCAACAACAAAATATATGTCAGGGTTGCATTTCCTCCAATGCATGCGGTCAGTTCTCGCCCCATGATCTTCCGAGTTACGGTGACATTGCCAAAATTGCAGTTTCCCGAATACTTAGTTAATCTGTGTACTAAATATAGCTATTGGATTTTTAAATACCTACCTATTTTATTTCTATCTATTTACAGCTAAAATTAAATTCAAAAGATAAACCAATAACTGGGAAGAACGAATTAATTAACGAAAGAAACAAATAAACCCATGCTATGAAATTCCTGAAACTATTTTAAAACAAAAGTAAACCGATTATCTTAAATTATTCTCTGTATGAAAGGTAATTTACTATAAATGGTTTATTCCGAGAAAATTTAGTATTGCTCAAACATTCTAGGTCTTCGTTAGTCTAAGTCTAGTATAATTGCCAAAGAGGGGAAAATCCTAAACAATAAATAATGATACGATAATCTATAATGCATTAAATCGTTTATAGGTTCAGAAAAAGTAGAACAAAAAACAAGATAACAATTAAAAAAATATTAAACTTCTTCTCCACACGCTTGCTACCTGTGAATTTTCAGTATGTTTTGGTTTTGCAAATCTAACGCGCCCAAGAACCGAAGGCCCAAGGTTACTATCGTGGAAGTTGCACCGGGAGCAGGTAAAATGGCAATAAATTGTTTTATACTTGAGAAATCTAGTTAACCACACTAATATTAATAATAATCGAAGCAAGGTCGACCTACCAGCTAACGGCTCTTAGAACGCAAATCATCGACTTGCAATTTAGGTATAAAGAATGGTGGCTATCGAACTAAATTTTGTATTTCAATCTTCGATGTATGTATATAAAATGATAAGGAGGATTGTGTAAAAACTTTGAACGGAACGAAAGAGCTGTCGGTCTCGCCCTCTGGGGCTTAATGACATCTGCATAATTCAGAGCAAGCTGGCATTGAATAAGTTGGATAATAACCAAATTAAAAAAGAAACTATGGTATTTCGATATTTATAAAACAGCAGTTAACTCTGCCAAATTTGGTACACAGTGAGAAAAACTTGGAAACGTATACAACTCGAGAAACCCAAAAACCACAAATTTAAAAAAACTCGACTATTTAATAGATATTGTAGAAACTTTGCTCAAATTTTATGTACAGAATTTAATTAGAGAAAATTTAAAATTTTGGAAAATATAGCGTGTCACTTCGCTCTTTAGAGCATTACGTTATCTTAGCAAATACTTGAACTTAATTTGAACTCAGTGCGTTAGTAAAATTTTAAGTCGAAAACTATAGGAATCAGACAAAAACTACACCAATCCCTCTAACTACGGTAATTTGTAAACCAATATTGTGTATTTGAAATAAAATTTACCCATATGATCTATAATTGTGACATCGGCTGTATAGCAAATGTTGTTAGAATTTGCCGAGTTATCTAAAGGGGCCGTTCCGCCAAGAAGGGAAACAGAAACAGGAGCATAACTCCGTATAATTTTGACAGCGACAGAAACGGCAGAAGGATTCTGATATTACATCAATATTGAATGAAAACACAAAAATATAATGATTCGATTCCTGCGTTTTCTGTTCATCTTAAAAACTGCAAGAGGAAAAAATGGCAACAGAATTACTCAGATCTTGTTGCTTTTTCTGTTCCTCGCGACAACATCGCACCTTAATCTGATATGCTAAGAATTCTTCGGCCGAGATTATAAAAAAAAAATCCGCTATCGCCCATAGTCACTTCCCAATAAATAAAAAATAGATTTATACAATACATATGATGTTTTATTTACTTAATTTATAAAAAGTGGACTTTACTAAAAACATAAATACAATGAACAGAAGCCATGTTATAAAAAAGCGCGTACTTTCCATCCTCGGCCACTTCTTAGTAAAATTTTTGCCGCACAAGGTTCATTATCTTGCTTCCCGGTCTGCTGCAGTTTCGCTAAGTTCCTTTTTTGTTCCGTTATATATTCCCTTTTCTTTGCGGGGCTTAGATTTTCAAATGACTCCATTCTTAAAATTTTCGTTTTCAAATGGTTGCTGAATATTTGCTGGCGATTGAGGGTGGCCAAATCCACAAAACTATTCTGATGAGAAATGCTTCTTTTGGCCTGTGAGATGAGTGTATCGGTGATAAAAAATTTTGATTTGATGAGACGCAAACAGCGTTTGAAAAGTATTTGACGATGTCTCAGCTCATTACGATGCACGAACAACATGAAACTCAATGTTGGCTGTTGAGTTAACTCGAACTCTTCCCGGTTGGCAGCTGGTAATGATCGATTTTCAGACATACTACTAGTCTTTTTGAATCCTTGGTCTGTTAAAATTTTGGTCTATTCAACTGTTGCGTTTAGCGACGACTGATGTCCTTTCGCTAACTTCGTTTAGCTTTTATAGCGATGGTTTGAAATTCGCAGGTACACGCCCATCGTCTTTAAACTTGCGGTTTAAATAGAAGCCTAGGTAAATTAGCAACCAATCAATTAACACACTCATTACCTTTCATATAAAAACAAAGGATTGCGCTGTATGAGTGTGGGAAATCCTTAACCCTGCACATATTCAATTGCAGGCAGTCGTATGCCTTGAAATTTTATGTTTTCCTAAATGTGTCTGGATGTTCGTAAATAGTTGATGTGTTTGTGTTTTTCTCTCAATCGAAAGGAATTTTTTTATCCTACTTTTTTGATATTAAATGTTTTTTTTTTTAACATTTTCTATAAATGTGGAAAATTTATAGCCGTGTACATTTGTAGAAGAAGTTGTTGGTGTATTTCGTTTGTGAATTTTTGGGTAAGGCATAAAATCCATAAATACGTCAATTGAAATTTTTGTTTATATCTAGTCTCTTTTATTTCAATAACTTTTATCGGCAACGTAACAAAAAAAAACTGTTGCATAACAGTTATCAGGCAACATAAACAATAAACGATAAGATATATGTAACTCTTATATGGGAAAAATAAAAAAAAATATTTCTCGTCTAATAACTGATTTACATTTCCTGCCTTCAAGCAGGGCTCATCTTCTAACCAAAACTGTTAGGCCGATTTAGCTGCAAATCCGTTCCGACTTCGTCTATGTTGCTGGAATACAAAAATAGCGACTGGGACAGGGGCTAAGTGGAGTGAAATGAGGAGTCATATATAAATACATTTTATTTTTGTCGAAGGTATTTCTTTTTGATTAAAAGCGTTGGTGGAAGAACTATCGACGGTGCGGTGAAAATAAAACCAACGATACTATCGATAGTGATATTATTATTTTAACTAGTACGAGCTGTTATATTCGAACCATTACAATTTTCTCTCGTTATTTTTCTCACATATATTTTGAGAGATTTTGCAATTCGCTATCACTATAGAATATATATTTCAATAAAAAAAACATGCAGTTAATATGGACAATGGAATAAAATTCACTCGGAAAGCAAAGCGTAGTTATAGGTCGACGAATAGGAGCGCCATTTGCATAGGGGCCGTGTGCTAATATCGGCACTACTTACATTTATATAACATACATAAAATGATGACACTAAGTAATGCTGGTTCATAGAGCCCCTATTTTTGGTGTATCCTGTTTGGCACTACTGATCCTTAACATTTGAAAACCACATTAGATTCTTCATAATCAGACTTTTGGATGAGATTTTAATTTATTTTTTCTGAGACGGAGAAGACAATTTTATATAACTCTAAAAATAATAATTTCAACCACTATTTTTAAAATTGCTACTACAAATTACTACCACTAATTTTACTAATTTCCACCACTACTAAAAACTGAAATCTTTGAATAAAGTTTGACAGTGTAGCGGCTTCTTTAAATTCATAAATATCAATTTAGGCAGTCTGCTGCTGTTACCTGATCAAAGTGATTTAATTTTTTAAAAGTATACATTCTATTTATTACTACTGACTACCTGAGTGATACAGACAAACAGGAGATTAGTCAATACGCCCTACATGTTAACTATGACCCCGAGAATCTGCAGTAATCGGCCTTTATTTTGACCTAGGCTCATTTCGTCATCTCTGCTACCTGATCCTCAACCAAGACCTGATATTAAAATTTTACCCCAAATTACATTAAAAAATAAACCTCCAATACAGTTTTCGAAACAGGTATCTGGACTAACATTTGTTTTTGACGCAAAATTATTTTAACAATCCGCGTTACCCTTAAAGATCAGCTTAAAAATCGGCGCAACAACCAGAAGAGAATCATTCATTCTTCAACCACGACAAGGATACAACGAAACTAATTTTTTTATAAAGATCTGTAACTTAAATCGATTATTCGAAAATGGAACGAAAGGAAACCACCTCAGTGCATTATCGCCTTTACCAATATCTTACAATTCTACGAAACCAAAAGAAGATATCAAACTTGAAAGTAATGTCAGCGAAGGCGCAACTCACCAAAAAGATGTTAGCTGAGAATCGTAGATATGTTATCGATTATAGTTTGGAAAGCTTAAAGGAATACAATCGACAATCGGATTATAAAGATGAGCAGGAGCGAGAAATAAGAAAGGCGAAAAAAATGAAACACAAGAAGGCTTATCTTTAGCTTAACATAGATTTTTTAATAACAATATTTTAAGTTTAGATAAGAATGTAAATAGAAATTACTTATTTATTATATATTTAAATAAAAATTATATAATAATATAAATTTTGTGTTCATCTTTAACTTCGAACTTTTCTGAGCGATGTTTATTTTTCCATTATCAAAGTACATAGGCGAATTTTTACGATATATTTTCTTTGGTTTCTATTGGAAATCAAAGTTAAATGAAGGATTGCATTTATGGTTTCCGATTGCTTCTCACACATTTTCGACTATTTCGATATTCAAGAAGTCGAGTTCTCGATACAATTTCGAATATCGCCGTTCTCGCGAGAAATGTCAAGTATTTAGCTGGGCGAGTTTATTTCATTATTTAAAGTAAAAATAGAACAATACGCACAAACTAACTAAATGCCTTCAATGGAATAGATATTTCAATAAAAATTTGTGGCATTTCTGTTGACTTTAGTCAAAGGTGTATATCTTTGATTTATACCTGTTTTTTTTTGTAGAATGAATATTTATAATTCTTATAAAAAAAAAAATATTAAAATAAAATAAAGGAAAATAAATAGCATGTAGATACATATATGGTCGCGTTAAAAATTAGGAAATCTGATATATATTTACCTGAGTTGACCATAGATGGAATTCAAAGTACGCTGGCACCCAACCTCGAATCACATCATGTTAGGATTAGTAATTATTTGTAATTATTAGAGAACGACCGAACTTCGGCTTCGTCCATGTTCGGCCAATAGAGTTTGGTTCGTATTCGCCCAACAAAACCCGAATTTCAGCCGAACATATGTTAACTTTTATTAATATAAAAATTGAATAAAATATATTTCTCTTTGGACAAGTCAAACAAGCCTTTCGAATTTACCAGATAGCGATATGAGAGAGTTTTCTCAATGAACATCTGTCGCAAAAAATTAAAATATGCGTCTGCTCATCCTTTCGAGTGTATTTAGTGGGCAAATATTCGGTGCTGCCGCTTAGATTTACAACGATGAACCCTGTATATTCCGATATAGCCTGCCATTTTTACATTACAATATAAAATCATAAAATTTCGAGTATTAAAAATAGAAGTTCTTTTATTGTTATATTTATAAAACCATGTATGTCTGATTGTTCATTTTTGTCAGATCGTGAATATTTTCGGTTCGGCTTTGTCCGAAATTGGCCGAAGTTCGGTTCGACCTTAAAGATCGGAGTTCCGTCTTTCTCTAGTAGTTATTAACTATTTTTGGTGCAATGCCGTTATTTTACGTTTTGCCAGACGAACACAGAAGAACTGGTCTACAATATACCAAAAGTTATGGGAACTTTTTTTTGTGTGGCTACAACAACAAACATAACCTAAAAATTGCTAAAACAGTGTAGCACTATGCGACAAATTTACTAATACTGTGCAGGACTTTGTTTTCTGAAAGTAAACATATCTAGTAATAAGCACTCGATAGATTGGTAAAACTTAGCTCAATCTCGTTTTTTATGGCCGACTAAAGTTTTCATGCCTAAGTTGTTCTAAAACAAAGTGAAAAAAAAAATATTTTCGAGGCACATTCTATGCCGTAAAGGGTTCATTATGACCCCTTGCTTCAAGAAAAAAACCTCCTAGGTATTTTGATAATAGAAAATAAACATCGCTCAGAAGAGTTCGAAGTTAAAGAACAACTTAAAATTTTTTGTTTTATATAATTTTTAATTATAATAATAAATAACTCATTTCTCTTTACGCTCTTATCTAAACTTAAAACAGTTTCATTAAAAAATCTATGTTAAACTCAGTCTAAGCCTTCTTGTGTTTCATTTTTTTCGCCTTTCTTATTTCTCGCTCCTGCTCATCTTTATAATCCGATTGTCGATTGTATTCCTTTAAGCTTTCCAAACTATAATCGATAACATATCTACGATTTTCAGCTAACATCTTTTTGGTGAGTTGCGCCTTCGCTGACATTATTTTCCAATTCGATATTTTCTTTTGGTTTCGTAGAATTGTAAGATATTGGTAGAGAGCGAATTAAGGCTCTCGGAGGTCGACGAGCCACAACTATGACCCCGTCCGTGACAGTAACCCAGATCAACCTCCACCACGCGAGAGCAGCTTCGGCTGTTATAGCTAGGAGGTCCGCCTCGGAGGATCTGGGTATAATACTGGCCCAGGAGCCGTGGGTCTACAAGGGCCTAGTAAGGGGCCTGCAGGAGTCAAATAGTAAGGTAATTTGGGATCTCTCATCTGAAAGGCCCAGAGCATGTGTAGTGCTTAAGAGCAATATTGATTACTTTTGCATTACAGAGCACCTAACTCGGGACTTGGTAGCAGTTCAGGCAAGACTGGAGGTGGATGGAGTATCTAAAGATATAGTACTTGCCGCTGCATATTTCCCAGGGGACACTAACACCATCCCCCCGCCCGAGGTTCAACAGCTAATAAGGTACTGTGAGGATGCAAAACTACCCCTTATCATCGGATGTGACGCGAATGCACATAGCGAAGAGTGGGGCAGCACCGACACCAATAAGAGGGGTGAGTCTTTATTAGAATATATACTAAGCAATGATCTGGACATATGTAACGTCGGGCATACACCGACGTTTGTCACCAGAACCAGAGAAGAGGTACTAGACATTACTCTCAGCAATAAACTGGCGGATAATCTGGTCTCGAAATGGGAGGTTTCCACGGAACCTTCTCTGTCGGATCATAGAATCATCCAGTTTGATCTGAAGGTTAAGTCTATGGCGGGCAAATCCATGAGAAATCCCAGGAGGGCTGACTGGGAGAAATATAGTAACTTAATTAGCCTAAACTTATCTAGCATAGGACACACTCGCAGGGGAACGAACTGTATGGAGTTAGAAAGCAGGGTAACAAGGCTTAATGACATAGTCACGGATGCCTTCAACTGCAGCTGCCCCGAGACAAAACCAAAGGGCAAAACAAAAACACCCTGGTGGTCAGAGTACCTCTCTTCCCTTAGGAAAACGGTGCGGAAGCTTTTCAACAAAGCAAAACGCACCGGATGCTGGGAGGAATACGCAGCAAATCTAACGAAGTACAGTAAGGAGATAAGAAAAGCAAAAAGAGACAGCTTCAGACGCTTCTGTGAGGACATTGCTTCCACACCAGTTGCAGCAAGACTTCACAGAGCTCTAGCAAAAGAGAAAATAGAGACAAAACTAGCCATTAAACTACCGAATGGTACGTATACCGCTAGTGAAGAGGAAAGGGCGCTAGCTCTGCTGTCGACTCACTTCCCGGATGCCTCCGCAATTGACATGGAGCCTTGGTCACGGAAATCGAGACCATCACAAACTGACTGGATGATGGCTAAAAGTATATTTACCCACCATTCAGTGAGGTGGGCCATGAGTTCGTTTGAACGGTATAAGTCTCCGGGAGTTGATGGCATACTGCCAGTGATGTTACAGCAGGGCGGCGAAGGTATAAATTCGCACCTTGTGAATGTTATGAGGGACTCGTTTGCTCTTGCCTACATTCCAATGGTATGGAGGAGAGCTAAGGTAATTTTTATACCAAAGGTAGGAAAAAGGGATTACTCACTAGCGAAGTCCTTTAGACCAATCAGTCTAACCTCCTTTGTACTCAAAACAATGGAGAAGATCATCGATAATGAGATAAGGTCAAATACTCTGCGAAGTAAACCTCTTCACCCAAGTCAACATGCATACAGAGCGGGACGATCCACGGATACTGCTCTGTACCAACTGACGACGGAGATACAGAGTGCATTTGACTTCGAGGAGACCGTTATATGCGCTTTTCTGGATATAGAGGGAGCTTTCGACAACGCCACGCATACAGGGGTATGCCAAGCGCTAACGAAAAGGAACGTGCACTCATCCATATGCAATTGGATAGAGGCACTACTCAGGACCAGAACAGCGGAAACAACTGTAGCAGGTAGCGTTGTGCAGCTAAAACCCAGTAAGGGCTGCCCACAAGGGGGAGTAATCTCCCCCCTTCTGTGGAGCCTGGTAGTGGACGAACTGCTACAGTTGCTAACTGACAACGGAATTCGCTGCCAGGGTTACGCGGATGACATTGTCATTATAGCTAGAGGGAAATACGAGAACACGTTATGCGACATCATACAAAGAGCTCTTAATCTTACAAAGGCATGGTGCGCCGGGGTGGGGCTCAATATCAACCCACACAAGACGGCCATCGTACCATTTAGCAGAAAAAGGAAACTACCAGGGATGAGAACTATCACCCTGGCAGGGATCGAAGTCAGCATGGTGAGCAAGGTGAAATACCTAGGTCTCACAATAGACTCCAAATTACTCTGGAGAGAACATGTTGATGTGACAGTATCCAAAGCAACCAAAGCAATAATGGTGTGCAGACGTCTAGCGGGAAAGTCCTGGGGCTGCAACCCAAACATGCTTAGATGGATGTACACTATGATTGTTAGACCGATAGTAACCTATGGGGCGGTGGCGTGGGTATCAAGAACCTCTCTTACAACAGTGAGGAAATCACTGATAAGGCTCCAACGGCTAGCGTGTGTGTGCATTACAGGAGCCATGCGCACGTGTCCGACCAAGGCACTAGAGGTGATTCTGGACCTAACGCCACTCCACATAGTTATAGAACAGACAGCGAAAAGAACCCTACTGAACATTGCTAAAGAAGGGTATGGAAAAGGGAAAGTCATATCGTCTAAGGAAATGGAGGCGCTCAGCGCACGGCTACCACTAGCCCAATTCCCCAGGGACGATATCATCAAAGTAACCAATTTTGAAAGGAATTTTAAAATTGAGTTAGGAAGCAAAGTAACATGGAGCGTATCCGCACTAGAACGACACCTCCAAGCTAGCAACCTGCACTGGTACACTGACGGTTCTAAAACACCGGAAGGCATAGGAGCTGGGGTCTTTGGCCCCAGAACACACATGTCGGTACCAATGGGAAGGACTCCAAGCATCTTCCAAGCGGAGGTGTATGCCATCCTGTTATGTGCAGAGATCAACCAGAAGAGAAATTATCGCAATGAACGCATAACCATTCTGAGCGATAGCCAGGCAGCACTCAAGGCGCTAGCCTCATATGAGGTGAGATCCTCACTAGTGCTTGAATGTATAGAGAGACTCAACACATTAGCAATACAAAATCATATTCAGCTCCTCTGGATCCCTGGCCATCAAGGTATAGAAGGTAACGAGGAAGCTGATAGATTAGCAAGGGAGGCGGCTCAAAAAACGCCTATAGGACCTGAGCCTTTCCTAGCGATAGGACAACACACTATCAAGGAAGAGCTTAGGATAGAAGAAAACAACTTGAAGGAGGATCACTGGCAGTTTGAGCCGGGGTTACGTCAGGCGAAGTGTCTACTGGGAGGTTACAACCATAAACGCTTCAAGCAGTTTATGCACCTCTCGAAGAATAGCCTGAGGATGTTGACAGGCTTTCTCACAGGACACTGCAGGCTGAGAGGTCATCTGCACAGGCTCGGAATATGGTCGAACGAGTACTGTCGATTTTGCGACTTGGCTCCGGAGACCCCGATGCACCTGTTGCTTGAGTGTGACGCCATCTCGAGAAGACGACAAAGCTACCTGGGTACACATAGCCCAGCCGAGGAGCATGTACGCTCGTTGCCACCAACTACTATATTAGACTTCATAAAAGAGTTGGGCTTAGACGAGGTATTATAAAGAGCAGAGGGCACAATGGATCTTTAAGGTCGAAGTGCAATCCTCTAATATATATCTATCTATCTATCTAAGATATTGGTATAGGCGATAATGCACGGACGTGTTTTCTTTTCGTTCCATTTTAGAAGAATCGGTGTAAGTTTACAGTTCTTTATTAAAATATTATATCGTTGCATTCGTGTCGTGTACTAAGTATTAGTAATGCTCGTTATTTAAATAGCGTTCCGTTCGATGTGCTTTTGTCTTGGATTAAAATGCATGAATGCTTTTCTGTGATTGTTGCGCTGATTTTTATGCTACACTTTAGAGGTAACAAAGATTGCCTGGCTATAAACTTCTTCATGAAATCCCGAAGTTAGGTAGAATAACTGTTTCGAAATCTATAGTTGAGGTTTAGTTTTTCGGGAGTCTCGTTGCTAACTGACGAAGTAAGCGCAGGTAAACAAAAAGATCCGAACACTAAAGGTCTTCACATACCTAACCGAGTAGATAGGTAGGTGTCTGGCAGTTCGTGATGACTAACTGCTGGTTTGGCTTTGTCAGTCAGGTAGTAAACAATATTACGGACGAATATTTATGGAAAAAATACAAATTATTTGTTAATATATTTGTTCTACTTTTTTCGACAGTTATTCGGAAAAAAGTAATTATAGGTAAATAATTGTTTCATCTTCAGAATCGATGTCTAGATTCAAGTTAGCAAAATAGGAGAAAATGGAAAGATGAAAACTTGTTCAATAAAATTTAGTAGATAACGTTAAACTAAAATGAAAACGTCTTCAATATAATTGAGAAGTTAATCTAAGTTTTCATCAGAATCTCCTCTTTATTTTAATTTAGCCGATGATCTTATCAATTTCAAATTATTGCCACCTAAATCTCTTTAAGTGGATTATTTTCTGAAAACAAATATCTTACTTACTTACTTAATTAGCGCTATAACCGCTTAAGCGGTTTTGGTCGTACTTCATCTACAATTTGTGGTGTGCGTCTTGCTATTAGAAAAAAACTTTTTCTATAATTTTTGGATGTTACTTGCCCCGAGCTGGATTCGAATCTGGGGCCCACCGAATGAAGCGCGCACACGCTACACACTCGGCTACGGCGGCCGCCGAGTTTTTTTTAAAACTGTTTATTACTTAATTGCACAAGGTTTTCAAAATAAAATTCAGAAGATTTTAAACTTCTGCAATCTTGTCTCTTCCCGCTCTCCTTGGCCTTTAGGTGTTTTTAGACGTCGATCTCTTTAATTATAGTAGCTCTATGCAATGTCAGAAAGTTAGTGAAGTTTTTCAATGGCACTTAGTGCCTGATTCCCGGACTCGATTCGCAGCTTCCATTGCCGTTTAAAAAGGGTTCATTACTTTCTTAGCTAACATTTGGGTTTTCTACATTTACTTCCAAAAATCGTTAGAAAACGTTCCATATGCAGTTAACCAATACATTCGATATTTGTTTTCGGTGATATTGAGATTTGATAGCATCAGATTGACCTTTTAACTTTTCAGAACGCCGTGTGTGCGACTTGTTGTAAGCTAGTTGGGAACTAATAAATTTGACAGCCGGGTACTTTCACATGTTCAAAATTCTGCACTCCAAAAACTACGCGCACTGCGGAAAGATTGCAACTAGGTTTTTTTAACGTTTAATTCCCCATTTTCGATTTTTCAACCACATCCTCAATATATATCAATATATTTTGCAAGCGCATCTTAACTAAACTGTCAAATGTGCCCTTCGCGCCTTATTGCCTGCAATTTGATTTCGACTATTTCATTGGCAAAAGAAAAAAAAAGCTCAGTTAAATCTCAGTTTACTTCCTAACACACCACACACACACACCCCCCCCCCAACGTTTCCTTTCATGTAATTTTTCGATTACAGCAGCAGATGAAGTATGCATGCAATGAATA
This sequence comes from Anomoia purmunda, assembly GCA_951828415.1. Lineage (NCBI taxonomy): Eukaryota > Metazoa > Arthropoda > Insecta > Diptera > Tephritidae > Anomoia > Anomoia purmunda. The sequence continues at coordinate 16,589,320 of OX639996.1, forward strand.
GAATTTTTGCAATATTTCAACGAGATGGCGCTTGCAAATTGCAAAACGCCTCGACAATTTCTCTTCAACATCGACAGCATACCAATTGCCGAACGTCTTGCAATTGACAGTGGTATTATTACGCACGACAACAACAACAACATCAGCAGCAGTAACAGCAACAGCAACAAGGCCAAAGTGCAAGCTGTAAAGCGAAACCTGCTATGAACTACAATTTGCACATACTACTTGCCGGAGTTTGAAGCCAGAAAGCCAGCTAGCCAGTCAGCTTCATGAATTCGTATCGACGATGCACACATACATATCTATGTACATACATATGTGCCCTTAATTATGAAAATGGCCTAAGTCAAAATTAAAACAATAAAAATGAGTTCATTTGTTCTATATAATTTTTACGATATCGTCAAAAATGAAGCCTTGAGTTGGTAGTTGGTGGTTGTAATTTCAACGTTATATGGAATTCATTTAGCCATAATTATGAAAGTGGCCTAAGTTAAAATAAAAAAAAAAATCCACTTGTTTTACATCACATTATTTTAAACTACATTTGTTCAATGTAATTCTTACGATATTGAACCTTTAAATAGTCGTTGTAATTTTAATGCTATATGGAACTTGTTTAGTATTAAGTATGAAAGTTTTCTAACTCAAAAATTTATAGAAGTTATATAAACACTAGAAAAAGCCGGCAGACGTTATCCTGCCTATTTTTCTATTATTAATTCTCTTTCCATATGTAACCAGAAAACGGATTTTAATATTTTATATCCTTGCGTATAATGTAATTGAATTTAACTTTTTAAAAAGCTGGCAACCCTGTTCAAAATATTATTATAGCGAAACAAAATGGTTTGACACCCATATTTTACTATTTCATGCAACTTGTGTTTCATGTATTTAAATTTGAGTTCTCACGCAGGTGGCAACCTTCTGTAAAATGTAGCTAGATACAAACTGGCATATAATTTAATTAAATTCCACTTTTCAAACGGGTGGCAGCCCTCTCCAAAATATAGCTATGCACATTCTGTTCGGCGAGACGAACCGTTTGACAGCCATACTTTACTATTTCATGTAACTGGTGTATAATTTAATTAAATAGGTGGCAACCCTCATAAAAGTTAACTGTGAATCTTCGTCCCGAACCAAACCGCTCGACATCCATTTTCTTATATTTCATATAATTTTAGTATGTTTTAAATAATTTTGACTTTTCAAGCAGGTGGCAACCCTGCCCCCAGCATAAAAGATATAGAAATAATGGCCAAGAATACACTGTAAAATAATCATAACATGTGAGTGCCAAATATTTTGAAAATATGGATTGCTTTTGCTCAAAAAAGCGTATAATATATTGAAAGAAAAACTGCAAGGAGTTTCTGTCAAAAAATAATCAGCCTAATTCTGAGTTCCGCCCGAAAAAAAACATCGCCCGTAATTTTTTCATCCGCCCTAAATGAATACGTTCTTTATGAGTTTCGTACGAAATAAATTCCACTTCGAAGCAGCTGGCAAAATTCGAACATGGAAATTTCAGCTTTGTATTTTGTTTACAAAGTGTAAAATTTAGAGAAGCCGTAAATAAAGCAACACTAGTTTACATGAAAAAAAGTACTTACTTTTGGTCCAGAAGTTATAACTAAAAATAACTCGAAAATGTATGAAATTTATTTCGATTTATTAGCAATTTTTTGGCATTAAACTGATATTAACAATCAAAAAAACAATAATAATGTAAATGTTTTGGAGATCCACATTTACATAATTTTAGGCTAAACTCAGATCGGTTTTTAGAATTGCGATTTGTGGAACAGTATTCGAAAATATTGAGCAAAAGTCAACCTATGTTCGGACAAGCCTATAAGTATGCAAAAACTTCAACACGCTGTATCTCAAAATCTAGACATACTGGATAAATTTCGTTGCCATTTTCAGAATCATTGAACTCATATCCATACAAAATGTATTGACATTCTGGCTGTTGCACCGTGAAATGAAAGGGTTTTGGCAGATTTTCCACTGAAAAAGGGAATGTAGCAAAAATTTACATTTTCCGCTTTTATTTAATTTGTTATAACTTTTACGTTTTCTGCCCAATTTCAGCGCTGCTTTCAAGCTTCATATTTTAATAATGAAATTCTCTTCAAACCAGATATTTCTAATTATTATTTTTACAAAGTTTATTAACAAAAAAAAAAAAAGATTAAAAATTAACTATTTTCGAAAAAGCTCGAAATGTCCATATTTTTGGCATTTAGACGCCAGTAACTCAAAAAGTATTAAGCCGATTTATACAAAAAATATATCAGCGTAAAGAGACTGAATGTACTTATAAAAAAATATCCATAAAAGGTTAGGTTTATTTGATATTTTAGAGTTTTTGGCAATAACTGCAGAGGGACCTCAAAAACCGGGGTTTTTGCTTATATCACGAAAACGTTTCTTTGGAAAAATATTGTAAATAAAATCTAGTTTCGTCTTCAGCAGGTCACAATTTTTCTAAAATATGCCTTTTTGAACGAGGTACCACTAATTTATTGAAATATTTGTAAACTAGTGTAATTAATGAATGTTCTTGAATTATTTTATTAAAGTTATTATTTCAAATAAAATTCATAGTTCTTTATTGCTGTAAGCCATTTATAAGATGTTTAGTTAATTTTGAAAATGGCCTCAGTCAAATCTAGTTTTAAAATACAAAAGACAAAAGGCTAAGTAATAAAATTATAAATTAAAATTTTGTATAATGTAAAAATATTTTTTAGTAATTCGTTCAAATGCCATTCATTAAATAACTCGACACAAAAAATATGTAACTTAGGTCATTTTCATAATTATCGATACACAGGATGTATGTATGAGTGCATGTGTGTGTGTGTGTGTCACATTTAAAAATTCCCTTTAACTAAGGTTTGGGAATTTGTCGTCGGATAATAAACACACTGACTTATATTTGCAATGGACGCCACCGCCCCTACACACACACACACACACACATCCATACGCACACTTGAAACGGTTTTACAAATCATATTTTGTTGAACTGTTTAAATAGGTTGTGTAAGTTGTGTTGGAATGTAGTTGTAGTTCGTTAGATGTGAGGGTGCATCGTCACTTACCTCCCAAAATCCATTTCCGGATGCTGTTGTCACATCGCTATATGCCAGTACCGCTGCTGTGCGACTACTCCGGAAATCGAATTTAATATTAAATTCTTCGGCGTGATTTATGGGCCACCAAATGTGAGATGTCGCAAAGGGATACGTTATGGGTATAACGTTGACTTCGTTCTCTTGGAATTCGGCTTCGAGTACACCTAGATAGATAGATAGATATGCAGATAGATGGAGTAATAGTCATTTGAAAATTCAACAAATGTTACAATTGGCGCCAATGCCATATGTGAAATATAATTTCGAGCAGTATATTTGGCTAAGTACGCACATAATTTTCTAAATGTGAAAGATTATACAAAACATATGAAGTAAATATGTACGTATTGGCAATTTAATTTTGATTTATATTGTACATCGCTACTGGAAACAACTGGCGAAATAAAAGAAATTTATGATTGATCTGCCAGTTCCGTTTCAAATGCCATATGTGACATATTAATTGCATTATATGGCAATAAGTAACGGTAATTTGCTTTTGTTATATTAGGATATTTTGTGCAAATAAAAGAGGTGTGTTTTTTTAGATTGAACTAGCAAAAGATGTATTGAATTTCGAAAGCTGTTTTCTGCTCTGTTTGTGTCAATCTGAAAAGCACTGCTTGCGTTTCGTAAGCTTGAAAATATATATACTAGAAAAACGCGGCTGCCGTTCTCCTGCTTATATTTATTAATTAAGTATCCTTTGAATTTGCAAAAGAAAACCTCATTTCGGTTGCTATCACATAAAAAAAAGGTGGCAACCCTCTCAAAAGTATAGATATATCTTTACACTCATATTTTAATGTTTTACAGCATTATTTTTAATTTAATTGTAGTTTTCTTTCAAAAAAAGGTGGCAACTCTTTTCAAAATGTACCCATAAACTTTCTCCTAGCTAAACAAATGCATCATATATATATTATAATTTCTCATACAACTTTTGTATAATTTTATTAAATATGACTTTTCAAGCAGGAGGCAACCCTCTATTGCTAAAAGCCTTCTCTTAATCAAATCGGTCAGTTTGGCACCTACATTTTCATATTGCAAATAACTTGCGTATAATTTTACTAAATACTAAATTTTCAAACTGGTGGCAACCCTCCATATGGAATAAGCCTTCTGCTCTTCGAATCAACCAGTTGGATACCCACATTTTCATATTTCATATATGTAACTCGTGCATAATTTTACTGAATACGACTTTTCAAACAGGTGGCAACCCTTATACAAGTTAGGTATGATTTTACTTTTCGAGACAAACGGTTTGATAACAATATTTTGATATTTCATATAATTTGTGCATAATTAAATTAAATTTGAGTTTTCAGGCAGGTGGAAACTCTCTTGCATGAATAAAATGTTTTTACGGCACATTAAAAACACACAAAAGAATAGCCAGGAAAATGTGGTAAAAATTACTAAAAGAAATTCCATCTACGCAATTTACATACATTAGGGTGGGTTAGAATATTTTCGTCTAAAACGTGATCCTAAGGAAAATGGGTAGTAAAGTGACCATAGTTCGGAAATGAACTAGTCTGCCCATTTTTTAAAGAAAAATAAAGTACTTCATAAAATTTTCAGACTATTTGCAAAAGCCAACTTTAAAATGTATATTACTTACGCGCTAGAAAATACATTTTTGAAATATGAACTAGTCAAATGGCGCTAGAATCGAAATATGTGAAAAAGTCTCCTTCTCTAAGATACATTTGGCATTAGCGCTTTCGGTATGAGACAAACTTTGAGCTCCCTATTTTTTTAAATTGAAATTCTAATCGCTAAAACAAAAAGAATGCTTTAGGGTAAGAAAGTATTCCCCCCCCCCAAATAAAAGACTATCTAAAAAGGAAAACGATATTTGCAAGCACTTGCAAACACTGATAGAAGAAGACCAAGTATTCCATTTACATATAACCGCCAGTAAAACTGACGCTTAATATTTTTTGATGAATAATTCTTGAGCACAAAATTTTTTTCTCTGGCAGTTTCTCCGTCAACAAATTATCACATTTTTCTCTCAGATTTTGGCTAATGGCTATTAAATGGATTCAAATAAAATTTTTTCATTTAATCCTTCGCAGAAACGAAAATGATAATATCTTCATTTTTTACTTTGCAATGGAATCTTAATGAAGGAGAGCAAATGTAAATAAAAGTTGAATATTTAATTTTTTATTTTCTTTATACTTCTCTCCAAGGCGAATTCATATAAGGTGAAGTTATTAAAGCAACTAATGCCTTCTTCTTCCACTAAATTTGTATCTTTCCTTTACTTATGATTTCCCAAAAAACGACAACTAATGGTGTCTATTCTTCTGTTCTCTTTTGTCGTGACATTTCAAAATTGCGCAATGCGTATGTGTGCGTTATGAATTCGCCTAGCTATGCATGCACATTTTGTCTGGGAAGTCTCGTACTGAAATTTAACGAAAAATAGTTTTGGCAGAACATTTTAGTTCTCTAACGGCTTTTTCTCTCTGTCTCTTTGGAGTGGTTTTTTTACTTTTTATATTTTAAACTTTTACTTTGATCATATATTTTAACAATTTTTTCCACATTTTGAAAAATTACTTAGTGCGGGACATTAAAACTTCAGTGGGCCATACAAAAAACTGTCACAAACATTGCACGCAAAATCTGCCAATTTTTTGAAAAACATTTAAAAAATAAATACAGATACAGATGTCACATTAATTTCTTTCAAAACCAAGGTGGATCCAAGGCGAATTCATACCAGGTGGTAGCAAGAAAAAACGTATGTATTTTGTTGTCGCGCCTTGAGCGGGAGTTATGTCAAAATCTGAATTAGAATGTAAACAAACAAAACTAGTTTGACATTACACCCGCTTCGCTGAATTGAAAAAAAAAGTAAAACTCAGCTGTTTCTTCACACCACCTTGTATGAATTCGCCTTGGGTGGATCCATAGAAGGTGATAGCAAGATAACCAAGGCGAATTCGTTGTGTATTTGGTTTGTGTACCAGTGAAATGTCAAAATCTGAATTCGCCCAATATTGTTCATGTATTTTGTTTTGTGTAAACAAAACAATACAGCGAATTGGGAAAGAAGAACAACCATTCACCCCATGGCAAATTCATATTAGGTGGTGTTGAGAAAGCAGCTGAGTGAATTCGTTGCTGGACTGAATATCAAAAATATGTGTTTGGAGTAATTTTCACCGATACTCGCTGTCATTGTGCGTGCAATTTTTTAGTGAACATTTTTGTTGCTGTACGCTCAACACTAACTGGTATGAATTCACCTTCATTCACCACGTGGGATGCTATTGCCTCTCATGAATTCGCCTTCTTTCAAAACCAAAAATAACAGCTGCCCAACTCTCTCTAACTACATAAGTAAATTTGATTCTTAAATTTTTTCAGAATAAGTAATCATGAAAATCCGCTAGCAATTGCATTACTTGATGAATCTAATGAAATTATTAGACTTAAAAGACATCATGTATTAGACCTTCCATTTAGAACTTAATAGCTAAATATAAAATTAAAATGTATTAAAATGTAACAAAAGAGTCGGAGTTGCATATATGTAGTACATAAGTATATTATTATTGATCTCAGTGGAGTTCAATAATATAAGTAATTTTGTTAATTAATTATATAATTTGCTTATTATTTTAAAATAGATTGCAAATAAACGTATTAAATAAAAAAAAAAAAAAATTTTTTTCGAATAATATATAATTTTATGCTATTCCCCCTACTTACCATGATAGTGCACCTTCGGATTACTTTTGTGTAGCTCATACAAAATCGACACATCATTATAGTAGACATATTTCAGACTACCAACGAAATTGTTCTGCGAATGCAAACCCTTCTTTTTATGCAAATCTGGGCCACCACCAAAGTAAATTTCTGGATCGAATAGTAGATTACCGCTCGAAGTGGCAGGTATATCCAATATTTTCATTTGCTGATCGAGTATGATGCGTACCGTTCGACGTTCATGGTGAATGGTTAAATTATGCCAATTACTGCGCGTCAACTCATCGGTGAGTACCGTTGACATTACATTGTCGCCAAAATCCATTTCCACATGAATGGATTGATTCTTTATCGATGCAGCGATATATTGATGCTTGAGTGATTCGCCGCTGGCATAGAAAAGTGCTGAATCATCGAATTGTGTGCGGAACATTAGACTGATGCGAGTATTGGAGGAGTGAACGCGATCCTTCCAATCGTAGATGCGATACGAGACGTAGCTGGAGCCACGTAGTGTCATTATTGTAGCCGCTGGGGAGGAGGAATAAGTAGAAGCAAGTGGTTAAATTTAGCTAAATATTTAAAAATTTTAAATTCATAAAATACGGGAATGTTGTGTTTTATTTTTGGTATGCAAATTTAGCTAAATATTTAAAAATGTTAAATTCATAAAATACGGGAATGTTGTGCTATTTTTGGTATGCAATTACTTGCTGCTAGTTATAACTTAATTAAAAATTAAAAACTTTTCCAAGCATGCTTGAAATGCTAACGGACATTGACTAGATAGTTAAATGGAAGGCCAAATACTGACAGACATTTTTTGGTGTCTATTGTCAAAATCTGATTCTGCCTGCATTCATACACATAGCACTGAACATTTTTTATTCCGAATAAATTTTTTTAGCTGGAGATTTTTGATTGCGAATACTTTTCAATTGCGATTGCCATGTCTTTTCTTCCGGCTCATTCACAATAGAGCAGTTTTTCACTTCCCAACACTACATCTCAGGTGGGATATCATTTTACCGAGTTAGCTCAACTCGCATATTTTTACGAGTTGGTGTTGTTGCTTTACATGCAATTCCCACCTAGTGTTTTTTTTACAACTCGGGTACAAAGAAACGGGCCGAATAATAATAATAACCCCTTTTATTATTATCCCCCTCCCGCCCTACCGACTCGCACCTGAAGCACGGATCTTCTTTATTTTTGTTTTGTGCCGAATCGTTCAAGGCCAAGAGTTTGTTAAGCATCGAGGTCTAAAACTGCTCAGCAACAGTAAAAACTTCATTAGCTGAATATAGTATAAAAAATGCCAAAGTTAGTCATTTAGTGTGAAAGGAGCGTACAGGTTTGTTCATGGTGAAAAGCGAGTTCGAAATAATACAACTGCTGGAAAGACAGTTAAAACCTTGACACAAACAAATTAGTCTTAGTAATAACAATTTGGCCCTTATACCATAGCTTAATGTTTGGCCGAACTTATTTCTTCAACTCGTGGTGGGTGGCTTGGTGTTGTAACACAAATTGAGGGCAAATGAATTTTGTAAGAAATTTTTTCATGGCAGAAATTAACTCGGAGGTTTACGATTGCTTGCTGGGGGGCGACTGGTTTAAAAAACAAACTTTTATATATTTTTTTATGTTACTTGTCCCGGCCAGGCATCAAACCCGAAACACACGATGCAGACTCGGCTACGAATGTTTTAAATAAAGTGCCTTGAGCCTCGAAAATGCACATTAAATCTAACTTCGGCAATAATGATCCTAACATTTCTCTGCGGCTGGAAAGAGTGGGAAAATTTATTAGTTTCAAACGATTAGTATAACGGCGTAGATTAAATCGATTGACAATCTATGTTATTTGCTAAAATGGTTGTCGTTTTCAAATTTCCAATTTACTTTGACCGTATGAAAAGGTGAGAAGAAAGATTTCGTTTTATTAAAAATAATATTAGACTTCTTTTTACGTGCAAATAATATATTGTAGGAGGAGCTACTTTACAGATGAGCTTGAGGCGATTTCAATGGCTATATCATAGATCATAATAAGTCGTTAAACCGCTATGTACAACAACAATTTCTTTTTTAATTTTGCCATTTTTTGTGCCATAATCTTGTAAGCAATCCAGCACACGATGCCCGCCCACCAATTCCCCAAATGCCACTCGATCGCCATTCAATACCGGCATTGGTTTGAAGCTAGCTGTAAAATTTAATAGTCCATATGGAAAACCTTCATCTATATAACATTTTGCGAAAGAGAAAATCCCAGGCCCTGAGTCGTGTCGCACCAGATTCATATCGTATTCGAAGTTAGGTCGAGCCAGCGCACGATTGTAAACGGCGATTTCACCCTCGATCCACAAGCCCGGAAATATGCGTATGAAGCTCATTGTGTGCAATCTGTTTTCGGAACAACTGCGTGCAAATTCCAATACCATTTCGGGGCATGCCTCTGTGTATAGTTGTATGAAAATGCGTCCAAGTGGGCGTACATTTTTGACTTCCAAATCGAGGAAAATCTTCGGATGTATCAGTCGTTCCATTAGTAGTTTTTCACGTAGCCTTATGCTGCCCAATGACCTACTGCTACGCAGTAGCTCCGGTATGGAGGTGGTTGTTGTTAGTAATGGCTTCACTTTCAGCAGTCGGCAGCCCAAGAACTGATTTTCCATTTCAATACTTTCGACGCGCCGCACTAAATGTTGTAGTCGTGTTTGCGATATGCGCTTTCGTGTATTATAGCTATCGCTGAGGCCATGTGTTCGTTTAATTCGATTGAGTCTCTCCAAAATTTTGAAGTTTTCGGTTATGATACGTCTTAGTGCGAACTTGTCGCCTCGCATGCCACGTATATTGAGGTAGGCATCCTTCTTGATGAGAGGTGGACCAATATCGACGGCACTGGATATTTTATCAAGTGCGTTCTTGTGTTGCTTGTAGAGGAATTGTTCGGAGAAAGAAGAGCGAAATATACCGCGTTTTTTACCCATTTCATTTGTTTCGTAGTTGTAAAGTTGCTTCCAAAAAATTGAAGTGGACTATTTATAAGTGATTTCTCAGAATGATGTGGAAAGTTATGCGTTGGGGCTGGTCAATTTAAAATTTGTAGAAAATTTAAAAAAGAAGAATTTGAAAAAGCGCAGAAATTTATTTAATTGTTTTCAAATGTGTTTTCCATTAACTGACATTTTGTTCAAACTGACTATTTTTGAGATCATTTTGATTATTTTCGCTTTTTTTCATTTCTAAAGAGAAAAATAGTGTAGCGTATTGTGGAGTTTTTATGTAATTGTTGTTAAAAATGGGTTAAAGAGACCTAGTAGTATTTTGAACGTAAAAACGTAACGAATCAGAAAAAAAATCTAAAGTATAAGGGAGAGCCAGCTGACACTGGCTCTAAATTTAATCAGGTATCTCTTTTTAATATACCTGAGATTGGTGAGGACACTGCAACGTTTTCAGTTCAAGAGTCCACCAGGATATGCAGCGTCTGTTTAACAGGTGCCGCTGCAAGCGGGTGTCTAACTTGCAGCAAGCGCCTCGCTATTTAAATGTATCCTTGAAGCACAACAAACGGCCCGGTATCAAGTTGTTCGCTTGGGGTCCGCCACGTAAAAACTTATGACCTATGAAAAATTTTACTATGCCTCGGATAAGATCCCTATTTTTTGATGGCGATCACAGGCAACTTGAGGTGCCGCTGCCCGGCTGGCTGAGGTCCTGACAAGATAGCCATCTAGCAAATGAAATGAATGTGGCAAGGTAAGAAAGCCATTCGACTTTGCGACATCTACAACAGCTGCCATGTAAAGAAGCGCAAGTTTCTTTGTTGTGGCTGGTGGTAGAGAGAGACTTCGTCGCCAGGTCCAGTCGTTTACTCCGGAGGACGTGCATCTCGCCAAGATTTGCGTCAAAGCGAGATTATTTAACATCTCGCTGATTTATGCCTACGCCTCGATGGAAGGAATGTGGCCAAAGACACATAACTTATACGAAAAACTAGAATGCACATACGAGCGGTGCCCTTGTCACGATATTAAAATCGTGCTTAGCGACTCCATTGCCAGGGTGGGAATAAAAAGGATATTTGGTAACACGGTCCGAGAATTAAGTCTACATGACGAAACCTCTGCTAACGGACTGAGACTGATCGACTTTGCAGGAGATCGAAAAATGTTAGTCTGCAGCAACAGGTTTTAGCATAAGAAGACGGAAGGCATGCTTGCAGAATATTTGAAGAACGCATACTCCGAGGACCGCACATCTACATTTTGTCGCAACCAAGATGCGCTTACTGCTCTCCGAAGTAAAAAACTTGCGTCTAAATAATCACATAAAACTCGACTCCACAAAGCTGCAATCGCAACAGACAGTTCCTAACTTCTCCACACTTTTTCATTAAGAGCAGAATTTTATGCAGCGGCTTATGGTAGGTAGAACGGTGACCCGGTGTCCGACATCCAGAGTACACTCAATTTGTGGGCGGAACATTTATCTACTTTACTAAATGGTGGCAGCGAAAGCGTCGCCGAATAAGATGAAGATCCCGAGTCCCAAATCGCTGATGAATCCAATAGCATCACGTCGCCCGACCCCAGTGAAGTTCGAATCAATAATGCGGCTAGAGAACAACAAAGCCGCTGAGATATTCAAGCACTGGTTGGAATTTAAGTCTACTCTGCCCAATCCGCAAAAGGTACGATCCCCCAATATGCGCCAACTACCGCAGGATCAGTCTGCTTAGCTATATAAAGTTCTATCGAACGTATTGTGTGAAAGACTGAAGCCAACGAACTGTTTGGACCATATTAGGGCGGCTTTAGACCTGGGAAATCTTCGATGGACCAAATGTTCACGATACGCCAAATCTTGGAAAAGACCGAGAAAGAAGATGAACATACTCGATATCTGAACAAAACTAATACGGCTAAGTAAAATGACGTTGATCAACACCACCAGCTCCGTCAGAGTTGGGAAGTACCTCTTCGAGCCACTTCAAACCAAATGAGGTTTCTGACAGAGCGATTCCCTGTCGTGTGACTTCTTTAACACAAATTTGGAAAGGATAATTCGAGCTGCAGAATTAAAGAGGCCAGACACAATCTTTTAGAAGAGCGTGCAACTTCTGGCGGATGCTGATGATATCCATATCATCGGCCTCAGCAACCATGCCGTTACTTCTGCCTTTTCGAAGCTAGATAAAGAAGCGAAGCGAATGGGAACGAGGGCGAAACGCGCATTGTACACAGTTACAATTTTAACACTGGAGAGGAATTTGGTTATCTTGGAATCAGCATTAATACCAACGACAATGTCAGCCTCGAAATTTGACGTAGAATGTCTCTTGCCAACAAATGCTACTTTGCACTGAGTAGGCAAATGAGCAGTAAAGCTTTCTCTCGACGAACGAAAACTACGCTCTATAAGTCTCCCACCATGCTCGTGCTATTGTATGGCGCTGAAGCATAGACGCTGTCAACATCGGATGATATGGTCCTTGGAGTGGTCGGGAGAAAGATTCTCCGAAAGATTTATGGACCTCTACGCCTTTGCGACGGCGAATACCGTAGACGATGGAGCGATGAGCTGTAAGAGCTTTACCGCGACATAGACATAGTCCAGCGAATTAAAATACATCGGCTACTTTAGCTAAGACATGCCGCGCGAATGAACGAAAATGCTCCAGCACTGAAAGTATTCGATGCGATACCGCTGGTAGTAGCAGAGGAAGAGGAAGGTCTAGGTGGAGAAAGACTCTACTTCTCTTGATGCGCTCAGTTCGCGTCGATTAACATAAGAAAAAGAACTACTGCCGTGCTTTATTGAAATCAGCCAAAATCGCCTAGGCTATAGCATCAATTCCTGATTGATTGATTGATTGATTGAAAGTTAGTGAAACCAATACAGTTATATTATCGATTTAAATGTTGAGAAGCACGTGAGCCTTATAAGTCTTGGGATACACGTGAAGCTCATGAGAAAGCGATCCGCGCGAGAAGTTGCATCTGGAGTAATAAATAGTTTATGCTCTGAAATTAAAATTATTTAATATATTGGGCATTCATCACCTTTTTTTTTTTTTTGAGTATTCATAGTAGTCGCGCCGCTTTATGGTAGGAGGATTCTGAGTCAATTAAATTTTGGTGTTCAAATTAACTCGTTTTTTTTCCATAATCGTTCAAGGCTGAACACTTGGCAAACTTTACATTGGAACATAAATTTAGAGCTACATGGGGCATTCAATTGAAAAAAATTTCTAGTGCATTGCAGATACCCGCCCAAAAAAATTTTACAGTACATTAAATCCCCAGTAGCCTTTGGTCTAACCTAGCATCATGTTTGTTTAAAAAAAAAATAAAGCACTTTTTTCTTACACTCTCTTAACGCTTTTCAAATAGGGTAATTGCACTTACTTTCCCACATATATATCTATATTCTACATACGAGCACATCGCTATATCTACGCTCTTTTGAGCACCAAAGCAAAACCATTTTCAATTAAGAAACTTTTTGTTGATAATTCATTTTCATGGTTTTTCAGTATTCTGTTGGTTTTTATAAAGTTGTTATTCGAAATTTGTTTTTGTTTTTTTTTTTGTTAGCAGTAACTAAGTAATACACTACAACTAAACGTACATAGTAAGTGTGTATGTATGTGTGTATGTTGGATTTTGCAAATATAATACTCACTATAAATATCGCAATGTTCGCCTTCATAGTAGCTGCCAAAGCAATCGCACGAAATGTCATAGTAGTGATTAATACAACGGGAACCCACAAAACACAAATTGTGTCTCGAATAGCATTTGTCGGTGCAACCTTCATTGACATTCTCATGCTTGGTGGCCACCAGTGGTGTAATGGGCAACAAATCGGATGCCGCTTTGCCCGAACTCAAAACAACATTACGAATACAACCAACAAATGATTCAATGATATACTTCACGCCATGCAATTTCTCCTCCGACGAGAGTCCTGCACAATCGATGCCGATGTACATACATACATATGTGTTTCAAATTTGTGTGTGTGTGTGTGTGTGGAGGGAGTGTGGAGCGAGTATCAAATGCGAATGTTACGTATACGCCATGTATGCAATCAGTGTATTTATTTAGAAGAGTGGATAAGATGGTTATGTTGTGTTTTTGTTTGGTTTGTTATTTGTTGTTTGTTATTTGTTGTTTGGTTGAGTGGGTTGTGTGTGTGGCAATCGTTGTTGTTGTTGGCGGTTTATAAAGTTTTTAGCGTTTTATGCCAATGTTGGTTGGTTTCATTGTTATTGTTGTTTTTGTTGTTGTTGTTGCGGTTGTGCATCCCATTTAACAAGCGCCATAATGAAGATTAATGAACATGTAAAGGTAAAACAAAAAAAAATTTAGTTTATTTCATAAATACATTGTAAGTAAACAAAGATAAAGGTATTTAGTATGTAAATAGTTTAATAATTATTTATGTATGTATATATGTACGTATGCTTCGTAAGCGTTTCAAGTGCAGTAATGCAGATTTCGTAATATCATAAAAGTTTTTTAATTAAAAAATATTGCTGCATGGAAAGCAGTCAATCTCTAAAGGGTCTTGCAATAGGGACGCTACAAAAGTAGACCGATAGTGACAGCACACGACGCCATATTTTTCCCCGCTCTTTTGACATTTCTCTTCAGTAAGGTTTGCCATTTCATCATGGAATGATATACGATCCAACAACGAGTCGAAATTATTAAAATTTACTACCGAAATGCGGAGTCAATGGCCTCAACTTTAAGAGCGCTACTTCTAATTTATGGTCGTCGTCATTTCTGGCTGAATGGCTTCGTCAATAAGCAAAATATGCGTTATTGGACAGGCAACAATCCACACGTGCTCTGCGAGTCAACATTGCATCCCGAAAAAGTTACGGTTTGGTGCGGTTTATAGGCCGGCGGCGTCATTGGGCCGTACTTCCTCCGTGATGTTCAAGACCGGCACGTTTGACAATTTGCTGTGGGGCTACGTCTTGTCTATGCTCTATGCCAACAAGCCAGCGACGATTGATGAACTTCGTACGAATATCGAACGTGAAATTGCAGCAGTATCGGCCGATTTATGCTTGAAAACCATCGAAAATTGGGTTCAGCTTCCGCACTTCTGCAAGCGTGCCCGTAGTGCCCATACAAAAGAAATCGAGTTCAATACATAATAGCACCGAATGTACTTTCACAGGAATAAAGAATTTAATTCACATCCCAAACCGTTTTTGTTTTATTTAAAAAAAACTTTTGCAGCGTTCCTATTGCAAGACCCGATATATATGTATACTTATGGGTTTAATATCTTTGCAGTAAAAGTCGCATTTTGTTATTATTTAATAGACGGACTACGAAATTAGATAATGAATATAAGTTTATTTATTTATTTACTTATAAAGAAATATAATTATAAAAACCTGTATTACAAATAGGTGCACTAGCTACTCTACTAGCTAGTTTTTATTAAATAAGATATTAAAGATTGTTTTTATATATAATAGTGTAAATAGCTTTGGTATTATCAATTGTATATTTTTTTAATAAAGAGGAAAAGGGTTTGTTTATAGAAAATATTCTCCTTCGCATTCGTGCACAGAGCTAAAAAGTTCACTTAAAATCAAATAGATCAACATCTAAAAGATCTTGTTGGCAAAGGAGTGCGAGTGGGGGAACAAAATCGATGAAATTTTCACTAGAAAATCTTCTCAATATTGCTTTGAATTTCTTCACAAATTTAGTGAAAAGGAAAACGGCTGGAAATAAGGAGATAACTTCTTGTTTATTAAATTTTCATGGAATTTTGTTCAAAAATATGCAACTGCACGAAGAAATAAATCTCCATATTTTTGTGTTAAAACTCATACAGTGTTAATTAATTAAGATATCATAACGATTTTTTATTTTTATTTTAAGAAGAGCCTTTTTTAATTCAAAGTTTGTCTTTAACGCCTTAACATAGATATGAACTTTGTGAATAATCTACTTTGTATTGTTTTTAGTTTAATATGAGGAATATTGTTGCATGATTCAATTATTAAAGGTTTAATACATTATAACAGCTATTTTCCCGCACAAAAAAGATTGCATTTGCGAAGGAAACAGAAAATGGGAAGAATGCAATCCCCTTTTGTAAAATTTTTTTTTAACAACCACGCAAAATATCTAACTAGTAGTAGAATTTAAGTTGCATAAAATCCAAATATGTTTCGTAGTCTACGAAATATTTGATGCATTGTTCTGATTTGGGAATTCTTTCGTTATGCAAACATTTATTTTAATTAACAAATATCATTATTATACGAAAATAAAATTAAGTTTTCTACATTTCGTGGTAAATATATGAAATTGTTTGTACTTTTCAATTTTCTGCAGTTCACAATTAAAAAATAAACATGTGATATAGTTCTTTGTTCTTATAGAAACCAAGCAACATAAATTCCTTCGAACTCCATGCAATATTGTGAGGTGAGCCCCATACTAATTCATTCAATAAATCTCACCCAAACTCCCCACGCCCCTATTCTTGAGACTTCTCTATACGTTTGATTTCCGTTTTGGCAGCTTCCGAAAAATCGCGACGCAACGCAAAATGGCGTAAATCGAGCTTTTATCCTTTCACATGATTACAAAAACAAGGTTATTGATGGTTTCAAATAAAGTAGAGTAATGTTTTTTTTTGTTATATTACGTACAGTAAACTGTATGATACAAAAAGTACATAACCATAAATGACTATACAATCACAGGATTACGCTTCAATAATTTACATACAAACGGGGTAGGTGATTGAATCGGGCAGAAAACCACTTCAAAACGGTGGCAGGGAAGTTCGGCAACACAATTTATTAGCAATCTACTAAGAAACAACAAATATTTACTCCAATATTTCACTTGAGCAGAAATGCTTATCATCTATTCTAATGGCATGCACACTCAAAGATTCTAATTAAAAATATGTATTAAAATATTTAATTTTTTTTAAGTACCAATTTCAATTGTCGAAATTCGGAATGCCCACTCACTTTGGCAAGGAAGCGGTGGCACAGGGGTGGAGGTGAAAAAGAGTAGGGATACGAACACAACGAGCAATGGGCTTTGGAAAGAAATCCTATAAAAAAGATAGGGAACAGCGAAGGTCTTGCTAACTCACGCTCGCACACGGGTAGAGGTAAAAATGAACTAGGACTGGGAGCTTAACGGGCTAAGATGCAGGGAAACGGTCACTCAGTGTACCAACTAGGATTTTGAACCACAAATTACCAAATGAATTGCAAATAAAACCACATATTTGTATTATATAAAATATTTACATTTTTATAAAATACTTATTCAAATTGTCAAAGTTTTCTGGAAAAATGTCAGCGAATTAAAACTTCGTTTGTTTTTTGAAGTGAAACTTCTTTGCGCTCGTTGGGCAATTGTAATTCCAATATCGAATGAAACGAAAAAGCGACAGGAAAAGGGAGGGGATGGCGCGCATGGCGGGTCAGTCGGACGGAAGGAGACATGGGAGAGAAATGAAAACGCGACAGATTCGGAGTAGGAAAAAACGAGAGAGGGGTTGCAAAGTGGACAGAGTGTGGCAATGATTGTTCTCTACATCACTCCGAACCAGAGAATTAACGATATAATAAAATTCATACGTAGTGGTGCAGCAGAATTAGGAGAAGATTTGCACACTGTGCCAATGATTTTTAGCGGTGATTTTAATGTCAATTTTGCCTTGGAAGAAGCTCAACTACTAGTACAATTTTTATAAAGTAAATTTAATTTAAAAATGAGTAATAATCCCAAAGACTCAGCAACCAGATCTGGCACGACAATAGATGCAATTTTTTCAAGATATTTAAATAATTTACAATCACGAGTTTTCATTTCATATTTTTCATAGCACAAACCAATTGTATCTTTTCTTGAACATGAAAGTACGGAAAAAATGAATAGATAGATTTTTTTATAAATGGAGGCGAATACATCAACTATCTTTTTTCATTAACCTAACACCCTTAAAAATTCCAGAATAATGAATAGCGGCTTCTGTTATCGGGAAATATTTCTATCTCATAAAACTTGCTGGCTAGGGTGAGTATTTTCATTTCAAGTGCAAATCGAGTTCCATGAAGTTTCACTTCTATTGCCTAGCTTTCTAGGCTGACATTTTTTTTGTTTTGTTTTTTGAATTGTTCTACTATTTAAAATTTTTTGATAAGATTCATACATAAATTTTCAAAGAAGTAATGCTATTTTCGCTAAAGGAGACGTCATGTGAAGAGCGAGGAGTAAAGCTGTTCAGCTGTATCAAGGCGAATCCATACAAGGTGGTGTTATAAATACAACTATAAAATTTCTATGTAATTTGTTTTTGTTTCTGCGTAAGAGTAGTCAAAATTTAAATACATTTTCTTTTTGCTTTTACGGCTTTTGAAAGCTCATACGCAAGGTGTATCCATAGAAGGTGATAGCAAGATAAACAAGGCGAATCCGCTGTGTATTTTGTTTGTGTAATTTTGCGTGTGAAATGTCAAAATCTGAATTCGCTACTATTGCTCATGTATTTTGTTAGTCTAATTTTGCGTGTGAAATGTCAAAATCTGAATTCGCCGAGTTTGCTTATGTATTTTGTTTGTGTATACATAACAACGTAGCGAATTCGGAGAGAAGAACAAGCATTCAGCTCATGGAATGCTATCACCTTGTATGAATTCGCCTTGCTCATACCCAAAAGCAAAAACAAAATACATGTAGGTGAATAAAAAAAAAATCAAATCAGCTGCTCTTATGCCATCACCTTCTATAAATTCGCGTTCAGCTGTATCAAACCTTTCATTATTCAATCATGTGTTGTTCTTTGGATTTTTGTATTTTCAAAATAAAATTTTTTTTTTTACTTACTTATTGTTGCAGAAATTTTGAATGAATAGCGTTTAAAAAATTTGAAAAATAAGACATTATTTCAGAAATAAAATATGATTTATGAATAAATGTTTTCAAAAGTAAATATCTTTATCTGTTTAAACTTGTATTAATGTTGAAGAAATGGTACGTACCATACTACTGATAAGCATAATTTGGCAAGACTGGCTACTATAAATACTTTTTTTTAATTGTTCTTATATCTTATAAACAGATATGAAAAATCTTTTATAACAACACATAGACACTTAAAATTATGCCGGCTTATTAAAATTAAGAGGGGATTCTAATCCAAACCTAGATTCCCTTCTTAATTTTATTGAAAAGGTTTTCATCTTAATTCAACGGGTCACCTTCTTAATTACATTGAAAAATTTTCATCTTAGTTTAAAAAAAAACATGGTCGTAATAAGCAGGGGGTCTTATTGGAATAATATCATAAAGAAATCCGCAAAAATTTTGTTCTGATTTATAAGGCATTTTAGGTGGCATTTTCACTCTGTGTATACTTCGTGCAATGATCTAAAATGTGAGCTATGGACAGTGGACAATCGCATACACTACATTCGAGGGCAGCTTGCCCAGTTAAGAGATATTCGTGGCTAAATTTGTTATGTTCTAGACGGCATCTTGTAAAAAATTTTAAGCTGCTGGGCAGCACACTGCGAAGGGATAACTGGCTGTATTCGATCCGGATATATGCAAGTGTAGGCGTGTTGATATTAAAACCAAAAGTTGTGTGGTGTTTCTCTAATAAAGGCGTTTATTTTATGCACAATTCCGCAATGCCCTGGAACCCACATAATTTATTGGATTTTGGAGCTGCATCTGCAATGGGCGTATCGTATTTTCTAAACTCAGGGTTCGTTATTTATTCTGTTCTTCTCACTCTGCAGAAGAGAAGACTTACTAGCCGAGCAGATTATGTATTTTACTTTAGCTTTAACTACGTGGTCGACTGTATGAGTAATCGCTGGAGCGATTGGTAAAAACTGGAACTATACGGGAAGAGTGGCCCCTTTTTTATTAGTTCGCCTTTTTCATTCACTACCGCGAATGAAGGGTGCAGGTAGTCTTTGGAACCATCGCGGTAAATAAAACACCAAGCGTTGGTGGTCTACTAATTGTGTAAAAAAAAGCTTTCTATATACCAAAAAAGCTTTCTATATACCAAGGGAAAAGTATTGGGCTTAGCATAAAGAAAGAGGTGTGTGTTAAATTCGCTTCCTGACTGATTTCAGGGTGGAAATTGTGGAGCTCCGCTTAAAGTTCGCTTAAGAGAAATGCCTTTTTCTCCACCATATTCCATAACCTTGCATATTGTAGATGGCCGTCTTAATTTTTTAGTTCTTTCGATTGCTTTTTTTTAAGTCCCTGTTCCATATGGAGTTGTTGGTTATGTACAGTTTAGTGATTTAGGTTAAAAAATTGGATTTTTGATCAAAAAATATATGAAAAGTAAATTAACTGCAACACTATTGAACTAGAATAGGTTAAATGAACATGACTGCCGCTAAGTATCCAAGCCACAGCAAACACGTTAAAAGAACATTACAGAAATGTTGCGCATTTGCAATGAAGCTACAGAGCCGTCAATCTCTACTCTCGACAAGTCCGCCGCGGAGTAGATATGACACGATCGCTGATACTTCAGTCTTGATGTATATTGGCACGATTCTCCGTCACCCCTTGTCGAGTTTGCTTTGAAGGCAGATTCATGTCGGCGTTGTGCCATCTTCAATGCCATTTTGCTCTCTGAGAACGAACGGAAGGACGGAAAGTCGTTCCAATATACATCAACTTTTCACACTGTCGGAAAAAAACGGAAGACAAAAAGGAACTTCAGTCTTAGTGTCGTGCAGGCAGAGCAGTTGATTAAAAAGTGCTGAGTTGATTTAACTTCTTCATCCTCCAAACAGCTGTCGTACAGTATGGGTTAGTGCTGATATTGAGACGCACCGCATGAATAACCATTGGGCAGTGCTAGCTCAGCAACCCATAATAAATGAAACAGAAATAAAAATCAAAAGGAGATTAATCTGATACATCAGCGCCAGTGTAAGTATTTAAATTGGCGTTTATTGGAAGGTGGTTATAGTTTTTGACCGATTTCAAAAGTTTGCATGAGATAGCTTTATTAGTGCATTATGCGTAACAAAATTTGCTGCAGCATATTCTATGGCAATCAAATTACAGTTTCAAAGTTAAAATAAAAAAAATGCAGGCCTCTTTTATTTGAAATTCGTTTAATTTGTATAAGCGATTTGTTTATTATTAGAAAATAACTTTTTTCGGCCATAAAATCTATTGGCCTAAAAAAGAAATCAAAGTTAGGGTTGTCCAATTATTTTATTTCAAATAAAATAAAAGCCCAAAAATAAATTTTCTCTAACGACTTTTTTTTTTAATAAAAATTATAAAATTCTGGGTACCTGATTTTCAGCCATAATCTGTAATTTATTTACTTAGTCCGGTCATAAGTTCTGTTACAAGTTCCGGCCGTTACAAAAAAATGAAACAAAAATACCGTTTTTAATAAACTTAGTTTTAAATTTAGTTCATACAAAACTTTGATCGAAATGTTCACCTTTTGCTTTCACACAAGTCCTCTAACGATTCGGCCACTTATCTATAGCGGAACGCACAGTTTCCATTGGTATTGGTGACGCTGCTCAAACCAAAGATTTTTTGAGACTCTCCAAATTTCTGTGGGGTGTTCGACAGGGCCTGTTCTCCAACTCTTACTACAAACTGTAGTCCAATGGATTCAAAACTGGACTTCCAGAATGCCAATCATCTTTTGCTAAGAAACCAGGATTATTTCTTTTAAACCTTTGCTGGGTGGTTTTTGCCTTGTGTGCTGGATCAGAATCTTGCTGGATGATTCAAGGCTCTCCATCGAAGAGAGTATTGCTTAATTGCTTCACCACGCTTTCTAAATTATTCTGCTGGTACAGTTTTGTCCCAGTTTTGAATCCTTTTTCACAAAAGCGAAGGGGCGTAACGTCTTTACAGGAGACTCCCCACCAAACCACTACACCAGCTGGATGGTGACCACGTGGAACCCTTGAAACAAAATTTTTTTGCGTCTTTGGAAGTTTTTGCGTAGATTTTATCGTTTTGCTTATTGAAAACTTTTTCGACAGTGAAAATTTTCTCCGTGAACCAGGTGCCACTGAAGAAGCCGCTTGCATCTGTTTAGCCTAATTTGCCTCAAGTGCGTTCTCAGAAGAAGACCAGTTGACCGATGGTAGGCCTTCATGTGAAGATCATCTCGAATAAGTCGTGACATTAATCTGGTCGATATATCCATTTCGCTTGACATAATTTTCTGTTTTCTAAGGGGATTTCTCCCAATACGTTCGCGAAAAATTTTTATGGCTGAATTGGTTCGAACCACGTGAGGACGTTTGGGGAAAACGGTCATCAATAGTGCGGTAAACAAACGTTTTCGAAATTGTAAGTTTTTTGAGAAGCTGATAAATTTCGCTTGCGCTTTTTCCACACTTTAAGTAAACACTCCATACAAATTGTAATAAAAAATAACGGCACTTTTTTCTGCAAATTTGTTTTCGCTCTATGCATTGTTAGCTTTGTAACAGAATTTATGGCAAGGCTAAGGATATTTGCAGAAGGCTAATGTATTAAATGTAGTTATTTAATAAAAAAATATTATTTCAGATGTTTAAAAAACAAACTGGAAACAAAAAGTTTTAATTTTTAATGTAGTTTTTAAATTAACGAATAAATAATTGAATTTCAAAATCTAAACTAAAACTCCTTATATAAAATTTGCATTATCGATTTCAGTAAATGAACATTAACCAGTTCTACATTTTTTTTAACAGATTCAAACATACATACATACAATATCATTTTCTATATATCGCCAAAGTGCAAGAAATACTCACCTCCGACCAGCACCACCGATGGCAAATTCGTTGACACACCATAGTTGGTGTCATGGTTCAGGCCCTTCAAATAAACTTCCTCCTGACTGTTGTCAACCCGTGCAATCAATCTTGCGCCGTGAACATCGATGCGTACCTGCATTGAACGAAATGCAAAGAAGAAGAAGAAGAAGCAGAAGAAGAAGAATCATTACATAGTTTGCCGATTGACCTGCAACCTAACCAAACTTCCACATCATCACTACTACTAATCCAACTACTACTACTACTACTACTACTACTAATACTATGACCACTTCCACAACTTACTGCACTTAAGAACTTTTTGCACGTAATGTTTGTTGTTTGTGGAAGCGAGTGAGAATTGTGAGGAGAGCATAAATGAAATTTTGAAGATAAATCGAATCGAATGACACTGAATGAAATTGATTTGTGGTTGTGAGGTAACATCAAAAAGGGTTAAACGTGAGCAGAATGGGGTTATGTGATTTCAACGAAAATTTCTAAAAACTATGTACATTGTTCTTGCGTGCGTGTGTAGTGTGGATTATGATTGAGTGAAAGTGTGTGTGTTTTGTACGAAGTAAAAGTACAGTAGCGGGCAAAAGAACGGGACACTTAGTCGTAGTGATTTGTACACTAGCCGTTATTTAGGGCATGTGGTTCCTATTGCTCTAATTAACAAGTGATTTACTACACATTTTTAAACATGCGCTGACATATTAAAACATTTCATATAATTGTTTACGTTAATCACATTGTCGTAGGTGATATTATTTAATAGTGAGAATGGTACCGTAGTTCCAAATACGGCACTCCATTTGGTGGTTAGTGTTGGACACAGATCTGTGGGATGTGTTGAATCGAGAGATGCCCTCCACAAAACTGAAAAACCGGGGAAGGAGAGCCAAGGCGAAGACTTATGGTATGCACCGATTTAAGCAGGTTAAACTCCTACCTTTCCAGAATCAACCCAGACGTTCTTAATGTGTGCCCGCCATGTGTTACCACGATACCTCTCACTTTTTCACTTGCCCTTTAAAACCGACTCTTCTAACACCCCTTTTCCTTTGGTCCAAC
The DNA here is from genome assembly GCA_951828415.1 of Anomoia purmunda. NCBI lineage: Eukaryota > Metazoa > Arthropoda > Insecta > Diptera > Tephritidae > Anomoia > Anomoia purmunda. Next base: position 16,613,134 of record OX639996.1, read on the forward strand.
CCTGTTGAAACTGCGCGTTTCTTTCAGTTCTTGAATTGTCAGTGAGAATAAATATCCAACCCTTTAAGGTTTGCGAATAAATAAGTTCTCCAAAACGTTGTATAAAAATTACCGCTATTGAAAGACCGTTTATGCCGGGATGTGGCTTTAAAAGTGTTGAAAAGTGATTTATTTGCGGTGCTTAAAAGTTTGGTTATAAGTTTAAGAGTGGTTGTTTGCAGTCTTTTGGTGATGGATGGAAGTCCAGCTTCAGCTAAAACACACTTGATTGGGGACGTAGCGTTAAGGCGTTAAGGCTTCGACGGACCGCTGACCGATAAGGGCCATTCTAAAATAGGAAGACCGTAATCAATTTCAGATAATACCAAGGATCGCAAAATTAGCAGAAAAGTAAGATTCAGCAATAATACTGTTGCTGATTTTCTTCAAAAATTTGCAAAAACTGAGTCTATAAAATACGAAGCTGATTCAGGGCACCCGAAAAAGACCACTCCTTTAGATGATCGCCGTTCGTGAATTAGCATTTGGGACCAGTTCAAAACATCTGAAAGTATTAGGCGTGAAGTTCCGGAACTAAATGGAGTGGAAATCAGTACGCGAACTGTGCGATCGAGCCTACTGTACGTTGGTCTGCCAAAAAAAAAAAACGCTCTTAATGGTAAGAATGCGCCAAAATTCCTGCAATGGGCTAATAAGCACAAAACCTGAACTAAAAAGGATAGGAGAAGCGTAATATTTTCGGATGCATACAATATTAACTTTTTTGTATAATTTATAGAGCTTGTGCCCAAATCTGTATTAGGAATAATATGAGAAAGCAACAACTTTTCAAAGTGGTAGAAGTGATAGCTGCTATTTCGGAGATCACCACATCTCCTCATCAGACTTCTTTCTTTCTAGACTTTACCTGGCTTTGCGAGCCCACAACCACTCAGCCACGCTAACCATGTGAAAATTGTTTGTTTTTCTCACTATCCATACCGCTATTAAGTGTGACTTTTCGGCACTCTGTGCTTAACAGGGTGGTTGTTGTTTTCTCATATGATTCCTAATACAGACCCAGCAACAAGCTCTATAAATTATACAGACGATGCATAAAAAATAAGGCCAAAAATAAGAATTAACTTTTTTGGTTCGGAAGGAAAAGAGTTGGCGAACGTTTCAATAATAAGAGAGCAGGATGACCTGACGGTGTTTTTCCTAAATACCATGGCGTTGGAAATGTGAACGTATGAAGGATGGAAATGTGAACGCAATTAAATACCGGCAGCTTTTGCTGGAAAACCTGATCAATTCGATTGAAGAGCACTTTTACCAAATAGATGACGTCATCTTTCATGATGATTTTGCATTTTTTTTTTTGTTTTTAGATACCAGATTATTTAGCAGACTTGAGTGTTTTATTGCTGGACTGGCCTGGGGACAGTCCTACTCTATACTCCATTGAACAGCTCTGGCATATATATTATGAGAGTGCGGATTACAAAGAAGAGACCCAGCACCTGACTATAAATGAAAATATCACTAATTTTTTGTTTTGCCGTCTTATAAAAATAAACAGAAAAAAAAACCATTTACTGAATTGCTTAAGTATTTATGTTAATAATGTTTTATGAAAATATTTTATCAAAATTCTTCAGTTTTAAATAAAACCAAATGAGCGTAAATTTCTACGATGTCCTCTATTTATTTTCTTCGTCCACCACTGTAGAAGGAGCGTGCATTTCGTTTGTTTTTTTTCTACGTTCTATTTACGCAATGCACTGTACACACACACACACACGCACGTAGACAAGCTTTTATTCGATCATACACATACATATGTACATAGCTTGTGTGTGTGTGTGTGTGTGAGTTATTGTGTACGCTTCAATGGCAGATAAATTTCTAAATTGCATTCATTTGTATTTGCTCTGCTGCTCCAGAGTGGGCCGATGGGTAGTGGATTATGAAGTTGGGAAGCAAACGCTTGAAGCGATAAAATAAAAGGAACAACAACAAAAAAAAAAAAACAAAAAACGAACAAGTAAAACGCAACATGAAAATGCATTCAACGGGAAAGTTATTAATGACCACAGTCGGCGTTTCTCAAGAAGTGCCACAGTAGTGGAACTTGATGAAAGCTATAGCCGTAAATTGTAGAGTACTCATATGAATAGCTAGTGCTGTGTTAGTTGTTGTTGTTGTTGTTATTGTTATTATTGTTATGGTTGACATTACAGAATATGGGGCTCTTTGCTGTTACTGTTGACAATCAATGCAAATGTGTGACTGACAAGTGGAGCGACAGCAGTAGAAGAAGTCGAGTGAATGTGGTGAATGTGAGAGCGTTGCTATTTGCCAAAAAAGTGGATATGGCGTGGATGAAAAAAGGTCAGTTCGTGTACAAAGAATGCCTTGGATATTATTCTATGTTTTTCTGTGAAGGTTTTTGTTTTTTAAAGTTTAAGTGGAATTTATATTAAACAATTTTTAATAAATTCTGTAAAAGTGCATTCAGTTTTGTAATGAATTTTTTGAAAGTGTAAAGTTTTTTTATGTACATATATAGTATATAAATGTAAATACGGTACTTGCTAAAATTACATATATCACAATCACATATAGAACAACCACAAGATTTGACTATTTAATTTTGATTATTTTTTCAATAGCAATATAGTATGTACATTCTGCAACAATCACTGGTTACTTCCAAGTTTCAAACTTTGTTCAAAAGGGGGGAAAAATTCAACAAACATAAATTTTTAAATTAAATTTTTAGAAAAAAATTCCGGTATGCCGTTTTGTGGGCATTAAGTTTTAGTATTAGAAAAAAAATCAGCAAAAAAAGTTGTCAAAAATTAACGGTAATTTGTAGCGACTTCAAGCGTGCACTTTATTATACTAATATTGAATGGTATATAAAACTGCATTGGAAAAGTTCGAAACTTGGATTTAACCGGTGATTGTTGCAGAATGAACTACATACAATACAGGGTATTCTAGAAGGCAATGCCTAGTTAGAAACGGGTGACAGGTCAGGTCATAATAGTTACTTGAAAAATATAAAAATAAATCTATCTAATATTTTTTTTTAAATTGTAGAAGTTGAGCGAAAAAATCTACACCCTATTTTGCTATTTTAAACTCCCATTACTACAAATGCCTATTTGTTCCTCAATTTTATTTGCATTATGTAATTTTGAGCAACGCTTCTGAAAATTGTGGTCTAAATTTTTATAGCCAACTGCTCTAATTTGAAAGCAAATTTCACTGTTTGCCCATAAACAATTTGAAATTGAATACTTCGCTCAATTTTAACGGACTGTACTGCAAAAACATGTACCACACTAGTTTGGTAAATAACTTTTAAAGTTGACACATTTAATAAAGATTCCGAAATCAAACGACACTTGCTAGACTGTTTCTTAAATTATGGACAATTTTGATTTTTGTAAAGCAACTCAAATTTTAAAATTTTGTAGTGGACCCAAGACAAAAGAACATAGAACTTTAAGAAGGGACAACACGTTATTTTTGCTTTCTTGTTGATCAACAAGGCAGCCCCTTCTCTTTTTATTCAATCATCTACGTATTCAGTCGATAGAGTAGGAGCTACCCTGTTGATCAGCAAAAAAAGCAAAAGTAACGTGTTGTCTGTTCAATTTTCTTTTGCGATGTGTGAGCGAGACAGGGAGTGACGTCACTTTGACTAATGTGTGAGAGACAGAAACTAATTTTTTTTTAGCAGTGAATTTACAATTATTTTTCTTATAGTTTTTATGAAAGTTGGAAACTAGTCGTCAGTTATTGCATCTCAAAACTTAATATATTTATAAAATTGAATTCCAATATTTATTACATTTACAGCAAATATTCAAACTGCCTTCTTACAGCAGTAATGCTAGCTCGACATCTTCTTAAAAAAGATCGGGCCATCAGACGGGCGTTTCTTCAGCAAATTCAACTAATTCAGTTATTTGTTGTCGTAGCTGCGTAAAATTGTCGATTGTTTTTAAATAAACTTATCCTTTATTGCTCCCCAGTATAAAAAAAGCTGAGTGGTTTTAAGTCAGAAGAACAGGCGGGCCACGAGTTTGTACCAGACCACCCTATCCATCTGTTCTTTCTAGAGATATTCTCTAACTGAAAGAGCATAGAACGTCGGGCATTCGTCTTGCTGGTGCCACATTTTTCTGTTAATGCTAAGTGGCACGTCTCCAATAAGCCGGGCAACTAATTAGGTAGAAAGTGCAAATAAATTTCACCAGTCAAGCCTTCTGGCAGTCCAAAGGTCCTGTTGATCCTCCCATTTAAAATCCCGGCCCACAAGTTGTCTGTGTGGTAGAAGATATTGTGACGCCTGAAGGTGGAATGGGTGAGGTACTTCGGTCTTCTTCGACTGCTCGTAGTGCGGCATCGGCGTAAGGAAAGGAAATTCTCCTTCCATTGAGCTTGGTTTGAGAAACAGTCACATTCATTTGCATCTGTATTTTCCATAAAAGAGGTTGGATATTACTGTGTGGTGTAAACAGACATTGTGGTATAACAGAATCATAATCCTACAATTCCAAATCACAAGCAATAGAGTCCAATTAACGAAGCAAAAGATGGTAAGTACGAAATCAAGACGAAGCAAAGAACGTAGATTATAAAGAAGTTGCATGCCGTTTCGTCTCCTGTGGCAATAAATACTCGTATAGTCTTATCACACCACTCTCGATACCAACTGGTTGCAATCAGATTCTAATATCAACAAGAGTCAAATTAGTTCTGGTGAAATAAGACAAGAGTTTCTGTTAGAAGATTGGTGGGTGTAATGCAACTTTTTTTTAATCTACGTTCTTTGGGCGCAGCAATACGGAAGATGCGCAGTAAACGAAGCAGCGTAACTAACTGCTGTGCAGTGCAAGTGTGCCGTTCAAAATGGCACTCGCTCGCACTAGTTGTACGGTATATATCCATCTCATACATTTGCAAAAGTGCTGTCACTCTCTGTTTCGCTTACACATCGTAAAATGACTGGCTGTCTCTCTCAAACTAGAATTAACTTAAGTTACGGCTTCAAGGAAAGGGCTCAACACAAACGTTTTGAGTAAGAAAAGAAATTAAAAAATTTAGTTTCTTTACAAAACTGTCCATAATTTAGAAAACAATCTATCAAATGTTATACCATTTTGGAATGCCTATTAAGTCTTTATTAAATCTGCCAAATACCAAACTACTGCGGTAAATTTTTTTTTGCAGTACAGTCAGTTAAAATTGTGCAAAACATTAAGTACATTTCAAATTGTTTTTGGGCAAAAAGTGTAATTTGCAGTGCAAGTGCAGTTGGCTATAAATTTTAGGTAACAATTTACGGAAGCATTGCTCAGAATTATATAATTAAATTTAATTGGAAAAAGTTGCAACATGTTTCCCGCATGACGCAGCCTTCTGGAACTCCCGGATTATATGTAGTTATGTATATGTTTTTTAATGTATGCTTGTATATCGAAAATATATAAAGCACAAGTAAATTAAATATTTAATACAAAATCTTTCAGCCTTACCATCACACTATGCCATTCATCACGATTGAGTCCTTCGCCGACCGTAACACTTGTCGAATGCTTTCCGAAGACATGAACTACCTTCAACTGACCCTTCTCCACAATCACGTACAGCGCATACGGATCTAGATTAATGCGATCGGGATTTTTAACGTTGTGATAGACGAGCAGACCGTGTGGAAGACGTGTTCGAAATTGAAATGAGATCTCTCGACAAAGTCTGAAAAATGTTGTTTTAAAAGTGAAATTAGTCACATACACATTCATTTAGACGTAAAAAAATATTTGAAACATATACTATATTACTGGAAAAAATTTCAATGAAAAATAATTTGTTTTGCATTATCAGTAAAATGTTTATAGTTTAAAAATCCCAATTATAAAAATATAACATTCAATAACACTATAACACACAGTAATAGCGATCAGAAAAATCTACTGATCTAAACGGAGTTTAATAATGCTCGGATAATATTACGGACTAGCAAGAGTATGCATTCTTCGGCGCAGAAGATATTTTTTCGTGTTTTTTTTTATTCAAAGATGTAAAATTTCATTCCACTGCAGATGAACAAAACTCCACATCAATGAAGAATATGTGGCTTAATTGGTGCTTGTCAAGTGCGCGGGAAAAATAAAAGTATCTTTTCGTATTAGCTCGAATTTTGAAAAAAGGCACACCCGAGCCGTCGTTCAATTACCTGGTTACTTTTTGAGAGCCACACTAAATATATTCAAAATCTGGTTATTGGTACTGAATCAAACTGAGTACGTGGTTACTCTGTTAGATTCCATAAATGTTGAACGGACGTATGTAGCACTCACTGGCTTGTCGAAGGTTTAAGGGAACTCATTCGTTTGATCGTGTGACGGAGATGATATGCGACATAAACAAATAATATAAACTAAGGCATTTAAAGAATTTCGAGTTGAATTAAGTAGTCCCGATCAATATATTATTTAAATTATTGATGTTCATAGATTTAGGACATATAAATGAAAATGACAGGGATGAGGAAACTGACCCTGACTCCGATGACTCAACAATTGTTCGGAATGGTGTTATTGCTCAAAAAATGTCTGCTATTCTCAGTGATGAGATTCAGTAATCAGAAGAAAAATATTTTTTTCTACAAATTTTTTCCACTAATCAGTAAAAAAAATTTACTGAAATTTTTTCCAGTAATCAGTAAAAAAATATTTTTAACGCAATTCTTACTGCTAACTTTTTTCAGTGATCAGAAAAAAAAGAATTTTTTTAGAGCAAATTTCTTTCAGTAATCAGAAAAAAATATTTTTACTACAATTCTTTCCAGTAATCAGTAAAAAAATTGTTTTAATGCAATTTTTTCGAGTAATCAGAAAAAAAAAATTTTTTTTTGCTGGAAATTTTTTTCAGTGATCAGAAAAAATTTTTTTTTTTACTGCAAATTTTTTTCAGTGATCAGTAAACAAATATTTTTATTGCATTTTTTTGCAGTTATCAATATTTTTACTGAAATTTTTTCCAGTAATCAGTACAAAAACATGTCTACTCCAAATTTTTTCCAGTAATCGGTAAAACAATAAAAAATTAAAAAAATAATTTGAAAAATTTCATTTAACTTATTGATTTTAATAAAACTAAAAAAATTTTTTTACTGCAAATTTTTTTCAGTGATCAGAAAAAAAATTTTTGTTACTGCAAATTTTTTTCAGTAATCAGTAAAGAAATATTTTGAATGCAATTTTTTCCGTAAAGAGTGCAAACATTTTTGTACTGCAATTTTTTTTCAGTAAAAAAAAAAAACATATTTTTACTGCAAATTTTTTGCAGTTATCAGTAAGAAAATATTTTTACTCGAGCCGAAGACCTTAGTAGTCAGTGGTCTCGTTAAATTTTTAGTGTTATGGTTATTCATAATTATTACTCTTATAAAATAAATAAGTAATAAATAATATTTTTACTGAAATTTATTCCAGCAAACAGTACAAAAACATGTTTACTGCAAATTTTATCCAGTAATCAGAAAAAAAAATTATTAAAATTTCATTTAACTTATTGATAATAAAATTTAAAAAAAAAAATTTTACTACAAATTTTTACCAGTAAGCAGTAAAAACAATGTTTTTACCGCAATTTTTTCTAGTATACAGCAAAAAAATATTCTTACTGCATTTTTTTACACTAATCTATAAAAAACTTTTGTTACTGCAATTTTCACTATTTTTACTGCATTTTTTTCAGTAATCAGTAAAATTTTACTGGTAATGTAAGCTAAATTGCATTATCAGTAAAATATTTTATTTACTGCATTTTACTGGATAGCTTCAATAAACATTTTCAGACCGCCTTCCTACATTCATATGCACGTATTTACATACACAACTACATATTTGTGTTTACAGAAATAGGTAAGTTTTTGTTATTAGCTGTGTAAACATAACCTGAAGGGCTGTTTGGTTTTTGCAAACCTACTACAAGTAAACATAGTGTACTAGATGCATTTGTTGTGTTTGAATGAAAATTATTTGTGTGGGTGAGTGAGTGTGTGTGTGTGTGTAAATTATTATTATGCTAAACATAGTTACAGCACAAATGGCGCCAAACAAGCAAGTCAGTAAGTAAGTAAGTATGGCAAGCAATCAAGAAAGTCATACTGTAATTGTTCATTCATTATGTATGAATGCTCTTGAAAGCAGTCTGACCTAGCAGTATATGAAGTGCCAGCTGGTAACCAAATAGCCAAGCCAACACAACCAACTGAATTCAACAGAGGCCAATAATAATTCATAATATTTGGTACATTAAGGTATGCACATTAGGGTGGTCTAAAATTTAGGAGATAATTTTTTCATCATATTACATAGACTTCAACCCCAACGCCGATACGCCTATAGATGGATAGGAGGATATCACATCTAAATTTTGGTTTCGATTTGAGAGGGTTAAGCGTAAGCTGAAATTTGACCACTATGCGACACGTCTTAGACATCTCCAATTTGGACCAAAATTTATGTGTGATAACTTCGACTATTTAGTGCCAATTTTGGATACTAGACGAAAAGAAAAAGTTTAAGTTTATCGAGTTTTTATATGGTAACTAGCTGACCCCGCGTTGTTTATGTTCATTTATTATATCTCGGTTTCAGCGCCTCTTATCCATTAAATTTTGAAATAAGAAATATAATAATGATTTTTTAGCGACCTTTCTATTTGAAATTTGCGTTTTGACCTCGAGCCGGCAACACACAAATTAAAATATTTATATTTTGTAGTGCATATGTGTTTTGAATTTAAATGAAATCGGAGTGTAATAACGGATTTTAGAAATATCGCGACTACAGCGACACTTATTCCTCAAATTTTCCAATATAGTATATTTATGTAGCCAATATAATATTTTCTGAATTTTAATCAAATCGGGTCATAAATAAGGTTTTTAGAGATATCTCGGCTACAGCGCCAATTAAAAACAACATAAAATTTATATTTTAAATTTTGTATTTGAAATAAATTTCACTGCAAATACGGTTTTTGGAAATATCTTGACTGTATTTCCAGAAAACGCATTTCGTTTTCTCTTATATATAACTTATTTATATAAAAATTAAATTTGGCTTTCAAAACAGGTGGCAACCCTCACTCAAGCAAACAAAACCATGCCTAAAACATTGCTAACGACTATGCAAAGTTTAAATTTTTAAGCAGGTGGCAACCCTACACAAACATATTTTTTAAATAAAGCTTTCTAAAGCCTTATAGTTTGATCCCCATATTGAAACATTTCATTTAATTTATTGATTTTATTTAACTCGCGTTGAAATAGGTGGCAAGCTTGTTTCATTTTCGCTATTTCGGAAATGAAGCTTTCGTTTAATACCAATATTGCAATATTTTATTTCACTTATAATTTTATTTGAATTTAAGTTTTTAGAAAGGTGGTAACTCCCTAAAAAAACAGTACAAATCTATCCAGTCGTAATTTAGCTATATATGTATATGTTATTTAACGCTACGTGTTGAGCTGTCATTGAATTCTACTGGGAAACGAAATGTGCGTCTACAGCGCCACCTGTGGATAATTGTTCGACTTTTCTTTTTCCTAAGCCTTTGCGTAGCAATTACCAATAAACGCACAGAAGGAAGTATCCATTGCGGTCCAATCGTTTTCAGCATCCAAAGACCCACGATCCATTCTCCAATCTTGAAATAAATTTTTATTCGATATATTTGTCCGTGATACTACCCTGATAAAGGGGATGAGCCCGAATAAAGTCTTGCATTTGATTTTATTAAGGACCACCCTATCTTAGTACATATAAGCATGTGCATGATTTTCGTGTGGAATTTTCGAAATTAATTTCTATAAGATGTATGTATATTAAAATAATTTATTAATCCTAAGATATTAAATGATTCAATGGAATTCACATAATTGATATTTCCCTCAAACAGTTTGGCAATTGAATTTTATAAAATAATTTCATTAAGTTTTTGAATACATATAATTAAATTGTTTAAATGGTAGAATAATGTGGCTTATTGCATACTTAATTGCCAGTATGCATAATTAAATGGAAATATATATAGTATGTATATGGAATCTCGAAGGCTCGTAGCACACAATGCTGACTTTTATGTATGCCCTGAGCTTCTGTTTCCACTGCTTATCTAGCCCCATGATTACCTCGGATTCAAGCTCAACTAACAGTTATTTTTGTGTTCAAAGGTGTTATAACTTTACATGCCTAAAGGTTGTTTCGATAAGACGAGCAAAAATTGTGATATTTTTAAATGAAGCTCCCGGTACATACAGCGTTGGTCAAAACTGAAACACGTGTTTTGCAAATGCCATTGCACTCAAAGATTTAAAAGTGGAAAATAGAAGGTTAATACACAAAATTTAACAAGAAAACGATTGCGATCGAAGAGGTAGTTCAACTTTACTTGAAACTACTAGAAAATATTCGAGCAGTTCGGACAATTCGTAAATACCGCGGAAATATTTTCGAAGAACATTGCATATGGCTAGAGAACTTCGGCTAATTTCGCTCGAGGCCTGATCCGGACATTTTCAAGTTATCAAATAATAAGTCAATGATTTTTTAAAATTCCAGATTTTTATTAATATATTTTTAATGCCCGAAATTAAATAGTTTTATATGGCAATGTAAAAATAAAAAATAATAATAAAAAAATCCACATTGCAACCGATGGAAGAGTATACAAAAAATATGGTTTTCAAAATGTATTCACAAACGGTTAAATTTCTTGTCAGCAGATGTTTATTGAGAAAAGTGTCCAATTCGTTATTTAATGAATCATATCTTTCCGAATATTACTGCAAATCGTACAGCTTCAATGTAATTCCGAAAGGCTTATTTGATTTTTAGTAGTAAAATTTTATATGAATAAAAATTGAGAAAGGTTCGACCAAAGTTCGGCTTCTTTTTGACCGAGTTCGAACTGAAACCGAACCGAACTTTTAAGCCGAAATTTGCTCGTTCTCTAGATATTACTTCATAGCATTTTGTTTTCAATTGACCATCAGATGATAAGAGATTCATTCAAGGACTTTAAAAAAGGTCACACATGTTGTCAAAGAATAAATGTGTGTGATTGGAATTTTCTGAAACCTGAAAAATCGATTACCATCTTGGAGCAATCTAAGCAAAATATAAAACTTTCCGATGGTAGAAAACTTGCCAGAAGATGAGATTAATGCCACTTTTTATTTGAGAAAAAAAGTGTAAGTTAATTTCAAGATAGTTATACAGTTTTAAGATTTGTGGTCTCAAAACTACAAACGAGTTATTAAAGATATAAAAAAATAGCATAGTGCACTTCTATCGCATGATATTTTCAATAAACTCATAATGACAATACCTAAAATAGTTGATTAAAATGCTCAAAATATTTATTTAATTATGAAGTTATTTATGAGACATAATTGTCGTACACTATTCTGCGTTTTTACTTAACTACCACTAGCGATATGGACCTGGTTAATTTTATGAAACCCCCGGTTTTAGTGGAAGAAGTGAATGTACTCACTACAATTTCTTTTAAATGCTCTCCTTTACAAGCCTAGTGGGAGTGAAGTTGTCTTAATTTTTACTCAGTCTATGAAGGTGACTTAAAAACCATTTCCTCTAACTATTAAAATAGTGGTAAAGAGTTATATTTCCGCTAAATAATAACACTGCGGAACAAAATTTTGCGGTCGGAGATTTTTAAGCCGATTTAGGGTAATTTGGGGGCGCTGGTTACGAGAATAATATCAGTTTCGTCGAATTGGCTCTAGTTTTTCAGATAAAGACTTTTCTTCTTTTTTCACGAAAAAACCTAATTAAAAATACCACTATGGACTTAGATTATATTTTTATTGCGCGCCTGTATAAAAATAACACAAAAATAAAAAAAAAATATATCCTTTTCATTAATTAATTTAAAAAAAAAAATTACAAAAAACTTTTTATGTAGGACCTCCTATGATGTCGTTGCTCAGGACAATCCCGTATTAAGTTCCAGCAGTAGTCTGCCAACATGTGGTCGTCCCATCGACCTTGGTATCTTTCTTCCATTATTTTTGTGTCCTGGTGGAACCGTTCACTTTGTTCCTCACTGTAATCGCCTAGGTTGTACGGGAATTTGTCCAAATGACAATGTAAATAATGTAATTTAATGCTCATTTTAGCTCCTAGTTAGTTTGCGAAAATTGAGAAGCATATCAGCAACTAGTTTTGTATAGTTTGGAGATTTATGATTTCCCAAAAAATTGTTGACTACATTAACAAAGCTTAGCCAGGCTTCAGATTCAATTTGTGACAAAATCTTTGCTAAAACAATTTTTACATTTTCGTATTCTTCTTTTAGTTTGGTACTATGAGCGATTGGAACCGAAGCAAGTTTATTTCCATTGTGTAGCAATACAAATTTCAGACTTCTTTTTGAGCTATCTATAAAAAGCCTCCAATGTTCGGAATTATATTCGGGAATGGCCATAGCACTTAAGAATCCAGAAATATTGTTGCAATATACAAGATTGTCGTCTTCTTTGGTGAAGTAAGGCAGAAGGTGTTGCTCTCTGTTCCTAAAGGCTGTAATAGGAACACCAGGTTGTAGACAAGATTTTTGTTTTAGCCTCGAAGCCAGAAGTTCAGACGACTTTTTTGATAAATTCATGTCACGAACCAAGTCATTGAGCTCTGTTGTAGAATATTCCTGTTTCATACAACTACTTTCTTCAAACTCACTTTCACTGCTATTTGTCGGATTTTTTGATGTCTCTGACATTTCAACATCATCACAGTTTGCAGCAGATGATTCTAAAAATACTGGAATTGGCAAATCATTACTGTGCAATACGGGTAAACCCTCCGAGTTTACATTAGGACAAACCTAAGTACGTCATATAATTTTTTTTCATTAATTTCTTAAGTTTCGTTTATCTCAAGAACTAGAGCCAATCCAAAAAAAGTAAAAATACAGTTCGTAAGCCTGCTACTAATGTTAATAAAAACTATTAACAAAATCATGATCGTAGGTTTTTTTAAATTTTTGTTACGCAGTGTAATAATATTTAGTTGTAATGAAAAAAAATATATTTTGACTGTGTTTTTATCATATACACATACAAGAGAGGTAATTATTGCGTGATACTTCCCTGGATGCCTTTATTCTTAATTTCAGCAATTCTAAATTTCACTCTTTTTTTATAATAGTAGGGGCAAATGAAATGATTGGACTGGATGTGATTCGAAGCAATTTATTTGGAAATCCTTATACATCTTTCAAGTGCCTAGAGAGCTACCAAATTATTCGGGAGGTATTTATTCAATTAAAAAACTGATTATTTCCTCTGTTTCTTAAGGGGTTATACCCGTACATGTTGAAGTCGGTCAAAAAATCGAAATTTTTTTTATTCTTTCATCTTAAAATATAGGTTCTTAAGAATGTTATCTCCAACTTTTGTAGAGATTTAAGCAGTAGAAGCGAAGTTATTGCGTTTTGCATCTTGCTCCCTTACGAAGTCGTGGCGCGTACTTGAAACTTTAAACGCGATTATCTCGAAATCATGTTTTTCCGAAAAGGTCCTTGCGGTGGCTTGGATTGCCGAAAGAGTTTTCAACCGATTTCAATTTTTTTTTTCAAATTGTTCGTATTTTATTTCCCGTGTCCTTGAACGGTATTTAATTTTTTCGTTTACATTTTCATATCAATGTTATGAATTTTGCAACACATTTCATCAGATGAAAAAAGTAGCCTTTTTGAGAAAATCGTCCCCGTTTGCAGAAATTTTTTTTCTCATTTCAATGAATCGTTCAAGGACACAACAAGTCCCCATACTTTCGAAATTTGTTTCGTTGCATGCTTTCAGTTGAGCGGTTAGAGCGCCAATTAAATAAGTAAGTAAATGCTTTTCTGTACTCTTCTCTTATATAGTTTGGAGCTTGGTGCAGGCTGGATCTTTCAACAGGATAACGATCCAAAGCACACGGCCCATATTGTCAAGGATTGGTTGCTTTATCACGCTCCAAAGCAACTACACACACCACCTCAAAGTCCAGATTTGAATGTTATTGAACATGTCTGGGAAATTTTAGAAAGAAAAATTAGAAAAAATCAGATTTCCAGCTCTGCAATACTCAAAGAACGCATTACTGAAGCTTGGAACAGTATTACTTCAGCAGAATTGACAAATTTAGTAGCTTCGATGCCACGACGGCTTCAAGCTGTTATTGATGCAAACGGTGGGCCAACTAAATACTAAAAAATCAGGTTACCTAATGTTAACCACAAAGTTTTCGCTCTAAGATAAGTTATGTATGTACTGTATGTAGACTTTTGTCAATCCTGAATTAACGTTTTTTTGTCATAGCTTTACTATTTTATGTTAAAAAATGGATTTTTTTTTGTTTTTCATGATAAGGAAATATATTTGAAATAAACTGTATCATTAAATTTTCCAATAAACTTTTTTTACATTAAATCCAACGGAAATAGGGGGTGTATGTAGACTTTTGTCCGCCACTGTATTTCTAAAAGTAAAAGAGCCATTTAATTAACTATGTTTAGTGGTAGTGCAAGTAGAAAAAAATAAGTTTCGCTATTTTCAATATTTGTGGTACTTCAAATTTTGTGCACAAAGTAAATGTCTGTTAATTAGCGCTACCATAGTATGTATGCTTAATTTTTCTCACGTAAGCGTCATGTGATGACTTCGTGACGCAATATCGACGCGACCTTCGGTACGCGATATCGGCACGACTTGCGTTACGCGATAGAAAATAGCGAAAGAAATACGTAAAGTCAGTGCTGTTTTCGGCTGTCGCGAAAACTTCATACTATGAACTTCACGAATATGAACAAAATTTTATTTAATTCTGTGGATATGGAAAGCTAACCTATGTCGAATGCGAGAGATAGTATATTTTGATTATTTTAGCTTGTTTGCGTAAAAACTCTTTAACATTTTTTTAACATTGCTTCAGTAAAATGCTTGGGTAATAGTTTAAATGAAAATGAGTGAAGTCTTCATCAAAAGTTTCTACTAAGGACAAGGTTTTAAAAGGAACTTTAGTTTCCAAAGTAACATAAAATCATTTTGCATCCACTATTTAATTATTAAAACCAAAAATTTTTTTTAGATAAAATCGCCAGGTGAATAATATGATCTCAATCTCAAAAAAAAATAACTAAGGTAATGCGTACTAAAAATTCAGCTTGTGCTCTCTGCAAATAATCCTTTAAATCCAAGAACTCATTACTATAAAAAATTTAACGAGGACAGCAATCTTTAAAAAAACTAAATACTTATATTTAATAACTTTTTTTGAATAACTATAAGAAATCAAACTTCATTGCTTTACGGTTTTTATTTCTTGCTCAGTGAAAGACATCAATGCAAATTTTCTACATAGATAAATCAATCCAGGGCCTTTTGCTTCACACAAAATTCGCATTGCAATAGAGTATACATTTCCTAAATGCATTTTTTTCGTCTGATTTAAATAACAAGGACCTGAATGTTTAAATTTTAAATTTCGGGCTTTCTCTATTTTACACTTTTTAAACAAAATAAAGAGCTGTAATTTCCATGTTCGAATTTTACCAGCTGTTTCGAAGTGGAATTTATTTCGGGTGAAATTCATAATAAGCGGCAAAGCGAATCCCAGATGGTATTGAGCGTACAACAACAAAAATGCGCACTAACTAATTGTACGCACATTGACAGTGGGAATCGGTGAAAATTACAACAAACACATAGTTTTGATACTCAGTCAAGCAGGCGAATTCACTGAGCTGTTAGCTCAACAACACCTTGTCTCAAATTCAAAAATTGAAGCAAAGCGAATTCATATAAGGTGAAATTGATCCAACAGCTGATTGAATTCGCTTGGTGAATATTATGTTAAAATTAGGTGTTTATTATGATTTACATTACTGTCATTGTTTTAGTTTTGTCTTGATATGACTTCGCCTTCAACTGAAGAGTAACTTAAATTTTTATTTATATTAATTAGAAAGTTTAGAGTTAAACATTTTTGTTGACTTTTTCCAAACTGTTTGAATCGTTCGCTTTGTTGGTACTTTAAATATGGCGTGAAGCATTTCAAATTACAATACTTCCAAAAAGAAAACCTTTTTTCTGATCCAACATTTTCAACTCCTTTAGACTGAAAGTGAAATATGTAGGTCAGGCGTTTCAAGTGTATTAAAATTGATTGAAAGAAAGTAAGAAAGTACAATGCAATATAAAGCAATTCACACTAAATGGATATTGGCAGATTTTCTCCAAGGCAACCAATTCACAGCTTGCAGCAAATTTGTATTGAACGCCTACAGTTCATTTGACAATTTCTGTGCTAATGCTAATTTAACTCACCTTAATTGAAATGTTTGTATAATATCACCGTCCATTTGGATGAATGTGTTATTCTTGGCAAAGACGAATGTTTTCTCTTGCCCCGTTTCAGCAAATGTCAGCTCGGGGCCACGTTGCTCGAACGGCACAGGGTTGGAGTCAGAGCCATCGCCGCCATAAAGAGGCCCAGCTGTGTTGGCCGCCAACTGTAGCGCTGACTCGGTGGTGCTGGGTTCGCTCGTGGTGGAGCGTAGAAATGGCGGCAGTGTGTCTGAGGAAAAGAAAGCAAAAAAAAAAGCAAAAAAACGTTAGTTGATTTTTTGTTTTTTTTTTCGAAATTATTCCACATTTAATTGATGTTGACTTACGCGGTCCGCCTATGCAATGATACAGACACTCGGCCTCGGTGTTGAAACGATTCTGCGGATTGCCATCACATCCACCCCAAATAAAGGTGGTGCACTCATTCGAGAGTGGCTCATATCGCCATTTGTAAATATATTGCTTGCAAGGACCTGGATCACCAGGCCCGGTGCATTTCTCGTACAACTTCTCCCTGGGCAATACGATTATGTTGCTGCTATTGCCGCTGCTACCGGCCACACCGATAACGGCCGCATTGCCACCTCCTGCATTGAGTAAATCAATATTGCTGTTACCTAAATTAGCACCCAGCCCACCAGTGTTACTACCCATAGAGTTGCCGCTGCCGCTGATGTTGACATTGTTTGCAGCGTTGTTGCCGCCATTTATGCTTGCATTGGGATTACCAATGACATTGTTGTTGTTGTTGTTGTTGTTGCTATTACTATTTACATTATTATTGCCACTTGGGCCGCTACCACTGACATTGTTGTTGTTGCTATTGCTGTTGCTATTACTATTGGCGCCTAAGGCACCGCTTTGCACTGCAAGTGCATTGGAGGATGCGGGTAGCGCGGCGGTAAGTAGGAACGATTGTGTGAGTAGTAGAAGTAGAAGCAGGCAATGGTGGTAACGCCACGCCGCGACTGTATAAGACCGCATTGTGCTGAAGTTAGGTGCTGAAAAGGAGAAGTTTGATTAATAAATATATTGTATAAATAATAATAATTATATCAGAGAAAAATACTTGCTCTAGGTAATAATATCTCTAATACATTCATATTTTGGATTGAGTGATCAGCTTATTCATTACATACAGTATGTCAACTATTCGATCACACTTATGTACCAGAAAAAGATTTTTGTTTGCAACTTTTTTATTTGTAATGGCAATTCAATTTTATTTCATATACAAAGCAATTAAAGGTAATAAATTAAAATTAACACATTTTTTTTTTCAAACACAAGATTGATTTCATAGATTTGTTAAAAATGTCTTCGCTGCACATTTGATCAATTGGTTGACATAAACGATTTTTTTTACTTAATCTTTAATATGACCCCCTTTTGCTTTAATGACTGCCTCAATCCTTTTGGGCATGGACTCGACCACCTTCCTGCAGAAATCTCCGCTAATATTTTGCCAGGCATTTTCCGCCTTCTGCCATAAATCGTTAAGATTATGACACTCACCTGGGGAATCGGAAATCGCACGCTTGACCTCATCCCAAGCATGTTCGATAGGGTTGAGGTCTGGCGATTGAGGGGGCCAGTCGAGAACTTCAAAGCCGTTGTTTTGAAGCCAAGCCTTAGCTACACGAGAGGTGTGTTTCGGATCGTTATCTTGCTGGAAGACGACGTCCGACACATTCTTGCCCCACACTTCTAAACTCCTGCACAAACCTTGTTGAAGGATATCAACATATTGGTTGGCATCCATTCGTCCGGCAACACTTACGCACTGTCCCACCCCCTCCATCCTCATACATCCCCACATCATTACATTACCCCCTCCAAACTTCACCGTTGATTGAACTATACGGCTAGTCAAAGGCTCACGAGTTTTCCTCCAAATCCACTGCCGGCCATATTTTCTCAGACGGTTTATTTTTGTCTCGTCGGACCATATGACTCGCATCCAGTCATTTTGGGTGTAGGTTTTATATTTTTTGGCAAATTGGAGTCTCAATTTACGGTGTCGTTTGATCAAAAGTGGCTTTTTTATTTTGACACGTCCGTGCAATCCGTTTTTCCGCAATTTCTTCCTGATAGCTTCGCTTGTCACATTTATTCCATCCCTATGGAAGAGATCACGCCTGATTTGGCCCGCATTTTCATGCACACCAAACTTTATTTGCCTAACAATGCGTCTTTCCAGTGTGGCATTCAAAATTGGTTTTCGTCCAGGCTTGTTTTTTATGCATAAAGGGCTCATTGATTTTCTTATTTTTGAAACCATGCCCACAGAAACCCCAACGAGTCTTGCAATTTCTCTATGCGTAGTGCTTAAATCAATAAGCCTTTTGATTTCTTCAATTTTTGTTGCATTTAGTTTTTTCATCTATAGTAAAATTTAATAAAATAACAAAGAAAAACAATAGAAAATACTCACGTTTTACTAAAAACGATTCTACCACTATTAATTACAGAATAAAAAGAAAAACGACGATGGAACGATGAGCTGTATGAGCTTTACCGCGACATAGACATAGTCCAGCGAATTAAAATACAGCAGCTACGTTAGCTGGGACATATCGTGCGAATGGACGAAAATTCTCCAGCCCTGAAAGTATTCAACGCGGTACCAGGTGGTGATGCTAGAGGCGTTGGAAAGACCAAGCGGAAAAGGACTTGACGTCACTTAGTATTTCCAATTGCCGCCAGTTAACAGAGAGAAGGAGTGACTGGCGAAATTTTTTAAACTCGGCCAAAATCTCTTAAGAGTTTATAGCGTCAATGAAGTAAGTAAGAATAGTCAATAATGAACAATCAACGGTCTCCATTTGCAATATATCTTATGGGATGATTCGTATGAGATCGGTGTTCGCACGTCGTAACACGGGGTTAGGAAAAAATTGGAAAAAGCTAAAAAGAAATAATTGCTGCTCTTTGGGAGATTCTAACAATAATAAATCTCTTTCTTCTTATTTGGCACAACAACCGATTGTCGAGGTGGGCCGATACCAAGAAACTTCACCAATCGTCTGTCTCCATCCGTGGATGCCAAGTCGAAGGCTCTTTTCACCGGATCATCATCATTAATACGTGCGACATTCCACGCCAGCGGAAGCGTTGAATTTTTTTGCGTATGGCCATGGCCATGCCATTACAGAGCTCGTACAGTTCGTCATTTCATCTTCTTCGCTACCTATGGTCCTCGCGGACAGGGCCATATGTCTTACGTGGAATAGTTCTCTCGAAGGCTTCCAAATCCTTCTCAGCGTCTATGCGTCTGCGCCATATAAAAGACCGAGGGTGATGAGAGATTTGTTGAGCTAGAGTTTTGTAGACCAGCCTATTTTGCCTTCTTCTCTTAGCTAGATAATGCTGCACTGACGGCCCTGGCGTTGAGGTCAACTATGTCAATATTACCCGGATACGCCAGCAGCATTGAGTTACGATTCAGATTGGCAACACGAGAGTCTCGAACGGCACGGAGAGGCCCTGCCCAAGGTCGAGTTGAAAGCTGTGCTGAACGAAGCCACACTAATAAGGTCCAATCAGTTGATTCATATAGGACTTCAATATTTCTCACAGTTTCGGCGAAACCACCTTATAGCCAACGTTTAGAAGGCTTATCCAGTGATAAGCGGCGCAAATAGCAGGATCACCCACCGCTGTTCCGCGAGGCCCTCGTTTCAAATCCAGGTAAAGTTCAGAAAGAAATCTGACGAGGAGTTATATCTCCTAAATAGCAGCTATGATGTCTTCCGCCTTGGCTATCATAAATGAAAATAGATCTTACACTTTATCGTATGAAATTAAATATAGATATACAGTATCTGACAATAAAATAGGGACACGACATTTTTACAAATTTTAACTATTTTTATTTTCATTGTACAATGTTTATTGTCTGCGGTCGGTGCCATGCATTTTTTGCCATAGAAAGTACGTTCGAAGTATGTTTTTTTTATGAGAGAAAATGACTGATGACTCCCTTAACAAAAAAAATATCAAAAATAAACGACAATTTTCCAGATACATAACTATTACTCGTATAAACGAAAAAAGCAAAAGTTAATCAATAATTATAATAGTAAGATACACATTTTTCGAGTAATCAATAATCATAATTCAAGGGGTTATATTATAAAAGTCTTTTCGTAATAGTTATCAGCGATATAAATATTTTTTAGTCTTCAGAGACTTTTATTTTGGGGCTTATGTACCATAAAAATCTTATCATAATATTTAATTAGCAGCGAGATGAACTTTTTTAGGTCTTCAAAGACTTTTATTTTGAGATTAATATAATAAAAGTCTTATCATAACAATTATGAGTGACAAAAATTTGTTTAAGTCTTGAAGGACAGTACTGTTTAAGAACCTTTTCGGCCTTAGTTCGGGAGTCCCTCCGGACTACTTTTAAATAATTTCTGGACCAGGTTAGGTTTACTGCTGGACTAGTTCGTTACTATTTTGTGTTCCGAAATAGTTCCGTATCTTCAGATTTAAAAAAAAATTGTCTGACTCATAATTATTATGCAAAGACTTTCATAATACAAGTCTCAAAGTAAAAGTCTTCGTAGACATAAAAATATTTACATCGCTGATAACTATTATTTTGAGACTTATATTATAAAAGTCTTCTCATATTGTTGATTTAGAAAATTGTGCTCACTCAAAATTATTATGAAAAGCTGTTTATAATACACGTTTTAAAATAGTAAATATCGAAGACTTAAAAAATTTATCTGCCACATAATTATTATCAAAACACTTGTATAACTTTTACCAAAATTAGGATGACTTTTTTAACATTCGATGGTCAAATAATTATTGTTCTGGAACTCTGAAATTTTCAGCCAATTTGAACATGCAAATAATTATACTAAAAATTTTTTAGCAGTAAAATTGCATACTTACAATTTTTATAAAAATTCGAATTAAAAAGTTTGAAAATTTGATGAAATTTTATTGAATTTTTGAATTTTGTCTACAAAGTTTGAAATGTGGATTTTTACAGTGCGGGCTATATAAAGAGCTTTATGTTTATAAAAAAAGCAATAAACAATAAGCAAACAAATGAAAAATAGCCAAAACCTGAAAAAATAAGTCGTGTCCCCATTTCATTGTCCTGCACTGCATGTACCCGGTTGAGAGTAACTTTCATCAAGACCTTGACAGTATAATTTTATTTATAACTAAATCAGTTTTCGTTTTAAATCCCGCGCTTTCATTGCTTCGAACTTTCTGTTTTAATTTGCTCATTATTTAAAGTATTCCAAACCTGCTGATATTGACTTAGATAAAGGATGTCATAACTGCCGCGATGAATTTATAAAGCAGCACACTTCAAAAGTTATGTATTTACACTAGGCAGAGGTATGTACAAAATATGTAGGTACATATGCAAAGTATAGCACGCTTACTTACTCCGCATAAGTATAAAATTTGTGGAGCAGAAATTTTGTTACGAGTAGTCTCTACAAGAAGAATTTATTGAAGCGTAACATCTTTGGGGAATAATTATAAGTATGTAGTTAAAGTTTCGAATTAAGTCAAATGCAATTGTTTGTAAGTAAATGTAAATATACAATATATATAAGTAAATATTATACTATACATTACTTGAACTGTTAAGGTTTGTTAATTTTCTGAAATCATCATTAAAATTTTGCATTTAGTTTTAAGAGCAGAGGCGCGCGCGCCGTTCACGCATGAACATTTTAGTTGAAAATATTGAACGACTGCACTGGGTTGAAGCAATGCAAATGGTTGGTTTGCATGCTAAATTAGGTATGTATGTAGGTGCACACAAGCCATGGATGGCTTCAAAATTATTACTCGCAAAAATAAATCCTCTTGGCTGGTGATGGTCTGAGAGGATATTATTGCCTACTTAGGCAGAGGCATACATAGCTTTACTCAAGACTGCCACTTTTAAGCCATAATAATTACATACACACATATATAGTGGAAATAAAGGTCTGTAGTTATCTGTACGCAAAAGTTTGGCGAATTGTTAATGAGCATCATTTAAAGGAAATTAAAATTTGAGTAAAATTTCTAACTGTAACGTGCAATGCTTGAGTGAATTCTGTCACCGAAAGAGGCTGAGTAGGTGTGAACCAAACAAGTTAAACTCCTCGACTCCATTTTCTATTGCTTAGATAAGTTGTTTGTGTTCTGTTTGTAAGTGGCAGGCTAGCTAACATCAAGGCGAATTCATATAAGGTGATGGCAAGGCGAATTCATAACGCACACACACGCATTTTTCAATTTTAGGATGTCACGATAAAAGATGATAGAAGAATGGACGCCATTAGTTTTCGTTTTTAGGATGTCAAGGTTAAAGGAGAAATACAAATATAGTGGAAGAAGAAGACATTAGCTGTTTTAATAACTTCATCTTATATGAATTCGCCTTGGCAAATATGATCAGAAATTTAGACAAAATGAAAGAAAACTAAGGCAGTTTTTTTGAGACAAGAGCACAGAGCGAAAATACCACTTAAAATTCTCTGAAAATTAGAACAAAAATTAGCTTCTCCGTGATTTTTTTCCAATAAAAAGCCCGTCTTATTTCCACTGAGTACGTCTTTTCACTAAAACCAAAAAGATAATCTGTAAAACTGAGATGAAATTTTTTCAATGTAATTAAGAAGGTAGAATTAAGATGAAAAGCGTTTCAAAAAACTCCAGCAGATAACTTGTAAAATTAAGATGAAAACCTTTTCAATATAATTAGGAAGGGAGTCTTGAGTTTTATTAGAATTTGCTGTTAAGTTTAATAAGCCGAATATCGTATCAATTTAAAATTATTGGCTCGTAAATTTTTATTGGGAAAGTAAATATCACACTGTTTTTATAAACTGCTTATTACGTATTTAATTATTAAAGCTTTACTTATAATTATGAGTTGCGATTTGTTTAGTGCTATTTAGGAACGGAAAATAGTTTTCCCGGGAATTTTAAGGTTTATGTAGCTATCTATTTACAAACACTATGCAAACAAAATTAAATGTTAAATCAAAATTTCCCCATGTATTTTCTTAGAACTAATTCACAATAGCGCAGTTTCTTTCACTTCCCAACACTACATCTCAGGTCATATATCATTTAACCGAGTTGGCTCAACTCGCATATTTTTCCGTGTTTGTGTTGTTGTTTTACATGCATTTTGTTATCTTAACTAGTGTTCTTTTGCAACTGGGTTACAAAGAAACGGGAACAATATAAGAATAGTTAAAATAATTAAAATATAACAATTAGTATGGACAAATTATTGATGGTATGTCACGTGCCATTTCTTGAAATTTTATAGTTGTTCAGAACTTCATTGTACAACTGGTATTTTTAATATTAATGCACAAGAAAAACATTGAGAGTAAAAGAAAACAACACTATCACTTTTAAAAATAAAAAGTTTCCCTTATTAATAAGTTCATTAGGATTCTGGTAAAAATGAGAGGAACTCCTTAATAATTTCCTTTATATGATTTTTAACATAAAAACAAGGATTACTATTTAAAACTGTATATTTAAATTTGCTTTTTTGTTGATATCTTAACGAAAAGTTCTATGTTTTGGGGGTTTTTCCTAGAACTCCACACCACTTGCACTAATTTAACTTTTGAGTAATAAGCGACGAATACCCCAATGAGGAGTTATAGTCTTAACTCTTCTAGCTTTAACTCTTTTTTTGTTTTGTTTTTCTTGTAAATTTTCCGTTAACTGTGCATTCATGTTGTTCAGAAAAGACATACGAAATTTCAATTAAAATTTTCTCGTATTTAACTTTCAATAGCCCAGCAGAGTTTTGGCTACTTTTTTTTAAAATACTTTAATTAGGAACGTTGCGTAGCATAGCCTACCTCACGAAAATTTATTGAACTATCGTAAAGAAGTTTTTAGTATAATTAGATTAAATTTTTTTCGATCAAATTTAGTAGCAATTTTGTGGTTTTTAATTTTTCTTTAAAAAAAATAATCGTTATTTGAGATTTACAGTTTCCCATAACATTTGATCGTTATAATGTAATTTAATTATCATAATAAACGCAAAAACCCCTCTTGGGCGACGACAATGACAACAATAACATAAACAACACGATTTTTTTCTTTTATTCTAGAAAGCGATAGAGAGAGAGTGGTAGTAGTCGTTAGTAGTAAGAAGTAGTAGTAATTAGTAGCACCTACCGTTAGTAAAAATAGTAGTAGTAATTAATAGAGCATTATCTAAAAAAGTAGTAGTAGTTAATAGTAGTGTTAGTAAAAATAGTACTGGAATTAGTAAAAATAGTAGTAGAATTAGTAAAAGTAATTGCAGAAATTAGTAAAAATAGTCGCCGTAATTAGTAGTAGCATTAGTCAAAATAGTGCTAGAAATAACCAATAGTAGTTGTAGTGGTGTCAGTGGTGGTCGTATTGATAGTAGTAGTGGAAGTTGTAGGAGTAATAGGAGTAGTAGTCATTAGTAGTTGTAGTGTTAGTAGCTAGGTGTATTAGAAGTAGGAATAATAGTAGTGGAAGTAGGAGCAGTAGTAGTTGTAGGGGTGAACCAGCCCCGAACTATTGGAAGATCTTGAAATGGTCCCGTTATATCTAGTCCGAAAATATTTCCGAAACGGTCCAGTACTTGTCCTCAAATGGCCCCCAACTATTTAGCTCCGAAATGGTTTCACGCTGGCTCAGTATGTATGTGTGTTTTTTCTAATATAAATATCATCTGGTGACTTCGTTAAGCGATATCAAATCCACCATCGTTGCGCTCTGCCTAAAATCACTCCCATACCGCTAAAGTATTTTTACTTCAATACGAGTAGCATTCCCTTAAGTATAGAAAGTATAAACCAGGTTATATCACCGGAATGGATGCCTTTCGCACCGTTCGACGCACTTAATTTCGAAAAAGTTTCGTTCAACTTATCGCTAAGTATGAAACCTTGTGCATTGTGCACCTTTGAGCATTGAGAGTAAAATTTTACAACCGAAAAGCGAAAATTCCCATAAACGATTGCCTGATTGCACCACTACTCATACAAAATGAGCTGTCATTTTCGGCGAACAAGTTTAATTTATATCACAGTTATTACAAGACCATTCAGATTAGTGTCATGCATGCCAAAATCATCAAAAACTCTCATCAACTTCCCAGGTAATTGAGTTGTTAGTTTCCATAGCATTCGGTCATCTGCTATCTATGCTCCATATTAGACACACAAGCAAGCGGCAAACATTAGTTACCTACAAAATTTTTGACATTTTTCTATTAAAATTACATGCTGGATATTTAGGGGAAGTTCACATCTAGTGTGTGTATGCTAACAAAAATATTACTTCACATCCGTTTGTATGTTGTGTGGAAAATATATGTATGTAGTATGGCTGAAGTGATGGTAACTTTCGCTAAGCTTTAGTACTAAAGTTGGTAGCAGAAAAAGTAGTTATGTACCTATATAGAAAAGTTTAATGTTTGTTGGTGTTGCTATGAAATGCAGCATAGCTGAGTTGGTGTAGTTAGTGTTGTCAGTGTGAGCTGAAGCTGAGTTGGCAAGTTGAATTTGAAGGACGTTGACTGATGATGATGGGAATTGGCAGTGTTGCATTCGCAATGCGGCCAAATGATGTAGGAATCCGAATGATTAGGAATGAGTGGACTGTTGGTTTGGTTGCTTGCTATATTACACGTCGTGACGAGCATATATTGCGTGCTTTAGCTGTAGAAGTAGTGTGTGTATAGAATACACAAAAATGAGCACACCTGTATAAATGGGCACATTGAGAGTGGATGGTGGAAAGTATCTCGTGTATAAATTACTAAATATTTTCGCTTAAAATCCATCAGGAAATTGCGCCAAAATGGAATTTTGAAAGCTGTTGGATACTTCCTAGTACTAGCGATACGTTTTTGATTTCAATTTGAAAAAACCCTAACACCATTAATACTTAGTTGTTTACAAAGCGTCTTCGGATAATTAGAAAAACGTGCTGATTTTGAAATCAAGAAGTAAATAGAATATTTTAAACGAAGAAGATAGTAGGTATAATTAAAAAGCATACAGGTTTTCGATACGTTAAGTGGTGGGTTCTATAAGAAAAGGATTTTTGAACGACTTTTTTTTTTAATTTATGAATAACGAACTATTATAAAAATACTAGTAAACCCCGGCAGATGTTCTCCTGAGTAAACTTATTTATTAATTGCCCTTGGCATATGTAACCCGAAAACGCACTTCGGTTTCTGCCACATATAATAGGTGGCAACGCTCGCAAAATATAGGTATGCGTCTTGTTCACGCCGAGAAAAATAGTTTTCACTCACATTATAATATTTAATGTTCTTATGTAATCTAATTAAAACTGACTTTTAAAAAAGGTGGCAACGTTCTTCAAGATATATTTTTAAATTTTCTCCTAGCGAAATAAATGGTTTGATATCCATATTTTATTACATACATACATACGTACTTCAAATAAGCAGGAGGTAATTTTCTTTAAGCCTTCTCCTCGGTGAATCGAACAGTTGGCTGCCATATTTTCATATTTCATATAACTTCTGTGTAATTTAATTAAATTCGACTTTCCACGCTAGTGGCAACTATTTTCAAAATATAGCTAGCTTTAAACCTCTTGCTCGGCAAAATAAAACGGTTTGGTAGACATATTTTGATATTTTATACATCTGTGTATAATTTAATAAAATTTGATTGTTCAAACAGGTGGCATCCCCTTTCAAAAAATATTTATGAGTCTTCTCCTCACTGAAACGAACTGTTTATCATCCATATTTTAATATTTTTTGTTTATAATTTCATTCGACTTTTTCAAACAGGTGGCAATCCTCATAAAAAATAGCTATGTCAATTCTGTTTATTATCCTTGTGTAATCTAATTTAATTTGACTTTTAAAAAAGTGACAACCCTTTTCGAAATATACCCACTAGCTTTCTTTTTCTTTGAAATATACAAAGCTAGCTATAAATCTTCTCCTCTGCCTAGCGAACCTTTGACTCTCATATTTTACTGTTTCATATATTCTGTATAAAACTTGATTGAAGTCAACTTTTCCATCAAGTGGCAACCTTCTATAAGCTATAAATTTTCTTTTCAGCAAATCAAACAGTTTGGCACCTACAGTTTCATATTTCATTTAACTAGCCTTTTCAAACAGGTGGCAACCCTCATAAAGTTAGCTATGAACCTTCTTAAGATGCATTTTTTTACCACCATATTTTAATATTTCGTACAAGTGGCGTATAATTAAATTGAATTTCACTTTCGAAGCAGGTGGCAACCC
Source organism: Anomoia purmunda (assembly GCA_951828415.1). Lineage (NCBI taxonomy): Eukaryota > Metazoa > Arthropoda > Insecta > Diptera > Tephritidae > Anomoia > Anomoia purmunda. The sequence goes on from OX639996.1 coordinate 16,640,847, forward strand.
TTTTAAAAATATGGCTCGCTATAAACCTTCTCCTATGGGAAACGAATGTTTGACACCCATATTTTATTATTTCATATATCTTGTATATAGTTTTATTAAATTCGACTTTTCAAACAGGTTGCAACTCTCTCCAAAATGTGTGTATAAACCTCCTCCTCGCCCAGACCAACTATTTGATACCCCTATTTTAATATTTCCTATAACTATTTTAATATTTCACATAACATTGCAAACAGGTGGCAGCCCTCATAAAAGTAAGATATGCATCATTTATCTGAGACCATCCGCTTGACTACCATATTTTAATATTTCATATAACTTGTGCATAATTTAATTAAATTCCACTTTTTAAACAGGTGGCATCCTTCCCTAGGCATAAATATACTTTGCGACTAATTTTCATATGTACGATTATTTTCGTTATTCTTGAATCTAAAATCGGAATTGTCGGCGATGACAATAATATGCTACATGATCAAAAAAAAAAAAAACAATCACAAAATATCAATGCAATATTTCCGCACAAATTTTAATCAAAGAATAACAGTTAAAACTAAAAACTAAAAATTGACGATTAAACATGACCGAAAAAATAAGAAATCACAAAATATCGATAACATATAAATCCCAAAAAAAAGATTATGCAATGATTTAAAACAAAGAATCTTTTAAATAAAAATAAGGTCAGATTTACATAGCATATGGTAGAAGAATTTTTTTCAATGTTTTTTTTATCCAAAAAAATCAAAATAGCGATAATTTTCGATCATTGGTTTAAAAAATTATGCAAAGGAATAGTTTAATTCCGCTGCAAGTCAATTTTCTATAATAATTACCGACTTGCTATTAAATTAAGACATTCAAGGGTAATTAAAGATATAATAATCGCTGCTGCCGGTCATTTAAGTTGTAAGGTGTATATCGCCAAAAAAGGAATTCCCAAATGCAATCACGACAAATATTCATACATACATATACACACACAAACATATTGAAATATCTATGCTATGCGAGCGCAAATAGTTTTGCAATGTTACTTCGTGTTTTTCTTTTTTTTTTGGTTTGCCCAAAGCAACACTAACTTCTGTTCACTTCTTACAATCACAGTTCAACGGAATGGAACGTGTCAGAATGTGCACGTAAAGTGGAATGCGTTTATTAGCTTTGACCGCAATAATCCAAAATGGCTTCATTGCAATTAATTAGAGAATGTTTTCGTTAATGTCCTCGGAATTTAATGCACTTCAGTTAAGCAAAGATATGTAGTTTCCCACATACTGGTTTACTAATGTAGATATAAATATTTTATGATGTATAATAATGTTTAATAATAATATTTTGGCGCTTAAATCGTAGCTTGATATTTGGCCGAACTTCTTCAACAATTTGTGGTGTGCGTCTTGATGTTAGAACACAAATTGAGGGACTTACAGTTTTACGCCGACTCCGAATGGCAATTGATTTTCGTGTGAAGTTTTTTTATGATACGAATAAAACTCGGAGCTTTGCCATTGCCTACCGAGGGACAACCGTTATTAGAAAAAATGCAAACCCGGGACACTTCGAAAGAAGCGCGCACATGCTACACATTCGGCATCCGCTTTCAAATACTGAATTGAAAGTATAAGAATAGAGGCAGGTTTTTACTTGTAAATTTTTTTTTCCAGGGGAAATTTTGAATCTGGTCTTATTTTCTTTATATATGTTAGAGTTTCGGAGATATTTGTTTTTAAAACTATCCGAAAACAAAATTAGCTGATAGCGCATAATGGGAATCAACAAAATATGCGTATTTTTAAAAGATGATTTAAAAAAGCAAATAAAATATTAATTAAATTGAAATTGATGCCTGAAACTGCACCCAGAAAAAACATTCCTCGGCGCTAGAAAAAAAATAAAAGTTTCTAAGGAAAACTTTCCTTGAAATAGCTCCAAAGATATGGTTGCCTTAAAATGAGTGAAAGATTTGACCCAGTTTGAGGAAAATGTATTTCTTTACTAATAGAAAAAATAAACTTGTAAGGAGAATTTGTTTTTATTAATATTGTGGCAATTGACAATTTTGGTTTACTTGTCGAGAAGAAATGAAAATTTACTAAAAAGTATTTTTTTACACCGATTGTAGTAAATAAAGTTTCCATTATACTCGTAATAGGATCGAAAATGAAGAAATCCTGCTCTTTCTTCCATGTAACTTTTTTCCTGGAAGAGTTCAGGGGCGAATAAGTAACTGCTGTAGAGTTTTCGAAATGTACATAGGATAGGAGTGTTTAAAGTACTCATGATATCTGAAATCAAAACATTTGAAAGGTCTGTTAAATTGGAAAATATATTCAGATATTTTTTTTTGGTTTGATTTTTTATTAAACGACAATATTAATTATACTGGCCTTGAGCTCAAAAATTAATATTTTCGTTTAATAAAAAATCAGGCCAAAAAATAATATATGAATATTTGAAATGGATGAGCACACCAAACGTAACAAATTCTAAAAATAATAAACCAAATCGATTTTGTGTTACCTAACAACAATTAACCACAAATTCAATTTAATAGCGGCAGACTGTTGAACTTGAATTGTGTTGGTAGTACATAAGGCAAATCAGTAAAAAGCAACAACAGCTCACAAGCCGACTGTGGTCCCATTGGCTACGCACTTGCCCAGCAAGTCGTAGGTTGCGGGCACGAGTGACGCCGGAGTCATAAAGGGAATCTTATGAGTAGGTGTAGTGCTCTCCGAATTAGCTATAATTTCCACCACTCCTGACTGTTGTTGTATTTTTTTCAATATACTTGTCCTTAATTTGGCCTTAAGCGCACAAATTAATATTATCCTGGAAAATATATTTCAGTTTTTCAATGGGTCAAATTCTTTATTAAATTGTGTGCTGGGTTGGAGCTGCTTCGACCGAAAAGAGTAAAAACCAAAAATTTAATTTTCTTTTTCCCTCCAACGCGTTGCAATGCATTTCGCGTCTTACTCAGAGAGTCTGTTTTATTAAACAATAAACAATAATATTAATTACAATTGCTATGGCTACATTAGGACTATTCTTATGAACTCACATTAATTTTAAGTAAACGTATCAAACTAATTTTAGGATTTAGAGCAGTAGTTCCACATACGCAGTGGTGCACGTTTTGTGAGCTCTGCATGAATATGAAAAATTTATAGTAACCATAATATAATCATTTTGAAAGTAACTTAACTATATTTTGATACCTTCGAAAACAATAAAATTTCGGTTAACGTTTTGTTATGATATTTTAAATAGTATTAAATCGAAACGATATGTAAACTATGAATAGATTTATTACCGAATAGGATAGCGTCTCTGTTAAAAAATTTATTAAAAATTATATTTTTATTCTTTATTGTTCGTTTTTCCTGCAGATTTTTCAATGGGGCAAAGCTGTGCTACTTTATTATATAACTAAATGAAAGCGCAACCTCCGACTTTACCCATATATGCAAATTGCATACTAAAAAATCGTATTCTAAATATTATTCACCTTCAATATTTTGCAATAATATTCAGCGGCGAAAGAAACTATTCACAATTTACTACATTCTATGTGGTATTTGTGCTTTTAAGATCCATACCATATACAAATTTTAGTTCTTCTCTGATTGAAGAAATGGTGCTCAGATTCAACATAAGTTGCCTCAGTAGTTCGTGTGGAGAAGCAGATTAGTTAAAAATTTATATATTTTTCAATATACATCTTAAGGGTTAATATCAGCAAAGAATCTAATTAACCCTTTTTCTGCATTTGGTCAATATATTGCACAAAAAAAAAAAAAAAATAGGCCGCCATTCGGTGGGCTGAAAATTTTGTTCTATTATAGCTTTGGACAAACGCGTTATGCTTTTGGAAGATAGAACATTCTTTTTTTTCTTTAAATTATGAGATCTTATTAATGCAGTATAAAGATTAATGATTTTATGTAACCTTGCTAAAATTTTCTTAGAATAAATTGTAAATTTCTACAAGGGCACGACGAAATCTCAATATTTTAAATAAATACTGTATCAATTTCTCTATAAACGTCTGCATCAAATAACAGTAAACATTTTACTCTTCAATAACAAACTGTTTCGCTTAAAACAATTTTGAAATAAAAAAATAAATAGCGGTACAAAAAAACTAGTGCAGTGTAGTGCAGTGTACAAATGCACACAATTCTAATGTGGAAACTATTGAGAAAATTGAGTTTGGTTAATATCATGCCCAAATGTCACGAAAGTTTGTTAAATTACATTGGGCATAGTAAGACTTGATGCTTGCGCGAAATTTTAAATTTCAGGAAAAATACATGAATGTGCCCGTTTCTTTGTAGCCGAGTTGCAAAAGTTACAAACGAACACTAGGTAGAATAACGAATTGCATGTAAAGCAAAAACACTAACTCGGAAAAATATGCGAGTTGAGCCAACTCGGTAAAATGATATCCGACCTGAGATGTAGTATTGGGAAGTGAAAAAACTGCGCTATTGTGAATTAGTTCTAAGAAAATACGTGGGAAATTTAGATTTAAGACCTAATTCGTATTTATTTGCATAGTATTTGTAAATAGATAACTACATAAACCTAAAAATTGGCGGCACAACTATTTTCCGTTCCTAAATAGCACTAAACAAATCGCAACTTACATGAAAGATGCCAACAGGGTTGCTTTTGCAACTAAAGGAAATTTTATCCGAGCTGGTGCGTTCTTTGCAAGTCGGTTACATTAAAACGGGTCCAATGTGGGATTATTTTCCCGTAGAAATATCTTGTGTACCCAAATACGTCCGTGTGGAAAATTAATTAGTAATTGTGAGCCAGTTAGAGAATTCACATATATTTGTAGACTCTACAACTACAAAGGGTATTTAATATGAGTTCGTGTAAAAAAATTGTATCTTAAAATGAAATATGTAGTTGAAATATTGGATAGGGTAGATTCTTAATTATCTGACTTGGGGGAGGAAAATGAAGATACACGCAATGCTGAAAATGAATTTCTAGCACAAATAGATATCGATCTTGATGATGACATTCTTGTGGAGTCTTTTATAAGGCGCAAGTTTTAGCGAGAAAACAGCTCTAAACTAAGTTTTACCGAGTTCCGAGAAAAGGGTTTTTGAAGCCATCCAGTCGGAATATGAAGATAAAAAATCAAACTATACCCGTTTCGTTGTTACAGATAAGAAAAGCATCAAATGGAGGAAACTAAAATACAAGGTGGCGCAAAGTAAACTTCCGATGTTTTTTGGCTGTGATTTAAAAAAAAAATGAAAAACTTTGATTCTTCTTGTGGATTATTTTTATTTGGTCTTTTAATTTTTTTTACATCAAGTCGAGAATATGATGTCATGTAAATGGCCGCCGCCACAGTTGATTGCCATTTGAGCCCTTTTTATGGCATTTTCCATCATTTTGGCCAAAACTTCCGGCGATAGGTCCTCACATTCTTGACGGATATTCTCTTTAAGAGCTGCAAGAGTCTGAGGCTTGTTGACATAAACCCGCGACTTCAAAAAGCCCCACAAAAAGAATTCTGGTGCGGTCAAATCAGGCGATCTTGCTGGCCAGTGCAAATCGCCAAAACGGGAGATTAGGCGCCCGGGAAATGCATCCTTCAGCATATCGGTTGTGGCACGTGCAGTGTGTGCCGTTGCACCGTCCTGTTGAAACCACATGTTTTCCAATCCCAATTCATCAAGTTGCGGCAAAAAGAACTCGTTGATCATTGCTCTGTAGCGCTCACCATTCACAGTAACCGTTTGGCCCGCGACGTCTTCGAAGAAAAAAGGTCCGATGACTCCTTCAGCGAAAACAGCACACCATACAGTGACTTTGAGCGGGTGTAATGCGCTCCGTGGGTTACACGCGGATTTTCAGTGCCCCAGAAGCGTAAATTTTGCTTATTTACGTACCCGCTAAGATGGAAATGGGCCTCATCACTCATGATTATTTTTGATGAAAAATCATCTTCCTCTTGGTGGTGATTAAGGATGGCTCGAGCGTATGTTAGACGCGATTGACGGTCAGCAGCTAACAGCTGATGCACCGTCTGGACTTTGTACGGAAACATCTTCAAATCTTGTACCAAAATTCGCTGTAAAGACCGTCGACTGATACCCATTTGCGTGGCACGTCGTCTGGTCGATATCGACGGCGCTTCCATGACATCCTCGGCTACAGCAGCAACATTCTCTGCAGAACGGCTACTCCGGGGTCTGCTACGCCTGGCAGCATCTCGTGTTGTGCCAGTCTCTTCGAGGCGAGCGGCTAAACGTCGCAGTGTTTCACCAGTAGGCGTAGGACGGCCAGGAAATCTACGACGAAATTCACGTTGTGCCAAAGTCACCGACCGATTATTGGTCAAATAAATAGTCAGCAATATTCCGCGTTCTGGAGCAGTGTAGCGTAACATTGTTTATTAACGTATATTTCGCATGTGTTTACTACACAAATGTCAAAACAGAACTGACATTAGGGGCCAATCGCAAAATTTATAGCATTTTCTGATAGGAGGATTACTTTTGCGCCACCTTGTATGAACCAGTTCTATTTCTTTGCGAGTCAAGTTCCGTTAAAAAAGATGAAAATGCTGGAGACCCATTCACTACTCTCATCAGTTTTTGATTACAGAAATATTCGTAACGGCTATAATTAATAGAAATTTGTGTAATTGAAATATTATTTTGCGGTATGCTGACATACTTGCACACATACATATGTACATATGTAGTTAGGTATTTTTTTTGTTTTGTTATTTTTTAATTTTTAATTACAAAAATATTTCGATTTATTTCATATTTTATTTAATTTTACTTAATTTTCTTAAAGAATTAGCACATTATTTATATCGTATTCTTGATTAATAACAATATTTTCTAAAAACTCTGCAAAAATTTCATTAAAAACTACGTTGCTTTTAGGAGTAAAAAAAATACATACAATATTAGAAATATCAGAATTTTTCACTCCTTTCACGGAAATTGGTTAATATATTGTTCGAATTTTCAAAGCATTTGCAGCCCCTCCAAGCGAATTTTTTCAACTGCTTTTGGATGTCCATTTAGTTTTAAATCGAAATCTCTAAGTTAAAGTAAAAAAAAAATTTTCTGCAGTGCTTCAAAAATTTTTCGGAAAGTGTTAATTTTTTTATATATATATATTTTTTGTTTATTGAAACAATTGAACTGTCAAATTTTGTTTACGTTTGACATTTTAATTATTTAACGCTATTAACTTTCTGATGTTCCTCTGTATTTTTACAACTATGTGAATTTACAACTCTTTTACAATCTTACTGCATCAAAACAGAGAAAGGTATCCTAATTTTATATTTACATATATATATATCCATTGATAATTCACCAGGTGTCATAATGTGTCATAAGTCATGAAGTCACAAAATTTCTAGTTTTAATTATTTTTTCATTGAAATCCAAAACGTAACTTTTGAAATCTGAAATTATATGACTTTATGATTTATGAAATATTATGACACCAATAATGTTTCTAACTGGAATTCGGCTATCAATAGGGATATAGGCAGATTGCAATTTTTCATTTGAAATTTGGTAAATTTTAAACTTAAAAATGCTAACAATTTTGAAAAAAATAAACGAATTCCTAAGCTGATTCTCCTTCTCAATAAATATTACACGTTTTTGGCTGCCTCGATAACTAATACATTTAAAAAATTTATAAAAGTTGCTAAACATAACTTAAACTCTTTATTTAGTCATTTATAATAATGTATAATATACAACAATAGAGTTCGCAAAGAATTAAAAATGATTTAAAAAAATCGCTTTTTAATTATTCAAAATATTTAAATTATATTTTAGTCAACAGTTAATTTAAATAAATAGTACAACGCTCGAGTAAGTAGAAAAAGAGAAAAGCGAAAAAAAGGAATAACAGGAAGTGGGAGCTCACATCAGTATCTATTGAAAAAAAATCAACAGAAAGAAAACAAAAATTAGCTGCTTCCAAAATTTTCTTTAACGCTGTTGATGGAATTGGACGAATTATTCGAAAAAGAAATGGGAATGGGATAGCACTTCAAAAATTATATTATTTTGCTCATTAGCGTTTTAGATGTTTTATAAATAAAATTAAATATCTGAAGTACTGCGACAACTATTAAACATTTTATGCCATTACTTACCACACAATTTGATCGTTGCAAATTAAAAGTACATTTATTCACAAAAAGCACTCCATTTCTTATAAAGAAATAGGTAAGTATTTAATTTATGTTAATCTGCAAATGCTCGACCAGTATTTGCCATTGGATATTTCATTTAATTTATATGTATATGCACAATTTTTGGTCTAACATATTTATCTACACTATCAATTTATTTTGCACAATTTGCAACAATATTCAGGCACTTTTGAGTGTGGCGTATTTTTAAGCCACGTTTATTTACTCTTTGTCTAAAAAAACGATGATTATTTAAATTTTTGTTGATACGTAGTGTGAAAGTTGCCATAGGGTTTGATGATAAATTTCCTTTCCTTTCATAAGTTATATTTATCTAATTATTTATTTTGAAATGTATACGAAAATATTAATACTTTTATTATGTCACTTGCAATTTTGTTATTTTGTTTTTGTTTTTGTGGTCACACCGGAGGGTTTTATTTTGCCAAACTAATAAAACGTTAGAAGTAAGTTGTTATTTGGTTTTGCAATAAGTTTAGATATACATATGCATATTTAATTCCTTTTATTTTCACTTTTCATTTCATCATTTTTTTCTTTTTTCATTTTTATTGTCATATCTTTATTTATTATGAAATTACCCTTTATAGAGGGGCAAAACTATCTGCGCTTATATTTTATAAATATTGCATTTTAAAGCGGTATATCCAAATATACTTTTTATAATTTATTTAAACATGTGGAAATTTTGAACAAAATTTGCTTATTTTTGTTGAATGTCGCGTAAAGGTTCAAATTTAAATTTAAACGAATTTTGTAATAGATGGAACTTTTTTCTTCTAAGAACAGAATTGAAAGTAAAAAATAAACGTGGTAGCATAACGATTATTATATTTAATCAATTATATTGATTTATTTATTTTAAAGACATACACCAGTAAATAAATTCCAGTAAAACAGATGAGGAAAGATTTAAAAATAAACTGAGGCTAAATGCAGCCCATTCGACGCTAGCAGGAAATATCCGGAATAAGATTGAACCAGAATCTATGGTAGAAGGCTCTAAAAGCCGTGCTCGTTTCGTCAACTGCTAGCGAGTGGTGAATCGATGAAGCATCTGGCATAAATTAGCATCAACACAGATTTTGTTTTTGTTTCCAATGTTATGTTGCGCTTCACAAACGACGAATATGCAACAAAAGTGCCAGCACGTCCGCGCACATGATCGTCGTTTAGACGCAGCTTAAAACTGGTCTAATATCTGCAGCTCTGAATGTAATGAGTTCGACTAGTTTAATGTGGTATACATATATCACCCCGTATACGCGATCGCCGAATCTAGCTAGCCATCGTTGCTGTTGCTTGCACACACAAATTCGTTCGGACGCGAGCAGAGCTTAGGTATCGCGAGCAGAGAAGTGGCGAATCTAATGTACCAAAAATTATATTCGTAAGCTGTTTTTTAGACATGTGGTTTCAAGAAGAAATAAAACGAATATAATTTAATATTATGGCCAAAAATTTAGCATTTTTATAAAGATAAGGGTTTGCCATTTTTTCTCCCAAATAATTTCGGGCAAGTGACCACCGCGACTGATTCAAATAAACACCAGCCGAGAGGCCCAATTTTCGACCTCTTTTTGCAGCAATTGGGGCCGTATGTCTGCAATAACGCGCCGAATCTTCCAAGGCATCAATCGTCTCGGACTTACCTGCATTGACAAGCGACTTCACATAACCCCACAAAAAATAGTCCAGGGGTGTTAAATCGTACGATATTGGAGGCCGCGCCATAAGCTCACGACGTAAGATAATGCGCTCACCAAAAGTTTCCTTCCTGTGTGGCGTGTAGCGCCGTCTTGTTGGAACCAAAGGTCGTCCACAGCAACATCCTCCAAATTCAGGCACAAAAAGGCGTTCCCCATTGACTGTAACATTATGGCCGGATCAAGCAGGAAATATGGGCCAATGATTCCCTCTGCCCATAGAACTCATCAAACAGGGACTTTTTGAGGATGTAACAGCATCTCAACAATGGCTTGGGGATTCTCAACGCTCCAAATGGGACAATATTGTTTATTGACGTACCCAATCAACTAAAAGTGAGCTTCATCGCTGAACAAAATTTTCTTGTGAAAATCGAGATCGGTGTCCATCACGTTGTGGGACCGAACATGTGACGCGCTTGATGGTCATTCGGCTTCAATTCTTGCACGAGTTGGATTTTGTAAGTTCGCTAACCAAGATCCTTTCGCAAAATCTTCCATAAGGTGGATGGGTACAGCTTCACACTGGCCTTCTTCAGCAGCGTCTTCGGTGCGCAGTGTACGGCTCCTCTGAGGATGCCCATTATCCAGTAGAGTAAACGTGGTGCGAAACCGTTCCATGGTTTCTCGATTTACCGACTCTGCTGGGCGATTTGTCGACCGAATATTGGACACAGCGCGCGTTGAGTCACGCGAACGGAGTAAGTTTGTTCATTACGAAATTGCAAACCAAACTGAGTATAAATCAAAACACAGTTGTCAAAACGACCAACTCTGAAAAAAGTATTGCCTCATTGAAAACCGCACATCTAAAAAAAACACCCTTTACAATAAGCAAATTGAGACCCTCCCGGAATGTACCTTGGTGGAACAACGACTTTATGTTGCTTAGACGGGTAAGGGGTGACGGTATTTACACTGAAAATGGGGTTCTGCTCCATGACTAGAGGCAGAATCGATCGACCAATTTAGGAAAATAAATAGGAATAGTAGAAGGTAAATTCTCTAAACTGATGTGATGGAGTGCCTTAAAAACTGAACGCACATGGCTTGACCAATCATGTGTGGGCTCTCTGGGTTCCGGGTCACTTAAGCAAGAAGAGGAGAAAGTCTGCAAAGAAATATACTGGGAAAATCTAGGAGGTCTGGGACGCCCTAAAGAGCTTTTAAGTTCCTGAAAACTAAAACGCTCCAGAGATTGTTTGGAATTATCAAAGAACAACTTAAGAATTATTACGGAAATTCTCACAGGACATTATAGACTGAAATATCAAATTGAATTTCGTGTTATCAACAAATATTATTTTTTACGCAAGAAAATGCCTATATAAAAAAAAGCGCAGCTTGATAAACATTTCCCGGACTCTTCACCATCAATTAGAATGATTTACAAGGAGATCGCTGATTTTGAATGTCGTCGTACGAGCACCGATGTTGCTCTCACTGAAGAGACGGAAAAAAAAATCCACGATATCAATTTGAACGATCGAAGACTGAAAGTGAATGAGATAGCTGACATACTGCAGATCTCAACAGAATTTGTGCACAACGCCTTGCTTGAAAAATTGAGCATGAAGAAGCTATCCGCAACGACACTTCAATGCAAGCAAGCATCCTCTGCATTCTCCAGTTTTGGTTTCCTGCGTATATTAGCTTGTTTCCAAACTTGTAGTACTTTGCTCGGTGGTAAAAAGTTTTCATCGAATGAGAAAGTTGAATTCAAAAGAGAGGCCAATTTTCGTGAGTGTATCGATCTAAAAGGAGGCTACGTTGAAAAATAAAATGAAATTTGGGCGACAAAATTTTGTTTTCACTATTTTTGCACGGACTTTTCAAATTGCCCTCGTATGTAGTGCAAAGAATTAGGGCCACTACTTAATTTTATCTCCGATCTTGAAAAAGAGTTTTTAATCCACGAAAGAGGATAACAAAGGGATCTCAAAGTCGCATTGTTCTATCCCCCAACAGTAATAATAATAATAATAATAATATTAATTTTATTTCCATTTCCATTTGTTTAATTTAATTCATTCAATATACCTATATTATTTTTTGGCCGAATGTATTAAATCGAAAAATATTAATTTTTGAATTCGAGGTCAGTATAAGAGGAGTGATAGAATTAATAGCTATTTCGGAGATCACCACATCTCCGCAATAGATTTCCCTTATGACTCCACCGGTATTTGAACCTACAACTCGATGGGGAGTATGTAGTCAATATACCACAGTCGGTACTAAATACTTTCCTTATACTGGCTACGAGCTCAAAAATTAATATTCGCTAATTTATTTAATTAAATTTTATTATTAATTTTGGTTTATTTTAATTAAAATTAAATCTCATGTTTGTGATTAACTTTAAGTTTTGAAGTGGTCTGATTTTATTTGTAGTTTGGTAGTTTGTATTACTTTAGATTTTTTTTTAACTCTTTGAGTTTTTATTTTTACTCTTCCTTAATGCGTATATTATCCTTTTATAAAAACACAAATGCTCACAACTGATCTTTTACAGTTTATCAAATACACTCAGAAAACTTTTTATCTTTCACTATTTTATTTATTTAACAAATACACTTCTGATTCTTTAATTTTCCAAAGGCGAACTACGCCAATTATTTGAATTGCAAATAGCTTAGTAAAGTAAACGTAGAACATATGTTTTGAGGTAGAATACTGCACTGCACATACTATGTAGGAATTTATGCACATCAGTACACAAATAAATTTAAGCTTTTCACTATGACGCGATTTCACTTTTCAAGGACTGTGCCAACAGCCGCGGCATCAACTACTTCGTGTTCTATTTTCACCGCAGTAGCGAAATTCACCACTTATGGCACTCTTATCGCGGCATGTAAATAACGCCAATTCAACATAACTGTATAGTGGAGCGCGGTGTGCAGTGAGAGGAGGACAAACGGCACGCGAAAACGTTAAACTTTGAAAGGATCGTTTAATCAGACGTAAAATGGTCGTTTTACGAGTCGCATATCGCAGTAGAAATGAAAGTAAAAATACGAAAAAGGAGCAAAATTTAATTTGTGTTTGATTAAAAAATTTAAAGAGCGGAACATAAAAGCACAGCGGCGGTCGCAAGCAATGGAAGGCTGCCAAAAATAACATCTTAAAAATTTGTTTTGCATTTGTGGATTATTTAATTTTTACGCACTGCTGTAAGCTTTTTGATCGAAATCGCAACTTATATTTACAAACATACATATATACATATGCATGACGTTATCCTTGCACTTGTCCTTTGCGCGCGCACAGCTGACTTTGGACTAGAACACTTTCAATGCAAACTGCGACACAATACAAAATTTTGTTTTGTTGTTAAGAGAAAAAAAATTGGCATCAAAATATTTACACACTCACCAATAACTAATGATTCACATATGCAAATTTTCTTTTGTTTCATTTCATAGAAAACTAGGTTACTCGCGTTCAATGTGCCACATGTGTGACATTTCATTGAATTTGCTTCACTTCATTCATACGCCTTCGCCGTTGGCTTATCCTTGTGATGTAAACACAAACACACACACACACGCCTTACTGCCACGTATCCTTTGCGTTGTCCTTGACGTGCGCGCGCAAATCGCATGACATCATTTTATTTTTATTTTCATTTACTTTCTACTTTACGCATTTATTTACTTTTTATTTTGATTGCACTTTTTATTTTTATTGCAAGGCATTTCTTGTTTTTGTTTTTTTTTTAATTTTATTTTTATTTTCACATTAAATTTCATTACACACACGAGACTTTAATTGCCTGTTATTTTTTGCTTTTATTGCAAGTACCCAGCACACACCGTTGCATATCCTTTAAAGGACACTCCACACTCTACACTCTACACTCTGTACACTTCACACAACACCATAGCACACTTGTTGTGTTCGGTTTGCTTTGCTTTGCCTTGCTTTGCTGTGTGTTGCTTTTTGAGCCGTTTCGCGTTCCCGTTCGTTTAGTTTGCTCAAGTGCCGCTTTCTGCTCCGTTTGACCTCCGACATACGACTAAATTTGTCGGAATTGGAAAAGTGGTGCCTGAGTGGGCTCAATGGCTAAATAGCTGAATGCCTCAGCGTTGACTACTTGAAGTGGTTAAGTAGCTAAGTGGTGCGGCGGCAGCGGCGGTTTAACTCAGCTGTTGCGCCACACACTCCTTCGTACTCATACTATGTATGTTTGTATTGTGTAGATGTGTGCGTGTGTGTAGTTAGTTTGCTAGCTATAGTTAGTTAGTTAGTCAGTTCATTCGTCGGTTAGTTAGCGTGTGTTCTAGTATTTACGAGCAACTAGTAAAGCAAAAGCTATAATTTCAGTACCATAAGCTGCCAGTAACGAACGAGCGACACAAACAAAAACAATAGCACCGCATAAACTAATCCACACATACATACAAACACACACATACATTCGCACATACATACATACACACATCGGCAACCTCATAAATGCCGCCATCGAAATGTACCGTAAGTGCCGCGTACGTTGTCCGTGGAAAGCGACACACTGGATATCCGGGGTGCATGTGGGCGTGGATGACAAATATATGTAGCTGCAAATGTTAGTTCACAAGCGACGCAGCGTCACCCAGTAAAGCGAAGCACTCGTACTTGAACACAGAGCTAAAAAAATCACAACTATAATTAAAGAGATCGACGTTCGAAAAAAAAGAAGCTTGATGGCCAAGGAGTGACGTCACTAATGTCACCCAACAATATCTCTCAGCAAAAAACTGAACTGTTGTGACAAAGAAATTAGCTGATAATAGCCGCCGGAGTCGAGTGTGCAGCTTGTGTGCGCTTCATTCGGCGGGTCCTGGGTATGAAAACTGCCTGTGACAAGTAACATCGAAAATTATAAAAGAGCTTTTTTCTAATAGCGTTCACCGCTCGGTAGGCAATGGCAAAGCGCCGAGTGAATTTCTTCTGCTATGAAAAAACTTCTCACAGAAAAACATTCGCCGTTCGGAGTCGGCGTCAAACTGTAGGTCCCTGTAGAAATAAATCAATCACAGCGAATTGTCGGCGGGCGAAATTCGTTATTCGCTTTGGTTGTGTGCATTCTCATATTATATCTAAGTGGGTCCTATTTTTGACAGCGAAAATGTTTCAAGCATTAGAGAATGCAACAGTTAAGGGTTAAAAGAGCTGGAAAAAATATTTAAATTTTTTTAAAATTTAGATATGCTAAAACTTGCGAAAAAATGGAAAGCAAATAGGTTTATTTCCTTTTCACAAAAGTTTAACATCTTACTATTATAATTCCGTACAAAAATAAATTTCAATATTTTTTATGCAGACCTGGGTTGGAGAAGCAGTCCAATTTAATTAAAAAAAAATTAAGAAATAAGTTGAGGCATTTTATTTCTCCCTTTATACTTCTATATTTATCATAGGATTTATCTAAGATTTTTTTGGTAAATGTAAACGCAATAGTCTATGGTAGAAAACTCGATGTAAAAAAAATGTTATTTAGGGCCACTTCGCATTACGTTAGCGGTATATTTTTTAAGAATTTTTTACAATAGTCCAATAGCAATCTTGTTAGAATGTGAAATAGAGTTAGCAATTTTTATGCCCCACACACACAGAGCTAAAAAGTTCACACCTATAATTAAAGAGATCGGCGTCTAAAATAAAAGCTTGATGACGAAATCGAAGAAATTTTCGCTAGATAAACTTTTTAATATTTGTTTGAATTTCTTTTCCAATTTGTTGAAAAGGACATTGGCTGGAAATAAGGACATAACATCTTGTTTTTAATTTTTTGTGGAATTTTATTCAAAAATAGGCAGATGTAAGAAGAAATCTTCTCGTTTTTATATTAAAGCTCATATAAAGTAAATTAATATGGATATCCTTTCATTTTTACTAGAATCTTATGAATTTATTAATAAGGAGGATTTTTTATTTCTAATAGGAGCCCTCTTCAAATTCAAATTTTGCTTTTTCTTAATTGATATACACATACATATACTCGTACATGTTTGGGAATAATTTAATTAATTTTATTTTTAGTTTATTATTATGAATTTTGTTCTTTAGATTTTTGT
The DNA here is from genome assembly GCA_951828415.1 of Anomoia purmunda. Lineage (NCBI taxonomy): Eukaryota > Metazoa > Arthropoda > Insecta > Diptera > Tephritidae > Anomoia > Anomoia purmunda. The sequence goes on from OX639996.1 coordinate 16,656,851, forward strand.
ATTTTTAAAACGAAATTTTTGATTTACTTATTTTTTGTTCCAGAAATTTTCTATAAATAATGTTTTGAAAATAAATATATTTACACGATAGTGACGTTTCTCTTTTTATAAAAACCGGGTGTCAATAATTCAAAATTGATAAGATCTTTGGCTTATTAAAATTAAGAGGGGATTCTAATGAGAACCAAGATTCCCTTCTTAACTATCGTGAAAAGGTTTACAACTTAATTTTACCGGTTATCTAATATATTTTATTTAATTCTACGGGCCACCTGCATAATTGCATTGGAAAGTTTTCGTCTTAGTTTTAAAGATTGCCTCTTGATTTTATTTAAAATACAGATTCCTATTAGGAAAAAGTCATAGAGGAACCCGTTAAATTTTGTTCTATTTTATAGGGTATTTTAGGTCGACATAATTTGGTTGGGGAGGCGGCTCTAGCCAAAATATTAATGGCCCCCTAGCAACGCGGAGTTATCTGCACATACCAAGGAAACACTTGCCGTAGGGCACTACGCTCGTGAGGACCACCATGAAAAAAAAATGAAAACAAGCCGCAATAAAATCTGCATTTTGTGTGAGTCTTTCTATTTCAAGACAACCGGTCCATTGCGGTCATGTTTTTCGTTTTCCGTGAAACTCGAATATGTTGTTTCTCGGTCATAATTGCCAGGCACCTGGAAAAACAACACCCACAAATTAAGTTTTATTTTCTGAACCAAAAATAAAACTCAAGAAATTACGACTATTTTATGAGAAGTAAATAAAAGTTTAGAAAAAACATTAACCGGAAATTACACAAAGAATGCTCGACGTCGGGAAGCTGCAATCACAAAAGACAGCACACCTGCTCACTAAAAACACTTCTAATCAAACCGTAGTTGGCGAGCATTGGAAGCACATTTCTCTATCACTTCGTACCGCCGCTGAAGAAGTGACTGATTTAATAGGCATTCAACTTATAAAATTTAGTTACAAAACTGAATTTATCGTCTGTTTATACCTAGCCTTCTAATCGAGCCACTGACGACACATTAGCTCGGCACTGTACATATAAGCCCCAATAAGAATGCGCATGCTCCGTTAAGAATGTTCATCGCGCGCTTCTTCCATTTTATGGTCAGATTAATCGACCTACTGAGTCGGCTGTTCGGGATATTGTGACTAAATTTCGACCAAACTTACATTGTTGGACATTAAACCACCAACACGCTTACGTAGTGTGCGAACTCATAGTGAAAAGAATACAAAAGGTGGCGCAGATTATGGTACAGCTATACTTCTCTTGAAAATTTTTGCAACATTTTTACGTCACAACAGGTTTTGCTTACACAAACCGTGTATATATGCAATCATGTGCATTCTTTCCAACGTGTTTAACAATTTTAGTGCGTATTCTTTCTAACATGTATACCACCGGTAAATCTGGTGTGACGTCACATCCACAGTTGCTCCCCGAATTTCAGCTCAATCAGCGCAGTCTTGTATTCCATCATTCTAGGTGCGAACTGAGGAAAACATCGCAGCTGTATCGGCCAGTGTTAGTGATGACCGTAAATTATCAATTCGGCGTCGTTCGCAGCAATTTGGTCTCTGTTGCTCTACTACGTGGAAAACTTTGCGGAAGGAGCGAACTAGAATCTAATATCACTCAGGAAATGTCAAATTAGTTAGTTTTGGTTCGGTGAAATTTGACGAGATTTTCTGTTGGAGCAAAGTTGGGAGTGGTAGAATTTCTTTATAATCTACGTTCTTCGTAAAAAACATACTACAGAGATCTGCCATTCGGAAGAATCTAGAAAATATGTTTTCCGATTTACTTTCCGATTTCGCTAAAACTTTTGTTTGTTGGGAACGCAATCTACATAAGTACGAGTATGCTTGTGTAGGTGCTCATCCATCTCTATGTATTGTTGTGTGAGTGCATTTAAGTGGTAAATTGTTTATTACCTAGTTTAAGTTGTCTGGGCTTGGGTCACTGCTACCGTTTAGTTTCCCATTGCTGCTTACTCTTAACTGCTATTTACATACAAATCTCGCATAAAGCATATACATATCTACATACAGACATATAGAGGAGTAAGAGCATAGGATATTGAATTTGTAGGTGCCCGTTTAGTTTATGAAATAAATGAACTCAAATTGGAAAATTACACTCACTTTAATGTCGCCACAAATTGTATATATGTATGTATGTATTTATGAAATATGTAAACATACAAGCATACTCGGATTAGCATAAGCAAATGCTATCAGTCATATGCATTGTTTTTGCTCTGATGTAAATTTTTTTCAATTCATTGCCTTTGCACAGGTTCATTAAACGCACATGACTAGAATGGAGGCCTCAGAATTAACTTAAGACAATAACTTAAATGAAGGAACATTATTTGAAGAAAATATCGCGAGTAAGCATAGCATTTGAACAAATCAGATTTGTATGCGTTTGCCAATAGAATCCACCAAGATTGCGCACGGCATGAAAACTACCAGCTGGTGAATAACGGTGAGTAAATTTGTAGCAGTGGTGAAATTAGGCGATTGAAGAATACCAATAATGTGAGCCTGACACTAATTATTTAATTACTGGGTGAGAATTCTATTCATAAATCAACGGAATTAAAATATCATTGGCGTTAAAACATCGCACTTACATTTTTTAGAAAAACCTGTAGGTTGTTGTACGGCTTAAATGTTCCGTACGTAACATTTTTGGATATAAATCAAGAAAAACGAAAAAAATTGTCATGGTAGGCTCTCCTGTTACCTCAAAAGCAAACCAAAGCGAACCAGTTAATATATGAGCGAGAAGTTTCGTACTCGGTTGTTAATAATATTATAAACTATCATACCAAAACTTCGCAAGGTAATAGCTCACCTTCCCTTAGCCTGTTTTTAATATTTTGAAAATTTTTGCGATCAATGTAACTTAGTTAAGCCACAATTTGATTTTAAAATAGCCTACGGTTGAAGTTCAAAAAACATGGCTTGTAAAATAATAGCAACTAGTTTTTTATTAAAACTATTTTAGTTCAAAATGAATACACCTTTGTACTGTGCTACTATGCGATAAGTAACAGCTCATTTTGCTTTTATATATTACATAGTTGCCATTTTGGAAATACGTTACCGAATTAATGAATTCAATTTTCAATAGAAACACTTCCACTCCATCACACTTTCTTGAAAGCACAACTCTATATTAGATATTCGTTATTTCTAGCTTCTTTCGGTCCTTCGGAGAGAATCCCAATAGGGGTTCTGCTTTTCTGTTGAATATGTAATAAGCAATCCCATTTCTCCATAGTTGTGTTAGAAAATCTTTTTGCGATCAGCAAATTTATGTAGGACAACTTATACAAAAAATGAAAGTAAAAAATCCATGCTTCAATTTATAATCAGTTGGAAGACACGGTGGGCGAAAGTTGCGTTCCTATTAAGTAAATAGTGTAATAAAAATTTTAACATTTAAAATAAATTACAAGATAGCGCTAGGCACAATAATTAAAAATAAAAATCCATGCAAATAAAACTATTCCCACCACATACAAATTGTTTGTCTTTAACCGATGCGTCTGATTTTAACCGATTCCTGTGAAAAATTAAATGCGCTATTCTTAAAACACTTCTGAAGTATCTATGTTTACATGTTCAAAAAAAAAAATCAACATGAAAAATCCCCTTTTACCCACAAATAAACCACAGCGCATAGTCCAGCCGGATCACCTTTTTAAGTATGTGGAAAACATTCCAGTAGTTAGACAAAAATGTTTTGATGATAAAGTCTCATTAAAAACAAAAAAGGACTCGTTAGGTGCACGAGCGCGAGTCTGAAATAAAACTTGTTTTCCGACTTCAGAGAGAGTGGGAGTTAAATATGGGAGTAGTAGTGGTAGTAGTAATTGTAAAAAGTTGTAGTAATAGTTGTGGGGGTTAGTAGTAATAGTAATAGTGGTTAGTATTAAATAGTAGTAATAGAAGTTAGTAGTACTCAGTAGTAGCATTAGTAAAAATAGTGGTAGTAATTTGATGTAGAATTAGTAGTAGTAGTAGAAATTAGAAAAAAATAGTAGTTGTAATTAATAGTAGCATTATTAAAAATAGTAGTCGGAATTTATAAAAATGTAATCATAATTAGTAGTAGCACTAGTAAAAATAGTAGTAAAAATTACTAAAAGCAGTAATAATTAAAATTACTAAAAATATTAGTAATTTATAGGAGTAGCATTAGTAGAAAATGCGCTACTATTAGTAAAAATAGCTGAAAAATCAGTTAAAATGGTAGTAGCATTAGTAAAAATGGTGACAGTAATTAGTAGTAGAACTTAGTAAAAATAGTAGTAGCAATTAGTAAATTATGTAGTAGTATTAGTAAAAATAGTAGTAGTATTGGTAAAAGTAGTAGTAGAAATTAGTAAAAATGTAGTAGTTATTAGTAGTAGCACTTTTAAATAAAGTACTACAAATTTGAGAAAACAATAGTAGTTATAAGTAGTAACATTAGTAGAAATTGGAATAGTTTTAGTAAAAATAGTAGTAAAAATTAGTGAAAATAGTAGTAGTGTTTAGTAGTAGCATTAGTAAAAGTAGTGTTAATTAGTACGATTTGTAGTAGTAATTAGAAGTAGCATTCGTAGTAGAACTTAGTAAAATTAGTAGTAGTACTTAGTATTAAAAATAGTATTAAAATCAGTACAAATATTGGTATTTATTAGTAGTAGCATTAGTGGAAATTGGAGTAGCATTAGTAAAAATAGTAGTAGAAATGGATAAAATAAGTAGTAGAAATTAGTAAAGCTGAGTAAAATGAGTAAAATAATTAATAAAAATAGTAGTAGAAACTTGTAAAAATAGTATTATAATTAGTAAAAATAATAGTAGTAATTAGAAGTAGTCGTATTGATTGAAGTGGTAGCAGTAATACTCGTGGTGATAGTAGTAGTAAAAGTAATAGTAGTAGCTTGTAGTAGTAATAATTAGTAGTAGTAATAATTAGTAGTAGTAGTTGCAGTGGTGAGCCAGTCCAGAGCTACTGAAATGCCCTGAAATGGTGCCGAAATATTTAATCCAAAAATATAGCTGAAACGATCCAGAACTTTTCCGCAAAGGGTCCTGAACTGTTCCGTGGATGTTGTAACACAAATAGAGGGAACTACAGTTTTTCCCCGACTACGAAGAGGGTAAATTAAATATACAATATGTATGTATATAAAAAGGGTTTCTTTGTCCAATTTTTTCACTTGATAACCACCTATCGAAATGAGTCTTTCTCTAATTATACTATCTCTATGAAATTCAAAATTTTTGTCTTCAATAATTCAACAATTTACGCAGTGCTTCGAAAGTTTGCAAAATATTTGCAATTTCAATTAATTAATTTTTCCTCTAGCTTAATATCTACAAATGTATGAGCAATGTCTGAACTTTTAGCCCCAGATAATTGAAAAACATTGCATGCGCGAAAAAACATCACAGCTCCAAATATTTATGTAGCTTTTATCTACTGAGCTGAGTTTGGTGTGTGCTATCGCTAAATTCCATTACGTACAAACACACACACATATACACACATACATACAAACAGCTATGCGTGTGGAAGATTGTCGGCAAGTTGCAATAGCTATCCAAATAATAATCATTTTAATAAAGCAAATTTTATGAACACAAAAAAGCTGTCATCGTTTGTTAGCACCGGTCTAGTCTCTCTACACATTCGTAGAAGCCAAATAGGAGCAAAAGTGATTAATTAAATTAGAAATGTTGATTATGTCACAGACGGCGCAGGGGCATTGACTGCCTTTGATGATTAATTAGATTGACTGAGAGTTGGATGTTATCAAATAGTTTGAATATTCAAAAAAAAAGCAAAAAAAATTCCAAAACACTGATTTCAAGTCCACTGGCCAAGATAGTATTGAGTGGATATTTTAAGTGCTTACGCATTTGCAAAAATTAAATTTAGATACATGTAGATATAGAGATAAGTAATTTCGGATTGCACTGATTTAGCGCATTTATTGTACAAACATTGAAAAATGGAGGAGCTCAGAGTATAATGTTGATTATTATATTAAATTATACCCAATGGAAGGTTCCAGATATAAAAGAAGCTAAGGCAAAGGAGCATGGCATCCCCACAGACGTGAACTTTTGGTTACGTTTTATTTATATATAATGTACATACACACACACACAGACGTATTATGCAATCTCAGTAAAATACCGCTCATATTTTTAAAGCTTTGACTAACGTGAACAGTGGATCATTATTATAATTGAGTTATGTATAATTCTCTCAAACAGCTTTTTTAATTCCCATGCCAGTGTCACCATATATTTCTGCTGAAATTTCTGCTATTATAAAACACCGTGCCTATTTAAGAGAAGATTTAGATATCGTTTTTGTTACCGGCGCAGTTTTTGAGGGTAGCGAGTTCTGAATGGTCTGAAACCAGTGATAAAAACTATAAAACCAACAAAAAAATGCACGATCTTTTTAAGTGATCGAGTAGGGGTCGTAGATCTGGTCGAGGGGTTCACAAAAATTTGTTTGAAATTTTCTAAACACCCTCAAACTCTCAGCATATTCATAAAAAACCAATTTGGCATAACTTCGGCTACAAAACGCACTCCAACCCTCTTTTAATTTTTTTTCGAAATTTTAAGTTTTAATATAACTTTGGAAAGTGAAATATTGCCACTGGTTAAATCAATAACAACTTTTGCGAAAATACTTTGAATATGTGGAAAAATTTTTCAATCAAGCTGAATTCAGATTTGCTTTTTTGCTTATAATTTCAACTTTGGTAGCTTTTCTTCCAAAAATTTTGCAAGAAAGCTTTTAAGTTTAAGATATTTTATATCTATAACATTTTATTCTGAGAAAAACAGTGTGTAATTGATCAGAGCTAACTAAAGGATTATGAAATTTTGGCATTTTATACAAAGAGGCGAAAAAGATCTTAACTACCATGGGCATCGTAGGTTACACCTTTGAAACCTTTGAAACAAATAATGGAGGATAGACTTAATTTATTAGTGATATTTGCTTGATCTCTTGCTTCAATAAATTGTTATCAGGAAAGTAATCCAAATGCGAATGCAAGAAATGAGTTTTTATTGTCATATTGCATCCTTTTTTTGTTTTGACAAAAGCTCCACGTCGGACAGCGCGGACGTGTAAAATCATTTGCCCTGAAGACGGTTACCGTAGTGTAACCGAAATATATTGGAAGGAAAAATAAGTAAATCAATTGTTTTTACTCATACCAATACCCCCTTGATACCGAGCCGGCAAAACACGAAATTCATATCGCATCCTCTAACATGAAACATTCAAAAGTAATCGCCAATCAGCTGATCAATATTTGTGATGTAGACAAATAAATAATTGCTCTGCATCTGAACAGCCATGCAAAAATTTAAGGCAGCTTAAAACTAACTTTTATCTGTTTACGGAAATACTAGTGCGGACTATTAATTGTATAATTTCTTTGAAAAAAAGCTAACTATTTTTGTATGGTGATGACCCAAAAAAAGTCTGCTCTGGTTGCCTCTGCATTGGTTGACAGCTAACTACTATCTAACTATTATTTGGCACAAATTAGCCTTTGGTAGCAACCTTTTTACTAAAAGTAACATAATTATTTATTAATTATTTTTATGCAAAATAAAGGTAGTTGCCTTTTACCACATCCACTTACTTAGGTATTGCCTGTTTTAAATTAAATTAAAGACCAAAACAATGCTTTTAATGTAATCAAGTTAATTGACATTATTCATTTATTCTACTATTTCATAAAAATTTGTTTTTCCTAAATAATTTTAGTTATTATTAATAACACTACGCAACAAATTCCAATCTCAAAAATTATTCTGGGGTGCGATATATCTTTTCTAGTTAATTTGGGGTCGCTGATAACGAATATCATCATTAAAAAGCTGTGGTTTTTACTTTGTGGGCGTGGCATTAAAAGTTTTAAAAACTATCCTTTTTCTGACCTTTTTTGGTCAATGTATCATAAAAGATATTAACTTCAGTTTTTTGGCATATGTTAAGCACTAGATTTGTAGAGGAGACTTCAATGCTGAAAACTGTATACTCAGTTATGATGGTTCCGTTTAAATCTTTGAGATACAGCACACGATAGTCGAAAAATGATCGAAAATGGCTTTTTTCAACATTTTTGAATATATTTTAACAACCAATGCCTTAGGTTTAATCTGTAGATGAGTCCTATATCTCAACATTTTGTAAAAAAATTCATATTAAAAAAGAAAAACTCATTTACTCTTAGAAATATTGCACTTTAAAGTCCAAAAAATATGGGCAAACTGTAGCGTATTATGTAGGTGAAAACAAAAGCTGTGAATAAGAACGAGACGGTTCTTTGCTTTGTTATTTTCACGTTACAATCAAGCAAATTCCTCTGCTGCAATCTGGAGCGCAATTAATTAAAAATTTCCATAGAAATAACGCACGACTCATTTAAATGTTTTATTTTTTTGATTTGATGGCCGAACGTCAAATTTTTGACAGCTAACATATGTATTTTGATTCTTGACTTTTGACAGCTGACGTTTTTGTCAATGGGTTTTTATTTTAAATCACTACAAAATAGTTTGGTGATCCAGTTTTAGTAATTGATATTTTTTTGCTGCAAGGAGTATACGATATCGTTAAACTCGTTAATATTTTCGAACGACATTAGGTTTACTTTTGTGGAAACGCAATTTCTTTGCAAAATACAACAATGCTTTGAATGGGAGCCCCAAGTCTCCGTTTACCCTTTAGATATATCCATATCTCGTACAAGAGCATGTTAATCTTTATTTGAAACTAAATGTCGTACTGGTTGAAAGAAATTGTTCATTCTCTTCATCGTCAAAGCTTTCAGCACCAGATTCTGAAACATTTCCTATTTTATTTCAGTATGGCTTTTCGACATATTTCATACGATCTTGGGATTTATAATGATGACCAAGAGTGCAGTGTCTGTCATCGGGTTTGGGCAAAAGTTAACGACGCCAAATCATCGGGATTGAAAAACGTTTTCGGGCTCATACCAAACACTTTCCAATATATACAATATACTTGTTACTTCTTAATTCAGAACGATGACATAAAAAACTGATAGCGTTTGTTATACATTAATTTATCTTAATTAATTCATTAAACGAAAACTTAAAGTCAATTTAAATTAGTTGCGACTTCTCACTATAATTTGGCTCTAAGTAGTAATGGAAAAAACATTATGACTTAATTGAATTTTAAGAACAATATATTTCATTTATGCAGAATAAAACCTTATTGGCAGAAAATGTCTTAAATATAAATACTTTCTAGTAAAAGTTTTGAAAAAAATTTGGTAGCAAATTAAAAAAAAAACAAAATGGAAAAACTTTAGATTGATTGCAAATTTGTTTCACATCATTAAACTATTTTCGGAAAAGACATTATTCATTTAAAAGCGTTAGCTTTCTTCTTTTCAAGGATGTATTAAAACCTAGAATTGCTAAAAGTTTTAAAGAGGTAAAAATTGGTTTGTAGATAGGGTCTTGCCAAATTGGTTTTTGAGAAGTTGCGAATTTGAGGGTGGTTGGAAAATTTTGAAAAACATTTCTGTGAACAACTCGACTAGATCTATGACCTCTGCTAGGTTACATGAAAAGTTATTTTTCACTGTAGCACAGTGTAATATGTCCTTTCCCTTGCACTTCGGCGGTTGAATTATTTACTACTTATGTAGCTGTAAATTTTTTTTTTTTAATTTGTTAAAAAATTTTTTTTAAAATAAATATTTTTTAACATGCTATTATTTCGTACCTTCATAAAGTCAATCGATTGGAAAATATAGATATGTTTTATAAAAACAGCGTACTACATTTATTTGGAGATAGTAAAAGCGTAAAATGTGTTTTTATTTTTATGCTAATTTGTAACTTCTATTACCACCTTCTCCGCCTAGTTTTAATTTAGATGTCAATGTTAAATGTTTGCAGTCAATGAAATATGAATAGAGGATCAACAAATGTGAACAACACTACATATCACATGTTTGTGTAATAAAAAGCAGCTGATAAAAACAAAGATATTTTACACGCACACACTCAGAAACAAACAAAGCCTAATCGAGTGACATTTACGAGCTAGCTGTGATTTCGTTTTACTAAATGTCTCCAAATCATCGGAACTTGTGTTAGCTCTAAACATGGTTGCCGCATATTTAAGAAAAACCAAATGAAAATCTGGTGGAAACTATTAAATTGGAAAAACGCAATAAAGTTTTTACCTTACCACTTTACAAATTTTAGCAAACTCTATGCAGTTTGAGTTTGCTAAAATTTGTAAAGTGGTAGAGATCCCAAAAACTCAAAAAAAAAAAAAAAATTAAAAAACCATTACATAACGCACACGAGCACACTTCATCAAATAACTACATTCATATTTTTGTTTGTATATACAGAAAATACATTAGAAATCGTTTATATTTGAAATGTTGAAGAAAGTGCACGGAGAAAAGTTTTTACATGAGATTGGATACAAATTTTCTTGATCACCATATAGTAAATAATTGGGAGAAATAATCGGAATTGGCTCGACATATACTGCATTTAAGAAAGCGACTGCACTAAAATTATGAAAAACATTTTCTTGTTTACAAACAAATACAAAACCTATGAAGGAAAAATGTCAGAAAAAAGTTATAATTAACCAAAAAAAGAATGTCTTAGATATACTAAATTCAAGAAAACGCCATTAGCACTTTAAATTTATTCTTATTTAGTTTTATTCCATTCAAGGCTAAAACAAAGCTTATTGATTTCACAAAGTTTTAAGAATATGTACATACATATATCAGTATTTTTAAATTTTCTTGATATTAAGAAAATATTCTCCAAGTTCAAAAACGAAGCTCGTTTTTCTTGTTTCTGCTTTGAGTTTAGAAAAAAAATTCTCTCCGTGGGGCAAGAAATAAAAATAAGTAATGCTTTCTAAATTTCACCTCATATAACAGAAGATGCGGAAGAAACAAATATATCACATCAAAAACTTGGTTCATTTATATTATACCAAGTTTCCTTTATAATTATCACCAGAGTTTTCTAAAACATTAAGAAAACAGACTACTTTGGCTTCGGCTTCGACTTCGTCCAGGTTCGGCCTCCAAAATTTAGTTTGGTTCGGTTGCGGTTCGGCTTGGACAAAAAAAAACCATAGTTTGGCCGAAAATTTAATTAAATAAAAATTTTACTTTTAATATTTTTGTCTTCGGAAAAAAGTGAAATAAGCCATCCAGATTTACATTATAGTGATATTATTTATTGATATTATTTTTTCAATGAAATTTGTGAATATTTAGTGAAGGCAATATTTTCTGTTAATATAAATAACTTTAAAATATCTATCTTCTGCTCTTCCATCGAATGTATTTAGTGAACGTTAATGGAGAGCTGAAAATCAGCTTAATACCAATATATGGAATAAGTTGCTGGGTGGAAATGCCGAAAGGCCCTTATTTTTATATAAAATAATTAAATTTCGAGAATTAAAAGTATAGCTTTTTTTTTTGTTATTTTTACTAAAATTTGTATGTATGTATTTGTGATGAACTGAAATGGAAGTGAATTATATTTTGGATATACCTTTTCCAATAGCAATAATAAAAATGTAGAATTTTTAAAAATTCATTGATAATTCATTATTTTATACCATGAAAATATTCGGGTTTGTTCGGTTCGGCTCTAAAAATTGGAGTTCGATCGTTCTCCACAAATTGAAATGGTTAAAATTCCCTTCATTCTTTACAAAATGTTATATTTTTTTCGTCACAAATGCAAATAAGTTTTTCTCAATCTGTTTTTATTTAATTTTTTTTTTTAATCAGCCTCAAAATTCAGTTATGAGAGATTTAGAGCTTGGAACTTTTATAATATTAACATAATGTTAGAATTTTAACAGTGCGGTTATATGAATTAATTATAATGATCAATTATTTGTAATAACTACAGCTGCTTCTGATGTTACGTACTTTGGAATATTTGTGTAGCAATTACGAACTAAATACACAAATATTTATTAGTCGCGTTATACATTAGAACGATACGATATACTCGTACAAGCGATTTGGACTTTGGGCGCGGTGTCCATTAATTAGACTCGTGCCGATGTCATAAAAGTGTGCATCGTTTTCATCGCTCAAATCAAATTCCGATAAACATAGGGTTGCAAATGTAACATCGATGTTTCTGTAGCATCGATAGCTCAATGTAACTCGGAGAGATAATTTACATCGATGAATTTTTATGACGGTTTTCCTCAAAATTTACTCCAAACCTTCTAGTTCTACTCTGGTACAAGTAATTATATTTATCCAAGATTAAAATTAACACATTTCAAAGATGGCTTGGCCAAAAGTAAAACAATTTTTACTTTAAGTGAATTTATAAGATCGTTTGATATTTGGACATAGTATAATAAATATTTTGCTCACCAGAATATAAAATAAAATAAAATGTAAACTCTTATCTTCCTCGTCTCTCACAATAAGTGAATAATGGCTGAAGTACAAATGTGTCTTAGATCAGCTGTTGCTCCTATTAATCAAAATCCACCAAAGGTGTAATATATTTTGTCTTTTGAGCTCAAGGGCAGTAGTTGTTCGACTTTTTAAGTAAAACAAAATTAAGTTTTTCTTGTTTAAATTTTATTTTCATCGCCTAGACGCGGTCAATAGTTGCTGAAGATGGGTTCAAATTGAAGTCGAAATATCGAGTGAACGATTTTTTTCTAAAACTGGAGCAACTAACACGAAACTCAGCAGCGAAACCGTTTGACATGGAAAATACTTTTTTAATTGTACGTTTTAAATTCTGTACTAAAAAAAAATATTATTTTTATTTCGAAATCTTTGTTAGTTTCTTATTTATGGAGGTAAATATTACTCGGGAAATTCGCTGCACGACTTTATGTGTCTGGAATTAGCCCTTTTCTCTTACACTATGAGTTGTACCTATTATAAGATTACAAAAGGAGGGGCGTGAATATGCCCCATAAAATGACTCAGACATTTTTTTGTAGGGGAGAAATCAACGATTTTTATAACGCAACAAAAAACATAGTAGATTAAAATTGGCCTTCGTTGAGAAAGTATTAGAAATAAAATAAGATTTAAGAAAACAGTATTTTTTGTGTATTTTTTTTGAAAAGTACGGAAGAAATGCTACAATAAATATTATGTGTCATGGTTTTTTTTTTTAAAACAATAAATTATTGAATTCATAAATTATGTCGTGCAGAAAATAGTGTGAAAATTTGAGCCTCTAAATCACTGAAACCCACCCATATTCACGCCCCTCTTTTTAACTTTTAATAATCTTTAATTGGATACAATTTTCTTTAATTGCAAAAGCAACCCTGTTAGCATATTTCATGAAACATGAGATTTATTTCGTGCTATATAGGAACGGAAAATAGCAGTGGTGCCAAATTTTTTGTTGATTTAGTTATATATTTAAAAATAGTATGCAAATAAAAACGAACTGAAGTCTTAAATCAAAATTTTCCATGTAGCTTCTTAAGGCTAATTCATTTCATATCATTTCATATCATTTAACCGAGTTGGCTCAACTCGCATATTTTTCCGGGTTAGTGTTGTTGCTTTACATGAAATTTGTTACACTACCTAGTGTTCTATTGCAACTCGGTTACAAAGAAACGGGCCCAATAGAACAACTTCCCCAAGTGTCAGCAAAATCTGAGGTATGATATTTTCGAGGTGGGATGCTTGATGTGGAATGTCACATATGCAGCTTTTCATTGTTGTACCAATGAAATTCATAATAATTACGAATTACAATTATTGTATGGAAATGCCAGCATAAGATGCCAATTATATTTTATTTTTTAGAAAAGTAAAATTATGTTAAACACTGAACGAAATTTGAAAAGGTTAAAAAAACCACCAATTTTGGTTGAAAATAACCAAAGTGGCAACCATATCTTCAAAAAGTATTTGCTCAGCAAACCAGACTACCTAAAAGCCGCTACCCTACTTGCGTCACGTAAGTAGATAATTAATTATGTAAGTACACAAGTAGTTACTTCCCAGTGACGATGCCGGCAAATGAACTGCGATCGGGAGAAGTGCGTGACTCTATTTTGCCGGCAGTAGCGAGCGAGCGGCGCTGATGATGACAGCACCGATTATGGTAGTAGTTTGTTTATGCGGTGTACTCATGTGATCGATCGACAATCTAAAAAAAAATGCCAACGGAGAGCAGTTAGCGTTAGAAGAGCAGAATAAATACATACATATGTACCCATGCACTCCTATCAATTTTTAGCGCAAGTACAAAAAAATTATCGCACTGTTAACAAAATTGTTTGTACCAGCCCAACGTTTGTTTAAACAGACCTTTGTTATTATTATTTTTTTTTTTTTAGTTTATCTTTCATTGTGCTTGGCATTTTGTCACAATTTATTATTATCTTTAGAAATGGTATTATAAATTTGGTCCGATTTATTTGCAAGCATAAAAAGTGTAGCATGACGAGCTGAGTTGATTTCGCCACGCCCGTCTGTCTGTCTGTATGTCTGCTTGAAATTAGAGATATGTATCTGACTGATATGCGGTAGGTATTTTTTAAAAGTTACTAATTCTTTGTCAGAACCAATAAGCATTCCTTTCATTTATCATGAACACAAAGTGCGTGTACCTGATAGTCATAAAGATCGGCTAACTATAACTTATAGCTCCCATATAACTTTTAGACAGCGCCTTCATTTGCGACCTATTTATTCAATAATTATAATACAGGGTATACCAAAAAAAATCATCAATATTAATGCCCTATAGATGTAGCTCCCATATCACTGATTACTTCGATATGAAGTTTTTCTTTAAAATTATTTGTTTTTCTATTTACATATATAGGAAGAATATATATTATTTGTATGTATTTTTTTAGCTAAAACTGCAAGCAATAAATTAAAGCTCATTTTTTATATTGTGCTTAATTCCAAAAGCAGTCTGCAAGTATTTGCAGTTTATGCCAAATTGTCAAAACTTTGAATTTGTACAGTAAAATTCTCAAGCGTCATCTGGCAGGAATTATTTATATGTTCCGACGAAGCGCATATTATAAATCTCGTGTTTCTGATCGAACTCCGAAAATAGGTCGTAAAAAAATGTTATGCTTGGTAGAGACTTGCCACCTGTTTAAAATGTCAAATTTATTTAAAATATAAACAAGTTATATGAAATATTTAAATATGGGTGTCAAATTGTTCGATTCGAGGACCAGTGTTAAAGCATATAGGAGGTTGCCACCTGCATAAAAAGCCGAATTTAATAAAATTATATACAAGTTATGGAAATAGTAATATATTGCTGTCAAATGATTAGTAATATATTTATTTTAAGAAGGTTGCCACCTAATTAAAAAGCCAAATTTAATAAAAGTATAAGTATAAAGTTATATGAAACGTTAACATACGGATATCAAGGGGTTCGTCTCCGCGAGAAGAAATCCATCAATTTTTGAGAGGGATGCCAGATCTTTGAAACGTCAAATTTTATTATATACCAGTATACAAAGTATTAAAATATAAGTACCAGAATGTTCGTTTTACTGCGGAGTTGGTTATGCCTAACTACAATATATTAAGAAGAGCATTGCCACCTGTTTGAAAAATTAAATTTAATAAAATTACACACGCTTTATATGAAATGTTAAAATATGAGTGTCAAACGGTTCGTCTCGGATAAGGACAAGGTTCAGCCAATTTTTTTAAGAGGGTTGCCATCTTTTTGAAAAGTATAATTAAATTAATTTGTACAGAAGTTTTATGAAATATTAAAATATTAGGTTCAACCCCCTCGTATTGGCAAGTGGGTTAATAGCTATCTTTTGAGGGTTGCCACATATTTGAAAAATGGAGTTTCGTTAAATTACACACCACTTTTATGAAATAAGCAAATATTGGTGCTAAACAATTCGATCCGCTGAGGAGAAGTCGTATGGCATTTAGAGGGTTGTCACCTGTTTGAAAATTATAATCAATTTAAATTATACACAAGTTATACGAAATAGTAAAATATGGTTGGTAAACGGTTCGTTTGATTGACCATTTGACTCTTTAGGAAAAAGTTTGTGGGTATATTTTGAAAAGGGTTGCCACCTCTTTTAAAAGTCAAATTTATCTACATTATGCACAACGATATTAGATATTAAAATATGTACTTCAAACTGGAGCATACCTATATTTTTGAGAGGGTTGCCACCTGTTAAATGTGACAGAAACCCAAATGCGTTTTCGGATTTTATTTGCAAAGGAAAATTAACAAACAAATATAGGCAGTACAACGTCTTTCTAATACTAAATGTTATTATATTGAATATCATTTTGTTTTTTTGTATTATATCGGCGCTTTGTTGTTGTTTTTTGGAACAAGTTTTTCCCTAAAAATATATATACTTCCAACTCCTATTCTATATGTTTGTAGTTTTTAAAATTACTTGTTTGCTTTTGCTTTAACAAAATAAATTAAATCAAAGTTTGCCTTTCGCCGCGCATTTCTAATAGAACATAGTGCCTGTTTCCTCACGTGAGTTCCAACAATTTTATTAGTGGTGGGAGTGTTGTTTGATTTTATAAAAAGCTTAAATACATACGTAATTATTTATTTCAGTGCATTTCTCAGTGTAGATACAAAGGTAGTATTTGACTTTTTCTTCGCTATCATAAATTATAAACCAAATACAAATTGAAGCAAATGAAGGCATTTTTGGAAAAGTTATACGTTAAAAAATATATCAATTACTTTTGCAAATTTTTGCGTTTGAGCCTAATAGCATAACAGCTTTTTAAAGCTATTAAAATCAGCAATAAACGAAGACTTTCGTTTTTATTCCGAGTTGGGAAAATTTTAAATTTTAAGTTTATCATAATTAAATACCTCAAATGAAAAAATGTAAACACATCAATCAGTTGTTTTATGTTTACAAACAAAACAAATGGATTTGTTGTTGCGATAAATATTAACCAGAGAATCGACTGCCCGTTAAATTTGTCGGAGGGATGAACATAGCAGACACTGGAGAAAACGAAAATGCGTTTAAAGAGGCGATACATTTTAGCACGCAGTCGAGAAAATGGCCCTGAGACCGGTAAATGACTAGGCCGTAAAACAAATTCGAGCTAACTTTTTCAAATCCATCGATTATTTTTTTACTTGACAGGGTACCCTGCCAGAAAATATTAGCAAAACCCGGGCATGAGACGATTGTAATAAAATCTGTGGAATAAAATTTGGGACAAAAACCCGTTGAAAATTTCAAATTTGGCCCTTCCCTAACTTTAAACGATCCGATAATCGCAGTTTTTGTTGAACATTTGTGTCGTTTGCAGTAACGATTGTGCGATTCTAAAGAGTGGCATCTTTGCAAAACTAAATGACAGAATGAGCGAAAAAACAAAGAGGAATAGAAATCAAAAATATAAATTTGAGCGCGTTTTTATTTTATTTATTTAAACAAAGTGAAATAAAATACTAGTTTCTTTCAAACTGCTAATATTTATATTTATTTTTTTATATTGTAATGCTTCATTGTAGCGGAATTTCGGGCTGTTGAGTTGGAGGAAGAATCATAAACCACGACTTCCAGCAATATCCGGAATCAGCCGCTTCAAAATTTGCTCCATTACGTCAGCTACCTACATCTCGGAGCGAACGTCAATCAACTGTTGTATGGACCTCGCGATAAGTCACGCGTAAAATAAATGTTCAAAAGATGGTTCTTTTTTCAACTGCATGCAAATAAAATCACGGTTTTTTCTTTAGCAATTGATTTAACAGTATCATATTTGTTTTCGTTAAGTTTTCGATAATCGACGAGCTAACGACAACAGCTGATCCGGCGATAACGAATATCGCTAAAAATGGCTGCTGAACAGCAAAATCGTTAAAATATTCGTTAAAATGAGTTAACCATGCGAATATAGTTAAACCAAATTTATGAATCGCACTACAGGGAGTAAGTACGAATCAATTCTGTTTATCTGCCAATATGAAAGTAACTAGTTGCCTACAATTTTGCCAATTGAGGCTACTGGTTACCGTAATAAATTCAGCGCGCGATAAATAAGTTTTAATCACATTGGTAGACATATTTATGAGAATGTAGAAATGTTTTGTTCATACATACAGACATAAATAACTATTGTGTTACTTTCAATTATAGTTTCAAAACTAATGTGACAAATGTGTAGAAATTATGATAAACATTTGTTCTACACTGTCGCCTCTAACGCTGTCATGACTAAATAGTATAATATAAAGATGATTTTGTATCTATGTACGTAGATATGAATGTAGCTATGTAATTAGCGAGTACTTTAACAGGTGCTAATGACATTTGTAACTTGTAATAACAGTGACATTGAGTGCAAACGACGCGCATGGGGTTTGTTGATAAAATTCGATCAATGCGACGCAAGTGGGTAGAGTTACCAATTAATTGTAATTTGTAATTCAAATAAACATGAAAAATTTGCATATAATTCTAGATATAGTTTTGTAAGGAATAATTATCACTAAAAAAAAAATAATAACATATTTTATAAAACAAAAAAAAAAGAAGTTATTACTCATCTGAGATTTAAAGAAAAAGCTTAGGTACTGTCGTAGTTAGTGATAAGGTATGTGTGGAGAAAAATTCCTTTGTGAGTGGTAACTCATTAAAAAATGCTTATTCTACAAATATTGGGTCGTACGTATAGGGTGAGACGTTCCACCGATACTGCTCTCAGCCAACTTGCGACTGCAATAAAGAGTGACTCCTTCTGCGGAGAGATTGTTATACATATGTGCCTTTATGAACATAGATGGAGCCATTGATAACATCTCGCATAAGGGAGTATGTCAAGCGCTGGTAACATGCAATCGTCTATCTGCAACTGGATAGAGACACTACTTAAAACTAGAACAGCAAAAACAAAAAAAATTTCGGGGATGATTAGCAAGGATTGAAGTCTGCAAGATAAAATACCTCGGTCTCACCATAGACTCCAAGCTTCGGTGGAAGGAACATGTTGAGAATCCAAGCAATTAAAGCAATAATGGCGTGCGGACGTCTAGCGAGAAAATCCTGAGAATATAGACCGAGCATACTCAAATGGATGTAGACTATGATAACGGGGCCGATAGTAACTTATGGGGTAGTGGCATGGGTCTCGAGGACTACAATCTCAACGGTAGGCTATGCAAAACTGGCCGATAAGCGTTATAGAATAGACGGCAAAACGAACCCTGCTTAACATAGCAAAGGAGAGTTATGGGAAAGGGAAGTTCATATCATCCAAAAAACATGAAAACACTGAGCACGCGGCTCCACTAGCTCAACTCCCCAGAGACGATATCAACAAGGTGACAAATTTCGAGAGGAAATTTAATATTGAACTAGGAGCATGGAGTATGCCCACATTAGAAGGACATCTCGAGATTAGCAAACTCCACTGGTACACTCGCGGCTGTAAAATTCCGGAAGGCATAGGGCCAGAGTCTTTGGGCCCAGAACACACTTGTTGGTACCAATGGGAAGAGCAGGCAGAGTTATACGGCATCCTGCTGTGTGCAGAGGTCAACCTAAGGAGGAACTACCGCAACGAAGCAACAGTCAAGGCCCTAGCCTCGTATTAGGTAAAATCTTTATAAGTGCTTCAGTGTATAGAGAGACTCAACTCTCTACTAGAGCGAAACCATCTTCGTCCTCTAGATTCCCGGCCATTGTGACATAGAGGGCAATGAGAGAGCTGATAGGTTAGCTAGAGATGTGACGTCAAAAACTTATATAGGACCCGAGTCTTTCCTGGCAATAGTACACCACTCTATCAAAGAAGATCTTAGGAATGAAGAAACTAATTTAAGGAAGAGACACTGGTACCTCGAGTCAGCCAACATCGCTATTGGGAGCATACAACCAAAAACGCTTTGAGAGGCTTATGAACTTCTCAAAGAACTATTTGAGAAAACTGGCAGTTTTTCTTACTGCCCACTGCCGGCTGAGAAGTCATCTGCACAAGCTCGGAATATGGCCAAATGGGTCCAGTCGTTTCTGTGGCTCCGCCCCGGAGACTCCGACGGACCTGGTTTTTGAGTGTGATGCTATCTCGAGGAGACGATAGACGGTATCTAGCCTCACATAGCCCAACCACTATCTTAGACTACAGTAAGGAGCAGAGGGCACAATGGATCTTAAAAGTCGAGCTGCAGACCTTTATACTTACATCTATCTATCTAACACTGGACCGCTGATTTTAAAAATGGTACCCAAATGTATCTATCACATCTAGATTTTGAGATGTAGGGCGTTGAATGTTCTTCGTGATTTTGTCTGAACATATGTTGACTTTTTCTACACTTTGTCCAACACTGTTTTGCGAACTGCAATACTAAAAAGTGGTCTGAATTTAGCTGAAAGTTATGCTAATTTTTATTTCCGAAACATTTACATCCTTTTAGATTTTCTTACTGCTAGAATTATTTTTAGCTAAAAACAAGTTTAACCCTTTGAGGAGTGAGGAGGTACTCGGGGACCTTTTTCATTTTCAAACTTAAAGTAATCCTATTTCGTACAAGACAAGGTAACCCAAAAGGTAACCCTGTTCTTTTAAATTTAATATTATTTTAATTTTGTGGTAATCTTCATATACTATATATTGGCCTGATTTTATTAAACGGTAATATTAATTTTTGAGCTCAAGGTCAATATAAAGAAAGTATTTTTTGGAAAAAATACATACTGGCCTTGAGGACAAAAATTAATATTGTCATTTTGTGGAATCCGTTTAAAAAAAGTTCAAGGTGATACGACAATTAATTTCGCTTTTATTGAGGTTTAAAGGCGATTAGTACGGGAACATGTGAAAAGGTCCGTAGGTCCGTTTTATTGTTTGAACACATTACAAATCTTAGCAACTTTTTTATTATTTACTTTTATTGATTATCCTTATTGATCGCAACTTTTTGAAATTACTTTTAGATAATCAAGACTGACAAAAGTAGATGCATCGTCGTTTGCGCCGCCTAGGACAAACATACCGTCATGTCGCCAATGCCGTTCTACGTACGGACGGCAGCGGAAAACAAGGGCCTATTGCAATTTGTGGAGAGCATTCTACAGTCCTGCATCGATGTTACACCTGTACGCACAGTAGACCGTATCTACCGTGTAAAAACAGAATTAAGTGTACATAAACTACATACCTACATTTGTAAATTAATAATTGGGTAAATAGCTTCGCGACGAAACTCTAGCAATTCATCAAACTTAGGAATCAATTGCAGTATAATGCAAATAAATTTGCTTATTAAAATGCACTTGAATAATATTGAATTAAATAATAGCTAATCACACAGTAACGACTTTTCACAATCGAAGCCGAACAGTTAGCAATTATATAACAATAGCAAAGTCATATCACATCTGCGCTATAGTATTCTATTTTCTATTTTTTTTCACAACATTTTGAGTTAAGTAACTGCAGATAACAAAGGTAGTGGATGTGAAGAAATATATGATGGAAAAAAGTTCTTTTCATAACTAAGTCTCGCTTTATATGTGAAAAACGTTTCTTATTTTTATTTAGATTTGTGGAAGTAATAATAAAGTCTCTGCGGCGGCGAATTTGATTGTCAAAAATACCTTTTTTTCTAGCCTTACCTAGGACACGTTTATTATGCTAACATTACCAATCTTATCGGTATTTTATTATATATTTTTATAAATATATCTACATACATATATTCGCTCTAATGCCGGTGCACTGATGGCAAAATTGGCAGGTGGGCCTGCGGCCATGTCTACCAACAATTTCCATATTTAAAACGTGAATGCGAACATTGACATTAAGTGTGAATTAGATGTTATCGAGTTTGAGATCCGCTTAATACTCGTTTTTTGTTTTTTTTTTTGCTTTATATGTACAGTACATTGCAAGTTGTTAATTTCCTATTTATATTAGAATTTTGGAGTATAGGGTGCCTCAACAGCTTACTTAAGGTTTATTGTTCTTTTTTTTTTGGCAAAGCATATGAAGAGCGAATTTATCATAGTGATTGATATCTTTGGTAATAGCCGTAGATTTTCGATTATCGATCCAGCATTATCGATGACGTTATTGTTATCGATAATGGGCTTTTTGTGGTGTGGAGGGTTTTCCTCGAATGCAAATATAATATGATATGCTTCGAATATCTCAATAGATACTTTATTTCAAAATTCATTCAAAGACATTGAAATAGTTCTGTGCTCAAGAATAACAGCAGATTAAAAAGCGTTTGCGTAGTTGGGTATTCTTAAGTCTTAAAAAAAAGAAGCGGAATACCAATTTTCGCTCTGAATTTCTCAACGATCAAGCAGTAATTCGTTATGTCATTATTTTCTGTGTAAACTAAGGCCACTAAAAATATCTTATATATTATCTCTAATTGATCTTTTGTGTTAGTATCTCTTTTTGCGCTCGCATTTGGAACCAAAATCAATAAATAAGGTACTGTTTTAAAAGTGGCGGTTAGCACTATTTTGATAACTCCGGGTGGCGCTTTTGCTTAGCAGTATTTTATAAAAATCAGACATTTTCAGTGGCATGGGACGATTTCGGTATTTAGTGAGCTACAGCTTTCTTCCCATCCAACTGTTTCTCTAACAGAAAATCTCGCCCAATTCACCATACCAGAAGTACTTTGACTTTTGCTGATTGATATTACAATCTGATTAGATCCAATTGATTGATCTGAGTGTGGTGAAGTGGATGAAAGTTCTTGCCACAGGAAACGAAACGTCTTCTTTGTAATCCACGTTCTTTGGCTAAGTCCAAAAAAAATTTCACCAAACGCTATGGTGGAAAGCAGCAAGGAAAATGAAATGATGGTATGGTTCAGGTAGAGATACATAATCCCACTCAATGAAAATGTATAATCGATTACTTTTTTTAATTTTTTGTTAACAACATTATTGCTCTTTAAAAATTAAAACGATATGTTTATTGTAAAAGCATTGAAATTACCCGGTGAATATTCTCATTACTGTATTTTGTATATCCGATTATTTAAAATCTACAACTATACACAATCGATAAATATGTGTGATCAAAAAGGCAGAATTATTATTTTTTACAGAATTAAGCATTAAACATGGCGAATGATCTAAGATCAGATCTATAGTAAATTTTCCACAATTTCCTTGTTTTGTGATGTGCTCAGAACCAGCGAACAAATTAGTGACTTTATTTTGAGACTAGAGACTTGGAAAACTTACTGAGCACCGAATATAAAAGAACACATTAACTTTTGTTGATTGTTATTAGAATCTCATTTGATCCAATTGGTTTCTGATGTGGTGAAATAAGACAACATTTCTTTCCACTGGAAACAAAATGCAACTTCTTTGTAAATTATGTTCTTTGCGAATAGTCTCAAACTCGATCTTGACCGCAGAAAACCCTTAACTGGTGTCTACAGACTGCTTACAGAATACCGGCATAAACTATGCAGAAAACAGTTTCCTTTAAAAGTAGCTTTTGCTATGACAACTAACAAAGCACAAGTTCAAAACCGCTGTGAATAAATACAAGTGAAAAATCTTAGCCCATAAACGCCAAAATTTGGCACAGCTCATCTGATCATCTGATGTAGCAACTCTCACCATTCTTGTGTCATTCACCAAGCGAATTTCTATGAGGGGTTTTCAAGAGTAAGATGATTCGAAGGTGTTACTTTGGCAGACCAATAGACAAATCATTTTATTTTCACATCGAATATTGTACTTAAAGAAGTGCTGTAAAAAATCTTTAAGGTAATAATTACATATGTAGTAATTATGGAGCTTTGGTGTAAACCGTAACTATGTTTTCTATTTTGTTTCGCGAGATGCGCACGGCCCGCTGAGTTAAATTAAAGTTAAATTTTATATGGATGGATTGCACTGTCTCCAAATACTATTTCAAAATAGTTTCGAAGGTTTCAGACTGCGCAGTTTTCTATAAGGAACGAGTATTGTTAAGGTCGGCCAACATCTTCCCCTGTTACGCCAATGTTGCTATGGTGAAGTCCAAAGTTGACGAAAAGACACGATTGCGACAAAACATGATTGCCGATGTATTGGGCTTGAATACCAAGGCTGTGCCCCGTATATTCAGTAATCATCTCGGATATACAAATCAATCTGTTCAATGGGTTCCACGAAGTTTAAATATGACTCAAAAAGAGGCTAAAGTGCAGTTTTCTAAATATTAATTAAATTATTTCGAAAATGGGCAGTCTAGTAACTAAGTTGTAACAAACCTTGGTTCTATAAGTACAAGTTCAAGCTACTTACTTTATTGCGAGTTTTGTATCGAAAAGATATGACCATATTCTCCAGATCTGTTTCTGATATCTGGTTCGCCAAAAATTAAAAGAATTTTGATGAATATGAAAATTGAACCATATAATGCTGAATTTGATAAGCTTAAAATGATTTGAAAAGTAAGCTTAAAGTCTTAAGAAATGGATTGAAATCAAGGGTGATTATGTAGAAATAATAAAAAAAGACGTAGATTAACAATAAATGAAAAAAAAAATATTTTGTTAGTGGTCCACATGTATTTTGTACCATATGACAAATATTTTGGTAGTAAACGTAGTAAGCTAATCTCGTGAACTCAATTCCCTTGAAACTCTTTCGATCAATATAAGAGACGAATTCAACCAATCAGTGAATTCAATCTTAAAAAAGAAAAACGTAGCAGTCGAAACTTAATGAACCACACCACCACCTACTAGATTACAGTATAGGATAAAGTATATTCAGCCAAATTGGTTCATAAATAACTCGACCCTTTTGCTTTAACGAGCTATGCCCGTCAAAAAAGTGGAAAAAAAATTCCATCTAGTCAAATTAACAAACTGTTGGACTAAATATAAAGGCTGTCAACGCAGATTGAACTGCTAAATGCTGATCATGTACAACTTTCAATAAAAAGTAGCTTCGATCCAACCCGATTGAGTAAGATCCGCTCTAATCCTATGCAGGATGCTTTGACACCTGGGCTATATATAAACCACACTCGTAAATGGGAGAAGTGGATTTTCCCTTTGACTTTATTTATAAAAAGCTACTGAAAGAGCGACACAGAGCTCTGTACATTACAAAAGCCAGGGATTAATGTTATCCTCTCTGTTCACCTTCAAAATACCTTAGATGTTACCTAAAATATTAAAATACCCAAGTCAATTTATATAGGGGTAATATTCCTCAATAATATACCCAAAAATTAGGTGCAGGTTAAAGTATTATTTATATTAACCTTCAATAATTAAACCCAAAGATTTCAGTTCTATAGGTCCTCGAATTTTTTATGGAGTGCATTTTCCATACTTATATTTACAAGAAACTTCCTGTGATGCTCGACATGCTTTCATAAAAGATAATGACGTGGAAACAGCTGACCATATCCTTTTCTTTAGCATTGAAAAATCTGTACAGTAATTTCTCCTATACTGTGCAATATTACTTTTGGCAACATCAATTCGACTGAAAATGTGAACAGTGTTTATGGTCTTGATATTGTAACAGCCAATCATGCGCAGTTTTTGTTTCGTCAATTCCGTTCAGGTAATTTTTATATCAAAGTGCAAAAGGAAATCGTTGAGTCCGACCGTCATCTGCTTCGATTGCCCAGGAGGTGAAAATTGCACAAGAACCGTTCGGAACAATTTAAAAAGGGTTGGATACAAAAAGAAGCTCCATGTGTGCCAAACGAGTTAACTCAAAAAAAAAACCCCATGGACCGAATTTCCAACTGCGATTCGCTGCTGAACTGCTTCCAAACGGATCCATTTCTGATACAGATGGTAACTGGTGATCAAATGGAAACTGGTGATCACTCGCCAGAAGCTCCGTGAGCTTCTGTTGGGAAGTTTTTATGCGCCCACCTTACAGTGCGGACCTAGCACCAAGTAATTACTACCTGTTCTTGTCTATTACGAATGATTTTGCTGGTGAAAAGAGAAGCTTCTGAAAATCAACTGTCCCAGTTATTTTTGCCAATAATGCCGAGGGTTTCTATGAAAGTGGCATTAAAAAATTGCCTTAAAAATTGCAATAAGTTATCGAAGGAGACGGAGCATATTTGAGCTGAATCGTATCATTCTAATTATGCTAAATTAAACTTAAATCGAATGTGAAAATAATCGACTTTCTTTTACTACACCTTACATAACACTCGGGATTACAGACCAAGAGGAAATAACTGGAATTTAGAGCTCAAGAATGTCGTGTGTGGCAAGACCGATTCTTTTCTGCGGTAAAATAGTTAGCTCTCACCAAAAAAGTAGATTTTAAGTAAGTGACTTTTTTGTCAATAACTGGAGCTATGACGCCTTCTTCCAAGCAGAGCTGATAGTATTCTCAAATATTGTCCAATTGCAGCGCTGAACAAAGAAAAAATATTGACATTACAAATTAATTTAAAAGGAAAAAAACATAAATACTGTTTCGAATATCAAATGAAATAAAAATTTGCGTATGCAAATTAATCCCAAAAATTATGCGTAAATCTTCCAGAAATTAATAAGTTAAATAAATTGAATTTCTTCTGAGCCAAAAATTCGAAGAACAAATATTATAACTACATACTGCGCAGAGATACTGATAATAAAAAGTTGGCGTTATTGGCCTAGTTATTTGCTAGGGTGTCGTTTCTATGGCACGATATATTTTTATACACCTGTGCATGTGTAGTGGAGTAAACCAAATTAGCTTTAAAGAACAGCCCAACCAAAAATCTACAACAAGGTAAATATATGTATGTACTTATGTGTGGATATAAATATGTACCCTGCCGGAAAAAGCAGAGTCTAAAAATTTTTAAATGTAGTATTAGTTTGCTTTGAAGCAAATACATGTTAAATTAATCATATATTTATATTAGTAATTTTTTGCAACTTAAAATTAAGAAATCACAAAAAAAAAATTAAAAAAATTGTGAAAAAAAATTAAAACCCAAATTTAAAAATAAATTCATTTTGATTTGATTGTCTATCGAGCTAGATACGCAATGACCGCACTTAACAGTTAAGCAATAAAAAATTGCTACTGAAGTGATACCTCTAAAAAAAGCAAAAAAAATACCGTCAACTCAAAACCTTACCCATAAAAAAAAAATTTTAAAAATTTCCTTTTCAGCTAAGAAGGTATATACTAACCTCCTCTATGCCTGAATTTTTTTGAAATTTTTTTTTTCCTGTAAAGCAGTGTAATTGAAGAAGAGAGAGAATTGATTCTCGAAATAGTGGTGCAATTATTTTTAATTTGTATACAATTTTAATTTTGTGTTTTGCCGGCTCGAAGTCAAGGGGTTGCAAAACGAAAAATAAAAATTTTATAGTTGGTATAAAGTGGGGCGTACATATTTAAAAGAAAAATTTAAGCGGACAGATTTGAAAGTAGTTGGTAATAAGACAGATTTTAAAATAGTTTGAAACTTATGGAATTTTCAATATTTGGATATGAACACATTTTCTGGCAGTTGGGAAAAAGCAAACTTTGATATTCTTTCTATCAAACATATTCAGAAATAGTTGAAATCAAATGTAGAGCCATTTAATTGACTTGCTCCTAGAGCATCGCCACGTTTGATAAAATTAGTTGCTAACAAATAAAAATAAAGAATTTCAATCACTTGTTGTTGGTGTAAAAAAATACTTTTTAAATGGGTTTTAACGTACCTCTATTTCCGACAGGGTAGACAGATAGAAAAAATGAAGCGTAATCAGCATTTGCAGCAGACAATGATAAAACTGAAAATAGTAATAAAAACAAAAAAAAAACGGTGTGACGAAAGCATAAACTGTTTCTATATGGGAGAGCGTTACTTTTAATTAACCTGCTGTTAGGGTGCTATCTTTGTATCTAAATAGATATTTTTCAAGCGGTTACGAAATCATTGCGATTTTAGAGATTAGCTGTTGGCTTGCGGTGTTTAAATAAATATACGGAATTTACTTGATTTTTTATTTTCTTTCAAGCGCACCCATATTCATTATTTGTATTGTAAAATTACTTGCGAACTAGATATGGTAATTGTTTGAGTGAAATTGCGTTGCTTTCGATTTTCTTAAAACATTTTAACAAACATTTGAATACTTTGTTGTTAATACTACGGATAATTTTGGGTATGAAACATTTGTGATATTAGTAGAAAAATTGCTTGCCAAAAGTATTCAAATTTTTAAGTGACACACTTAACTTTATATACATATGTACATATATGAAAATTGTCTCGTTATATGAAAGTATAAAGATTTCGATAAATATTGCTTACCGATAGTAAGATAATGATAACGATAACCACACGTCATTAGCGTTAACTTTATCGATATATGTACAAATTTTAATAATAATAGCAGTAGAAATGACAACGAGATTAATAACGATAATCATATCGGTAACAATAATGGCGGTCATACCGTTAACAGTAGGCCCGTTTCTTTGTACCCGAGTTGCAAAAGAAACCCTGTAACAGTTCGCTTCTTTCATGACAGACGCGATTTAGTAAGTGCTACTCAAGAGCCTAAAATAGTTGCCCCGGCAATTTTTACAAATATGTAGTTATATATTTAAAAATAATATGCAAATAAAACCGAATTAGATCTTAAATCTGAATTTCCCATCTCTTTTCTTCCGGCTCATTCACAATAGCGCAGTTTTTTTCAGTTCCCAACACTACATCGCAGGTCGGTTAACATTTTACCGAGTTGGCTCAACTCGCATATTTTTCCGAGTAAGTGTTCTGTTGCAAGTCGGGTACAGAGAAACGGGCCTAGTATCAGCAATAAAATCGATAAATAATTCATAAATAATTCATATGTCTATGGACTGGAAACAAAATATATTATATCAAAATGTAAAATACATTCAATTATAAAAAGTAAATTTGGAGAAATGACTTAATAAGGTTTCTAGGCGAAGAAAAAAATGAGAAAATGGGATCCTGAGGGGAAAACTGAAACTCAGATGCATAAGAAGTGCTGGAAAAAGAATAATATCAAAAATAAATTAAAGTAAAAAGTATATTCTACAAAGATAGCAGACTTTTTATAAGTTTGCTCCGGCAAGACGCTATCGGTTCCAGGAAATTAAGAGAAAGGGGAGCACTAATATAATATATATTATGCACAATAAAATATATTGTGCATTACTTAGCTATAGATAACCCCACTCTACATGTTTCCGAATTTGATAATCTATTTTTTATAACTAGATTTAATTATATTGCAATAAAGAGACTCATATAATATTTTACATCAAAAACTTTTTATGCCCAAGTTTCAAAGAAATTTTAGCTATGGTTAAGGTGACCATCCATGCTTTATTTTAAAGTACAGTTCTATATTTTACTTGTCTGTTATTTTTTTATTTCTCTAAATAAAAGGCGGCTTGTGTCATTTATTTTACATATTGGACTTTAAATCCCCTTTGGAACTTTTTAAGTGCTGAATATTGCCCTAAAATTGAAGTCAACTTTAAAGTTAGTAGCAATTTTTTATATAATTTGTAATGGGATATCTGCCAAAAATTGATACAACTACATAACTTGAGCTCAAACTTTATCTCTGCTACGAGACATTGTTTTTCACTGCACAAAATTTATTAGATTTGAACCAAGTCGAACTAGAAATATTTATTTTCTGAAAATCTCGACTACAGAACCATCTAATGGAATTTTTGCAAATATATTGTATTGTAGTATACGTATACAGTATACATTCTTATGTATATTTTCAATGTCATCTAAGTCGGATTTTAAAAACACTACTAAATATACGTGCAGCATAATTTCTAATATCATTAATATCGGACGCATTTTTTGAATAACGCGATTCTAACGCCTCCTAGCGGAAAAGTAGTTTTCGTTTGCAACCCTATTAAACGTTTTTAGTTTTGTCAAAATTGCATCATAAATACAGATTTTCTGAGTAACCCACCGCTAGCGCCACCTAGCGCATTTATTTCTCATAAAAGTATTTTTTATAGCACCAGCACCACATGCGCTTTATGGGACGATAAATACAGATTTTCTGAATATCTCGACTAGTGTGCCATCTCATGGATGAAAATATACCCTATGCCCATGCTAAGAGTATAAAGAATATACCGTCTAAATTTGGCTGAAAGCCGTTCATCGGTTTCGGAGCCAAGTTGTAACAAAGGAATCGGCTACATTTTTAAATAAGTAGATGTAATGAAATTAAAAGATAAAAAAGAAATAAAAAATAGGTAAAATGGTATCAAAAAATGGCGATATAATCGAGAAAAGAATTTGAAGCTTAATTTATTAATTACTATTGATGTACTGAAACAATTTATTTAAAATTTTTTTGAAAAAATTTAAGTCAACTTAAAGAAATACACATATAAATATAAATTATGGCAACCTGCTGAAAAAAGTGTCGGGTTTTCCATCGGTAGTATAAAACGTATTATGTTCTTATACTTTCGCCAAAATGTTTCGGAATTATTTTAGGATTTACGAACACTGCATCTATTTGAAAATACTTTCAAAAATTTAGTTTTTCATATATATTTTTAAAAAATATTGTTAAAAAAAAACTACTTCAGATGATAAAGCGCTCTAAGCTTAAAAGGTCTACATTAAAATATTTACAAAACGGAATTATAGTACTGAGATTTGTGAGAAACTTACCTAAGTATATAAAATCGATACCCACTAAATTATGGATAGGGTCATTTGACGCGATTAGTTTTTAATATTTTTTATTTTTAAAAACCAAAAGAAGAGTTTGAAATTTAAAAAAGTTATTTCGATTTAAGTACTAACACAAATTAGTTAAGTCAATCGAATTTTTAACATATATTTTTCTAAATAAAGGATTCGTGATATATTCTCATTATTTTATCCTTATTTTTACTTCATAAGTTTCATCGTTTAACGATAAACAACGCGTTTATAAATTTATTTACATTTCACTTTTAAGAAATAAACGAAACGCAAGTGTGAGTAAGAAAGTGTTGCCAGATATCGTGTTTAATGTACTACCAGAGGTTCAAAGAGTAAACTTTTATAATAGGCAAAAATTAAGTGAAAATAAATGCTAAATTTCATAGAAAACAGTAAGAGGGATATTCTGCGCGGCCGACGTAGCAATAGTTTGTTTTATGTTTTCAGAGGTTTTTCTTTAACATATTCATTACCAATATGTGGCAACACCGAAACTGTAGATCAATTGATCTACAGAGGAAAAAGTGAGGTTAAATTTTACAATTTTTGCAATTTTAACAACAAATTACACAAAAACTATGAGTCGCCACGCCAAACGGTTTTCAGTTTTGTGATGTTTATGACCCATTCTGCCCCCCCTTGAATGTCTTTTTTCATAAAGCCTGGTGCACTATTTTAAAGTTTTCCCGTTTTGAGTATAAAAAAAATCAAGTCACCTTTACATAGCAAATGGAAGGGGCTAATATGAAATCATAACAAATCAATATACGGGGTAGTCAAAATGTATTATAAAGCTATGATTTGACTTTTGATGATAACACCACATTGATCTAAAATAATGAGAGAAGATTATATATTGCCAAATAGCTTCTAGTTTTAATAATTCAAAAAAATAATGGGGAAAAAATTTAAAAATGTTTTAAACTATTAATTTAAAATAGGAGGATATTTCAGGTTAAAAAGAACCAAATTAACTGAAAAGAGGAGTAAATATAACCTAAAATACATATATACGGAATCATCTAAAGTGCGGTAATTTTTAATATCACACACTTTATCCAAGCACATAAAGAAAAATTTCGAAATAAATCCGATTCCCGTTAGTAGCAATTTGTAATCTGAGCTATGCAAATTGTTAAAAAAAAATGTGTCCTTAATTTTACTTAGAAGAATATGGCGTTATAGTTATAAATGGCATTTTATTCTGCATCAGAGTTATGAGAACAAATTTGGGTAGAAAATTTTATAGGTTTTTGAATTTTAGTGCAATAAAGTGCAAGTTTGCGATTACGGTTGATTTTTTATTTTTATTTTTATTTTGCTTACGATTTATGAAATAATTTGTCCCTATAACGCAGGCCAAAAAAACTGAGCAAAATCAGCAAAAACAAAAGGCAGAAATCAGCTGCAACCATTTCAAACATCCACTTTGTTATATAAGAATAAAATGTGCTATAAAATTCCATACCGAAATTCTAATGCACAGTGTGAACGATCCTGTGTTATTTTTTGCAATATTGATCGTATTTCAATTTTCTTTCATACATTTTTTATAAAGTTCATCTAAGAATATGAAAACACATTTTTTTTGAATTTTACGAAAATTTCACAAATTTGAAACAAAATTTACGATGAAATCTTAAATTTTATCTCAGAATTTGCAATGCTGTTAAAGCTAAACTGATTTAGTATGTGCTCCAATTTTCTTTCAAGTTATTGCTCGGTTCCTCACCAAACAATGCAAATACATACATACAATTTTAGTTAAAGTCACATGGCGCCAATTTGATATCATGGTGACTATTCTATTATTCACTATATCTTTATTATTTATATATATATACATACGTATGCGACAACCTTTGATGTTTAGCAAAAAAAAAATTTAAACGCTTAATTAACACTTCCTCTGCTAAGCTCTTGCACAATAAATTGAGCTTCTTCAACTAAAGGAAAAATAATGTATAGTTATAGTACATACAGCGCATGCCATAACAATAACACAATCAGAAATTTATTTTTCGTTTTTTGATTTTAAATATTTTTTTTAATAAAAACATATTTAGTCCATTCTTAAACAAATCCAGGTCTCGAGCTTTGCTCAAGTGGATGAAAAAAAACAAAAAACTTTACCATATTTTAAAATATTGAATGGAGAAGTTTTACAAGAAATTTGGGTATGCAGTTTTATAACCCATTTAATTTTAGTACAACAAAGTTCAAGTTTCAATTCACTACAAATTACCGTTGATTTTTGAGAATTTTTTTTTTTTGCTAATGATGTTGCGCCGGTTTTTCCATATAAAAAATCCTAGCATGCGTTAAATGGTGAATTTGCTGAAGAGCGCTAAGAAAAATTACCAAAAATCAACGGTAATTTGTGGCTACTCCAAACGTGCACTTTATTATACGAAAATTGAATGGACTATAAAACTGCGCATCCAAAAAATCGAACTAAGAATTTTAAAATCTTGTGTAAAGTTTGTTGCGTTTTGTCCCCGATTTGAATAAATTTGAAATTTGGTTTTAACCGATGTTTCTTGTAGAATGAACCAAAACTGGTTTCAAATCAAACTTGTCAAGGGATGACAGAAAATTGTTCCAATTTAGATCAACTTTTCATACTGTCAAAAAAACGGACGATAAAAAAATATATATTTTCGTAAAAAAAAAATTTAAGTTAAATAAAGAAACAGAAATAGTACCAAACTTGTGAATGTATGTGGTTGTGCTATCGTTATGACGTGCACTGTATGCACATAAGGGTGCATTATTTTACAAAAAAATCGGTATTTTTTCTCATCGGAATAATAAAACTCATTATATTTAAGGACATCAACTAAATTAAGATTAAAAAAATATTAAGATTTATGTGAACCGGTCCGATTGACCTCCAAAACTTGAGTTTTTTTATAAATTAAAATTTAAAATATTTGTTTTTTCCAAATATAACCTTTGTAAAAATTTGCTTAGCGGAATTATAACAATACAAATTTTGATGCTGTTTTGACCAATCTTTAAAGGTTTAAAAAAATTTGAATAATTTCTTCAAAACGAGACCAATTTTTAGAAACGTTACTAAAATTTTAAAATCGAATTAAGAATTTTAAAATCTTGTCTAAAGTTTGTTATGTTTTGTGCTCAATTTGTACAAAGTCAGATAATAGGATTTAACAGGTGTTGGTTGTAGAGTGAACTATATTTTCATTAAACAAAAAATTAAAATTTAATAAAGAAACATAAATAGTACCAAAATTGTGAATGTATGTGGTTGTGCTATCATTATTTTACAAAAAAAAAAATCGGTAGAGGTTTCTCCATCGGAATAATGAAGCTTATTATATTTGAAGACATCACTAAAATTAAAAATGAAAAATGCTAAGATTTACGTCTAGTATGTGGACCAATTTACCTTCAAAACTGGATTTTTTTTTATAAATAAAGCATCACCTATTTAAAAAGTTGTCCAACGGAATCTTAGCAATAAGATTTTTGATGCTGTTTTTAGCCAACCTTCCAAGGATTAATAAACATTTTAATAATTCACTCAAAACATGACCGATTTGGAGTCGTTACGGTATTGATTGAGAAATAATCGCGCTCTTTATTTCTTTGCAAATAAATCCAACTACGTTCGAACTTTCTTCACAAATCTCATTACTGTGTTTTAGTTTTCGACCCTAAGGCCGAGTTGAATAATTCATTTATTTTAATTACTTTATTCGACCAGACACAAACAAGCATTCCTGAAGATGACCTCAAATTGAGATCCAAATATTGACGACTGTAATAATTAAAATAACTAAGCAGTTGACTGCTTCAACCCGACCTCAAGCGCGAGAACTAAAACACGGCAGTTAACTGAAGGCCAAGCCCATTCATTTGCATCAAATCTCATTACTATAATTCCATTGTGTACATTTTTAAACATTTTTTTGCAGAAGTCTTAAGCTTAGACTATTTTGCCAAGTTAGTTGGTTTGTTTTAATATTAAAAAAAAAAAACTATTTTTACTCATAAAAAATTCCATTTTTGGAGGCATTTTCAAACTGCTCCAGCTCACGTTAATCTTAATATTTTTCTGAAATATCGCAGCGGAAGTATTTTTTTTTGGCAAGACACCGTTATGTACATATATATTACATATGTATATATATTAGTACAAAAAATCTCATTCAAATACCGAATGCTTTGTTGCCTTTCAAGAAATTCCGTCGCTTTCCTATTTGTGAATAGTAGCATATACGAATTTATATAGACTACATACAAATACTGGCTACTCGTAAAACGATTGGTTGTAATGAAGACATTTATCTTGATTGCAAATAATGATACTCACTTCCTCACTGTACGACTCATCCATGCAACGATTTTCTCACACACTGCCAACTTCATTCATCATTCATTACATCAAAAATATTCCGCTGCATGGTTTCCCGTACGGCTTATGCCCTCGCAACTATAGCTAAAAATACCCTGCCGGAAAAAATAAGGCAGCTGCATGAAAAAAAGAAACATTTCAAAACTAATTAATTGTGATCGACTTTTGATTTAACTTAATGCAAATGCGACGTGAGGTAGTGTTGTTTTTATATTCTCGCTAACTGACCTTCAGATAGTTTTATACATTTTCTCTGTATTTATTTTTGCAAAAGTTAGATAAAGTAAACTTGTGGAAAATTTAAATAGGAGAGATAAATATATAACGGAATTCGAAATGTTCGCCGACTACAACAATGGCGGCATCCTCAATTATTGGGGCATTGAAACGTCTTGCGTGTCCAACCACGGGGGCTTATCAGCTCCGATTATAACTTTGTGATTATGAAATCAGTGTGTGTGTTTTTGATGAAAAAATAATGTGTAATGTGTGCCTAATGATGGTTTAGATCGTGTTGGAAATCGCCCATAAAATAAATCTGTACAAATTTATGATCTTTCTTCGGTGTTGGCAATAGAGAACCTACTCGGTGGAATATTTGACCCTGGATATGTCAATTGACTATCCTTCGGTGATTAAATAACTATCATTTTCTGCAAAATGACTATATCTAGGAAGGCAAGCTGTGATAGCCACTGTGCCCAGATACTTGAAAATCATTATTAAAACTACACAATCTATTTAATCAGCAACACAGCGATAATATTAAAAAAAAAAAAAAAAATTCAAAAGCAAAATTAAAAGGATTCGTTTACGATCCATGGATACCTAGAAATATTATTTTTGGAAACATATCGACTTTAGCGTCATCTATCTGTTAATTAGTCCCATTTTCAAATATGCACCAAATCGCTAGCTTTTATCCGGCGTAATAGCATAACTTTTTTTTATTCAGATAGACTAAAATTTCTGTATACAACTCTTGTAAGGCCTAGGCTAGATTACGCCTTTTTTCATCTGGAGGCCTTATCAAGTCTCTCATATCAATCGCATGGAACGCAACCCAAAAAGTTTTTATTAAATTCGCTCTTCGCTCGTTAAAATTTATGGACCCTTTGCCTGCTTATAAATCTAGCTGCCTGCTCTTGAATTTAATGACTTTATAAATAGGAGAAGTTCCTTTCTCGCCTGCACCTTCGTTGTAAATATCCTAACCGGGTCAATAGATTGTTCTTACCACTTGGATAGGATAACTTTTAATAACCCTTTTCGCAATTTTAGGCAGTTCTTCATGTTTAATATTGAATTTATTAATACTAATTATGCTAAAAATGCTCCACTGATGCGAACTTTTTCGGAAATGAAACTTATAATTGACCTTGGTCTAACTCTTCCAAAGTGCACAGTGCGTAGTTTATTATATAATTACTTTAAATAGTATTAAGCACTTTTGTTAATAGTCAGTAAGGATTGTGTTCTTTTGACTGAGCTGAAATAAATAAATAAATTGGTCCACAAAACAAAAGTATCTATCTTCTCTACAAATATTTTTTTGCACAGCCAACCGAAATACACACTGAGTATGAATTCAATCTGTCCACGAATACAATTTTTCGAACCTCCTAGAGGTTCCCTTTCTTGCATAAGCGTTTCACTTTGCAAAACCATTTTACATACTGAATGCAAGCCGAATTGACCATAAATACGACTCGACTCTAGCGCCGCCTAGTGAGTCTATTTTTTGAAAACACTTTTCTATTCGCATAGTCAACCCACATACAGAATATGAACAAAATCGACCCATAACCATAACTTTTAGAAATATCTCGACCACAGTGCCACCTAGCGGCATATTTTTATACACACATTACTCGGGACACAGTTAATGTAACTGCAAAAAGTTAGTCAAATCGGTTCAGCCATTCTCCCGTGATGCGATGGCCAACGAACAGCATTTCATTTTTATATATAAGAAGAAGTTTTGAATTTAAATTACAAATAAAGTGATTGAAAACAAATGCAAGATAGGTCAATCGACTGCTTTCTATGCCAACGCCATGTTAAGTAAATCAGTTTGTTGTAGGGAATGATGATTAGTTGTCATTGAAAAAAAAGTAGTTTTAAATTACTAGAAATTTAATTTCATTTCCCACAAGGTACCCCATATACAAATTTTTATATTTTATGTCACATTTTTGTAGGCAAGTATCAAGTGTTTATATTTCAGATATTTTCAGCAGAGTGCTAAAAATTTTTAACATGACTATTGGCCATTTCGAAAAATATATATATATATAATTTTCAGTATTTCATATCCGAGTTAGACAATGAACTTGTGCCCCCTGCCTACTAGCCAATCTATTCCAACACACTCGACAACGGCGTCAGTTTTTGCAATTTTGCAATCTGTGCTTTCGCCACTTAAGTATGCCGAAACTTAATAAACTTATGCAGCCGCATTGCAAGCGTTGATTGATATATAAAATGTGCGGCATTTCGGACTTAAGTAATAAAATTATTCGACACTGGTGTGACACACAAATGCAATACGTTGTATTTATAAACATGAGGTCGAATCGGATTTATTACTGCTAAATCTTAGAATGATGCCTGGTACAAAGAACAGTCAAATTTCATCAGTAATTTATGTTTCGATCGAAACAAAAATTGTTAGAGCATCGTAAATTACTTTAAAAAAATGTCAAGTGGTATTATAATTTGGGTTCGTTGTTTGTACGTATAAGAAGCTGATTCGATTTAGCCATGCCTAGGCCCTTAGCTTTTGAGATATCTGACTGAAACTTGTTAGGCAGATGTATTTCTATAATACATTAATCATTTGTCGGAACTGATCATATCGGACCCTATAAAGCTGCAATGTAACTGATTGTTCAGATATGCGGTTTTCCATTATAGCTCCTACACCAAAGCAGCAAAGAACATGAAATTTGACACCCGTTGGAACTATTAAAAATGCCAGGAACGTTAATCGTGTTGCTGCGCGAAGAAGCAGCGACCGTAGAATCTCCAAATATAACTGCCAAAATCTTGATTTTGTAGGTGGAATTATTGGGTGCCTTTCCTTGAAGCTCAAGGTGGAATATGCCAATCTGTCATTAACCCGTAGCAGTCCGTTTTTATCCAGGGAATGATTGAGTACAAGAAGAGGAGTTTTTTGTTAATGGGCTTTTTATCTTGTAAAGCGTTTTTCTAATCGGAAAATGTCATGATTGCGCCGCGTTGATAAGATGCATTTTTTTATATTGGAATTCGTCATAAGTCAGATTTGGGATCGCCCTCTTTGATTTGTTGCGGGCATTGCTCACGCGCTGTGCTCGAGAGAAAGAAGGAAAGCGATCGATATCTTCTTGAAGTGCGTGATATACCTCCACCTTGCTCATTTCTGGTGGAGATGCACTGCATGACTTTGGTCTTGACCTTGCATCCATGTGACAAAGGTGCCATATAGGCCCATCCCATCAGAATGGGGTTCCTGTCAAATCTTGCGGCTTGCAACTGCGAAGTCGGCTGTGTTATCTTTGCTAGCAACATGACGCCATGTACTGTGTAAAAGAGATTCCCGGATTTGGGAGGTACGGTTGGTCACATAGGTCTTCCTCTTCTATTTGCGAATAGTTGCAGCCACAAAGCTCTAGGCGTGGCTTACCGTCTTCAGTGGTGCAACGAAAGAACGTAGATTACAAAAAGTTGCATTTGGTTTCTGATGTGGTGAATTAGGCTACCGTTTTTTTGCCACAGGAAATGTAACGCCATGTAACTTCTTCGTATTCTAGGTGCTTTGGTCTCAACATTTACACCAAATGCTGTGGTGAACTCGAGTGGAGAAATAGATGGGTGTTTAGCATTTTATATATCTATTTTGTCAAAGATAGTTTAAGGAAAGAACGTAGATTGCAAAGACGTTGCATCGCTCCCACCTTTCCTCTAACAAAAAGTCTCGTCCGATTTCACCATACTAGAACTAATTTGACCAATTGGTATGAGAATCTGATAAGATCCAATTGGGTTCTGTTGGTGGTGAATCAAACAAGAATTCTTGCAACAAAACGCCATGCAACTACTTTCTAATCTACGTTATTTGGTTTTAAGTCATTCGAAAGACAATTGTAGTGACACCTTGAAAAGCTCTTTGTATTCTGGAACAAAAATCTAAAACATACAAGGCTCTCATTT
The DNA here is from genome assembly GCA_951828415.1 of Anomoia purmunda. Taxonomy (NCBI): domain Eukaryota; kingdom Metazoa; phylum Arthropoda; class Insecta; order Diptera; family Tephritidae; genus Anomoia; species Anomoia purmunda. The sequence continues at coordinate 16,696,214 of OX639996.1, forward strand.
GAACTTTCATGGTGAAAAGCATTTTTTTAAAATAAAACGAATATCTTTTTTTCACAAACTGATGAAAGACAATAAACAAATGAAAGCTCTGTTCATTTTAGCCGAGGTGGTTGCGCGTGACTATCATTCTGTTAATCCAAGGTTCGATGCGCACTGTGGGCATGAGAAATCGAATTTTATTTTATTTTATTTTTATTAGAATTTGTATGCGCTCCAAAAGCATTGCTTAAACAAAAATACTATAACACTAAGACTTGCTCTTGCAATTCGTCTTACGAAAGACTTTTAAGATAGTTACCAGAATAGACATTTGTCTTACAATAAGTTTTTGGATTTTGACGAAAGGCTGTGGAAGTTGAAAGACAGTTATTAGAATTGCTCTGTCATTATCTGGAATTTGATTCTAATACTTCGAAACTTTTTTGGATTGGCTCGTATAATTCGAAAGATTTTCATAAGATAATCTACTTATGTGCTTTCTTGTAGGAAAATACCCCCGGACAGGAAATTCGGTGTTAGATTGGTATTTCTTGGAATATTAATAGAAATTGTGAGCTCAAAAGGAAAATAATTATTGTGAATATCAAGAGTAAAGAAATTTGTACATGTAATTAAAAAATTATTATTTTTGTTCACCCCGCGGAATTATTTTCGCTTTAATTGTTTTGTGTGTAGTGTACTCAGTTCGATGAATACGAAATTAAACTTTTTCGTACTCATGATTGGAGACTATTTACTACTAAAATACCATGATAATTGCATATAAAAATCGACCCAGCCTAATGCATGCACATCTATGTACATATATCTGCTTTTCTTTCATTTTGTCTTCTCATCATCACAACGGGGATAAGTAATCGCCGCATGCCACTTGCGTTGAATTGACTATCTACTTGCTATGTAGGCGTTATTCGTATTTTAATCTCCAAAGAGCTGACAATTGTCCAGTTTAAACCAACCTGATAAGATCAAATAAAAATAAATTTTTCAATGAAATCATTCAAAGCTTCTACGAACGTACGATTACTTATACATCCACACAGACATGCAGACATACATACACATGCAAATATGCAGTTGGTGTTTATGCAGATTAAATGGACGTTCGCTTTTTTTTCGTTCTTTTGCTTGCTTTAAAACACCATTATTCTCTAATTGCAGCAGCCTTAGTGGATTCGGCGCGCTTCATTCCGTTGATCCCAGGTTCAAACAGCCCGGGGCAAGTAAAATTAAAAATTTTGTGAAACGTTTTTTTTTTAATAGCTGTCGTCCCTCATCCTGCAATGGCAAATCTCCGAGTGCATTTCTGCCGTGACGAAGAAAATCTCACAAAAATCATTTGCCTCTCGGAGTTGGGGTAAATTTATAAGTCACTCAATTTGGGTTACAACATCTAAAAATTTCAGGAGAAGTTCGGCCAAACATCAAACTATAGGGTAACAGTACCAAATTACTATTATATTATACTCTAAATGATTTGTCCCAATCCAAGGCAAATAGATAATTTTCTCTCTTCGTAATGAACTTAATACAAAAGAAAAGGTAGTTCCATTTCTACTTTTTTAATTAAACAACAGATTGTTGACATTTTCCAGTTATCAACTTTTGGCTTTTGGCTTTTGGTTTTTGGTTGTCTCATCAAAAATTTGTTGGAGAGTCTAATTTAAACTCATAATTTATTGTTAAAGCGGTGGTAGCACTGAAAAGGCTTTGTTTTAAGAAAGTATTTAAATATTTTTCTCAAAATCCTAAAAAAAAAATATAAGCGAAGAACTAAAAAAAGAGAAAAAAGGAAGTATGAGAAGTAAAGTTTTGAGTTTTTCATATCTTACGATTTGTTACTTAAAATCTGATTTATATAAAATTTACGTTCTTCCAATGAAAAATATTTTTGCACATAATATTTAAATTTCAACATAAAAATCTTTGGTTTCTTCCTGCTATGTTAGGTATATAAATATTTTTAATATAATTAAAAAAAAAAAAATACTAGTGACAAAGAAACACCGTTTCCTTTTAAATACTTTATTGGAATTTTGGCACAGCACTTCAGCCAATCGCAAAATTTGCTAGGCATATTTAGCTACTTTAGATAACAAGTCGCACGCCTTAACAAAGAATAGAAGCAGCCAATGGCTCCTGAATTTGCGGAATAACGGGGAATTTACAGAACATTTCCCTTTGTACCGTTCATTGCAGGTTTAAAGAAATTAAAAAAATTATGTGGAACAAAAACTGCATATCGGTTAAAAGGAAGTTAAAGCTTAAAAATTTATAAATATTTATGTACAATAAAAAAATAAGAAAAATAAAAATAATAAAATGAGAGCAGTTTTAAAGAAATTCAAAATTTATAAAATTTAGTCTATACAAAATTTAATATTGGCTTTGAAGATATAAGAAATACATTTGTTTCAATTATTGTTAATTAAATGTAGATTTGCATTATAGAACTTAAAAATTTATAACAATTAATACACAGAAAATAAATATTAGGTTTATAGAAATTAAAAATTTATAAAAATTAATATACAATAAAAATTTAAAACCAGTAAAAAAATAAAAAACTTTTAAAATTTATGCACAACAAAATCTAAGACTAATTTTAAAGGAATTACAAATTTATAAAGAAACAAGAAATATTTTTATATTTAAAATCAATGCACATCTGTTTAATAGAAATTAAAAATAATACACGACAAAATAATGATCAATTTCAATGAAATAAAATATTAGACTTTTGTTTAAACTTGTATACAAAAACACTGAATACTACTTTTAGAGAAACTCAAAGTTTATAAAAATTAATGCGCAATAAAAACAGAAGACCAGCTTAAATTTTTTTTTAATTAGCTTACACACAAATCAAGATTATTTTTAAACGAATTAATTTTTTTTTTAAATAATGTAAAAAATAAATTATTATATTATTTTCGGCCTTATATTCTTAGCGAAAATAGAGATCTGTTTTATAGAAATTAAATATTTATAAAAATTACACACAAATCAAGATTATTTTTAAACGAATTAATTTTTTTTTAAATAATGTAAAAAATAAATTATTATATTATTTTCGGCCTTATACTCTTAGCGAAAATAGAGATCTGTTTTATAGAAATTAAATATTTATAAAAATTAGTGCACAAAAAATGTAATATCAGTTGTAAGGAAATAAAAAATTAAATTTTTTAAAATTCACCTAGTCCTGTTTTAAAGGAATTAAAAATTTAAAAAAATTAGTTTACACAAAAACTAAGAATATTTTTAAAGAAATTAAAAAATTATTTTTTTTTAAATTAATGTACAAATAAATGTAGATCTGCTTTATAGAAATTAAAACTTTTTAAAAAATAATACACAGAAAATAATTATCAGTTTTAAAGAAATATAATATTATACATTTGTTAAAATTTATTTACAAAAAAATCAAAGACCAGTTTTAAAGAAATTCAAAACTTATAAATATTAATCTACACAAAATTGAATATTAACTTTAATGAAATAAGAAATTTATTATTTTTTTATTTAATGTACATCTGTAATAAAGAAATTAAAAATTTATAAAAATTAGTGGACAAAAAAAATTAAGTTCAGGTTTAAAGAAATTAAAAATTAAAAAACTTACGTAGAACAAAACTTAAGGCCAGTTTAAAAAGAATTACAACTTTATAAAAATAATTTTGAACAAAATTAAGAATATTTTTAAAGAAATAAAAAAAATATTTTTTTTTTAAATTAATGTACAAATAAATGTTGATCTGTTATAAAGAAATAAAAAATGTATAAGAACTAATGCGCAAAAAATTAAGTTTTTTTCTAGAGAAACAAAAAAAAATTAAAACTTATGTACGCAAAAATGTAAGAAAAAATTAAATTTTAAAATTAAATAAATTTAATTTAAATTATGTAGTTTTAAAGAAATAAAAAATTTAATAAAAAGGAAAGTTGATTTGTAGCTAAATGAAGGCAGTTCTTTTCAAATAAGTAAATATACTGTTTATTTAGAGTGTAATCTGGGGTTGATAAAAAAAAAATATTTTTACAAAAGTGAAAATTAAAAATTAGCGATGCTAGCCGAAATTTTCATTTGAAAACAACAAAGCAACATTTTCTTACTCAATGAATATTAGATGATAAAAATCGGTGCACTAGTTTTTTTTTACTATCACTTACACAATTTGGAAACATATGGTTTCGAGAGAACCCCGTTTCAAATTCCACAATTTCAAGAATTAGCCGTTGAAATTTTGACACGATATTCTATCGATTAAAACAATAAAAAAATGATTTTTTGAAACGTCTAAAGGTACTTCCCCCCTTAACACAGAAATCACCTGGTTACTCTAGGAGCGTTACGCATATGTTTTTCCATTTTTTTTAATGCTGAAATGTACGTACAGCGTCTAGATAAATTTCGGCATCAAAAATAAAATTTCCAAAAGAAAAAAATATCGTATACGATTCCTACGCGGTTAGGGTATTTCTGTATGTAAGAGTTTACACTGTAAAATTGTTAAATAAATTTAATCATTATAAAAAATTACAGCCGAAAAAAAAATCGTTAATTTTGCAATAAAAGTGATCAATCATCTGAATCACACAGAGTTTGTTTTTTGGATAGAAGCAGACACAAAATCTCCCTTGCATGTATAAACTAATTTAAAAATTAACCATTACCGATAATAATTAGCTGTGATCAGAGTGATTAATTTTGCATATAGTAAATACATATACACACTGTAAATAAGTAAGCATATAATTCCCCAGTTTAAACAGCTGTTCGTTTTCATAAATTTACATATCTTGTTTTTAACCACTCACTTACTGCGATCCGCTGCTGCGATGCTCTGCAGTTGTTTATCTTTCCTTGATATTTAACTTAATGTAATGGATAAAAATATTTTCGACGTTATACACTATTTATTATTTCATTTATTACGAGTTTTAATATGACGCGAACTACAATAGTAAATATATATTTTTTTATAAATACACAATTCTAATTCATACCCCGTTGAATGCTGACCGTCGCGCCGGCAAACGTTTTTTGTTTCTTGTTTTTTGTTTTTTTGCAACCGCACAGACACGTAATTTTACAACACTTTCGCAAATAAACTATGTAGCTATAGTTTTATTTATTTTCACTGTTTTCCCACACAATAAATAGCAAGGCACTTGAACGCCCGCAACACCTGTGGAAATTTGATAAGAAAACGTACCGCCCGAGCGTAGTACAAAACCGCAACTGATAAGCCGCAGACAGAGTGATCGCCAGGGATCCACGATAAAAACAGCGCGATCGCGCAGCTGTGAGTTAGAAGAGAGACTGACAAAACAAATTGAGCGACCTTTAGGTTATGTAGAGAGATATGTCATATTATCGCATGCGATAAAAATGTTTTTTTTTCACCTTTTGTTTTGTTTAAATAAATCAATGAATGAATGAATGAGTTTAAAGTGAATGACATTTTTGTTTGTATATGTAAATGTATATTTTATGCTAACGTCTGTTCACTTTGTTAGTTATATGGAATAAATAATAATCTATTAACACAATTAATGCTAAATCATATGGGTGGATACTAGGGTGGAGCAAAAAAAGGAAAATGTACCAGCTACCCGGAGTAACGTAGTTAATCGAAAAAATAGAATAATAATGGTAAAAATGCCAGTGCGCACAAGTTTTATAACTTTACTCACATAACTGTTGTTTGTAACAGCCCAATGAAACCGACATACATATACTATTTGATAATTTCATTACAATTTTTTTTATAAAAGTATAATTCTTTGCTAAATATAAACTTATATAAATAAACGTTTCAAACTCATCAAATTAAAAAAAAAAAGTGTTTACAAAATTTTCAAACTTTTAGAAAAATTTTGCGTATGCAGTTTTGTTAATTTATTTTTTGTAATTTTTTCTAAAAATGTAACTCATTGTGTAACATAAGCTACTTAAATGAATTTTTCAAAGTTTACGAAATTCACAAAACTTCAACAAATTCAAAAAAAAAAAATTCACACAATTTTCAAACTTTTCATTCGAATTTTTAAATATTTGTTTTTTAGTATGTAAGTAGTTTTGTTTGTTTGTATGCCATTTAATTTTACTCTAATAAAGTTCAATTTTCAAGTGCCTAAAAATGGCAGTCAACAAAATTACCAAAAATCCACGCGAATTTTTAATCACTTGAAACTTGAACTTTATAACAGTAAAAAATTATTATTTATTATATAAAAAAGTTTTTAAAAATTCGAGTGAAAAAGTTTGAAAATTTTATGCAAATTTTTTTAAATTTGAAGAAGTTTTGCGAATTTCGTAAGGTTTGAAAATTTTATTTATATAGTTTATGTTATACAATGAGTTACATTTTTATAAAAAATTATTAAAAATAAATTTACAAAACTACGACTCAAAAATTTTATAAAAGTTTGAAAATTTTATGAGCATTGTTTTTTTTTAATTTAATGACTTTGAAACTTTTATTTATATATGTAGTTATACTTTTATAAAAAATTGTTAAATAAAGTATATTTTTGTTCCATGATAATCAAATGACTGTTTCAATTGACATTTTTTCAATAGTTGATATTTATCTTTTAGATTTTTCATTTCATACCAAATTTGTGGTTTGTTTATCGTCTTTTTATGCCTTTTGTTTTTATATACTTGCTTTTTCGAACATAAAAAATATTTGGTCAAGTTTAACTGTTATTACTGGACTAAAATAATAAAAGCCCGCGTTTTTCAATTATTGTTGGACTTTTTCCCAAAATGTTGAAAAAATAAAAATATAATGCAATATTTTTGACCAGCAGGTCCTAGGATCAAATGAACATTGAAAACTTTTTTCTACTTCAATATGTTTTATTACCTTCTCTTTTACGATGCTCTCTAATTTTAAAAACTGATTTTCCTGTGCCTTTTTGGCCCACCCTAGTGGATCCATAAATTCATACATATGGACTGGTATATTATTGAATAAGGGAAATTCCTTTCGGTGATCCCCAGTACGTCATTACTGTCGGTTCTATATATCTAGCACAGCCAAACTTGTTTTTGATTAATTTCACATCCAACCAAAAAGTTGCTAACTTAAAATATTTCTGAAGATAATTTAATTATTTATATATTCAAGCAAGATAAATCAGAAAAAATCCAATTAAAAACTAGTTTTAATTATATATCGAATCCACCCTTTTGTTGTTTGGAATCTTAACTCGACTTTAGGTTGTTTTTTTTCTTTTTTTTTTTTTCTTATTATCACAGAACTGATACGATTGCGTGGCATTAAAACTTTTTCAAAAATTGAGAGGTTCTGAATTGTACTCTATCTACCTGTTGTCAGTTCTATATTAAATATTTTACCGATCATATCTAAATTTGGCTCACTTACTGCAAACTTTCCAGAGATGATCATAGATTAAAAATTAAAAGTGGGTTTTTTAGTGCAAACCTAGAAAAGAATTAATGATAGAGTACTCGAACCAGTTACGGAGATATAAATACAAAATTAATCTCATACTTATGTATGCAGAAAAATTGTTTATTTTATATGGAGCATATAAATACATAATTAGAATAGTACATAGTTAGCTTTAGTAAATATAGTAGTAGTAAATCGTAGACGCATTAGTAAAACTTGTATTAAAAATTTGTAAAAGTAGTAGTAGAAATTCATAAAAATATTTGTAGTAAGTAGTAGTAGCATAAGTAAATAAAGTAGTAGAAAACAGTAAAACTAGTTGTAGAAATTGGTAGTAGGATTAGTAAAAAAGTGTTAAAAAATAGTAAAAACAGTAGTTGAAATTAGTAAAAATAAAACTAGTGGTAGAAAATAAGTAAAAATAGTAATATTAATTACTAGTAGTATTAGTTAAAATAGTAGTAGAAGTTAGTTGATGTTTAACTTCAAAAAAAGTGGTGTGGTGGTACATGTAAAGGGATGCATTTCAGAATTTGAAATTCCGGCGTGTACAGCATTTCCATTATAAACTAAACCGTTTTCAAAATAAGTGAAACTATTTTCAAAATAAAATTAGGAAATGGGCACATCCTTATATCGGCCACAACTCAATAATGGCCGAACTCACGATGTATGGTGACCGGCCACGCGCTTCCAACCGGTACGACCGAAACCAAATTTATGACCTAGCTAGAGTGGATAATTTTTGCGGTTAGAAAAAGAACCATCCATTTTTACACGGACGTTTGGTAGAGGGGTATTTTCAGAACAGCTGGGCGTAACTTTCCGCTTCCGCCTACATGATTACTGCAGTGTTTTTCAGGCGGAGCTTATGTCAATCTTGAAAGCCGAAGACAATGAACTTGCTCGTCAAGGCGCGACTCTGCCGGATAGTGATATTAGACATGTAGGTTATTGATAAACCAAAAATTTGTTAGAATCGCAAAACAGTTGATAGATGGAGCCCATTTGCCAAATCGGAAGGACACTCTGGCTATCGATGAGTGACCAGCGAACGAAATCTCTCCTCAACTTAAGGAGACAGGATATTATCAAGACTAAGGGACCACTGGTGGGATTACTGTAGGAGTTGTCGTGACGTGGAGGAGGAGGAGACCATACCAGTTGGTAACTGTTTCTTTAAAGAACTCTTGACGATCGAGGCAATCGAAATTAGGGATCTGACGAGGTTCCTTAGGAACGCGAAATGGTTTTACATTCGGAGGTTTGCCATTGCCTGCTGAGGGGCGATCGCTATTAAAAGAAAGCTCTTTTGTAATTTTTGAAGTTACTTGCCCCGCCCAGGATTTGAACGCGGGACCAACCGAATATAGCGCGGGCATGCTATACACCTAGCTATGGCGGCTGCCGTGGGGAAATACGTCATAAAAACTGAATCCCTATATTTTTGAAAGAATTGAGATAATTGTGGAAAGAGAACCGTTAGTATTAAAAAAAAAACATTTGATGGATTCAATGTGGCACTAGCGTTGTCTATAGTTTTTAATGGCCTCAAAGAACTAAAGATTACTCTGAAACTGGCTTCCATCGTAAAGAACCATTTGAGTAGCCAGACTACTTACTATTGAAAACCGTCAACAAATTGTCACAGAGTTTTCAATTTGGTATCCACAACAAAAAGAAAAAAATATATTTTATGGGAAAAAGTGGCTTTAATTTACACCTACCAGAACCTATAAATCCCAGGAAGTAGTGGTAAATAATGCATGACCATTAACTTTTTACCAGCTCCTTTACCTATGTTTAACTCGAGAGAGGAGGCAATATCATATTAAAATCCTATGGCCGATCATTACTAAGTATAATTGCGGAAAGTATCACACAAATTAATCACAATGATTGCCAATCTAAATATGTTATGGACACGATAATTCAAGCCCCGAAAGCGTTGACAAACCCCTCTCTAATCACTAAATCTGAGACTTTAAATTATATACATTTTTGTGACTTGAGACGATTTTGATATTCAGTAAGCAACAGTCAAAAAAAGTTTCACCAACGGCTGTGGTGAAAAGCATCAGCTGATGGTATGTTCAGCTAGAGGTGCAAAATCAAACTCAATGAAAATGAGCTCACCGATAGCACAAAATATACTTTTTGAATTCTTTATCAACAGCATTATTGTTCTTTAAAAATTAAAGAATATGGCTATCATAATATATACCTTGAAATTAACTGCTTAAAATTTTGATTTGATGTGAACCGAATATTTGAAATACAAGTGTGTAAAAATTAGAACTTTTGTTAAGCGATAAATGCAGCTACTGCAGAACAAAAAACATAAGTAAATGTAAGCAAATAATTTTTTTTTATTATGGGTATTGAAAATACAGTGTTATTGTTTTACAGATTTAAGTCAAATATAGCGAACGACCAAGGGACATCTCGAGTGCTACTACATTTTCACGTTTGCCCAATCCTTTCCTAAATTTCTTTGTTTTTTTGTGACCCGCTCAAGACCAGCTGACAAATAAGTGACTTTATTTTATGAGACTAGAGACTTGAGACGGCTTACCGAATACAGAATAGTTTCAAAATTAATCTCACCACCGAGAAGTCTCAATTAGTGACTAGAGAAAGCTTACCGGCAGAATGACCAGCAACAGTCTATAACATATGTACATTTTTGTTTGATTTATTTAATTTGAATAAATTCTCAATTTATTTAGAAATTGTTTAATTTTTATATATAAATAACTAGTTTAATTTGATGCGACTAAAGTTTCATTTATTTGAAAATAATTTTATTTATTTTGAAGGAAGTTTCGTTTAATATCAAAAAGGGAATTTGTTTAATTTAATTTAATTTGAATAAAATTTAATTTATTTTGAATAAAATTTAACTAATTTCCCATAAGGTTTCATTTACTCTGAAAGCAGTTTTATTTATTTAGAAAATACATTCATTTCAAAGTTTCGAAAAGGGTTTGTTTAGTTTGAAAAAAATTAAATTTATTTAAAATTAAAATGCTATAAGTATTTCATATCTACTAGCGTGATTCATTTATTAATATCAAGTACATACAATTCTATACAAATTTTAATTAGTTGAAAATAGATTTTAGTTTTAATTAGGTAATAATTTGTATTATTTACATATTGATTGTGATTATCAGCATACTACAATAATTCATTGTATGTACTATATTCATATAATACACATGCACAACACATTAACACATCTCTATACATAATACGCAATCATTATCCCTATCTCCATTGTACAAGTATGGAATAATTGAATTGTTATTTTAATGAAAAGCTTAAATTTGTATATAACTATCAGATGTAGTAATGTATTGTTTTGTTTTTAATAACATGCCTATTTGTGTGTATAAATTTAGTCGTTCGAACTTGCTCTTCAAATCAATTTATCTTTAAAACTCAAAGACATACATACATCTTCAGAAAGTTATGTGATGTATAGGGTGGTATACTGATTATTTTCGATTATTTTATTTATTTATTTATTTAATTTATTTATTTATTTATTTCAGTCTACAGGTTAACCTTACATACTATTTCTAATTTAACACAGTAAATAAATTTAATTTAAATCTAGATAAAGTGGTATTAAAATCTATATGATGAACATAATTGTTACATAGACGTATACATCGGGCAATTGGTTCATTATAGCCATAATTAGTTCTATGAGAGGTTTCAACAAGCAAACGATTATGCCTTAATTCATGTGATGAAGTATAGAAATTCAAAAAACCATATAATTCATTACAATTAATTCCCTTATTTATTAAGTTGTAAACAAACATTAGCGCGAAGTAAGTTCTCCGATCTTCTAGAGATTGTAAGCCAAGAAGTTTCCGCCTTCCATCATAGGACGGCAAATCGCTAGGCCAATTTTATTTAAATAGAGCCATTCTGGTAAAAGTTTTTTGAACCCTTTCAATTCTACTAATATGAGATAAGTAATAGGGACTCCATACAAAACAACAATAATCAAGGTGGCTTCTAACTAAAGAGTTATAGAGAGACTTTAATGTGCAAGGGTCCTTGAATTCAATTGAGTTTCTTCTAATGAAACCCAGCATAGAAAGTGCTTTAGAAAGAATATAATCAATGTGCTTATTTGGAGTTAGTTTCGTGTCAAAAATTACTCCAAGATCCTTCACTTCATCAATGCGATTTAAAATAATATTATTAATGGAATAGTCAAACATAGTGAGACTAGCAGTTTTGGTGTATGAAACCACATTGCATTTGTTTGTGTTAAGGAATAGATTGTTAACAGTGCACCATTGCTGAAACACCACAAGATCCGATTGTAGATTAAGGCAGTCATTTAAATTACGTACCGGCATATAGGCTTTAACATCGTCAGCGAACATTAAGCATTTAGCAAAATTAAAGTGCTGGGGTAAGTCATTTATAAACAATAAAAACAGCAGTGGTCACAATGAGTGCCCTGTGGTATTCCAGACCATGCATTGATTAGGATGTCGGATTTTGTTGGGCCTATTTTAACTAAGAATTTCCGTCCTACTAAAAAACTTTCGAAAAACTTCAATAGGGTCCCTCTAATGCCATACAAAGAAAGCTTAAGTAAAAGAATTGAATGGTTGACTTTGTCAAAAGCTTTGGAGAAGTCGGTATATACAACATCAAGCTGATATTTTTGTTCGAAGGCCTTAACAATTTGATTCTTGATAATTAAGCGATTAGTACACGACGATCTACCAGGAAGAAATCCATCCTGAAATCGACTAAAGAGATCTTTAGAGTGCTGAAAAAGTTTAACATTTAATATATTATCGAATAACTTAGCGAAAGTAGATTGCTTTACAATTGGCCTATAGTTTGTAATTTTGTTACGATCACCTGACTTAAATATGGGCGTAATTGAACAGAGTTTCCAGCAATCGAGGAAAACTCCATGTTTAAGACAAATGTTAAACAACATTGACAGAGGGTGAGAAATAGCATTGCAAAAGGTCTTTACGAATACCGGTGCGAGCCCCTCCAGATCTGGACAAGAACTTGATTTTAGGTTCGAAATTGCCAGAGCTTCGTCATCGGAAGAAATTTCAAAGTTGGTTATTGTACCCAAATTTACTATAGAGTCAAAAAATGCAGAGCTCGTATCAGATATCACTTGACATTCCTCATAAACTACCTGAAAGAACTTTGCAAACAGGTTGCAAGTTTCCAAGGATTTTTCAGAAAACACGCCCTCATACTCAAGGCTAGTCGGGAGACCATTCGTTTTACGTTTATTATTAATATACGCCCAAAATTTCTTTGAATTGCTCTTGAGATCCCGTTCTACATTGGAGATGTACTGATTATGTAAGAAGCTATGGAGACAGTCATAATCCTTTTTCAATTTAATTAGGCATAGGTTATCCGCAACGCACTTGGTTTTCTTAAATTTTTTATGTGCTTTATTCCTTAGATTTTTCAAATGGCATAGTCTTGAATTGAACCATGGAGGCTTATCTCGTACAACTGAATTTTTTAAAGGAACAAAGTTGGAAATGCAATAACGCAGCTTATTGCGGAATAGTTCATACGAATCACATGGGTCATTGAAAGAGTTCAAAATGGACCAATCAACCGAATTGAAAACTTCATTAATATTGGAAATATCGGCCTTGGCATAGTCATAAACTTTATGAAGAACCACGTTATTAGAACCACGTTATGGCAACACCATTGCATATCGGGTAGAACTAATCAAGGGAACACTCGTTTGAAAAATTACATTTCGTGCTGCATTGAACAATTTTAAAATTTGTTATTCGCGTAAAAAGTTTGAAAATAAGTAAAATTTGTAAGGGAATCCGCTATGCGATGCTTTTTTTTTTGTACTATAGCAAAGTGGGAGTCTTTCACGAAACATACCTTGAAACTTTGGTTTCCGCCATGCTGGTCTGGAAATATGATTGCCTAAGATGCACCTCTCGCCATAGCCGGCCAGTCACTTAAAATGTCAATAAAATTATGCAACTAGTGGAGCCAGATCGGCGTGCAAGCTTTCAGAGCATTTAGGATATAATTTAAAATCATTTACGTGACAGTTTGGAATCATAAAATGAATGAAACTAGACGGCACCACGTGAGTTAACGCACGCAAAAAAATGAAATGGGCACAATCGCAAATTCAAATCATTTCCGAAACGAATCCAGATGGATGCTGAACAATTTATTGAATTCAAGAATATAAAGCGTAGTGTGTAATGGGGAATTGGAAGGGATGAAACGATTAGTTCTACTTTTGGAAATTTCTCCGATTGAGCCAATAAATTATCGTTTAACGCACTATTTGATTTAATCACTGAAACTAAAATTAAAACTTCGTGTGAAAAATTCAAGAAAGCTGAGGGGTTACAATTTTATTTTTAATATATCTTCATTAGGGTGGCTTACTAAAATAGTTACAGTTTTTCAGGAGAACTTTATAGTTCTCCTTGCGCCAATGTATTTAAAAGTATAAAGATTTTCGTTAGCTGTGCCGATTTGAAAATATCTTCAAAAAAGGATTTGGTTTTAAATGCAAACAATTTTTTTTTTTAATTTTTTTCAAAAACGCATCTTAGATAATTAAACGGCTTAAGCTTACAAGGTCTGCATGAAAAAATTAAAAAAATTCAACGGAATAACAATGATGATTTTTGGTGTTGTTTTGACTTTGACCAAATTTTTTGCAAAACTCTTTATTATGTTTTCTTTGAACAAATTTCAAAAAAAATTGTATGCAAACTTTTTAAGCAGTAGGGTTTTTTGAACAAATATTTTGAGCAATTATTTTTATTTATTAATCCTCCTTAATATCTTTCCGTAACATGTTGATTAATGTATTAAAATGTAACACATTTTATAATTCTAATGTAAAAAAGTTCTGACATTTTTTGTATGGGCCTAATTTACTTAAGTACATATATAGTTATAATTTCCACGCATTTCATGATGGAAACCCTCGACAAAAATATTATCGAAACTAAGTTTACCTAAACCTATTGTCGTCTTTTATTTTTTATTAATTATTATTTTTTGAGTAATTATTGTTTTTCACTTTTTACACATTCTACAACCTTCCATAAATAAAGCTTTCCTAATCTTTCCACATTTGACAACATATTGTAATATTTTATAAACATTTTTAAGTTTAATTATTAAATTATTTTTGGCCTTGTGTGTTTGAAACTAGTGTAATTTTCTGAGATTGATGCCAGGTTTTTATTTAGGGAATAATTGATAAAGCAACGTTTTTTTAAAGTGGTAGAAGTGAATAGGTACTTTTCTAAATTAGTTACTCATACGCACCGTCATCCAATGATTTCCCTAAGTGATTGTTATGCTTCAAGCAAAGAGTTTTGAGTCTGGGTGATTTTAAAGTAAAAGTTTTTTGTTGCTAATCAAAGCTCAAAGTTATATAATATTTTAATCTAGAAGCTAAACTTGTGCAAAAGAAAAAAAGGAAATAAAATAAGGTGGCGCCAAAAATCATATTTACAATTCCATTTTCCTCATATTAGGAATATACGGAATTGCCAAAATTAAAACAACGAACAATATCATATCAGAAGTCATTGGAAAGGAGAGTGGTAGTTTATACAAGGTGGCTCATATAGCAGTTTTCTAATCATATGATATTTGGATAGTGACAGCTTTTCCCCGCCGGAAATCTTGACAGAAAGTTAATATCATATTTCATCTCGTCTCGGCGATGTCAATTAGCTACCTCGGTGGTGCGTTAGAACTTTTTTCAAGCACATCGCTGCCAATATGCAAAGTGGCATAAACCCAGATCACGGTAACCACATCTTCAAACCAGGAAGCTTAAAATAAATTCCTATAAGCTTAAAATAAATTCATATAAGTTATGCCATGATGCCACAGGTAATATGAGCGTCGATAAAACAATGAAAATAATCCTGAACTTATTTCGGTTCTCTCACTTGCGTAACTACATGACGTGCTATATCAAATCCTGGGTCGGCTGTAAGTTTAACAAAATACCTGTTGGACGACAAGAGGCCCAATACTACGAAGACAATACCAAGCGGCTACTATTAATAACCATTGACATCGATAAATTGGGGCAATTTCTAAAGGCTTCCAAGCGCTACTACCTGTAATCCAGGTACTGTCAGTAGTCATGGCATAATTGAGAATACGAACTTATCGTCTCAGATCGATGAACGATTTTTATCACAAAAGCAATCAGAAAGTTCTGCCACGACAATAACTTCGCCAGATTTAATGAAGCATTAATACTGTATCCAATACGATGACTGGCCGCACACCTCCTACTACTTTATGAATACACCCCACGTGACATTCTGCAGAACCAACTCATCAAAGCGCTACGAGGGTGACCCAGTGCTAACTTTGAACGAGCCACTAGGCACTGGCCCATCACGCAACCTGTAATCTCAACACAAAGGTAATTTCATCATCAGCATAAACTCAATGTCTATATTTGCATCAGACCAGCTGAAACCTTGGTCGCCTGAGTTACGTGCTCTGAAGGGCCAGGATAACCGATTGTAAGCGATGGCAACCCTGCGACCAACTCAAGTGAAGGCAACGTTGCCGGAAACGCCAGGAGTCAGTAGAGATATACGAACGCGAACAAGTTATCGTACCGCGAAGTAAGGTGATATATGAATCGTTGAATTGACGACGACAGTTATTCTTTTTTATCATATAATTAAAAAGTCCAACCTGAAATTTTGGTGAATCTATGTCCATTTTTTAATAAATAATTATAGGTTTTGTATCGAAATTAAAACTTCTTTCTATATTCGTTAGGTCACGTCAAATTTAATAACCCAAATTTTCTCAGCGATTGTCGCAATCGTGTTTCAATTTGTTCCTGGATATGAATTAGCTTGATGTTTTGTTGTTTTTTTTGCATTTATAAATCTTGTATTTGTTGTTGCTTTTTCTTATACGGCTAACTTGTTCTGTTTGTTTTCTTATGTGAGCAAAATGTATTTATTGTTCACATAACTTCTATTCTATTGTAATTATTTCTTAAAGCGGAACCGAGCATTTTCAAGGCCAAAAATATTTAATATCCAACGAACGTTTGAAAATTCTAGACCTTCGCTATTGTTATTAAAAAAATTTGAGATTAAAAATGACGTTAAGTCTATACTTTCCATTTCATAATATAACCACACTTTTGTTTGTTTAAAAAAAAAGCTTATATTTTTAATATTCGAAAAATTAATAATCGGCATATTCACCTTGTAATCGACTTTGTCTATCGATAAAAAGTTGACGTGAAACCCTGAACAGTTATTGCCAACTAGGCACGCTCGATGTAGGAATAGACAGATATTTTAAAGCATTTTTTTTCAACATAAAATCTAATGTAATGCTACAGTTGCGAAATAGAAACAAATCACTGGGTTACATATCAAAAAGGAGAAAGTATTAAAACAAGAAGTTTGTACAATTTTCAAATCAATAGATATTGTCAAGTTTTGGGCAACAGTTCAGTTTTTTTTTGCCCAAACCGAACGAAACCGTACCAAACTTTGTTGGCCAAACATGGCTGAATTCGAAGCTGAAGTTCGGTTGTTTTTTACTTATATTCTAATAAACCAAAAAAGTTCATCAAAATCGATTGATTGTTTTGCGAGTGAATGTATTAAGTACTTACTTTAAAGTTACAACTTTACTTTAAAGTTACATTCTATTAAAATGTGGGACCCAATTTGAATGCCCGGAGAATGGCAGTCAATTTTCTTTTATCTTGCCTCACTGCGAGGGAGTGTCTTAAAAAAATTACATCTTTTGATCTTACGCTTAGGGTAGATAATAAATGCATTCGAGGTTTAATAAAATTATCTTGCAAATAATATTGAAAATAATTGTGATGATCATTATCTGAGACTTAGAAAGAGTGAAAAAAGTAAAAACCAATTTTTCAGCTATCATTTAAAAACAAAACAAAAGAGGCGAATTCTCAGTTAAAAATTAATTTAGTAAATTGCAGATAGTTGTAGTTTTCTTTTCGACAGATAACAATTTTGAAAATTTTGTCAAACTTCAAGTACCAACTAATTTTGTTTACGAATACGCCACAATTGTTTTAACTTCCAACTATTCAGACATTAAAAACAACATCAAATTTAAATCTTAAACCTCTTCAGCCGCTTTTTGTTATTTTGTCGAAATAGTGTTGAAAAAAAAAATAAAGTAATTAAAATACTCAATCCTCACATGAGACATGAGATCCGTCAGCAGTCAATTGCAATTTAAATTTAATTAAACCTTACACATCAATTCGACAATGAATAACAGATTGTACAGAACCACAAAGCTGTGATAAATAAAAGTTATGTCCAATTCAACTTTAGTTAGCCGTTGGGCCAAAAGTAAGTTACGCGAAATGGTTAGGATAATCGAGGAGGAAGAGTGTCATACCGCAGACATTAATTGGAATGCCAATTATAAATTATGTCAACATTGAAATTAAATTCTTCATAATCAAAGTTTCTCTCTACTAAATATTTACAATAACTGCAAATTAATTGGCAATGCGAATATTCGCAGGAGCGAGAGAGGATAAAACGGTGTGCGTCCCGACAAGGAATGGGTAAATTTTTGA
The DNA here is from genome assembly GCA_951828415.1 of Anomoia purmunda. Classification (NCBI taxonomy): domain Eukaryota; kingdom Metazoa; phylum Arthropoda; class Insecta; order Diptera; family Tephritidae; genus Anomoia; species Anomoia purmunda. The sequence continues at coordinate 16,714,289 of OX639996.1, forward strand.
AAAATATGCATGCAATATAATTGGATACACTCCGGCAATGCGAGTAGGTAATGAGGCCAATATGCAAAGTGTTAATTTCAATTTCAGTTTGTTTGAAAACAATTGCACCGAAGTGCAATAACATTCAAGGCCGCATTTAATTACCAATCTCATGCGAATTGTAACTCTTTCCAACCAACGCCATTGACGGAATTTTCAACGCGCAGCTGGGCTAAACTAAATGCAGTTGAACGAAATCCAAATCGATGCTAAAGTCTATGTAAAAATTATGAGGGTGTCAAAAATTGCAAATACTCACACTATGCGATTCTAACTACGCTTACAGAAATGCTAATCAGGTATTCTTTTGCCGCTATGTTAAACTTTTATTTGCCACACTCTACCGGACGCTGTGAAAATATCGAACGTGAAATGCCAATTAGCGACACTTTTCTGAGAGCCAGCTTGCTATTTAGTTGTGTTTTGCTATTGTTGTTAATCAAGTTTTATTTTGTTTTTAGTTTAGTTGCAACTATTGAAATGGAAAAATTATAACAATAATTTCCACTTTCCAATATATATGGAATTTTGAATTTCACTCAGACATCTTCGACTGTCTGAGGAATCTAACAATTCTTGAGTGAGCATTGATGAACAAATTTTCTAATTAGTTTTAATTGCAATTACTTTAATAGCCGGTAATTTGTAGTTAGAAAATAAGCTGCCCTAAATGATCCCTGCTTCAAGAAATTCAAGAAAAACAACTTTAAAAACCCCTTAAGGCGAGTTCAAAGGTTCTAGTTAAATTTTCGAAGAAAAATGTTATTGGAGATAAGTGCAAACCTTTCCTCTTACTGAAGCTATTACTCTAAAAACGATGGTAACCCAAGAAAATATTATATTTCGGAAGAATTCTAGTAAGCATTTTAATAATGGAAAGATAGCCTTAGCAGATAAGAGTTCGATGTTAAAGAAGAAAGGAAACTTTTTAATTTCTCATTGCTATTTTATTTATAATGCTAAATAAGTCATTTCTATGTACATTGTTGACTAAACTTAACATTTTTTTTTTTTGGAAAAAATCTATGCTAATTATCTACACCTTAAATTGTTTTCCTTTTTCGACTGTTGAAGTTTCTTTCTTATTTCTCGCTCCTGCTCATCTTTGTAATCCGATTGTCGGTTATACTCCTTTAAGCTTTCCAAACTATAATCGATAACATATCTGCGATTCTCAGCTAACATCTTTTTGGTTAGTTGCGCCTTCGCCGACATTACTTTCAAATTCGATATCTTCTTTTGGTTTCGTAGAATTGTAAGATATTGGTATAGGCGATAATGGACGGACGTGGTTTCTTTTCCTTCCATTTTCGAATAATTGATGTAAGTTTTCAGATCTTTAATAAAATACTGCGCCTTTCGATGTGCTTTTATGGTTGGTTGAAGATTGAATGATGCTTCTCGGTTGATGCGCCGATTTTTAAGCTAGTCTCTAGGGGTAACAAGGATTGCCTGCTTAAATAGTTTTTCCTCAGAAAGAAACGTTAAGCTAGATACCTATTTTGAAATCTGTTTTAGAGATTTGCTTTTGAATATGCAATTAAGGGTACACAAATTATAACGCAGGTCGATTATAAGCAAGGTCGACCTGTGGGTCCTGATCACTAATCGCTGTTTTGTCTCTGTTAGTCAGGTAGTTAGAAACATTGTATATTTTCTGGGTAAATGTTGTTATGCTTTTTCGTACAATTAAAGTTTCGGTAGGGGTATTTCCTAGTCTGTTCAAAAGACAGTTAAAAAAAAACAGTGTCCAAATAACGGGTATGGTTTTATTATGTGTTGACCTTTAACTTCGAATTCTTCTGTGTGAAGATTATGTTCCCACTATCACAAAGGATGTGAACTATTTCGGTCTTTGTTGATCGGATTATATTCTTTGTTCTTTACCGTTTTTAAATGAAGGGTTTCAGTGTGAAGAAAATATGTAAAATAAAAAGATCTTCTTGGCGTGTTGTCCGTCATTTTTATAGAGGTATATTTCACATCTCGCTTTCTCCACAACATAAAATAGTCTGGGTATAATTTACTGAGGTTAGTCTCTATTATAATAATAAAGAGAGTTGAACATTTTCTTTTTTAATTTTTTTTTAGTATGTTTTTGTAATAAAAAATATGGTTTATTCTACAACGAAAACATATAAACCAAAGTTTGAGATTTTTCACAGAACTTAAAGAATTTTCATCAATAATTTAATCTTTTTATATAATTTTTTTTTTGTATTCCGTTCAATTTTAGTATGTTAAATTGCAAGCTGGAAATGGCTAAAAATAGCCGTCAATTATTTTACGATGTATTTGGCTGGCGGTCTTCTCTCTATGGAAGCAAATATGGAACACCATCCACCAGGAAATTGTCCAACATAAATGTCAAACATTTCCTTTATTTTACTGGTAGGGAAAGGGCTACAAAACTGTGCACCAAAAAAATGTTTATTTCACTAAAACGTGTACTATTATTTTTATAAAAGAAAATTTCAATTAAAAACTAAATCTTCAAAACTAAATACAAAAATCTGAAACAGAACGGATTTAGCATAGGCTGTTTTCAAAAGCGTGAACAAATTTTATTCCAAATCTTAAAAATCTTTGCGAGAAATGGAAAAATCTTAACAAACTAAAAATGTAAGGCTCCATTCGAGACGTAAGTTAAAAATGGCTCAAGAAAAAAGGAAACTTCATGACACTACAAAAAATAAAAGATTTAGTCCTCAATCGAACCACAGAAATAAAAAGAGATAATTGTCGCAGACAAGCTCTATGGATTATTGAAGGTTTCAATGTAATAATTTGATATTACTGAATATGTTGATAACATTGTTTGATTTCTTGGGGCTCTTTTTTTTTGTAGATTCCTGAGATTTTTCCTTCACTAGGATGGCAAGCATCTTCCAGAAATCAGAGGCACCGAGAAAAATATCGATTGTTTTTCATTGCAACAGGAGAAAATATGGAGAAGAGGATCCTCGTTGAGCTGGAGAAAATTATATCATTTAACACAACAGCTGCTAATCATGGCGGTGGCCCAATTATGACCTTTGGCCGCTAGCTTGCCGATGCAACATGCAGCGCTGCCTGCAGCCCCTGCCCGCTGCCACTGATGTCGTCATTAAGAGTGTTATTAATTTTACAACAGAAAATTCGTTAGGGTAAGGCGGTAGATTTTTCTATAAAATCAAATATACTGTATTTTAATAGTAATAGCAGGAATACAAAAGTTTCTGATTGTTCATATAAATATTCTTCACAAAATTGTAATGAAAAAAGCAATGGAACTAAGTATGAAGAAAGTAACAATTCGGTATACGGTAATAGTGGACGATCCAAATCCAGATGTGTCCGAAAACAAGGAGGAAATAGCCGAAATGCAGTAAGCTATTTCAAAAGATTTAACCCCAATGATCCTAGCGAATACACAATTAGTAGCCATTACGAAGGAGAAAAAGAAGAAGAGTAAACCCGACAACAATATGGAAGTGGCCAAGAAGAGAAAGATAGATGTGGACGAGGAAATGAAAAAGGCGAGCCTGCTGTCGGAGGATACGAGTCAAATATCCCTACTTTCTTTGGTTATGTTAATATGGGCGACAGAGTTCCTTCTGCATAGGACTACGACATTGGAGACTTTGATCTCTCTTTCTTTAGCATAGAACTAGTACGAGGCGAAGATGAATCAAAGTACATATATTAATGGACTCCCTTCTACATGTTCAAAAAAACTCTAATAGCCCAGAAGAAAGAATTAGGGAAGTGTTCCTTGAAGAATTTAGTAATCATTCTCTTAGGCAGCGAGAGGTCCACGTTGTACATATATGGAACCGATTCTGAGTTTAGATACTTCAATCTGGATTACAAATAATTATGCAGGAAATTTTCAGGTAATACAATTATTAAATAATGTTTTATATAAATATTTATAGGCATCACCCTCCTCATCGCATATCACGGGAATCACCACCATATCGTCCACGAATGCACATACTCCACTCAACTCATGCAGATGTGCATTCACCAAATACATTCAGTCACCAATCAATCGAAGATGTGCTCGAAGAGTCGTTCCAAGCTGGAAATTCTCGCTCCAACATTGGATGATTGGATCGCAGTCTATTTGCAGAAGGATACCCGGCCATACATGCACATTAACATCATCGGGCGAACGTGGCTTCCAAGCAGTCTAATCTAATCTCCTTTAGACCCGAATCAAAATTAGTAATGAATGAATAGCTCCTTAATAATTGAGCTATATTTGTGCTTGGAATAAAGATTGAGCCGCAATCTGTTTTGCTTTCATGTCGTCGCCAGCTGTTAGTCAAAGCAGTGTTCGAATGGAGTTTTGGCAAATCATCAGCACCGAAGGTTGCCCTTTTTAATTGTTTTTTTCCACAAACTGAAATATATTAACCCTAAATTCTACAAAAATTTAATATTATTATTCATTATTTATTAGGGCCAATTAGTACAATAAGATATTAAAATCTTTTATATCGGACGAAGAAGTTCGGAAAGTCGCAACAAATTTACTTTCACAAAATATTTCTGTTGCGAGTAATTCAAAACAACAATTTCAGAGATAAGGAGTCTAAGTAGGATATATATTTTCCCAGCCCGCATCTACGTTCCATATTGATTTCGATCTGTGGATCCAATAAAAATGAACGATTATAGCTACTGCACAAAACGACATTAAACTCATTCAAGAGTGCGATTGCCTATTTCAATAAAAAAGAATTCAACGGCTTGTTACCCAAAGTAAAAAATTTTTATGAAAAAAATGTTGGAACAAGCGGTTGACATTTAATTTATTTTAATCAACAAATCCTCTCACATATTAAGAAAAAATTGGCGGAAGCATTTGATTGTGATAACTAGTAGATAAATTATTTGATTAAAATTAGTAAACAACAGCAAATACAACTTTTCAAATTAAAATTTGCAAATATAAAAAACTCGTAGAAATTATGGCCTTGCCGGATCGGGATGAAAGATTATATCGTGTGAAGACCTGAAAATTTATGGACTTCAAAAAAAGTACACTGTAATATTTTCGTCGAATATATTAAGCCACTGGTTCTCATATAATGATGTCGGTTTGAAGAAGAATCCCCTCATTAAACAAATTTGGAAAGTCGTTAGGAGGCTGAGAATGTTCTAAAGAATTATTCGACGGAATAATCTCAGGCACTTCCACCTACCCTAAAAGCGACTTCCAATGAGATCCCAAGAAAATATTATATATCCCTAAAATTTGCCTACGATAATGGGAAGATAAACTTCGCAGAGAGGAATTTTATGTTAAATAAAAACGCAAACTTTTTAATTCGTCACTGTCATTTTATTTATACATAATACTAAATAAGTCATTTCTATTTACATTATTAACTAAACCTAAACAAATTTTTTCGGTAAAAAATCTATGCTAATTGTCTACATTTTCATTTGTTTCCTTTTCTTCGCCTCTTGGGTTTTCTTTCTTATTTCTCGCTCCTGCTCATCTTTGTAGTCCGATTGTCGATTGTATTCCAAACTATAATCGATAACATATCTCCGATTTTCAGTTAACATCTTTTTGGTAAGTTGTGCCTTCGCTGACATTACTTTCAAGTTCGACATTTTCTTTTGGTTTCGTAGAATTGTAAGATATTGGTATAGGCGATAATGAACGGACGTGTTTTCTTTTCGTTCCATTTTCGAATAATTGATGTAAGTTTTCAGATCTTTAATAAAATAGTGCTCCTTTCGAAGTGCTTTTGCCGTGGTTGAAGATTGAATGATGCATTCTCGGTTGATGTGCTGATTTTTAAGCTGGTCTTTTAGGGTAACGCGGATTGTTTAAATATGCAAAACAAATGCTAGGTCAGATAACTGTTTCGAAATCTGTATCAGGGGTTTGCTTTTGAATATATTATTAGGGTTACCCAAACTATAAGGCAGGTAGCCGTTGCGTTTCAACCATGATCGAGCCCAACAGGTACGCATGCGTTCCACTAGACTAGTGGGTCGTGATCACTAATTGATTGTTCGTCTCTGTCAGTCAGGTAGTTAGAAACAATATATGTAAATGTATATTTCTGAAAAGATATTGTTATCTTTTTTTGCACAATTGAAGTTTCAGATGGGGTATTTCCTGGCCTGTACAAAAGTCAATTTTAATACAGTAACGGAAAAACAGGTATAAGTAGTTTTATATGTACTTGTTGACCTTCAACTTCGAATTCTTCTGTATGAAGTTTCTTTTCCCGGTATCAAATTTTTTTTAATTATTTCGGTTTTTTTCTTCGTTTTCCATTGCAATTCGGCTTTAAATGAACGGTTTCAATGTGAAAAAAATATTTTAAACAAAAAGGTTTTCTGGGTTCATCGTAACCTGTAGCGTGATATTTTGAACCAGGTATAATATATCACATCTTGCTTGCGCCATAACACAAAATCGTCTGAGTCCAGTTTACTGAAGTAGTCGATGGCGATAATTTGGTGCACTTTAATTTTTTAAAATGTTGAACACATGCAAAAAAAAATTCATTAACAATTTGATCTTTCAGAAAAGATTGGTTAGTATGCCATTCTGTTTTAGTAAACAAAATTTCAAGCTGGAAGTGGTTAAAAATTACCGTTCACTTTTTAAAATATATCTTGCTGGCGCTCTTCTGTGTCGTTTGGAAGAAAAATTTCCTCATCAAACAAACAGACCTTTCCTATTACTGAAAGTTTTCATCTAAAAACAATTTCCAATTGGAACCCAAGAAAGTATTATATTTGGGAAGAATTCGCCTATGTATTTTATTATTTTATTTTTTACAGTCTGTAAAACTTACATATATAAAAAACAAGATCGGCGATCTGGTGGCTGATGTCCAAAGCACTCTCAAATTGTGTAGGAAACATTTTTCCGCCTTGCTAAATGGTGAGAGCGAAAGAGTCACCGGAGAAGATGACAATCCCAAATCCCAAATCGCTGATGACGGAATTGACATCTCATCACCCGACCTCGATGAAGTTCGAATAGGTACCATCTTTTATAAGAGTGTGCAACTACTTGGCTCCCGCGTAACTGTTGACAATTACAATTTTGAGAAAGTAGACGAATTTGTTTATCTCGGACCCATCATTAACAGCAACAACAATATCAGCCTCGAAATCCAAAGAATAATCTCTGTTGGCAACTGCGCAGTAAAGCCGTCTCTCGACGAATGAAAACCGCACTCTATAAGTCTCTCATCGTGCCCGTGATATTGTATGACCCAGAGAGGCATGGACACTGTCAACATCAGATGAGATTGCCCTTGGAGTGTTCGAGAGAAAGATTCTCCTCGTCTTTGTATGAGCTAAATACACGCTTATTGTGGCAGAAGAAGAGAAAGGTATCCTCTTCGTTGGAAATGCTTGGCGGATAAGGACTTGGCTTCACTTGGTGTCTCTAGCTGGCGCCGGTTAGCAAAGCCGGGAACCAACTGGCGGGCTATGTGGAAATCGCCTAAAATCGCCTAGGCGGTTATAGCGCCAATTAAGAAGAAGAAGAGAACTTATATAGTAGCATCAAGATTTGTATATTACCAAATATTATGTATAAAATTTAACTTTTAATTTAAATATGCTCTACAGAAGAGTTTCATCAAATATTTTTTGTATCATAGACAGATTTTATGTCATTACATAAATATATATGTATGTCTATATATGTATATATAAATGGTTAACATAGCCTGTTATATTTACTGCGCATGTATCCTATTAAAATTATTTGTGGAGGGTCGGAAAGACCGCGTTTGCCATCCACTCAGCCACTTTGTCTGAGCAGTTGGAACGGCCTAGTTTTCAATACTTTTTTCGTTGTTGTTATGTCTGTTGTCTGCAACATTTGCGGAAGAAAGGTCCTTGCTTAAGATCCGTGCTGGGATCCGATACCACCAGTCACGATACTTTGGTTATTGGAGCGGCCAATTTTCACACCGCCAATTTTGATCCTCAAATTGCTTTGTAAGAGATTGAGTTCTACAAGCCTTTTTATTGATAAAGGAGAAACAAACTTCGCAGAGAAGAATTTGATGTAAAAGAAAAACGCAAATTTTTAAATTAATCATTTTCATTTTATTTATAATACTAAATAAGTCATTTCTATTTACATTATTAACTAAACTTAAACAAATTTTTTCGGTAAAAAATCTATGCTAATTGTCTACATCTTCTTTTGTTTCCTTTTCTTCGCCTCTTGGGTTTTCTTTCTTATTTCTCGCTCCTGCTCATCTTTGTAGTCCGATTGTCGATTGTATTCCTTTAAACTTTCCAAACTATAATCGATAACATATCTACGATTTTCAGCTAACATCTTTTTGGTAAGTTGTACCTTCGCTGACATTACTTTCAAGTTCGACATTTTCTTTTGGTTTCGTAGAATTGTAAGACATTGGTACAGGCGATAATGCACGGACGTGTTTTCTTTTCATTCCATTTTCGAATAATTGATGGAAGTTTTCAGATCTTTAATAAAATACTGCGCCTTTCGATGTGCTTTTATCTTTGGTTGAAGATTGAATGATGCTTCTCGGTTGATGCGCCAATTTTTAAGGCTGTTTCGAAATCTGAAATAAATAGGTATTATTACCCCACATTCAGGGGTACAAAAGCTAATAGGCAGGTAGCCGTTGCGGTTGAGGTGACGGTGACAAAACAAACGAAGGTCGAGTTCAACAGGTACGCATACAGCCAAGTAATTACCGGACCAGTGGGTCGTGATCACAAATTTCTTGTTTGTCTCTATCATTCAAGTAGTTAGATATATGATGTGTAGTTTTGAAAAAAAAAAATGCTGTTATGCTTTTTGTGCAATAAAAGTTTCTAGCCTGTTCAAAACACTGTGTCGAAAAATCAGTTGTGTTTTTCCAGGGCTACACCTGCCAAAAAGTAATTTCAGTTTACTCGACTCAATTTAGGTATAACAAATTTATATGTAGCATTAGGTTCACTTATGCTAAATGAAGTTTATTAAGTTAAATTTTTTTCAGAAATATTCTGTGCCAATATACTTCAAATGCAATGATTCAAAATGCTTTCAGAGATATACTGTTTTCGTGTATTTTTGAATTCAGAAAAGTAGCCAATGGCATCCAATATTTATTGACAATCATTTTTGTTTTTTTGTTTTGAGAGATTCCGTGAAGTAAGGGTCAAAATTGCACTCTTAGGTGGGAGCTAATGGGTTAGTATTTTTGATGAAAATATTTACCGTGAAATTTAGCTTTATATATTTTTTAACCTTTAATTTCGCTCAGTTATTTATTTGAATATTTTTTTCTTTTTTCAACAAAGTCCGGTCTGGTTTGTTTTAAGAGTTTTTGAATATAAATATTTTTTTTCTTCTCCCTTTTTGTGTAAATTAAATGATTATATTTATGAAAGCGCACAAAATATGTAGAAGTTTTCTTTTAACTAAAGTGCAATGGAACTTATACTCAGACATCTAACGCTGTGAACAGACAGAGGCGAATATCATTTTTTTTTTAATGATAGCGAGAGAGAAAAACGCAGTTCCGCTTCAGAGCTAGTACGATTCCATTAATTTCGATTAAATTTTTTAATCATGTGGAGATTATTAAAACCTGGATGCGGAGTATTCCATTTTAATATGTAGCTTACGCTTCGCTGTTTTCTGCTTTCAGTCGGAGTATAACATTTTCAGTTAAATATAAAGCACAACCGATTTAATTTGCTGTGGGATCTGATCTACTCTAACCACACTGCTTTATTCTCACTGTCTAGATTCTTCCCATAAGCAGCCTAATCCGAAGGCAAATATGTTTTTTGTATGGACAGAATACAAGAAAAAACGAATTTCTCATAGAAAAGATGCGTGCCAATTTAATTGCGCAAAAAATAAAAATGAAAATAATGTGTAATGTGTAAAGTTAAATGGAAGGAATATCAGCAGAAAGCGCAGTCTTCTGCAGAATAAATAAAATTTTTACTAAGCTACCTACGTCCACAACTCACGGCGATCACACGTCAACCCCTGCTCAGAGGTTTTATTGCTCCATTTGGCCTACCTGCAGAATTTTCTTTGAATAGCGTGAAATATATTCAAAAGTGGTATAGTATTGAAAATTCATTATTCATTTTAAAAAATTTGATTTATGTGAACTTGAGTATTCCCCAAATATTAATAAATGGAGTTGAATGGTTTCTTTTTTTTCTAATTTCTGTTTCTGTTCACTGTTACGGGTGTATCGGATAGTCGAGAAAAATCATGGCTTAGAAAACAAAGTTGAATGTAGCTCGAAAGGCCGTAATTCTTATATTGGTTGAGAGAAAAGTCAGTGTTCTTAAAATGGCAGCATTCTTGCAATTCAATGAAAGTTTGGATCGTCGTTTTAATGGGCTTTATATGTTGAGGTGCGGGAAAATGGGGAAAATTTTGAGTTTTTGTAGAGGTATGTAAGTTTTTTTTCTGCAAACGGGGACGATTTTCTCAAAAAGGCTACTTTGTTCATCTGATGAAATGTATTGAAAAATTCATAACATTGATATGAAAATTGAAACGAAAAAATGAAATACCGTCCAAGGACACGGCAAATAAAATATGAACAATTTGGAAAAAAATAAATAAATTGAAATCGGTTGAAAACTCTTTCGGTAATCCATGTCACCGCAACCACGTTTTCGGAAAAACATGATTTCGAGATAAACGAGTTGAAAGTTTCAAGTACGCGCCACAACTTCGTAAGAGACCAAGATGCAAAACGCCATAACTTCGCTTCAACTGCTTAAATCTCTATAAAAATTTGAGATAACATTCTTAACGACCCATACTTTAAGATGAAAGAATGAAAAAGTTTTCAATTTTTTGAACGACTTCAACATGTATAACCCCTTAAACAACAAATACCGTGAAACTAGACAACTGAAGAGAAAAGATAGATCAGGTGGAAAAGAAAAAATGCACAACTCCGAGAGTAGATAGGGCTATTGAGAACAAACCCGAAGCGTTTCAAAAATACTAACGAAATAAAAATTGAGTTACAGCTATGACTTGCAAAGGGCCCAAAGTAAAGTCAAATGGACTGAATATAAATGGGGAGTCTAAATTCAATACGATATACCTTAATGGCTAACGCAACGTTCGCCGTAGGCCAGGTGAACTATTTGCGGAAAATTGAAAACTTCCTACTGTCAACCATTCCTTCTCCCTATATCACGATATGGAGGGGTATTTCGAAATATAAACAGTAGTCCCTAATTATAATAGAGGGTATATAGTAAATACCAAAAGGTACAAATCTATTATACTCAATGGAGTTGCAGCCGCTTCAACCACTTATTACTATTTTTAAATAAGCCAAAATGAGTCAGACTCAATGGTGGAACTATGAAAACGTATAAAAAGTATGGTTTGAGGAAATTACGCCTGAATGTTAAAAAAAATTGCTATGACTCTTTGCCCAAGAGGGTGCAGAGTGTAAAAGACGCTCGCGGTGGCACAACAAAGTGTTAAATAATAAAGAAAAAATAAATCGTTCAAGATTTACTCACATTTTGTATAATTGCAGTGAAAAAAAATGTTTTTTTATCCGATTTGCCAAATTTTCAATATATTTTTCAAGTGGTCAAAAGCTGCAAAAGAACAAAAAATGCATTACTGTTTCGACACAATTTACTCAAATTTTTGTCTCCATTTATGAAAATTAAATCAGCCAACAAATTGTCATCAAAGTTTCACAAATATGTTAAGGGTTTTGGGTTATGAAACTTTAAACGTTGAATTGTGAAAAGAATGTGTATGCGGTTTTTGTTATTGTTACGCTGGGTCTATATATGTACTATATATTGTCAGGCCGATCGTACTTGTTGCAAGAGCCTTTCAATTGTAAAATAATTATTTATAATTATAATTATATTTCTATTTAAAAAAAAGGAATATAAATAAATTACAGTCAACTAAAAGTGGTATACCTTGGTATCCGAGTTACAAAAATCGCACTTATAATAAAAAATGAATTAATTAACATCTAATAAGGACCAAATAATGTGACAAAACTTTTCAATAAGTCCCTGTCCTCAAGCTATAAGCAAGTGAAAATTTGTTGCCTAGTTTGCATAAATTAATATGTACTTATTATTTTACCGTCAATTTGAGGAACTAATTTTTTATATTAATTTGAAATATGAGACAGCTTCCATCTGTATCTAAGTAGATACGAGCGTTCTTTGTTTTACAACATATTTTTCGTCTTTGAACTAACCTAACAGACATTAAGCTAATTTTCACCACACTAGCTAGGCAGTGTCGAAAGCAAATTTTGATAGCATACATACAGGCTGTTGTGGTAGAGTTTGAGAGCAGCTGTATTATTTTGTAGTAGATTTATTAGGGCTGTACTTATTTATGTGGACTTATTTTTTATATTTTTATTTTCAATTAAGAGCGGTCAACCCAGAGGGTTCTTGTAATGCAGGAATTATACTGTTGAATATTTAGTATGAAATTTTGACAGTAGTGAAGTTTTGCAGCAAATTCTCAGCATGAAAATAATAAAAACAAAATTCTACACTAAATCTATCTACTCAATGAAGAAGTCTCCTTTTTTTCTGATATTTACATAATTGGGCACATTTTGATTCTTACTAATTTTTTATATAAAATAATAATTTTTTCAGTCCACTGATTGTTTTTGATAATTTTTATATTTTTGTAATAATTATAAAAAAAAACAAGTATACTAAATATTTATAGGCAGTCAATTATAGAGCAGTCAATTTTTTTGTCATCAGAATAAAATTTGTTATATTTTTGCATATCAAATAAAATCTTTGAATAATTTATTTCCGGTGAAAATATTTTTATTTTTTCCAATTTCAGTGAACTTAATGAACGTTACGAGTAAAATATATATAATTTTAAAAAACTAATACATTAATTTATTTGTCTGATTGGTGAAAGAGTGTTAAGTAAAGTTTAGTTTGAACATTTAGTATATTTTGGATTCTCTACCTTATCTTATCTTATCTTTGTCTACAACTTATTTACTACGTGGTAATAGACTTTCCGTTTCCGTTTTTAAATCTCTACTCAATGAATTAGTTACTTAGTTTGTACTCTTTATATGTACCTTTTTGTAATCTGTATGAAATGTATGTAATTATTTTCTGGATTATTAATACTATAAAAATAAATAAAATAAATACTGCTAGTTTTGGTTTTCAAAGTCCAAAATTTTGTTAGGTTGTGCTTTGAAAGTATATATGAATTTTTATCTTCGTAAAAAATTTTAAATTTTTTTTTGGGTTTAGTTATTTTTTTTGGGGGTTTCGTAAAAAATTATATCTCTTTTTGGGAATACTGTTAATTTTGCTCTTCAAAGTTCAAAATTTTGTTTTATATTACCTTAAAAATATAGTATGTATGTATATGAATTTTTATCTTCATAAAAAATTAAAATTTTTTTTTGGGTTTAGTTATTTTTTTTTTTTGGTATTCGTAAGGAATTAAATCTCTTTTTGGGAATACTGTTAATTTGGCCTTTCAAAGTCCAAAATTTTGTTTTATATTACCTTAAAAATATATGTATATGAATTTTTATCCTCTTAAAAAATTTAAAATTTTTTTTTTGGGTTTAGTTATTTTTTTTTTTGGGTATTCGTAAAAAATTAAATCTCTTTCTGGGAATACTGTTAATTTTGCTTTTCAAAGTTCAAAATTTTGTTTTATATTACCTTAAAAATATATTGTATATGAATTTTTATCTTCATAAAAAATTTTAAATTTTTTTTTTGGGTTTAGTTATTTTTTTTTTTTTGGGTATTCGTAAAGAATTAAATCTCTTTCTGGGAATACTGTTAATTTGACCTTTCAAAGTTCAAATTTTTGTTTTATATTACCTTAAAAATATATATGTATGCATATGAATTTTTATCTTCATACAAAATTTTAAATTTTTAAATAAACCTTATTTTTTTTAGGATATTCGTAAAAAAATAAAAATCTTTCTGATAATACTGCTCTTCAAAGTCCAAAAATTCATATGAAATTTTAAATTTTAGGTTTGGTTATTTGACTCAGGGTATTCCTACATAACTAAAACTCCTCTTAACAATATTGGTAGTTTTGATCGCTGAAATTAAAGTATCCTGAACACCCTCAATATAACATAAAATTTTGCAAAAGCGATCTGCCCTAGTAACTACGTGAATCATATTCCATGTATCTTCCTACTACAAATAATATTATTTGTTTTTAGTATTAACAAATAAGCTTTTCTTTACCACAAAGTAGGTCGCACAAGCCAGCTCAAATAGACGCTAACACAGCTAGAACGTCAACAAGCGAATAACAAATAAATTAAAATAAAAATAAACAAAAAAAAGCGAACGCTAACCAACCAAGAAATAATTTTCACATTTCACCTCAAACTAAATACACACATACTCTTACAAACATCCGATCAACGGCCAGTAACAGCAGTCAATTGCGAAAATTGCAATAAAAGCAAACGCTTGAAGAATCAAGCGGGAAAAGTAGAAAAGCAACAGGAGCCATTCGCTTTTGCGGCTTGCCATTTCTACAACAATATTTAGGGTATTGATTTTTTGCTACGGTTCCGTAAACCGCAAATAAAGTAAAAAAAAAAAAAGAAAACAACAAATGCTAGCAAACAAATATTTGCAATTGGTATCCCATTTAAGTGTTGTTTGTTATCATCTGAAGTAGAAGCGGAAGTCTAGTTATGCGATCAACGGCAAAATGTGGCAGCATTGATTTTGCGGCTGGAAAGTAAAAAGTACTATAACTTTATTTATAGCTAAGAAATCAATCTACTAACTCAGTTTTGATTTTCAAATTGAAATAACATCATCTCTGAGAGATATGTAACTATTATAAGAGAAAAGAGTACAAACAATCAATAATTATTATATTAAAATACAAATATTTCGAGTAATCTATAATTATTATTCAAAGACTTGTATTAAAAAGTGTTCTCATAATAGTTATAAGCGAGATGAACTTTTTTAAGTCTTCAAAGGAATTTTATTTTAGGACTTATGTTGTAAAAGTCTTCTCATAATAATTATGAGTGAGAAACCAATTTGTAATTCTTGAAGGACGGGACATTTTTAAAATCATTTCGATATTAGTTCTGGACTTATTCGGGACTACTCCAAATTATTTTCGGGTTCAGTTCGGGATCACTTCAGGGCTACTTTGGTACTATTTTAGATCCCGAAATAGTTCCATTTTTCAACACTAAAAAAAATATCATACTCATAATTGTTATACAAAGACTTTTATAATAGAAGTCTCAAAATAAAAGTCTTTCAAAGACGTAAAAAAATTTATCTCGCTGACAACGTTTATGGAAAATTTTTTTACAATTTAAGTCTAAAAATAATAGTTACTGTCGATTTAAAAAACTATTCTCACTTATAGTTATTATGAAAAGCCGTTCAAGAAAATAATAAATATCGAGGATCTAAAAAATGTATATGACTCATAAATACTATTAAAAGCATAAACTGTAAATAACATGTTATTTCTGAAAACTGTCATTGAAAAATTCACCATGAAAAAAATGATTTACAACCAATCGATTTCTCAATTCATCGATAGTCAAATTTGTGTCTAATTTTTTTTTTTCAATTTTCATGCAAATTTAAAAAAAATAACATTTATTTTTGGTTTTTAGTTTATAAATCAAAAATAAGAGTCATTTAAAACTTCTATTTATAAAAGTTAACAATATAATTCAGTCGCAAACTTTTATTTTTTAAGTCTTACTTATAAAAGTCATTTCAATTTCTCGCTGGTGGCTTTTATAAATGAAAGTCTTCAATAACTGTTGATCTATAACATAAAAATCGAAAGAGAACTCTTATTTTTGATTTATAAAAAAAAAATCAGAAATAACTGTTATTTATGATCCACAAAATAAAAATCAATAATACCTGTTATTTATGATTTATAAAATAAAAATTATTTAAATTATTTATTTAATGAGAAATTAAATAAAAGTCGCAAAAAATCATTAAAGAGCAATTTTTATGATACAAATTGTTACGGTCTTTGACCAAAACACTTGTATAATTCTTATCAAAATTAAGATGACTTTCTTACAACTCAACGGTCATGTTGTGATTATTGTGAACCTCAAGAATTTGTACATTTAACTATGAAGTATTTGTTGATAGAGTAAAAGTCAAACCAGTTAACTTTGTATTTCATTTTTTTTGTTTGTTTTTTAATTAATCTCTAAATCGATTTGTGAAGTAAAAACCATTTTTGGTGACCAAAATAAAACAAAAGTGAGATGTTAAAAAGAAAAGCTAAAAGTGTGTGAATTTTAGTGCAAACAGCAATTCGATAAATATTTCGTTTTGGTATGAAGAAAAAGGGGTTACTTAAAATGTTTGCCTCCAAAATTGTCCTAAAAAATTACCGTCTATTTAAATAACCAGAGATATACATTTTCTGAGTTCACCTAACAGATTTCATGTTGCTGTTTTTTATATCACATTTTTGATGCCAATTTCCGATTGAAGTTGCCTTTGTATAAATTGTATTATACAATAATATCAATGATGAATAAGCTTCATTAACAAATGGAATAAATATAAAAAAAGGAAAGGACGGTTTGCAGCAACAAAACGTACACTCGCCGCTACTCATTTTATTAACTCAATAAAATGTTATCCTTTCAATATATATTCGAGCGTTTACTAGGCCATCCAAATTGTGTAGAGAATTCTTTAAAACAGAACTGGATAGCAAAATGATTTAGGTGAGCTCCTCAAAGAAGCGTTCGCGTATTCAAAATGACCTATCAAAATAAGAACATACTCCAGAATATTTTAAAATTAACGGAAAATGAATTTCCTTCTTTTAAGAAAAAATTTTCTCTAAAAAACATTATTAGAAATCAATTTATTTATGTCCTAGATTCTAAACACCAATACACTTCAGGTTGCATTAAAATAAGTGGCATTCATCCCGTTCAAATGGCATTAAACTATACCGGCAATGACCAAATATATTAACCTAATAGAGGCTATTCTGATTGTAATTTTTAATTTTCATTACTCCAAATTTTTAACTACAAAATATGACACGAAATGCCAACATGTTGACATTTTATAATTTAGCATTAACGTCAAATCGAAATATGTCAAACTTTTGCCTGCCAACATTTGAACTTAGATTTGACCTAATGAAAATCAAGCATCAGCTATAGGCTCGATAGTAGCATGGAATATTCGGTCAATAAACTGATGTTTAAAAAACTTTCTGTGCTATGGAGAAACGACATATTTATACTGGGCTATCATTGAGTATATCGTAGCCCGAATACCTTCAAAATATATGCTACATTGAAAAAAAAAGAAAAAGCTAAGTGAAATGTTTCTTCTTTTGATTTAATTTTTTTTTTTTTCAAATTGCAATATTTTCTCCAGATTGCGTAAAGTTTTCATCCAAATGAGTAAATACCTACAAAAAAATAAAATCTCTTTTCTACAAAAATAGTAAATATTTCTTAAGCGGCTTTTGGTAATTATTTTTCTATCTTTTCATTGCTGTTTCTCTTTAATCCAGACAGTTTTTTTTAGTGTACGTTCGAATTGCGATGATAGTTTGTAAAGTTCATAAAGCTGGGGTTTAAAAATAAGTAGAAATAAGTGAAGAATTTTCCTGTTTCGAAAGATTTTCCTCACATCATTAGAACATTACCCATTATCAAGGGTAATAACTTTGCCAGTTATAGCAGTCAGAGAAACTACTTCAGATAGGAAAGAAGTCCACTCAGCCCTTCTCCTAAATAACGTATGTTTTTTTTTTAAATAAAAACAGAAACGAAAAACGAAAGAAATTACCAATATTTTGGCTTTGTTAGTTCCAAAATTTTTGCAGCATATATTTTTTGAACTAAATTTTTGGAATGTGGACACCGCGACTGCGTCTCATGAAGACCATCCTGTCGGTCCGCGTTTATACTATTTTTCCAGCGTAATCGGTCTAATTCCGCGTCGAATGTTGATTTCCAAATGCTCGGTCCCAGCTGATTTATTAGCATTCTCCATTGACTTGAGGAAGAAAGTGCCGTTAGACATTTAAAAAAAATCGATTTTTTTATTGTTTTAATCTATAGGTATATCCCCTTAAAATATCGTGCCGAAGTTTCAATAGCTAATTCTCGAAATTTTAGAAAAAAATCCATTATGAAGTGGCTGGCGCCGAGTCCATCGAGCTCTTGAGCGAAAATTTGTAACGGACGTTTTAGAGGGCTTATTTTCGAATATCGCAAATACTTCAGCCTATCTCGGATAAAAACCCCTCTTGAGTGAGAAATTGTTTGGTTTGCCGATTTCACATGAAAATTTCGGCTAGCATCGGTGAGGCAATTGACGACGTCAGCGTCGACATGTCCTAAAAGTTCTTCAAAAATTTGTTAACTTTCAATTTTAAGTTTTGTAAAAAATGTTTGTTTTTTTCAACCTCCGACATTACTCTAAATAAATATTATACTTATTTAAAAATAACTGCCCTCATTTCCCTACAAATTTCGCCGTGAACTATATCCCAACACTGGCACGGAAAGGAGAAAGGGGCGAAATTTCAAAATTCAAAATGCAGAACAAGCCTTTGTATGAAACAAAATAGCAATAATGCTGTTTGTTCTTTTGCTATAAAACCAAGCGAAAAATCTGAAAGTTTAATTTGCAAAAGAAGCAACATATTACATATTTACTTTTCCAATTTACACTGTAAATAAAAATGCGAATAAACAATTTCGCCACCTAGTGCGTTCGCTTACGTTAAAAATCACGAGCTGAGTTAACAAATAGGAAAATTTCGATATTTTACAGTTAGCGAGAGAAAAAGAAAAGTCACGCTCAACTTACGCTCAACACACACTCAAGCAAAAGTATTTTGTAAAGTTTGCACTTCGAAAACAATAATAATTGGTTGCTAGGCGCTCACAATGCGCTCTCCAAACGAAAGACTCAAGTCACAAACTCGAACCAATCGGTAAGCACACGCACCCACACACACACACACACACAAACCAACTTCTCATTTGCAGCCTTTCTCTTAGCCATTTACACTTTTTTGGCTTTATCTGCAATAGAAGCCAACAGAGTTTCGCTCGCATTCGCATTCGCTTTCGTATATTCGAATTTGGAGTAAACCAACTGGTTTCTTCGGCCCAAGTGGCTCTTGGCTGTTGCAGCGATCGTACGACTGTTTCGCTATTTCGAACTCGACTGTATCAGAACTTAGCGCAGCCACACAGCATTCGTTAGTGAACCATTGTGGCGATTGAACGCATAGAACGCGGGTACATTTTCAGCTCAAACGTTGTGAGTTCGGGATCGAGTTAGTCAAGTGAGTGTGCGTTTGAGCAACAGATCGGGATCAGCAGGCAAATTGGATGTGTGTGTGTGCGTGCGTGCGTTGATGTGTGTAAAAGTAATAGCAACTATGCAATTGACATAAACGACGTCTTTTGCTTTCTTATTCGCCGCTTTTTCTGTTGTGTTATGCTCCATTTTTTTGTGTGTGTTTTTTTCTTTTTTTTTTGATTAAGTGAGCTTTTTACACTTGGTATATTTATTTGAATTTTAACTACCAAATTGAAATCGAATGTGTTGTACGTGCGTGAAGTATTCGGCATTGCATTGATTTGAATATTGAAAAATAAAAACGCTTGCCAGTATATGCGCGTACATTCGTTTGCGTCGTGCTTTCAAGTGTGATTAAAAATATAAATAATTACAGCCTATGGCAACGCTGACCAACTTTAACCCAGAAAAAGTGCTTAGCTGACATTTAAAACGCTTCGTCGCTACGTCGCTTCGTCGTGCACGCATACACGCTTACACTAAGCGCTTAACTTGAATTTCATTTCGGCAATTCTTCATTCTGTTTCTGCATTTCATTTTCGTTTTCGATTTGGGCTTCGAATGCTAAACGGCTGAACGTTAAACAAATGCTAGTTGGGTGATTTGCTTGGCCAGTTTGGTTTGGTTGCTTTTCGTTGCATTCTTGCTGCTGCTGCTGCTACTGCAATCGGCTGGTGATGCTGGCCACATTCGTTTTCGCATTGCGGATTGTGGTATCGTGCGCCGTCTTGGCCAATCTGCACAAATACCAACGTCCATTGGATTTCGCCTGTTTGGCGATTGTATTGGGCGCAGGCGCATATTATATTGATTCGCAGCTGCGCGAATGTTTCTTCAGCGAGATCACAAGACTTTGTTAAGTGACGCCGCGTGAATCGGACCACGAAAGAAGGGCATGGTGAAAAAAGTGAATGCCAATCAGTGAGGCAAAACCATCAAAATCTATTTGCAATTCTAATTCAACATTAAGTGTAGTTATACGTAGATACAAACATAAATACGTGCTTCTATTTTGCATGCATAAATAAATTATGCAATGAAGTTCGACGAAGTGAAGTTATGGCGTTAAAATAGCTAGCTACATATGTATGCGCCTAAAAGTGGAAGTGAAGTTGAGGAAAATTAAAATCAAAAAAACAAAAAAAAAGAAAACGAATTGCAAAATATATGAATTGAAAAAAATGCTGATCTAACCAAACCTGAGAGTGCAAGTGTATGAAAAAAAATCCTAATTGAAATTATTCACTTTTATTTTGTACGATATATATATGTATTTTTATAAATAGCCGCGTAAAAAATAAAGCAAAAAGTGTAACAAGAAATTACTTAACACTTTTGTTACTTTGTTACTGTTTGAAAAAAATTTGTGTGCAAATTAAAAAGTGCAAAAATTGTATGCAGTTAAGCTGACAGAAGGCGTCAATTTGGATTTAGGAAAAATCACAAAAGAAGGTAGGCAAATGTGCATGATTTTTTTTTCAAAGTTTTGTAATTTTGCGCAATTAAAATACAGAGTCGAATAGAAGAAGTATGTAAGAAATTTTTTGGTTTCGGCAAATACATTGCCATGAAAAGTCAACGGTATATTTTTGTTCGCTCGTAGACCCAATTTTGAAATTTTGTTCGACTTTTGTTAACACTAGCTCTACACTTGTAGCCAATAACTCTAAATTGACCTATATATGTATTCTTGAAGTTAAATTATCGCCTTAATGTTCTCCGTCAAGAATGCATTTATTTTGTTGTAAAAATTACGCCAAATATTGGCTTATTTTGCGCTCAGCTTTGAGACTTTAACTATAGATGTGTTCTTGGAGGTGATCATTGAATTTTCTCTTATAGAAAAGAGTCCAAATATAGGGCCATTTTGGGTTCAGTTTAGGGACTTTAAAGTGCATAAATCTCATTTGCAAAATTTAAATTCTCTAAAGAAAAATTAATATTATAATATAATTATTATATTATATATACAACAAAAAATGGCACGTCTTAATTGCTAAACAATCGTGTTTGCTTTTTGAAACAAAAATTCTATTTATTTTCTTTCGCTTACGATATAGAGCGTATTGGGTTCTAAGTATTTTATTTGATTTAAGTATATAGGCGTAATTGATTTTTCATTCAAAACGATTTGAAACCTTTAATACAAACATTCCTTGATAGCAGTCGGGCTACTTCTCACTCGTTTAACCATTTCACGAAATGATGCCGAATTCTTAGTGAAATATTCGCATCTGTTGCAATTCATGTACTGAATTCATGCACTCAATTCCTACATTTCATGAAGTGATTTCGTGAAATGTCAAACTCATAAACATAATAAAAGCCATGTGCCATATGTTGGTATATAATTGTATTTTATTTGATTGTGGCTATTGAACAATAGATGTCGTTGGTCCAATACTAACTTAACGATGACACTAAATATGGGGCAATGCGAATAATTCGTGTGCATATTATTGCATATTGTCAGCTTGCAATTTGAATGTGTTCTTCAAGATCATTTGCTCTACTTTAAGCTTACCTGCTGTGGCTCCGTCACAGTACGCAGGCCAAGACGAAGGCGCTGAACTGTTACTTTTTGGACTTATATAGCTAAGCTGAACATAAAAATTAGACAAATTTATTATTCTAAAGGATCTTTTCTTGTTATAGTCGTAACCTCCTGTTTTCAAGCACTTTTTGCAGTTATTGCCAAACATTTCTAGGAAAGCGATTACACTCTATGGCAAATTATAAGGTGAAAGCATATTGGAACAATTTCTTTAATTTTCTTAATATAATTAAATGCTTTTACGATAATATTAATTTGTGAGCGCAAGGCCAGTGTATAAGGAAAAGTATATTGGAAAAAAGACAACAACAGTCAGGAGCGGTAGAAATTATAGCTATTTCGGAGATCACCACATCTCCTCATCAGATTTCTTTCATGACTCCACTGGCTTTTACTTTTCAATTTAAAAAAATATTCCATCTCTAACAAAGACTATACTTTATTAAAAATTGAATAAAAAGTTAATAAAATTTCATCAAAATTTCGAATAAAATGTTGAATTTTTTCGAGTATGCAGTTTTGTATCCCAATAAAGTTTCAATACGCATGCTGGGAATTACTGTGGATTTTTGAAATTTTTCTCTGCCGAAAATGTTCCGACTTTCTTCCATACAAAAATAAAGTCGACAACAATTTTTTTAGAAAATCAACCACAATTTGTCAGTTTCGAAGTTGAAAATATTTGTACCAAAATTTAATCAGATACAAAACTACATATTTTAAAAATCAAAAATTTTTCTTGGACATTTTATAGAATTTTTCTTAGTTTTGAAAATAGTACAAAACTTGGGATGTAGATGGATGTTAGAGGATGAAATATATTTTAATACACAAGTAACGGACTTTAAGTAAAATGAAAATAAATTAGCGAAAAGTTGCCAGTATATGGTGACCTAAAAATGAGCAAAGGAATTTAGAACCTACCTTTTGTTGATATTGTAGGTGCATTTCGCTTGTTTGGGTTGATATATCTGGGACAATAGTACTGTTGAAACTTTACCCGCGGAAATTAAAAACAAAAATAATGCTTTTTTCAAGCGTATACGAAGTTTGAAACCCCATTCTGTTTAGTTCATAACTTTTATATAAAAAAAAATATTTGAAATATTAGAACGGAAGACAATTGTATTATGAAAATATCGAAACGTCACAAAAAAAAAAAAGATTTGGCAAATGGAGAAATGCACAAATAGTTGACGAATTTGCAAATAGAAGAGTGAATGTGATGAACATCTAAATTGTCTACTTTTATTAAATTTGTCGTAACTCTTCATCACTCTTACATTTCTGTTCATTTTAGCCGCTTTATAATTCTTTTTTTTTTTTTGCTAATTATGGGCACTTTATACACTGAGCTAATATTTGTACGGATACCTGAAATATCGATTAAAGAACTATTTAGTAATAAATCAAGCAAAAAGGAAAAAGCAATATTCTTCTTATTTATGCCGCTATGCTTTAGCTGAAATTTAAGCGAAGTTCAAGGAAAGTAGGCAAAAAGAAATACAATGTTGCTTTCGCCTCGGCAGAAGAAAGAAAAAGAAATTTTACGGTTTCAACTGTCTAAATTAAAGGAGCTTGAAGGCAAAACCCTGTTCATTTGTTGTAGTGGTCTAATTTTGTTTACCTTATAAACATATATCCGCCTGCCAAATATCTCTAAAGTTTTAGTCCCACTGTTTTGTTTAAACCGATGTTGATGTCCATTTTCTCACCAATTATTAGACCAGCTGAGGGCACATCAACATCAACATCAGCAAATTGTAACTAAAAGTTTCGTATCCGCAATTTTTGACAACCGCACCGCATAGTTCCACTTTGGGTTCACTGCAATAGCACTCACCACTTTTTCCATATAAAAATATACAAATTCCGAATTTCGGGGTTTAAGCTTTTTTTTTATTTTAACAATAGATTTCGGCGGTAGAGAACACGTCTTCGTTTGTGTCAGAGACCCCAAGTTACTGGGCCCGTTTTCCAAGTGTCGCAAATTGCGATTTATTTTGTGTTATAAAAAAAAAGTAATCACTGCCCATAACTGATATACAAAATTGTTCGCTTATCTACTTCGGTTAGACTCTTAGTTGATTTTTATTTTTTTTTTAAACATTTATAACAGACTTTTGATTTTATTTTTTGCCATAAATGCGACGGCATCCAGGTGGATATGTGAACAATGTAGAGTGAAGTGTTTCTCTTCCACAATATAAATTATTAATTGACCTTTTCAACAAAAATATTTTCGTAAAAAACTTTGGTTTGTATATACATTCGTAGCTTTTCTATTTCGTAGCTTTAAAATTTCTAACATAAATTATTATCTTAATAATATATCAGAAAGGGCAATAATAGATGTTAAATTACAATAAAAAAAAAACTTGAAATACAATGCGGACCAGTTTTTTTCGGTGCCATTGTTAAAATAAAAAAACAAACACGTTTTCTATAACTTTTTTTTTATGTTGAGTATTGGGTTTGAGATTTAAACCTGTGCCTTAGCGGATGAAAGTACGCTGACACTATACACTTGGCGATGCCGGTCGACATTCCCGGTCTAAATAACTGATTAAAAAAAAAGAATTTTCCATCTTAAAGAACTTGATTAGATTTTAAAATGGGCAACTGGAAAAAGTTGGAGTTGTTGTTGTTGTTGTAATTGCATACAATATCCCCATATGATATTAAATGCAGTGGCGTTATATATATATAGAATGCCGAATTTTTTGCTTGCTACTAGTACTTTTAAAGATTTCCCAGACCAGATTGACAATTTTCAATCATTCCGAGCGATTTGAGTTCGCCACAGTACAGCTGACTTAAAACTACAGTTTGAAAGAATCCTACCCAAACTTGGCTATTGCTTTCGAATTTACTTGACGATGCCAGTCGTGATAATTTTGTATGCATATAGGAATCATGGAATTTTTGGAAAGCTAATTAAGAAAATTTAGATTTTAAAGCTTTGTTTCTAGCTTAGAAGAAATATCTCAAGAAACATGTTTCATTATTTGATATGCTTGAAAAAGTACGAAGGCGAGCGCGAGACAAATTCATAAAAGTTAGTAGCAGTAGTACTAAAACAAAAAATGTACATATGTATATGTATTATTATTATTATTATTATTTCAAAAATTTATAACACAAATAAAAATTTAAATTTGACATTTTATACCATATGATGAATAAAAATCAAATCAGCTTTTCTAGTAGCACCAGATTATCAATTACAGGACAGATTCCTCTGAATAGACTAAAATACCGCCAAAATTTTTAAGTTTCAAGAACATAACTAATAGTACCTTAGTGGATTTAATTTACATTTTAAATAGTAGGGTATCTAATCCTAGTTTATCAATAAAATTTAAAAGCTTCAATATTATTTAAATAAAAATTTATAAATTTAAAATTTCACTTAATAAATTTAAATATATTCATTTCTTGAGGGCAGCAAACTTATAAACATATGACATTTTTTTTTTAAGAAAATTTAAATTGTTAATGAATTTTAAGTTGTTATTGAGGGAATAATGCTAAGATTAAGAGGGAAAAGCTATGTACGTAGTATTCATAGAAATACATTTTTTTGTTTTTGTCGTCTCAATAGAATTTTTGTTTCTTAAGTTGGATGCTAATTTCCTAATTTGTCTAGATTGTTAAAAGAAAATGCTATTCCTCTGATTACGCACCTCTTCTTAAAAGGCTGATCAGACATCCATCAAATAGCTGAATTATTATTGCTTAGATTGCTCTGTAAAATAATAGCGATTTGACAAAATGAAAAACTGCTAAAAACTTGGGAACTCTACACTATTTGCGAATGAGTATAAAAAAGGAAATCTCTGCACTCATTAACTTTTATCGCAGATTCAGTGGTATTGATTAATGAGCTCATTTTGTTAGTCAAAATTTCGAAACCATAAAGGAATAAATAGATAGATTAGAATTTTAGAATATACATAAAATTCTTAGCTGGAATTTCAAACAAATGCGGTAATTGTAGGTTATATAAAATTGAAAGTAAAATTCTTCCTTAGGAATAAAATTATGTTGCTTTAAAGTTCATAACATATTTATGGTTGTTTAGAGTATAAGGACCGGTATAGAAAGTTCAGTAAATTAAAAAACGTGCACTATGTGCATACAATTGGTTTGTTTTTATTTTAATTTTTTATTAATATAAAAATACACATTTTTTTAGTGATGATAGGAAAATAACTTCTTTCAATTTGTTCTTTGATGTCCGTCCGTAGGCGCGAAGTTTTCTTAAGATCATCAATTTTTGTAAAGCGGTTTTTCTCCCACTTTTAGCGATGCTGTTCGCACTCATTCTTTTTATTTCTGTAATACTTTTTAATTCGTTTCCCAACTTTCAAAGCGTCTGGCTTTCATCATAGCCAAACATCGCTCAATTGGTGGCAACTATAGCACATTAGGCGGATTCACACCTTTCCTCACGTAAAGCACATTGAGGCCTTCGAATCACCTTTGGTTGAAATTAGCGTAATGTGCTGGAACTAAATCCGGCCAAAATATAGTCGGACCATTTCGATGACGTCGGAAGGGCAGGAGACATTTTTGAAGCCACTTCTACCCGTAAATTTCAGTATTTATGTCAACATTCACGAACGGCTTGCCAAACTTTTTTATCTCGATGGTATTTTCCGATTCAGAAATATCTTCTCCGGACTGCAAGCTGTAAAATTTGTTAACCGGCAATGCCTTCAAGTTCATTTTCAATTAAGCTTCGTCGTCCATTTTGGTACTTTTTTTCTTTTTATAAGTTTTTATACCATTTTTCGTCTTAATTCGAAATTGCAAATGTGGTGCTTTGCTTTTTTTTGCCGACATAGAGCGGTTCTTCCTAATTATGATTATTACTTTCTGCTCCAACTGGACGTCAGCCGATTCATTTGGGCGACCACGTCTTGGCCTATCATTTACAGACCCACCTTCATAAATGCGCAAAGCCATCCTTCGATTGGTGATACACTGAGTTACGCCAACTTTCTGTAACTACATAATATTGGGATTATTTGTAGAAATATACAAAATTTTTTTGCGGCACTTTTCATATTAATTTTTTTTCGTTGTTGATGTTTTGACTGCAGAAATTAATGAAATTTCAAAAATGTAATTAAACACCAATTTAAAAACAATCTTTTCGAAGCCTAGAATGTTGGTCCCAAAAAAATTTGCAGCGAGTTTAAAATTGGCAGGAGTTTTCGCACCGTTTGCGATTTTTTTGATACAATTTCAATTGTAAATACATTTAATTAAAAAAGATATCGATATCGGGTTTTTTGTACGAAATTATCAATAATACTATTTCTAGACCCATTTGCTTTTCAGACGATTTTGTTAGGAATGTATCAAGAAACTTCTCTTTTAATGCTAAACTGGGGTTTTAAAATAAGTGAATGCGTTTCATTCGCCTTGTGTTACATTTTTTTTCTTGAACTTTTTAATTCGTTTTTTGTTTTAGATCATTGTGTTCTTTTTTGATTTTTGTTTCCAATATAACCATAGAAATTTAGTGGTGCTTTAAGGCGATGGTATTGCAAGTAATATTGCAAGTAATTTTTTGCTTTAGTGGCTATAATTTTTATAAGTTTCACAAAATTTAAGCCGCACCTCAGGCAGGTACGCGAAATTTCATTTCATTTTACAAAAATTACATTTATAGCAAACCCCAAAAAAAAAACACAAAAACAAATCCACCCGTTAGCAACAATTTTGGTGGCTGGTGTACAGAATTGAACTTTAAGCAACATTCTTGCAATGGCAAGCCTCTATCGATTTGTTGAAGCGACAGGCTGTAATGCCAGATGGTGCCAAACGATGGTCCCCTCTTCAACGGGATGGGAAGGCGCTGGTGCAAAGCAAAATGCCAAATATGTAGATTCTTTTTTTTTTTTTTGACACAAAATACCAACATAGACAATTACAACAACTAAGAAGCGAAGGACAAAGGCAGCCAAAAAACTAAAGGAATAGCGAAACATAGAAAAAAGAAACTAAAAACTAACGCAAAAACTATAATAAAATTACAAAAGTAAAACCAACAACAACAATAAGCTTCCAAATCGTATTTGCTTTGCGAGTGCACATAGCTTGGAGGAACTCAGCGACAAGAAAAATAAAAAAGTACAATACAACAACAATAACACTAACCCTAGCATTAAAAACAGCATCGTACCAGCAACAACAACAACAATAATAACGATAATAACAACAACAGCAACAACATTGCCACAAAACGACAACTATCAACACGAACGAACACAAATCACGTTTCGTGGGAATTGGCCGCGTGTGTGCTCCCTCGCCGCTGTTGCCTTTGCGTCCGAAACATACCTACCTACATACCTACATATTCGTATACTTTGTTGTTGCAATTTTCTTTGGTTGTATTTTGGCGCTTGACGGTTGCTCCATTGCCGGTCGGTCCTCCTCCAATCACCCGAAATCGCAATTTACCCACAGCGTCTATTGCTATTGCATTGCAGTGTTGTTGTTGTTGTTGTTGTTGGTATCGTTGCAATCCACTTTTGCTGCTGCCATCGCCGCTGCTGTGGTTTTGTCTTTGCATCTAGTCGTCTTTGTTTGCAACCAGAATGCTGCACTTTTACAGCATCCCCTAGTTTTGTATGCGTTCAGTGTTGCCAAATGTATGAAATTACAAACTTTTTAAATTGTTTCACGAAAAATTCGAATTACAGCTCTGATAAGTCGCAAGTTAATGCAAATGAAAGATCGTGTAAATAGGTGTTGTGTATTTTGAGATAAATTTTTTCTACACTCAAAAAAATATCATCTACAAATGAAAGACAGATTTTGTTTATTTTTTATTATTTAAAAGTTGTGTTCCTGCAATCCATGAACTTACAAATTATTGTGTAGAGAAAGAAGTTGCAAGATTTTACACGAACTTTTTCTTACCGTAAAATCATAAAAGTGCAAAGGGATGAGCTGTTGTACAAAAGTAAATAAAGATTATACGTTGTCAAGTTGAGAACGAAAAATATTAATGTAATTTTAGTAATTTCGTAGAATTTGAATAAAAGAAGCTTAAAATGTTGTGCCCCCCGTCTTTACCCTTTTTATACTTAAATTGAAAAAAGAATCGATCGGTCGCTTTTATAAGAAAAATATTTACTTGTGTTACCATTTGGTGGTTACTCTCTTTTTACTTGTTTTTGTCATTTTTCCACAATTTTACCGGAAAATCAATGAATCAGAGCTAAAATGCTGTCAAGGTTCCTTAAAAATGAATAAAAACCTGCGAAAAATAAAATATTTTTTTTTTTACAAAAGTAGTATTTTTTAGCTCCAATTCATTTCCACTTTTATTTTTCTTAAATCCATACAACTTTTTTTTTTTTTGTTTTTTTGAGTGTGTTGCTCTCTGTAAAATTCATTTGTATCCTAGCAGATCCGAGTGAAATATTTATACAAAATGAGATAATATACGTCACGAGTGGCTTCTCTAAAATTCTAATTGTTGATGAAATTCGGTGACCACTTGGGTAGGGGGAACGCTGAAGATGTTCTTACTATGTTGAATCATTGTATGATCTGCCGTCAGGGCCGGATTTACATAAATTGGCGACCTGGGCAAATGTACGCTTTTTTCAATCACAAAAATCTCTCGACCGTTTCGTTTTTTTTTTAGAGACCGAAGATTTTTTTAGAGAATAAAGAGTCGGGTAAGACGAGAGATCTAACACAAGAAACTCTTAAGAGAGTAAGGAAAAAGCAAAAAAAAAACAGATAAGGTTAAATTTAAACTTTGTTTTAAATTTGTCGCCCTTGAAAATTTGCCGCCCTTGGCAGCTGTCCCTTTTGCCCTTTTGGTAAATCCATCCGTGCCTTCCGCTCAACTTATTTTAGTTAAATTGTCACAATCGATTGAATTCCTAACCCTGGTAAGCACGATTTATGGGTACTATGGGATTTACAAGGCATTTGATCACTAAAAGTCTACAGCTCCGAAGACTATTTTTCCACAATTGGCTTTTATAGTTTTCAATACAATTTAAAAAACAAGTTTTTTTTTTATTTTTGGTCTTGTGGTTGTAAAAATCATGAATTTTAATTTTAAAATTCCGCAGCCTTCCAAGTTGCCCAGTTTCATGGAGTTCAGTAAATTTGTGTAGGTTGAATAGGTCAAAATTGGTATCAGTTGGCAACACTGGTGACACTGATGCTGATCGCAACTATACGACAGGGACTCAATTACGAGTTTCGACATCTAATTTATTTTTATACATATATTTTCTTATAAATTCAACCTTCAAACTTTGTGCAAATTTCAATAAAATCGCTAACAATGATCATGGTTTTTGGGCAACCATCGATAGTGGCAATTTGTTTTTACTGCCGACAGTGAAGCGCTATCGATAGTGTTGAGCCATCGATAATATCGGAAATGTTAGCGATAGTTTTGATAGTACAATTCCTAAATGGGGAATCCACGAAATATTTAAATGATATAAAACGTTTTTAGTTATCAATTTAAATGTGTTTATAATATACCAAGCTCGACAGACACAAAACAAAAAATTCTACATAAATTATTTCGCTACCAAAAATATTAATAAAAAAATCGAGACCTAACTGAAAAAATTTACTTATATTATTTTGTAAACCATTATTTTGATAAAAAATTACGTTAATAATTTGTTGTACATACATAGGAATGAAATATCGTCGATAGTGTTTGAGTCAAAGCCCGGACAAACTATCGTAATTTATGGCTCATTCTTAATTTATGATCCAATTACGATGAATCTAAATAATTTCGCCTTGTAAAGTCTGTCAATAAATGAAGATGATATGAGATAATTTATAATAAGTCTAGAACCAAGTCACGAACAAATCAGTGCCGGCTCTAAATTTTATCGAAAATTATCGAAAAATTGTTCTGCCATAAAGCATCTGGAATGTTGCTTTCGAAAGTATTACAACAAAATTTAAATATAATAAAAATGCACACAATCTCTCAAATTTTTCTCTTTGAACAAAGAACTAAGCAACCCTGTGGCTTCAGAACTGTTAAGATAAATTAGTAATGACACATGTGAACGCACTTGGTTTAAGTGAAGTTATTTGTATGAAAATAAGTGATTTACGTTGGTGTGTGCTCGCACTTTTACGTACGTACTTCGATAGTTAGTACCATAGATAGTTCCAATAGTGACGCACTCTCGATAATATTAATAGTGTCATCGGTAGTTTGACACAACTCATACACTCGACGGCGGTGGTATTCCCCAAAGGACGAGATTATAAAAAAGTTGATTCACTCCCACCGTTGCTCGAACAGAAAATGTGGTCCAATTTCACCATATCTGAACTAATTTGACTTTGCTGAATGATATTAGAATCTGATTAAATCCGATTTGCTTCTGGTGCGGTGAAATCGGACAACAGTTCTTGCCACTGGAAATGGAAGGCGCTGCAACTTCTTTAAACTCGTAAGTTCTTTGCCTGCGGTATGCATGGCGGAATTCTCAAATTCCCTAAAGGGCAACCTTAAAATGTTTACTCAAAAAAATGTCTAAGCAAAAACAAAACATTTACTTAAGTAAGGTAACATATTTAATATGATGCAAAACGAAAACTGTCTTGAGCTTTGCATCGCATGCGCAAAAAGTTATAAGTCGGTAGTCATTGATTGAGATTGATATGATTATTTTGAAAGTGCTTTCTACTGGCTTGCATTACTGGCCTTCTAAAAAGGGTATGTACTTCTAAAGTAAGCTTTTAAATAGAGCAGAACGTTTCTGCCAATTACCAATTGAGATGAAGTTAATTTACAAACCATTTTTTATTCGTCACGAGCATTATCTACTTATCACCATTAAATGTGGAACAAATTAACTTTGATTTTTTAGCCACAACGCCATGCACTAAGCAAAGTAACAATTAAGAAAATAGTCAATAATAAGTAAGTACTTTGCTTTCACTTTAAAAATATGTCACATGAATATCGATCAGCGATTGCTTGAAGTTTTCATTAATATAAATATACTAATGGCAATTTGTTTTTTTATTCATTTTTTTTTTGTGAAATAGGTTAACTGCCATAATAATGACAAAGAAATTTTATTTTAAGTTTAAAAGAGTATATGCGAAGAAATCGTTTGCTGTTTTTTTTTTCTTTCTTTTTTCTTAATCTTCCACAGCCACACCCAGATGCAGTACATTGTGCCATTTACTCGTACTATGGTTCGTGCTAGCCACCTAAAACGCTTCCAACACTTTACCAGTTATTTAGCTTATGCCGGTAATCTCTCATTGGCATTTATGACCAACTCAAAGCATTCGATTACCTGACGGATGTCTTTACTTGGTTAAGTTTGGTTTGTTAAATGTGGTGGCATTGCGATAAGAACAGGAATTTCCACTCCTACATTTTATGTATGTCATTATCTGCAAATAATTTTCTATTTATTTTAGTGTGACATGGGGAAAGATACATATTCATTTGTATATTTTGCTCACAACTGTATGTATGTATGATATGTATGTGGTCGCCTAATAAATTTGTCGGCATTTAAACGATGCTACATTGTATTGACTCTACTGACTTAAATACTCCAACAAACATTCAGATGCACATAGACAAAATGGAGGTATTTAATATATGGTAATTTTCGCTACTTTGCGCTATACAGGTGGAATGCAGATAGAGGTCTCTGGTTGATGTAGTCAATTAAGATCAGTATATACATATTTTGCAAATTTATCCGACACAAGTTGATACTCGAAATTTCATCTATGTGGCTTGCTAGATTTCCATATATGTATACAGGTACAGAAGCCTCGATCCCGTAGTCACAGTAAAGATGAAGTCGACTCTAAGGTTTGTAGCAATTGTTAACATAATTTTCAATTAGATATCTGCCAAAAATTTTCTTGATCTTCCCCTCAAAAATATCAACGTTTCCTATCCCCCTTTGTGACTTTGCACACTTATGGATTTTGTATGTACTTATTTTGTGCCAATAAAATTATTCTTGGTAAGAAAAAAACATAAAGCTTTTTTTTATAAAAGCTTATCTGCAATACGTTTTGCACAAACGTTCATAGTTTTATATTTTACTTAGGGTTGGGCCATCGTTGTGATCAGAAAATGCTCCTTATATTTTTTGCATTCTACCCACCATTGTCAAACTTTAGACAACAAATTTTGACCCAGAATTTGAGACGAGATAAAATTGTCCATCATAATGTTGTGACTCTTCAGCTCACGAACCAAATCAAGAGCCATACGTTCATATTGATTTATTCTGTTGTAGTACCAGTTGGTTTTCTTAAGTACTTTTGAATTAACAATAGCAAGTTTTAAAGCAATCCAATAGCGAGAATTGTATTCCATATCTATCAGGTTTAGAATGCAGGTATTGGCGTAATTTGTATTTTCTCCGAAAACCAAAAAAAATGCTAATCACTTGTATCACAATTAGAGAAATTGAAATAATCAATACGGACCATTTACTAAACACTTCTAGAATTGGAGCAAACTTGTCTGTAGAACTTTCCTGATGTCAGCTCAAAACATTGTCAAATCCTATAACTAGGTTTAGGTACTCAGTTATTTTTCTCAACAGTGTCGCTCTGACTTCGCGTGATTTTAAAAAATACATGGGACTGCTTTATGTGTGAAAAGTCACAGATGGGGGTAAGAAGCGTAAGTTTTCAAAATATTTCTAAAACGAAAGATACTTTATAGTATCAAATAACTAATTTTTTTGAAAGCCTAAAACAGATAGCAATTGCCAAAAAGATTTATGAACATCGTTAGAAATACGTTGAAACAATTACTGGCAAACTTGTTGTTTGTGTGATTTTTCATACAAGGAGGCGATGCGGGACATTGTTTCTAACTGCATAAATCTTATTAGATTTGAACTAAGTCCAATCATAAATATAGATTTTCAGGAAATTGTGACTGCAGATCCATCTAATGGACGTTTATTTATTTATTTGTTGTTGTTTGTTTTCTGTTTTTTTGCAATTAAAGCAGTACCCACACGTATGTATATTTTCAATGTCATCTAAGTCGGATTATAAAAGCATTTTCTTTCCAAATATCATTAATATTCGACCATTAATATCGATTTTCCATTCTAGCGACATCTAACGAATTAATTTTTATTAAAAGTATTTCCCGTCGTATCTCTAATATGTGTTAAATTTCATCGACACATATTTCCAGAATAGTTCGCCTCTAGCGCCACCTAGCGCATTTATTTTCCTAACATATTTTTTTTATTGCACAGGGATTTAGCCTATATCTCGAAAACTCTAGATAGGAATAATACAACTCATTTTCATGTTCAGCGACTCAAAATTAGTTTAAGAAACATTTTTATAATGAGGTATTTTTTTCGTGTAAACTAGTGTAATCTATGCAAAACATCATAAATCTGGTTTGTCTTTTTAGAAACTCCTATCATAAAAAAAGAATAAGTTTTATTTGCATAGATATTTTTTTTATTTGAAAACATGTACGTTCTTGATATGTCACTTTCCAAACCCTCGCTAAGGAGTACCAAAAAAAAAAACAATCTGTGCATGGTTTTGTAGTTTTGGCGTCACTGTGCTACGCAGCTATCGCTATTTACCTAATACTAAATGGTAGCGCGCTTATCCCCACTGCCTTTTCACAAGTGTTTTAAAATTTTATATCAGTAACTGTAGTTACAATTATTAATCCCCAAAATGGCAGTTTCACTCTGCGGTACAAGATTTATGCCGGTTTTCTGTAAGTAGTCTCTAGTCACTAATTGAGACTTTTCGGTGGTGAGATTGATTTTGAGACTATTCGGTATTCAGTTAGCCGTCTCAAGTCTCTAGTCTCAAAATAGAGCCACTAATTTGTCGGCTGGTCCCGGAGCAGGTCACAAAACAAAGAATTTTATTATTATTTCTTTTTTACATTTGTCTATGTATCTTGTTCTGCCATTTTCATCCAATTAAATAATCGGTTTAAATAAAATGTAGTAATAAGAATTTTGAACGGTTAATTTCAATACTAATTTTATGTTTTAAATAGCAATAATGCTGTTGACTCTTGAATGGAGAAATTATATTGTGTGCTATCGATGAGCTCATTTTCATTGAGTTCGATTTTGCATCTCTAGCTGAACCTACCAACAGCTGATTGTCTCTACTGCTATTCACCTCAGCCGTTGGTGAATTTTTTTGATACTGTTGCTTACTGAATACCGAAATCAGCTCAAGTCACGAAAGATGTATCTAATTGAAACTAAATTACAGAATACTGGCATTAATTTATCTGTAGATCAGAAGCATACCGCCGACGTAGATATCATTCATGATAAAATTCAGCCTAATAAAATGGATAAATATCTAGTGAGAATTGATATTCCATGCGAAAAAATTAAACACATAATTTGCATTAACACTTGATACAAGCAATTTGTATTTTTTTCTTGTTATTTATTACATATCGTAGATGTTTACCACTAAGGAATAAATATTACACTTAAACTATAGCTCTAAAACTATGAGAATCAATTAAGGGTACTATTAAATTACATATTTAGTCACAGGGGTACTTAGCTTAACTCAAGTACGGTTTACCACAAATATTTTGTTGTTTTTGAAATCTATAGTTAGGCTTTCCAGGTCATCTCCACAAATCAATACCTTGCACTCATAACTTCGTAGTTGTGAGGCTTCCATTAATCGGCATATCGATATTCACACCCAACGAGGTGAGCTTGGAGTAGCGAAATACTTGCTTTTGCAGATGCTTCTTAAATGACATTTCACGGCTGATCGTACGCAAATCATCTAGACTACAGTTATGCAAATGCTGTACATTTTCTGCGATCAATGTGTCGGTGAGTGAGATTTTCGATTTGGCTATACGTATTTTGCGTGTATTGCCTCGACGCAACTCCTCTTGGTACATGAAGAGTTTGTAGTGAACTGATGAATTTTTCTTGCCGCTTTCACTGCTGCTGCTGCTGCTTTTGCTGTTGCTGCTGGTGGCAAAGTTGAAGCTAATTGAACCCATTTTTTTGGTTTTTTTGGTTGTAGTGATGTACAGTTGATGAAGATGCGAGAAGAAAATTGCAATTTTCCTGCTTTTCGTCAAAAAACCAAAAAAAAATCGCTTTATAACTTTAAATGCAAATATTTTTGTTTAACAACTATGACAGACGTTGTGGCAGTGCACACGCTCGAGGTGTTAATGTACGAATGATGAGTCATTGTTGGCATGCTGTGCACTTTTATAGTGGCGTTGACCGCCTGCAGATTTTGTCCCTTGTCGCATGCCTGCGAGCCGGTCTTCTAACGAAATCTTACCTGCCTGCAGTCATCTGCTTCATCTACGCACCTGTGTCCATTACGATGGTGTGAAAGTCACCCGAACTATTCGTTGTTGTTGTTGTAGCTGCTGTTATCCTTGCTACAGTGCCTTTCAAGCCGTTGCTTTTCGCGGGGCGTTCTGGAGCGCGCGATGTCAGCTAAGCAGCAGAAAATCATGTTACCTAACAATAGATTGAATGCGGGAATGTTTTGCGTGTTCCGGGAAGATAGTCATCAACAGCGCCGCCGTGTCGCCATCGGAACAATGGACATTGGCGTACCGTGTCTAGACGCGAGTGGTGAATATGCGCGGATTAAATGTTGTTGTGTGCGGAAGTGATGATGTCAATATTTTCTATTGTTTTGGATTTTGCGGCCACTGCCATTCGGTGGGATTTGAAATATGTAAGTATTTATTTGTTCTAGGTATGTTGCTAAACAATTTCAGTTTCAATTTCCGTTTCTATTCATTTTGCGGGTATCATGTCAATATTTTGAGCCACTTACTTAGCAATTGGGATAAATGTAACGAAACAATGAAATGAGATTTAAAATCCTGTAAAACATTTTCGGAAATACAATGAAAAGCAATTATTGGGATTTCCCCGCATTTAATACAAAAGTGTGTCATTGAGATGAAGGTAAAAAAATGTGGCAAAATGAGAATGTACAAACATACATACATACATATGTACATAAGGTATGCAAATGAATATTATGATTTGAGGTATAACTGTTAAAAACTGCAGAAATTTATGTAGACTGTACTTTAAAGGAATGGAATGTTTTGGTAAAATGTAGTGAAAGAAAAAAGAATTATTTTCGCGTAATTGACGTTATGAATTTCTGAAGTCATCGATGTGCTTCATGATTGGGAGAAGCTTGAAAAGATTTAGTTTATAAATAAAATAAACTTTTTAAATATTCACTGATAAAAAATTATCCCAAAAAAAAACTGCTTACAAATGTAGGTAAAAAGTTCACCTCCAAATAAAGAGATTGACGTCTAAAAAAAGCTTGGTGGCCAAGGAGAGCGGGACGGGATTATATTGACGATTTTTTAAAATTTCATTTCGAATTTCCGCTAAAACTTATGGAAAAGGAAAATGGTTGAAAACGTAGAGATAACTCCTTGTTTATTAATTTTTATGGAATTTTGTTCAAAAATATGCAATTGAAAGAAAAATCTCCTTGTTTTCATGTTAAAAATCACTTATAGTAAATTTATAAGGATATCCTTTAATTTTTGATAAGAATCTAATTGCATTTATTAATAATCGGAAAACTTTTTATTTTTAAAAGCGCCTTTTTTTGAATGAAAATTTTGTTTTTAAAGTCTCACCAGACATATTTATTTTGGCCATAATCTACTTTATTGTATTTTTAGTTTATTTTTATAAATATTGTTCTTTGGCTTTTTGTATTTTCTAAATGAAAATTTTTGATTTAATGTTCCAGAAGTTTTTAGTGCAAAAAGTTATAATTTTTTTTTTAAAGTTTTCTAAGCGTTTTCAATCGTATTTGTTTGGAAGTAAGATACAAAATTACACTGTCATCAATTTTATTTATTAGATAGTACGCCCAGCAATTTTTACGTTCTAAATAATAAAACTTAAAATTATAAGTATAAGGTATTTAAAATTGTTATAATTATAAGTTAAACTTGTTTAATTAACTAAAAAAAAAAACTATTTAGATATACAATTTGATATTTATTTAAAAAAAAATGTAAGTGGCTATAATAGCGGTTGTGTTTTTTCTTAGACACGTGGTTTTCAATGAGGCAATACTATTTTCGGAGTTAGCAACACTTCACAATTTTTTCGAGACTAAGTTTTCCTAAACCTCTGTCAGTTCAAAACAGTCTTGTAACGGTTCCTGTACCTATTGAATTTAAATTCTATAAACAAACTGCAACCCCTTACATTTCTCTTAACGTGATACTTCTTTTAATAACGTGATACTTCTTTTAATAATTTTTATAATTAAATTTAATTTACTCTCTTAAGCAGGTGGCAACTCTCTTCAAAAGTATTTTCAAAATAAAGTGTTCTTGAAACTTTTTCGTTTTAGATCCATATTTCAATATTTAATTTAACTTATTTTAACTTCCATTAACTTTTTGAACAGGTGGCAACTTTCTCCAAAACTATTTTTGAAATTAAGTTTTGTTAATACTTTTATTTTGACAATCAAATTGTAAAATTTTTGTAAATGTTGTTGAATTTAATTTAATTGACATTTTAAAAGGTGGCATCACGCATACAAAAGATTTTGGAAAGAAAGCTTTTTTTAAGTCTCTTTCATTTGGTACGCATATGGCAATACTTGATTTCATTCCAGGGGCGGATCCAGAAACGATTCTTAGGTGTGGAAAATAATTTTATACCTCAAATCTGGAGTAAGTGTTATTCGGAATGATAGTCGGTGAGAAGTTCAATCGAAAGCAGAAAAAATCCACAATAACCATTTTCCCCTATTTCCCAGAAACATGTTTCTTACAAAACAATTTTGGTACTAAATTTCACAAAAAAATGCAACTAAAATTACAATTTGCATTTTAGTGACATTTTTATATGGCTTATTCCTGAATGATTCCAAAGCAAATTTCTGAATTCTATTTATCTCAAATGCAATATTTTTAAGGTATACAAGTAATCTATCAGACTTGGAGCTCTTTTTTCGATATCTTATTGGTTTATTCGAAAGTGCAAACATTCCCATCATTTGTGGATGGATCACAATTTAAATCATGCTGAGAGCGAAAATACCACCTTAAAACGCTTAACAATTCAGAACAAAATTTAGCGGAGTTTTCTATGATTATTTTCCAACAAGAATCCCTTGTTATTACCACTGTGAAGATATTTTCAATAAAATCATGAAGATAATCTATGAAACTAAGATGAAAACTTTTCAATAAAATCCATTAGATAACATGTAAAAGTAAGATGAACTCCTTCTCAATAAAATTAAAAAGGGAATCTGGGTTTTCATTAGAATCTCCTCTTAATTTCAATAAGCTGAACTCCTTACCAATTTGAAATTATTGGCATCTACATTTTTTACGTAGATTATTTTCTCAAAATAAATATTACTCTGTTTTTAAAATTGTTTATTTTTTTATTATACAAGCTTTACTTATAATTGTAATAAGTTTAAGTATTTTTATTTTATTCCTATAGGTTTCAAAATTTCGTAATATGGCAAGTGTCATTTTTTGAAATTCAGTATCTTTATTATACAACTGGCATTTTTAATATTAATACACAAGAAAGACATTGAGAAAAAAGAAGAGCCTCACCATTGAATAAATATATTCATTTTTAAAATACTATACATTCAAAACTTAAGCAACAATAAATAAGTAAATCAAAAATTTTCTCATTTTGAAAATACAAAAATCCAAAGCACAATATACATAATATTCAACTAAAAACAATATAAAGTAGATTATTCACAAATCTCATAAGAAATTTAAAACCTTACAAGAAATATTTGAATTAAAATGGGCTCTTTTTAAAAATCAAAAGTTTTCCTCATAAATAAATTCAATAAAATTCTAGTAAAAATGAGAGGATCTTCTTATAAATTTACTTTGTATGAGTTTTAACAACTACATATTTTTAACGAAATTCCATAAAAAATAACAAGCAAGAAGTTTTCTTCTTGTTTTAAGCCATTTTCCTTTTCAAAAAATTTGAAAAGAAATTCAAACCAATATTAAGAAGATTTTTTAGTGAAAATTTCTTTTCTCTCGCACTCCTTGGTCATCAAACTTTTTTTAGACGTCGATCTCTTTAATTATAGGTTAACTTTTTTTGCTCTGCAACTGGGTGCCTCGGCTGACTTCGCAGTAGCGCATCCTGCTAACCCAGTTTTCCCAGGACTTTTCGATGGTTTCTAGCCCTATCTAACGTATGACTTATTCGTCTTAAGTGCCTAAAACGTTAGTCGATTGTTCGCACAACAGCGAGCTTGCACCAAAGAAACCAAAAATCATTCAGGTTCATGTTTTCAGTTTCCAGTCACATAAAATCGTTGATTTTGTCTATCTAGCGCTCGCCGATGAACGAAATGATGGAGTGATGTTTGTGTTTTTCGATCACAAATTCACTTTTAATTTGTCAATGCTCTAAAATAATTTTATTTTTTTACAGCAAACTACTATAACTAAACAAATTATGTTTCTCTTTGATAACCTACTTTTGCTTTCGACAAAAAAGAAATAATGGTTATTTATGGTAAGGGAATAAATAAAATTCAAAAGGATATGATTATTTGTGTTGGAAAAAATAAAACACATAAAACATATAATAATTATCTTTGATCTGAAAATACCAGTTCTCAAAATAATCGCTAAAATAAACACAGTGGAAAAACGGGTATTTTTTTCGTCAAATAAATATAACGCGATACATAATGTTTGTTTTTGAACAAAAAAGTAAAACTTTGAAATTGTTATTATTAATATTTTGGATTCCAAATTTCAAAATTACACAATATCTTTTGTTTTTTGCTAGAGCTCAAATGTTCACGGCCACTTTGAATATTGCCCGTAATAAATGAGTCGA
This sequence comes from Anomoia purmunda, assembly GCA_951828415.1. Lineage (NCBI taxonomy): Eukaryota > Metazoa > Arthropoda > Insecta > Diptera > Tephritidae > Anomoia > Anomoia purmunda. The sequence goes on from OX639996.1 coordinate 16,755,182, forward strand.
AGAAAAATATTTATATCATGACAAGAATGTTTCACATATGAAAGAATACACACAGGTGACGAATGTCTTTAGTTATTGTATGTATGTATCTCTTTTTCCGAAATCCTACCCGTGCTACTGTGGCCTTGTAAACCCTTTTACATGGAAATTTATATGTAATATATAATACTAAATTAACGGGACTCTAAATATGTACATAGGTGCATATGAAAAATTTCATAAATATGTACATATGTTCATATGTATGTTTTTCTACTAGGTAGGCGTGTTTACCGCTACTCACCTCTTTTACCGGATTTATGAGTTTTTTTTTTTTTTGAATGCGCCTACATTTACAAACAATGCTTAACACGACCTAAACAATATCCATATGTGCCTATGTATATATATAATACAATATAGATTCATTTATATTCGTATATGTATATAATTTAACGTCAATTGCCAATCATCTGTCACGTAGCATCGCTAAAGTATCCGCGAATTACAAACGAAACAGGTAGACCGGGATAACCGCATCGATTTAGTCATTCCGAAAGTGCTATAAAATCTCTACGCACTAACTGCATCACAGTATTCTGAAAAAGATAATTAACGCAACCGAAACGTAATATCAAAGAGAATTTATCACCGTAAAAAAACTGTAAAAATATATAGCCGCAAGACGAATAACTAAACTACATAGCTACGAGTGTTGTTGCCCCCACCGCATCAACATCGATAGCAATCAATCTTAGCGATGGCTAGTAAACATCAAAATACCGCAAACACCTCAATCACTTATCGACTATTTGAGCATTTGAAGGAGTTGCGGCGGCCAACGCAACAACCGTTGAGTCTAAGCAAATCGAAAGTGCAACTAACGACGCACCTCATCAAGGAAAACATACAAAATATACAGTTGTGTAGTACGGGAGATTTAAAAGACATCAATCGGGAAATTCTCTTCAAAGCGCAGTTGTGCAAGCAGATCAAAAGTATGAAGCAGGGTGGTATAAGGCAAAATGGCGCGGAACTCGAAAGGTGTCAACGAATGGAAAAGGGGGAAGAAAAAAAGCCTAATACATAAGTTACAAAAAAATTCGAAAAATCTTCTATCTATGTACATATATGATATATTCGATTTTCATTTGTTGCAACTTAAATAATAACAAAAAAATGCTCTTCGGTTGCCATGACACTAACAACACTAACAATAACTTAAACACTAACAAACACTATGTAAATAAAAACGAATTAGGTCTTAAATCGAAATTTCCCATTCATTTCCTTGGAGCTAATTCACAATAGCGCAGTTTTTCCCCCTTACCAACACTACATCTCCGGTCGGATATCATTTAACCGAGTTGGCTCAACTCGCATATTTTTCCGAGTTAGTGTTGTTGCTTTACATGCAATTCGTTATCCTACCTAGTGTTCTTTTGCAACTGGGTTACAAAGAAATGGGCCCAAGGATTCAGATACCTTTTGTTATGACATGTCATGAGTATCATAGACAGTTTTAGACCAAGAACGATAGAATACAAGATTTCGCCTTTCTTTAATTTACTTTCTCAAGTAAAAATAGAAAAGGAATATGGAGAAAAGATGAATGAGTAAATTCCAACTTTTCACTGAGAAAGGCGTTTTAATTTTGTTTAAGTTTGAGAATAGGAATAATATAATGCTACTTAATAAATAAATCTACAAAACATTAAAAATAGTGACTCTTTGTTGCACATTGACAAAAAAAAAAGTTTATTTACTTTTACTTGAGTGGTGTCAAAATCGACGAAACTCAAGTAGCGGTACCAATGTCGCCGTCACTTTCTGTATTCATCTACCATGGTTTCAAACCACATTTTGTGGGGAGCGATAATTCTCTTCAACGTAAAGCTTCGTTTACAGCTCGGTAGAAAAACAAAAACTGCATATCAAAAACGCTTAAAAAATACCTAAGTTAATTTCTTGTGTAAAATTTCCTTAAGACAGTCTACAGTTCTCAAGAAAAACATCCTTTCGCTACTACAATTTTCTAAAGTTTTTGTAGAATATAGTAATAGAAAGAAACCTTGAATTTGACAGAAAATAAATGAGCGCTTCATTCAAGGCGAATTCATATAAGGTGAAGTTGATCAATCAGCTGATTGAACTCGCTTGGTAAATGTTAAGTCAAAACGATGTGTTTGTTATAAATCATACTGTCATTCGCTTGTCGATCGGCATGTGAGAAAAAGCGTACACTACATTTACCTTGCCGAGAATTGCAAGCAGGTGCAGACCGCCCATTAGATTTCCGTGTAAGGCTAAGTGTAAGTGTAATTCATAGTAAAAATTTTGCTTTGAACATCAAGGTAACAAAAAACGATTTTATGGAAGATGTTATCCCTTTAATACGTCAATAGATAGGGTCCTGTTTTTTTGAGGAAAAAATACCCACTATGAACGACCTACACCTACTTCAAATTCATGCTTGCTGCTTTTCGTTTTCGTTAGTTAGAACGAGTTTTTTCCGACGGACATTTTGAAAGCGTACTTTTCCATTTACAACAAATCGTCAAGTAAGAAGGTTCGTGCCGCGCAAACTTCAAAAATGGCGAGAGCACGCTTACCGATCGGTGTGCGAGAAAAAGCATACTTCCTACTTTTAGTGGTCTTAACGAACGACATGTCGCTTGCTGCATCATGTAAGCGAGAATTTCAAGCTGGTGAAGATCGCCCGTTAGACGGCTTAAAATGTACTACTAAAAATAATTGCCTACAAATTTTGCATCAAACCTTAAACTTGAATGTCATGTGTAAAAACTGAAAATGTGTTTCAAGAGTTAATTTCGTACTTTCTTAGATTTCAGGGTAAGGTTGAGTGCAAGTGTAATTCATAGTAAAAAAGTCTGGTTTGGGTATGTATTTTTGTTGAGATATGAACAAATAATTTTATATCAAATAAATACATTCCTAAATACCAAACATTTTATTAATCTTTTTATTTACAAATATTATACCTATAGCTTTCTTTTGCAGGGTGAATTCTAGTGAAATTTTACCAAACACATTTTTTTCCATACACCCCAACCTCCTAAAATCGGGTTTTGTACGACATTTTTGCACTAGTTCTGAATAAGTACCACTTTTCTGATATATTTTAACCCCAAACATCCCTACTGAACAGGTTTTTTTATTGCTAATTTTCACAAAATATACAACATTGAAGCGTTAGAGGGTTAACAAATTTTTTTCAAAGACACTCATTCCCTATCATAAAAAACATATATATATGTATATATATATATTATATATATATATAGTAACAAAGTTAAATAAGATAGACATATTAAACTTTATATGCACTCTATTTATAGATAACCTTCTTTCCCTAGTCATAGGCATATTTTATTTACGGTTTTTCCTCTTTACGTTTTACGTCTTCTTTATGCATTCTCTTACGGTTTTTTACTGTAGGTTTTTATTAAGATATCTTGAGATTCGTCAACGGATGTACTTTCTTCATAAATACACATGTTTGTATGAATATATCTATATCTATGTAGATATGTATCTAATTTTTGGTTGAAATTAAAGTCTCACCAAAAAAAGTAACTCTAACAGCTGGCCGAACAAATTGCCATAACATTTAGATGTGCTATAGAAACTTTCACTGCAGTGAGTTATTTTTTTTTTGTTGTTGTTATACATATATCAAATATATGTATTGTGCATTTTGTTTACCCATATTTATAGCTTATGGAGGAATTAAAGAAAAAGTTATGGTCTAGCAAGAAAATAAAAATGTATAGCAAAGGGCGTCAAGCGCATTAAATAAGCTACCAGTAACTAAAGCGAATGTATTAGACAAAAAAAAAAGAAAAAAAAAAATAGAGAAAAACATACATATTTACAAGAAGAAATAAAAAATAAAATACATTCTCTATAAACATGAGCATTAATGTACTGAATGTGTTGAAAGAATGCTGACGAGGGGTAGACAAATCGCAAAATGGCTCTTAATGCTTGTAAATCTTCTCTTTTTATTTAAGTAGCTATTATATTTTTCACATTAACAGCTAAAAGGTTTCTAGTATTTTGCATATGTATAGTTTTATTTGTATGTATTTTATTTATATTTTTTCTCAACCATCTGACTGCATGATTTTAAGTTCAGCTTTAATTCCAACAGCATCTGGTGGTGCTAACTTTTTGCTCTTTGCAGTGACCGGTTTTTACAGTTGTACTAAAATTTTTGTGAGAAACAAAAGGTATGAGGCGTTAAAAAGGCAGATTAGGCTATACAAAGAAATGTTTGAGTTTTTGAGTTTATTTGAAAGCAATTTATGTATAAATAAAAAACCGTGCGTTCTTTGTTGCGCCTCAGAGAATAAGAATAGATTTCATTTATCTGTTTACGGCAACAATTTACTTAAAAAAAAAAAATTGGGCCCAATTTACGATAATGTATGTATGTGCAAATTAAGTTTTCAAAACTTAAAAAAAAACTATGTATAACACTCTATAGGTTTTTACAAATGCTTCATTAAAAAAAAAAAAAATTACAAAATAATAATAAGTAAGCCCGTTCATTGATTAGTATTTCCATTATACTTAATATTTCATTTAAATCTTAATTTCATTATAAATTTAATTTAAATTTAAAGTTTTCTTATTTCATACCATAATGATCATTACATATATTTTACGTACCTACTCTACGAGTATATAATTTTTTTTTTAAACATATACTAAATATTATAACAATTTTTTTTAAACATTCTGGCATAGTGTTAAATAATTGAACCCTTCCTTAAAAAAAAATCAAGTTCTGAGTCATTCTGTGGTACTCTGCCATTTTTTTTCTAAAATCGTTTTGGTTTCAAAGCTCGTATGTTTGAATATTCTATACGTACATAGGAAAAATTTTGTTTGTTTGATATGGTAGTGTAGCATTTTTGTTTTTTACTTTGAATATCATAAACAATGTATTGAGTTGAATCCTTTGTGAAGTAATTAACCGTTTCAATATTTCGTGCATTATTTTTACTAGGGTGTACATAGATGCTACATTTCAATATTCATCTCATTTCTTTATACCGCGATTTTTTTTAGTCTATTTAGTTGTCTTTGATTGCAACATGTTTGGCGAAAAGTTTATTATTATTATTATTATTATCAGTTCATTTGATAAGTAAATTACAAAATAATCTTTAAGCTAAGGTACCGGCGGCTAGGGGACATCGCCCTTTTTAGTTTAATTTAATTTAATTACAAAATAGTAAATTGAATTAAATTTTTTTTGTTTGTTTTTTTTTTTTTTCATATGTAGTATAAAATATTGCAAAGTCTCAAAATGTTCATTACATTGTACACGTTTTGCTTGGTGGAGTATTTTAGTAGCTCTGCTATAAGTGGTAGGTTAAGGCTTTCTTGTACTTCTTTTATGATGTGGCAGTCGTTAATGATGTGTTGGATAGCCATTATTTCTTGGTTGCAGAGTCTGCAGGGAGGTGTATCTGATTTTTCCATTAAGTGTTGATGTGTTAGAAGAGTGTGTCCAAGCCTTAAACGCGTGTATAACTATGGCGAAAAGTATTCAAAGTGTTGTATTATAGTTACATTGCAGTCATTGTATTAACTTTATTACGCATTCTTTAAAAAAAAAAACAAATTTTTCCATTTGTTTTTTCAAATTTATTCAATATGTCCATTGAACTTCATATTTTTATCTATTATAACACCTAAATATTTTATTTGATATACCTTCTCAATAGCTATGCCATTTATTTTTACCTGAATTTCACTACTCATATTTATTTCCTCCATTTTCTTATTATTTTAAGGCGGAAACTTCTTTGTTGAATGTCATATATTAGTTTGCTTTCACATTTAGTTGAATTTTTTCCTTCTGTATATATCAGGGTATCATAAGGGTACATGAAAATTTTGTGGCGTTTTAGAACTCTTTCAATATCGTTGACATAAAAAATAAAGAAGAGAGCACCCAGGATTGATTCTCGTGGTATCCCTAGTTCCACATTTTGAAACCCAGATATTCTATCATTCACCATTGTACTTTCGACTAGATAGGAATCAAATCACTTCAGTTCTTTGTCTTTTATTCCATATATTTTTTGTTTGTTTGCCAATATTTCTCCATCTATCGTTTTCCTGCGCTTTTCCTTTTATTTATGAAATCGTTTACTTCTGATTGGACAACGGATTGGAATTTCGAAATCAATTTTTCTTCTTTCTTATATTTCTCAAGCTGTTCTTTGACTACTTTTTCAACCGATTTTTCTACGGTTTTCCGTTATTTTCCGTTATTTATTCTTCAGCCAATATCATGGAATCTTTCCATGATTTTGAGAACTCACCTTCGGATAATGATGCACTAATGATATGCAATATTGGTGAATTTACTGCATCGCAGTTATCTAATATCATTTTTGGCCTAATCTTTTTAAAATCTGATTATTTTTTTAAGCATTTGCATATTGCATACAATTTGTTTGAATATATTTCGCGAAACAAAAAACTTGAACTCGTATTGTTTTGTGAAGTTATCGAGTCGACATTTTCAATAGGAATTTGTATATCTACTTCTTACGCTTAGTAAGAAATACTCATTAAATTTATTAGCGATTTGATTAGAATCATCGTATTCAATTTCTTCTAATATAACCGTTTTTATTTTATTTGTACTTCTATTCTTTTTACTTCTTCTGCATATTTGTGCATTCCATTTGCATCAAAGGTTCTAAGTTGAAAAGCAAAAATATCATTTTCATATTTAAAATATTGAAGTTCAGTTTTTGTTTCGCCTTTCTGGTTTATATGTTGGGTTCTTATTTCGATTTAATTTTGCAACACAGTAAGTATACAAAAAATTAGTCACATTTTCAGGCTTTTTAGTCAACGCGTACTATTATCCGGTGTGCCTCGGATTCAATTCTCACTCAGAGTACGTAAGACAAAAAAAAAAACAATAAACAATTTGTATTTCTGCCTAGAGAAAACTTCCCACAAAGTTCGCTTGTCGTTAGGAGTGGGCCCTTCAATTTGTGATACAATATAAGCGCGTAAAAGTCAAATTATTATTCTTAGTAGTTATTTAAAGGTTATGTTTTGTGACCAGGTATACAGTAGCAAATTCCATTGCACATATTTCTCCACAAATTTAATTCCATTTTAATTCAATTTGCCCAAAAATTTATTTGAAAAATATCAGAAATTAAAAATGTAAAAATGAGTATTCGGAACGGTTATTCCTATGTGTAGACTTACTGCAATAGGTTAAGTGGTCCACGTGGATCTACAATTTTTGTAGAAGTTAATTCTTTTACTTCCTGAGATAACGGTCTTTAGTCTAAGTCCACTTTCTGGCATGCCATGGCCCTAGAAGGACGGACGACAAGGGTCAATAACCCCTATACAATGTACTTATATTATTTGCAATTAAAACTTCTGGACTTACATAAAATAGCTTAGACTTAATTTGTCAATAAGCTTCGGGACTGGGTTCACGACTATAACTACTACTAATACTACCTCTTCTACTTGTTACTACCACTACAAGTCCTAATTACTAGTAGAACTACTACTCCTACAACTACTACTACTGCTTACTGCCACTACTAATAATTACTACGACTACAACTACTAATTACTACAGCTATCACTCACTACGCCTACCATTGCTACTATTTTTACAAGCGGTACTATTTATTACTACAACTATTTTAACTTATGCTACTACTAGTTACTACTATTATTTTTAATGATTTCTACTACCATTACGAATGCTACGACTTATTACTACTACTATTTCTACAAATTTCTACTACTTTTTTAAATAATGGTAAACATTTTTACTACAACTATTTTTACTATTTTCTACTATTATTTTTTTAATAATTTCTAGCGCTTACTTGAGCTTGGTCTAATTTTGTATTCCCATTTTTACTAATTTTACTACTATTTTTACTAATTTTACTACTAATTACTACTATTTTTACTACTTTCTACTACCATTTTTCGTAACTTTTTAACTTATGCTACTACTAGTTACAACTATTATTTTTAATGATTTCTACTACTATTACGAATGCTACTACTAATTACTACTACTATTTCTACAAATTTCTACTACTTTTTTAAATAATGGTAAAAATTTTTACTACAACTATTTTTACTATTTTCTACTATTATTTTTTTAATAATTTCTAGCGCTTACTTGAGCTTGGTCTAATTTTGTATTCCCATTTTTACTAATTTTACTACTATTTTTACTAATTTTACTACTAATTACTACTATTTTTACTAATTTTTGCTACTATTTGTACTACTTTCTACTACCATTTTTCGTAATACTACTTCTAATTTATATTATTTTCTTTTACTAATTCCTATTATTGCTTTTTCTAATTTCTACTACTATTTTTTACTAATTTTAGTACTATTTGTACCAATTTCTACTACTATTTTCATTCATGCTAAAACTTAAAAAATTAAAATGTCTTGTAAAACTCTCCTTCATATTTAATTCAATATCTCTTTGTAGAATCGGCACAGAAGTTTTTCTTCTGGCTCGCACACTAAAGTGCACGCGTGTTTTTTTTTAACTATTAAAGTTTTAAAATTCAGTATGGAGTTGAATCAGATTTTTTATCCATCTAGCATGATATGATTGCTAAAGAGGTGTAGACCATGTCTGAAAATTTTTAAGTTCAATCCAGTAATTGATTTTTGCTTTTCCTTGACAGCTAATTATAACAATATATGTACATATATTGCTGCAGTTTTTTTCAGAAGATAAATACTCTATGTGAACTGCGAATATATTTAATATATTATATGAAAAAAATTGTTACATTTTTAGTTGTCGTTCTGTGCTGTGAAACGCGCACGGACGTGAGAGTGTACTAAGTATATCGTTGGCCTTGAGTTTCCTTCCCAAATCCAATTAATGTTATGCCAAATTGCTATTGCTTGGTTTCATAGGTGAACTAATGAACTTGATGGTTTCACGTTTTCTGAAAAAAAAATACAAAAAAAAAATATGTAGACGCTGTTATTTTTAGTTCAACTTATATCCGCTAAGGTTATTATAGTTCCATTTACTTTTGAACTTTGTGGGAAAAATTTTCGTAGCCACAGTTATTCTCGTTGGATTTCGTGTACACTCCTTATTCTCTGTTCTTCAGTTTCACTTTCAGTTCATTTATTTATTTTAGTGTTTTTTTTAACTACAGTTAAATTGTTTCATTTTTTTTTTGTTGAATATATTACAGTTAGTAATTACTAATTATTATTCACCATTCATGCTTGTTCTTTAAGTGCTGCTATTTTAATTACAATAGCATTTATTTGGCGCCACAATTGGCGCGTAATTATGGAAATGTCAAAAGTGGTAGAATTCTTGACGCCCGCTGATCCAGCTGACATGATCCGACGACTTAACGTCAAATAGCAACAAAGCAAGCGCTTTCAATAGCGAATATCAACAAGCGAATAGATATATTGAACTTAGTAACAATAAAGGCAATAATATAGCAAAACAAAGAAATATGTACTCAAAACTATCTACTCACACACACAAATCTACGGATATTTAAATGTACATATGTATATCCATGCACCCAATACCTCGCACCTCGTAACAAAACTCGAGCGCAATACAAAAAAAACAAACAAAAAAAAGAATGGATTAGCTTTGAGGCCAAACAAAAGCGCTAAAGCTAAGCTGTTGAACAACTTCAATACGATTTGAGCCAGCAGCTACATTTCGAATTTATCGGTATGTATGTACGTGTGCGTGTGTGTTTGCTTGTGGATGTTTGAATGTCCATCATTGCGGATTCAATTGGCAATCGTTAAGCTATTAAAAGCAATTTTAAAATCTCAGCGCAAAATTAACTGTAAAGCTGCATGGGTGAGCAAGCGGCGGGCAGTGATGTGTGGTGTGGGAAATTTAAGTAGATATGTACATATGTACGGATATGGGCATACATTTTTGAAAAACGCGTTAAGTCGAAATATCTAATACCACAGAAAACGCAAAAAACTATGCGTTGTTTAGTGTTAACTGCTGGTGAAGTTATGTAATTTTGTTTAAATGAATTTCAGAAATGCGTAAATGAATTTCAGAAAACCACAAATCTGTTTCAGAAAAATTTAAATGGTATTCAGAAAAGCCTGTATTACAGAGAAAGGCAAATTCATTTCAGAGAGCCACAAATCTCTTTCAGAAAATCCAAAATCTATTTCAGTTAATACAAATGTATTTCAGAAAACCTTAAATATATTTAAGAAAATTTAAGTTAATTTAAAAAAAGCCCAAAAATTTCTCAGAAAACTTCAAATGTATTTCAGAAAACCCCAAATATGTATATTTCAGAAAATTTAAACTAATTTCAAATAAGCCCAAAAATATTTCAGAAAACCCCAAATGTATTTCAGAAACCACAAATATATTTCAGAAAAATTTACATGAAATGTATTTCAGAAAACTCCAAATGTATTTCAGAAAACCGCAGATTTTTTTTTTTTTAATTGAAATGAATTTCCGAAACCCCCAAATTTATTTCAGAAAATCACAAATATATTTCAGAAAAATCAAAATTAATTTCAGAAAAGCCCAAATGTATGTCAGAAAACCACAAATATATTTCAGAAAAATTTAAATGAATTATAAAAAATTAAAAATTTCAGAAAACTGTACACGCTTAAATGAAATTATATGTGAATTATAAGCAATGCATTCGGAATTATTATTCGAATATGAATACGCTTTTTTTAGTATGACATTAAATGACAATTGTCCGATTTGCATAATGGATATACGCTGAACACCAGTAGCTTCCATGTAAATATTTATTGTATGCGAAATGTAGTTAATTGATGAGGATTGTGTATTATTGGGGCTGCCAATGAGGAAGAAGATTGGTGCAGTTTAGCAGCATCTTTATTTGTGAGTTATAAAAGTAATTCCACATGAATCTATCGGGCAGACTTACTACAATCCAAAAATGGAGAGGAGTTAATAAAAGGAAGTTGTTGTTGCAATGAATGAGCCCCGGTAGTGGTCGAAAAAAGGTTTGCAGTGCTTCGGAAGCTTAATAACCCAAGCGCAAAAGAAACCATTGCTACTGTGGATTGTAATCAATATAATTCCATTTTACTTTTTTTTTTAATAAACACTGTTTTGCTGTTTTTTTACATTTTTCTAAATTATACTTGAGTTTTTGTGAAATACACGGGGGTTTTCTGAAATAGATTTGACTTTTTCTGCAATAGATTTGTAGTTTTCTGAAATAGATTTCTGAATCTTATTTCTATTGAGATTTTCAGAAATACATTTGACCTTTTCTGAAACATATTTCACTTTTTCTGAAACAGATTTCTGAAAAATATTTGGGTTTTTCTGAAATAGATTTGGGGTTTTCTGAAATAGGGATGACATTTGCTGAAAAAGATTTTCGGTTTTCTGGCTTTTCTGTAACAGATTTGCCTTCTTCTGAAATAGATATGTGATTTTCTGAAATACATTTGAGGTTTTCTGAATTTGATTTGACTTTTTCTGAAATAGATTTGTGATTTTCTGAGCTACATTTGGGTTTTTCTGAAATAGTCTAAACTTTTTCTGAAATAGAACTCTAGTTTTCTGAAGTACATTTTCCTTTCTCTGATATTCAGTTGGAAAAGGTGTAGTTGATAAAAAACATTTTCATTGTATCTACAGTATATTTTTCTAATATCATCAAAATCGAACCATAAAAAATACAGATTTTTTGAATAACTCTACTTTAGCGCTACCTAGCAAAAAAAAAATATTACTGCTTGCGCTTCCACTTTACATTTCTAATTTCATCGCAATCAAATTATAAATAAAGATTTTCTTAATATGACGACTCATGCGCCACCTAACGGAATACAATATAGTCTATGGCCCGTGGCATGTTGTCTATGGAATATACAGACTGTCCAAATTTTCTTGAAACGACTACATTTTTAAATATGTAATTATATAGAATAACGAATCTCATCAAATTTGAGTTGTTTTATTTTTGAAGTACATGTGCAAAACCTACATACAGAAATGCAATTTTTTTCCTAGATCTATTAGTTAATGCCTTTAATTGGTCAGTTCTTAAACTCATGACTTTTGATTTTTGCTTCTTTTCTTGGCTTCTTTTCGTGCTGGCAATTACTTGTTGTTTTGTTCATTGTTGTTTTTCTAGTCATAGCGCTCGTGTTTCATTTCGTGTTGAACGGATTAAAAGGCCAAATCTATTGTCTTTGTTTGCGTAATGTACAAAATGGGAAATGATTGATACTAAACGTATTGTGTTAAATAATCAAATGCGTGATGATGGTCAGACAAATTGTTGTAGTGTAAATAGAGAGGGGAGAGTGGAATTTTTGAAGTTCTGAAGAAAGATATCTACACATACACACACGTACATGCATATATACAATGTACATACATATTTGTGATTTAGTGATATATTTTGAGTTCTTGATATATGTATGTACATATACAGTGACTCGAACAATTGGCACACCGTGATTTTTTTTATGATTCATTTTTTTGTTAAACTTTTATATAATTCTCGTTCGTTTTGTAAAATTTCAAACTTGAAAAAAATGTATAAAAATCAAACGAATCGCCATCAAAACTTCAAAAATTTTATAAAAGTGCAATCATAAAATTCCTAAAAAATCCAGTTGATATATCGCAAATTTTCGAAATTTTGATTCTAGGCACATTATCCATATATGTATGTAGATTAGTACCTGCTCTCAAGTAAATCAAAAAATATATATAAAAATACGCCCAAGTAATGAACGTGAAGTTTTCTTCTATCAAATTTTCATAACTCAGAATAATTTTTGAGGCTCAAAAATGTGTTTTAAACTATGCTTTAATGAGAAAATACTAAATATTTTTTACAGAGGCAAAAAATAATCGTTATTTTAATTTTTTCGCATCAAAAAATCATTAGCAAAGTTCAAATATCATTTGTTTAAAACAAAACCCGAATATATCAATTTAATCTTTTTGACATATGCCATAAAAATCTGATCTCAGTTTTGGTTAGAATTTTTTTTTTTTGTTTTAAATCACTGTTAATAATTGGCGCAAACGGTAACAGTCATAACTTTCTATTAAAAAAATCATGATCTAATCGCTATTTCGTGGTTAAATTTTTTTTTTGATAAAAAATAATTGTCATTCTTGGATTTTTTTTTTTGCGATTAAGTTTGATTATTATTTAAAAAAAAAAAATTTTATAAAAAATAATCGTTGTCGTGGGATTTCGATTTTTCCGAATACAGTTCATCGGTAGTTTTTGATTTTTGTTTTTTCGATCAAAAATTATTGTCATTCTTTGATTTAAAATTTTTCGACCATATTTGATCGATAGTTTGTGATTTTTCGATCATAATAAACGCAAGCAAATTCGTAGGCGATGACAATAATATTATTTACGATCGAAAATAAAATCACAAAAATATCAATAAAAAAAAATTAGAGAAAAACGTTTATTTTTGATCGGAAAAATACAAATCCAAGAGGAACGATTATTTTTGATAAAAAAAAATTAAAATTACAAAATCACTATTAAATCATGGTATTGTTTTTTATAAAAATTACAACCTTTACGGTCCCTGATTTATTGACATATTTAACCATAAATGTCAAAAATTAACGTTAGCGTCTATGGGAATTGAGTTTTTATAAATAAAACTATCGTAATTATGAAGACCAAAGGTCAAAAGGAAAAATTAAGAAAAATTTTAAATTTTATCAATTTTTTTTAGGCTTTCCCTTTCTGGCACGCACATTCTCGACTACTTCGATACTCGAGAAACCTAGTTCTCTGTACAATTTCGAGTATCGCCGTCTCGCGAGAATTGCCGAGTATTTATCGGGGCGAGTACTGCGCTTGCATTTACAATCGAATATCAAGAACATCGCGAGAAAGCGATCTTTGCGAGAAATTACTTCTCAAGCAGTTTGGAGAATAATAAAAGACTCTACAATTTGTTGCTTTGAATGCAGGGCAAAATTAGTGCAACCACTACATTTACGTTTTCAAATTGAATGTTGAGCGGCTCGCGAGTCTTACGAGCTTTACGATACTTGAGAATCACGCAAGAAATCGCTGCTCGAGCAATCTCAATCTCGGAAGATCTAATTTATTTCATTTCTTTTGTTTCCGCCAATTTCATTTTACAATTCACAGTTTAAATTGATGCCATTTAAGTTGGTTCCATACGATTTGCTTAAGAGGAGTGTTTTTAAACCAGAATTTGCGCATTTGTTGCTCTTTTCGTTCGACGTATCAAGGGACTAACTTTGCTATACCACAATCGGAGGTTGCCTTCGAAAAGTGATAGATAGAATGGTAAATTTTTTAAAGGCTTCTCTGGCATTTTGCGCATCAAAAAAATTAAAGGGGTCCGGCCATCTAGCGCGATCGAAAAATCGATTTGTTTTATTTTACTAATTAATAAGTCTATAAAGAAGTCGTGAATCAAAACTTTGTATCGCGTGATTTAATAAAAAACTATCCAATATACAAATGTGATTTAACGTTCATTTTGTAGCTTATGAAAATCGCTTAAAAATCATAATTTGGCTTTGCAACGTGGAAAAAATTAATCTAAAGCTTTTCAGGTTCATAGACTAAGAAAAAGTTTACAAAATTTGAAGAAACCTTCTATGTTTCAGACAAAAATTGTGAAGGCTATTTCGCCCGCAAACTGACAACTTTTGCCAGGCAATGATTTACGGCACCATTGCTAACTCCGATATTTTTCAATAATATGGAGCCCAAAAATCATATATTATATAGTTTATTTGATTGTTTAAATAAACCTGAAAGTTTGGTAAACTGTATTTTTTTCATTACGTCAAAAATTTTTTTTATCGGAAGCTCCATTTATCGGCTCTCTAGATGGCCGGACCCCCTGAAAGTTTAGGTTATATACTTTTTGTAGGAAAAAACATTAAAGTTTAAGATATGTAAATAAAATGCATTTTTCTACAAAATTCCTTTTTTTTTACTAATAAACACATTCCATCACTTGTTTACCTACATATGTCTAATTCACCCGTTCAACTTTGACAACGTAATATTAATTTATGGACTACCAGTTATTTTACAAAAACAAAATACACAGTCAATTGGTTTAATGTTTTCTCTGCGCAATGCCAAAAAAAAATTATTTTATTACTGAAAGCGCAAAATATTACTTTTTACCCATACCTTCTTTTTCGATCAACTAAAATTTCCCTTCTCCATAACTTTGTACAATTCTCATCAATGGAAAATATGTAACTAATGAGGCGACGCGAATCAAACGGATATTAGCTAGTTAAACTAAATATAATAAGCTAGTGTTTTTTTGTTTGTTTTTACTGTAAAATAATAATTGCATTGTTATTTTTCATTTAATAAATAAATAAATAAACAAAGATCTGTAAATCGATAAAAAAATTCATGCACCTTGTCGAGCATTCGAAGGTTTGCTGATGACGAACGCAAAATGAGTTGTTCCATCCACCAAAAGCTGCAAAATTTGGCAGCCACAGTCCGTATTGATTCGAGAGACTAATCATTCGATTTTTAAGCTGATGCTATTTTTGAACGAACACAACCAGACACATTTATTCCATATTTAAAGTAAATGCTAATTTTTTTTTGTTGTGTTTTTTTAGGTCAGCGCTTCCCGACGCATTAACGTAAAAAACTTTTACGTATTTCGACTATAAACCGGATTTCGCTACACACATTATCGCTTTAACTTATGTTAAATTTTAATTATATATTTAACTTCATTGCCGAGCTAAATTTTGTTAGCAGTAACCTACCAGTTCAAGTAATACCGATTTAAATGTGCTTTTTGTTTTTGTTTTTGTTTTAAATACTTTATTGCATGGGTTGTAGTTAATTCATGCAATGAACCAGTTTAATGTGACTAATACTTATAATTATCGGCACACAACAAAAACAAAAAAAAAAAAAAAAAGAAAATAAAGAAAACCGACATTTAATTTTAGTTAAAAATTCGTTAGTCTTCATTAACTGATCGGATAAGCGTATGAAAAAATGGAGAGCAATACGACAACAGCTGTCTTGCCGATGCTATCGCTTAAAATGAGTCTCGGTCTCTTCCATCTTTAACTTGTCTGCCTAATTTAAATATTTATTTATGTTTCTGTCTCCCCTTTGTTTAAAATTTAAAATAAATGTATTTTATCCGACAATCAACATAATTCAATAACGATCGCTTTTGCACATGCAAAGTTGTATATAGAAAATATTTTTCGTATTTCATTTGGCAGTGAAAATAAAACTGCAGCCTTTTTGATGTTTTTTTTTTTGTGCAAAATTTTGTGAAATTTGCATATTAGCTATATTTTGGCAATTTCATTTTGGTCATTTAATCATTGCTGATGGTGAATTTTGAAATATTTAAATATCTATAGTGTCGATGATTTGTAAATGTTTTAAACGTTGTTGTTTGTCAACATTTCACAACTTGTTGGTTTGCCATTTCCTATTTTGTCTATTTTTCTACTTGCTCTTGCTTGCTACGTTTTTGTTTGTTACTTAATTTACATAAGTTATACATATGTACAATAGGGTGACTCTACAAAAAAAAAGTTGAATTTCTTCCATCGGTTTATAAAATTCATTATATTTTTTAAGACGGCTACCAAAATATTTCGGAAAAATATAAAGATTTCCATTAGATGAACCGATTTGAAAATACCTCTCGAGACATTTGGGTGATTCAAACTTTAAAAATACAAAATTGTTTAGTTTTAATTATATGTTTGTATGTAATCCAAAAACATAACTTTTGAAATCTTAAATTTTATTACGTTATGAATCTCCCAGTTATTTACATAAAAAAATTTCATCATTTCGTTTAAAATGATCTAAGCTTAAAAGCTCTGCATACAAATATTTTTTTAAAAATTTCACTGGAATTATAATAATGAGTTTTTTGTTGCTGTTTTTGATATTTTTTGAAAGATTAATTTAAGAAAAACAAATTATATAACTCAACCAGAAACTGACCGATTTGGACTCAAAAGTTATATTGAAAATAAATTTACTCCCGACTTTGATTTATTAAAAAAAAAACCCTTAATTCATTTAAACCTAGACTGTTTAATCCTTTCAATTGATTTTTGTTTTTAATATTTTCAAAAACTATTTTTTATTTATCAACAACAATCTGTGAGCTCAATGACAGTCTGTTATTCTTAAAACTTTAGAAAAGGCAACAGTAGTCGTAGCGTTAGAAATGAGAAACTTAGGCAGGACCTGAGATCCCACTCATTTCGGGAAGTATGCCGTGCAAACTGTTTTGTATTTCCATCTTCCAATACTTTCCAAATATAAAACTGCTATTAAGCTCAAAAATGATTGAGCTTCCAAAATAGAAGGATTAAAAAGCAACAACAATCATACACTGCTTACTTAGTACGAGTGGCTTGGACGATTGCCTTATGGCGTACGAGTTTGCTGTGCTGGATGTGGGTTCGATCCTCGAAAGAAGTCTGAAGATGAGATGTGGTGATCTCTGAAATAGCTACGTTTTCTACTATTGTTGTTCTTTCAATAAATCTTCCTAATAAATAAATGGCCTAGAGCTCAGAAAAATTATTATTGTTGATACAAATAAATAGGCCAAATATATTGTTTATGTAAATAAAATCAAGATAAAAAACGTTTGCTTTTGTATTTTCTATATTTTCCTAATTTCTTATATTATATAATTAATATCCTCAATTTTCTTTCTGTAATTTTATTGTGTGACCGTTTTCGAAGTATCGATTTTTGAAAACAAAACTTTCGTGTTTTTTAAATGTCTGTAAATTTGCGGAAAATGTACCGATTTGAACAATTTTTTTTTACAAAATGTTAATATATCGATTTTCTTTCAAAATTTAAATGTAAAATACTATCATTTATTCTGTAACTGCATGAGAGTCCTCCTTCATATTTTTTTCCGAGTTGTTGACTTTTGGAAAAAAAATTTCGTTTGTTTTGCATATCTGTAACTTGGCGAATAATGTTCCTATCGATTTGAACAATTTTTGCTTGCAATATTTTTCCATTTTTTTACAAGCACTTTTCCATAAAATTTTCATTTTTTATTCAAAATGTTGATTTTTAAAAAACATGCTGATCGATTTTCTTTCAAAAATTTTGTGAAATACTATTATTCATTCTATATTATATTTTCCGAATTTTTTAAATAATTTTTTTTTAAAATAACTTTTTGATGTCATCAAAAAAGAAAATTGGCAAATACTTCAAATTTCTTAACCATTTTTTTTTTTAATTTATTAGATAGTCAAATTTAGTGGGATACCCGCAATTGAATACACTGTTCAATAGAATAAAATATTTAAAAAAAACTGTTTTTTATTTATACAAAACTCCATATTTGGAGAATTTTTCAAATCACCCTAGCTCACGTTAATCTTACTAGTTTCCTCCGCAATATTTTGAGCCACACTAACCCACATTCATATCTCTAAAAGTTCCAGTTTTTCAAACTAAACTTATCTGAAATATGGAGTTAGGAAAAAAGTATTTAAAATACAGCTATGTTCATCTGCGAATAACTTGCGTGTTTGCGTTTTGTCTCTAACGCTTCATGTCCAACTTTATCCAATTGACTAGGAAACTGTTACAACTCTCTTCTCCCCACCCATTCTTCGTTAAATACAGCTGTACGTACGGTAGTGTGCGTTTGCTGTCCTGTCCGCAGTTTTTTTTGTTTTTGTTTTTGTATTTTATTTTGTTTTATTTAGTTCCATTTTAAACTTGTTTTGGAAGTCAGTTCAGTTATTTATTTTGCTTCTGTCTATGTAGTTTAAAAATGTTTCGAACACTAACTAGTTCTGTACTCAAAGCTCAGCTGTTTTATTTCGAAAAAGTTTTATCATTATTGTTGTTTATACTAAATTTATACGCACATATGTATGTACACACACATCCAAACACACGCACACACACATGCACACACATGCCTAGATTGTTGACAATGTCGGCGACTTTTTGCCGCTGCTATATTGCCACTACTACGTCTGATTACTTCAATGCAAACAACTTTTAAATTTTTAGGTTTTCATTTTTGTTTTGGTGATTTGACTCTTTATTTTATTCGAATTTACTTAGTAGCAATTTTGCCATTGGTTGTTCGTTTATTGCATTTAGTGTATTTTATTTTATTTTTACTTTATTTTTGTATTTGTTGCGTTTCTCTCTCATTATCTGTCTTTATTTATTATTATTTTTGCTTAAATGTCATGACATCAATATAAATATGTATACATTTTTTAAAAGATTTTTTCGCGTCCCGAATGTCGTCGATACAACTTGTATCCGTTTTTTTTATAACTTGGAGTAAAAGCTGAAATTCGCTACTTAGCAGTACAGATGTTTACATTTACAAACTTACACACACACACGCACACATACACACATATGCATAATTACATACATTTTGTGAAAAGTATTAACATTTTAAATTTGTTCAATAACCTTTAGAGCATCGATGCAATGAGATCTTAAAAGATTATAGAGTAAAATTAAGAGAAAGAGAATTTGATTAAAATGCAAGCACTGCTAAAAATTGCAGTTAATTTTGATTATAGGGGCACAACTATTTTCTTTTATTTATATTGCCAAAACACTCATGACAGTTTTAAAATTTTTCACAGTTTCTGATAACAAAAGTAAATAAATGAAATATTATTTTTTTGCTTTATTCTAAAAAGTTTTGTGTCATGCAAAACAAGTTTTATGAGCATTTATAAAATAATATACCATTAGTTATATCAAGTTAATAACCAATAGCATTTAAAGTTTAATAAGTGGCTTTCTAAGATAGCGAACATTCAATAAAAAAGAAACCAGAGAAAATGCTTAAAAAACAGGCGTGCCCCTAAGTGCGCAAGCCAGAAGTGAACCTTAAAGAGTTAAGTATGGGAGGGGTAGTGGTACTAGAAGTTAGTAGTAAGTAGTAGTCCTATTAGTAGTAGTAGTAGAAGCAGTGCTTAGTAGTACCATTAATAAAAATATTAGTAGAAATCAGTAGTAGTATTAGTGAAAAAATAATAAAAATGAGCAAAAAATAGTGGTATAAATTTGCAAACAGAGTGGTAGTTATTAGTAGTAGCATTACTGAAAATAGTGGTGAACATTAGCGGTAATAGAGGTAGCAATTAATAATAACATAAGTAAAAACATTGGTAGAAATGAATAAAAATAGAAGCTGAAATTAGTGGTAGGATTTCCAAAAAAAGTGGTAAAAATTAGCAAAAATAGTGGCAGTAATTAGTAGTAGCATAATAGAAATAGTGGTAGAAATTATTAAAACCAATGGTAGTTATTAGCAGTAGAATTACCAAAAATAGTGGTAAAAATTAGAAAATGTAGTTGTGGTGATTAATAGTAACATTAGTAAAAATTGGTTGAAATTAGTAAAAATAGTAGTAAAAATTAGTAGTAATGTTTGTACAAAATAGTGGTAAAAATTAGCAAAAATAGTGGTAGTAATAGCAGCATTAGTAAAAATAATGGAAAAATTAGCAAAAATAGTGGTAGTAATCGATAGTAGCATTAATAAAAATAGTGGTAAAAATTAGTGGTAGTAATTAATAGTAGCATTACTAAAAATAGTGATAAAATTAGCGAAAATAGTGGTAGTAGTTAGAAGTAGCTTGGTAAAAATAGTGATAGAAATTAGTAAAAACAGTGGTAGTAATTAATACAAGCATTAGTAAAAATGAGTAAAAATAGTGGTAGTAATTAGCAGCAGCATTACTAAAAATAGAGGTAAAAATTTGCGAAAATAGTGATAGTAATTTGAAGTGGCTTTGTAAAAATAGTGGTAGAAATTCGTAAAAACTGCCGTAGTAATTAGTAGTAGAGTTTGTAAAAATAGTGGTAAAAATTAGCAAAAATAGTGGTAGTAATTAGTAAAACTAGTAATATTAGTAGTAGCAGTACTAAAAACAGTGGTAAAAATTAGACAATAACATGGCAGTAATTAGTAAAAATAGTGGTTTCACTTCAAAAACTTCTTTATTCTTTTATGAATCTTAACTAGCCACTTCATATTAAATTTCATATACTCTTTACTAAAATTAGATACAACCAATCCCAATTCATTGTATCTAGTAAAAAGTGGAATGGTACAACAAAAAAAATGCTAAAACCTTGTAACACTTCTATTCAAACACTCGTAGAAAAGTGAGAATGTGATTTCAATAATACTTCATATCCATGCATATTTTTTGTTTGGAAAATTGTTACGTTAATACAGGGTAATATAGTAATGATAATTTGACGTTTGCATTATATAGCTTGGCATTTGGCCAAATGCCGAATAAAAAGCAATTTTTTTTAATAACAGTTTTAATCGTCACAATCCCTGAAAAAGAAGCAATTGATGCAACAGAAAAATTGCCAGGGATTGCAAAGTAATAATTTGGTATGCACTAACTAGAGGAGGTTTTTAATTAGTAATAAATTATATTTTGCACAGTTTCAATATATTTATCCGATTTGTTTCAAGCGATTCGCTGAACTGAATTAACGATCATATCCCATCTTTTCAAAGCCAATAGAATGTTTCGCTTTTCGAGTCTTTGAAGCGCCGCAAGCGCTCGAAGGGCAACTGGCTTTTGGTCGATTTCAGTTCTTAAAGCAAGGCAGGCAAACTTTGTGTTGCTTCTTTTCTCCTGGACAAAATATTCCTATACCTATACCCGACGGCTATCAACTGCAAATATTTATTTTGTCTACTTGTATTTTAATGTAATTATGAGAGTCTATTTATTGGTTGTTTTGTAATGTCACTGTAAGCCTTTGGAAAAAAAGAACACGTTTGACTTGTATGGCGACTGCATTGCTAACGCAAATACAAGTTTTTAGCTATGATAATTAATGTCATATTCTGCAATTATTTTTACTAATTGAACGTAATTTTTCTAAGTTTTTCATTTTTAATGTTATCAAAAAACGAAATGTTATTTTTGTTTTCTCTGGTTTTTTTGTTTATAGTCAAATAAATTGTATGCTTAGCGGTATTTTGCTAGCATTTATTGAATATTCTGACTTGGAAACACCTTGGTTTTGGTAGTGTAAAATAGCGATACTTATATTCAAATATTTTATTTACCTTAGTAATAGCATGCTTTCATCAAATCCTAATACTTACAGATTTTATGTGAAATTTGCACATTATAGACACATTTTTTTTTATGTTTCAACATTCTAAGAAAACTTTGTTAAACTATTTTACAACAGTTGCATGCTAAACTAATTTAAATTGCAAAATAGCTAGTTACAGAATACAAGAAATAATTTGGTGGTGGATTTTTAATACATTTTAAATAGATAAATTCTTAAATTATGATATGTTTGAATTGCCTGTAATAAACTTAAAATTAACTTGCACTTAGATGCAGTTTCTAATTTTAACCACCTTTTGTTTATTTATCATCAAAAATAATCTCATTCCTACTCAACTTCTTTCACGTTTAACGTTTGCAGCTCTTTTTGTTGCCTCCGCGCCTTCGAGTTCATCTCTTTAATTTTTTCATTCACCTCATCGGCGTAATTCATTTGTCGATCCAACTCAAATAACATTTGAAAATTACGAGCAATCTCATGTTAGTTTTTATTAAACGTTTTGTAAGCGATAATTTTTGTTTCAATAAAGCGATGACAGCCGCTGACGATGTGTGTTTTCTAGCTATGGCTTCGCGGTACTTGTATATGGCATATGGAAGCGATTTGCTTAATTTAGGATTTGTTTTTGGGCTGTTTTTTTAAATGATAGATTATTACACTTTGTAAGCTAAAGGACTTATGATAACTGAATAGCAAATATCCTTGCAATTTATAGTCGCCGAAAGTTATAATAGCCTAACTGAATCGTTTAACTGAATCTAAATGATATGTATCTGCACAATAAAAAAAAAGAGGTATAAGCAATAGATGATAAAGAATTTCAAATCGCCTGTGCCAAGATCATCATCGATTAACGCAAAAATCCTACCTGTCGCATTACAGATACCTATGATGGAGTTTTAGGTGTCTTCATTGTGTGGATACATTTATGTTTCATATGAAATTTAGGTAGTACGCACAATTAACGTGTGTATATATAAATCGATTATTAACAGTCGTTAGTAAAATAGCCTAAATAATTTCCGTGTGTTTCTTTAAATCAGCAGTTACTAAGAAATTTTCCCAGCCACGACTGAAAAGGCCAGTAAACCAGAAGGTTTCTTGCTTCATAATAGATTCAAAGGAACTTCTCACACAAAGGATTGAGTCGAGTTAACAGAAATTTGGCAGAATGAAAAAGTGCTAAGTTCTAATTTTTTTACATATATACAGCTTAAGTGTTGGCATGGTTGTTCCTTTCTAGGTTTTCCATGCCACCACGAACTAAGAGGGAGGCTCCATATAAGAATCAATGTGGGACTCGATCTTGCACGGCTTCTTACGTGGAGATTACCGTACCAGCATCTCTCTTTTCCGCATACCTTGTATACCTCTTAGTATTCCCAGCTCTCCTTCCTCTCAAGCTAATCCTCCCCCTAATCCAGGGTGTCAAGCGTCACCGTTCCCATTGGACGGTTTGCAGCCAGGGGGTTTAAATTCCGGCTGTATTTTAACGGCGCCTCCCTGACACCGGGCCACCTCAGGGAGTAAGTTTGGCCTTACTGCAACGGCAAGGGGCGCTGTCGTGGGGTACCATTCTTCCTCCTCTATATTTTTAGACCGCTGCCCTTGCCTCGTCGAGTAGGTGGTCGTACGACCAAGATGAAAACAATTAAAAACAAACAAAACACAAAAAACGTATCTTCCCCATCCTACAATTATAATAATAAAAAATCGTAAATTAAATATACATATAGCTTTTACGAAAATTTATATGCAGTTTTTGAAGTGAAACTTCTTAGGTGGCGCATCGCAAATGGAGAGTAACATTTTCAAAGCTGATTTCGTTACATAACTGAGACGAAAGATGCAATGTTGAGAAAGAGAGAATGAAATAGAAAACAACAGTCACATAAAAATTTATGAATTTTTGTAAGTAGCTATTTTATTAATAATTACTTATCGCACAGGGGTAAACGATGTATCAAATTAAAGTGCATGGCCTGAAGTGGGGCCGTGTGTAGAAGTCAACGCAAGTGAGGAAAGTCACTGATCGCCATTCACCTAGGAGTGGACAGAACGATTCTTCTCTATGCGGTTCAAGCAGCGCACAATTTCCGGGTGATTTTATCCAAGTGTCCTCTGGGTAGCTCCAGAACATTCGGCCACTCCGACGTTTTCGATTTAAGGGCTCACCAGGGTTTTGTAGCGTCTGTTTATTAGGTGGATGTCCTCGTACAGGCAAAGGCTGGCTTCGCCGCCATACAAGAGATGTGATTTATGGGGAAAGGAATGAAGAGGATCGGACCTTGTGACGTCTACTACAGCTGCCATGTAAAGGAGCGCAAGTTCTGTGTTGGATTTGTGATGGGAAAGAGACTTCGTCGCCAAGTGCTGTTGTTGTTGTTGTGGCTATAGCGGCTAGTTACGCCCTGTGAAGAGCGGATTCATCCATGGTCGTTGTCGTCAAACTCATCTAGGAGGAGGCTCAAGAAATGTGCTGTTTCGACAGGGTTGGACCAGAGAGAGAGGGGGGTTAGATGAGTGGATTTGAGAGGGCACGTGAATAGGCGATTAGTTCCGTGCGGAGAATCTCCACATGCCGAGTACTGTCGCTCACTCCGGTGGACGAACGTCTCACTACGATTCGCATCAAAGCTAAATTCTTTAACATCTCATTGATTTGCGCACACGGCCTTATGGAAGAGAATTACGATGTGACCACAGATCATTTCTGTGAGCGCCTTGAGCGCGCGCACGAACGCTGATGCCGATATAAAACTCGTGCTAGCCGATTTTAATACCAAGGTGGGAAGCAAAAGAATTTTGGTCCCACAGTTAGTAAATTTGGCCTACACGACGAAACATCCGCTAACGTACTGAGGCTGATCGACTTCGCTGGGGCCCGAAACATGGTAGTATGTAAAAATCGAGGACTTTGTTATTTGTGAACCAGCATTGTCACCTACAATAATGTTAGGCTCGAAATACTGAATACCTCAGACGATGGAACGATGAGCTGAAAGTATTGAACGCGGTACCAGCTGATGGTGATAGAGGAAGAGGTCTACGTTGGAAAGACCAAGTGGAAAAGGACTTGATGTCACTTGGTATTTTCAATTGGCGCTAGTTAGCAGGACGAAGCAGTGACTGGCGCAATTTGTTAAACTCGGCTAAAATCTTTTAAGAGGTTATAGCGCCAATTAAGTGAGTAAGTAAGGAATGGAAAGATGGGATGCAACTTCTTTTTAATCTACGTTCTTTGCTGATACCAAACGTGTGGGTGAGCGTTGTGCAACTGATTTTAATTGTGTAGGTTGTTGGTTCGAAAATCGTAATTTTGTCACTAAATGCAAGTTAAATTGATAGGCTGGTAATTTTCGTGCTCTTTTCACATATGAAAAATGCAAAATTTTTGTAATGTTGTCTCAGAATGAGGAGAGAAAACGCTATTATTTTTAGATAGG
Source organism: Anomoia purmunda (assembly GCA_951828415.1). Classification (NCBI taxonomy): domain Eukaryota; kingdom Metazoa; phylum Arthropoda; class Insecta; order Diptera; family Tephritidae; genus Anomoia; species Anomoia purmunda. Next base: position 16,780,830 of record OX639996.1, read on the forward strand.
CAACCGAAAACTTCACCTTGCATTGCTGTTTAACTATTAGATATTTGTGCTAAGATATCTTGTAGAAGGAGAAGTATCTCTATGAAAATTTTGAAGCAGATTTGAATGCCAAGCTCTTAGGAGCGCGCCCGTTTGACGGTCGTAATGGAAAAATCGTTTGATTTTCGAATTAATCCCTCTTGCAGCATTATCTTCATATTCAACACGATGTTACTAATTTATTTTTTGTGGACAATATGTTGAAAAAACTTCTTTTGCTATTTGGTATTTAAAAACTAGGCAAATTTTGTAGTGGTATTTTCGAAATAATCTTCTCCACCTAATTTGGTAACTCACTTGCCCTGCAGAGGAATTGTAACAGGAAATAAATTATTACAAGCCATAGACTCACTTCAAAGCCATATGTGGATACTACATTTTCGGCCTTCCAATTGTAACAAAGCGAATATACAACTATACCGTAAGTAATTCGTTTTTTTTTTTAATTTTACTTGAAGGTTTTAAACTGCTAGTTAAGTCGAACTAACCTTCGCATATCATTTGCGATACAAATTAAGTACTCGAAGATATTGAAGTTGCACAAAATTTGTGTTATATGATTTTAATCGCCACTTCATTTCCTCATAATTATCACAATTAAGCAAAATCATGATTACTTTTGAGTGATACAAGGTAGTCATGCATAGGTGGCGGGAATTTACACGTATGCATTGTAATAATTAACTGGGGGTTATTTGAAGTGTTTTGTTTAAAATACATTAAAAAAAATAAATAGTTACACAACTATTAGTATGTAATTATATGAGGAAAAAATAATTTGCACAATATACATATATATATATATATTATACATACATGTATGTATAAAATCAATCGAAGGGGCGCATGCCACAGCCAACTTGTGTAGAAGTCTACAACTGCGTCATCTTTGTTTTACGTCGTTTTTTGCAATTTTCTCTTTGTAAAGACAATAAGAAATGTTAAACGAATAAAACGGAGCATTCCAATAAAATTCAAGCGAAATGCATCGCATGCAGATAAGGTCCTTGGTTTTCAAGTCGCTTGCAATGGGCATATCGCGAAAAGACTAAAACGAAAATTACACGTAAAAAAAAGGCAGATAATTTACCAATATTGCAGATAGTTTAAAATATGCCACATATTGGTGAGTTTTAACTATTTGGTTTTATTTATTTATTATTAATAATTTCTTAAATAAAAATAGTAACTATTTTTAAAAAATAATTTAATCTACAACACCGATTAAATCCATGTTTCAAACCTTGTTCAAGCTGTGGGAAAAATTCAATAACTTCTGCAAAGGATTCAACAATTTTTACCCCCATATGCTGATGATCTGACAACGGTTATCAACCTGACAGTTGTCAGGTTTACTGCGCCTAAAAATATGTCGCAATATATAAGGTGTTGTCAAGTATTTAGTGGAACATAACAATTACAATGAATGTTGTTATTACTAGAGTGTTGAAAATCATTTTTCCCTCATAGTTTTAGGCGCAGTAAACCTGATAACTGCCAGGTTGATAAGTTTTGACAGGACATCAGCACAGGGAGGTTAATTTAGAATTTGGGTGTGCAGTTTTATAGCCTTTACAATTTTTGGTGAAACAAGTTTAAAACGACTAAAAATTACCGTTGGTGTTTGACAATTTCATTTTTACTTTGAGCAAATTTTTTTTCATATAAAATACATATGTATGTCATGTATTTATTTGAGGAAGAGCGTTAGTAAAAAAAGTAACAAAAACTAAGACTAATTCTTAGCTACCACAAGTTAACACTTTGTTCTACTAAGATTTAATGATCTATAAATCTTCGTACCCAAATTTTTTCTAAAATGCTAATTAAAAATTTTAGAATTTTGTGTGGAGTTTCCTTAATTTTGTCCCATTTCAGCAAAATTTGAAATGCGGATTTAACCGGTGTTGGTTGTAAGATAAACTAGATATCCTGCTATTAAAAAAAAATATTGAAATTAAGTAAATAAAAATAAATAGTCAAAACTGTGGTTAAAACCTAACACCGAAATTTTTGAAAACATTAAAACTAATGCAGTCAGTAAAATGAACAAGGTGCCAGAAACCAAGCAGTAATAATTTTAGTTCCACAAATGGCTGCAGTAATGCAAGAAAGTCAAAGAAATGGGCGCGACAGTTTTAGTAGAGTGAGGTGAATAAAATTTTGCAGAGGAAGTTAAATGTCTATTATTTTTGAAACCATCGACCATAATTACGGCCTCTACTATGTCATTTGAAAAGTTCGTGCATTTTTTCTGGTTTCGTAGCATTACGCTATTTATTTCATTTTAATTTTTTTATTCTCGGGTTTTTCTATGCTTACCAAATCTAACTTATTGTACTTGAATTTATGCAAGATTATTTGAAAACTGTCCCTTTTTTCAAGCTAACTTAGATATGCTTAAATTTTATATCGATTTTCCTGCATATCGATTTCTTAACAAAATTAAAATAAAAAGATTCTCAAACGACTGGGTACTTTAAATTCATATCTTATACCAGAGCTGGTATTCATTCGCATGCAACTTTGGAAAATATTTTCCAGTTAAAATCATTAAAAAATGGTAGATAAACTGGTAAAGATTATTAAAATTGCCATGATCTCAACTTTTATTAGGCTTTACTTATGCCAGGATTATGGTATAGACTATTAAAGAACTTCGTTCATCTTTAAAATTATTATCTTGTCGATTTTACTTTAAGTTCTGATGTTGCATATTACAAAACCGTATTCGAGATTTCATTAGGATTGCCATTAGGGTCGAAAAAAAATTACAAAAAGCTACAGGATATTAAACAACTATAATATAAAAAATGCCATTTACTATTTTTGTTGCCACATATTGAAAAAAAGGGAAGGCACCTGCTGCCAGATATCTTATATTAAAGAAAAGCTCAATAATCCCATTTCACTGATAGTGTATGAACAAACTTAAAATTGAAAAAAAAAATAGGAAAAATTATAAAAAGGGTAGTTAAATAAAATAACTTCGAATACAATATGGGTTTCAAACGAAACGAAAAATTTAATCAAATTATACGTAAATTATATGAAATTACGTGTGCTACTAAGCTTAAGAAATCAACAACAAAAAATAAGCGCCGGCATACGCTGATGGCGATGAAAAACTAAAATTTTATGGGGAAAAAAAATTCTCCTAAGACATTTCAACGATTTGATATTTTCCGCATTTGATATTTTTATAATATTATTTTTTATTATTATGACATACAAAAAATTAAAAAATATTATTTACATTACTATTACATTTCCTGCATCACCTGCGGTTATTTTATTGAAACAGATTTTCAATGTGCAGCCACAGTTTCATTATAGCACTAGAAAATCGCGCCTGCCTGTATTTATTTATTAATTTCCCTTTGCTTATGTAACTAGAAAAAACAATTCGGTTCTTGTCTTATATAACAGGTGGCATCCCTCTCAAAAATATAGATATGCACCTTGTCCTCGCCGAGACGAACAGTTCGACAGTCATACTTTAATTATTTGCATAATTAATTATATAATGTATGTGTATAATTTAATAAAATTCGACTTTTAAAAAAGGTGGCACCCTTTTCGAAATAAACCTATACAGTTTCTCCTAGCGAAACAAAAAGCTAGCTATGAATCTTTGTTCCGCGACGAACAAATAAAACAAGCAATAAGTTTGGCTATTATATTTTAATATTCTCTTAAAAATTGACTTTTCAAATAAATGGCAACCTTCTCCCAAGCATAAAATATACTTTACGAGCTTTTCCTATATATTATGATGTTTTCGGCATTGGCAGTTTTTGAACGATGTTTTACTACAATTTACGGGTTTGCATTGATATTTTCAATTTACATGAATAATTCGTAATGATTTCCACCTTTAGTGACATTATGAGAAAAATTTTCCGTAAGGATAGCGTAACTTCAAACCACTGGCTAAAACAAATGAATTCTGGAAGCATTTAGCAAAAATGTTGCACCAATTTGGAAAGTGGATCAGATTCGGTAGAATTTTTGGAACGAATGACCTCAACTTACTCGTTACTTTCAAAAGCTAACACAAGGCTGTTTTCAGAAAGAAGTTTTGGGTCAAAATATCTGTTTGGAAAAATTTTAATTTGACCTTTTAATTTTCCAAAAACGAACACTTGTAAATCAACATTTTATTTGGGAGCTATCTTTCCGGTTTATTTCTACAAAAAATTATTTGTAACATTATTTCTCCTTAAGGGGGTGTTCTAGTGTAGCGACCCTTTTCGAACCTTATGTTTAGGAATTAATTGTTTGTTAGCTTTTCATTTATTGATAGACTTTTTGTTTTTTTTTGGTTATGTTATTTGACCTTGACTCTCCTCTTGTCAAAAAAGAAGGGGGTGTCTGGGGTGAAGAGTGCAGATAATCTGAAACAAAAACATGGCTTTTTCAAAAATTTAAAATTTTTTCAAAACTAAAGGGTTTTGACGAAGAAAAAAAACATTTTTCCTGTTTTTTCTTAGCTAATAATGGCCCGCCTCAGCGACAAGTTTGCTGAAAAAAAAATGTAAAATATGTGCCAATTGGTTCTACAGTTTTATCAAAAGATATCGAACGTGATAAAAAGATGCCGCGCGTGGCCGTGTTTGAAGTTCTATAACTTCTAAACGAAGGTAGAGACGACTTTAATCTTTTAAGAGGGTATTTTTAACATCATCGACAAAATCGATTTTTTGAAGCCGCTAAACTAGAATACCGCCTTAAACCATTTTTTTAAGAGTTCTGGATATTGAAGGCCATGTAAAATTTTTTGGTAAATTTTGGGAATTTAAGCCAAACTAATTGGGCTTTTCCCTGCTACAGATAACCAGCTATTTCTATAGATCTTAGTTTTCATCCCCAAGCTATCTGAAATTGCGGGTAAGTGAATTTTTACACTTCTGCAAACCCCATTAATGTCATTTTTAATTTACCGATATGTATACATACAAGAAATGTAGCCGTTGCAAAAACATAAGAGCATGCTACAATTTTTCTCAGTGCATTTCCAATTTGATACTTACAACAATAATAAAGATTGTGTTCAGCAATAAGCGCAGAAGATGCGATGACAAAATCAGCTCAAGAAACACCGCCGCTAAGGTGGATGGGTGGGTGGGTGACAAAAGGTGAAAGGAACGAACCGAGGGCTATGTAGGCAGTATGTGACAAAAGCGGTAACATATCAACCACAAACGAAATGAAATACCAACGTTGAGTGTGCCATGGAAGTGCAACTGAAGGTTGCACCGCATTCGCGCTACCAACTACCAAACTACCAAGCTACATACATCCGAGTACTTCGCGGTAACCCACCATCTAAAATGGTGTGATGCGGTGTGGGACGTGAACAACTTGGAGATTTTTCGCAAGCAAGTACTAACGATAAATACCCAACAAGAAAGTGTGATAGATCAGGTAACTAGATAGAGCACGGTAGGGAGACTGGGTAGAGTAAAGTTTTTCAAAGCGCCAGCAACCGATGAATTAATACTTTAAGTGTTTTTTATACTAATGGTGGATTGCTGACCACGAAAATGAGTGCCATTTACTTTTTTCCAAAGAAACGTTTTAGAGATATAAACAAAACCCCTGTTTTCCACGTCCTTTTTGAAGTTTTTGCCAAAAAAAATTTATAATCGCAAATTAACCCAACCTTCCATGGGTATCATTTGCTGTGGTATCTTTTGTGTAAATCGGAATGGTAGTTTTTGAGGTGCTGGCGCCTAAATGCAAAAAAAATTAAATTTTCTATTTTTTTTTTAATTTCTCATTTTTATTCACTCTATTTAGTAGATAAAGTTTGTAAACAAAAATCATTAAAAAAAATATTTTTTTAAAGAGAATTTCATTGCGAAAATGTGGCGTGGCATCTAAATTGGATAGAAAATGTAAAAGTTACTAAAAATTAAATGTAAGCTCTCAATTTAAATTTTTGCTACATTCACTTTTTCTGTTGAAAATCTGCCAACAAATTTTCATTTCTCGGTGTGGCAATCAAAATTTTCGTTTGATGTAATATCACAATTTTTTTTTTTTTGGATATGATTCTGATGATTCTGAAAATACCACTCCAAATATTTCCATTACTCTAAATTTTTAGATGCATTGTGATGAAGGTTTTTCATAGGTTTGTCCCAATATAGGTTGACTTGTTTTACAATCATTTCCAACACTGTTTTACGAATCGCGGTACAGCGTATTGAACTGCCCTTGAGCTCAGATCGTGGCAGTTGCGGCGGAGGCTATTGAAGGCTTCGAACCAGTGCCCTGTGCAGATTGCTGTGAGTTTGTAGGTGTATTTTCTGCAACTTAAACCGTTATTTAATTTCCGTAAATGTTCCAAATCCTTAGGACATATTTTAAGTAATCTCGCTTCGTAGTGATCGGCAATCGAGGGCAGCTCTCTCCTACACTCATCGACTACTTGGGGTCTAACCAAGGTAAAGAGAGTGCCTGAGTAGCCGATTCGCTATCTGAGCAGATATTTGGAGTTTAAGTTTTGTAATTTAGTATTTCAAGTAATTTATTTCGTTTGTGTTTTTGATCTTCTGTTTTCTCGACAGGGTGAAAAGTTGGTATATATGTATTGGAACGATTTCCGTCATCCATTGTCAAGTTTGGTTTGGAAACGAACGAGAAATGGCACTGAAGATGACACAATGCCGAAACTGTAATACATTTTTTAATAAAATTAATTGTATTTAATAGTACATATATGTATTTAATGAATGATAAAAAATTTTACTCGAAATGGTCACTTTTTGCTTTCACACAAGTCCTCAAATGATTCAGCCAATGATCAATAGCAGCTCGCATAGTTGCTATTGTTATTGACGACGCAGCTCGAACCAAAGATTTTTTGAGACGGTCCAAATTTCTGTGGAGTATTCGACAGACCATGTTCTCCAACTTTGACCGCAAACCGTTGTTTAATGGATTCAAATCTAGACTTCCGGAAGGCCAATCATATGCAGCTATGCAACCAGGGAGATTTCTTTTAAACCACTGTTGGGTGGTTTTTGCCTTGTGTGCTGGAGCAGAATCTTGCAGGAAGATCCAATGTTCTCCATCGAAGAAAGTATTGCTTAACTGCTTTTACCACGCTTTCTAAAACATTATCCTGGTACACTTTTGTCCCAGTTGTAACCCCTTTTTCACAGAAGTGGAGAGGTGTAACGCCTTTGTAAGAGGCTCCCCACGAAACCATTACAGCAACTGGATTGTGACCACGTTGAACCCTTGGGTAAGCATTTTTTGCGTCTTTGGAAGTTTTTGTGTAGATTTAGGCGCTTTGCTTATTAAAAACTTCTTCAGCAGTGAAAAATCTCCATCTTAACTGTAACGATAGTTTCAAGGCCGTTGACCACGTGCCACTGAAGAAGCCGCTTGCATTTGTTGAGCCTAATTTGCTTCAAGCGCATTGCCAAAAGATGACCAATTGACCGTCGGTGCGCTTTCATGTGGAGATCATCTCGAATTGATCCCTTGACAAATTTTTTTTTTTTGTTTTCCAAGAGGATTTCTAGGAATGCGTTCGCGAACAGTATTGACTGCATTTGTTCGAACCACGCGAGGATGACCACTTCTCTTTCTGTCATCAACTGTAGACGTTTGGAGGAAACGGCGATCAATAGTGCGCTAAACAAACAGGCTCGAAATATTAAGTTTTTTTGAGGAGCTCATTAATTTCACTTGCGCTTTTTCCACACTTATGCAAAGCAATCACCGCAATACGATTTTCTTTTGCTCTGCACTCCATTGTTAATAAGCGAAAGCAAACCCTAAACTAACTATTATATTTGAGTAGACACTGCATACAAACTATAATTAAAAATAACGACACCTTTTTCTGCGAATCACATCTGTTTGACATAATAAGTGTAACGTCAGTATCTGTCATAAATTGCTATATATGTATTTGAAAAATTTCCTCTAAGCAGATATCAAATTTGGAAGCCACTTGATTCTTGCAGGGTAGCGGCTCATGCATATGGATTTCTATATGGGCAACAATTGTTTTCACACTTTGTTATTATCATATTATAGGTTTGTATGTGTAGGTGTAGTAGTTTATATTCATTCACTATCAGCCAATACGTTCAAACTAGATTACTATATAACCAATAACAATAACCAATACGAAGGTATTTGAATGTGAAAATCCAACGTGGTATCAAGAATAGAAATACTACTTTTACATACATACATAGCTTACTAGATATACAACAATAACTATGCCATCTGATACCCGTGCGTCGTGTGGCAAAGGTACAATTATTTGAGTTGTATGTTGCAGAAAATTTTGCAATTGCAAAGGTGTCTGTAATGAGAAAATGTGATATTGTTTGTGACAGCAACAGCAATTTTGTCAACCGATGGAATGCGCCAGAGGAATGGCGAGAAGATGTTGCAAGAATGAATGATTGGCACTGAGTGAAGAAAGTAGTAAGAATTTGTTCTGAATATTTTTAAACGCCATGCATTTTGATTAATATAGTAAAATGAGTAATAGAAAGGATAATCAAATAAAGAAATAGATAAAAAAAATCGGACACCATTTAGCTTTTGCTTCTCCAAATTTTTTCAAAACTTATTAGATTTGAGCTAAGTTGAACCATCAATATGTATTGTCTGAATTCTTCGATTCTAGCGCCACCTAGCGTGTCCATTTTATCATAAAAGTATTTGTCGTTGCTCCCAAATTATACGTTTTTAATTTAATCAAAATCGGATCATAAATAGAGAGTTTCTGAATAACTCACCGCTAGCGCCACATAGCGCATTCGTATTTTTTTATTTTACCAGCACCATACCTTTCTACTGTCAACAATATCGCATGATAAATACGGATTTCGCCACCTAACGGATTAAAATATAGTCTAAGCCCATGTCAGAGGTCTAAAGAATATTCTGCCTAAATTTGGGTGAAAGCCGTTCATCGGGTTTTGTGCCAAGTTGTAACAAAGTAAGTAAAATAAAATAAATAATTTAATAATTTAATTTTATGTAGATTTTTCAAAAACAATATTCCATTTTTTTTGTAAATGCCCACAGTTTTACGAGACATGCACCGATTTTGTGTAAATATTTTAGATTCTTCACTTTTGGAATATGAAATTGAAAAAGAATTTAATTCCGATTTCAATAAAATTTAAAACTTTTTGATACAAAGAACACGTACTGGTGGTCGATTTTTTTTTTTAATTTTTTCGAAAAATACTATTTCTCATTTCGCAACTTTTGAGCCTAGCCCGATAATGGGAGAAAAATGGGGTTTTATTTTTTTTTTTCAAGTTATTATTGAATTTATGTTATTTTGTTGCATTTAATGATACTTTGCGCTTTCGATTTTATTTTATTTTATTGTGTTATTTAATTTTATTTTTGTGATTTTAATTTAATTTATTGTACTTTATTTTATTTTATTAATTTGGATTTTTACATTAAATTTTATTTTATTTTAATTAATTTTGTTTCATTTAGTTTAATTGTAATTTTAGTTTACTTCACTTGATCTTATTTGGTTATATTTTACTGTGATTTAAAATTTTTTTTTTTTGATAACATTTTTTTTTTAAATTTGTTTTAAGTTTTTTTCCTTTTTTTCGTTTCTTTGATTCCTTTGAATTAATTTATTTTTAAAAAATAATTTATTATAAAAAATATTTCTTTTCACTATTTTTGGATTTTAGTTTTTGGTTTTTTTATTTGAGTTCGTTTTATTTTGTTACATGCTATCGTATTTATTTAAAATTTAATTTATTAGAATTTTACTTTTTATTTATTTTGCTTTGTTCAGTTTTTACATAATTTTTGAATTAATTTTTTGTTTGCTTTGATTTTTCATTTACTTTATTCCATTGAACTTAATTTTTACTACATTTTTTGTTTGTTTTATGTTATTTCATATTATTTAAATTGTTTTAGTATAATTTTTAAAGATTTTATTTGATTTAAGTGCTATCGATATTTTAATTTAATTTTTTTTTGCGCATTTTACGTAATTTCTTTTACAGAGTGTAAGCTGATGAAAAAAACACATTTTATTTAAGTTTACTTTTTACAAATTTTTTATATTATTAACATTATTACGAAGTTTATTATAATTAAGTTTATTTTATTTGACTGCCTTTTTGTAATTTGTTTTAATTTTATTTGAAACAAAATGTTATCACCTTATTTTTTGTGATTTAAATTTTGTTTTACTTCGTTTTGTTCTAAGTATTTGATGATATAGCATTTATTTTAAATTTAATTTTTTCGAGTTTTACTCTTTTTTTAACTTACTTTACTTATTTTATTTAACTGTCATTTTAATTTAGGTTGCTTATATGGGTTTAGTAAATTTGTTTCATTCGTTTTGTTTTATTTATTTTATTGCATTTTATTTCCTAATTTTTGTAAATTTGTTTTTTTTTTTATTTAATTTGTTTTATTCAAACTTAAATTTTTTTAAATTTAATTGCATATCGATATTTTATTTTGCTTTTTTTTACTTAATTTCTCAATAGTGTAAGCTGATCTAATTTTTTTCAGTTTATTTTATTTAATTCAATTTTATTTTGTTTATTTTAATTTATTAGGAAAATTATTTGTTCTTCTTATTGTGTTTTTATTTAATTTTTGTTTTATTTAATTTGACTTCGTTTTATTTTATTTTACACTACTTATTTTAAATTTATTTTATTTTTTGGATTTCATTTCCATATATTATATTTTGACCTGACTTTATTAAAAGACAGTTAAAATTAAACGACTGTTGTTGTATTTTTTCCAAAATACTTTCCTTATGCTGGCCTAGAACTCAAAAATTAATATTGTAGAACTTTATTTATTTTTGTTGTATTTATTTTAGTTAACTGCAATTGTTTTATTTTGCTTATATTAATTTACTGATTTTTTTCAATTCATTTTCTTTTATTCGCATTTTAATTTTTTTTACTCGTTTCTAATTTTATTTAATTTTTATTATTATTTATTTTTTTGTTTATTTTTTCTTTTTTTTTAAATTTGCGGAATTGTTTTGTAATAATTTCTAAAGTTTTGATTTGGTTTAAATTCATATCGATATTTCAGTTTTAATTGGGTTTCGCGCATTTTACTTTATTTCTGTTAGCAGTAAATGCATAAAAGTACATGATTATTTTTTGCCACGGTCTCACCACGGCCTTTATTTTTTTGCATACCCAACATTTGTTACTTCCTATTTAAATATGTTGCCATTATTTGCATATTTCCATTTGATTGTTAAACTCTTGCATGCCTTCGCTTTCAGTCTGTTTATTGTTGCTGATGGTATTTAAAATTTGTGTTTTTTTTTCACAAGCATAAATTCACATACACAACATTTCTGCACGCATTCACACACACACAGTCACTACATATGCATACATACTTACATATATGAAGATTATGCGGCGTATGTGTGGACTTGTTTTGTTTTGCGCATTTTGTTATTTTCGTAATTTTTTCGCAATTCCATTTGGGTTGAATTTTTTGATTCCTCTTCTGTTTGTTTTTTTCTGTGCACTTTTCATTGTAACTGCATTTGTAGCGCATTACACCGACGCAGCCTTCAAGCTACAGTACTTTCACCTATTTTTCCTGCTTTGGTCTGCTTTTTTTTCGCTGATGCCGGCTACATAACAGCCATGGTGCGAGCTATGGATGGTAAATATACAAAAATATATTGAAAAAACAAAAACAGTCCAACATTTTTTTTATTGTTTTTTCATAAAACAATAAACAAATGGCAAACCGTTGAAATAATCGTAATAATGCGAAAAACAAGCAACGATATGCAATTTGCTCAAAAAGCGGATGTGAATTCCGAAATAAAGTGATATTTTTCAATCAATTCAATAAAGGAGCGCAAATTCGCTGCTGGCCAAACGCACATTGTCGTTTAGAGCAAATTTGCCCATGAAAGTAAACCAAAAAAATTGAAAATTTTAAATTAATGATGGTTTAAATTTGCGCTCTCAATTGTTTGTTGGCATTTCTTGCTATTCCCAGTTATGATACGCAATGTATTTTGAACTCATATTAAAAAAAAATTTCGAACATCGACAGACAGTGGCAACACATAAATGCAACCATGCGGCAGTTGTCATAAAATGCTGTTCTTATTTACAAAATCCCTGAAGGCAAAACTTTTTATGCGCTCATAATTTTATCATTATGCGCTGAATGCTTTCAAATTTTAAAGTTTTATTTATAGTTGCATCAATTAAAATTTTCGCTTAATATTTGTAGCAATCAATCATTGAATTGGCTAGCCAATAAAGCTAGTGAGCAATAATTTGTGCCACATTCCTGCGCATTGGCCGAAGTGTATTCGAGGGTATCTAAAATAAACCGTTGCTTTGATTTGGTTTCCGAACCAAATAGTTTAGTTTATTTTAAAATTTTCACTACACTATCCTAGTCCTATAGTTTTTGTAAGAAAAAAATGTATAATGCTTGTAACACAATACTGGCGAACGAGGAATTTTCGCTCAGTAGAGCGATGACGTCAGCAACGTTTGCCCGAAAATTTCGCTTAGGAAAAAACACAACTAAGGCGAGAGCGAAATTAGCTGATAATGGCTTTTACCAATTAAAAATTTCACAAATAATTAAATAAATAACTTTTACCAAAAACTAATATAGCATTTCGCAATTTTGTATATTAGTATATTAAACACTTACCCAAAATCGGTAGTATTTTGTCGCTGTTGCCTACGACGACAATAGAAATAAAGCTATGTATCTCCGCGAATGGCTGTCGGGCGAAATTCGTTGTTCCCTTTTATTGTGTGTATGCTCATATTATATGTCAGTGTGTTCGATTTTTGATAGCGAACATTCGCGACGAAAAATTTAACGTCTCGTACGCCGGTATTGTGTTTCAAGCTTTATGTACAATTTTTCCACTGTTACTTTAGCCTGGAATGATAAAACTGAGTACAGTTAAGAAAAATGCAGTCATAATTCCTCAAATTTGTTCACAGTAGTAAGATGTTTTCTTCAACTTTATGCAAGATCTTTAAGGAACTGTTGAAAAAATTAAAACTATTTATTATCTTAGTTGCTTACACCAAATCTTGTTTTTCAGAGATATTTCTGCAAGAAAAATAAACTCCTATTGGCGCTATAACCGCTTAAGGGTTTTTCCCAAACTTCTCCAACAATTTGTGGTGTGCGTCTTGATGTTGTAGGACAAACTGAGGGATCTACAGTTTTACGCCGACTCCGAACGGCTAATGTTTTTTTGTGAGAAGTTTTTTCATAGCAAAAATACACTCGTATTTTGCCGAGGAGCGAACGCTATTAGAAAAAAACTTTTCTATAATTTTTTGATGTTACTTGCCCCGGCCAGGATTTGAACCCGGGACCTACCCAATGAAGCCCGCACACTCGGCTACGGCGGCCGCCGTTGTATTATTACTAACCCGAAAAAATAAAATTCCTGACTCAATTCAGTTGGATTATTTTTTGTTTCGAAATTATAATTAATAAATTACAGCTTACACTTGTCGTGTCAGACGGTCTAGGCCGTTAAAGGGTTTAACAAATGGAGTCAATCACGCCCTATTCACGTCATAACCTTGGTGAGGTAACTTAGGTACATACTGCACTAACGTGGAGTTATTTCCTTGAGGACCTGAATAGTGTAGATACATTTTCTTTGGAGTCGATGACCGAATTTCGGGCAGATTTAAAGTATATAGAAATAAAGTGAAGGCCTTAAGAGTAGTCGGCGGCTTTCACAGATGGGAAATGACAAGATCACAATAACAATCATAATAAGTTGTAAATAGTAGCTAAATTTTTAATGAAAGCTTTTATGAGAGTCCTGTTCAGTATTTAATAAAACACTCGATAGATTTGCCAAAAGTTGGCTTGATGTTGGCCTACTAGAGTTTTCATATTCCGGTCTAAGTTGTTTTCAACAAAGAGGAATAACGGTTAAAATATATGCTAGAGCGAAATGAAAGGTTAAGACATATGCCTACAGTTAGAATATTCACGCCCACGAGGGTATCGGATTATCTGGTTATACAGTTTTAAGCGTTTCAGTTAAAAATAACATATTAAATCAAATCACTTTAGTAAAATGTCACTGATTAATTTTCGTAAAACATTTTAACTCATTAGCGCCCACCTAAAAGTGTCGTTTTACTTTTATGTACTTCAAAAAACCCCTCCAAATACGAATTTTGCAAAGTTGTGGGGAAATTAAAAAGTTCAAGAAAATTCTTATTCGGAAAATTTTGCTGTAAGCCTTCTCTTAAAAAACGCACGTCAAATTTCAGAGAAAATAAGAAGTGCAAGCTAACAGAACTGTTATCTAAATTTTAAAATAAACTATTTTAATTTTTGTTTGCGGTATAGAGTTTGAATTAAGGTTGCACACTGATTTTGTCTGAAAAGGCACATAGTAAAATTTTCATGCGGCAAACAATTTTGTTATATTTTTTAGTCCTTTAACCACTTTCCAAATTTCTTTGCTTGCTCTTCAAGTTTCTTAAAAGGATCATTTAAGGAGTTATGGGGGAAGGATTTTGCAAAATTCTCTTTTGTTACAAAATGGTGATTATTTTTCTAAAATTGTTGAATTTGAATCACACTAGTTTTTTTTTGCCAAAAACAGGGAAATTCTCTTAAAATTAAAATTCCTTCATACACGAAAAAGTCGTTGTATTAGGAAATGAAAGAGTGGAATTTGTAAAACGATCGGTTTAGTTGTTGCCGAGAAATCGTTGTCACCGTTAAGCCATTTTTCCCAAACATGATTCACTCAGATCGCAGAACACCAGCGGCTAATCATTGGTGCAACTTCATTTTTAAAAGTCAATTTCTCTTGAAATTTTGACGAAATATTCTTGAAAAAAGGTACATTAAGAAAAAATAAAAACACTTTAAATTTTTTGACCCAACCATGTGGATACAACCCCTTAAATTAAGAGCAAAATTACCACTTTTCGGTGTAGCTAATTGATTAAAATGGTCTACCAAAAATTTTGCGCGGAATTTTACTATATACGTATTAATATTTTATTTCGCTCAGACATATGTATATTGTAATTTTTTTCTCCTTTAAAAACAAAAAAAAAACTCGAGCTACGTTATAGCATAAATACAACAACTACAACTATTCATAAATAACAATTAACTTTTCAGAAGTGTAAAATTGGTAAACTCTAAAATGCCTACTTCGCTATACCTAAGTACATACATATGTATGTATATATATATATTACTCGTACATATATTTGTTTGTTTGTGTTTTCATAAATACCACATAAAAAGCTCATGAGTAGCATCGAACTAAAACCAAATAGACAGGTAACGAAATAGATAGGTAATGCCCTTCAATTCGCTTCCACTGTGTAGTCGAGCATTTAGTCTATTATTTTTCGAAGTACTCTCAATTAACGGCAATTCGAAAGCCTCATTGTAAGCTTAGTTAAACCCCTAATTCATTTGAAACTTTATAATTAAGATGCACAACGCAGAGACCTTGCAACATTTCTCTGAAGTTACTTTCATTTTAGGTTAAATCGAATATTCAATAATTACAGAATGAGATATATAAAATTTTTAAAAAGTTATGCAAAGCGAGTTGCAAGCTATACAATAATTACCGCTATCGACAATCAATGATCGCTCTATTCGCTTAAGCTACAAAATTTAACCTCAACAAATAACTGACGATAAGTCTGCATAGTTTATTTACTCACACACACACACTCACGCACACATTTATATATATTTTTTGCATAGTATTCAAATTTAGTTCATCAAATAATTTCCAATAAAACCCTTTCATTTACATACATATGTACATTGCCTTTTCTGCTTTGCATTCACCAAATCCCTTTTCATTTCATTTCAATTCATTTCATTTGATTTTCATACGGAATGTAGCTTACGAGAATTGCATTGTATTTTAATTAATGAGCTAGTCAAATTTTAGCCGATAACATCATTATCATCATCATCATCATCATCATCATCATCATCTGTATTATCATCAACGTTACAAATACAACAAACAACATTTGCTAAGTCTGTAGCATCAGCAACGATAATAAATCAGTAATTCGAATTGGCAGCCATTACATTGTATTAATTTATAATAGTATTAGGGATGTTCACGTCAATTTCGTTATTTTGTCACTTGAAAATTTTACGAGCTTTCTTTTTTTTTGTAATTTTAAAGAAAGCGCTATTTTAATAAATAAATTAATTAATGTAAGTTTTCATTTATTATTAGTTAATTTGTGTTTAACTGTTGCAATAAGTGGCAACGCTCGCCAAAAATATTTTTCTAGAAAACCTTTCTTACACCTGTTTTATTTGACGCCCATATTAATTAATGTTATTAATTTTTAGCCGAGTGTGTAGCGAGTAGCATCAACAATTCTAATATATTTCAAGTCTTATCAATAAAAATAAAATTTAAATAAGAAAAACTTAATTTCGTTTTAATTATGCGGTTCACCAACTATAGGTATTGAGCTCAAAACTTAAAATATATTTCAATAACTATAAAAGATAGTTTCCTCTAATTTAATCTACCGAATTGGGTTAGAGTTGACATTACTTGAAGGCAAATATATTTGAAAAAAGGCGAGCTAGTTTATTACCAAATTTGATACATTTCAGAACTCAATAAGATTAATTTCGAAAACTATAAACATCAGAAAAGTCACGCCTATTATTTATTATATATACAAATAGGTATAATTTAAATTTACAAATAAAAAAAATCGAAGGCAAGTAGTTCGGTAAATTTTGATATACCAAATTGGTTTGAAGAAAGGAATGCGTGGGTTAAAATATATTTTAGAAAATGGGCGTGATACTGCTCACTTTAACTCGACACATATAACTTCGAAATTACTCTACCAACTTTGATACAGACTTTACATTTCGATTCAATAATCATAATTTCGAAAATTTTATAAATCGGACAAAACTCATGTCCCACTACGCATATAACGCTAGTTTGGGAAAAATCAGAAAATACGATATTTTAATAAAAATTAAGCAAATTCGAGAAAAGAGGAATTTGGAAAAATTATAATTTTGGAAAATGTCTGTGACACTGCCCTTTCAAGAGCTATACTTAAATTACTTGAAATTAATTGTGCAGAATTCCATATGTACCGGGTTCGAATCCTGGTTGGGGAAAGTAACATCAAAAAATTTTAGAAAATCTTATTTTCCAAGAGCGGTCGCCCCTCGGAGACCTATGAAAAAAAACTTCTCACAAAAATCATTTGCCGTTCGGAGTCGGCGTCAAACTGTAGGTCCCTAAATTTGTGTTACAACATCAAGACGCACAACACAATTTATATAAGTTCGGCCAAATATCAAGCTATATGGTGTGAGCGCCAAATTATTATTATTAGTTTTATATCAATTTAATTTCATTTGCTTCTTCACTAAGGCAGCAATCCTCTTCAAAAATATTTTCGAAATTAGGCTATGGTGAATAGTTTTCCGTTAACGTTATAAGTAGCATCACTTTAATTAATTCGAAAATATTTTCGTATAAGGATTTTTCATTCCACACTATAAGTGCCATAATAATATTTAATTAATTACAAATTAAAAAGGTTTAATTTATTTATATTTAGCTTTTTTTAACCAGTGTCAACCGACTATGTAAAAATCGTTTTCAAAAATATTTTCGAAATTAGGTTTTGAAGCTATTGTAGTAGCATTTTAGTTACATAACTTATTAGTTAAACTGAATTAAAGGTTTTAACACAGTATTATAATATTCATTAATTTTGTAAATTTAATTACATTCAAATTTTTAAACAGCTGGCAACCCTCTTCAAAAATTATTTCGAATTAATATTTTTAAATTTTTTTTCCGTTATTTAGCACCTATACACATTGCAATATTTGATTTAAATGATTGTTTAAATTGAATTAAATTTTTAAAACAGCTGACAACCTTCTTTAAAAAAATGCTGCATATAATAATATAGGTGTAACTACTTTATTAAAATTCCCCTCTATCTTTTGCATTAGATGTTTAAGGCAATCAATAAGTAGATAATAATTTTAAATCATTGGTGCGCAAAAATCGTGGAATGAAAATACCGACTGTTTTTGTTTTTAATATTTGACGTCAAAAATGAAAATTATAATTTGCTTGATATATATATTTTTTTTAACAAAAAATAACCCGCATCGCTTGCTTTTAAATTTATTTAAGGCAATAATAAAAAGCAAAGCAAAGGAAATAAATTTTTAATTATTGTTATACAAACAAATGGGTGGATATAAATATTAATTTTGAGTTTTATTATTGCTTAGAAAAATAAAAAGCAATAAAAATTATCATGTGAACTATGCTTCTTATTTTTGTCATAAAAAAATAAAAATACAAATAGTATTACTGACAACTAGAGCGGCGCCATTTCGAGCTCTTTATGCTCAAATAGTTAGCAACTCATTGCTAAAATTAATTGATCACATAACCTAAAATATTTCCTTTTAGGTAGGCTACTTAAGTAGAAGGTCGAACAGGGCACATAGATGAAAATAGGCAAAAGCCGAGTTCTTTCGTGAAACAATAAAACAAACAAAAAATAATACAAATAAGTTAGCACCGTTATATAAATTCGGCAGACGAAAAAAACTCGGTGCTTGTTGAAAACTCTAAGATGACTAAGATGATGATAAAGGTAATTGCTCTAAGGACCGATTACACTAGTATACCTACTTATACAAATATTTTTAAAATAAGTAGTACCTCGTTGAAAAAGAATGTTTTAGGGAATTTTGGGTCGCTGAATACGAAAATTATCTACATTTTGCCAAAGAATAGTTTTCGGAATATAGACTCCTAAAATTCTCATTTTCGGGGTCACTTTGCAGTTATTGTCAAACAACTGTAGAACAGAAAATAACCCTACTTTTCTATGGGTATCGTTTTAAAGGTACATTTAGCCTCTTTACGCTTTTGTGTTTGCTTTGTGTAAATCGGAATAGCATTCTTTGAGCTACTGGTATCCAAATGCAAAAAGTAAGGACATTTTTGAGCATTTTTGAAAAATTTTCACTTTTATTCACCCTTTTCAGTGGATCTGTGTTCAATTAAAAAACGTTTGATGATGAAAGATAATTTTATTACGAAAATGTGCTGAGCCTCTGAATTGGTGAGAAAAGTTATTAAAAATAAAATAAAAGTGGCAGATTTAAATTTTTGCTACATTCTCTTTTTCAGTTGAAATTCTGGCAACAACTTTTACCTTTACGGTGCAAAATTTATTTATGTTATATTTAATTTTATATGGAGTGCGAGCGATGATTCTGCAAATGCTGCCAAAATTTTTCCATCCCGTCTAGACTTTGAGATAGAGGGTGCTCAGAGATTTTCATGAATGTTTACCAACATGGGTTTACTTTTCCTCAATATTTTTCAACACGGTTTTACAAATCGAAATTCTAAAAACTGATTTGAATTAAGCATAAAATTATGAAAAGTTTGGATATACAAAATGTTTTCATTATTGTTTTATTCCAAAAAAAATTGGCTTAAAAGTTACTAAAAAATTTCATACTTTTTCGAGATGTGTACGATTATATTGCAGCCTGTGCAATTAAGAACCGGATTCACTGTGTTCTTCTCAGGAAAACATTATGTTTACTCTCATAAATTTTGTGTCGGAGATCGGTCGAAGAGAAGGGCGGAAGAAGTACGATTCACTCCCAGTTCGGCACTTTTTATTTTGATCAGAAGTAAACAGCTGTTAGACATACAAAGATTCTTCAACATAACATAACTCAGTTGATGCATTCGCGTTTTTTCTTTGTAAAAGTTTCTTTAAATTCCAAAAATCTGATTTGAATTGATACCTTTAACCTTTTTTGGTACAGAAGTTACATCGAAAAATATCTGGAAAAAATATGAAAGTTTTTCGTCCCAGCATTAGTCTGAGAAACTTCGCATAAACTATTGTTCTTCAATATCTGATTAATATTGCTTGTAACCGAACTTAACCTAACAATTCCTAAATAGCTTAAAATTACAATTTCGTATAGGTAGCCTCCGATTCGTTAGCTTTTGTTAATATTTTAAGAGAAAGTTAACAAAAATTGCAATCTGATTGCATAAAAATTCCATCATATAAGTTCATTTTTGTTTAATCGGAAAGCCAATTTTCCTCAAACTGAAACGGATATTAAGAATACGCTTACTTAGTCAATGTCTGATTAAGTTTTGATTGCTAGTGTACTTCATCTAATAATAATAGTAATAATAATAATAATAATAATAATTATAATAATAATAATAATAATAACAATAAGTTCTGATTAATAAAATTGAAATATTGTGAATAACCCTATACTGTTAGCACTGTTTCAAATAGTGATATTATTGTTGCTAACACCGCTATAGTAGACGAAATTGGTTCGACACAATCGTCAATTTCATTCACCGTACCACATAATTGAGGTAATCCTATAATTATTACAAATGTACGCACGCACACATGTTTAGTTAAATGTATTTGAAATAGGCATTTTACCAATAAGCCTCAATTTGTTCACGAACGCATTCGCACTGTTAGTTTGCGGATTAATTTTACAATAAATGGAGATGGTTTAATTGTCTTTTGTTAGATTTCATTGGAAATCAAAATTAAAATCAGATTTGTTTATATGTAAATGTTCGGTTAAAGTTCTGAATTTCTTGAGTTTCTTTAATGAAAAGAAGTAAGCAAACCTTAGAATATCTTTAGCAATGGAAAAGTGAATTCAATGGTATTTTCAATAAATTAGAATACAGTGGCTTCGTCTACCTACTCGTAAATTATATCGAACGATTGATTTCAAAAGCAGATTCTCTAATAGACTGGGATGATGTACCACGGGACGTCTAAATCGTAGGCAGTGATATATTTTAAGTCTGAAAGTGATCGATTAATTCGGTAGCGATAAAAGGGCAGTAAGTAAAAGTACACATGACAAAGTCCAATACATTAATAGTTTTCGCAGCTGAATAACCGATCGATATTTCTGACATCTTCTTCTTCTTAATAGGCGCTATAAACGGCTGACCGATTTTAACTGGCGCCAGCTAGAGATCTAAACTGTAGCCTAATCTATGTCTATATCGCGCTAAAGCTCGCACAGCTCATCATTCCACTGTTTGCGGTATTCGGCGTCGCAAAGACGTAGGGGCCGGGCATGATGAGAGAGGTTTTCATTCTTCCAGAGAGGGTTTACTACGGAGCTGCCTGCTCAGCCCAGCATAGCCGTTGTTGGCAAAAGAGGTCCTTTGTTGGAAGATATGCCAGTAGTTTTACACTCTTACAAAATATGGTGGCTCACCGGTTTAATCCTGCTGCTTGAATTATCTTTCTTTTTTCATAATGTTAAAAAAAGTCACACGACAAGAGGTCAAGGATCTCTCCCCAATTCCCCAAAACGTATTAGTTTTGCAGGGATACCAAATTCAGACATCGCGGCATATAAGCAACGTCTTCTAGTGCTGTACAAGCTGATTTAAAGTCGACAAAGAGATGGCGTGTCTCGATCCCCTTCTCACGGAAGCATAACGCGAATATCTCGTTGATGGTAGATTTACCAGTGGTCGAATTATGTCTTCAGTGAACCAAGCGGTAATCGGATAACAATAGTTTACGTCACTGATCGTATGCACATTAGTATTGAAATTACGAGATACGTTTAGATTTCAAAATAATTGTAATAGAACTTTTGACAAGTAAATATCATTTCAATGTTTGTAGAGCTATTATTTGAATTGGAAAGACTTAAAATAATTGATTTTGCACTGCGCACAAGAGGTGAATATTCCGCCCATGAAGCTTTTCTGCTGCTGGCTGAGTTTATTGAAAGTGTCCTAGGATATAAAAACATTTTTTTAGAAAAATATTTATCATTTTAGTTTCTTTTGTCTGCTTTCTCGTTAATACTTACAACAACTCGACATTTCTATGATACGGATGGCGTCTTGCTAATTTTTGACATCTACGCTGAGTGAGGTATGTTCTCTGAACTTATAATACCGAATTACGATTAAAGGGATACTTTTTTACGAAGTTGAATGAAAAAGTTAAAGGGGATATCTTTTGCAATGAGGGTTCTGGACGACTACAGTGTGTATCAGGCGGCGGTGGCCACAATCAAAGAGGCATTTAGAAGGGCATCTATTGTGATAGCCAATCGGAAATCAAACCCTTGGTCTTTAAAAGTTAGGCGAATCTGGTCGCGGAGTACCTCTCAGCCGCCTCTGAGTACTTTTATATCGGACTAATTTGGCAGCCGGGCAATAGCGGTATTACATGAAACTGCATGGGCACCCTTGAAGTTATGACTCCGGTTAGGAAGAGGATGGGAGCTCATCTGGCCGTCTACGGACTTATATGGGACAGATGGGCTCTATGTCGGTTCAGCGAGCCCTGGGAAAATACCACCCTCCGGCTGGTGATGGATCGTGCGCGTTCGAAGGAGCTCTTTAAAAGAAGCCAATAAAGCGACAATTCTCGATTCACGTAGGAGTTCTGACCGAGTATGCCTGAAAGGTATTCGTGTGGTTAAACTGAATTTAGTCTCCGACCCTCTTCATCGCAGCTATTTGGGGGATAACGAGGAGGAATCATCTTTTCATTTTCTACTCAACTACACTGCCTATGCGAGGCTTAGGTATCAGTAGCTGGGCTCTCACTTCATTAACACACCAAAAGAGCTCTAAGGGGTGGAAATTCGCAGCTCGGAGCATCATTCATAACGTACGTTTAAATAATAATGAACTCCTTTTCTATGCCTACGTTCCCCCTGATGGGACAATCAAAACAACCTAACCTTACCCTCAGCTTTTCTAATAGCGGGCCCCTTCGATGCGTATAAACTGTTTGCTAATAATAATATAATATAGTAAATAATTATGCGCTCGATGTAGCTCAATTCTTGGCTGAACTTCTTCTACAATTTGTGGTATACGTCTTGATGTTGTATTGACGACTCCGAGCGGCAAATGATTTCCGTGAGAGGTTTTTCATGGCAGTAATACATTCGGAGGCTTGCCATTGTCGGATGAGGGGCGGCCGCTGTTAAAAAAAACTTTTTCTATGATGTTTGATGTTAATTGCGCTGGTCAGGTTTCAAACCCGAGGCACACCGAATGAGCACACACACGCTACACCGTCGGTACAGCGGCTACTTTTTAAATCTACATTAATCCCCTATCCCGTAAACTCTTTCAGCTCATCGCGCCATGGATGCGGTTTGCCGTCGCAAACGTTTAAAGCGTCACAAATTCTTCGTACAGTCTTTATATTTATTTATTTATTTTTTATTACAAGGAACTGAATGCGCTGACTGTTTATTTGGCGACACTTAGGTATAAATATACTTATATAGTTAGAAGGTCATCCAAAAAATTATCAAAATGACTCCATTTTCGAAATCGGCACATGGTTGGCGGTATTTATTTCTGTATTTGTGTTTAACAAAAAGTGTGAACGTCGATATGATACCTCAAACAACTTTTCCTTATTTGTACATTGTTTTTAACTTTTATTACTTTTGCTTTATTTTTTTTTTGTATTGTTTTTGGAATCAATTGTGTTTTCCATGTAATTATATATCGTGCCCACAAATGCGGCATTTAGTTTGCCACAAAGGCGGTCGCTTCACAAGTACTAATTGCTAACAAAGAAAGAAAAAAGAACTTGTTGAGAAACATTGAAGATACTCGAATAGCCAAATGTTTGTCAGCGATATGTTTAAAACCTAATCTAACCTCATCTGCAGATATCACATACGCTTGCATTCATGCGTTTTGTGCACTCTGGCATAACATTCTTGGATATTGTTTTGTTTGTTGTTTATTTTGTTTTTGTTTTCGTTATGTGAATGTTAACCTGACTATGATGATATGCTTGGCACTACAAAAGTAAGCCCGAATATCGGCAATAGCAGCAATTACAATACTGACAGTTAATGCACAGTAAGTACGCTATGGTTTCAAGCAAGTGGCGGTGTCTTAATGCAAAACGCTTAGCCCCAAAGTACGAGTATTCTAAGTTTTCACATATGGCTGTGTGTGTGTGGGTGTGTGTGTGTGCTCGTACAAAGTGTTGTTAGGTGAGTTTGTAATAGAAGTACCCACTTCATATTTCTTCTAGGGCTTCCAAAATCAACCAAGCAAACGAAACAACTTTTCGCGCTGTCCGCTATTCGTGGGAGGGCAGCGAGGGGCGAGGGAGGGCAGCATTGCATACATGCGGCTTACCTTTCGGCGTGCATACATAAATACATTTAAATTTTAAGTACCCTGCCGGAAATATAAATACTTTAAAATCAAGTTAAAAAGTACTTTTTTACCAACAAGTGGTTGGAGTTCGTTCTTTTTTCTTGTAAGAAACTAATTTTGTTAAAATGGCACTGTCCTAGGCGCATGTGGATTATGTGACTCTGCATTTGATTTCAACTACTTTTAAATGTTATTTAATTAAAATTAGTTTTTTTCAGGCTGCATTAAATTTTTATTTTTTATTTCTTACTATTTGAAAATCCATTTTTTTCAAGCAGTTTTAAAACTAGTCTAATTATTAAATATGTACTGTATACTTTAAAGTAACTGGCTCTTTAGTTTCATTCCATTTCAAGACAGCCGGTCCAGTCGGACCATCTTTTTTCCATGGAACTCGAACATGTTGTTTCTTGGTCAAAAAGTTCAGATACGTACTCTTTCTTTTTGCGAATGTTTTAAATCCCTAACTTTATGTTTAACAAAATAACTCAAATAAGACACTTAAAAAAATTACAAAAACAAAAAGTTTTCCGACTTTTTTCGCCGTTTTTAAGAAATATAATTTTTTTAAATTGTATTTTTGAGAACGAAAAAATATGATTTTAACAGCTAACTTAAAATCGCCGTAAAATATCGGAAAAAATTTTTTCCGGTCAAAAGCAAACGACGTCGTTTTGGCCAAGACACAACATATTCGAGTTCCATCTTGAAATGGAAAAGCACAGATTTTTTGCAAATCAAAAAAACTTAAAAAACAACGCAAACATTCTACAAAAAATAAATAGTTTTTAAATTAAAACTCAAACAAAAACACAGTTTAATTTTATAGATGCTGAAACGGTTTTGTTTAATTTTAGTTTTAAAGTTTTGTTTTTAATTTTTGGCAATTTTTTATAGTTTATTAACTTTATGTTAAAAACAAAGATAACTCAAACAAAAAACTTAAACAAATTATTAAAATTTAAAAAAAACACAAACATTCTACAAAAAATAAATAGTTTTTAAATTAAAACTCAAACAAAAAATAAACAGTTTAATTTTATAGATGCTGAAACGGTTTTGTTTAATTTTAGTTTTAAAGTTTTGTTTTTAATTTTTGGCAATTTTTTATAGTTTATTAACTTTATGTTAAAAACAAAGATAACTCAAACAAAAAACTTAAACAAATTATTAAAATTTAAAAAAAACACAAACATTCTACAAAAAATAAATAGTTTTTAAATTAAAACTCAAACAAAAAATAAACAGTTTAATTTTATAGATGCTGAAACGGTTTTGTTTAATTTTAGTTTTAAAGTTTTGTTTTTAATTTTTGGCAATTTTTTATAGTTTATTAACTTTATGTTAAAAACAAAGATAACTCAAACAAAAAACTTAAACAAATTATTAAAATTTCAAAAAAAAAACACGTTTAAGGTCAAAACTCAAAAGCAAAAATATCTTAATTTTATAGCTGGTCGAAATATTATTTTTTTTTTTGATTTTGGTTCTAAAGTTCTTTTTCATCATTTTAGCAATTTTTTTTTTGGCTTCCTCATAAAGTTGATAAAAAAAATAACTGAAATAAAAACCAAAAAATAAATTACAAAAATTAAAAAAAAATAACTTTAAAATTAAATCTGAAAAAACAGTTTAATTTTATAGCTAGTAAAACTTGGTTTTAAAGTTGTTTTTTAGATTTTTTGCAATATTTTTAGTTTCCAAACTTTATGTTTAAAACAAAAAAAAAACAATAACTTGAATAAGAAACTTATAAAAATGACAAAAATTCCGAAAAAAACAAAATCCTTTTACAATCAAAACTCATAAACAAAACAGTTAAATTTCATAGCTGCAAAAGCTGTTTCGTGTTTAGTTTTGGTTTTATGGTTTGCTTGCTCTGATTTTTTGCGATTTTTTTTCAATTACCTAACTTAGTGTTTAAAAAATAACTAAAATCAAAAACTGAAGAAAACGCCGAAAATTCCAAAAAGATATAAATATTATTAAAATCCAAACTCAATTTACATATTTAAATATGTATGTAGGCCAGGTTAGATCGAAATAATTAATTTAACAGTCATTCGTTGCAAAACAGTTGACTTCCAACAACTTTTTAAATTGGTACATTTTTTTAGGCAGTCTACATTTTTCCTACAGGGTAATTAAGTTTGCATGTATGTATTTCTAATAGCATTGCGTTCAAACTACAGCAACTACATAAGACAAATGTTAGTACTATACTAAAAAAAAAATATGTAAATATGTATGAACGAATATTAGTATATAAAAAAACACGATATATTCGTACTTGAGCAACCAAGTGTGACGAATGAGATTACTGAAATCTTCTGGAGCAGATCCATTTTTCATGCAACTCAACAACAGCTACTCGGCAATGGCAACCACAGCTCTGATTGTGAATTGCACGCTTTGAATCTGATGCAGTTGCAGTCTTTTGTATTATGGACTTTAATATCCTAACATTGTAAACATACGCACACACAGACAGACAGACATACATACATAGCTACTGATGTATTTAGCTCTGCATCGAGCCACTTGCATTGCCAAGCTATGGTGCATTTTTCTGTTTTGTTGTTGTTGTTATTTCATTGCTACGGGTTGTTGTTCAATGTTGTTGTTATTGCTGTTTTTGAGGGACTGAGTGTTGCGTTTGTTGCCATTGTTATTACGAACGATTGCAATCAAACATTGCAATGAATCGCATAAGTACTGCCGTGGCCAAAAATTCGTATGAAGCGTGAGTAGCGGGGGTGTACGAAGTGCAGTTGCAGTTTCAATTGCAGTTGTATAGTGCAAAATCAGTTGCGTTTTGGGGTAGCAATACTTTCATGCTTTTGCCCATGGTATTATGTATGTATACATTATGGTGTTCCAAAAATGCATGGATAAAAAGTGAAGTTAAAATTTTAGCGCTCTCACCCCCTTGGATTTGCAATCCGCGGACCGCTAGTTCTCTCTCTCTCTCTCTCTCTCGATTTGACAACAACCATACATTCGCTGACGAAATAAAAACAACATGATTTTATTTTACACAAACAACAGCTAACGAAAACTTTCAATCGCTCTATCACTTGTCCGCTTGCCCGTTCTTCCTTTTATTCTTTGCCCTCTCATTCTTTGGCTATTATTTCGTCACCATCGGTTGCTCTCAATGTTTCCAAGCCACTCAAAGCGCCAAAAATTGTATTGTATTTCAAACGAAAAAACAAAACAAATTTTAGTAGAAAGGGCCAACAATCCGTCATAGTCAATATTTTTCATTCAACTTACTCTGATTTTCTTCATGAGACCTCAAAGAGAAATACCCTATTAACTACTTTTTGAGTTGCCCAAAAACCTTGGAAAAACGAACTGATAAAATATAATTAATGTTAATAAAAATATGATGAAAAATTAAAAGTACTGAAATAGTATTATGATTTCAAGTATTTTAAATAGAAACTGAAATTGGCAATTGAAAAATATTGATGTTTTATACCATCGCCGCGACAAAATTGTTTTACGTATAAAATTTGTGAAACATTTTAAATCCCTCTAAATATTTTTTTTTTATAAAAAAACATGAATTATAATTGCTAAATAGATACAGAGCGGCGCTACGGGGTGGGGGCATTAAAATTTATATTATTTGTGGGTCGCCCTAATATACATACATACGCATTGACGCACCAAAAATCCCAAAAAATTTCCAGAGGTCGCTCAAAGCGCTAAAATTTTTGAAAATTTGAAATTAAAAGAAATGAAATGATATAGAACCCTTTAAAATCAATATTTTTCAAATGGAGACTTAAAGCAATTGTAGTAAATTTTTTATTCTACATTTCGAATATTTTAGTATTTTTATGGGTCCCTCGAAAACACCAAAAAATGTAAAAATGGACCTTTAGAAAGTAGTTTATCTAAAAAATGGAGGAAGCAACAATTGAAGTCTCAAGAGAAAAAAAGTTTGCCGGTTGAAAAATATTGATTTTCAAATATCCTATACTAGCATGAGAGCATTGAAGTTTAAATTTTCCTCTTTCTTGTCCACCCTAATGCTCATTCGTATGATTATAATCGGCGTTTTTGTATTTATGTCCATATGTAGTTCCATGTTGGGATTCATCTCTGCAATTGTTGCAAATCCCAACCAGCGTCGATAGGCGGGTGCAATGTGCAATATCCGTTCTGTTTGTTTTCAATCGTTTTGAAATTTTGCACAATTGATACTCTAATTAAATGGTGGAACAGATTGAAAGCTTTAGCTTTTGTGTTAATGAATGTGTAGCATATTAGAGTTGCTTAAGTTTAAGTTGTTTCGAAAGTGAAGCTAGTTCTTCGTTGCTAATTTAGTAGCCCCGGCAAAAGGAGACAAATAGTCATACATATATTTTTAGCTTGATGTACCAAAGGTTGGTAAATAATTGTATTATTTAGTTTCGGTTATTGAATGTCAGATGGTGCTAAACAAATATTAGCACAGCAAAGGCGCTAGGCATAGAAAATGTTTATTATTATTGTTTAGCTCATGACACATTTGGTTTCTCTATTGCTAATTATTATTAATTATTAGTAACAAAAGGATACCGAAAGTTCTTTTACCGTCTCAAAATACTATATCAATAATACATATATGCGCCTCTAAATGTCATTTGTTTTCATTTCTCGCGACCAAATTTTGGTTTTTCATAAATTAAAATTCATGTATGTACGATGAAATTACTCCATTTCGATGGACTTATAAAATTTGGCAGATATATGCAATAAATTATTCGATTTTATAACAAAAGAGCTCTGACAACGCCAAGAATATAAAAGAAAAATTCTAAATTATCCGAGATATATGTCATGGAAGTTAAAATGGCGGAGAACAGTTGGGGATTTCTAAAATGAACTGAAAGATAAAATATCGGTCGAAATGATTCCACCTCGAGTTCTGTTAGATTTTTGACTCCGGCATTATGAATTGAGAAACATATGGGCTTAGCGACTTCTGGTTGCTGATTTTTATGTTGCAGTGGTCAAAAGAGGAGGTCAAAAGTAAAAAAGCCAAAACTTCTTGAGGAATTTTTTGTTTGACAAGCAAACTGTGGTTGGGTTTAGAAATAAGTAAAAATAGTGGTAGAAATTAATGAAAATAATAGAAGAAACTAGTAAAAATAGTGGTAGAATGTGGGGAATATAGTGGTAAAAATTAGTACAAATAGTAGTAGAAATAAGTAAAATAGTAGCGGAAATAAGTAAAAAATAGTGGCAGAAAGTAGTGAAAATAGTGGAATAAATTAGTAAACGTAGTGGTAGAAATTAGTAAAAATAGTAGTAGAATATAGTATGGTATTAATAAAAATATTGGTAAATATTAGTAGAAATAGTAGTAGAAATAAGTGGAAAAAATTAAAAAAAGTAGTGGTAGACATTAGTAAAAAAAAGTATTAGAAAGTAGTAGTGGCATTTATAATAATAATGATAGAAATTTGTAAAAATAGTAGTAGGAATAAGCAAAAATAGTTAAAGAAATTAGTTAAAATCGTGGTAGAAAGTATTGAATATAATTTTAGAAATTAATGAAAATAGTAGTAGAAATAAGTAAAAATAGTAGTGGAAATAAGTAAAAAATTGTTACAGAAAGTAGTGAAAATAGTGGAAGAAATTAGTTAAAGTAGTGGTCGAAAATAGTAAAAAAAGTAGTAGAAATTAGCAGTAGCATTAAAAACAATAATGGCAGAAATAAGTAAAAATAGTAGTAGAAATAAGCAAAAATAGTGGAAGAAATTAGTTAAAATAGTGGTAGAAAAAAGTGAATATAATGGTAGAAATAAGTAAAAATAGTAGTGGGGATAAATAAAAAAGAGTGCTAGAATTAGGAAAATAGTGGCCGAAATTAGTAAACAAAAAAGTAGTAGAAATTAGTAGTAGCATTAATAAAAACAGTGGTAGAAATTAGTAGAAATAGCAATAGAAAAACAGTGGTTGAAATGAGTAACAGTAAACGATTGAAATTTGTAAGGCGATTCTGACGCGACTTCTTTATACGATATAAGAAATCTCTGCCGCTAAAGAACTTTGCCTTTTTATCATCAGGCACATCAGGATTAACCCTCACCCGGAGCGAACAAAGAGCTTCAAAGAAATTTTGTAAAGAACTCATTAAGGTTTTTGAAATAAAAATCTGCACGAATATATTTAAAATTCTTACAAATATTTTTATTTTGTAATAAAAAATTAAATTTAACACTTAAATGTATGGTAGTTTATATCGAATATCATAGGAAAATTCTATTAATAGTATAAGGAATAAATTAAAATTTCTATTAGTATTTTAAGTAACTGCTCACTGTATCGCTTATATAAATACTTAAATACTTAATATATATAAATACTTAACCTAATACTATACTCCAACTTCCACAGATACAACAACTATATCACAACCACGTGCTTGGTATATGCTTTGATTTATTTTTTTTGTAATTCTCCTGTATGAGCTCAGCTTGCACCGATAATTCTTCCTTAAAATCTAATTGTCGATTAATTGTTCGCAAATCCTCTGCACCATAATCGTCGAGATGCTTGACATTTTCTTTGATCAAGTTTGTGGTTAAGTCCACTTTTGTTCTGATGCGACGTACCAAATGTTTTCTA
Source organism: Anomoia purmunda (assembly GCA_951828415.1). NCBI lineage: Eukaryota > Metazoa > Arthropoda > Insecta > Diptera > Tephritidae > Anomoia > Anomoia purmunda. The sequence goes on from OX639996.1 coordinate 16,811,800, forward strand.
GGGCTTGCGCGGCGCAATTCCTCGTTATATAGATAAAGTTGATAGGGTATGGAGATATTTTTCGATTCTTCAGCCATTTTTTTTTTTGTAAGTTGCCAAAATATGTAGAGAATTTGAAGAAAAATAATCTTAAATGCGACTTGTCCAAAATTTTGACAGACGTTTGTGACACTACTTTGCCGAGTATGCAAATGATGTCCTCATACAAAAATTGCACAGCTTTTATACTGAGGACTAGACATACCTTCAGTTGTACCTGTTCCCAGATGTGTGGCTGGAAATCTACCACCACGTTGCAGCAGGTTAAGGTGCGTAACAGTTAAGTTGTGAAAAATCTACCTGATTCCTTTTTTGGCTTTGTATTTGTAGAATACTTGGAATGACAGTTTTTGGATGCGGACTGTGCCCTCATTATTTGCGAAAGTGTTGCACACGACCGTGAGCTATAAAAGGGTTTAGTTGAGGGCGGGCTATTTTAATTGAGGTTGCCATTTAAAATATTCAAACACATGCATTGTATTTAGTTTTTTGTTGAACCTAACAATAAAACAATCGTCGCGCAGTTCAGTTTTTGACATTGAAGGTTTTGTGATTTTTTTTTTCGAGAAAGTTCTGTCACTATTTATAGAAAATTATGTTTGTTGTTTGTGCTATGGTTAGGGTTGAAGTGGCAACCGACTTTAACCTGTGAAGAGAAGGTGTCATATTTTTGTTACATGTAAATTTTATATTTGCTAAAGGTAAATAAATAAACACTATGTACTCAACAGCCTCGTGCGCAGGATTTATTTCTGGGGGAGTTTTTCATTTTATTTGCTAAAATGGAAGATGGTCTTCAAAGAGAACCATTATTGCATGGATGCTAATAGAAATGTATTTACATAATTCATAAACAGGAATAAGTTAAACTTGCAAAATTTCGAAAGAATTCTTCATTTAGTAAATTTATGCACCGGGCAAAGAAAAAAGTCGGCTAATCATCAACTTTTACCTCTTGACGAATATTAAGTGCAGCTAATTTGTTTAGTCAATTTTCACTCATAGTAAACCTGAGATAATTTTTCAGTTGACGTGGTGCTCAAAAAAAAAAGATCGTTCGTACTGGTAGAGCAGCCATTTCTGTTGGAGAATTAATAGAATTGTGAATATTTTTAACCAAAACTCGTCTAAAAAAACTGCAGCACAGTCATCATGCAAAATCGTAGAGTAAATTTTCTAGATAATTGCTTGCAGCCTTTTTCATTTTGAGTTGGAGTTTTCGATAGAAAAAGATATAAGAAATTCGAAAGTAGTTAACGGTGCTTTAAAAAAAAAGACAGATCTTCAAGATACGTTACGAATTAAACCCGATATTTTACGTAAGTAGAAATCCGATAATACTCTTCAATGTCGTCAATAGTCTCCACATTGCACCGACGCATCTGACGAGAAATTATTCTGAGTTTCTTCTCTTCAATATCGTATTATTTACAAATATGAGAGACCTTTTCGAAAAATCTTGCTGAAATATTTTTCTGCAGTCTTTCTGTTGCCTATTAATTATTTCGTGGCTGCATCTGCCAACTTTATATGTAGCTTCATCGAGATTTTGATTTTCATTTGGCAGAACTCGACTTAATGATAAAGCCAGAGAATGCATCGAATCGAGCGCTTGCAACGAAACCTGAGAAGCCAAGATATCAATTGCTATTAGAAGCTGAAACGCTGCAGCAGGTATTCGAGAGGTTTTCTAATGCGATTATAACCGCTGGTTTGACTAACTTGTGTTGTTCCTTCCACTCACCCCGTTGCACAGGATTGGTTCAGCTTTTGCTCTGGAAATTCTTCATACATTGGTTAGCTTCACGTGGCTGCTACTAGGAACCCAACGAGATCCTTTGGGGTATACAGTAATGCCACTTTACATTGAAAAAAAACGGAAATTTTTTATGCACGTGCAAAGCAGCTTCGAAGCTAGCTAAACTCTACTCCCGTTATATATCCGCAGGATAATGACTGAGATGTGACTCAAGAAACTAGAATATTAGTCAACGTAAAATAAAGTAAACAAAAAAATTCCTTGCACAAATGAAAAACATATTTATTGCCGAGCTCTTGCAAAAGTTTGAAAGAGAGAAGTTTGAAAAGTTGCCGTTTTCACTGCTAGTATTAAAAATAACTACGGTATAAAATCGTCTGGCCCCCAACGGTGATAATATTATTTATTTTTATTTTTTGAAGTGAAACTTCTTTGCGCTCGTTGGGCTGCAAGCTACAATAAAAGGGAGGGGATGGCGCGCGTGGTGGGGCAGTTGGACGGAAGCAGACATGCGAAGAAACGAAAACGCGGCAGATTCGGAGTAAGAGCAGAACATTTTCACACTCTACCAATGATTTTAAGCGGTGATTTTAATGTCAATTTTGCCATGGAAGAAGCTCAACTACTAGTAAAATTTTTAGAAAGTAAATTTAATTTAAAAATGAATAATAATCCCAAAGACTCAACAACCAGATCAGGCACGACAATAGATGCAATTTTCTCAAGATATTTAAATAATTTACAATCACGAGTTTTCATTTCATATTTTTCATACCACAACCCAATTGTATCTTTTCTTGAACATGAAAGTATGGAAGTGAATGAATAGATTTTTTATAAATGGAGGCGAAAACATCAACTATCTTTTTTCATTAACCTAACACCCTTAAAAATTCCAGAATAATAAATAGTGGCTTCTGTTATCGGGGAAATATTTCTATCTCATAAAACTTGCTGGCTAGGGTGAGTATTTGAATTTCAAGTACCCATCGAGATCCATGAAGTTTCACTTCTATCGCCTTGCTTTCTAGGCTGACAATTTGTGTTTTCAAGAAGTTTGAAGATTTGGCAGAAAAAAATGTAACATCGCCAATTGAATTTCGCATATTTTAGATAAATTAAAAAATATACTCTAAATACCTTTAGTACTTTCGCCAATTTTAATTGCCTTTACAATATTAAATTGCCAATAAAAAAAGCAATTAAAATTGGCACAAGGCCAGTACAAGAAAAGCATTTGGAAAAAAGACAATAACAGTCTAGGGCGGTAAAAATTATAGCTAATTGGTAAACAATTATGTTCCCTAATCATTAAATCTATTTGATTGCTAACAAATCTCAGATATTTCTGAAAATATTGTTACTTAATGCAAAATTTATAATAATTTAACAAATATTCTAAACACAGCAGTGAACTTAAAAAGAAAATTTTAGAAAATTTTCGAATATGTAATTTTATCGACTGTTATTTATTGACCTACATAGCCTTAAGGTTTTTATTAATGAATAATATGAGAAAACAACGATTTTTCACAGCGGTAGCAATTTTATATCCTACTAAATTTGATTGTATAAAAACTCTAGGGACTGCCGTTGATTTTTTAGAATTTTTTTGCCGAAGATATGATTCCATATGAGTTTTGTTTAATCATTATAAGGAAATGAAAGCGATAAAAAGTTATAAAAATCAACGGCAATTTTTAGTCACATCAAATATAAACTTTAAGAAAACAGCATACTGAAAATTTTCTAAAACTTTTTGAAGTAAAAGTTCTTTAGCGGCATGAAAGCAATTTTTTACCTCACGTAATACAAATCGCGTAACGAACGTCGAGTCTCCCCTGGACCGTTTCGCCACTATTTTCGGACTGGATATTTCGAAAGCATATCAAGACCTTTCAACAGTTCGGGACTTGTTGACAACTACTAATATCACTACCATTATTGCTACTACTAACTACTACTACCAGTAATTATATTATTACTAACTACTAAGTACTGCCAATAATTACTACTACTATCACTACCATTATTGCTACTACTACTATCAATACTACGACTACTACTGCTACTCCTACTAATTGCTAATACTAGGTCTACTAATTTCTACTACTATTTTTACTAATAGTACTACTAGTTACCGCTATTATTTTTATTGATTTATACTACTATTTTTACTAAAACTACCACTTAATTGTTATAAATGTTACTAATAATTACTAACTACTATTATTTTTTACTTACTTTTATTACTATTTTTAATACTGCTTCTTCTAATTACTAATACTAGTTTTACTAATGCTACTACTAATTGATGCTGCAAATTTTAACTAATTTCTACTACTATTTTTACTAATGCTACTAAAAATTACCTCTATTATTTTGACTAATTTCTCGTACTATTTTTACTGAAGCTACTACTAATTGCCTACCATTTTTGATCATTTCTTTTACTGTTTTTAATAATGCTACTGCTAATTTTTACTACCACTGTAGATGAAGTCACTATTAATTACGATTGATATTTTAACTAATGCTACTACTAAAGAACACTCCAACTCGTATAAAACTTCTTTCAGTTGCTAAAGCAACCCTGTTCGCCTCTTTCATGTAAGTTGCGATTTGTTTAGTGCTATTTAAAATTTGAAAATAGTTTTGTCGGAACGGCAAATACCATGCAAATAAAATCGAATTAGGTCTTAAACTAAAATTTCCCATGTATTTTCTTAGGGCTCATTCACAATAGCACAGTTTCCTCACTTTCCAGCACAACATTTCAGGCCGGATATAATTTTACCGAGTTGGCTCAACTCGCATATTTTTCGGAGTGTGTGTTGTTGCTTTGCACGCAATTCGTTATTCTACCTAGAGTTATTTTGCAACTAGGTTACAAAGAAACGGGCCCAATGTAGATACGCAAAACTGCATCAAATTGTTGCTTACATATTTTCGCGATTAGGGCACGAAATGTTTGTTTTAATTAAGGCGTCAAATGTAAAATTTTGTAAGTGCGATTTGTTGTGTTTGTCATTCAAAAAAAAAAAAACCAATCTACAGTAACACTAAATTTTATTTATTTACGTAGATAAGCGTAAATAATTTTAAATAAAAACAAAATATAATAACCAAAAACATATTTGTTTTGTTTTCTATTTTAGTTATGGTCTAACCTACAACTTTCTTTCTGTCTTCTCTTCTCCAAACGTCGCGCCAGCATGCGTCCATGACTTTTAGTAAACCGTCGATTAACCGTAGACGTATTGTGAGAAATACGCTCTCTGGAAGGTGTTAAGCTATGAAGTGTAAATCTTGGCTTTGTTTTTTTTTTGTTTTTTTGTCATCTCAAAACTGGTGTTAATGCCGTTCAAGTATCGAAATGTTTGGCTGCAGCTGTGGACAGTTGTCACTCATGTGGCGCATCTGTACCTGCAATTTCTATTAAACTATGAGTAAAGAAATCGCTAAATAAAAAATAAAAAAAAAAAACAATGGCAGGCATTAGCAGCAAATAACAACAATAGCCAAAAGGAGACAAACAAAAAACCAACAGCAACAGCGTTGGATGCAACTTTTAAAGTGTCCACCAAACACCTGCTGTCGAGCGATGGCGATGGTTAACATTTCTAGCTAAATTCGCCTAATGGAGTTGAGAAAATGCTGTTTAACCGTTTAACCGTTTTTTGCGTGGCACAGCTACTTACTTAGTAGAAAGAGTTGTTGTAAATTGATACACATATATACTATATACTATATACTATATATAGTATATATCTACATGTGTTTTTAGGATAACTGACACATTGTTGAGACTATATCAAAGTTGTTTTTATTTTTTCTTCTTCTTCTTCTTCTCATTTGCCTTATTAATTTATGTTAGTTGTTGTTGGTGTTGTTGTTGTTGTTTTAACATCAGCTCATTTTCAAATTGCATATTGATTGTTGACATTAATTTCTAAATGGAAAAAATCACCAACAACCAGTATAATCTAACTCTTCAGACGAAGTTTGCGAATGTGGCTGGCAAAAAGTGTTTGGAGAAATTGCAATAATAATTGTTGATTTATGGACGAGTGTCCATATTATTATTTCAATAAAATGTCATGGCAAATGCCTTCAATATCGGCTAACATCAGCAATGCTGTCGATTATTTATTGGACATAAGTAAGTAGGAAAATAAATATGTGGTTTGGTCGATTTCACCCACTTACTAATTGTACATATATGTATGTGTAATTTATTTGGATTTAAGATATATACATACATATGTATGTATGTATATTAAATACTCGATAAACGAGCAACGGCGTATGTATGACTGCAAACTAGGATAGAATCTGTTAGTAGTTTAATGAATAAAGAGATTATAATTTAAAAAAAGGTAATACATTCTGGAAGGTAGAATGAGCACAGTAGATTTCACAATGTTTTCCATGCTAAAATATTTCATCATGAGTACAAATTTCAAACTTTGTACAAAATTTGCAAAACTTCAAAAAAAAATTGTCATTAAAAATTTTTAAAAATTTAATCAGAATTTTTGGAAAAATTTCGGTTATGCAATTTCGCTATAACTTCTATATACTAAAGTTAAAGTATACAAATTTTCGGTGGCAATACAACTACGTACAGTTACTGGTTTGTTTAAAATACTCATTGTAAAATTTTCTTGCATTTTTATTAAAACTTGCCCGAAGTTGAAGCTTGAATTTATATGGTTTTTGTTGTAAAAAGCATCAAATTTTTATTGAAAAATTTATTAAAATTTAATCAAGCACAAATAAAGTCTCAAAACTTGCCCAGTTTTTATTACAAAAGTATTGGAAAAAGACAATAAACAGTGAGAGCAACAGTTCACATGTTCGCTTTTAATCACTGGCTGACGGAGGTTGGGAATTCAAACGCTGGCAGAGTTTAAAAGTAAATCCGATGAGGATATCTCCGAAATAGCATAGCTCTGACTTTTGTTCCCATTTTCCATTGATTTTCTAACAAAAATTGCCCTTGATCCCAAAAACAAATGTTAATATAAATAAGAATTTATACATGGATTTTTTTTTTTGCAAAAATGTGGATAACATGAGAAACTGCTGTTTTCTAAATCATCCGTCAGGCTAATCTGAAACCATAATAAAATTTTGCAACCGAAAATTTGTTCAAATTGCAATTGCCTGTTTACAAGCAAAAGTACTGTTGGAGTTTTTATTTCATGTCATTTATTGTAAAATATAAATTTAGTACAATAAGAGCACAATTATCTTTTTTAGTACAACGGTAACATAAAACTAAGATAAGAATCAAGACAAAATAGTAAATAATAACAAAAAATTATAATATGTTATGTCAAACGATGACAAATAAACATAGAAAAAAATTTCAAAAAACTAAATAGCGAGCTTCAGCAGACAAATAACAAAAAAAATTATAATTTAACGATTGTACGAATACAAAACAAAGTTGCTATTATTAAGACTTCTAAGAATATGATCCGGAATTGAGTTCCAGGAGCGCATAGCATTATCGAAAAAACAGTTTTGCAGATGTTAGCTAATTATATTTGGGTATAATAAATTCTGTTAAGGGCCGAAACTTTGGGAAGGCAAATTTATCATAAAGATAGCCAAGCTCTTTATTTATAATTAGGTGATATAGCACAACATAATTTCTAGCAGTCAAATGATCGGAAATATTGAAAACATTTAAGCGAAATGTTTGATTAAATACTACGTAAATTTTATATAAGTCGATTGAGACTCCAGCCTGTTGTAAATTAGCTCAGAATAGCAAATTATTGGCGGGATTAATTGAATGTTAAGTTTACGCCTAATGCCAGCTGGTGTAAAAGTAGCAGACGTTCTAAGATTCCTTAAGGTATTATATTGATACATATATCCTTAATGCGGAAATTTAAATTGCAGACTTGAACCATTGAAGATTTAGGCGGTGTATTTTGAGAAAATATTTTAGTAGTTACGGTGAAAATGCTGTAATAAATTAGAGTCAAGTTAAGTTTACCGAAAGGTAAGAAGACTTCGGCATAACTGAAACTTTTTATTTTTACTTATTTTAAGGCACAGTGATCTTTGTTTTCGAGAACCTGTCAATTCATTTTTGCTCCATTTTTTAGCTCCCAAATTATCTGCTAAATATTTTATAATTGTGAATCACTTAATTACGTCAATATATTTATAAATATATTTTAAACAAATATTATTAATAATAAATAACAAAAATTATTATTTTCTTTAAATTTCAGGTATATTCGATTGGTGATGAGTTCAAAATTTGTTGGGTGGGATGATGTGGTATGTATGTAGATTATATGATTTCAATTGAAAAAACCTGAAATTTTATACAATACTTAAAATGCACAAAAAGCTAAGCGACGTAATCGCAGAAACGATGAAGTATAGAGGACTCTTGAAAGCCTAAGAAACAGCAGCGGCGACTAGTCGCCTTTGCCTTAACGAAGATATGCTAGTGGGAAGGTATTCTGGGGGAACCTCATATAAAAGTAAACGCGGCTTGGAATCAAGTCAATTTCAACCGACTAGGCAGTTCCTGCAGACCGCCTTCCAAACACGAATTGTCTCAATAGTGCAGATAACCCAACTGGCATTGATAACTGGCAAAATTGCAGCCAATACAAAGAACAGATGCTAGTACAACTTCCCGCGGACTACCCCAGACTGTATCGGACGTAGAGTTGGCGCTCAAACCACCTTCCGACGAAATACTTAACGGTAGTACAGGGATTGGTACTTTGTCGGTAGGTGGTTAGGTTCGGGTTAAAGTCTCACACTGACGGTTTTTGTCGGTTCTGGTTTCGATGTTTCCTCCTTCTAAAAAAAAAACACTAATGCACTTAAGGGCGCAAGCTCGAAGTAAAACTTATGTGGCATTACAACACAGAGATAGAGGGTTAAACATGGGAGCGGTAGGTAATAGTTGTGGTGGTCGTAGTTGTAGTAATAGTAGTTTGTAAAAATAGTAGTAGTAATTAGTAGTAGAACTAATAAAAATAATTAAAAGTAGTAGAAGAAATTAATACAAATAGTAGAAATAGTATAAGTGAAAATAGTAGTAGTAATTAGTAGTAGAATAAGTAAAAGTAGTAGTAGCAATTAGTAGTAGAATTAGTTAAAGTAGTAGTAGGAATATGTAGAAATAGTAATAGAACGTAGTAAAAGTAGAAGTAGCCTAAGTTGAAAATAGTAGTAGTAATTAGTGGTAGAATTAGTAAAAGTATTAGTAGAAATTTGTAAATACAGCAGTAGCAGTCAGTGCTACCATTTGTAAAATTAGTACTAGGAATAAGAAAAATAAGCAGTATTAACCAGTAGCAGTTTTAATAAAAATGGTAGTAGAAGTTAGTTGAAAGAGGAGTAGTAATAAAAATAGTACTAAAAATTAGTAAAATTAGTAATAGTAATTAGGAATAGTTTTAGTGAAAATAATAATAGTCATTAGTAGCAAAATTTGTAAAAATAGTAGTAGTAACTTGTTGTAGAATTAATAAAAGTAGTAATAGACATTAGTGAAATAGGTAGTGACAATTAGAAGACGCATTAGTAAAAAAGTAGTTGAAATTAGTAATACTAGTAGTAATTAGTAGTAGAATTAGTTAAAGTAGGAGTAGAAATGTGTCGAAATTGTAGTAGCAATATATAGTACCATTAATAAAAATAGTAGTAGAAAGTAGGAAAATTGGTAGTAGTAATTAGTAGTAGCATTAATTTAATAATAGTAGTATAAATTAAAAACATTGGTAGTATCAACCAGTAGTAGTTTTAGTAGAAATATTAGTAGATATAGGTAGAAATAATTTTACTTAAAAAACAAACTCAAAGCCAAGTGCATACATACCTACTTACGGACATATATGTATACAGACATATGTATGAAAATTTATGCTCTGTCATGCACCTTTAGAATATGCCTGCATTTGCACATTTATGCATCGTGCATTCAACCGCACCGCATGTCAAAATGCAAGATGTAAGCTCGCACAACAACATCTTCACTTTTTCCTCATTAACGAGAACACACAAAGCACAAAAGTCGCGTGGTGTTTCATCGAATCCGCAAAGAAGCAGAAATTCGTCTCTTCTGCATGGAATACTTGAAAGAATTGGGACAAACAAAACAAAGAGCTTCCAACTTAACCAACAAATGCAACCACAAACAGCATCAAAAACAAACCAAAATCAAGCAAAAGGCACACACTCACACACACACACACACATACACACATACTCATACAATACAATATACTCATACGTTCAACGTTAACCGCACAGCAAGAACAGCAGAATCATTGAGAGGCACCTCCTTTAGTAGTGAGGGGAAGAAAGAAAAATAATACTTAAAATAAGAAGAAGACGGGGAAAAAGAAGACGAAGAAAACATATCGTAAAATCAACAAAGTTGTTGCTTAAGAAGTTGCATGATGCGTGGCAGCAACGATGGTGACAGCGACGTTGACGACATGCATTTTATATTTTATACTTTGCATTGATGTTGCATGTGGCAGGCCAAGCGTATAAACATACAGACAAAAAAAAAAAAAAACAAACAGAAGATGGCGAGCGTAGACGCGCAACCAAATGGACAAAGGTGTGTTGTTTTTGTTTTTTCTTTTTCCCCCCTGTTTTTTGTTTGTTTTTGTAATAGTGTTGTAAAAATAATTGAAAGAACGCACTTTAAATGAATTTCGTGCGTTTGCATTAAACGGGCTAAAACGGTGAATCCTTGGTAGGCGTGGCGCAACAAAGTGAGTGCACAACAAACGAGCTGATGGCCAGAGACAGCCATACCTATGTACATACAGACAGACAGACAGACAGACAGACGGTTCATCGATATTGCTATGAATGGTGGCAAAATAATGTTGGCCTGCGTTTGGACAGGTGCTGCTCTGGACAGGCTCGCTACAATGTAGCTGTACAAATGTATGTATGTGTGCGTTTGCGTGTCGAAGCGAGTACGCACTTTTACCCACATACATACATAACATACATACATACAATAAATGCGCATATGCATGTGTGTATGTTTGAGTGCGTGCTGCTTTAATAGTACCGTTCTAAATTATTGTGCTGTGCAGCTAGCAAAAAACATTACAATTCAAGTTATTTATATGCCTTTTAAGTTTTACTGACCACTAACCGCATCCGCATTAGCCATCTCTCACTAATTTCTCTAAGAAATTCTAAGGAAGAGCGATCGATTAAGGAAGCATTTGTAATAAAATGTGTGAAGGAAATATTAGCCAGTGGCATAGTTACGACTGACAGAAAAAATTGCGAAGATAAACTATTAAAAACAAAAACACGCGTTCGCAAGCCAGGACTAAAATTTCTTTGTGATAGTAGAAATTAATAAAAGTAGTGGTAGAAATTATTAGTAGAATTAGTAAAAATAGTGGAAGAAATTATTAGTACAATAAGTAGAAATAGTGGTTGAAATTAATAAAAACAGTTGTAGAAATTAGCCGCAGCATTAATAAAAAAGTGGTAGAAATTAGTAAAAATAGTGGTAGAACTTAGCAAAAATAGTGGTAGAAATTATTAGTACAATAAGTGGAAATTGTGGTAGAAATTAATAAATACAGTTGTAGAAATTAGGAGCAGCATTAATGAAAAAAGTGGTAGAACTTAGCAAAAATAGTGGTAGAAAGTAGTGAAAATAGTGGTAGAAATTAGTAAAAATACCGGTAAAAATTCGTAACAGTACTGATAAAAATTAGTAAAAGCAGGGTAAGATATTATTATAGTTAGTGGTAGAAATTAGTAGTTGCATTAATAAAAAAAAGTGGTAGAAATGAGTAAGAATAGTGGCAGAAGTTAGTATAAGTAGTGGTTGTAATTAGTTGTAGCATTAATAAAAACGTGGCACAAATTATTAAAAATATTTGGAGTAATTAGTAGTAGCATTTGTAAAATAGCGGTAGAAATTAGTAAAAATAGTGGTAGAAGTTAGTAGTAACATTAGTTAAAATAGTGATAGAAATAATTAAAAATAAGCGTAGAAATTTTTAAAAAATAAAGATAAAAATTAATAAAAGTAGTGTAAGAAATTAGTAAAAATAGTGGTAGAAATTAGTAAAGCGATTTTGACGCGTTTCTTTCATAGCGTCTCCCAATCGATATATCTAAGAAACCTTACGATTACAGTCAAAACCTCTTTCTGAAATTGAGTCCGTTTAGCTTTTTGAACTCGACGCACGCCTTTTCGTCAGAGGATCTTTATAAATAATCATCGTCTCAATGCCAGTAATCAGCTCTCTTACAAAAATAACAAGTAGATACAGTATTGCAATTATTCTTGTTTTTTTAACAGCGGAAAGTAGTAATAATGTTCATATAGAACTATAGGCACTATTATTTTTAAATGTAGAAGTTAAAAGTACTAGTTTTTTTATTTTTCAGCCATCTGCCATCCAGTATTCTATCTTCCACAATATTTTTTTTTTATTTGTGATCAGAGGATATATAGTGTAAGTAGATCAACCGCTTGCTGAATTTTGGCAGTAAATATGTCGTCTGGCCATGGAGATTTATGAGGCTCGAATATTGTAAAGCTCATTCAACTTTTTCTTATTGCTCAATACTTTCAGTAGCGTGGTTAGGGAAAAATCTCACCTAAGCCAATGCAGCTTCTCAGTGGGCCCAGAAAAGTGAGAACCCATCAGAACCTTTATACTGTAAATCCATTCACCTTCTGGATGTATTTTGGGTAAATGAAGTTTTCGTTAAAACCTTTGGCTACCGAATACCTTCCGAGGTCTCCTCGATATTTCTACAGAAGCTTTTTCATGTTTCGTTTTGAACTTTTCGGAGGGAACTCTTGAAGGTTTTTTGAGCGCCATTGTAGGTTTGCCAAGCACCAGTTATTTTTGATTAGATTAGATTAAAGAGCTTTCTTCTAGGGCATCTTAAGAAGAAGATTTCTGGACTTCGCCACTGAGGTCTGCTTTTACGCTTCCAACGGGTTATTGGGCAAGAAGCTTTAAAAGCTGTGTCGTACTCATTATTGGTTGGTTGGTTGGTTTAATGGGGTTGCCACCCTGGTGACCAGCAAATTAGCAAATTTCCCATTCTAATTCTACAATCGGTACAAGTTAAAGCCATTTGGTGGCCTTAATGAAATTCAGTATGTCGTACAGAAAGAGGCGGCTGCGCTCTGAAATATTCTGCAGAAATTGTGAACCGAGTGTCTTATACTGGCGCGAGCTGAACAGTCTCTCTTGAGCCCGGGTTCTCCAAGCTGCGACAAAACTTGTTACACGGTCAGCCGATTCATTCGGCACGCACTCCTAAGTGCCAGTTCCCTGTTGAGACTGCCGTGAGTTCGTAGGTATTTTCTTTGCTTATTCCGAAAAGAGCCCCTGTTTTAGGCTTCATAAATTTTTGACGATATGCTAAGCTCACCCAGAGAAGCAGACTTTGTCGTCGAAGCATTATCCTTCCCAGTTTTTAATTGTATGCTGGACATATAGAACGAAGCTTTGAGGGTTGTTGAAAGTGCCATGCATTTGTTTAAAACATCCCTGCCAGTCACTCTCTTGGAATCAAAATCTGTTCGTTTTTTGAACTTCATTGGGCAGCACAATTAATAATAGCTTGTTCAAATCTGACCAATTTGCAGTATTTAATTGTTATTGGAAAATGTAACCATAAAAAGGAACTCCGAAAACAGGAACTCATTGAATTCAAACCAAAACTAAAGTGAATTATGCGAATAATTATGAATGTACTATTTACATTAATACAATTACAATTGCTCATTTCCTTTTCTTGTTTGTCTACATAGTGAGCCATTTGCATAATTAGACAGGTTATGCAAAACCAGCTCGTGAATATTGCCCGCAGCTTGCCACATGCCACAAATATTACCGCTTCGTTAGGTTGAGCCCTTCCAGATATGACACAAACATATAACAAATTTATGTAAACATTTTCATTTGCAACATACCAACAGGTTGTATTGAAATGCAAATACAAATTAGTTTGTAGATCACCCAGCTTTTTGTTTACCAACTTCCATTGTCATTAATTAAAAGTAGGCAGGTATGTATTGTGTCGAAAATAATGGAGTCTTTCAATTTCAAGGCAATCGGTGAATTCCGATCATGTTTTTCTTTTTCTATGAAACTCGAATATCTCGTCTCTTGGTTAGTCATATCGAGATGCATTGTTGAGCGAAGCTCTGTTGCCTTTAACAGCTGTTAAGTCCTTACAGATGGGCTTATATTTACTATATTTAACAAAGATACTCACTCCCGACGCATTTCCCTGATTATCCATTGATCCTTTCCATTTCAACACAAGCGGTCCATTCGGGTAATGTTTTTCTTTTTCCATGAAACTCGAATATGCCATTTCTTGGTCAAAATGATCAGACACGTAGTTTTTCTTTTGGCCGGAACAAAATTTAAAAATTTTAAATTCTCATAGCTTCTCAAAAAACTGACCGATTTTGGAAATGTTCATAATTAGCTGAATATTAAAATGCGAGAGGAAAAATTCTCTGAAACAAAAATTATAATAAAAAAATAGCGCCTTTTTATTTTTCCGAAAGAAATGTATGAATATTACTTGGCAATTTTGCAAGTCGAATTACCAACATCGGTCAGTTTTTAGAAAAATTAAGTGCATTTTAAAAACAAACAAAATTTTAAGAAAATAAAATAAAATAAAATATAATTTTCACAGCGAAATTAAAGTCGCGGAAAAGTATGGAGAATAATTTTTTTCGATCAAAAGAAGAAAATACGTGGCTGACCATTCTGCCCAAGAAACAATTTATTAGAGTTTCATGGAAAAAGAAAAATATGGCCTTTGAAATGGAAAGCCCCAATGGATAACCAGGAAAATGTGTCTGGAATAACTAGCTATGTTAAGTATTGTAAATTTTAGACCATCTGTAAGAATTTAACAGCTGTTAAAGGCAACAGAGCTTCGCTCAACAATGCAGTGCCATAAGACTTCAGCAAAATTAATTACCATAACACGTGCCGTGTTAGCTATAAAAAAATATCAAATTAGTGCGTTTATTAGCAATTAATATTTTTTATGAAACACATACAAAAATGGATATGTAAATATATTTGGAAATTTATTCCCCACTCGCCAACAAACTAATTTGCATTATGCATTTTATTTGTAGTTATGTCTAAATTGGTCTTATTACAGAGAAAACTTACCTTTTGATGTAGCGCACTGCTCCCCAATCTTCCACTGTTTTATAAGTACAATAACTACTTGCCATTTTTTTCTTTTTTGCACTAATTTAATTGTGTATTGTGAGCGCGCGCATGCGCATCGGCATGGTCTGTGCATTAAACATTTTGCTGCTCATCTTTTACAACATTACATAATGCCAGTATGTGGGCACATTGCACATTTGTATGTATGTATTTGTAACTGTATATTTGTATTACCACATCCGTTACTTGTCATTTCTTGTCGGTCATTTGTACAACAATGAAACATACAAAAAAAAACAAAAAACAATGTTATAAACTCTCAAAGTATTTATCATAAAATCACGCAATCGGAACGTAAACCGTCGTTATCGCGAGCAATAGTTTTGTTGAGTGCGTGTGCAGATTTTCATGTTTAGCGTTAATAAAATGAAAATAAATTTAAAATATGAATGCTATAAACAAATCTACAAACAATATGAGTGCTTTAATTTCTTTTCTTTTTTTTTTTAATTTATATATGTACCTAGCGGAAGGGTTTTCACCACTCTATTTCCCGTGAAGTTTAATGGTCTCGAAACCTCTTCAAACTTTTGGAAATTTCCCTAAAGCAAATCACCATTGTTTGTTTGGCTATTGTTTCAAGGGAAATTGCTCTACATCAGGAGCATTGGGCATTAGTTGTGTAATAGTAGTTTTTTTTGTTGCTTACGCATCCCATATGCGACTCTTGCACTTTCCGCGCATGCGTGAAATGGAAATGCGCACTTGATGTGCATACGCAATGTGGATGAGCATTTCGTTTTGTGCAAGTTTCCTGATTTAAATACGCGCTTTTTGTATACAACAACAGCATACATTGGCACATACCACTCCCTGCACTTTTGCAAGGGCGTAGTAGTAGAGGTTAACTGATTTAGCGGTGGTGGAGTTATTTCCAATGAATGGGTCGGAAAGCAGTTCCCATGGTAATTAAAAAATAAAAACAAAAAACAAAACACTATCAAAGCGGACACATATATATACATAAGATTCACTGAAAATCCAATTTTTTTAGAATTATTATTGCTAATAGCAAAAATATGGTATAAAAACAAACACGCGTGTACCTAACCGCGCGAGCCAGAAGTAAAACTTCTTTGTAATAGAAAGTAACAAAAGTAGCCGTAGTAATTAGTAGTACCATTAGTAAAAATAGTGGTAGAAATTAGTAAAAATAGTGGTTGAAATTAGCAGAAATACTGGTAAAAATAAGAAGTACCATTAGTAAAAATAATGGTATAAATCAATAAAAATAGTGGTGGAAACTAGTAAAAATAGTGGTAGAAATCAGTTAAAGTAGTGGTTGAAATTAGTAAAAATAGTAGTTGAAATTAGATGAAATACTAGTATAAATCGATAAAAATAGTGGTGGAAACTAGTAAAAAAGTGGAAGAAATTAGTCAAAATAGTAGTAGATATTAGTAAAAATTGTAGTTCAAAGTAGCGAAAATAGTGGTTGAAATTAGTAAAAAATAGTAGAAGAAACTAGCAAAAATAGTAGTTGAAATTAGTAAAACTAGTGGTAGAAAGTAGTAAAAATAGTGGTAGGAATTTGTAAAAATAGTAGCGGAAATTAGTAAAAATAGTGGTAGAAAGTAGTAAAAAAGAGTGGTAGAAAGTAGTAAAAATATTGGTAGAAATTAGTAAAAAAATAGTAGTAGAAATTATTAGTTAGTTAATTAATAGTGGTAGAAATTAGTAAAAAAAAATAGTGGTAGAAATTAGTACAAATAGTAGTGGAAACTAGTAAAAATAGTGGTAGAAATGAGTGAAAACAGTGGCAGAAAGTTGTAGAAATAGACAGTTGGGCCTGCGTCAAACCGTAGCAAAGTTCCTTGGAATGGAAATTTTTGACAGTTATAAGGTGAATACAATTTGCCAACCGCAAAGGGCTAGTGAAAAATATGACAAGCAGTTGGTAAATCTTGACAACAAGAAAAATGAAGAAGAAGACTGAAATGAGTATATATTATATGTATGTATATAGCGAATCGAGCGCATGTACAATAGATTGAACGAATCTGCAATAACGTGGCGCCATCGGCGGATTTTTTAAAATAAGCTATGTTAGTTGTAAGTAAATTAAAATCTTACTATTAATAAATGGTTTGAAATTTAAAACTTAATACAATATTAAGTTATTCCTTTTTGTTTAATCATCTTTCCAATCAACTTACTTGGCAGTTTCGGCGCGTTATTTGCTGTAAAATTAATACTGAAAGGTATATTAAAAGACTTTGTTTAATTTTAAAAATAATTGAAATTAATAAAGTTGAGTATTTTCTGTATATTTGCTTCATTTTATTTTTACAAATTTGTTTTGGCAAAGCAAAGAGATATCCCCCGATAGATCTTTGCTAACCTTTCGTTTGATTTGGGTTGCCACCTCTTTGAAAAGTCGAATGTAATTAAATTATAGGCAAGTTCTATGAAATATGAAAATATGGGTGTCAACCCATGACACATAAAAATTGTCGTGAGAATGGAAATCTTGTCCCGATTTAACTTCAGAATTGCAAACACGAGCTTTTATCATAAGATGACCACGTCAGCGTAACAGTTTCACACAAGGGAACGTTTCTCCAGCGTTCGTTTGTCGCTTGCATGGTGCCGTTCCTAGCACATAGTTTAAATTTGGTCATTGGTATACCTACCCGGAAGGATGAGGGTTGTCATATCATTCCATGCCAACTCGTCGGCTTTGCAGTTACCCTCAATGCCCCGGAGTCCAGGCACCCATATGAGCCATATGACTTTTGCCTATGCATGAGTTTAAGGCTTTTATTGCCGCTTGACTGTCAGAGTGTCAGAGCAGATATATGCCACTGTTTACTTCTTGGGTCTAATGACCTCCTAGATAGTCACAACTTCCACCAGATACACGCTACAGTGACCTGGAAGCCGAAATGATATTTCTAGATTTAGCTCGGCTGGGAAAATTCATCCACCGACATTCCCGTCGAGCTTAGAGATATCAGTAAAAATGTTTTTGGCATTGCGTATGCGACGAAGCCTCATGTTTCAGGTATGGAGTCTTGGTATTGTAATTTGTAGTTCCTAGTGAAGGTGCTTGATGGTATTCCATAGTCTATGATAGTAGATATAGGGACGGGCGCCAATTTCTGCAAAATTTTCAAGTTACCGGATGTACCATAAGTCTCTCTGGCTCTTAAAGCTACGCTAATAGCTTTTCCGTGTGAGGAGTACAAGACTTCACCTATGGGTAATTCCGCGCTCTATTGTACGTTGTTGATTTAAAAAGTGTTGGCTACCAGTCTAGAGTAGCGTAGGGCAGGATCGGACGAACGATGACCGTGTAGATCCAGAGGACTATCTTGGGCGGAAATCCCCAGACAAACCAATTGCCTGTATGAACGCGATTAGCACCATTGTGACTTCCTTAATACGTTCTATTGTGCTGTCATTCCAGAGAAGCTCACCGCCGAGAATTAATTACAAGGTACTTCACAGGAGATTTAAGGGGCGCTACTTTGTACCGTCTGGTGAAGAGGAATGGATCAGTTTGGTTGAGTTTACATCAAGACCGTGCCTTTGGTTCACAATTTGAAGATATTTTCGCCATTCTATCATGCTATAAATACTGTAAAAAAGTAAAGGAAAAAAATATAAGCATGTCCAAAATACTGAGGGTACAGGATTTGAAAATTTTCCCTGAAGAGGATAATATAAGGTTCATTTTTATTCAATTAAAACTGTGAAAGCCGCAAATATCTGTACCTTTTTCCATTTCATACTACAAAATCGTGCAAATATTCTGGTACATCGAACCCAGTGTCCATGCACACACGCGCATCGCTCGCAATATGCAGCGATTAAAACGCCTTGCTAGCAAAATGTAACACATGTAAACAAGATAATCAAGGGCTTACTACAACAATTTACCAGCTATTGGAACCAACTACACACTTACCGTGTATATATAAATTTACTATTTAGCGAGTGAAAATCTCCTTCTAATCATCAATTGACTAAGCATTAACAACCAGCTGTTGCCTGTCAGCAGCCAAAGCGTTGCTCCACTTCACTTAATGCCGCTATTAAGACCTAAGAGCCCACTACCATTAACGGCGGCAACAACAACAACAACAATCGTAGCTGCCATACCAGTGGAAAACATCTTGTTAATTAACCTTTAGAGAGAATGTATGTGTGTGTGTACAGATATATTGGCTGATTAAAATAGCAAGCTGGTTTAAGGCTAAGCTACAACTATCATAAACATATTGTACTTAAATTCTTGTATAAGAGTTATCTAAATGTGTTGGATTGAGCGGGAATTGTGGCTTAGAAATTAAACTATATTATTTTATAATTTGTTGTCAATAAACTTTTGATTGTAAATTTTTCAATTGGCGACATTTGCGAGCCGTGGAATATTCGAAGGGGTACATGGCGTATGAGCAATGCCAGATAAAAAATGTCTGTCGTAGTTGCTTGACAAATCTAAGTATAGCCATTACCAGTCTGTGATGACATGGAATGAAATCAAGGTATAGTTAGGATATAGAAATTTAAAGAAAAGAAGTATTTGAATATTTTAAGAAAAAAAGGTGAAAAGGAGGATTTTTGAAGGTAAACTTCTACAGCGGCCACCACTACTTTTATTATTTCTCCCACCATTTTTACTAATGTTGCTATTAATTGCTACCACTATTTTTACTAATGCTTATCACTACTACCAATAATTTTACTAGTTTATACTACTATTTTTACCAGTTCTACTACTAATTACTACCACTAATGTTTTTTATTAGACTGATAGAACTTTAAATTGAAACAAAACACATAAAAAATGAAGTATGATGCCAAATTTTTTTTTAATTGAAAAATATTTTCATGACATTTAATAATTAAAAACGATTTCTGGCATATGTCCGCCACGTTTAGCTTTGGTGAATCGGATGCGATCAGTCCAATTTTAAACCACTGCAAAATTTCGATGTTGTGGATGGACAAAGTCCAACTTGTTGAGCACGGCGGCGAATAGACAAATTCGGATCTTCTCCAACACTATCACTTACAGCACAAATATTTTTTTCTGTACGTACAGTTCTTTGTCTTGATGTTGGTTTTTCATCGAGTAGAGTAAATGTTGTTCGAAATTTATCAACAGTTCGACGAATAAGCTGCTCTGATGCTTAAGATGCTCAATTATGGGGACCATAAAATTCACGAAGTGCTTTATAAGTTTGGCGAACAGAACACTGATTTTTAAAGTAAATTTCCACAATTTGTAAACGTTGTCGCGGCGTCATTCTTTCCATAATGATTTGTCAATGCTTACTGAACAGAAATTTCAAAACGAAATGTCATTTACCAGCTGTCAAGTGACAGCTATCCCTATCGAAAGTTCTATCGGTCCAAAAAAAAAAAACACACGTTACTACAATTATTTACTAATTTCTGCCACTATTTTATTAATTTTTACCACTATTTCCCCTAATTCTACTACTAATTATTACCACTATTTTTACTAATTTCTACTACTATTTTTACTAATGCTACTACTATTTACGACTACGGTTTTTTTTATTAATTTCTTTCACTAATGCTACTACTAATTACTATTTTTTGCTAATTATTACCACTATTTTTACAAATTTCTACTACTATTTTTGCTAATACTACTACTATTTTTTACTAATTCCTGCCACTATTTTATTAATTTTTACCACTGTTTATCCTAATTCTACTACTAATTATTACCACTAATTTGACTATTTTCTACTACTATTTTTACTAATACTACTACTATTTACGACTGCTGTTTTTTTTATTAATTTCTTTCGCTAATGCTACTATTAATTACTTTTTTTTTGCTAATTATTACCACTATTTGTACAAATTTCTACCACTATTTTTACTAAAGCTACTACTACTTACCACTACTAATTTTACTAATTATTACTATTATTTTGACTAAAGTTCCTAATAGTTTCTACTACTATTTTATAAATGTTACTACTTATTACTAACAACTACTACCCCTTCCACTTCAATATTTAACTCAATATCTCTTTGTAGAATCGGTGGAGGAGTTTTACTTCGAGCTCGCGTGTTTTTCAAATTTTAATTTCTACCGAATAATTCAAATGGAATGCAAAAGTATTAACTTAATTAAACGCGATATTTTTGTTTCCAATTGTTTTCTTTCGACAGCGTAGAACGAATTGCCCTCATCCGTTGTGAGATTTGGTTTTTGTTTAACGTAGGTCATACAAATATCATATATTTTGTTTTTTTTTAATCAATTTTTTTTTTTTATGTAAAAATATAAGTAAAACTTGTTTTTGCGAATTTAACAGAATATTTTATATAGTAATCATTCCTAAATTTTTTCTAGGAAAAGTTTTCTCCGTAAATCAGTAACACATATTTATCAATTTCGATACAACTCATTGGGTTTTGTATACAAATATGATTATACCATTATTTCTGCACTTTACTATAGGTTATATGTTATTGTAAATTTGTGATAAAGGAACGGTTGTTTATGTTTCCTTTCACTATACAATTAACATTAGGCTACGAGGTATTTGCGTTTCTTGCTAAATTACACATTTTTATTTGAAGCTTAGTATACAGCTCTAAAAATAAATCATAACAAAAATTTTGCTCATCTATCACATCTATCAAAATTTCTTGATGCAGTCTACAGCTCTGAAGAAATGCAGTTAATGCCCGTACTTCGCATATTTATTTTTTCAAGAAAATTTACAACAACGGCAAAGCACTTTCTCCACGGATATAATTAAAAATAGTTCTTGCAATATTTCTCGAGAGCTGAAAACTAAACTTAGGGCATTTCTCTAAACCGTTTATAACTTTTTTATTTTATTTTTGTTTTTCCCATTTGAACTCAGATCACACACCCACGAATTTTTTGTGGAAGGAAATGGCCAAAAAAAAGTTAGATGTCAACGGGATTTTTGGCTACTTGACTGGCATTCATCTTATTGAACTAATATTTAACGGGCTATAAAACTCATACCCAAAAATTTTCAACAAATTCTGATAAATAGTTTGAAACGTTGATAAACCTTTTTTGAAGTTTATCGAAATGTGCAAGAGTTTAAATATTGAATTGATATGGTTTTTTATAAAATGAACTGATTTTTATAAAAACGCAACAAAAAATAAAACTACTTATGACTTAGTAACTGATCGAAATTTGTTAAAAAGTATCAGTCGTATAGTTATGTTAAGCCCTGTAAATCTGTAACTAATATATATCTTTTTCAATACAAAATAATTAAAAAAATAAAAATAAATAGTAATTTTTATTCAGCTTTTTATTTACTTAATTGAACTCAATGAATTTTTAACCAAACAAAAAATATATTGGTTTTATTTTTAGGTAAGACGAATAAAATGCATTACCAGCGGTGGTTCGGTGAGTCAATTAAAATAAAAAATCCGCAACTACAAATATAATAACTTTTTATTAAAAAAAGAAAATTCAACTAAAAGGTATTTTTTAAATGGTTTCGTTCTCCGGCAATGATTAAAAAAATAAATTTGACAGGCCTGGCAATGCTTTTATAAAATGAGCGGAGTTAGGTTTTCTATATCAGCATGAACAGATTAAAGCCCGGAAACTCGGCACCATTACATCAGAAAACTTTCAATGTTTGGGATGGTCTCTTGGTCCTTACTTTAAAAAAAAAAAGTGCCAACTCTACAAGGCTTTGATTGCAGATTGACTGAAGGTCATATTTTTCCAACAGGAAGGCACCAAATGCCATACAGCGTGGCAAACTGACGTCTTATTGATAAAAACGTGAAGTCATTTCATTTTTTTTGTTCTAACAAACTAGGTACTTTGGATGCACTGGAACTTCAAAAAGTAGCCGAAAACTAGAACTTTAGATTATGTCATCCCCACACTATGAGAAAGTTCGCTCTGAGAGAAAACAAGAGAAAATAAGTATATCGCGCGTTTAGAAAAAAACGTGAACAATTTTCGTCCCATAGTAGTGGACAAATATTTTTGGCAATGCTCTTTATTAGAATGTACCACATTAATAGACAAAAATGCGATCTCAAAGCGACTGAGATGTCAATAAGATTTTGAAACATTTTAATAACTTTTCCAAAATAAATTTTATAACAAAATAAGAAATAAAAAATGCCAAGAGATACATATCAACATTGTTAAAAAACTTGCCGAATCGATTTGTACAATCATGAGAAAATAAATAAAAACCAAACAATTTTGCAAAAAGTTAATCAGCACTACCGTTGAGTCCATCGTAGATCAATCTCCGGAGATTTTACGAAAATGGCGTCGTTAAGTCCGAATAGCTAAGAACGAATATATTCAAAGTATATAAATATATTACGTTCGTACTACGATGGGTATGGTGATAGCTTTTTCGCATATTTCACGAAAATTCAGACTAAAGCCCGAACTCACTACAATGTGAAATACTTGTTTTTCGTCCAAATTACTTCGCATAAACCTAATGTATTCACACTTGTAATTACTAATTTATCTTTACAACTCTGAAGCGACAAGGTTGCTTAGTTCTTTCATCAAATGAAAAAATGTGAAGATTGCGTACAGCTTTAGTATAGTTAAATTTTACTGTGATAATATCTGCTCTTAATTTACGATCTGAAGCCAAGTTTCAAGAAGAAGCAAAATTCAAGCAACATTTAAGTGAAATATTAATATTTCAAAATGCCAGTTTGAGTATAGAGGAACACGTTTTCCGCTTACCATCGATAAAATTTATAACCGACACTGATTTGGTTTTTGATTTATGATACAATACCTCTTTTGAACTTAATTTATTGACAGATTTCACTAGGCGAAATTACTTAGTTTCATTGTAGCTTGGTTATAAATTAAGAAGGATTCATATATTACAATAGTGTGCTCGGATTTTAAAATAAATTTAGCTCTGAATAGTTGTAATATTTGTTATATATTTTCATCAATTTTTTTCCAAATCAATTTCACAAAAAAAAGCTTGACCGCCGAAAAAATATTGGCGTGCTTCACAAGATTTTACTCTACTAAGAGTTTACTTTGACCAACTCCTAAATTAAATGATTCAAGAATTGTACATAGTACATATATTGCTGGCAGAAATTTTGCTGTAAATCTAAACTCTCTGAACTATTTTAACATTCGTGTTGTCTGCCATGGCTGTGTGTGCTAGATTTTTAGAATTATCATAAACCTAGAGAGAGAATGGTTTATAATCGGCATCAAAATGTGCCTTGAGTTTTGAAATTTTTTTTTTGGGGCTACCGGTAAATGACGCCTATGGAGAGGCGGAGCTGGCAGGACTGCAGACAAAAAATGATTTTCGTAAATTGTTTGCAAGAGAAGGCTTCAAATTTTAACAATTTAAATTTAAACAAACAAAAAATTTTAAAAAAATGTTGATGCTTTTAAATTAAAATATTACATTTTTAGCGCATATCTGAACTCAAAAAATTTGAAAAATTTATTAAGCTGGTGCATATTTCCTGTTCAATGATCGCAACCGAATGAGATCCAACAAATTGACGTATGTAGTTGTCAAAAATAAATAATAAAATAAATAAATTTTACCGCTTGAGTTCGAAAAGTTCGAAAGCAGCTGTTCTTCAAAAGTATTGCAAAAGCTGTTTGAGATATTTATTTGGAATTATATATTGCATTTTTTGATCAAATTTATTTAAATAAGCGATATTAATTTTTGACCTCACTTTGACTTGTTATGAGGAAAGTATTATTGAATGTCGAAAGGAATTTGAAGAGAAGTTGTGGTGATCTCCGAAATAGCAGCTATAGTTTCTATCGCTCTGACTGTAATTGTCTTTTTTCCAATAATAATTTCCTTGTAACTGACGTTGAGGTAAAAATCAGTATTATTAAGAATTATAGAAAGTTATGTTTAAAATTGTGACATTAACTTCCCGTTAAATAGTAACTAATTACTCGAATCATTTTTTGCTGGTACCGCAAAATGTTAAAACAACAACAATGACCCTTAACTTTTTTTAGTTTTGCAGCAAAATTTCTCACATGATTGCTTTGATTTTTATTCGTTTGACGACAGCAGATATGTCGTTTGTCGCAATTTATAATCAAATCTTTTATTTTCCTTGTGTCTTTTTTTATGTTTTTTTGTTTTTTTGTTTTTCAACTATGTGAATAAAAAGTTCACGTTTTCGTGCGCTTATAACGACTTGCACTCAAAATCGTATAACCTGAAAATATATTTCATTAGCTTGCAATTTTTATCGTCGCTTAATCTTAGCCTTGAGCTCAAATGACATTTAGTACAAATATTTTTGTTTTATAATACCAATACTTGCGTTTTTGCATTTTCTGTGCTCTGCTTGATGTGATTTGCGTTTTTTTGAAAAGGCCTTCATTTTTTTCAGATATATATATACATATGAGCGTGAGTATTATATATCAACATATGGCTTGATTCTTCACTTCATTTTTAGTAAAGTGGAAAATCACCAACACGCGTTTAACTGGTTCACTTTTATATACACATATACATATATAATATACTATAAGTATATATGTTTGTATATACATACATATATAGTTAATTATGAATGCATTCATTTGCGCCATACTGAACTCTTAATGAAATAATAAAGCAAGCAAAAGTTACATAAAACGGCAGAATAAGTACGAAGAGATGAAGAGAGACAAAGGAAGAAATTAAATTTGTAGTTATGTAGAACTCGTAATTACTTTTCCCTTTAGTGAATATGAATCGTATGAATCGGCCCGAAGCAAACTACTTGTTGGCTAAGCTGTGCAAATCGGTTGCCTCGGTTGCCTTGGTTTCTTTTGTGTGTTTTTGTTGTTGTGAAAGTGTTAACTCTATTGTTGTTGGTATGGCGTTGGCACTCAAGAAGAAATGCCCTTTCATGATGTACATCTTCTAGAATGCGTAGCCATATTAGTGATGTCAATTTTGGATGTTTTAATGATCCCGTGATTTTAGTGAATATATTCGGATCCCGGAAATGTCCCGAAATTAAAATTACTTTAAAAAGATGTAACAAGCGGAACAACATAATGGTATGAGCAAACCTATT
This sequence comes from Anomoia purmunda, assembly GCA_951828415.1. Classification (NCBI taxonomy): domain Eukaryota; kingdom Metazoa; phylum Arthropoda; class Insecta; order Diptera; family Tephritidae; genus Anomoia; species Anomoia purmunda. Next base: position 16,837,927 of record OX639996.1, read on the forward strand.
ATGGTATTTGAACATCAGAACATTAAGGAAGACATAGTGAGAAATAGTATTATTAATACAGATACTGATTAAGACAACAAATAAATTATTTTTTAAACTAACAAAATTTTACAAACTCAACTTTACAATTTTTTGTTTTGTTTTTTTTTCGTTAGAAAAATTTATTTACAAAAATTCGTTCAAAACCACTTGCTATACAAAACTGACCTAATTTTATAAAAAAAATTTGTTTTAAATCATTTTGTGCTTTTTATTTTATTCGATCAACAGTAATCGTTATTCCTGGTTTTTATTTTTTCGATAAAAAATGGTCTATACCCTGATTAGACTTGACTTAGATTTTTATCAATCAAAAATGGTCGGCTTGAAATTTTTCCGATCATATTTGAACGATATTTTCTCTTTCGATCAAAAATATTCGTTATTCTTGAATTTTTTAAATTTTTTGATCATAACCAATGCAACAAAATTTGTTGGCGATGACAATAACATGTTTTATTATCGCAAAAGAAATTACAAAATATCGTTCAAATGTGATCGAAAAATTTTAAATCCAAGAATAACGATTATTTTGAATAAAAAAATAAAAATCGAAAAATATCGATGAAAGGGTATCGAAAAGATACCAGGATAACCATAATTTTTAAATAAAAAAAAATACAAATTAGAAAATTAAAGTCAAATTTTATTTAAAAAAATATAAAATTATCTCAAATTTTATTAAAAAAATATAAGAATAATTATTATTTTGATCGAAAATAATGAAACCAAAAACATCGAGAAAAAATAAAAATACAGAATAACAATCATCTTTAATCAAAAAACAGTTAAAATTAAACAGTGACGATTTAAATTGATCGAAAAAATAAAAGTTAAAATATAACGACCAATCTTGATTGAACAAATTTAAGAATAACAATTATGTGGACCGAAAAAATAATGATAAAAAAATATCGGTAAAAAATTATAGAAAAAATAAAAATATCAGAATAACAAATAAAAATATAAGAAATTAAGATCAAACCTGATAGAAAAAATAAAAGTTAAAAAATAACGATAAAACTTGTTGCAAAAAATCTAAGAATAGCGATTATTTAGACCGAAAAAATAAAATGCAGATATTATCGTTCAAAAATGATTAAAAAAAGAAACAAAATATCAAAATAACATTTATTTAAAAAAAAATTTAAAAAGAACGATCAAATGTGATCGAAAAAAACTAAAAATAACAATTTACTTGACTCATAAAATAAAAATTAAAAAAGACTATCTAACCTGATCGAAAAAAAATTAGAATAACGATTATTTTGATCAAAAATGATTTAAAAATAAAAAAATAAATTTAATTTATAGAAACTTCATCAAAACAAAATCTAAGAATATCGATTATTTTGACCGAAAAAATAAAAGTTGAAAGAAAAGAGTAAAAATATCGATTCATTTCTCTCGTATGTACCACCCTATAAAAATACTTTTTGCAGTTGCAGCTGATTTTTGTTTAATTATTTTAGTACACTGTTTGAGATCGATATGAAATAATTTTAATTGTCAAGTTTATACAATCTTTATTCATAAAATGTTTAATAAAAAGTATTCCAAAAAATTTACATATGTACATATGTATGTGTAAAAACTGAGAGAATCAGTAGGCTGATTCTCAACTAAACCTTTGTTAACCGAAGATAAGCAAATTTTTTATTTGTTTAAATCTACTAGAAAATCTATTTGTGTTACTGATTGTATTGATTAAAGTGTGATTTCAAAAACAAAGAAAAATTAAAGTATTATTGCTTACAAAATTAGCAGATGAGAATCTCCGTGGCCGTAGTGTGAATGGATATTGAAATGCTTTATGCAGATAAATAGCCGCAATAACCCTCATTAGAAAAATTAGCAATTTCTTTAAACAAAACTACTGGCATTACGGATTTTTCTAGGAGCAGGTGATGTAAAAAAATTATACTCACCAATACCGGGATTCAACCCGAGTGCTCCCGGGATTTTTTGGACTCATAAAATGGCCGGGATCCTGGAATCTCGATTTAACATCTCTAATTCATATGTAATTGTAAGAATATGTAACTGTGTATTATATCACTGCATATGACGGTAATAAAGGAAGTATTGTACATGATACTCGTCTGCCAGTTGTTGAGAACCCATTATATATATATCACAAAAGAATCCATATACCAGCTACATATATACACAATGACACAAGTACACATATACTCGTACATCAAACATTCAAATACAAAAGTGGTAAAGCTCATCACTTAATACTCATTAGTAACAGTTCATGTTTTGCCACTTACGAGAACCTGGAAGTGAATTTGTACTTTCCTCATATTTCCAAATGCACCCAATTATGTATTTATGCGCTCGTACATGAGTATATGTATGTATGTATGTGTGCATATTTCTATAAAAACGATATGTGCTTATTAGTTTAGAGTTATTCCCTGCCAGCCACAGCTAACCAGCTTCCCCCTGAAATTAAAAGAAAAAACTTACAAGCACATTCAAAATTTCTTAGACGTCGCACCAACCTACGTACAAATATATTTTTAGAATTTAACCTTACTCCAATAAGAATACTATGTTCTCGAGCGAGCACATGGTAAAAGTAGTTAAATTCTGCGCAACGCGTTCGCAACACTAACCATTTTTCTAACTACTTTTGCAGTTAACGAAAACTTCGTTTTATCCAGTTTTTTCACCGCCCGTGTCTGATAGGGTTTGTTATCTTAAATTGCTTGAAAAACAAAATTTAATGAAATGAATTAAAGTTAATAAAGTTCTAAATATATATCAAATTTTATTGGCTGCCGGCTGAGAGTTCTGCTTCTTTTAGTTATGTATTTGTTAATTACATATCTCAGAGTATAGATCCGTAAAAGTAAATGAAAGACCTTTTGTCATTCTCAGCCACTCAATCGTTAATATCACATAGAAACTTTGATTCCGATTGGAGACGGTTAAGACGTGTCGCAAAAAAATTTAAAATAATTTGGTTTCCATCTAACACAAAAAATCGATATCACTATGGATGAAGATACCACTAATAAAATAATATAAATAATATCTATTTTTTCTTATATGTATAATGGAATTTGCATACTGATAATAAAGATTCTTAGCTAAAAAAATTATTAACTTCAAAATTTTGTACAGTATTTCTTTATTATTTGTTTATTGAACTGAAATAAAAAGTAATATCATCGAATTGTCTAGCTTTGCTAAAGTTTCGGCCTTGGGTTTTGTTAATTCTCATAGTGAAAGCTACTTTTAAAGGATATTGTTTTCTTTATAGTTAATGCCCGTATTCTGTAAGCTGTTCCAAGATATTAATTGAGATTTTTCTGTGGTGAGTTCGATTTTGAGACTATTAGCAAAGAACGTAGGTTACAAGGAAGTCGCATGGCCTTTTCCCTCCTGTGGCAAGAAATGTTGTCTTAATTCACCACACTAGAAACTAATTTTATCATATCAGATTCGAATATCAATCAGCTAAAGTCAAACGTGTTCTGATATGGTGAAATAACATAACATTATCTGTTAGAGGAAGGGTGGAAGTGATTCAACTTCTTTGTTATCTACATTCTACACTATTAGGTATTCAGTGATTGGCGCAGTAAACCTGACAACTGTTAGGTTGGTGAGTTTCGTCAAGTCATCAACCTAAAAGGGGAAATCACTAATATGTCTGGTGATTCTGAGCAGATCACAAAAAAGAAATTGAGGAGTTGCCTAGCTTTAAGTTTGTTTATGTAATTTAATTATGTAAATAAATTGTAAATAATAATAATAATAATAATGCTATCGATCTAATACTCGGTCCTTCGACAGGTTTTGCTTAGTTCTGTAAAAGAAATAATAATTCAAGAAAACAAACATAAGAAAAAAATATTTGTTTAAATTTATTTTGGTTTTCTGCCATTTTGATCGAATATTCATGTAGACGAGTAACTGTATTTATCGACTGTTTAAAGTTGTATACTTTAAATGATCGGTTGTACAAAATAAAATGAATCTTCACTGGGTAATTTCAATACTTTTACATTAACCATATTGTTTAAATTGTTAAAGAGCAATAATATTGTTGACAAAAAGTTAAAAAAAAATATATCGTGTACATTGGATTAATACATTTTCATTGAGTGAGATTATGTATATCTAACTGGAACATACATACTATCAGCTGATTGTCCTCCATTGCTTTTCACCATAGTCAATGGTGAAATTTTTTGATGCTGTAGCTTACTGAATACCGAAATCGTCACATGCCACTAAAAATCTCTCTGCTAGAAAGTGTCAAATTTTGACGCTTGAAATGAAATTGAATTACCGAATACCCCCTCATGCCTCTCCTCACGTTTAATACCATCTTATTTCACCTACCAATTCTTTCTTCTAGCCGAGTGGTGCAAATGTACCACCCGAGCAAGATTACCATTTTTATAGTTTAGAAAAAAGGGTCAGTTTTGAAATATTCTTTAATTGTTTCAACAAATTTAAATTGGAATTTAAAGCCTTTGGAAACTTTGGTAATATTATGAGCGTAGAAAACTAATTTCAGAAAAGAAAAATCCAGCTCTATGAGAAAAAGTTTAAGTTTTAAACTACTCCATGAAATCGCCAAATTATATTCACCTCACAATTGAAATAAATTAATATTCCAAGTATCTAAGCTGCCGTTTAGTGCAAACCCTAAATCTCGATTTTTCCTAGAAATAATAGATATTTGAGTAAAATTAAATTTACTATTTCCTCCACAAAAACATTTCTGGAAATATTAAAAAAAAAAAATAAAAAACAACCCTATTATTTTGGACATTTAATTTCAGTATAATAAAGTGCAAGTTTTGAGTGGCTTAAAAATTTGTTGATTTTCGTAAATTTTTTTTTTAGCTTAGTGCAAATTTTTTCCTCATGCAATAAATTACAATTAATTTTCTTCAAATTGATACGAGTCACTAAATTTATGATGTCTAATATTATTCGTTGAAAACGTGTTTAGCGGAAAACTTTGACTTTTGTTATCACAATTTCAGCTGTGAGCCTGCATTCGAATCCCAAATAAAATATATTTAAATATTATTTTTAATAAAATCTAACTAAAGTAAAATATTTTCAAATTAAAATTAATTAATAAAAATTATGTCGTATAACACGATCTGTGGCCGAACTCGTGAAACCTATAGTATTTTCCACCGACTCCGAACGACGTTATATTTTTTGTGTGGCAGAAATATTGTATATTCGGAGATTTGTCAATACCTGCCGAATAAAAGTTTTTTTTATAATTTGTTGATGTTACCCCAGCCGATATTTAATCCAAGTTCATATAATTTTGTAGATGCATAGAAAGGTTGCCTTAGAAGCTATGCGGCGGAGATTGAAACAATAAATTACAAGGTAAAAAAAAAACGAAGTGGTAGGTAGGTAGGTTGGAGTGGCAGCCGCCTACAGCGGCTCACTTAGGCCTATATTAGGAGGCCCATTGTGTTACCACAAGGAAAAGTTTGTACCATCCAAAGGAAAAAAAAAATTACCCCTCACCAAACCATTTTGCCTCGCTGATGAACTTCAACAGACAATTTACCTCGGCGCTTGAAACCTCACTAAGGTCATCAAAAAACGGTGATCCCAGATATCGCATTCTGCTTTTACACAGTGCAGGACACTTACACAGTAAATGCAAGATCGTTTCCTCCTCCTCGTCGTTCTTGCAGCTCCTACAGCATCTTCGGAAGGGTACTCCCAACCTTTCAGCATGTTTCCCTATCAGACAGTGCCCTGTTAGAGCCCCGATGACGTTGGAAATGTTTTCCCTACTTAGAGAGAGAACGCTGCGCGACCGTTTCCGGTCCCATTTAGGCCACATCTGCCTTGAGGTTCGACAGGTCGTATTTTGCCTCCATCTATTGTCAGCTTGCTTATATGTACAATCTCTGAGTAGCAGTTTGCAAGTGGCAAACGGCATACCAATGCGTTCTTTATCTTGAAGAATCTGCTTGGTCGTACCTTGTCTTGCAAGTTCGTCTGCCATGCAGTTTCCCTCTATGTCCCGGTGACCAGGGACCCAAATGAGGTACAGTCTGTTCTGCTTGGCCATCTCCTGCAGAGATAGGCGGCAGTCCAGCGCGATGTTAGAGTTAAAAGTGAAAGAGCTCAGAGCTTTGATTGCAGCCTGGCTGTCACTAAGAATGAAGATGTCTCTTCCTATAATCCCGGTCCCAATCTCCTCTACCGCCTCCCTGATAGCTGAGACCTCAGCCTGGAAGACGCTGCAGTGATCTGGTAACCTAAAGGAAATTTGCAGGAGAGGGTTTCGTGAGAAAACGCCTCCTCCTACCTTATTATCGAGTTTTGAGCCATCTGTATATATGACAATGCTATCAGGTGGAGTATGAAACTCAAGTTTCCACTCCTCCCTGCCTCCGAAGTGGTTACAAGTACGAAAATTCGTTTGGGATGTCATTAATTTACTTATGTCTTTTTTCGTGGTATGCAATTTTGACAACTTAGCTTTGCGCCAAGTGTTGTCATTTATTTCAATATTATATTTCCGGCTAAATGAAAACGACACCGCATTTATTATTACATTTTTATTTGCCTCATCAACAAACATACAACTTTCAGTTTCATCGCAATTTTTCTCAGACTAATTGAAACTTATGTCAAATTTTTTGAATCACACTCAAATATACTTGTACCTACAGAAATATATATGTACTTTTATATATATGTATGTGATATTCATGTAGTTAGATAACCCGCAGCCGGAAACGAGGTTTATTTGCCATTACTTTTTAGTATTGGTATAATTACTACGGTTTTTTCAAATAGAGTTTTTATATGTCGGCATAAAAAGCAACATTAAAATATCTGTATACACCGATTCCCATAATTAAGGACCGCGCTACTAAAAAAAAACATAGTTATGAAGTCTCGTTGTAATAATTTTGAAGTTTATGGGAACAATTCAGCGCTAACAAGTAACTAAAAGTTATACTAATAGAAAAAAAACTGGCGTATGCAACCTTGACTAGCACATTTACTTGATCTTGATATTTTCGTTTTTATTACCAAAAGATGGTAGCACAGGTTTTATGCTATTTCAAAAATATCGCAGAAGTATTTTGTTTCAAGTATTATTTGATTGCCTCAAATACATACAGCAGACTTCTAGTTACGAAAGCAAGTATGAAAAAGAAACAAGTAAAGAAGCGCAGTCTTCGCCCTTGCCGAAGGCTTTAGAACTTTCTTTAATATACAAAATGTATTGTTAGCGTCAAAATATTCAACTTTAAAATTCTATTTACTTTTCTCATATAAAATGAAGTAAAGTATGATAAAATAAATTTTATTTTATAGAACAAAAAATTAAAAATATAAAGATATATATGGAAATATATTGAAATTAAGCAAATTTTTTTAATATAGCTTTGATGAATGTAGAAACAAAGTCACAGTAGAGGAAACCATAGTGCAAAAAAAAAAAATAATAATAAAGTAAAAAAGGCTTCAATTAACTTATATCTATTAAGACTTAGGAGCAGTGTCTATAAATGCCCAATACAAATAAAATTGGAACTCAGTCTAACCATAAATATGAGCTTCCTAGAAATCTCGACTACAGAGTCATCTAATAGATTTGTATTCATATTTTCAATATTCTTTTGCGCCAATATATAAAAAGGATACGTATGCAGTATACAAAAATACATATGTAGGTTTTCATTCTTTACTAATATCATCACTGTAGGACCATAAATAGCGAATCCATTTTACGTAAAAGTAAATCTATTTTCAATACTATTCGAATCGAAGCATAAATACGAAATTTTTAATTACTCGACTCTGGGGCCACCTAGCGGATTAATTTTTCGTAAAGAATTTTACATTATATGCCTCAAATTTCATCACAATCGGATAACAAATATTGATTTCCTGAATATCCTGACCAAAAATGGAGGTTATTATAAACAAAAATTACAACAAAAAAAAAAAAGATTTTCGAAAAAATCCCCTTAGATGATGAAACAGTTTAGACCTGAAAGAGCTGCATAATATTATTTAGATTTTATTTTTACGTTAAGATATGCAAAAACATGCGGAAAAGTTTAAAACCAAATTTGGCATTGAAAAATTCACTATGACAGTAATGTTCTAGATACAACCAACTATAATATCGATAATAAAATTTGATTTTTGTTATTGCAATTTTTATGCAAAATTTAAAAAAAAACAGTTATTAAATATCATAAATAATAGTTATTTTTGATATTTATTTCATAAATTTATTTATTTATTTTTGAAATAACACTCAGAATCAAATGTTATTTAATGAGTAATTATCTCAACGCAACTTGGTGCGCATATTGCCCTTAACGCAAGGTAGGTTAGCATTGAAAAGAGCTATTTCAAAACTTTAAAAACTTAATATATTAGTAAATATAAAAGATAATTTGCTTAAATTTCTGGAACGAGCTTGGGCTAGGGAAGCAAACAAGTTAAAAATTGTTTTCTCTCCTAAAACTTCTATACTATTTATCATAGTATTTATCTAAGATTTTATTGGTAAATGAGAATGCAATATTCTGTTTTGTTTTGAAAAAAAATCGATGTCAAAAAAAATGTTATTTAGGGCATCTTCAAGTTAAAAGGTTACGTTTATAAACGGCATATTTTTGAATATTTTCGGAAAAGGGCTAATGGCAGTTTTGTTAGAATGTGAAATATAGTAAGTAATTTTTATAACCCACACACACAGAGCTAAAAAGTTCACACCTATAATTAAAGAGATCGTTGTCTTAAACAAAAAACTTGATTTGTATTTTTCTGTGACCAAAGTTTAATTTCCAATTGGGATGCTTTAGGAGCTTTTGAGTCGGTAATATATTAAAAGCAAACAAAAAGGAGTGCGAGAGGGGAAAAAATCGAAGAAATTTTCACTAGAAAATCTTCCTAAGATTAGTTTAATTTATTGAAAAAGGAAAGGGCTGGAAATAAGAAGATAACTTGTTGTTTATTAATTTTTTTGGAATTTTGTTCACAATGCAAAACGCAATGGTAGGAAGATTTCTCTTGGTTTTTGTGTTAAGCAGTAAACAATGTAATTTAATAAGGAGATCCTCGAATTTTTACTAGAATCTTATTCAATTTATTACAATTTTTTTTAAAAAAGCCCTTTTTAATTCAAATTTTGCTTTTAACATCTTAACATATGTACTAAGTACTTTGTGAACAATCTACTGAGTTTAATAAACTTATAATAGTATTTTTCTTCGAATTTCTGTATTTTCAAATAGAAATTTTTTGATTTTCTCATTTATTGTTCCACAAGTTTTATATGAATAGAGTTTCAAAAATTTGAAAAAGAAAATATGATTTTAGAAATAAATGTATTTTGTTTTTGTTTCTGCGTAAGAGTTGTCAAAATTTAAATACATTTTGTTTTTGCTTTTACGGCTTTTGAAAGCTCATACGCAAAAGCAAAAACAAAATACATGTGGGGGAATAAAAAAAATCAAATCAGCTGCTCTTATTCCATCACCTTCTATAAATTCGCCTTGATAGGATGATTTACATATAAATACATAAATAAATGTATCTGTCTAAACTTGTATTAATATCCAAGAAAGGTCACGTTCCGCATAATTTGGCATGAAAATACTTATTTGGTATTATAAAGACTTATTGTAATTGTTCTTATATCTTATAAACAAATACATATGTACATAAGTACATATGCATGCATGTAAGTACATATGTACATATGTATTACGTACTTAAAATGATTTTAATTATCGATAATCTACTTTAAAAAATTTGGGTGCCAATAATTTTAAATTGATAAAATCTTCGGCTTACCAAAATTAAGAGGAGCTTCTAATGAAAACCAAGATTCCCTACTTAATTTTATTAAACATTTTTTCATCTTAATTTTTGCTGGTTAGCTACTTTAGAATCTATTTAAAAAGTTTTCATATTAATTCAACGGGGCACCTTCTTAATGGTGGTCTTTTCGTTCTGTGCATAATTCGAATACATACAAATGTAAATATGTACATACATACATACAGATGTATTTATTAATTTTATATGTTAGCGGATGCTATTATTAACTGTTATGATGTCTTCCTCTAAAGCATAGTAAAAGTGTTAAAGGTGATTTCCTTTTTTTTTTTGTTTTCATTTCATCCACTCAGCGATTGTTTAAATGCTTCCGGTAAGCTAGATAATTAGCGTATTGACCCTTTACTACCTGCGGTTTATATGTAACAGATGCGCAATTTATTTTTACCTTTCCCAACTACTTAGTTTAATTTCTACTTTTTTACACTTTTCTATACATTTCTACTATGTATGTAATGTACAATATGTTGTATGTGTGTGTGTGTGTGTGTGTGTGCTTTGTACGCTTTCGTTCCAGCACTTCACTACAACCGATAGAACTACGACGAGTATTAAATTCATCATTAGCATTTTGCGGTAGCACCAGCAAACCAAAGTCATTATTATTCACACTTGCATACATATTTACATTGCATTATGGTGATCATTGTCAACATCATCAACATCATCATCATCATCATCATAAGTTTTCTACAAATAATATTCTTCATTATCATATTCATATCTGTTGTTTATGTGTTAAGTTAAGATCTTTGTCGTTCGTTTTATTGCCATTGTTATTGCTGTTATTGTTGTTTGTGCGAGTGTGCCTGTCAGCGATTTGTGGTAGCAGCCATCAGCAAAATTTTACTTCGTTACTTCTTCTCAATTTTATTCTTCTTTCTTCCCGGTATTCCGTTTGCACCTAAATATATTCTGTACACTTGTGCCTTGTTTATTTCCACTGACAGTGCGCATTCTACTACTACCACTACTACTATTACTTTGCTTGTTCATGTTGGCATGCTGTTGTTATTGTTGTTATTTTAACATTCACCTACTTTTCACCTTGTTAGTTGCTGCCCATCAAGTCACAAGACGAATGCTGACGGTGCTGCTGCTTCTGCTGCTGCTGTTCACGGCTGTTGTTATCGCTTTGCTGTTGCTGTTGATGTTTTTGACAGAGTTGTTAGTGTGTTAGTGTTGTTTTTATTGTTTTCGTATGCTTACGGAGATTATGTACTGTATGCTGTTGGGGCTGTTGGTGGTGTTGTCGTCAGTTGTTATTACTTGGCCACTATCGTTGCCATTGCTGACTGGCGGCTGCCTTGTCTTTGCTGGCTTGGCTTCGCTGAAGTTGTGGTAAAATTGTGTAGAAGTAAAAACGTCAAATAATAACACAATGAAAGCTGCTGCAACGAACGGTTAGTGCAACATCTATAGCCACCATTGCCATCAACACTGTCGGTTAGCACTTGGCATTTCTGGCACTTCTTTGCACACAACGTAGTATGTATTACCCACTACCTACCTACCTACCGGCAATGCTGGAACAAAAAAATACGGTCAAGTGGAAGAATAAACAATGCGCAAATGACCGAGAACGCTGAACGCTGAGCGCTGAGCGCTAAAGAGCCAAGACTGCCTGCCATGAAATGTAAGAAAGTTAATTAGGCTTAAAAAAACGTTGGTTTGGTGAAAGGTTCGCGGGAGCAGCTGTAGACGCAGACTTTGCCAACATCACAGCAAGACAGAGCAGCGCCAATCAACAGCAACCAGCAGTTGAGTTGTTGGTATTGAAAAAGGTCGACAACAAATATAAAAACATAAATATATGCATACATACATACATATGTATATTTCGCTGGAAAATGTAAATAAAATCAAAGTCATAAATAGTTATTTAGAAGCCAGCGTACAAAGAGAAAATACTTTGGCTTATACTTTTATATAGTATGCACAGTGGCGAGGAAAACTGGTCAAATGGTATTTTTTGTTTTAATATTAGCAAGGTTTTTCTTGATAAAATTTTTCGTTAATTTCAAATAAAACTTTAGATCATACTATAACAAAATAACACATGAATTAATATTTTAAACTCCATACACAATTTATAAAAGCTCAGCAAGGTTTTCATCAAAATTTTTATATATTTCAGCATCATGTTTAATCATTTTTTTTTTGGGTATGCAGTTGTATAACCTATTTAATTTTAGTATAATTGAGTGCAAGTTTCAAGTGGCTAGAAATAACCATTGGTTTTATATACAGGGTGGGCCAAAAGAAGCCAAGGGGTGTAAAAGTTTAATAACTTTTTCGTTTATTAATTTTTTTTTTATTTTTTCTTTCAGATTATATAGACAACACTTGGAGAATTTATAATTTTCTAATCTAAATTTTGCAGTTAAATTTCAAGAGTTGGCCAGAAATTAAATCAACTTTATTAAAAATTTGATTATGAGTGATGAAGCTCATTTTCATTTCAATGGCTTTGCCAATAAGCAGAACTGTAGGTTCTGGGGTTCTCAAAATCCAAGAGCCATTCATCAACGCCAATTGCACCCCATCAGGTGTACAGTATGGTGTGGGATCACATCTGAAAATGTCATTGGGCCTTACTTCTTCGAGAATGAAGATGGAAGTGCTGTAACCGTAAATGGAGAGCGGTATCAGTTTATGATAGAAAATTTTTTACGTCCTGCTCTTGAAAGCAGACCTGGTATGTGGCTTCAGCAGGACGGAGCCACTGCCCGAGACACAATGGCGCTTTTAAGTCAAATTTTTAGAGGGCGAATAATTTCCAGAAATTCGGAAATTATTTGGCCAGCGCGATCGCCAGATTTGACAGCACCCGACTATTTTCTTTGGAGTTATTTGAAGAAGCGAGTGTATGTGAACAAGCCAGAGACAATTCTTGAACGCAAAACAAACATTGTTGCTACGCTACAGCCACAAGTTTTGAAAGATGTTATGGAAAATGCTCTACAAAGAGCCCATCAGTGCGAAGCTGAAAGCGGTGGTCATTTAAGAGACATTATTTTTCACACTTAGTGTAAAAAAATTTCCCTTTTGTATATTATATAATCTGAAAGAAAAAATAAAAGAAAATTAATAAACGAAAAAGTTATTAAAGTCTTACACCCCTTGGTTTCTTTTGGCCCACCCTGTATATGTATATATATATATATATTTTTCGCCTTCGAACCTTGTTTTCATATATCGCCTGTACAAATACATATTCGTTGTTATAAGAAATGCAGAATGCTACCGGCATATAAAATTATTGCAAATCAACATGAATTTTCGTAAAATGAATGCGTTTTATGAAAAAAGTAAAACTATACATTTTAAAATGTAAGTCGGCAGTTTTTACTTAAAATTTACACTTTATTACACTAAAATTAAATGAGCAATAAAACTGCATACAAGAAAAATTTCTAAAAAATATTCTACAAAATTTTAAACATTTTTTATTTTCAATGGTGATATATCCGAAAAATACTGAAAACGTCCTACAGAGAATTCCCGCTTTTAAACATTTTTCTACACTTTTAAACACATTTTTTGCAAGTATAAGTATATAAGAAATTCCGCGTCGAATCGGGCACAATTTGGCTTTTGCATTTCCAAATTGTTCATATTTTTTTTATTTTATAGTGCCAATGGAGAAAGGTTTCCCTGATTTTTCAAAAAAAATTTTTTTCATTGCTATTTTTGAGTTATTGATTTTTGATAAACAGCGTCGTTCCCTGTTCCTTAAACGCCAATCATTTTGCAAACAATTTACCGATTTGGATAATTTTGTTTTTAATGTAATTCTTGCCCTTCAAAAGACTTTCGGATCATATAACAACTGAAAAAAATATTTAAACCCATATTCCTCTAAAGTTTAAAAAAAAATTAACACACAATTTTGATTTCCAAAAAGCAGCCACTGTTCAGTTGTCTTAAGTTTTTTTCCAAAAATTCTCATCATTCGTTCCGCAACTTTTGAGCCTAGTCAGATAATGGAATCTATTTATGAGGTTAAAAAATATTTCCCATTGTTATTCTTTTATAAGAGTTGCGGAATGAATGACAGTAGGAGTTATTTGGAAATCAACCTTTTATAATAAAATTTGCTCCTCAAGTTTAGCGAGTTGCACCACAAGCCACCCGGATTTTCTTAACTTATATTTTTGATTTATCATTACATCGTTTTGGGTAGGAAATGGGGGTTTTAATATCAAAACGCTCCGATGAAATGGCATTATAACACTGGTCTGATATTTGTAAGTATAAGTAAAAGAAGAAGAAGAAAATATAGACCCATATCCGAGTATACCAAAATGACCAAGACGGCGAACTGAGCCGATTGAGTCTGTCTGTCTATTTAAACGAAATCTACGCCTGCAGTTTTAGAGGCATTTGGACGGAACACATACCACCAGCTACTGATTGTTCAGAAATGCCGCTTTGCGTTGCAAATCTTACGTACACTAAAGTAACTTAGAACATGAAGTTTGGCACTGGAATCTAAAGTGGTAAGGAAGAAGATCGGTACAGATTGGCCAGCTATGAGGCTTCAATTTAAAACTCATTATTTTATCCCATTTTATTTTATTGAATATGAGAAAAATAAATAGCAGTTTTCTATAGAATTAGATTTTGTTTCTCCAAAGTAAAACCAAGCACTTTATATACTTGTTTTTTAATCGGTGATATCTAACGATGAGTAGTTATTCAAAATTTTCAAAATTGAGTGAAGGTTTTTGGGGTTTTTCTCTGCGAATATAAGAAGTTGTGTATCGTTTCGCATCCATCACGGTATAAAAATCGATGTTAATATCACGAACGATCAGTTGAAATTGAGAATTCAGCGAAATGGCGATTTTAAGGATACCTGTGGCTAGATTTCCATTTTTTTGTTTTCCTTATTCATAAAATAATTCCAATTAGTTATATATTTTCGATAAACAAAAACAATATCGCAAACATTTTTAATTTTCTACCCAATTTTTTTGTATCTTTAGAAAAACGGTAATTAATGCAGTGCTTTAGTTTTGACCAAGACTGTGCATAGAAACAACTAATAACTACCACACTCAAATAAAGCATTCAATTAAAGCATAACTTCGTAATTAGCGGTAATAAATTCGTTAATTGACCGTGGATAGTGGGCAGTAAGAAGGAAATTGTAAGAAGTTCGAAGAAGCACAATAACTAGAAAATCAATCTTAACGTTCGGTCACACTTTGTTGCAATTTACACCAAAACAAAAGCTTTGTTCGCGAAGGTAGTTCAATTAAAAATTGCAACTATTATTAGCTAAGTAAACTGCACTGCATTAAAAGTATAAATTGCTGAATAAAAGCCGTAAAAATTATAATCCAAAACATTGTTTTTAATAGAAGCCATTCTAGAAAATTCTTATACATACATATAAGACGACGCCTTGAATCTTGCTGACAGTCCGCACGTCATTTTTGAGGAATGCCACCTCAATTATTTGTAGATATTGTTTCCGAAGACGAGTGGAAATAAAAGTTGATTTTGTTTTTTTTTTACCTGATTTATTATTTATCAACATAAATTCTTTTGAGCTTACGATCAGTTTTTATTTGGGCACGGATCGAAGGTGAATGGAAAAAGTTGATAGAGTTGTTTTCTATGAGGAGATCTCCGTCAACCAAAAAAAAAAAAAAATAGGCTACCGTACTACTGCAAAGTATTTCAAGCCGCTCCAGGTCAAAATTTATTCTTATGGCCAGACGGCAATCGAGGGTTTAGAATTCTTATCGTGTCGAAGAGTGATTTACCTCTCTTTCGATTTTTCGATTCCAAGTCATAGCGACATAGCAGGAAACTGTATGACTGATGGCCTGGTTCAATAGGGTTCCCTTTAGTGCTCGTTGGGGAGAAAATTGGAACTCGTTCGGATGACTGCGGGGCGGACTCTTGCCGCCTTAGCGAGCGCTGGGCAGACTTAAAAAAAATCAAAAATATTACCTTAACCTAAAACAGTTGAAGCGTAAAATGTTTGTATAAAAAATTTTAAACAACTTTTCACAGGAATCGTTATAATAAGTTTTTTGATGGTTTGACCTTTTCTGGAAGATTGGTTTAAGCAAAACTTGAATGATTCAGTCAAAACTTGACCTATTTATGCCGGTATTTTTAGTAAGCAGTCTCTAATCACTAATTGAGACTTTTCAGTGGTGAGATTAATTTTGAGACTATTCGGTATTCCATACAAGTCACTAATTTATCTGCTTGTCGTGAGTAGGTCACAAAACAAAGAAATTGAGGAAAGTATTGAAGAAACGCGAAAACGAGGTAGCGCTCGTACGCTATATTTTTCTTAAATCTGTAAGAAAATAACGCTTAATTCAGTTGATTGCGCATCTCTAGCTAAATATATCGTCAGCTGATTGTCTCTACTGCTTTTCACCATAGTCTTTGGTGAAATTTTTTGTGGCTGTTGCTTACTGAATACCGAAACCGTCTCAAGCCACAAAAAATTTCTCTAATTAAAAGTCTCAAATTTAGTGACTTGAGTTGAGACTGAGTAACAGAGCGCCGTCATTAGACTTATAAAGTGACATTGGAAAGCTTTTTCTTTTTGACTCTTATTACCCATTAATTTTTTATCACCAAATCATATTATTATGATTTTGGTAAACAAATTTTAAAATCTCCTATGCAGACGTTTTAAGTTAAAACTTTTTTATCACCTCAGGTAGTTTTCTTTGAAAAAAAATTTTTTTATAAACTATTTTTATTTATGAAAAACAAAATTTTTGGAAATATTTTCGAGTCAGCCCAGCTCATGTAAATCTTAATGTTTTCCCGACATATTTTGACAAAAGTCTTAAAACATCATAGATTTTAAAATACCATACCTTTTTGGTGAGACAGCCTAAACTACATATGGGGCATTCCACGCAAAATTTGCCACCAATTTTCTTCGGATAAATTTTGTTTTTCATTACATAAGCGAAAATATTCGATACGTATTTTTTCATATATGTTACGCAAAGTTTTCGAGTTCGCTTTCCAATAAAATAAAGGAAAAAACGAGGCCAAATTAAAAAAAAATATTTGTTTATTAATTTTCTATTTTTGTTGTTAGATGATTAATTAAACTTAATTTAACTCAATTGTAGTATACATACTTCACTTGAACGTTGATAAAAAATAACACATTTCATTTCCCGTTAAAATTTTCATATCTCCGTTAGATACTGCAGTACATGCAATTCAAAAGTTATACTTTTTTGCGAGCATGAAATTAAAAAAAAAATTCGGAAACTTCCCGTAACATATTGAAAAATAAGAAAAAAATATTTATCGCGCAAAAAAATTTTTGTTGCCAAATTTTGTGTGGAATGCCCCATATGTAACTTTTTATTATTTGGTAAATCCGTTTGAAGTCACAAAAATGTATAGTTAGTAGTTATAAAATAGTTTTGTAATTAATTTTTTTTTGTAACAAATTACTCCCATATATTTTGTTAAACAATCTGGGTAAAGAAAAAACTCGTCTAACTCGCTTAGAAGATAACTAAAAAACCTTCTTTCTTATTCTAAAGTTTTAATCATCAGTACGCAGCTGGGCTTTTAATCTTCTAAGCTTTCTTTTTCTTAACAAAACATTTCCAAAAATTACAATCAATCCAATTCGAAATTCGTCAAAATGCACTCCTGTTTCCTTACAGAACCAAGAAAAAAAAAAACAATTCCAATATCCACGTTGCTATTAAATTTCAAACAAACGCCAACTTCAATGGCAAGTACTAAGTAATTTAATTTTCCACGCGGAAAATTTCAATAGATTTCTCGCCTATACTGAGTGAATCCATTTTACAAAAGCATCAAATTATAAAACAGGTGATGGAAGGCAACTCAAGTGACAGCATGGAAAAATGAAATGTGCGCGAGTTAACAGCGCAGATAAATAATGAATTCCATTTGCCTACAAACACCAATGTCATTTACACAACATAAAGAGAAAATCAAGAAAACCGAGATGCAGAATTTAAATCAGTGCATTGACAATGACAATGGGGAGATGGCTGAGTTGGATGAGGTGGCGGCGAGCGAGATGTTGACGAGGTGAAAAAGAAAGGAATTTCAACGATGCGCCATAGTATGCCGTTTTACCGTACATACTATAAGAAATACATAGATGAGAGTAAGAAAAAAACAAAATTGCACGGGGAAACAATGCACAAAGAATGCAGCAAATAGAAAAAGAGAACGTGCCGCGGCAATATTAAAAGTGAAAAAGTAAAACAAAACGCTAGCAACACAAACAACACAAATAAAAGTAGTCAAATTGCAAAAAAAAAAGAACAAAAAAACAAAAAGAAGTTAAAGAAGTTAAAGAAAGAAATTGCACTTTTCATCATTCAATTACTTTTCATTTAGTTGGTAGCCAAGCAAGCAATAATACATACATACATACGTACTACTCGTTGTGTCTCTGACTTTTACTACGAATCGCAATCAAGGCGCAAGCGCAACAAAGCGTCGCGTCAAACTCTCCTTTTTCGCATCAGCGCAGCACTCAAACCGAACTCCAGTCGCAAGTACGGGGAAAAAGGTGCTTTCATTCATATGCTTGAATCGACATCTGTATAAATATAGGAGCAACATATGTAGTAGTAAGTATTTTAACATTTGTAGCGACATTCACTCGCAGCACAATGACATATCGCAATCACTGAAATGTGCCACGAAAATGGATCACAATAAGAAAATGGAGAAAATGGGGAAAATAAATAAGGCTGAAAAAGTGGAAAAATATGAGCAGTAAATACTTCCACTACTTTGTCTAATGATCTGTGCTTGGATCGCTGTACGTAGTATTAACTAGCCCTGTCGGAAAAAGCCCGACAATCTAAGTTGGCAGTCAACTGCCTCGAAACACATTTATGTTAAGTGAATTATGTTTATCTTACTAGACTAGCTGATACCGGCGACTGCGTCCGCTTTGCTTACCACTTTTTCATATGTATATGCACTTAGCGAATTTTTTCAAAGCAAAAAATGCAGCCTCGATGTGTTTAAAAATTATGGGCCGTAGTTAAACTAATGTTTATGTTTCAATGTCTTCTAAAAAGCGTCGCAAAAAAATATATAATCGCACCTGCAGCATACTTTTCGAATATCATCAATATCAGACATTAAACACGGGTTTTCTGTATAACTCGATTCTAGCGCCATCTATCGGATTCCGTTTTCGTAAGAGTGTTTCTGATCGAACCCCATTTGACGTTTATAATTTACCGTATCGGAAATAGAAACGTTCTGCATGATACGCCTCTAGCGCCACCTAGCGCATCTATTTTTTCGAAAACTATTTGTTTTTGCCTTTTAAACCAATAAGTGTGATTCACTAACTTATTTTAAGGATCTTCTCATGGTTAGCTTATCTTAACGAAAATTTTAACGATGTTGCTATTCAGCAGCTATTTTTTTTAACGATTTTCGCATTCGCCGAATCAGCTGTTGTCGTTAGCTAGTCGATTACCGAAAACTAAACGACAACAAATTTGATGTTATTAACTCAATCGAGAATAGAAAAATTCGTGGTTTCAACATAATTAAAAGATAAATTCGGTGATTGGTTTTCTTGAAATTACAAGATTAACATTAAATATTCTCGTTTGAATAATTGCAATATGATTTATTACGAGATGACGAAGAAATATACGCTCCAACAGTGTATCGACGTTTACTCCGGGATTTGGACAATCCCTTTCATTTGAATGCAACAGAATTTCAGAAGCTGTATCCGTTAACTTCAAATTTGGCTGAATACTTAATTTCTCAATTGGGACCGTCAAGTGTACTCGTGTATCAATTTTGGAGCCAAAGAATCATGAGAAGCTTTTTGCCAGCCATCATATCTTACGTACTTACCTATTTGGCGCTATAACCGCTTAAGCAAATTTGGCCGAACTTCTCCTACGATTTGCGTTGTAACACAAATTGGGGGGTCTACTGTTTTACGCCGACTCCGAACGGCGAATGTTTTTTGTGAGTAGTTTAAATACACTCGGAGATTGGCCATTGCCTGCCGGAGGTAACCGCTATTAGAAAAAACTTGTTCTATAATTTTTGATGTTACTTACCCCGGGCAGGATTCGAAACGGGACCCAACGAATGAAGCGCGCACACGCTATACACTCGGCTACGGCGGCCGCCATCTATCCATCTCTACCATTCAATTAATGTGCAAACGGTAAAAGAGAACTTATGTATATCAAGGATTCAAGCATAAACATATAAATATAATTTATTTTTAATACATAGATAAATGATCCTAATTAAAAAATCTGAAATATAAAACCCAAATACCCTGGAGCACAACACGATTCATAATGGAGCGAATGGATTTGAATTTTTAAATTCCATATGATTCCTTCAAGTCGATTTGATGACTATTCTACCAAATCGCTCAGATGATAGTCCGAAATTCTGCTACAATGGAACATTGCGATATATAAAAACAATTATATATATTTGTAGTTTGAATTAAACTAGTATTTTATTTCAATTTAATCAAATGTAATAAAAACCCGCTTCAATCTTTATTCGGCAGCAGTCATTCATTTATTTCATTCCTTTTTGTGTTTTCGCCCTTTTTGGCATTTGGTTTGACCAAGATGCCACTCTTTAGTACTTTGAATAAATACAACGAGACAGCTGTTAAGTATCGTTAAGGCTTAGTTAGTGAATCGCTCAATCGTTAGTGCAAACGATAAATATTGTCGACAAAAATTGCGACTGTCTGATGGTTTAGAGCTAGCACTCCAGACCACAGAAGTAAATTTTATTTCGCCTGCAGCACACCTATTTGATATCATCAAAATAGCACAATAAATATGGATTTTCTAGATAACTCAATTCTAGCGCCACCTAACGTATCTATTTTTCATAAAAGTATTTATCATCTCACCCATATTACAAATAACAATTTGATCGAAAACGAACCATAAATACAGAGTCTCTATGCATCTCGACTAATGCGCCATCTAGCGGATTAAAATGTAGTCAATGCCCGTGCCACGGGTCTTAGGAAGGTTCTACTCAAATTTGGTTGAAAGCCATTAAACGGGGTTTGGGCCAAAATGTCACAAAGGAATCGCCTACATTTACTATATACGATTATAATTTTTCTGTTTAAAATATATTTTCATTAAGTGATACGCATATCTTTATAAATATGTAATTATTTACTAATTCTTATTTTGTAGATTAATGCTAGCTATATTCGTTTCAAACATGCAGAGTTATAGCTGGTCGAAATGAAACAATTTTTGTCTTTTTTTTTTAATTTTGATTATAAAGATAGTTTTCTCTTCTACAAAACCGTCAGCTGATTTCAACGACTTCCTTCTCAGAAGTGGAAGCTTTCGCAGCCTTTATATATGTAATTTTCATTTATACTTCACTAAAAAAGAACATTTATTAAAAAATGTGTAGCATGAATTAACGACGTCAAAAAAATTCAAATTAGCTGAACTCAGATTACTATCAAAATAAATATTAAATCACATATCCCAAAACTACTCTCTATTTCACTTAAATTTACATAAAAACCTAATTACATTTACATGTAGGTGTGTTTAATGTAGGCCAGAAATATGTGGAAAAAAAAATGAAAAAAACAAACTTCCGAGTGTTTAATTGTTTATGTCTGTATAAAATTTTGCTATTTTAGATTTTATCACAGTTTTTATTTTCATAATAAGCACGCCAACACATACGTAGATGCATAATTTACAAATCAACAGAAAGTGAAAACTCAATTCAGATTTGATGGCAATGAGGCCGGTTAAGTGTACATATCTTAATAATTTGCAGACACGCAGCAAAATGTAGATAAATTTGATAAGTTCACACAAACATTTAGACATGTACTCGTTTGCACAAAATGTAGGCATTTTTGTTTTTTTTTCTGCTTAATGAGTGGGAATAAATAGACGAGTGCACGTGTAAACTGCAAACATATTTGGAAATAAATGGACTAGTTCTAATTTAAGCTCATCGCGACTGCATCCTGGGCGTTGGAAAAGCGGTCACTCTTAAAACGGAACTGCGAATAACCCACGAACTAAATTCACATTTCTGGCATATGCACTGGGATTGATGGGCATAATCCTAAGACAAAAAAGAAGGTAGGGGCATTTCTACTGTTTTTTGATTAAAATAGAGAGAGATGGGGAGTGTAATCTCCAATTCTATATGAGGAGTATTTACAAAATCGTAGCTTTCACTTATGGGTATTACTTTAAAATAAAATACCAATGAAAATGCAGTGTTTTAATAATTATTATTGTAATTTAAAATTATTTCCTACACAGAGCGAAAATATCACTAAAACTGCTCTATAAATCAGCAGAAAAGTTAAGCGGATTTCTCTATGATTTTTTTCCAACACGGGCCCTGTGGGCTTTTTACGACTGGATATGTCCTTTCAATAAAATCAAGAAGATAATCTGTGAAACGATAATGAAAATTTTTCAATGTAATTAAGAAGGCGTATCATAAAATTAAGATGAAAACTTCTTTAATATAATTAAGAGGGGAAATAGAATCTCCTTTTTATTTTAATAAGCCGAAGATCTTATCAAAATATTGTCATCTAAAATTTTTACGGCCGCCGTAGCCTAGTGTGTAACATGCGCGCGCTTCATTCAATGGGTTCTGACTTCAAATCCTGGCAGGGCAAGTAAAATTATAGAAAAGGTTTTAACATTTTAGGATTACTTCCAAATTGTGTGTGTTAATATTTTATTTAGTCAAAATTCAATTATTTTTTTTTTATAAAATATTTTTACATATACTATCAAAAAATTAAAAGTGGTTAGGGCTTAAAAGACTAAACTTTTCCGCGGGTTTCCTATGCGCTTAATATAAATATAATGAGAACAACTTTCAAGAATTTTGCGTGGGCAAATTTCAAATTTCAATGAGATATTATTTTTATACAAACAATTAATTCAGATTTTTGAATTTTTTTTTTGCGTTTGTTAATCTAAAAAGTGATGCATTATGTGAACTCAACTTTCTTTCTATCCCGAAAATTTTTCGAGTTATTGACAATAAGTTTTATTACTAATTTTTTTTGAGTTAAATAGAATATCTTTGTCTAAACAGCTACTTATTTTTAATATTGAATTTATTCAAGGACCATTTTGTTGAACCCCTTAACTCAACATTTCATTTTTTTTAGAATCATTTTGACCCAAATTTTTCAATTGTGATCTAGAACTAATATTTACGGGGACTTTTCTGAACCAAATTAATCTACAAATTTGTTTCCAAAAAAATTTAACTTGGTAACCCTCCAAACAAAGAATACTCTACATCTTAAGCAAAAAACACAAAATGCTTTGAAAAAATTAATTTCTCAGCTATCGCTTACTAGACCACATAGTAAAATTAGATGGCTTGTATCTACCTCCTCAGAATACTTACATTACATTATATTTGTTTAATTTAGAGATAGTCCGATTGGCTGTCTGGCATGAATTTTCCATTCGTAAAAAGCCCATATTTGTACAAAGTGGGCGGCTGTTAATGAGCTACCGTTTATGTTTTGCGATTAGCCACTAGACAAACATCCAGTGCGTCATTTTTTTATTTATTTATTTTTTTTTGAAAATAAGAAGCCGTTGCCAAACCGTTGTGTGTTGTCTACAAAGTAACGCCCATTTTTTATCTAAGCAACAACAGACTCAGCTATTTAATTACCGCTTTAGAAATTTTCGAACACCAAACGTCGACATGTCAACATTCGCTTCACTGCTATCGAAATTGAATTGTAGAAAGCGCGTGCGCACCGCGCCAATGTTTACACTCAGCTTCTACTTAGACCTTGATGTTTGATGAAAAATAATTTTCAAACTTTTTTGTTGTTAAATTTGTGGGGGTTATCTCTGCGATTATTATTCTTTTTTTCTTCTTCGGTTGATTCAGCTGCTGTCTGGAGTTGTCGTCGCGTGCGTGTTTTCGTGTTGTTAACTATTTCGTATTTGTAGTGGCCTCTGTGCGAGTAATATAAAAAAAAAAGAGAACAAAAAAAAAAAAAAAACGCATTGGTCACATTAACGAAGATGGCCATTAAAGCAAGAGTTAATAAAACCAAAGAAATGCGTGGCGCGCCATGACCAAAAACGTTGAAACATAACATATGGTCGCGATCTGACGCTGGTGTTGCTGATGTTTGTCACAATCCAGCCGCTGATTTTGCTACCTTATTTTTGAGTGCATATATACCTGCATATACTTGTACTCATAATTGTTTACTCTGGCTATGAACATTTGTACACGATATCTACCTATGTGTATACAAAAAAAATTCGACCGAGCATGCGCGAACGCAGTCAATTCATGTATACCATTTTTGTTTGGTTTCTTACATGTGCACATACTCATAGATATGTAAGTAGGTATGCACAATGATAGTCACTACCCTGTCGAAAATGGAATAACTGTAAATGAAATTTAAAACGTAGGTTTTTGCCAAGTGGTTGAAATTCTTCCTTTTCTCTTGTAAGCAACTAAGGGTGAACAAACCAAAACTGCGGCACTTAGAAATTACTAACAGAAACAACTAGAAGGCTTTGAAATCAAATTTTTTTAAATTATAATACTTTGGTATTTAAACATAATTAATGTGTTAAATTATTAGTTGTTATTTGCTCCATATGCAAGTGATCGAATTTTTCGTCGCATCATCTTTTGCACGAGTGCATCGTCGACTTTACGCGATTTCCAATTCTAATATAATTTTTACCAAATCAACTGTCTTATTCTATATTCCTTTCACGATTGACCAATATTCCTCAATATAACGCAGCTCTGGGCTATTTGGTGCATTGGAGTCGCGAGGTCCAAATCGATATTATTTGCATTGTACCATAGCGATGTGTCCCTGGCGTAGTGGCAGCTTGCCAGATCCGGCCAGAGCAGTGGTCTGCTACAACGACTGTTAATAAATGGCAGAGTATGGTTTTTGAGACATTCCTCTCGATAAACCTGGGCGTTAATCATCCCAGATGTGATAAAACGGTCACATGATATAAATGATTTGCCAAACCCTGCACTTTGTTTTTGGAACTTGGACTTCATTTTCAATTTTACAGCTTTCAGGAGCATCTTGGCGACTTGTAGCAGTATAAAAATCTTGACGAGCAATAGGTTACGTCGGCCATAACATTGCATTCATAATTTGTAATTTGTGAGTCACACTGCTTCCTGCTGATTTTGCTGTAAGGTTTTGATTTGTGTCTTGATCTGATGCTGTTTGAGCTCTGAAACTTTTCAATGAAGCTTGCTGCTTAAATTTTTGTACAAAAGACGGCGCGACAGTACGCGACAAAACCTCGGATTTTGCGAAAACACCCTGAGCACTCTCCGTGCACTGCCTTGATCGCTTTGGGCAAGCTCACCTCCGCTAGGCTAAGCTTTCTAGTAACTGGCTGTCCTTCTTTGTATCGGTTCAAAACTCCGAAAATTGTCGAGTGGGGCAATTTAACATTTCTAACAAATTTACGCGCACTTAAAGCCGAATTTTCTTTTTAAACTTGTGCAAAATAATTTTCAAATTTCCAATTATTTAAATAATTTTTGGTAAGTCATCAGTCTTCCAAAGTGTCGCAATTTTCTGTGTGTGTTCACCCTTTAACTTTATTAACAAGGACCAAATCATTTATCTGGTTCTGCATTTGATTTCGCCTACTTTTATGTAAATATATTGGACAGAAAGAAAATCAAAGTTAGTTTTTTTCCAGCTGCGACAAAACCGGTTTCTTTCCAACAATTTGAAATTCGGTTCGAACTGTTTCAAAACGACTCCAAGTACCAACAATTTTGAAACCTGTCCGTTTCCAATCATTTAAAAATATATATAGTCTACTTTATAGTAAATATAAGATTTTTATTTGTATTTTAAAAAAAATATATTTTAATTTCAATTCAGTATATAATATTTTTTGTTTAACTCCTAAGTGTTCAAAAGACAATCGATGCACTTTTAACGACATAAAACTTGTAGCGATTAGTTAAAAGCATGCAGAGTTATAGTTGGTCAAAATCAAACTTTTTGTAAATTTTGGTTTTAAAGTTTTATTTCCAGAATTTATGCGATTTGTTTTTAATCTCTTAACTTCATTATATAGAAATAAGTAAAATAAAAAACTTAAAAAAATTAAAAAAAAAAAAAAATTTAATTCAAAATTCAAGAAAACAGTTTAATTCCCAAAAGCTATAACTCTGCATGGTTTAAACCAAATATTTATGTATCTATCTACAAAGCAATAATTAATAAAACGAATTACATTTTTGTAAAGATATTATTTAATTTATTGAAAATATATTTTACCACAGAAAAATTATAATAACACACACATAGACTACATACACATATACATATATACCGGGTACAAGTTAGAACAACATAATTTATTTAACATGCATAACATGTTTAAACGCAGCTAACTTCCAACTACTTTTTAAATTGGTACATTTTTTACACTGTCTGCTTTTTCCCGACAGGGTAGGTATATAGCATATATCCATTTATATATTTTGTAGGTACCTAATAAGTAAATACGTGCAAGTAAAGACATGCTACATGTGGAAAGAAGAAATTATATTAAATACAACATTTTAATTGTTTAAATTCACACAAGCACTTGGAAAAATGTTAACGCATTTTTTTTTTGGCATTTTGATATGCGCCGTATACCTCTCTTCATTTCAGTTCATGCTTTCATGGGTGAAAAAATTGGGCGCTTCTTATCGGCGCATACATCTTATGGTCGAGCATTTCTTTTTAAATCTATTCAACGTATTCGTATCAGAACCATGGTTGCCATTTGGATAATAAGTTACCAAAATTATGTAGTTATAACACAAAAATTACATTTAATCAATATTTTTTTGTTTTTAAACTTTGCAATCAACAGTAATAATATACATATATTTGATACAAATTTTTTTGTTCTGAAATAAAATTATGTGTTGAGTTAAACTTTTTCGATAACTATAAAGCTACTTTTCTAGTGATATTATTTCTGCTTTGAAAGAAGGATTTTTTATCAACTTTATTTTTCGATAAAATAACATACATGAACGGAGATTTTAATGGAAAACAATTCATTAAAATTTTTTTGTTTTATTTATTCCTGAGGTATAAAATAACGCTCGATAACTGAGCTTTACTTTCGATCAAAAACAAAATATAACTCATTAAATAATTATTTTTTTAGTCAAAAAATAAGAATGCAAAAAATCATTACTTACGAAAAATTAGCAATCGATTAACGCGTTTTATTACTGATCAAAAAAATATAGCTCGACTATTTTTGCTAAGCTATTAATAAATGCGAAAAGTTATTTTTAATTATGATTTTTACAGAAGCATATCGCTCAAAATTTTTTCAAATCGTAGAGGGCATGAACAAATTTACATATACTCAAAAATTTTCTCCGATATTTGGAAAATTTTTTTTTCATTGAAAATTTATTATTTTTGTATATTTATATGGATATGTGCATGTTTAAATGCTGTCTTTGTTTTTATTAAATTATTAAAACTGTGTTTTGAAATTTTTGGTTAACTTTTGGTAATATTTTTTGATGAGATCTGCTTCACGTATTATACGTGGAATTTTTAGGTGATTTCTACGCTACGTTGCTCAACCCACAAAAAGCGCACCAAAAAAAAAAAAAAAACAAACAACTTTTGAAAATTTTTAGAGAGTATCAGTTACTTTAACTGTTTTCATTCTTAGATAAAATATACCTGCATTTAATTTCGATACGAAATCTAAAATTTGAGATAACAACATGATGACTTTTGAAAAAAGTGTTTAGTATGCATATCGGAGCGAAATACTTAATTTGGGCGTTAAGAATATTTTTGCAAAATATTTTAATCTATTGTCCCCATAATAATTGCGCAATTTTGTCATTTTATTGAATATTAAATTAGATTTTTATAAGAAATGGTTCCAAGAGAATTTTCTTATATGATATATTCTACACTTAAAAATATGCAACATTTTTTAGTATGCTCTTTTCATTTCCCGGCGACAAATATATTTGATGATGAAGATTTTATAGCATTTATCCATTTGCCAAGGACATAGCAGTTAAAAATAGTACCGCAAAGGATTTGCTCCCTAACAGTTATTAGGCGCTGCATATTTTAAACTTCGATGTTAAGAGTTGTATATCAACGTTTGTTTTTTTTTTACGTTGACTGATAACTGTTATACAGGTTGTATATTTTTTCCATTGCTAATAAGAATTATTTTCCAACGCTTGGTTATACATTGCTTGATAACAGTTATTACCCAACATATACTTTCTACATTGTCTGATAAACGTTGTAAGATAAGGATATTGATGGAGATGGCAAGGAACATTCAAATAAAGATGTTGAAAATGATAATGGCGATAAAAGTAAGTATGAAAATAAAGACAAAAATAAAAACAAAGATCAAAAAACAGATAAGAGTAAATATAACTGTTATCCAACAACGGGAGTGATGCAAAATGTAGCAATAAAAAGAGCCCAGGCTACGATCAGATAGACCACGCTGTAGTAAAGCACCTAAATGAGAAGTCTATGCGAGCCCTTACAATTATTTTCAATGCCGTCTTGAGGCCTCAGCACTTTCCCGTAGCCTGGAAATGCGCAGAAATAATTAAAATCGCTAAACCAAAAAAAAAACCAGATAACTTAGATAGTTCGTATCGCCCCATCAGTCTACTGGTCGCTTTCTCAAAGGTATGCGAAAGAATTCTCTTACGAAGACTGATATCAGTATTGAAAAATTTTAAAATAATTCCGGACCAACAGTACGGTTTTCGCAGAAACCACGGAACTCCGGAACAATGCTAGAGATTATTTAATAAAATAAGGTCAGCTTTCGAACAAAAAGAATATTGCTCAGGGGTTTTCCTGGATGTACAACAAGCATTTGATAAAGTCTGGCACCCCGGACTACTATACAAATTAAAGAAAAATTTACCTGCTCCCTTTTTCCTTCTGATTAAATCTTATTTAAAAGGTAGACAGTTTTATGTTAGGGTTGGAAATGAGTACTCAAATATATATAGAATAAAATCAGGCGTACCACAAGGAAGTGTTTTAAGGCCAATCCTTTATTCGATTTTCACAGCGGATATTCCAAAAAACAACCATGTTACAATAGCAATCTTCGCTGATGACACTGCTGTCTTAACTTCAAATAAAGTAGCTTCTGAATCATCTGACATACTACAAGATTACTTATTCCAACTAGAAGACTGGCTTAAGATGTGGAACATTAAAGTTAATTCATATAAATCTGTCCATGTTACTTTTGCCCTAAGAAAAGGTGATTGCCCTTCAATCGAAATTTTTAATAGAACTATATCTGTTAATGATCATGTAAAATATCTAGGCTTACACAAAGATAGAAGGCTTACTTGGAAATATCATCTAAAAGCGAAAAAGGAGCAAATTAATATAAAATTGGGAAGTCTTTATTGGCTTCTGGGTAAAAAATCTATTATTTCGCTTGAAAATAAATTGCTAATATATAAAGCCATTATCAAATCCATTTGGACTTACGCGATACAAATATGGGGAACGGCAAGCAACTCAAATATTGAAATAATACAGCGTGTTCAATCAAAAACTCTAGGGACAATAACAAAGGCACCATGGTATGTCTCAAACTAAACTATTCACAGGGATTTAAATCCCTAAAATATGCACCGTGAAAAATTAAATAAAAAATTTCAGTGAAAGATATAACACCAGGTTAGAGAGTCATCCCAATCATTTAGCAGTGGCATTACTACAGGCACCCACTACAACGAGGTTAAAAAGAAAAAACATATTATACTTGTAAACCAACACACATGTACATAATGTTAATATGTTTATGAATCAATACCAAGCAATTATGTAAATATGTAGCTAGGATTTTAATTTTAATTTTAATTATTCTGTCACTAAATAGAGTGTCACTTAATGAAGTAACACTAAATTTATTCGTTTTCCTTTCCCATAACATCACATTTACTTATTGTCTATTAATATTAAGACAGATTGCAAATTTAACTTGATTTAAAAAAAAAAAATCCAACAACGTAAAAATAAATGTTGGTCAGTAACTGTTATCAAGAAATGTAAAAAATGAACGTATAACACTTATCAGGCAAAATAAAAAATATATTTTGATATGCAACTCTTGACTGCGACACAAAAACTATTTCCCATCGAATGACTGATATGAAGCAACTTTTGATAATATTTTTTTTTTTTAGATCTTGCTTGGTACTCAGCAAAAGAAAATACACAAAAATATGTAATTCATTTGTTTTCACCGAAGTTGAATTAAAGCTTTCAAATTAAACTCAATTGAAATTAACGAGTGCGAATATTAAATTTGAACATTTTCGCTGTCAACAGAAAGTCCAAAGATTTTTTTTCTTTCTGCTGATAAGAGCGACTGCAGAATTCTCTTTTGATTTCTCTTTCCAAAAAAGATGAAGCCAACCCTAAGGGCAGAAATGAAAAACAATAAATTCCTTGCTCTAAAAAATGAGTTAGGGCAATACAATTTTTTTTTTCAAAAGAAAAATATTCCAAACCTTTTCAACGGAGTATTTGATAATATACTATACCTTATGTTATTTTCGAGGTTACTGTCTAGGTAACAATAAAATCCATTCAGCTGTTTCAAAGATTAGTTAATTCAAACAAAGTTAAAGTCAAACTTTCCA
Source organism: Anomoia purmunda (assembly GCA_951828415.1). Taxonomy (NCBI): domain Eukaryota; kingdom Metazoa; phylum Arthropoda; class Insecta; order Diptera; family Tephritidae; genus Anomoia; species Anomoia purmunda. Next base: position 16,868,611 of record OX639996.1, read on the forward strand.
AATGACACGCCTGACAAAACTACAAGTGACCAAGGCCAAAAAAGTATAAGGCAACCCTCGTATTATAGTATGGATAGAGAATTCAATCAAGTTTTACTTATTCAAAAATATGTAAGAAAGCTTCACATTTTTTATTTCAATCAAAATTTTGTTAGTCAATCAAATTTTCAAGTTCAAATTCGCATCTTCTTATAACTTGGCAATAAGGGTACTCGGACGACAACTAATAATTGTAGAAAAAATGCAATACGAGTTTTCTTGTCTAAATCATAAGCAAAGTTTGTATTCCTTTTTGTCACAAGCGCTCTTTTTTACTCGGAATTTCGTTAACAAGTTTATGGAATTTGAAACAGCTCGAAGTGACTTCGAGTAACAAAAAAAAACTAGCTAAAAAAAAAACATAAGTCGTGTGCAATGCTATGTTGTTTTTGACTACCTTGTTTTCATTTTGTTTTTGTTTTTTCTGTATGCCATTATGTTTTGTCAACAAACGCGCGCGCATTGTAATTTATATGCGAATTGAATGCACCAAGAAAGCAGGCGGAAAAAAAACTATGTCAGCAAATCGAAGTCACGTAAAGTGTGAGACATTTCACTCAATGCAGACGGTAATTAAAAAACAAAAACAAAAAAAAAAAACACACCAATGACAAAGAAAATGGTAAAATAAATAATGAGCGCGGCTAGTTCTGTACACACAATTTGTATGCGCCCTTTTTTATGCGTTCATATATAAATAAAATAATATATAAAAAAAAACAAGTAAAAACAGCGCTGTCTTCGGCTATGCCGAAGGCTTCATACCTTTCATGAATGGAAGAATAGTAAAAAACGTGTTATTGTATTACAATTTCGTATTACCTATAGTTAAAAGCGAAAATTTCCTTCAAATCAATAAAAATAATTCTAGTAAAGGCATTGTTATAAATTATTTAATGCTTTTCCTTATGTAATTAAAAAGAACTATGTTTTAAGAAGGGAATGGTTTTTGAATATTTTTAATATCGTATCGACGCTTGATATTCAACATTTAAAAAATACAAATAATTAAGTATTAATATGTAAGACCTACATATGTCGGTCTTTGAAAACAGTTATCAGATCCGTAAATAGTTCCCAAACGTTTAACGCTATGATTCATGTGATATTGCGCTGAGCTTATTACTTTTCGCAATAAATATTTGTCCTGAATTTATCTTGCCGATTTACACTGTGAACTCCGATCTTGATGAATACTAATATATAGCTAATAATGGTTGATGTTTGTGCAAAATTTCAAGCCTTTAGCTGTTTAAATGGAGGAGTTATGGTGCAAAATGCAATATCTGAACAATCGGTTGTATGGGAGCTATATGTTATATTTCTCCGATCTTCATGATTTTCAATACTGATACGTAGCTAATAATGGCTGATATTTCTGCAAAATTTCAAGCCTTTAGCTGTTTAAATGGAGGAGTTATGGTGCAAAATGCAATATCTGAACAATCGGTTGTATAGGAGCTATATGTTATATTTCTCCGATCTTCATGATTTTCAATACTGATACGTAGCTAATAATGGCTGATATTTCTGCAAAATTTCAAGCCTTTAGCTGCTTAAATGGAGGAGTTATGGCGCAAAATTCAATATCTGAATAATCGGTTGTATTATATGTTATAGTCACCCGATCTGGCCGATTCCGACAAATGTTTAATCATTTGTACAACGACACCTGCTCACCAAATTTCATCAAAATAGCTCTAAAATTGAGGGACTAGTTTGCGTTCAAACAGACGGACAGACGGACAGACGGACAGACAGACGGACATGGCTAAATCGACTCAGCTCATCGTCCTGATCATTTAGGTATACTTTTTGATGGGTCTATCTCTTCTCCTTCTGGCACTTACAAACATCGGACCAAACTTAATATACCATTTCATTCTCATGAAAGGTATAATAAATAAAAAGCAAACGAAACCAAAATGCATGCACCCACTAAAGAAAAGGTGGCTGTAACAAAACTAACGTGATGTAATGAAATACAAATGACTTTGTCATTGTTTTTTTTTTCATTTTTGAAAACTTAAGTCAACACAATTTTTTTTTTTTTTTTTTGTTGTATTAATTTACTTTTTTAAAACTAAGGTTTCACAACATTACAAATAAACTTAGAGCTATCAGAAATACGAGCATTCCTACCACATCGCATTCTAACACTACTAAAATAAAAATTATAAATGAAGAGATCATATGAGAACATTAAATGCAATCCATGCCACACAGGCCATTTATAACGTTGCCCATATGCAGCAGTTACACATAACTAGAGACTTGCGATTCAAAAGAAGAATATGATGGGATCAGTTATATTTATAAAGTAAATAGCAAATTTGAGAAAAATTGTTTGAAAATGTTCAAGCCCAAGGCGAATTCATGCAAGGTGGTGTTATAAATACAACTACAAAATTCCTATGTACTGTTTGCTCCAGCCTGCTTCTTTTTTGAAGAAAACTTTTTTTTTAACTAAATGGTAGTTTAATGAAAATTTCTAACGAATTATAACTTGTACTTTGTGGCTTTAAAATTGAAAGTGCTCAACAACTCTATACTCGGCAAATTTCTAGAAATTCTGATTTCAAAGTTTGAGGAGAATTTAACTTTATTGAAATTTGCACTTAGTGTGGAGATTAAATTTATGTGTTTTTTGTAGAATGAGCTGTATTTGTATAAAAATTAGTAAGTAATGAAAAAGGGGCAGAGCTTTTCAAAAAGTCCCTGTCGTTTAGTTATGATAAGCATTATATAATTTGCACAAATCTAAAAGTATTGAGAGAGCACCCTTCCTTTATATTTTGTATTTGGTAATGATCTCAATTCCATAAATAATTGAATAGTTCTGTAAATTGATTTCCTACCTAATTCTTGGCACGATTTTGAAAACCATTTTTTGAAGTTATAAAATTTGTATTATAAATCAATATGTGACGCTAAATATTTATATGCAATTTCGAAATAACCTTAAGCTAATAAAATTTGTTAACTGGGAAGTTATTTACTTTGTATTGAAAATACGTAATTGAACAAAATTCAAGTGTGCATGACAATTAATTGTGACAATAAACAATCGTAGAAGGGAAAGTTAAAATGCACTGCAATGCAAATTAACTAAAGAAATTTGATAATTAAAGAAAAAATGCAATGCCAACACTCAATCGGTAGTAGACGTTTGCAAATGCACATATATATATATATATATGTTTAATATATTTAAATACATATGCAAATACACACCTATGTATGTGCTTTTATAAAATATTACCGATTTGAAGTTTAAAAATTACAAATAAACAACTCATCAGAAATTTGCTTTCGAATTTCATTAGAAAATAAATCAGCCAAACAATTCACCACACAGTTACTTTAATTACCCCATAACACGTTCGTTAGGAGGAATAATTATTGTGATTACAGTTTCTAAATTATTTTGATTATCTGGAAATATTGGTTGATCATATGCTGAAGACCTCAAAAATGATTTATAATGCTCATAAAGCATGTAATGAATGCATAAGCTTCGCATTGGAAGCACATGTGTATTTGTATGTAAGTGGGCATGTGCATTAGGGGTTTCCGAAACCAAATTTAAAAATTTAAAGTTGCTTGCTTTTGGCTCCATTTACATATCTGAAAACTTTGAATATAAAATTGATGAGAAAATTGTGGATGGTTTTTAATTCATAAATCACGGTGTGCGGGAAAGGAAGATAGGTTGCATAAAAATGTCGGCTAGAACTTAAAGCAAGGGTTTTTTATGATGTATTAAGGATAAAAAACAGTTTGCATTGAAATTCAAGCTGCTTCTTTTTTAAAGATAAACAACTCACACTTGCCCTTATTGTATTATTAGGGCATGTGCCAATTGATAGAAAAGTACTCTGGAAAGTCAATTTTTGACAACTATGAGGTGAATACAAATTTTCAAGCCATCAGGCTAGTGTAAAATTTGACAGCAAGCATAATCAACAAAGTGTTGGCGCACTTTTTCTTCTAATATTGCTAAAACTTCTACTGAATGCATGAACGTCAGTTCAAAAGGAATTAAGATCAGCAAAGTCAAGTAATTGATACTACCTACTACTATGAAATACTACCTTAACTTGCTAGTCTTCGTCTACATCAAAGGAACTGTCAAACATGTCCAACAGTAAAGCAGGTACGAATTGGCATAGCATATATGTAAAATTTTCTCACCATAGTAAAGGGATATCTCACCACAGAACTTTTCTATAAATTAGCACCGGCCCTTATATTAAGTAGATTGAGAATTTTAGTTAAAATGATTGATGATAAAGATCCGAATAGTGATGAAGAAAATTAAAAAAAAAAATACAAATATGTACATCTAAATGAAGACTATTGTGAATTTAAAATTCTCAAGAGCAATTGCAAATAGCTAAATGGTAAAGCTAAAGAATACCCAGGCGCAGTTCATCATCCTCTTGTTACAGATGAGAATAATGATGAAAATGATCGATTTACCTGATTCAGAGTATATTTCCTCTGGATCACATCTCTTACATTTAATCTCTTATTGACATTGGTTTAGTTAACATCGATGGTATCGGAAAGGATAGAGATTTACTGTGGCCAAGTAAATTAGGCGTATGTCATAAAAGCTATTTTTGCTAACGCTACTGCTAATCACTGCTACTATTTTTTACTCATTTCTACTACTATTTTTACAAATATCAACTACTATTTTTACTAATTCTACTTCTAATTACTACTCCTATGGTAATTTCTACTACTATTTTTATTGATGCTACTACTAATTACTACTACTATTTTTCTAATTTCTACTACTATTTTTTTATGTTACTACTAATTGCTACTACAATTTTTACTAATGCTACTACCAATTACAATTACTAATTACTACTAACATTTTTACAAATTTCTGATACTATATTTACTAATACTACTTCTAATTACTACTCCTATTTTAGCTAATTTGTACTACTATTTTGATTGAATCTAACTAATTACTACTACTACTTTTCTAATTTCTATTACTATTTTTACTAATATCTACTACTCTTTTTACGAATGCTGCTTCTAATTAATACTCCTATTTTAGCTAATTTCTACAACTATTTTTATTGATGTTTCGACTAATTACTACCGATATTTTTCAAATTTCTACTACTATTTTTATTGATGTTTCGACTAACTACTACCGATATCTTTCTAATTTCTACTACTATTTTTATTTATGTTACTACTAAATTTTTTTACCAATGCTACCACCAATTACAACTATTAATTATTACTAACATTATTACTAATTTTTACTATTATTCTTACTAATGCTACTACTTATTATTATTAACTGGTATTGCTACTAAGTACTACTAATCACTATTACTACGACTACTAATACCATAACTACGACTACTACTACTACTTGCCGCGCACTATTTTCTAAAGAAAATCTGAATATATTCGGTATATATTCGGTCAATGTCTTAGGCTCGCCCAATTCAATAAAATCTTTTTTCTGCGATGAAAGTAATTTCTTAGATAACATTGACCCAAAAAAAAGTTCTGTTTTTAAAAGGCAGAGAACTGTAAGTTAAGTTTTACTCGCCACTCTTGGATGTTGCTAACGTAGGATAAGATCTCAATTTTAATTTTCATATAATCTCGAATTTTAGTCTTTTGGATGGCGCTGGGGAAAAATTTCAGTGTAAAGGGTAAATTTTTAGTCATTGATTCGTTTCCGTATACCAAAAAAAACGTAAAAAATAATATTAATTTTGATTTTTTCATAATCTAGATATTTTGACTTTTGTGAGGGTGCTGGGGCAAAATCTGAGGGTGATGAAGAAATGGGGACCCCAGATTCGTTTCTAGCACACCGAAAAACTTATCCTAAGGCGCTTCATCTTGCTGAAACAAAACTTTTCCTTTTATGAGCCTATGTAATTGGTAAGTTTTTAATTACTTTTCACCTGTAAACAAATCACTCATAAATATAAATCCCGACTTTATAATAAAAATTTAGAATATCTCAGAAACTATTAATCACAAATAAATTTAGTTTTGTAGGAAATCAATTTTACTGTGAGATGAAAAAATTGTCGACAGTTTTTTTACTCAAAAATTATACATTAATTTCCAAAACTTCGAATCTAAGGTCTGCAATTTTTTGTAGAAAATTAAACTAGGGATGGGCGTAAGAAAAGAAAAAAATTGTTTAACACTTTTGAATTTTTATTTTCGCACTGATTTTTTTTTAAATATAATATACTATCTTTTTTCTATTATTAAAAAAAATCAGGGTTTCAGCCCACCCTATTGTATATTATTTTAGAATTATTGCGCTAGCACTGTTGTTGCATTGCACAACTAACGGCGCCGCATATAAAGCGCAAAAATACATTAAAATTTTTATTGAAAAAAAAACAAATATTTATTACTAAAAGCGTTGTTAAAAGTCATTATCACTGCAGTGCACAAAATAAGCGCACCATCGTGATTTCAATGAACAACTACAAGTTGAGAAAGAATAGAGTGTGAATCGGGCCGCAGGCTAGCGTAGCTAACAACTTTAGTTTCTCGCTAAATTAATGGACCACAAATGATGCAAACGTTCGATGGTGCATTTCTTTTGAACACCCAAAAACCCAAAAAAAAATCCTATGAAAAAAGTGACTCTGAAAGAATCCATTAACGAAAATATGATTTCTTCAAACCACAGAAAAAATATGTTTTAAAAAATTAAATGACTCCATAGAGAATGGTCGAGTTGGAGAACTTTCAAGGCATCATCAATTACTGCATTGGAAGAAGAGCGAAATAATGAAAAAATATATTTATGATTCAAGCAAACAAAAAAAAAACGTAGAGTTATTTCTCAATTTCTCCTTTTTACTGCAAGCAATCGACAAAACGTACAAAAAGTTTGGCTAACATTCTGCCAGCCACATCAAAGTATTTAGCTCCGAGATGAAGACATTGCGGAGAGCAACAAATGTCAATAACGAAATGTTGAATGGAATAACGGATATTAAATGCAAGCAACAGTTACCTTAAAGCAACTGTAAATAGAATACGTTCAAAATGAATGGAAATAATCACAAAAAAAAAAAAGAACCAATGTTAGAGCAAATGAAATGAAAATATTAGCAAAAGATGAATAAAAGTTTAAACAACTTAGGCGAATGAAAGGTAAAAAGCAGGCAAGGAAAATAAAGCAAACAAGAGCGAGCAACACAATTTCTGATTGATTTCTTTGAGTTGTTCTTCGTTCATCGCATCAAATAAGAAGAAATGATAGTTAGCGATAGCATTTTATTGAACTATTACAATTCGCCGCTTCGAAGATGACATTTTTCTTTTTCTGGCAAAATAAAAGACAGTACTTGCAGCCTCTAGCATTGATTAAAAAAAAAGAGGCAGCTTTTTATTATCAGGGAGTTTAGATTGCGAGCTATCGATAGTTTAGCGTGTAAAATATAAGCTCGATTGGTTCAGCTAAATTTGATGAGAAATTTGATGATAAACCTGAATGCGTGGAGTTCCTCTACACGGAAGAACTAAAACTTCGTAAAAAAGGAAGAGGATTACAAAGAAGAGGGGTACAAGGAAGAGGGATACATATAGTTATGTTTTATTTATGAAAAATTGATTATTATTATTCTACTTAAGTTATATATTGTCGGGCATACAATATTACCATAGGGTTATGATTACTAAACTAAGATATTAAACGGTTTACTTCTATGCTATGAATATGTCCAGCAAAACCTGCTTCAAGAAATCTATCCCAATACACCTCTGCATGCAACGTTCTGAGGTTTATTTGCTTGTGACTCTCGATAAACGCAATTTGCCAATGCCGAGGGCCCAGATGTATACCCGCAAAATTCAGACACATTTTCGAAACTGAGCTCTACTAAACCTACTATATCTATTGGAATATGAAATATTTTATTTTACTTATTAAATCTTTGCATTTGCTACCACAAAAACTGGCACTCTCCGAAAAAAGATTACCTCTTACTAAATCACTTCGCCTCGCTGTTGAATCCCATCAGGCAATTAACCTCGGTATTTGAAACCTCACTAAGGTCATCCAGAAACGGGGATACCAGATTCTGCAGACTGCTACATACACAGTATATGTGAGGTCGTTTCCTCTTTCGCTCTGGAGTTCTTACTGCTCCTGCAGCATCTTTGGTAAGGTACGCCTAGTCTGTCATCGTGTTTTCCTGTTAGACAGTGCCCGGTTAAAGCTCCCACCACGTTTCAAATATTTTCTCCTTTCAGGGAATATAGGCAGCAGTCCAGCGCGATGTTTAAGTTAAACGTAAAATAACTCAGAACTTTGATTGCAGCCTCTCTATCAATAAAAATGAAAATGTTTCTTCCTAGAAATACAGCTACGAGCTTCTCTACCGCTTCCAAAATAGCTGAGACCTCAGTCTAGAAAACGCTGCAGTAGTTTGGTAACCTAAAGGAAATTTGTAGGGGAGAAAACACCTCCTCACACCTAACAATAGTATCAGCTCTACTTTTCACTATTTTCTACTTGGGATTCTTGTAATAAAATTACTTTTAGAAACCGATGTCGGAGCATATAGATCCGTGTTGTTCAGAATGAAGCAAAACTTTTATAAAATGCAAGAGTACCCCTGGGTTTCAGGACGCCACTAGGATACCTCTCATAATCGCAGAGCAGTAATCGCTGTCATCTAATGCCAAATCTTATGACAGGACTTCTAAAATAGCGTTGAAGGCTTCATTTGGCGTGGTTCTATCCACCCCGCTCATGCAGATCATACTGAATCTTTGCACCTTGATGAGTAGCCTGAGATTAGCTGAGGTTTTTCTTATGCAGACCTCCATTCGATTGCTCCATATAAATAAGTGAATTGGTCTACCGACATCTGTAAATATTCTCCGGAGGTTAAGGCCCCATTTCTGGCCAATGGCTCTCTTATGCGCTGAGGGATTCTTCTCATTTTCTTACAAGTTATGTCATCTAAAATAATCCCTAAAAATTTGCAGCAAGACTTAAGCGGACCCCGCTTGGTTTCGTTGGACTTACCGAAGGCATTTTATACAGTCTCGTAAAGAGAACGAGTTCCACAGCGAGTGGACCACGTGGATACATGCCGAAACGTTCGTGGTATCAGCTCGCATAGTGCTTGGACAACTTTCCCCAAAGAGTGATCACCGCTTACGGTTAGGTTCCACAGACCCTGGGATAGAACATTTCCTTAAGAAGTCCCCTTCGGCACGTGCCTCGGTATTTCGCTCGCTCCCACCTTCGTATTTATCACTCTACTACAGAGTGGTTTACCGATAAACCCCACCAGTGTGTTTTGAGCTCCCTAACGGTGCCAGTTATAACCTCTGAAGTGTTTAATTAAAGATATTATTTTTATTTTACTTACTTATAGGTTGAACCCTTCTTCTAAAATATTACATTTATTTAAAGTTTAGTTGAGCCTCTTAGTTTGGCATCAGTATAATCACATTTCAGTTAACTTAATAATCAAATAGAATTATCGTTTTTAAATAGAAGGAAATCCTTTACAAAAATATTTCCATAACAAGGTATTCTTAAACAACTTTTGGATTACACCAATGATGTAATATTTCATTGAATTTATTAATTTGATGTAATTCCACATTTCAAAAGTATTCAAAATATGCAATTTGTCGAACAAGGTAGGCATATAATGAGCCGTAACAAAAATATAGTAATTTAATAAAAAAACTGAACCATATCGAAGTGCCATGTTTACTGAGCATTAAACAAAAAAACAAATATTCATTACAGAAAAAAAATATGGCTAAAAAATTTTAGCCGCGAAAATGCTTCGATAACTTTCCAGCTGGTTTAGATGCCAAGTCATATTTTATGCAAATTCACTCTATAATTAATGGAATTTACTGATTTTATTCACGCGACATCACTTTGACGCAGGCTTCAAAAAAAAATTTGAACAAAAGCTTACCTTGAGTCCAACGTTTTGGGGTTACTTGTAAAGTATGAAAATACCATGAGAGGAACTAGAGTGCCAAAAAATATTGACCAACATATTAGTCGTATTAAGTATTGGCCGAAGAAGATCGACAATAATGTTGTACAAAGCCTTGGCGGAGGTATCATCAGTCAAATCGATCATATGCGTCGCATCGGAGCTATTGAAAGTAATCAATATTTTTTGTTCATTGTATGAAATAATACGTGTAAACTGGCTATGCATTTCTTAAACTAAAGTTAATATTAAATGCTCAAAATTGTATTTTTTCTGAGAGATATAACTATTGGAAAGTGAAATGGATGAGACTCTCATCTACTATTGGTGGTGGTTGGGCTCCTATTACGGCATTTGCCTGGCGAGAGTCGATGGTGGTGGTGACTGTCTCTCTGTGAATGTTGCTTAGGATCCGCCGGTACACCTCCAGATCCAGCGGTTGCGCTATATATGGCTGGATCTCGTCCTTCAGTTCTAGGAGATGCCTTCTGATGTACCTGGGGGGTAGCTCCACTGCAAGCAGATGCCTGTTTGGGTAACCCGAGCGGTGACGCCCGGCAAGGAACTGCTTGCTGAGCATGAGGTTGTGCTCCTTAACGCGAAGCACATTGACCTCTTCGTGGAGATGTTCCTCAGGCGACATTAGCAGGCAGGTCTGCAGCTTCATCCACTGTGTCCTACTGGTTCCCGGCGACCACACTGGCGCAGCATAGTTTATTACCGGCCGGCCAATTGCCTTATATGTTGCCAACAACGTTTCTTTGTATTTGCCCCAAGAGCTGCCAGCGAGCGACTTGAGGATATTGTTGCGGCTCTGTACTTTATTGGCGATTGCGGTAGTGTGCGCGGAGAAGGAGAGCAGGCTGTCAAATGTAACCCCCAGAATCCTCGGGTGACTAACTGTCGGAATGAGGGTGCCACCGATGTGCATGTTAAGATCCAGCCTGACCGCCTTCGTCCAGGTGGTAAAGAGGGTCGCCGAGGACTTAGCGAGAGACAACGCCAGATTTCTGCCTGTGAAGAAATGAGCAAGGTCGGAGAGATATCCGTTCACTTTCCAAGTAATCAATACTTGCGGCATTTTGTTTAAAGACAATAGTGCAGCAAGTTAGTTATTTGATTTAAAAATTTTGTAGAAAATCTAATTCAAAACGATTACTAAAAATGTTGAGTATTAAATAATTATTTTCTATTTAAGGGTGATTTAAAGATGAGGCCGTATTGAATTTTATTTCACTATTTTCTTAATTCCCAGTCCCAGTGATGGCTAAAATTTGCCGCATACTAAACAAGTAAAAAAAAAATATGCTTATTTAAAACGTAAAAGTCTAAAAATGGCGGAGGTGAATGGGGTTGCCATTTCGGGCCAAAACAAAATAAAAAAACTCATTTAAAAAATAAACTAAATTAATATTTCCCACATTTCATGCAACTAATGCATTTCAACTTTTATATTTAGCATTTAATATAATTCAATTGTAATATTAAAAAACGTGAATTCCACTTCCAATCTTCCCACACACGCACGCACTTGGCTTTTGTGGAAAACAAAAGACTTAAGCAGCGAACCTCGGCTAGCGCGCACTACATACATATATAACTAAATGTAGGTATGTATAACATCAACATAGTACATGTACAATATTTTAAATATACTTTTTTATGATTAAACCAAACGTGAAACAGGTTCATAAATACATCAGCATCACTTAATTTCCACAGTAACGTTGAAGACCTTCACAGCTGTTTGGACATTTAGGTGCATTTGCATCGCTGGACCATTCACATTTTCTATACATTTGCAAATTTACAACAATATATATATATATATATATACATACATATATAATATATATATATCTAAATATAGCTGTATTTCTGAGCATAACGGCGATGGCGTGTGAATCACTGAATTGCAGCAACGGTGTAGGTGTAAAATTAATTCACCATTCTGCACTTAAAACGGACGTTGGATTTTTTGTAAATATTACATGTAAAGAAAGATATACGAAAATGGAAAAACTTATGACAAAGTTATCATTTCGCAACAAATATAACTCGTACATGGAGTTGCGGCACACTGAATAGAAATATGATTAGAATTGATAATAGAGCACTCGATCATCGTCAGTCAGTCAGTCGGTCAGTCAGTTAGAAAAGCCAAGCCTACATTGACGTAAAATAAAGATTTTGGTTGCTTACGCCTCGGCGGGGGAGCGGCTGACTAGTTACAATGATGGATGGATGGTGGTAGTGGTGCGCGCGTTAAAGATCAACTCAAAAAACTTGATGTAGGTCAACTGTGTGTGTGTGTTTTTTGTATTTTTTCTGTTTTTTTTTTTTTTTGTTTTGCTTAGTTACTTTTGTATTTCTCAATCTGCACTTAATATTTTTGAGTCATGGCGGCTGGTACACCTTCACAAGTTGGTCAACTCGATTTGGCTATAGCCAACGATGGTGGTGATTGAACTCTCGCATCAATGAGCAGAGACAAAAATGTTATAAAAGAAAATCAGCGCTTGAATTAATAATAAAAAATAAAATATCAAAAAAAAAAGGCAAAAAATTAATTTTTAATACAAATGATTTGTAAGCGTGCACGATTTAACTGCGACCGTCATTGAGTGAGTCAATGGTTGAGATTTCGATGGATGATGAAATGCTAACTTTAGCTGGCTATTGCGCCACTTTAGTTGAACTTAAAGCCATAGCTCAGCTGCCGAATTAGCGCTACCTTTTAAGCGTTTAAGTTTTACTAGCTATAATTAACGGTTTGCTCGTATAAATCAAAGGCGATTTGGCGGTTTGTCAGATTATCCGCTGATGTCAGCAAAAATATATTGGCAAAGTTTTAAAAACTCCTTTATAGCACCAGCTCAGCAAAAAATAATAAAAAAATTTAAAAAAAAATTAAAAAAAAAATTTATTTCTTATTTATTAAAAAAATGGATTTGTTACTTTTTCTAAAAAAATTTCTTTAACAGAAAAAACATTCTTAATTTTAAAAAATAAAAAAAAAAATAAGTAAAAAATGTGAAAAAATATTTATTTCTTATTTATTCTAAAAAAAAGTATTTGTTATATTTTCTAATTTTTTTTTTTTTTTTGACAAAAAAAGACATTGTGTTTTTCTTTTTCCTCTTATTTGCAATTACAACAAACACATCATAAAATAGCCATTTAATCGAAACTTCCATTTTTTTTTAGAAAGTTTAGAGAAACGGCTTCAAATTTTTTAATCCACGCTTTGACAATCTTTTTATAAGATTTCCGATTCAACTCAGCGCACATCAACATTATCACCGAATTCCTATTCAGGGTCAATAGTGTATTTTCCAAATTATCTGCCACGCAGTCTTGAAAGAGACGAGGGCGATAGTCAGGCCGAACCGCGACTCTTACAGTCGACACTGAAATAGAACAAATCGCCGAACAAGAAAAACTACGAAATGCAAAAAAAAAAGCAACAAGAATAAGGAAATTAATAAAAACAATAAGAGAGGAAAATAAAACAAGATGCATTAAAGCAAAGCCAATGGAAACAGAAAAAAAAACAATAGAAGAAAGCAAAAAAGACGAATGAAACCACAGCCATCGACGAGCAGCCTTCGAAAAACGACGCGAGGGAAAACCATTCCCACGAAGGTACTATGAGAAAGAGGGGAAGGCAGCTCAGACTTTAGCGATTGACTATTATGCCCTTTATCTCATACATTAATTTTTATTTTCTGGAAAGAGCTTTCGAATTTTTTTCTAATAAACGTTGAAACCATTCAATTTTACTCAATGTTTTTGAATTTTTCTTGCACCTTACAATGACAGTACAAAATTATACTTTCGCTTGAGCTTTTCTGCTAAGAAATAGGGGGACGATTTCGGACCACCATTTTTGAGTACATCCAAAAAGTGGACTACCATATTTACCTGAATATCCAACACTTCAAAACACGTACCACACTTACTAATCAATAAGAAATATAGTAAACTCCTCCCTCTACAAAAACAATATTTGAACTGAATTGAAAAATTGATGCTCTTCACCTTTACTGCCTTTGCCATTTGGGGGGTCGATATGGAGCCACTCTCCCCTAGACTTCCTTACATCGAAGACTCTCCTACAAGCAAATTATTCATATTGGTCCACTGACTGCTCATAGGGGAGTTCGTCTGTGCGTCTGTGTAGATAATTTTAGTGTAATCCCCAATTCAAGGTGTAAAGTATTAAGAAAAATCATGAGATGCAAGCCTCGATTAAGTCACTAGATTTTTATAAGCCATACGCTAATTCACACCAACAAAATAAGTATAAAAATTAATAACAAATTTTTATATAAAAACCACAAACCGGCCGCGTGATCTGAGATTATTCACAAAAACACAGTGACACAAAAGTGACGACAGCATTCACTGAAAATCTAAAAGCAATACTCATACATTGACATTGATATATATATATAGTAAACGTGCACTAAAACACATAAGTGCATATTAACAAAGTTTTATAAAGGCATATAAATATGTATATATATATATATATATATAGTTTTTGTTTCTATATATACGCGCTTACCTCTATACCCGACATCAATGCGCAAATAGAAAATAGAAGTTAAGTATAAAGCCAACGTCTAAGTATCTTTTCCGCGCGCACACACACAAAACCAGAGGGGATTGACGACAATGAAAAGAAAGGAAAACATAGAAAAACCAGACCAGTTTGGAACTTTTGTTAGATACACGCTGACTGGACCAGGCGAGCAGCCGTCTAAGCCGCACAACGCATCGGCTGTTGGCTGTGCAAAGCTTGGCCTAACACAACTTACATAAAATGGCAGAAGAGAATAAGCGACAGTCGATTTGTTTGTTTGATTTTTGTATAGACTGCAGTGGCTGCCCAGCAGGGAAATCAAATGAATCGGCGCTTGAAGTATTTGAAGTAAATTTGTGAACATTGCTCATAGTGCATTTAATCTATTGGCTATGCAAGTGCTGGTATTGTACGGTGTCTGCTTAGTTCTAAGGAATATATATAAATATGTTCAGTATTCCAAAACTAATGCTAGTTTCGGTTGTCTTTTATTGTTAATGTTAGTTAATGACTATCTTCATCTCCAATCTATGCCTAGATGGGGAGATAAATACTTTTAAGTTTTTAAAGACTTTTATTTTAGGACTTATGTTATAAAAGTTTTCCCATAATAATTGTCAAAGTGATCAAATTTTTTAAATCTTCAAAGACTTTTATTTTGAAACTTTTATTATATAAGTCTTGCCATAATAATTGTTAGTGAGAAAAGATTTTTTGGGATTAGTTCAGTACTGATTCGGAACTACTTTGCAATAATTTTAACACCAGTTCGGGATTAGTTATGGACTAGTTGGGTACCATTGTGTGTTTCGAAATAGTTCCGTCTTTAAAAACATACAAAAAGTTGGCTTACACATAATTATCAGGCAAAGACTTTTATAATACAAAACTCAAAATAAAAGTCTTGAAAGACATAAAAATAATATCGCGCTGAAAATTATATTGGAAAGACTTTTATAACATAAATCACAAAATAAATTTATTGCTGCTTTATTAAGTTGTCCTCTATGAATACAGTTATAGAAAATGTCAATTACTTAAAAATACTTGGCATCATATTCGATTCCAAATACACTTTTAAAGAGCACTCTCTTTACCTTAAAAAAAAAAAATTGTTACGAAACTAAACGTAATAAAATACCTTACCTCAAAATATCTGCACATTCACACCAATACACTTGTAGACATAACCAGGTCAATAATTTTGTCAAAAATAGACTAAGGTCTTCCAATTTATGGGGGTTGTGCCAGTTCTCATCTTAAACTGCTCAACATGCCATATCACACAGCAGTGCGAAGAAGCGTGTACGCCTTTGCAACTTCTCCTCGAAAGATATAAAACGACCACTTTGATGCTCATCCCGAAGCTCTTGACTACAATTGACAGACGACTATTTGATATTTTAAAAACCGCTTCGGGTCACAAACGCACTTCTTAAGTAAAGTCTGCCATACGGCATTGCATAACCAGCATAATTGACTTGGATACCCAAATACCTAAAACCTGTCAATCGGTAAGCCGGCAAGCGCCCTGGCTTCTACGCCTTAGCTCAATCAAATCCAGCCTTCATTCTTTAAAAACAAATGTCACTTGCCCAGACATATTTAAACAGCTTTTTCACGAATTAGTCAGCAAGCGCGATTTAGCTAATAGATCAAAAATATTCACTGATGGGTCCAAAGTTGTAAACAGCACCACCTTCGCTGCTGTTGATAACGATGGAAAATTGTTAATCGGTGGTCGACTCCCAAATCGAAGTTCCATCTTTTCATCCGAGGCTTTTGCTGTACTGAAAGCGGTAACACACGCATTTAATGTTAAAGGCAGGTTCGCAATTTTCACTGACAGCTACTCTGTCGCACAGGGCCTGGAAAATATTTACAATAATAATCAAATAATTTCGCAAATAATTAAAAATAATAATTAATAAAAAAAAGCCAAATAATATGATTCCCAGTTCAACCAAAGCTTATCACTGGAAATGAGTATACCGACTCCGCAGCCAAAAGCTTGCACCTCTCCCCGGTAGTCACGTTTGATTCTTACATAAAAAAGGATATCCGCACGCTAACTACTAACTACGTCTCCCTATACCAACACAACTCATGGTCACACTTTAACCACCCCTACACTAACTTTAACCCAGAATGCAAAAAATCAGTTTTCCCATCTGCACTATCTAAAAGGCAAACCAGTATTTTCAACCGCTTAAGAATTGGCCATTCAAAACTAACACACTTGCATCCACTCCTCCTCCAGCTTGTCCATTTTTTGGAAATAGCCTAAACCTTCTACACATTCTTGATAACTGTCCATCTTTCAACATCAAAAGACGATCACACTTTAGCTCCACGCAGCCCTCTAAACTCCTTAAAAATATCACCGCAAATAATGTACTTCAAATATTTAACTACATAACTATTATATTGGATTAATCAATAGAATATAATCAAATGTTAGCCAAAAAAAAAAACAAAATTAAAATACATTATATATATAGTATTCGTACCTGCTTATAAATAGTACTATATTGTAACAAAATCACCGTAGGCCTAAGTAGCTAATGTGCTCCTTTAATTAGTGTTATATTTTATATTGCTCTAATAAATAATAATAATAATAATATTTATTACGAAAACAAAGTTTACATATCATTTATGCTATTGACGCACATTATGAGTACATGGCTGCTTTTGCTGGCTGGTTTTTAACATAAGCAATATGTAAGCCCTGTTTTTTCTTCCTTCTTTATGCTCTCCATGTAAAAACCTTCGCAGCGTCCATATCCATTTTGATTATCTGGCACTTTCAATTAAGAACATTTAGTTGGTTGCGAATCAATTGGATAAAGATATTAGTCTCTTAATTGTGAATGTTATGAGGAGGACGATGATGACAACTTAGGAAAATACACATTTCATTTTACCAATCGTCTTGTTTATGAGTCAAAAGCAATCCATTTTGTTAAAAAAAATTTCGTAACAAAATTATTGAACTTCAGTTCATTTGAAGCTGTTTGATTTTTGTTTTCTTTTTTAATTTAAAATTTTAGATTTGGAGTAGAACTCTGGCCAAAGGTCAACGAAAGGTTAAACTCTATTAGAACTATTTAATACTTCAATTTTCAAGCAAAGCTAATACAAATTTAAAATAACGCTCAGTTTATGGGTTAACTTATAATTTGAATTTTCTATTTCTTTCGCTGAAATAATAAATGGGCTTACAAATATTAGAGACATTGCTAAAAGTCGACCATCTGGCTATTTGATTAGTCGACTAGTCGATTAGCAGCTTTGTTTGATGGTCGAATTAGAGGAAATGAAATTTCGGGAAATGGGTGTAAAGTCATTTAAATATTCAACATGATGCTATAATATGCTAACTGGCCTATTGCATAAATAAATGTCGCTTCATAATAATATATTAAGTTAATTTACTGCACTATAAGTACTGATATTTAAAATAAAAATATACGACGGGTACGAGTATTTGAATCTCAGTTTCACTCGAACTTAGAATCTTCTTGCTTGTTGTTCTTCCGGTTTTTCCGACAGGGCGAAAAGTTGATGTATTTTCCAACATTTCTCGTTCTATTGAGTAAAATTAGCAACAACGTCAACGAAAAAAATTTCTGTATTGCAGGGACCGTAACGGTTATAGCTATTTTGGGATTTTTATATTCGCAATCATATTTTGACGATATTATTTTATATACATTTTTTCGATTAAAAATAATCGTTATTCGCAATTTTTCTTTTTCCGATATTTTATCGGTAATTTTAATTGTTTTATTTTTTCGATAAAAAAAAACTGGTTTTACGGGGATTTTTATTTTTCCGATCATATTTGGTGATATTTTTTCGATCAAAAAAAATCGTCATGCTGGGATTTTAATTTTTCCGATAATATTTGATCGAAATTTTTTAATTTTTATTTTTTTCGATAAAAAATAATCGCTATTCAGGATTTATAATTTTTCGATAACTTTTTTTCATTAAATTTTCATTTCATTTTTTCGATAAAAAATATTCGTTATTCGGGATTTTTATTTTTAGATATTTTATCGATATTTTTTAATTTTTATTTTTTCGATTAAAAATTAATTGGCATTTCGGGGATTTTTATTTTTCTAACCATATTTGGTTAATATTTTGCGACTTTTTTCGTCTCTATTAAAAATAATAGTTATTCTGTGATTTTTATTTTTCCTATTATATTTTAATGATATTTTTTAATTTATATTTTTCCTATCGTTAGTCTGGGGTTTTTATTTTTCCGATCATATTTGTTTGATAATTTTTTACTTTTATTTTTTCAATCAAAATTATCGCTATTATAAATTTTTCGATCATATTTGACCGATATTTTGTGATATTTGTTTTCGATCATAAGACATATTATTGCCATCGCCGACTAATTTGCTTGCATTTATTATGATCGGAAAATTGTAAGTAAAGAAGACCGATTATTTTTTATTGTGATCGATATTTTGTAATTTTTATTTTTTTGATAAAATTTGCTCGTTATTTTTTGTTTTAATTTTTTTGATCCAAAATAATCGTTATTCGCAGTTTAAAACTTTTTCGATTATTTGTCATTGATAATTTCTCATTTTTATTTTTTCGAAAAAAAAATAATCGAAAAAATTCAAGTCCATGAATAACGATTATTATTGAGAATAAAAAAAAAATAACGATCAAATTTGATTAAAATAAAAAGTAAAAATTTCAAAGTATCGATCACACATCATCGAAAAAACAAAAATCAAAAAAACGAAACGAAAATGCAACGATTTAAAACAAAAATTTTTCCAAATAAAAACAAGGTCAGATTTGCATAAGGATTACATCGGTATATTCGAGTTATGTTTTGTACGAATTTTTGCCAAAAATTGTTAGTTCCTTAAAAATATGGATTATTAGACTGCATACTTAACCAATTTTTTTTTTTTTGAAAGTAACGAAGAGCTTACTATTAAAAGCATTACAAATATCGTAAAAATATCACTCTATAGACAGGATGGTTTGAGTCACGGTATCTACTTCGAAATACACGTTTCTCACGCCGCTTGCAGCCGAAACAACTAGTGCAAATAACTGAATACAATATTGATTACATTGCGAAGCCATTTTGCAACTACAGCAATGCCGTAAATCAAATAAAAAATGTTTATTTATAGCCTAACTACAGAATTGTCACACAATAAACTCGTTAAATGCAACAACAGTAAGTATATTCTTAAAAATTATCCAAACTATGCTAACAATTGCAAACCAGTTGATTGAAAACACGCTTTTGTTTTGCACACCCGGTTACTACAACCAACAACCAACAAATGCCAACGATATAACTTCAAGGCACTTACGCATGCGCGTATTGAAATATTTTTTGCCAAAGGATTAAGTCACCATCACTGGGCATTGGCCCGTAACAGCTAACAGCTTGGTGACGCTCTCGCAACGCACCCCGGGATAGCTGGTGTAACCGGAAAAGTTGCAATGCGGTTATAAAATGTGGCCAACGGGGACGCACACACACAGACACACATAAATACCTATGTATGTGTATGTGTGTATGTGCATACCGTAAGTATTTGTCATTGAAACCCACACACAGAGCTAAAATTCCGTTGATGCAAATGCACTTCAATTTTGTTGTTTGTTGTTTTTACAACATTTTCCGCTTTTTCATTACAGCCCATGATTTCATGAATTTTCACCACTTTGTTGCCTTGCTTTTTTGCACCAGCCGCGGTTGGTTTGTGTGTGCAAATGCGCGATTTTTCACACAGACTATTTAAGTGTAAGTTTTCTTTTTTAGCGACTAACCATTATTTATTCTGATAGATTTTGCTGACTGGTTTTTTTTTTGGTTTTTTTTTTGTCGTCCTCGCATTTGCCAAATGCAAGTAGGTCGAGCAATTCGGTGTTAGTGGGACGCACGCAATTAGCATTTGCCATCGGTGGTGGCTTTTGCAATTTACCAAATTTATGAACTAACGTCTCGTCAACGCTTCCGATTTTAAGTGGTTGGGTGAAAATTCTGCGCAATTCGACACAAGCGAGTTATTCTAAAGTGGCTTAGTTATTTATGCTCTGTGTGCGTTTTCGTCACGCTTTCAGTTAAGTTATAACAAGCACCAGAATTATCTATAAATAAATATTGCACACTTCGACATTGGTGCGGAATATCTAGATGTGTATGCCCTTCTTATTCTTTTTTTTAGTAATTTTAGTAGCTTGGCTCAACCAGACGAAGTTGAATTCTACTTCGACTGATAAGGGAAATGATTTCAAAATTATAAAACCTAAAAGTAAAGTTGTCGTAATGTGACACCAACAAAAACGTTTGTCTTCGGCATTTGCTGACTTCATAATTGCCTTCAATCCGATTCGTGCGATGACGTGCTCCTCAAGTGAATTAATGTGTGAAAATTTAAGTACCTATTGCTAATTCCATGGTCACGACTTTTTACTTGCCTATGTAGACAGGGCTGGATTTGCCTGAATTGCCGCCCTGGGCAAATGTCCAAATGCCGCCGATAAAGTTACAAATGACACGCAAAGCCAAAGTTTTTTATATGACATCGCTTTTACTCTCAACATAGCCTTTTTCGAGAGCACTAATAAAATAAGTGATACTAAATTTTGTCAATATTGAATTCCCTCCGCTTGGTTTTAATAAAGGGTCGTGCAGGTCAGGTGGTCTTGCACACCAAAACCCCCCAAGAAAATAAGAAAAAAAATGAAAAGGGTTAATTTTAACAGTGTTCGAAATTTGCCGCCCTTGAAAATTTGGCGCCCGGGCAGGTGTCTATTTCTCTTACAGTAAATCCACTCCTGTATTTTTAAGCCTTACATTTAGTTTAATTTATAAAAACCTTCAAGGCACATATTTATTGCTTGAAATTCAAAAAGTATAAGAATTCCAAAATAAAACTGGCATGGCGTAGATGACATAATTTCTAAGCAAAAATATCCATAAACTGCTAATTCAATATTTAAAAAAAAAAGCGTTGAAAAACTTTAATAGAAATACACTTCAAATACCATCAGACCCGATCAATTTCAAGATAACCGGTCCATTCGTTTCGTGTTTGTCTTTTTCTATAAAACCCGAAAATCTCGTCTCTTTGTCAGTCTGATCGAACTGCATTGACGTGTGAAGCTCTGTTGCCTTTAACAGCTGTTAAGTTCTTACATATGGGCTAAAATTTACAATATTTAGCATAGCATAGCTCCCTACATATTTTCCTGGTTATTCATTGAGCCTTTCAATTTCATGACAACCGGTCCATTCGGTTCATGTGTTTATTTTTCCATGAAACCCGCATATGTTGTTTCTTCTTGCTCAAAATGATCAGACACGTATTTTTTTTTTGACCGAAAAAAATGTTTTCCGATATTTTTCGTCGATTTTATTTTCGCCGTCAAAATCGTTGTTTCAATATGAAAATAATCAGATAAGGATTTCTTTATGCATATAACTTCCTTAAAAACAGACCGACGAGAAGGAAGAAAAATTGCCAACCCAAGCCCAAAGTTATTTTTCGTAAAAATTAAAAAAGAAAATTTAATTTAAAAAAATAGAACGGCAGCATCTCACTTATATTCCGAAAAGCACCGCGTGCTTGTAATGAAACTAAGAAGCTGGCTAATCTTCACTCCAGATATTTTCGGCGGAGAGTGAATAAAATCCGATCCCATATCTTATTCTCGAGAAAGCAAGGCAACTGAGTAGATTCCACTTCCTCACCCTCTATGTACTACGGTTCAGTGTCGCATTGCAAAGATTCTCATAGGACAGTGCCTTGTTAGTACCCAACAAATTTATGAAGCAGTTACATAGATGCACGGTCTACTTTTGGCTAAAAAGACTTCACAATCCTACACGTTCCAGTGCTTGCCAAACTGACCGCAAGCCAATTCGTTCAAAAGCAGCCGATAGGTGGCCAGTGAAATCCCGAAGATCTCCTTGCCTGAGGAGGCCTTTTCAAGCGCATCCTGACCTGACTAACTCAGTGGCTTCATAATTCCGCTGTCCCGGTACCCAATTTGTTTTGACGAAGAAATACTCGAAAGAGAGGTCAGACAATCCATAACCTCTAATTACCACTATGCTATAACAGTAGATATTTACTTGCATTACAGAGGACACTTACCGGTAAGCAGCCAATTGGTTAATTTCTTGATGGCGGCTACCATCGCGGCGAAATTTTCATTTCTATTAGAATTCTTGGCAGTAAACTGCACTTCAACCCCATTCAGCAAGCTTCGATCGATTCGTGAACATATCATAATATAATGGAATTATATCGAACAATACGTTCAGCGCTAGCGTTGGCGTGGTTCGCAGAGACTCTACAGATTCCAATAAAAGTCGATATTAGCACGCTTTCCAACTTGCACCCTGCCGCAGGTTCAATTCGGGAATGTTACCATGTGCAACGATTTTTAAGTGAGGAGGCTGATCTTTACCCAAATCTGGAGTGAAAGGAATCCACGAGAAATTCGCAGGGCACTGTTAGATCCACAAAAATTCACTGTTTGCATTACCGCATGGGATGGTAATTTCTTATAGATAGAAATCTAGACTGAAGATATTTTCCCAACAGGATGTCGCCATATGCCACGATTATTAAGGTGACTGCATACAGTCCATTATACTGTTTTCATGTGCCACTTTAATTTCTTTAAGACCTAAGCCAAAGCAGCTTATTGGGTGTCAAAGAGTTCAAGTTTTTCTCGCTCGAAACATCTTTGCCAAATGCGTCATACTTAATCTTTAATACTGTTCTGCCGACTCTCCCTGTTCAAGGCAGGAAGGAAAAATGGGATTGGAATGAGGTAGACAAATCACAGTCACATGTTGTCAGGAAGTGGACTGTCGTCACTGTGCTGTATCGACTGTGGTGAATGAAAGCCGAACTCCAGCTCCTTGATGTCTTCCAGCTATTGCGGAGTGAAATATTCATCCAGTTTCAGATGATGACATCAATGACCGAAAATGGGAGTGCTTTGTTGCGGACTAAATAATAGCTGATCAAATCCTTCTCTAGCCAAATCATCTGCCGAGGCCTGGGCATAGCCAACAGAGTCATAGAGGGTGTCAAGAAGATAATCAACAAAGGGGAACCGGAGAAAAGAAGAAATCACACTGTTCTGAAGACATGGAGTCTAGCGTTGAAGGAATCCAACCTGCAAGCCCAGCCTCTTCTAATATAACTAACATACATTATGAATTTGAAAAAACAACGTGCAATAAATTTGTAAAACTAATAGAATTATAATCTTTAGGGCGCTAGTGAAATTTCTGATATTATCAAAGATTCCAAATATCTTTTATTATACTTAAACTGCTTGACTCTATTCTCTGTAGCATTTTTGCTGTGTGTTTTCTATTAAAAATTACATTTCTAGCTAGTCATAAATGTGTACATTTGTTTTATTTTTTTTTTTTTTTATATCTCCGTAACTAACTTTGTGTCGACATTCCTACGTATTTGATTTATTAGAAGCTATATCTATTAAATAAATTAAATACACTGATTTCACTTTCTTTGCAAACGCCATTTTAATACATGATCGTTTTGTTTTTACCTTCTCTTTACAGCACAAATTGTGAGCAGTGTTTTTTGTGGACTTTGGATAATTTGATAATGCGCGTAAAGGAAAATAGTGAAACGAAAAGTGGGTTTAGAAAAAATAGGCAAAATAGCATTTGAAAAATTGAAAGGTAAGTGAATGTAAATTAGCACGCATTATAAATATTTTTTTTTAACGCACCACAAAGGCACATATCTACATATTTACCTCCACTGATTGTTAGGTGCGTATGAAAGCAACTGAACATGGGTGGTACAGAAACTTGTAAAGAGGGGGATATTTGGAGTTGTCTTCAAAAAGCTTCGTATATTTTAAGGTTGTACGAGTAGTCATTTTTGGGATTTAAATATGTTTTCATTAAAATTTGGTCAGTTAGCATCGGTTATAAAGCATTCAATGCATCTGCAAAAGTTAGCCCGATTTTTTATTATTACCTACTAAAATGTTCATGTCCCGACCTAAGTGGGGATAATGGGAAGAATGGCAAATATGTAAATACCTCTGAGCGAAGTGCAAATATTTAAAATAGAATATTTTAACTCATTAACTCCCCCACCTAAAAATATCTGTTTTACCCTCACTTCAAGAAACCTTTTGAAAAACGAATTAGAGAAGTTGCCGGATTTGTTAAAATTAAAATCACAACAAAAAATGTGACACTTGTGGTGAAACGGAGGTGCTGCTATTCTGCCTTCCCTTACCTTCTCATCTGTTTATGGTGAATTTCGAGAGTCCGTTACGCAACAGCGACGGTCAGTCAAGCGCGCTCCCGCTCCCACTCTATTCAATCTCATAGTGGAGTGAATTTTTAAGAGAGTACAACGCAGTGGTTCACCGTTCACCATCTCTTTCTTTGATCGAACGTTCGATAGAGTTTTCAGAAAGCGCCACACTCACGTTTTTGTTAGTCAACGCATCGGCGTTTCACTCGAAATAAAGTATTAGAAAATATAGCATGAAACGGATTTTACCAAGGGCCGTAGCGGTTATATTTTTTATTAAACAAAATCATTATTTAATTGTTATTTTATGATTTTTATTTTCTCGATCAAAAATAATAAAAATACATAAAAAATTATTGATTTTTTTTTAATTGTTCGATCGAATATAAAGATTTTTTTGCTTTTACAACTTTTCGATTATAATAAACGCCAAACATTTTGTCAGCGATGACAATAACATGTTTTATGATCGAAAAAAATATCGTTCAAATGTAATCGGAAAAAATCTAATCCAAAACTAAAGATTATTTTTGAGCGAAAATTTAAAAAATCAGGCTTGACCGAAAAAATACAAAATCCAAGATTAACGACCAAACTTGATCGAAAACTTAAAAATCTAGGAAAAGCGATTATTTTTAATCGAAAAAAACCACAAAATCGCGATGAAACTTGATCGATAAAATAATAATCAAAAAATCCAAGAAAAATTATCAAACGTGATCGATAAAATAAATATCGAAGAATAACCATTATTTTTTGATCGAAAAATGCGAATAGCGATCAAACTTGATCGAAAAAATAAAAATTACAATATAACGATTGTGCAACGATTTAAAACAGTTAAAACAAATTAAATTTCTATAGCATATGGCTTAAGGATTAGATCGATAATTTGAGGGAATTCTTTCCATGAATTTTCGATCGGAAAAAACATAAAATAACGGTTATTTTCGGTTATTTTCGGTTACTGTATTTTATTGTAAAACTGAACATTAAAAATGGCAAATTGCCGACCACATTTTTGTTGCAAAAATTATACGATTTATCAATAAGACAATTTTTAATTTTTGCTAAAGATTTTTTGATACGAAAAAATTAAAATAACGGTTATTTTCGGTCCCCGAGTTTTACTGTAAAACTGAAAAAGGTAAATTATTGATTATATTGTTGTTATAAAAACTATACGAATTATTAATACGGGACATTTTTTTATTTTTGTCAATAATTTTTTGATGCCCAAGACTCAAAATAACGACTATTTTCGGTCCCTGTAAACAATCAAAATGACAAATTATCGACTATATTAATTAGACGAATTAGAAATCTGTAAAAGTTGTACGAATTATTAAAAGGAAATATTTTTTTTAAATTTGTGCCAATGGTTTTTCGATACGAAAAAACTAAAATAACGATTTTTTTCGGTCCCCGTATTTTACTGTTAAACTGAACAAAAAAATTGCAAATTAGTGATTGCATTTTGGTTATAAAAATCTAACGAATCGACTACATTTTTGATGGACGAAATAAAAGCTGTAAAAGTTGTACAAATTATTAAACGGAAATTTTTTTTTTTAAATTTGTGCCAATAATTTTTTGATCCGGAAATATCAAAATAACGGTTCTTTTTCGGTTCCTGGATTTTACTGTAAAGTGAACAATAAAAATTAAAAACTTTCGACCTCGCTTTAGATGGTGGAATTAAAAATCTGCAAAAACTACACATATTATTTAAAGGAGACATTTAAATTATTTTTTGTAAAATGAAAGTATAACAAATAGCTTTATAAAACTTCAAAAAGCTCGTTTCTCATATCCCTATTAACTTCTACGCCCATGTTTATATCTTCACGTAATTGCTGACTTTTGTTTTTGGCAAATATCTGCTAGGTGTAAGCCCATGCACATTTATCTACACATTCTCGTATGGTTTGTCTGACACAACATAAATATTTCTTTCGCCTGCATTCAGCCAAGCCCGTGAAGAAAAATTATTGTAGTATGTACATTTTTTTTGTTTTGTATGTATGTATGAATTAATGTATGTATGTATGCAGTTGCACTACTTAGTTCGCATGGTCTGCTTGCGGTTGTCAGCGAAAGGCAAATGTGGGTGTAGAGTCATTTACAAACACAATCATACTTACAAAAAATGAACCATAATAACAATTTTGAATAATAGCATAGTGTAAAATAACAAAAAAAAAACAAAGCTTCGCCAATTGCCCACGGCGCCAAAAGCCAAATAAGCCGAAGTCGAGCAAACCACAGCTAGCACAAAATAAAAAAATAAATAAACTAAGCGGTTTTTTAAGTCAAACACTCAAACAGTCAGGGATAAAGTGCTTGTACAATAATTGGAGGAGAGTCAGACAATGTTGCAGCATCTCATCTTAGCCAGTCAGATATTTTGCTCCAATTGCATGTCTTACGGCCGGCGAGTACTTGTGGTTACGGTGAGTGGGCTGGCTAAGTGTGCGTGAGCGTGTGTATGTGCATGTGTGTGTGTGTGTGTGTGGCATAACTAGGCGGCCAGATCGCAGGCGAGAGGGTCATCAGACGTGCCTAAACGCTCCGATGTCTACAAATGCGAGAGTGGGTCTTGTGTGTTTCCTGGCTATCTACTGGCAATTGTTTTTGTGTTTTGTTTTTTGTTGCTGTTTTTTTTTCTTTCAAGACTTCGCGGCTGTTTGAGGTCGTTGCTGTCCGTCCATCGAATTCATCATTAATTATGAACAAAAATGAAAGTATTTATTGCTTTGGCTATTGTTGTAAGTAATTTTGTTATTTTGTTTTCGTTTCGTTTTTGCTTTTTTTTCAAGCTGCTGCGCGCCGAGAAGTGAAAAGCGCGCGTTGTCCGTGACGATGATGAGGCGGCACAAATTGGTGATTTTAACAATCAGCTTCTAAATTGATGGCAGCTTATTTCACATTGTTGTGGCTTAGATTCTGTTTAATGTTAATAATCGTGGTTGGTTGTGTCTATTTTTTTGTTTTTGTTTTTGTTTTTGTTTGAATTCCTCAACAGTTGTGTATTTAAATTGAAATTTTTAAGTGTCATCATGAATCCGGAAAGCTTGGTAGTTGTGTTGTACCGGAAAAACTAAAAATATTTATAGTGGATACACCAACGTGAAAAACTAAAGAAATATTGGTATTCACGACAATAAATAAAGGGAAAAATTTGTATTTATTTTAATGCCGGATTAACTATTTTTACTTAGAATTAGATTTGTGAAGTTTTGTTTAAGATATTTTATTCTTTCCGAAAAATTTAAACGGTAGCAATTCGGTCAGATCTGCTTTATGTTTTTTTTCTCTTCTTCTTTCTTATCTAACAGTAACAATAAAAATTACAGAGTTGCATTGTGCTTCATTCGCAATTTTAGTTTACAGATTTTTGTATTGCAAAATTGGGAATCTGGGCACAATTTCAGATGAAATTGTGCAATTAAGGGCTCGTGGAAATGGCCTATAACACCGTGTACGGTGCGTCTGTTAAATAAAGATTCGCTTTTTTGGCTCAATGGACGTGTTGCTAAGAAAAACTTCCACATTTGAATTGAAGAAACTATCCGAGAGATTATCGAAGTACCGTTAGGTCCACAAACAACATAGTACTTGGTGCAGTTCATGGGGTACTGGAATTTTTTAAAATAGAGGCCGGCCGAAACGGATAGCCGGAATGGCGTCCTTCAAAATAAAGGAATACTTGCTGCCTGAAAATGAAAACAAAAATATGAAATCGCATTCCATACATATTCCAACAGTGTGCTAATTTAAAAAGGACATGAAATTTAAAATATTGGGCGAATTACCGCCCTTTTGAAACAAATGACTTTGTTTCCGAAACGAGTTTATAAAACTTAGCTAAATTTTGTACAAATATTGCATTTGAACTCATTAAGCGATAGATAGGAAACTATAGAACTTAAACGACATTGGATATGGTTTCAATTAGTTCAATTAGTTTAGTTTAAATTTAAATTCAAAAACTTAAAAATGTTTTCATTTCAAATCAGCACTGCAAATCGTAATATTAAAAAGAAACTGTCTCACTCTAGATTTGCTTTAATTATTGTAGTTTAAAATTAGTTCATACAAACTGACTTATTTTTCCCCATCGGGATATTCAAATATTTTACTAAGAATTATTTTGAAAATGACAGTAAACGAGAAAGGTGATGGACAAAATGCATATGGAAATTCGAAAACTCGATCGGCTTAAAGTTGTAAAGGCATTAGGAAATAGCAACAGTTCACCTATTTGGCTTGCCTCGCTTTTCCACATTTGTAAACGTTGTTGCGGCGTCATTCTTTCCATGATGATTGGTTAATGCTTACTGAACAGAAATGTCAGAACGAAATGTCATTTACCAGCTGTCAAGTGACAGCTATCCCTATCGAAAGTTCTATCAGTCTACAAAAGCACCCGATAGATAGATATATTTTTTTAATTTCGTCTAACGATTATTAATTTATCATTTGCTCGATCCTTAACGACTATACTTTTTCTCAATAATTGCGCTTTTTGTTAGAGGACTAACAAATTCACTTTGAGCCACAATGGTTTCCTTTACGAGCCCCTATGCCGTATTTGTTAAAAAAATTGGGAAGAAGTAAGTATACAAAAAATTTAATAAAGAAAGAACTTTGTACCGAATATATTGGCATGCATTTTGTAAAGGAAGTTATATGAGGAAACAAAATGTTTCCATTGACACAATGATATTTCATTTTACGGCACCCAATTTTCAGCATACACAGTATATACTTTATACAGTCGCTTTGCCTATTTATACTTTTCAGGCTCCGATCAGGTTCTTTTACCTATTCGGTATGAAATTCCCATTAATGAATATTTTTCACTAAAGAAAACCACAAGGTGAAAGAAAGAATAACAAAGTAACTTACTAGTTTAAATCAAATGAAAATTTGAGGTAAACATTATTACGATATTAAAATTTCGTCTATCAAATCTTTGAATCATGTTAAACTTGTAAGTCTTAGTAACCTTGTAAAATCTCGTAATTGCTGGACAAAAAAATTAAGATAACGTGCTTTAAAGTTTTACATATACGTACACTTTCTTCCTTCCTGCATTCAAATGTGTGCATGTATGTGTAAAAGTTTGGATTACATAGCAATTGAAATTTTATTGGGCATAAAAAATTAAAAATTTCAACATCCCAGATTATCGTTCATTCAGCAACTGCTGAATATTTTTTGTAATAATTGAGGAAATAGCTGGCCATTAAAAATGGCAATACATTGAGGGTGTTTCAATTACACTGGTGTGTAAGAAAATTGGACTTGAAAGCATTTCGACAATGGTTGTCAAATTTGGTATATTGTTACTTATTTTTCTGATAGAGTATATTTTAGTAGTTTGTTAAAAATACATTTTATCTTTGCTTAATTATTTAAATATTACAGTTACAATACTGCAGAAGGCTCTAAAACAACTGTATTGTATAATCTACACAAATTCCAATTGTAAATGAGAAAGGGTCAAATTAAAGTCGAACCTAAATTGAAAATAAGAATAGTAAACAATATTAGCCATTTTATATTATGAAAGCGTCAAATGAATATGTATGAGAATAGTCAATTCTAAATAAGAAAGCGTCAAATTAAAATGCGAAAATGTCAGATACAACTGAGAAAGCATCAAATGAAACTGCGAAATAATCAGCGGATTCAGTATAAAGAAAAGCTCGTGGATGAAGTGAAGACCACTAGTATTACAGGAGGAGAATGGACAAGAGCATTTTTATTACATATTAGAATTAACTATTCTTTTTTTCATTTAACACTTTCTCATTTAAATTTGACGCTTTCTCATTTACAACTGACTATACTTATTTTTAATTGTCGCTTTCGAATTTATAATTGGGAATGGTGTAGACTTCTACAGAAACTTTTAAGAACAATTTCTTTCTATACAACAATGAAGGGTGGACCAAGATGCTTTGATAAGGAAGGCATCTCTCTCCTAGGTGAAATGACTAAGATAGACGCCAGTGTAGGAATTGGCTTTTATTCTGAGTAGTTCGATGTCACTTTTTCCGTATGATGGCTAAATGTCTGCTAAATTTCGTGATAGGGTTAGTAGGTAGAAGTACTGCGAATTTTCCATAGCCAGCGCAGGTTAAACCCAAAAATGTGAAATATTTTTACTAAATAACAACAGCAGCAAATAGTGCTTCTTTTTATATAGTTCATTCCTTTGCAATTTATGTGGGCTGCCTTTTAAAAACAAACATCGATTAAATGACCAACACAAACTGTGCTCTTTTCCGGACATTTTCCAGTGCTTCTTCGAGCATCTCGGTCGATATGGCAGCTATTTCGGCGCGAATAATTTTATTCAATTGATCGATTAATCGACTAATTGATTAGCAAAATTTGTCTAAAAAAAAATTGTTGACTTCACATAATCGACTAGCCGTTTGCTTTCGACTTTTTCGACTAACCGACCACAAAAAAAAACTAGCCGGCTTACCGTGTTCGTTTCCGATTTTTCGGCTAGTTGTTTTCTTTCAATAAATATTTGTTTTGTATATTTGCTTATTTTCTGCTATATTCGAATAATTTCGGTTAATCGATTTTCAGCCCACGCGATGGTGAACGATTAGTCGAAAATGAACGCTTAGTAGAATACTTGCTACTCGATTATCAACTATAAAAAAAAAGTTGCCAAACGATTAGTCGAATAGCTGGGTAGTCGATTTTAACAAGAGCTCTATAAATAAGGCCGAACAAGCCGCAAATTTATCATTAATTAAAATAAGTGGCATTAATAAAAAAATCGTATAATTAATAAAAACAAAATAGATATTGCGTTCCTCGATAACATTTTTGAAATTTTATTTTTAAAGCAATATTATTTTGGCTATTTATTTTATATTTCCATTTTTTCTCGTTAAAATACCCATTCATTTTTATTACGTTCAACTATAACTTTAACATAAAATACAACAATTTGAAGTAAAACGAAATTAATTAAAATAAATCATAATTAAATTGAATTTCATTAAATAAACCAAATAAAATTTTAATGAAAAAAATAACAAGTAAAATGTATTTAATACAACAAAATGAAAAAAGTAAAAGAAATACAAAAATATAAAGAAAATAAAATGAAAATTTTAAAGCGAATTTAAGTTACCCTAAGTTAATATAAAATAAGTTACATAACATTAAATTAAATTAAAGCTAATAAAATTAAGTTAAATGTAATGTAAAATAAGATACAATAAAATAAAGTAAACTAAAATATAAAAACAACTAAAAAATAAAATAAAAAATAAATAAATAAAATAAAATAAAAAAATATAAATAAAATTAATAGAAGGAATAAATAAAACAAACATATAAATAACATAAATATAATGACAAATAATTCATATCAAAATAAAACTAAATTAAATTGAACTAAGCTAAATGCTAAAGCTAAATTAAATTAAACTAGGGTAATTATAATCAAATTTTCTTCAATTAAATTAAAGTAAGCTAGCTAAATAAATGAAATAAGAAACAATGAAACAAACCAAATTAAATTATAATAAATAAAATCACATAAGACTAAGCATATCAAAATAAAACAAAACATAATAAAATAAAATTCATTTGAATTAAAAAAATTAGGTAAATAAATAAAATAAAATTAAGCTAAATTTACTTAACTAAAATCAAATTAAATTGCAATGTACTTCAATTAAACTACACAAAAAAATTAAAATCAGATACAATAAAATAAAAAAGTATGAAATAAAGAAAGAGATAAAAATAACTTAAGTAAAATATAAAATAATAATAAATAAAATAATTTCTATAAAATAAAATAAACCAAATCAAAAAAAAAACATCAAATAATATAAAAATAATGAAACAATACTCGAACATATCAAAATAAAATAAAATTAAATTGAATTGAACTAAACAAAATGATAAAAAAATATCATTAAATTTAATTAAATTGAACAAAATTAAATAAGGTTAAATTTATCAAATTTACCTTAAAAAAATTAAACTAACTAAACTTAATAAAATAATATAAGATACAATTAAATAAAATAAGTTTCATTATAACACATAGAATTGGATTTTATATGTCAAAAGAAAAAGAAAAACAAAATAAAATCAAATTAAGTTTAATAAGATAAAATAAAACAAAATTAAACTTAGTTCACTTAAATTAAATGAACTTCAATTAAACTAAATAAATAAAAAAATGATAATAATACAATAAAGAAAGAAGTTCATTATTTAAATAAAAAATACAAATAATAATTAGAATAGTTTTCATAAAATAAAATCAACTAAATTGAAATAAAATCAAATAAATTTACTATAATATATTACAAAACAAAAAAAAAAAATTAAAATAAAGTAAAACGAAATGAAATAAAATTACATTAAATTAAAGCAAATTAAATTATATTAATTTCAATTAAATTAGAAAAACATAATAAAAAAAGATTCTATAAAATGAAATATAAAAATTGAAAAATGTATTTAAATAAAGAAAAAAATGTATAATTAATTCGAACATACCATTGTTGTTCTTTCAGTAACTTACTAATAAGTAAATGACCTTAAGCCCATAAAAATTATTGCTGATACAAATAGGCGGCCAAATAAATATATGCATGAATTTACTTTAATACAAAAAAGAATTTACATTTTATTTAATATCACCTGGAATGGAGAAAAAAGGACTTTAAATGAGTAACTATGTGTTGCACAGCAGTGTTATATGAATATTAGTACAATTTTGTTTTTGTTGCGTAAAGTAATTTGGCCTTTTTAATTGCGTGTTAATTAATTTCGATCATTGTCGTCTCCCTTTCGAGCTGAAGCAATTCGAGTAAGCCGTAAATTGTTTGCATTTGTTTAACACCATGCGTAAATTAATTTTATTGTCATCCGTTATTTGTAAAATAAAATTAAATGAATAATGTGAACTTTAATTTTCATCGACATTTTTATTTACCTACAAACGTTAAATAAAAATATATGCATGGCCTTAAATGAACTAGCAATTTTTAAACCATTGAAAAACAATACGCGTTTGATATTTTCAATTTAATTTGATCCCCAAACACTAAAATTGCGTGCTATTTGCTTTGTGAAATAATTTTCGTCAGAAAAAAAACGCACAATTTTAATGACGCGCCTATCATTTTATGCAAATAATTATTACAAAAACTATTTTGTATAATTCTAGACACATAAATCATAGTCGAAAAGAAACAAAAGAAAAGAATTATTGACATAATAAATTTATATTCCACAATGAAAAAATAGCAGCTTTAACGGTAACCGTAGACATTTACACTCACCCATACATAGAGCGATATTTACGCAAACATCAACGCCGAAGGTCATTCCACTAATTTTGTTGGTCATGCTAGCCGCCAATCCAGTTAGCGAGAAATCGCCTTCGTCATTTACATACATATTTATTTTAGGTATTTATTTGCACATCAAACAACCGGTTTTTAATCGGCTTAGTTACAAGTTATTGGTAAACAAAAAAAAAAACAAAAAAGTTGTTAAATTATGCCGTTTATTTTGTGTGCGAAACAATAAAATCGTAATTAATTAAAATTAATGTAGGAGATTTTTGCGTAAGAGCAATAACAAAACGTTTTGAATAATCTCTTAGCATTGTGGGCGATAGAAAGCTACGAAATGTTACCAAAAACAAATCAAAAGAACATTTTAGGATCTGTGAAAATTGGTAATTTTTTAAACAACAGCCAATTGTGTTGCCGCAAAACTGAATTATCAAAAATAAATTGGCTAATGGTACCCCGTATTCGAAAACTTCTGAAAAATATAGCTTTGATAGTCGAGAAATTTATTCCTGATTTTAATTGGGTAGTAAAAAGAAATTTACATTGAGTTTATTTTAATTTCGTCGCCATATTTGTAGAAAATTCTCATCCGCCGATACTGCGCTGGGTTAGGGAGCTGATTTGCAGCAATGTACGGAATTCCCACTACTGGGTTTTTAGACCATTGGAGTAGATGGCGCGTTAGTCGTTATAGTAGTGAAACTTTTTTTGGATTGTACAATTATTGAAAACACCAAGAAAATAAAATATGAAATATAACAAACAATTAAAGAAAAGTCTAAGTACTAGTAATAATATGAGAAAATAACAAGCATAAGCTCTATAAATTATAGCTATATAAATTATACTGACGATTCATAACAAATAAGGCAAAAAAAAAAACAAGTCTATATAATATAACCCTCTTAATTTCGAAATCTTAGACGGATTTTACTTATTTAAATAAAAAATAAAATATATATTAATATGATTTTCACAAACGACGCCCATTTTCAACGCATAAATAATAATTATAATAATTTGGCACTCACACCATAGCTTGATATTTGGCCGAACTTCACCAATAATTTGTGGGGTGCGTCTTGATGTTGTAACACAAATTGAAGCGCCTATAGGGGGAAATGGATTTTTGTGCGAAAGTTTCTCCTACCAGGAATACACTCGGATGTTTGCCATTGTCACACGGATGGTGATTGCTATTAGAAAAAACTTGTTCTATAATTTTTGATGTTACTTGCGCCGGCCGGCATTCGAACCGGGCATCCGCCGAATGAAGCGGGCACACTCGATACACTCGGCTACGGCGGCCGCCATGGTATTTAGGTTTTTAATTAAATTATTCGAACGAATTCGCTACATTATTTAGTAAAATATCGAATATTGTTATTTTTTTTAGTTACCGTTATATGAGTTTATAGTTGCAGTGCTGCATTGCTAAGTATGCTACACTTTTGTAGAGTTTAATAAAGGGCTTAGTTTTGTAGATATATAAAAGAGATCAGTGCATTGTGGTTATCGCATTGATTTTTTTTAGTTTTCCAAATTACCGTTATAGGAGACATGTCATGGTTTTGTTGCGATTTCTATAATTTTCGAAATTTCAATTACAGAGCGAAATGTACAGTGCGTACCAATTTTCATGGCTTAATAAAATGATTCAGGAGATATAACAAAGGTTCAAAACTTTTGATTCCACGTCTGTCCTCAAATCAAATTCTATAAATCAAACTGCTTTTTTGAAATTTTCTTAAGTACTGTTATATGTAGGGTGGGAGTGACTTGTTTCCAATTTCTACAATATTCGAGATTATACTTATTAAAATCGAAGTGTATACAAAACTAGGTAGAATTTGATCGAGCAGTAGGCGATTTCACGTCCATTTTCCATAAAAAAATTGTGCCATATACTCCTTTCTGCAACCTAAAACAGTGAATTTAATATAAATGAACCCATTTCCGTGCTATTTTGGCCAAAAAATTTAAAAAAAAGAAAAATATTATACTGTTAAATTTTTTTTTAAATAAGGGATTTATGAAATTGATTAGAACATTCCAAAATATCACTTCGTCCTTCACTTCACAACAAAAGGCCAATAGAAGGTAATATCACAGTTTCACTCCTTTTTGCTAACCTAAAAGGTTACTTTAAACTTTCCGCAAGATACCGCTATGTATCGTGGTTAAGATTTTCGATACCGACATGCATTAGGCCAGGGCTTTCTCTTTTTATTCTGATTGTATCGGTTGCTTTAAGCTGCTATAAATACCCGTTATGTGAACAGATACAAAGCGTGAATGGAAAGAAGAGAAGAGAACATCTGTGTATTATTTCAAATATATTATTATTTTATGAGTAAAAAAATTAACTAAACTTCTGAGTACTCAAGTTATTTATATCAAAAAAAATGTTTCCATCAATCGCTTATTCACAATAAAAAAAAATACTTGATGTGCTCTCTAAAACAATTTCGCACATTCAAACCACTCTTGATTCCATGCCCATTTATAGTTGTTTGTAGTTGATTACTTTGCATGCTGTTTCCCCCATATTTTTTCGCCACCAGTTCAAGTTTAAATGTCAATCATCAACTGTCAACTGTCAACTGACAAAAAGTGTTGCCACTAATCTCTTTGTTTACATTCGTACGCTCTTTTTATGTGTGGCTCAGAAACGTGGCACACTCTTCATACTTTATATTATGTTTTATTTTTCGCTTCACAATTTTTTCTCACTTTTTCAACTTTTTATGTTGATTTCATTGCTTTTGTATTGCACTACATAATTTATGAAGTGTTGGTAAATGGGTTGTACTAAATATTTGCAATAGCAATGTCAATTTGTTATTCAAGGTTGTCAAAAATAAACAAATACAGTGGAAAAAGCATCCACGCAAAATAAAAATAATAATAAGTGCATCGATCATTTTGTCAATATGTAGTAATAGTAAAACAAAAATGAAAAATAAGTGGAAAAAAGCAATGTATTTTTGAAAAATATCTAACATGGAAACTTCACTGTAGCAAATATACCTAATCTCGTTATAGCAAAATTGTCAATTAGCTACAGATTCAGTGTAATTTTTGTTAACGACTTCCATATACATATGTACGAATTTAGAATATGATATAAATAAATATGAATTTGTGATTCACGGTAAATTAAAAATATCACGAGTCATATAAATATATCTGAACATTAGGATGCAAATCAAAATCCGTTCTGTTTTTTTCTTTGGAATTGTAAAATGAATTGTACCTTAAAATATCATCGAAAATATTTCAAATTTTCAAATCAAATTTCCATCATACATATAAAAAGCTCGTGTCACGGTGTTTGTGGTCGAATCCCGCTCAATCGATTTTTATGAAAATTTGTGTGTGTATGTATTTGGAATGCTTGGAAGAGGGTTGCCACCTGTTTGAAAGTCGAATTTAATTAAAATAAACACAACTTAAAATATGGGTATCAAGCGGTTCGTCTCTGAAAAAAGTTCTTTTTGAAGAGAAATATTTTTGCAAAAGTGTCTATTGTGCAAACAAAAACTCCGTTAGGTCGCACTGGTGGTTGATATATTTCTAAAAAACTATATTTATAGTGCGATTTGATTAAAATGCAAAACATATATATAAATATCAACATTTTAGTTGAAAATTGGACCGCTAGGTGACGCTGAAGTCGGAACATCTCGAAAACTTTTATTTACAGCGCGATTTAATTCCAATAGTTTATAAATACTAATATTTTATTTAAAAATGAAACCGATAGGTGGTGCTGGATTCGAAATATCTCTGAAATCCATATTCAAATTTCAATTCGATTAAATTTTAGAGCATGTACTTATATTTGTAAGGTCAGGTCCGGGTCAGCTAGTTTAAATAAAAAATATACATAAATTTAGTTTACTTAGCACAAAAACAACATATGATAAATTTGTTTAATAAATTTAAATACATTCTTGGTTTTATTTAATAAATTTAAATACATTCTTGGTTTTATTTCACCATCGCCTATGGAAACCAATAAACGAATAGTGGTAGGTTAATTCACCATCTTATCCCATTTCATGATGGCGTCCGCTGCTTTGACTGCGGTTATTTGGTCTCATATTTATTTCAGAATTTTCCCTTTAAGATAGTCGACATCATAGTTCTTTCCAGCCAGTTGGGCTACATTTGCGTATTTCCACCGGAGTTATAAAGTTAATTATGTTTGAAGACTTCCGTCAACATATTTCCGAAAAAAATAATAAGATTTGCGTGAGCTGAATCGATTTGAAAATACCTCCAAATATATCTTTCGAGTATTCCTCGCTTAACTGTAATATTGCTTATATAATACAAAGAAATTTTCCCGCATAATTGAACCGGGACAATCGATTTACCGGGATTAATTAATGTAAAATATATGTTATAGAAAAAAAATATATGTTTAATTTTCCCTAGTTAATTGCATATGAATTGTTTTTGTTCCGTACATTTTTCCGTTCAAAGTTGATAAAATTATTTAAGTATCACTAAAAAATTTGGATATATATGTACTTAAAGTGCATATATTCCTTTTTTAGTTGATTAGATTGTTTATTTAAGCGCGATTTCTGTAATTTACTGAAGTGTGTAATTAAAGGAGTATCGTTTAATTGATATCCCGCTTAATTTGACCAACATTGTAGCCATTTTTGATTACTTGAATTAAGCTTCCGTTGAGATTTTTTTTAATATTCTTATGCAGACCTTAAACTACACTATCATCTGAGGTGATATTTTTGAAAAATATGTTTAAAAACTATTTTGGTTTATTAGAAAACTCACCTTTTTGGAGGTATTTTCAAATCGGTGCAACTCATGTAAATTTTTTAAATATTTTTGTGCAGAAGTTGAAAGATCCTAGGAGATATTTTTGAAAAAAAAAAATATTTTTCAAAACTTTTTTTATATGCAAAAAACTTCGTTTTTGGATATGTATTATAGAATCGGTCCAGCTCATTTAAATTTTTGATAATATTTTCCTGCAGACTTTCAACTATTCTATTACCCAAGCTAAATTTTTTGGAAAAAATCTTTTTCAAATATTTTTATTTATAAAAAAAAACTCCATCTTTTGAAGGATTATAAAAGTGGGCCAGTGTGGAAGTTTTGTGTAATATTTTTTTTGCACTTTCAACTATTTAATTACCTAAGGTAATTTTTTTTAAAACCTTTATTTTTAATATCTTTCTTTATAAAAAAAAACTATTTTTGGAGAAATTATCAAATCGGTCCAGCTCACGTGAGACTTAATATTTTTTCGAAATATTTCCCAACCATATGAATTACTCCTTGGCAATCTGCAAGTACAACAGTTGTAGAATTTAATGATAACTATATCAAATTAAAATTATCGCTAAAATAAGATTTCAAATCGTTGCGTCAGGTGCAAAAATATATGCGTCAAATTTGAATAACGGTCAGTTGCAAGAATAGCAAAAAAAAAAATTAAAGAAGAAATAAGTAAATCAATGAGGATTGCGATTTGTTTTTTTTTTTACTGTTTCTTAGCAGTGACCGAAAATAATCGTCCGTGGATGTTTTGGCAAAAAAGGCATTGGAAAGTAATCTTTCAAACAACCCCCAATACGCCGATCTAATCTAATTTTAATTATTTAAAGATTGTCTGTTGTAAATCAATGCATAATTGTTATTTTGCGATTTGAATTTTTTCGATCATATTTGATCGATATTTAATATTTGATTGTTATTTTCAAATTTTTATTTTTCCGATCAAAAATACTTTTTATGCTTCAAATGTGATTGATTTTTATTGTTTTGATTATAAATCGTATTGTTGCTGTTGTTGGTTGCTATTATTGCCATCGCCGATAAGTGCCTTCGCATTTATTATAAGCGATAAATTTTAATTCTAAGAATATCGATTAATTTTGATTGAAATAATAAAATTGTAAAAATAACTATCAAACTGGATCGAAAAAATATAAATCTCACAACAACGATTAAAATTAATCAAAATTAAATTTTTCCAATAACATATAGCGATTGGGGGGTATTCCGATTTTTGAGGCACAAACCGTTAGCTTTTCAATATTTTTATTTTTATTTTAAAACTCAAAGTGCAGTTTGTTAGTTCCAAGGAATCTTTTTTACAATACCTAACGTTTAAGAAGATTATTTATTCTTGACCAGGTATAAAAAAAGAAGGCTCCATTATGGGTTCAAAGTGGGCCCTGTATAAACGGCACCTTCTTTTTCTCGCCAAGATTGTATGAGTTTTAAATTTATTATTGCAATTGGGGTCGCATCTGCTAAAAGATGAACTGCAATCACACTAATTCAATAATTAAGCCAAAAATAGTAAAAAGAAACTATTTTTTTTTGCTATTCTTTCGGAATTTTATTAAATTTTATTGTATTCATTTAATTTGAGTTCATCTTTTTTACGAGTAATTTAGATATTTAATTATTGAATTATATATCGTGCAGTTTATGAGAAAAGTGTCCAATAAGCCGTAAAAATGCGGTTTTGAGATAAAAGCGATTAAAGTTCCAGACAACTCGTGTACGGTTCGGTATGGTTGGGTCAAAATTTGTATATCGCCAGAACTACAATAAATATGGCAAGGAATTTTTAACGCTCATTTTGTAATAGTTATGGAGTGTAAATAAGTGAGATAAAATGATTCGAAAAACGAAATACTCCTAAATTATGATTTTTTTTATAAAAACTAAAACCATTACGGTCCCGAGTTTTCGAAAAATATCAACCGTATTCGATGGGGCTATGGCATTTAAAAAATAATTTTACCAAAGCCATTGGATATTTTTGGCGTTAAATATATATATATATATATATATATCTTTTCTGTGCCAGTAGACAGAATGTTCTATAATCCGTAATAATTCAGTTCAAATTTTAATACTAAACTTGTATTATTTATAGGTAAAAATATACCTCATTAAAATTTGGAATCAACCTTTCTCAAAAATTAACTAGGCAAGTTTCTGTTGCATCGAGACTTGGTACAGGTTTGCCAGATTGAATGAACTGACCCACTCCAACAAATGTTGCCTCTCCCTTTCAACACTGCAATCGGCCTTTACCTCCAGCACCAATACACACACACACACAAGCACTTACATAAAATCATAAATATCATATACTACTTTGTATGCTTCAATTCAATTTGCATTCACGCAATAAATTTTATCATACATACAAATGAATATTACACGGTTGTATATTTTCCAGTACTTATCGCCTTGCGTTTGGTCTTTTCACTTTTATTTACTTGATAAAATTTACAAATAGACTTTAGAGGTCAACTTCCTTTCACTAAACGACCACGTCGTTCGAGCAGTAGGCGCAGTAAGTACAATGAGTAAAATAAGCCCAAAACAAAATGAAAGAAAATAAGCGACAATGAAAAATTATACATTCATAATAAGAAAAAAACACAAAAACAAAAACAAAAACAACAATGACTCAAGCCAAACGAACTGAGAGCGTTGCCAACAAATTGACATGTGACAAGTTTTCGTCGCGTTTTCAATAAATGCAGTTAGTGTTAATTTTAAGTTATTTTTTTCTTTCATTTTGTTTTTTGTTTTTTTTTTTTTGTTGCTATTGCTGCTGGTTTGCGAGTGTACTACGTTATTTACTTTTGCACTTCAGTTTTTCAGGTAATTGCAATGGACAAGAAGTCAATCGGTGCGCTATTGAGCCGCCCTCTGCTTGTCTGCTACCATTTTGGCTTTGTCTTCAATACTCTGCAGT
Source organism: Anomoia purmunda (assembly GCA_951828415.1). Lineage (NCBI taxonomy): Eukaryota > Metazoa > Arthropoda > Insecta > Diptera > Tephritidae > Anomoia > Anomoia purmunda. The sequence continues at coordinate 16,910,688 of OX639996.1, forward strand.
TGAAATTCAGTGCATTTTAGTTTTGCTATACCCCTTGGAATAGGAAATAGTTAACATCTACTTATTTTAATTGCACAACGACAGCGCTCTAATATGTTGACATAAAATTCTTATTTGCTCGCAGACGCCTCCAATAAAATTTCAAAAAATTTCAATTCAATTTAATGTATTCACATTTATTATTTATTTTATTTTATATCTCAGTCAGTATTTAGAGGAATACTAATTTACACCCGCGGTTTTGAACCACGTTTTTGTATAGATATGCTAAAGAAATTTTAGTTTTAGTGTGAAAATTGTTAAGCCCCTCTTCTACAGTAACTCCTCATTTGTCTACCAGTACGCTATAAGTAACATACGAGATTCCAATTGCTTAGATACCTCAAGTATGGGGGCGAATACTCCCGCTTTTCCAATAATTCCAGCAATATACTTGACTCGCTGTTTTCAGTAGATAACCGTGAAGGAACTACAATATTCCCTTTTTCGTCTTGTTGAGGGTATTTGCAGATATCCCAAACAGTAGCGTAAATTTATGTATGAGTTTTTTAATTGAATAATTTGGTGAAATGGGGCGTGAAAAGGAGGGTGGAAAACTTTGTAGCATTTCATGAAAGTAGTATGACTACAAGACAGATTGCACTCCGATTGGGCAGAAGTAAGACTGTTACAAAAAACGTCTTAAATTTCAAAACGAAAAAGTACTGGTGGAAAATATAAAATTAGTTGGTGCGACATTCGTGAAATTAAACGCTTAGCTCTAATAGACCAATATAATCCGAATTCTTGGTTCAAATATTACTGCGCGAAGGATTCCAATGATTTGATGCAACGTGATCGAAATCTTATGCATATATACAAAGTGTATCCCCAAAACCTAGACTTACAGCACGTCATAAGGACGCGCGATTATCGTTCGCAAAAAAGTACCAGTTTTGGGAAGAGGAATAGGGAAAAGTTATATTTACAGTTGAGAAGAAGTTTAATTTAAAGAAATTTTTGAGGAAGGTCCATAATGATTTGGGGCATTATTGTAGGAACCCCGATCTGTTTTATTTCTACAAAGGTGAATAGCCAATACGAGTAGTATGTAGAACTAATGGAATACGTGCTTTTAAATTTTGGTGACGAAATTGCTGCAGGGGAGTGGATTTTTCAACATGACAATGCTGCTATCCATTCATCTATGCCAACAAGCCAGCGACGATTGATGAACTTCGTACGAATATCGAACGTGAAATTGTAAACCGTTGAAAATTGAGTTCAGCGTATGGACTTCTGTAAGCGTGCCCGTGGTACCCATGCAAAAGAAATCGAGTTCCATGCATAATGGGATCGAATGTACTTTCACAGGAATAAAGAATTTAGTTCATATCCCAAAACGTTTTTGTTTTATTTAAAAAAAACTTTTGTAGCGTTCCTATTGAAAAACCCGTACATAATTAGTCACGAAAATGGAAAGTTCGGAGGTGGAGTATGCTACCAAAAACTCTGTCTGAATATCTGTCTGAGACAACAGATCATTGCGGAGGAATCCGCCGTTCAGGAAACAGCCGAGTGACTTCCGAGTGGTAAGCGAAGTGAATATTTACTCTTATAGACAAACGATAATTAGAGCTCTAGGTGAAATAGCAATGCAATTGATAGTTTAATTAAAACAAATTTGATTTCAAAGCCTTCCAGTTTTTTCTAAGTGTCGCAGTTTTGGCGTGTTCACCCTTTAATATTGCAATGACACCCCGGTTTTTATGATAGGCTTCATAAACTTGCCGGAAGTCAGGATGTATAATTTCGCACATCGTGTAATATAAGAGACATGCAACTGTAATCGCTACTAAGTAAAAGCATCTAGTATATGTCATAGTGTTTTCTAACACCGAATTTCAAAGCGATTAGTAATACATAATGACTACTTATATAACTACTTATAAATAACTACTTTTTCAATGTAATTTTATTTCAACATTCGGTTTGTTTTTATTGGTAAAAACTTCTTTTTTTTTTGCTGGTATTAAGTCTGATCTACAACTAATTCATCATAAACCAACTAAAAATACTTCTCTAGTTTGTATTTCGCTACTTTCTCACAATGTGTATTTCATTTTTTTTCCAACAGCTCAAAATATTATACTTATACTATGCTGTAGCGGAAGGTTGAGAGAGAATGTGCAAAATTATAGGGTACTACAACCGACAGCGCAAAAGTAAAAAATTAAAAAAAGGAAAATAAAAAAAACACTAACGTGTAGCAATAAATGAGAAAAGTGAAGCGGAAAAATTGAAATGCAACCGATCCGGTGGCCATTTTTCATTGAACCGTATTTTTATGCCGTTTTAGCATACATTACAAATACAAAAAAAATAGCAACAACTACAACACAACTGTGCAGTGACATCAAAACAAAAAGTTAAAAAAAAAAAGAAATTGCCATTAAAGACAGCGGCTTGTAATGCACTACAAGGTGGGACAGGAAAACGCCGGGTGTTGCCATATTACATTTTTTGTATTCTTTTTTTTTCAGCTAAGCGCAACCACAGCTAACCATTAAATACTAAAGCAAGGAAAAAGGCAAAGTAGCGTTTGGTAGGTGAAGAGAAAAGGTATAATAAACGAGTTTTTTTTTCTTTTGCTGTTTGCTTTTTTTTCGTATTTTTTTTTTTTTGCTTCATTTGTTGGACCACTAGAAGCTGCTGTCTGTGTGGTGGTGAAATAAAGTACGTACGCGAATTAGTGGTAGGTATTATTCAGTACTTGACTATTAGCTGGATTTGGAGTTACTTCAGCGCTACTAGTCTTTTTTTAAATTTTCTTTTCCTTTTGCTGCTAAGAGCGTTGCATGTTGCATGTTGTTGCTGTTGTTGTTGTTGGTTTTACTATTATTGGCACTACTGCGGCGATTTGCGATTTGCGATTTACTGTAGCGTTGTAAGTAGTTAGTACATACATATTACATATGTAGATATTTTCAATAAAGTCAAGTTACTGGTTGTTGACTGTAGTTGCTGCAAGCTATTGGCCACAGCTGTTGCTCTAACTGTAAGGCAATCTTTCGACTGACTGCACATCCTAGTCATGTACAAAAATAGATATCCTACCTATATCTACATACATGCATCCCATATGTCTGTTTGCCATTTAAGAGTTTGTGTTCGCATGAAAGTGTGGGAATGCAAATTCCAATGGATTTTAGCGCCTTTGGCCTTTCAGTGCATAAATACACACACTAGCGCATTTACGCTTCCATATGTATGTGCGTTATTGCCCTGTTGGGAAAAAGCAGCCAGTCAAAAAAAAATTACAAATTTAAAAAGTACTTGGAAGTCAAGCAGTTTCTGGAAATCTCAAGAACATAATGGTCCTACACTTATTTAAGTTCCTATTCCATTTTAAGTGCAACTATATAGGAATTTCCAATCACACCAGCAACACATTTTTCTAATGCCATTGCGGATTTTCTACTCCAGCGCCATCTAGCGCATCCACTCTTAGTAAAAGTACTTCTCGCTGCATCCACATTACATTTCCTTTTTTCAGCAAAATCGGATAAACAACAGAGATATTCTGTATAACTCGCATCTAGCGCCACCTAGCGCATTTTTTTCATAAAAGTACTTCCTTTGCACCAGCTTCACTCTGTTCTAACAACATCAAATATATACAGACTTTATCAAACCTATGGAATAAATTTATTCTAGCGTCAACTAGCGGATTAAATTTTCATTAAACTATTTCTCATCGCACGTTACACATTTTTAATTTTATCTGATATCTAATGAGTACAGATTTTCTGAACGACTCATCTCTAATGCCACCTAGCGCAATTATTTTTCATAAAAGTATTTTTTAATGCGCCAGGACCATACCTTTTCTTGAATATCTCGACTCATGCGCCATCTAGTGGATTTATATATTGCCTATATCCGTGGCCCGGCATTCTTACATTCGGTTTAATGTTATGAATTGAAGTGTTACAGAAAAAAAAATAAATAAATTTACCGAGAGTAATAACTTTTTATTAATTTCTAATTTTTAAATATTTTATTATCAAAAAAAATCTACCCCTTTTCCATAAATCCCGATTATGGTTGGTTGCTGAAATTTGTTTGTCATTGGCAACTCTGCAGTCTGATTTTCGGGTAAATTTAGTGCAACAAAATTTATTATTCGAAATGTACAACAAATTTATAAATAATTTTCGAACAGCTGGCAGTCCCTCAACATTTTTCCGAGATTAAGTTTTATCAGTTCAATCCACTATAATAATGCTTCACTTATCTTACAATTTTGGTTGAATTTGAATAATATTAAGAGGTGGCAACTCATTCCAAAAAAATTTCTTGACTGAGCATTCCATTATCCTTTTTTTTTGCTTGACCCCAGTATAATAGAAATTCCATTACCTTACCAATCAAATTGAATCAACGTTCTTTGAGAGATGGCAACCCTTCTCATAAATGTTCTCACAACAACACTGTAATATTTCAGTGAGCTTGGAAGTTGAATTAAGCTAATATTTCTAAAGAGATGGCAACACTCGTAAAACACATTTTCCTGATTAAGTTTTTTTATGCCCACTTCGTTTGAATTCCATGCCGCGATATGTCTCCTTTAACTTAATAACTTCATTTTTTTAGTAAATGACAACCCCCTCCTAAGGTATTTTAAAAATAAAGTTTTCTAAAAGTTCCTTCGCTTGTGACCCATACATACGTCAATATTTCATTTGACTTATGTATAATTTTAAATTGGTTTCTTAAGCAAGTTGTATGCCATTGAAAATTAGTTAAAATGAAATGCAGAGTCAGATAATTGACTTGCTCCTAGGACATCGCCATGTTAACAAAGTTCGTTGCTTACAAGAAACAAGAAAAGAATTTCAACCACTTCTAGTTGGTAGAGAAGTACTTTATAAATTGCTTTTAAAGTAGTTCTTTTTCCGACGGGGCATTTACACCAGTGGCACATCCTGTACGTTTAGAAGTGGAACTCTATAGAAATGTTTGCTTTTTAACCATAAATGTTAGAAACTGTGCGATGCATTTTATGTTCATAGATATGCCGTGGTAGTAGACGATCTCTTTTGAGAGTGAAATTTCATAAATGATGACAAATAGTTGGTTTGCGCAGGCTAAAGATATTAGTGTCAGTCGGTACTGTTTTTCCATCGGAATAAGAAAATTCATTGTGTTCGAAATCGTCCGATTTGAAGTTACCTCCATTTTTCATCTTAAAAAATAATACACTTACATTTACGGTCAAAATGGCATAGCTATTGTTCTTAGTTCGTTATAAGCATATTGTTTTAAACTTTTTTAAATATTTCATTCCTTTAATTTATTTTCAGATAAGTATTTACTTGAAAATTTTATTAAAGGTAAAATTAAATGTTAGTAATAAATTTCTCTCTACCTAAAAACTCGGTTAGTTTATATATACAAGGTGGCGCAAAAGTTGTCAGACCATGTTCTTTGGACTTCTATTTTGTTTACTCTGACTTATTTAAAAAGTCAAATCTGGATTTCTTGTAGGCCAGGGAATATCACCAAAATGCGATAACAAACGCTTTCCATGATTACTTCAAAACCAATTCCTTTTATTTTTGTCTTAAACATTTCATAAATGTACTGACATTTGCCACCACTAGCCGACGACTTTTGCGCCACCCTGTATATATGTATTTTATAAGGATTAAACGAGACCATAAAAACGGTCTTTGCGAATATCTGCACTCCTGCGACCTCTAGCAACAAAATTTTTGCATAATATTGCATTGTCATCGAGATTACTTTTACTTTTACAATGTAACATTAATAAATTTCGGGTATTAATATAATATTTTCACGCGCATACATATTAGGGTGGGATGAGAATCTGATTTCTTTGACATTTTATTGCTAGTAGCAAAACTATGATTCACTGTCTGTGCGATAGATAAAAATGTTCGATCAATATCTTAAACTCGCCCAAGTTAATCAAAGTTCAAATTGTTGAAAATTTGCTTTTTTACCATACTTCAATCGCAATTTTAATTATCTACAATGAAAAATCGGATACCAAATTATCTAGAACTAAGAACTGCAGAGATAATAACAATTTTTGTAAAAACCAAAAATTAAAAGTTTTATCCATTAATATACATGCATATAATATTATATAAAATTATTTGTGATTATTACTTTCATAGATAATATCGATTTTTATTAAAAAGGCGTCAGCTCTGTCAATCAAAGAATTATTGGTGGGTGAAGAAGATTTAATAAATTACAGATAATTTTTTTTGTTTTTAATTTCTAAAATATAGAATTTTCGACCCACCCTATGAGTATATTTTTGGAATTGGCGTAATTGAAACTTATGTAAGCTATTTTAATAACAATAATACAAATTTAAATTTAAAACTATTCACTTTTGTTTCGGTTCAGTTTCGCACACAATTGACCGAAGTTCGGTTCGGTTAGGCTCGGCCTTTAAAAGCGATGTTCCGACGTTCTCTAGCACTGAGCATAATTGCGCTTCACTTTATTAAATGATATTTAAAATGCTACATTAAAGCCAGTCGCACGACGGGTACCAACCATTTCTTATGCACGTAAATAACGCATTACAAAGATACTAAAACTGTTATCACTTTGTTATGCATACTTTCAGGCTGAATCCAATGGAATTTACAGTTTGAACGATATGTGAATACTAGCAGGACGCTTGCCGTTTATATACTGCATATTAGATTTATATAAGCATTACAAACGGCGGTCTGAAACCGAAAATGCCAAAAATTATTTATGTCATACATATTAAATTTCTGACTCCGATGTATCAAAAATTTACAACACAGAAACATCCTCCGGTAGATTGCAAAGAGTGGTTATTTTTCTATATAATTCAATCCTTTGCAATTTATCTAGACTACTTTTTAAAAACAAGTTCGATTAAGTGACCATCATTACTGACCACCGCGAACGATGTGACATTTTCGGGCATTATCCATCACAGCTTCGAGCGAGATGGTCGGTATGGCAGCTTTTTCGGCAAGAATATTGGGTTCGTCAATGGTACTATACGGCGTTCTAACGTAAACTTTACTCTTTAACCCCACGAAAAGAAGCCCGGGGTGTTATATCGGGGTCAATATCTCCTCTTTTCGATATCATACGTCTAATTTTTTTTAACCGCATTGTTTGAATTGCTGTGTGGCATGGCGCTCCGTCTTCTTGAAACCAGGAACCAGTCAAACCTTTTTACTCATTTTCGGACACAAAATGTGCCAACACCCACCGATATCATTTAACATGGCCTGTTTTGCCTTTCTTGAAGAAAATTGACCCAAAGCTGGTTTTGCGCATACGGCGGCCCAAACGATCACTTTTTAATCGCATAATGGCGTTTCGAGGATCGCGTTAGGATTTTCTCTTACCCAAATTCGGCAATTTTGTTTATTAGCAACGCCAGTGAAATTCGTCTCGAGGGTCATTAAAACCTGCATCGAAAAGTCCGGCATGGTTTCCATAATTCAGCCGATTATTTCGCCGCGTTCTTTCGGTGTGAAGCGGTCCATGATTAAAATTGAAAGATTAGATGTAAATCGGTTGGCAAGTGGCAAAGTACTTCAATGTTAACATGCCGGTGGAACAATTGGCGCACCCTGTACATAATTTTGTCTTCCAATACCTTCTCATACTCATTTTTAACGCTTCCATTCATCAACATAGCATACGCAATCATGCACACAAATAAAAATAACATGAAATATGCAAATTTGAAACTTCAGGCATATTACTTCTTTTTTTTTACCTTTCGCAACCATCTCAGTGGCCTTTTGCATAGAATTTATCTAAATGTGCTAACAGCGATAGAATGCGTAACTGTGGATTTTTAAACAAAAACAGCTTATCTCAAATTGGCACATTTTTTCTTTGCATCTTAAATTCCATAGTACAGTGAAATTTGTAAATTATTAGTTATTTAAAATTATTATTAAAGCAAGCAACTTAGTAACAGTTATATTGAAATATGAAGTTTTGCTATGAAAGTTGAAACTTGATATTGGAAGTGAAAACTCTATAATAAAATAATTTGTTTTTTTTTTCAAAGTGCACATTCATGCTTTGTGCTTGTAAATTTGCATTTCATATGCTCGCGCAAGTACATACCCAATATGTGCTTTTTTCACATCGAGCTTATGTAGACATTCGTCTGTATTTCTGCAACATAATCTGGTATACATTTTGCAACAATCCGCCTAGAATTTATGCAAACCTACTAATTCGCATTTGAAACTCAACTCGCAATATCTCATTCAACAGAAATCCCTCAGCACCAACATGAGTAGGAGGAGTAGGAAAAATTATGTGCGCATTTTGTGCGAATGTAAAAATTTGTATAGCATTTTGAGTAGAGCGTTTTGAATTACTAGCGCGACGAGTCAATGAAAATTGCGGCAACATTTTTTTTTTTTTGCAAAATCTACCTAATATCAAAATTGTAGATTAGATGCAGTATACGCTGTATTGTTGTAGTAGCTTTTTTTTTATTTTTAAAAAATACCAGTCTATGTTGAAGCATAAGAAGACAATCGAAAAAAATACTCTACTATTTGCATACAAAAATTTGCACCTACGTCAACTGCATAATAGATATAAATATCGCTAGCTAACCGCCACTGCTACTTGTAATAATAGATAACTCCAATATAACCAGTGTTCTATTTTAACCGACTACCAAAAGAACACTAGGTAGGCTAACAAGTTGCATGTGAGACAACAACACAGACTCCGAAAAATATACAACGTGAACCAACTCGGAAAAATGTATTCGACCAGATGACTATATCAGTCATGTGAAGTAAAAAAAATGCGCTATTGTGAATGAGCCCTACGAAAATGCAAAAGAAATTTCAGTTTAAAGCTTCGTTCATAGCTCTCAAGAAAAGCTTCGAGAAAAAATCGGCAACACTTTCTGAGCATGAAATAGTAATTTTGACATTTGGTAATTCATGACGGTAGACAATAGAAGAAGAAGAGAAGGAAAAATATAAATAAAATGATATGAATTTAATTCTGATCAGTTCAAAAAAAAAAAAAAATAAACCAAAGTAAAAATATGTGAAGTTTGAAGTAGTCAATAAAATTAACTTGGATTTCATTAATAAAAAAAAATAATAAAAATTTTGTTGCAGAAATAAAGAAGCGCACATTTATTTCTTGTCAAAACCAGGGTTTCTTTATTACTATTTTCTACAAAAACTTTAGAAAAAAGTAATAGCAAAAGAATTTCTTTCTTCACAGCTGTAGGCTGACTTAAGGAAATTTGGCAGACGAAATTTACTTGGGCATTTCTTAAGCAATTTTTATATGGAGTTTTTGAGAGGTGGGGATGAATCTTAGTCCGTTTTTATTTATATCGTACCTTTAAATACAAAACCCAAAATTTACAACCTGAACTTTTTCCACTGCTAAATAGCTTCGAGCAAATCAAATGTTTTATAAAATCTGCTAACAGGGTTGCATTTGCCACGGAAGGGAATTTTATTTGAGTTTAGCCAAAAAATATCCTATTATATTATACGAGGAAACCCCGAAATATTATCTTTATTCGCCTTTAAGATCAATACGTCTTTTTATTCGAGGAAACCGGCTGTCGAAGCATTTATTCTACTCTAAAGCGAGTACCCCCGAAACATGGTCACTAAATGCCTCAACGGTCTGTTCAGATATTGAAAAACTTCTAACTACGAATTTTGTTTATACAAAAAAAAAAACGGGAACAGAAAGAAAATCAAGTCAGTATGGACAATAAATACCTCTATTTAAAGTATTATCTTAACACGAAAATCATATTCAGCGTAAAAAAAACATAAATAAAACTTATATGAGAACTAAAAAGTTTCAAAAAAAACTATGGTAGTTTAATGAAAAACTTTAGAAGTATCCATACAACTGGTCAATCGTTTTGATCTTGTGTAAATTATAGATATGTTGTAATGTCTAAAAGTTTTTTGGCCTATTCAAATTAAAATTGTTGGAGATAAAAAACTTTAATATTGTAAGATTCCAGTACAGCATTTTTCACTGTATTTTTACAACACAAATTATTAATTTATTTTCTATTTCTACAAAGACAAAGTATTGCAAATTCAGACTGTCGAATAAAAATTTTAAATGCATAAAATTCAAAATCGAGCTGTGGACACGATGACCATTAGATAACATTACAAAAAAATAAAAACTAAATAAAAATTACGATAATTAAAATCTTGCTTGAGCATTTTGGTGTGCGAGATTGGTCCCACTATTAAAAACCAAGAACAAGATATGTAAGTGACGTACTCCATTTCATATCTTTGTATTCTACATATATGTATATCTCTGTATACCTTTGGATTCATTTGTTACTGCAGATGAAAGCCTTGAATTTTCGTTGTGATCCTCTGTCCGAAAAAAAATAGGCGATGTGGCTTCGTCCGAGCTCACCGCTACCCAACAAAGCAAAGATGGTGACTCAATATCAGAAGAAGATTACGGTGGATTTTGATGAGATCACAACACAACAGTAGCGGGCAACAATTATGGTTGCTTCTGAGGTGCTATGAAAGTTATCAACGCTACGACTATTCGGCGATGTTATTGGAAAGTCACAATGTGATTTTCGAAAGGATGGAATTTCTTAAGCTTACCACTTTTGTCAAATAAAAAATTTTCAAAGCATTTTTGATTTTATGGCGTCTCAAAGAAATTATTTTTTTGTAATGATTTTTACGACTTTAAGTGGTGTGGCTTAACTCAAAAACAAAGCTTGGATTGACTACATTCAGTTTTTGCTTGTAGATCATCATTAAAAAGTAATATTTGGTTATGGCCGCTTAGCAGGATTCCAGCGCGATACTTCTAAATACGCGTATAGTATCACAACAGCCCGAAACGAAACATCAATCGCTTTCAGGGAGTTTCAAGCTCAAGGAACAGTTCGAAAAAAAGTGTAGCTTTCATTTTTATTTTTATTTTTATTTTTATGAAAAGTCTTTGAATGCACAAATTCTTACAGACTGAATTAAGCTAATGTACAATAGTAATTACTATGAAAAAAAACAGACCTGAGGTCATTCATTAAGGTGTCATGCGGCCACATAAAATCAGCACCTTTAGAATTTAAGAACAAATTTATATCACCACTTGCTCTAGAAATAGGAGCATTCACACCATAATTGGTTTTCGAGAAACCAATTTTTAGGGTTTTGAATTGTCGGAGATTCAGGTAAGGAACATTGAACTGAATTTTACTACGTGGGAAAGAACAATCAATAGTCCCAGTAATGATACTAATAAGAAATCAGCACGATAAAATGGATCTTCTGCTTTCTAGGATTTTTAAGTCAATCAAAACATCGAGATCGGTACGATGATAAAGGTTCTGAAAAGTTTAAGGATCGGAGCGCAAATCGTACAAAAGCTTTTTGAACTCTATCAAGCCGATTAGAAAGACATATTTGGTAGAGCCTCCAAATAACAGCGAGTATGTGGGTTAGAGAATGCAGACCAATTTCGACATACAAATGCTAGCAACGAGTATAACCGTACTATGACGTGGTTGATGTGACTAGTGAAATTTAACTTAGAATCGAAAATAACGGCTAAATCTTTAGTTTCGTCAACGGATTTCAAAGGAGAGCCAGCAATGCTATACGAAGTGTGCAAAATAGTAGCCGATTTAGAAAAAGTTATGTGAAAACATTTGCTTAAGTTTATCGATAAACGATTTAAATAAAAGCATGAACCTATATCATTAATAAAGAGATTGAATAAGAGGGGTCCTAGAATGCTCCCGCAAAACTGGACCAGTTGCAACTGATGCTTTTGAGATTCGAAGAATGATCAATTCAGAATGATATACAAAAATTTCCTTGTCCAATACTGGATTATCCTTCAGTGGTTATTTGAAGGCAAAAAAAGTTGTGGAATAAATATTTCGACACCTGGTTTTCTCGAATGCAAAAATTAGATAATCTTAAAAGCAAATAACAAAAGAAACCCATAAACCATAAAATATTCTTTTTTCTAGGTTTTTTCTGGACGATTTCAGGGATACCCTAGTATTAATTAACGTCGAGAGAACTGTCGTTAGAAGTTTGTTGCGTCGCGCACCGCCTCACCCACCATGTGTTTCTAAGGCCGAAATTTACCATTAATTTCATAGCTCAGGCCAGAAAATTTTAAATAACCTCAATCCATAATTGGCCAGCAATAAATGAATACCTAACTCTTGGAGGGCCGGTGATATTTCTTTGAATATTTCTTTTTTAAAAAACGTCCGTTGACACTGTTCTGTCCTGTTTCTTTTGTGTTTTGTTTGTTCAACCAAATTTTTTATGTTGGAAATAAAATTTAAAAAAATGTTAATGAAAAAAAAAAAAGTGAATGAAGCTATTTATAATAACACTGATTCAAGCAATTAATGTTAGAAGTCACTGATAAGTTCCGTAGGTTCCGAAATTATCGTACACATAAATAGAAGCATGAAAAAAATATCGCGGTGTAGTTTTAATGGCGGCTATGTTGCCCTTTAGCTCAGGTTCGAAAAATATTTGCATTGCAAATTTATATGTCACAAAACATTTTTCTTTTCACTCACACAAACGCCACAAAAGTGCAATAGTTACTTAGAAATGGGCGGGCGCGAAAAAAATGCTAAGGCAGTAATTTTCATATATTGTACCACATAAAATTAGATGGTGCCAAAAGTCAGATAGACAGACAGACAGACAGACAGGCAAACAGGCAAACAGGCGATGCGCGCAAAGGTGTAGCTAAGTATAAAAAAATTTAGGTATGTGAAATACAAGTGGGATGGAGCGGAAAGCAAGCGAGCCAGAGAAGTTAAGTGGGAGCGAAAATGGGAGGTGCCAAGGAAGGTTAAGTACTAGATGCAAAAGCGAAGCGAAGCAAATGGCAATAAAACAAATTTACTAGGCACTGCGGGCCCACCGCTTTTGGACGACGTTCGCGGAAACTGAGAAAGTTATTTGCATTCAGAAGTACATTGGGGTTATATACGAGTATATAGCTACAAGTATGTAGGATTTTTTGGTATGAAGCCGCCGTCATCGCATGAGCTTGAGCTTGGCAAATTGACTGCTTGGCAGTTGGGTTTCGGTTCAAACTCAAATTTTTGGATCATCTCAATTAACGAGCGTCTGTTCTTCAGTTGGCAATGCAAAAACTCCACGTATGTTTTTTTTTTTTGGGCAACAAAACCCTTTTCCTGAGAAATATGGTGGTGAGAAAGTTGAGATGGGATTTAAAACTATATCATACAAATTGCACAAGGTGTCCCAAAATAAATGACCCAACATTCCTTGGATTTATCTGTAAAACTAACTAAAAGATATCATTTCAGATATCGATAACAATAACTATAAAACGTAAATAGCAAAGTTGACACTGCGACAAAAGGATCGCTAACAATGGCGATAACGACATCGATAAAACCATCAACATTGATTGCGATGAAAATAGCAACTACGCCAAAAACAACGTAAGCTTTTATTTTTAAACAGTAACCCTTTTTTTACATATAAAAAATGCTCGACATTTTTCATTTTAATTGAAGAAAAGGCTCATCATCGCTGACAAACAAAAAATTTGTAAAAATCGTCGCGATTTTTAAGTCACTTCAAACTTACTCTAAATTGAATACAATTACGGAGCCAAGCCTGCTCTAAAAATTCTGATAGAAATATTTGAAATTTTAATGAAAATCCAAGATCCAAAAAAATGAGATCCAAGAACAACGATTATTTTTTTTTATCGAAAAAACAAAAATCACAAAATATTGATCAAATTTCATCGAATAAATTTTGTTTAAAAAGTAACGAATAAAATTGATCGAAAAAGCAAAAATAGCCGAATTCTTACGAAGTATTGTATGCATGTTTTGTAGGCATGAGAGTAGGCAGCAAAGCATGTCTAATGTTTGAGGGAGGGTTGCCACCTGTTTGAAAAGTCAAATTAATTTAAACTACAAAAAAGTTATATGAAATGTTAGGAAATGGGTATCAGATGGTTCGACTTGACCAGAAGGTACACAGCTAACTTTTTAGAGGGTTGCCACCTATTTAAATATTCGAATTAAGCTAAATTAAATTATACACAAGCTACATATGTATATGAAATATTCAAAGATAGGTATCAAGCGGTTCGTATCGCCAAGAAGAAAGCCATATACATATTTTTGTCAGGGTTGCCACCTTTTCGAAACATTCAGTTTTATAAAATCATACACAAGTATATAAAGTATTAAAATATAAGTATCCAACTATTCGCTTTGCTGAGGAGAAGATTTATAGCTAACTATATTTAGAAAAGGGCTGCCACCTGTTTGAAAAGTCAATTTAAATTAAATTATACACAAGTTGTATGAAATATGAAAATACGAGTGTCAAATCGTTCGTCTTAGCAAGAAGGTGAATTGCTAACTTTTAAGGGTTGCCACCTGTTTGAAAAATGGAATTAAATTAAATTATAAAAAACTTTTATGAAATATGCAAATATTCGTGGTAAACTATTCGATTCGCTGAGGAGAAGACGTATTGCATGTAGAGGGTTGCCAGCTTTCTGAAATGTATAATTAATTTAAATTATACACAAGTTATATGAAATAGTAAAATATGGCTGGTAAACGATTCGTTTCGCAGAGGCAAATGTTTAAAGCTATTTAGTTAGTTTAAGATATTTTTTAAGGAAGGTTGCCACCTGATTGCCATATAAGTTATATGAAATAGTAAAATTTGGTTGTCAAATCATTTGTTTCGCTAGGAGAAAATTTATAGGTATATTTTGAAGAGGGTTGCTACTTTTTTTAAAAGACAAATTTAATTCGATTATAGTCAAGAATATTCAAATATGAATGTCAAACTGTTAATTATATTATTTTTCCAAAAAAAAAACCTTACAAATATTGTAACTTCATTTTACTCAAAGTGCAAAATCTGTAAACTGAAATACTTGAGTGGAATTCCCCAAATAGTATTGCACTGCATACATTCATAACGTGAACTTTCCTGTTGAGACATCACACTTTTGTAAATGCAACCAACTCGCAATAGTTGCGCTTCAAAAGCATTAAGGCAAAAGAGATAAAACAGCTGCAGCAGCAGCCTGACAACAACGACTACCGCTAAAAAGCCCTAGCGGCATATTCAATTGCAAAAACTACAACTATGTATAAGTAGTTGCTAGTATAATTCCTCCACAGTTGCCCACACTGGCATTCCAAATTCAGTTGCAAGCTATGGCGGGGTGCAAGGAGCCTGAATGCCAGCGTGAAAATTATGAATGGCAGGGTAAAGGGTTAAATACATCGCACTTGACTCAGTGTCACAGGCGGCGAGCCGCGACAAAGTAATGTTGGATGCGCCGCACTTTATGGTGGTGGATTGAAGAAGCTGGTTGCCACTTATTTTCGACTGCACACACACAGATACAAATACATATATGCTTACAGGGGGGAAATGGCGTAACCATTTTGCATTGCTTCTTCAGCTATGAACTTATACGCTGCGATATTGCCGTCAGCTGCTCGCAAACGCGCATTGTCTGTCCGCATTATTTAGACTATTTTTTTTTTTGTCTCTGAAAGCTATGGCGCATTTAAATTGAATTTATGCACTTTGCAATTTTGCACACATTTCTCTTACTTCGTCTTGCAACACTTTCGCCGAAAATTCAATTTGCATGTAATAAAACACTCGTCGCTTGCTATCAATCTTAGGTCCATCGTGTCGCTGCTTTCTGCGGATATTCAACGTACAAGCAAACACAGTTTATGCGCCTACTGGGAGAAGTTTTGGTAAGAAAATATGTGAGCAACTATAATCGTTACACTATTTCAATGCTTAGAAAACTAAAAACATATAAATAACATGCCATGCTGCAATTAAGTTCAAAATTTAATGCAGCTGGTTGAGCTCCAGACAAGTCATTAGTTAGCTGTGTATAGAATTAGTTTGCCCAATAACTAAGCGCTTTAATAATATCGCATAATATCTAGCTATCCCACATTTTGCCTCAACCTAATAATTTGCCATTTCATATTCAAGTTCATTGCTCTTGCTTGATGGATGACGGTTAGAATTTTTTTCACTCTAAATATTTTCTCGATATTTGTTAGCATTTTGCGCCTTCTCTTGTTCAACTTGGCATATTTTAACAAAATTTTTAATGTAAACTGCTTCCTCATTTCTCTATTAGCTCATCGACCTACACAGCAAATGAATCAGCGAAAAATGAAGCATAGCATTTGTGTGGTAAAATATTTTAATAATACCTATTGATGTTCACATTAGATAACTGTCCCACTGTCGATTATCTTTCTGCTTTTTGCTCTTTCTGAATTTCTAACGACCCACATTCGCCACATACATAATTGACTGAAATGATTAACAACAAATACCGTTAATGTGAAATTAATTGACAACTCTGTGCGTGCTTTGGGTTTGGTATGTTTGTT
Organism: Anomoia purmunda; assembly: GCA_951828415.1. Taxonomy (NCBI): domain Eukaryota; kingdom Metazoa; phylum Arthropoda; class Insecta; order Diptera; family Tephritidae; genus Anomoia; species Anomoia purmunda. The sequence goes on from OX639996.1 coordinate 16,927,189, forward strand.
TTTATGTAAGTAGTAGCGTTAATTATTTGCTTTATGTGCGTGCGCCACGGCGTATACGTCATATATTATAAAAGCCAAATTATAGCTGAAAAACGGACATATAACCCTTATTTATATCCGTTAGTTTGCATTTTTCTCAGTTGATCCACTCTGTGCCTTTTTTTCATCTTTGTTTCTTTTTCAGCAGCTGGCAAAATTTGGTTTATAATTATTGGCTCAACGGTTGAACTTTTCATAATTGTAGACGTCACTCTAATACTCGAAATTAGTCCTATGTAGGTGTGTCTTTGTCGTAACTAACTCTACACTCTCTAAAGGTATACAAACTGAAGTTCTTATGTACCGTGTTACTAAGGCTAAATACTGTCCGCTTTCCAGATAAGTAAAGTTTGTAAAAGGCTTTTCATAGCAAAACAAATGGGATTCGTCTAATATTTCCCTCATGAGGGTTTCACGCCCGTTTCGTCAAGCCTACTAGTAACCCAACTGAAATGTTATTTTTAGTACTATTTTTTCTTAAAAAGTTCCTTTACTTTCTGCATTTTCCAGAATAGTCAAAATTTGCCTCTAAATTTGGATACTAATAATAACAACGAGTGCACCTAAGTGGAGGCCCGAACTAGTTTCAAACTAATCCCACACTTATACAAAACTAGTTCCGAACTTGTTTTGAACTAGTAGCGAAGTTGTTGACCCAAACCAGTCCCAGATTAGTCCCGAACCTATGCCGAACAAGTCCAGAACTACATCCAAAACAGTTTTGAAGTAATCTTCGACTTTGCCTAGAGGCATCGCAAACTAGTCCCGGGTCCGAGTTTTGAACAATTCCCGAAATTGTCCTTAACCGAAATGGTGAGATAATTTTTAAATGTTTCCGAAATGGGCCCGAAAAAGGTGTTTTAAGTCATCTTACATTTTCTATTCCTTTTTGCTGAAAAGAGTTCTGAGCTGCAATCAGTCATATGATCCGAGCAAATGACTCATAAAGAAATAAAATACATTTTGGAATGATAAGCAAAGATTTCGCTATTTTCCTCTTTGAAGTTTTTCTTTGTTTTTGAATACATATTTCGGAAAGTTCTATTATTAAAAAAAGGTTCTAGCTTCGTTTTTAAAGTAATATTTTTAAAGTAAATATGGAAATTAAAAAAATGAAAAGTGATCGATTTTCAAAATCAAAACACCCGTTTGGAAACTCGAATTTAGGTTTATAGCTAGATATATTTTAAATTGGGTTGCCACCTGCTTGAAAAAAATTTGGAATGAGTTGCCACCTTTTGGTAAAATGGAATTGAATTAAATTATACACAAGTTAAATGAAATATTAAAATTCCTGCGTCAACAGGTTAGTTTTGCAGAGGAGAATATTTATAAATAGCTATATTTTTGGGGGGGGTTGCCACCTGTTTGAAATGAAAAAATTTTACTAAAATATATTTAAGTATATAAACTACTAAAACTTGAGTTTCAAACTTTTCGGTGCGCTGAGAATAAGGTTTGTAACTAGTCATACCTATATTTTGGAGAGGGTTGCCACCTGTTTCAAAAGTCGAATTTAAATGAATTATACATAAGCTATATGAAATATTAAAATTTCCATGTCAAATAGCTCGTTTCGCAGGGGAGAGTTTGTTGCTAGGTATATTTTCGAAGGGGGTTGCCACTTGCTGGAAAATTCGAATTTAATTTAATTATACGCGATTTATACGAAGACGTAAAATATGAGTGTCAAAACATTAGCTTCGATAGCAGAAAGTTTATAAGCGTATTTTGAAGAGGATTGCTACCTTTTTTAAAAGTAAAATTTAATAAAATTATACCTTTTACATATGAATATCAATTTGTTATTTAAAAATTGCTACCATTATTATTCCATAACACGACTTAAACAGACTTTAAAAAATACAATAATAAATAGCATAAAACGAGCAAGCAAATTTAATGCACATAGTAACAACAATTAGGTTATGAGATATCGCAGCGATTAATATATTTTAATTTCTATGCGCTTATGTAAATCAATGTATTTTAATAACTACTATTAAATTTCATAAACCAATGTAGCTATAACGAACTGAGAGCTTTCAATCAAAATCTAGCCATTCCACTGCTATTATTTAGTAGCTATTTTATTACTTTCATTAAATATTGTTGTTATGAAATATATTGAAATTAAATGAAATCAAGAAACACTAAATACAAGTTGTTTATTATGTCACATGCAGCTAGTAGACATTTCCTGATATGATACGTAAGAAAATCATATTTTTTTTACCATGTAAATCTAGGTGAACGTCACAGTAAAAATAATATTCGCAAAAACAAAAAAATCTTTAAAAGAAAGCAATTGTCGCTGTTATTAATTGCGACAGAAATTTGACGGAAAGTTGTTTTTTTTTTATTTCCATTCGCATATCAATAAATTATCCAGGTATGTGCAGTTTGTAATTATAAAATATATTTTTTTTGTGTGTTTGAGACGTGCCGCATAATTAAATATATTTTGTATTTTTTTTTGTAAATTACAACATCTAAAATAATAAAAATCGCACAAAGCGACAGACAGCGTGATAAGCCTTCACACATTTTGATTACTTCATTTTCTCACTTAATTTTTAATTACCATACAATATCTGTGCTTGTATGATGTCGATTGTATAAGATAAGTATGCATAAAAATAATAATTACTATAATAGCGAAAACAAAAACAGAAAAGCAAGCTCGTAGTGACGAAATATGGAAAAAATTAACGGCAATTTTTTTTTTGTTTTCCGATGCCTACCAAGATAAGCGCGTCAACATCCAATTTCCGTCCACCACAAATGTCCTCCTCATCCGTCTAACTACTTTCATGCACATCCAAAAAAAAAAAATAAAATAAAAATGCAGAAAAACAAAAGTCGCTCGTAAACAATATGCCACTTGTCGTTTCGGATGCTTGGCGCATTACGGATTACCTGACGCTTGCCGCTTGACGCCGGCAAATTCATAAATTGCGAGCATTGCAGGCAAGTTCATGAGATTGTGACAGCTAAACGCTAACATTTGGCTAACATAGTGTTGCTTTTTCTACAGTTATCGTTATTAATATATGTATGTAGCTATTGCTAGTGTTGTTGTTGTTGCTGTTGTTCTTGTTATTTCTGTTATTGCATTTACGACCTTATGTCACAGTCAATAAAGTGATTAGCTGAGCTGGCTGCGGACAGAGCAAAGCCTCAGTCGCGCCATTAGTGCAGCTAATTCCCATTTCGAATGCCAATAAACGGATACAAACTCATATTAAGCCTCGGGCTACCAGTCGGGTCCAATGGACCCGCATGGGATTTTATTGTGCTGTTGTATCTATAACTCATGCTTTTGATTTGAGAAACTCCCGGACTTTCTATATTTCCAATTAATTTATTATTTCCTGACCATAAAAATAATTTTAAAAAATTCGTAGGTATTACTTACTTACTTAATTGGCGCTGTAACCGCTTAAGCGATTTTGGCCGAACTTCTCCTACAATTGTGTACGTCTTGATGTGGTAACACAAATTAAGGTAATTGAGGTATCGTAGGTATTGCTATACAAAAAAATCCAGCGGAAACTATCAACCGGGTCCATTGGACCCAAAGTATTACATCATAAACGAAATGAGTTTCCTCCTAAATTTATAAATGTGGATTAAGCTTGTTAGTTGCAAATGTTATTTTCTGGGACCATAATCATTACGAATTTATCTTCATGTTAGGATTTTTAAATTTTCGCTTAATATTGATCGAAAAAATCTGAGCTATATTTTGGTGTTCAGAAAAAATAATCATGTATCGCGTATTACTTTTTCATCACAAATAAAAATAATTTTTTTAACGCCAATATTCATTTTAGAGCTCAAGGCCAGTATAAGGAAAGTATTTTTGAAAAAAAGCAACAACAGTAGTCAGCGTGGTACAAATAATAGCTATTCGGGCATTCGAACCCACAACCTACGTTATGAAAGAAATCTGATGAAGGGAATTGCTAATAGTTATAATTTCTACCGCTCTGGCTGTTGTTGTCTTTTTTCCAAAAAATACTTTCCTTATACTGGACTCGAGCGCAAAAATTAATATTGTCGCTTAATAAAATCAGGCCAAAAATAATTTATACACATCTAATTTTTTTAGCGTTATTTTTTCGCGCTGCTAAAATGCTTATACAATATTTTATCAATCCAATTTTTTACCGAAAATAATTACCATTTTATGAATTTAATTTTTTTTTTTTTTGTAAAAAAAAGTTTGAACTTTACTTTTTCATCAAAAATAATCACTTCTTTTTGAGTTATATTTTTCCCAAAAATAAAACTTCATTCCTGATCCCTATTTTATCTTCCAGAAATAAAAATTTGAGTTTCACTAAACCACCCCCATTCACAGTATTTTTCTGGATTTTTTTTTAATCATTTTTTTTTTAGAGAAATATAGTTAATTATGTAACATAAATTTTATAAATCAAAGTTTCAAACTATATGAAAAATTCCAAAAAATTCAATAACAGAAAAAAAATGCCACCGACTTTAAAAAGTTTTAATCAGAATCATTAGAAACATTTTGGGTAATGAATTTTGTTTATGCGTTATATTAAAGAAAATTTGCAACACCACCAGCAAAAATAATTGTCAAAAAATCAAGGGCAATTTTTAACCACTTACTCAAAAGGTTTCTAAAAATTCTGATAAAAACTTTTTAAAACTCCTTGGCTTTTGGTTTTTTTTATTTACTGAATTTTTTTGAATCTTTTATTAAGTTTTAATCTTAGATTTACAGAGTTTATTTTTCATAATGAGCTAAATTTTTATAAGGAAAAACTGCGGAAAAATCTGGGAATATTAAAAAACATCACTATTCGGGTTTCGCTTGAAGCCACTGAACACTTTTCTTATCAATCATGTTTTTTATACATACGTACATACATACATGGGTATACATATGTGTGTAATTGTGAAGTGGTTTTTGGTCACGGCGTTTTGAGGTTTTCGTTCTGCAAACCAAAAAAAAAAAAAATAAAACTTTAAGGTTAATTTTTATTTATGAAGAATAAAATAACGCTCAAGAATTGAATTTTAGTTTTGAGCAAAAAAAAATATAGCTCAAAGAGTAGTAACTATTTTTGATAAAAAATAAAAGAACTAAGTTTTTTTACCCAAAAAAAAATAAACTCATAAAATGATGATTTTGAATTTTGAGTTCTGCAAGCAAAACAAAAACAACTCAAATATACATATGTAGCTCAAAAAGGAATGATTATTTTTGATGAAAAAAATAAAACTCAAAATCTACCCTCCGCCCCCACCTTAAAAAAAATTAAAATCATAAAATTATGATTGTTTTTGACAAAAAAAAGGTATACAAAAAAAAAATCAATATAACAGAGCGAAAAAATAGCATTCTAAAATTGAAATTTCTTTGTGATCCAAGGCGAATTCATACAAGGTGGTGTTATAAATACAACTACAAAATTGCTATGTACTTTGTTTTTGTTTCTGCGTAAGAGTTGTCAAAATTTAAATACATTTAGTTTTTGCTTTTACGGCTTTTGAAAGCTCATACGCAAAAGCAAAAATAAAATACATGTAGGTGAATAAAAAAAAATCAAATCAGCTGCTCTTATGCCATCACCTTCTATAAATTCGCTTTGTTTGTGATCCAAAACATAAAACTCGACATATAATTATTTTTGCCGAGCGATTAACAAAAATCTAGAAGTAATTAGTAATTACAATTTTTAGAGATATCGCTAAAAAATTTGTAAACCGTAACAGATTCATACAGAGAATGATTATTGATTTTTCTCATTGAAATTTAAAAAAAGTAATCATAACATTCGTTCGCTGGTTATTTCTATGCAATGAGATTTTGCAGAATGGTGTCTAAACAAAAATTTTGCAAATGAAGGAAGTTACCCCAAGACACTCCGAGGAATTGTTTGCTCTCCGTTTGACATCCCGAGAAGTTGATTAGATGTATTTCTAATTTATTATAAAAGACCGAGTTTGGAGATTATTATCCAATGGACAAATACTGAATGATGTCGTGTTTTACGAAATATATGGAAACCAATTGAATGCAATGATTTTGGAAAGTTTATTGAGCTTCAAGTACTTAACGGGGAGAAAAGCCGAAGAGATGTCCCAAATGTGGAGTAGAAAATTTGAATGAAAAATTTTCAACGTCATTATAAATTTAAAAACAAAAACCAAAGTCAATGGACCCGAACAGTAAATAAGGCTAGATTTATATCCGATAGACAAAGGGTTAATTTGCATATATTGTGTGCATGTATAGATATCTGGGTTTATTAATGCCACTGCTTTTCTACTATTGAACTAAAACGGCAGCAGCATCAGCAGAAAACGTACTCACGGTACGCGCGCGTACATGTTGCCGGTAGTAGCGACAGTCATTGGCCGCGTACCAGCGACAACTTCCATTCAGTGCTAATGTATGCATTAAACTCTCTATACATATTTATCTGTATGTTTGTATATGCAGATATAATGTGCCACATAATATGACAATATGTTGCTCATGCGCCGTTCACCTGCTAAACACACGTTGGGGAAACTGCAAACTAAGTCGATTCGTTGCTGCACAGCCTCGAAAATGTGCACAATGCGAACATGAATTAATAATACAAAATTTTCGCTTTTAAAATACACACACACACAGATACGGAGATACAGTGCGAACGAGTATGGATGTTTTTCAATTGTTTTCTGTACGCGAGGTAAGCGAATGCGCCAAAATTTCTTGTCATTGCAAACAGAAGTGGCGAGTTGACCGAGCCACATGCACAATGGGTTATTTTAGTAATTTATAAGGTTACTAGTTTCAAATTTAGCTAAACAGCGAATTGCTTTCAATTAATAAGCTTATAATCGTACTGAAGAGGAATAACCCACTACCGTCTAGTGAGATGGATGATGCGGAGTAAATAGCGAATAAAATCACTGAATTTTCAAGCTAGACATTCTCACAGTTATGTTAAACAAGTTAGCATTTTAGACTCTGCTGTAATTTTAACTGTTTATATAATGTCATTGATAACTATATTGCATCTGAAAGTTTCGAGAAATATCTCTACAGTCTTGAAAACAGAGGCATAACTATTATCACACTGGCACTAGAATCGAACTGAATATTTTGTTTAGCAGTAGTATTAGTAAAAATAGTAGTAGTAATAGTAGTAGCATTACTGAAAAATAGTAGTAATAATCAGAAATATCATTAGGACAAATAAAAAAATAAAAATTAGTAGAAAATAGTGGCAGTAATTTAGTAGTAGCATTAACAAAAAAGGAGTGTACATAAGAAATTAATAGCAGCACTAGCACAAATAGCAGTAGCATTAGCTCAAAGAGTTGAAGAAATTAGTAGCTGCATTTGTAAAAATAGTAGTAGAAATTATTAAAAATAGTAGTAGAAATTAGTCCAATTAGTAGTAGTAAAAGGTAAAAAATAGAAATAAAGATTATTCAAAAAAGTAGTAGTAATTAGTAGCGGCATACCACGAATAGTAGTATCTTAAAATAAAGAGAATGAGAAATCAGTAGCAGCGTTAGTAAAAATAAGTCGTAGAAATAAATAAAAATAATAGTGGATATTAGTAAAAAAAAAGAAAGGTAGTAGGAACTTTTAAAAATTACAGCAGAAAGTTTCAAAAAACCATTGTAGAAGAAAATATTTAAAAAAGTAGTAGAAATTTTCCAAAATGGTAGTAGAAATCAATAAAAAAATAGTAGTAGAAATAAGTAGAAAAATGTAGTAGAAACTATTAAAAATAGTTGTAGGAATTATTAAAAATAGTAGTAGAAATTATTAAAAATAATAGTAGGTATTATTAAAAATAGTAGTAGACATTACTCAAAATAGTAGTAGAAATTAGTAACAAGTAGTAGAAGAGTAGTAATTAGTAGTAGGATTAGCAAAATTAGTAGTAGAGTTCCACTATTCAATTATATAGAATCACTCGCTGATTGAGAAAATCCAGCAATTTAATTGATTACTCATTCCAGATTAATATTAATTTTTATTTTCAAAAATTAAAACTTTGGCAGGGAAAGAATTAAACAAAAAGTGTTTTTGTTAAGCGTGGTCTTTCACCTAAAAATACTAAAAAAAAAACTAACGAGGAATATCTATGTATAAATAAAAAAGTTGTGAATTATGAAACAAAAATACAAAAATACAAAAGCAAAGTTATAAATTTTTTTTTCAAATTTACAATAAAAATTATAAATTACAAGATGCTGACCATTGCGTTTTACCGAATTCGGTCAAGTAGGTGTGGCAAATTTCATCTATGTCGTATTGCAAAATGGTAGCAATTTAGTAAAGATACTTTGCTCAAAGTGTCCTTGTAAAATAAAAAATTTAAATCAATTAAATTTAGCAAGAACTACTAACATATCCATCGCCTTATTTGTGAAGTTGTGCTATCAAAGATGCACTGCTAAAATTTTAAAACTCATTTTCGAAAATCAAAAAAGTGTCTATGTTTTCTAACTTTAAGGTCACACCCACTGTGCCACGGCTTATCCAAAGCCGCCGCTGGCTTTTGCTGCTTACCACTAATACTATTTGTATGTGTACGTGTGTGTGTGTTATGTTCGCTTCTACACATTTGTATACGCGTGTGTGTGTGTGTGTATTTGGATATAAATGAAAATTAATATGGGAATAGTTGCTGTGAATTTTGGTTACTGAATGGCATGAACAACAATTTCATAAATAATGCTGCCGGTTGTGCTATTGTTTTTGCTGTTATTAGAGTTTTTTGCCTTTTATAAATTTAATTTTGAGTTTTTCGTTGTTGCTATTGTCGCAACAACGTTTGTTGCATTTAATGTTCAACACTTTCGCTTTTGTTTAGACTGCCAATGAGCTTGCCGTTGTGTCATTGTTGTTGTTGTGGTGTTGTGGTGTTTTGTGTTTCTTTTTTTTTTTTGTTTCACTCAGTCTTCCTCATGTCACGCCGCGAATGTTACTCATGCATATAAATATTTACGAGCATGTTGTAAATTTTTGGCATTTTCAAATTTTTCGCCAATTTTAACACCGACGGCCCGACCGACCACCCGTCCGCCATCAGCCAGCAGTCGTTTTAGATTTCATGAATTTTAATTATTGGTAGACAACTTACCACGTTTTATATTTATTTTTACTCAACTAAATTCCGTCGCTGTGCGCAAATGCTGGTTTTTTTTTTTTTTTGATTTTTTTTTATTTTAATTTCAATGACTGTTTGTTCACATTTTTTTCCACTGAATGTTGTAACATTTCAATATGCTGTTATCTGCCGGCATAATTTTTTCTACATATTTATTTATACTTGAATGTATTTTTATATTTTTATTAATAATTAATTTGTTGCAGTATTTCCATTGTTGTTATAATTGCTGTTGTCGTTGTCATTAAAACACACTTATGCTTTTTTTTTCTTTGTTTGTGTTTTTTTCCCTATATTTTTGGCATAGCATGTTAACGGCGTAATGAAAGGAAAATCACAACTTCCCACGCGCCTGATTTTGTTTACAACTAAGTGTACATTTGTATATTTTTTATGTATGTACGTAATGTGTTGATGTGTGCAAGCACACACACATTTAATTGATTTCGTAGTCATGGAAATTTGTTTCGCAACTCATTTTCGCTTTCAAATTATGTTTGTGCACACATACACACATACATACACACATTCATACATACAAGCGGTTTTTGTAATAATTGCGCAAAGTATGGCAAGTAATGGGCACTCGTGAAAATGTTTACATTTTTTTTAATTTTAGAATATTTAATTTTCATATGATATATAAAATAGATACTAGCTGATCCAGCGCGCTTCGCTACACTCTTAAAATGTCGAGAATGCGATTCCGGCGCCACTTATCGATTAAATTTTCAAATCAAATATTTATTTTTTTTTGCAGCTAATTCGTTTTTTGTATTTGAATGGAATCGGACAGCAAATACGACTTAAGAAATATCGTGCCAGATAAAATAGTTATGTTTATGTCGCTAATAAATACTTTTTATTTAAATCAACTCATATGTGCCGAATATGTATTTGGAAATATCTCGACTCCACCGCCACAGACGATGTCCTGCTTATATTTCTTTATTATTTACCCTTTACATACATATCTATTCAGAAAAGGCATTTCGATTACTCCCATTTAATTAAATTTGACTTTTCAAAGAGGTGGAAATGCTCTCCAAAATAAAGGTATGACACTTGTGCTCGCCGAAGCGAATCGTTTGAAACCCATATTTTAGTATATATGTACATATAAAAGTGCTTGCATATAATTTAATGAAATTTGACTTTTTAGAAAGTGGCAACCCTCAAAAATATACCTACATATAACCAAAAATAAACCTATAAACTTTGCCCTAGCGCAACGAACGGTTTCACATCTAAATTTTATTATTGCGTAATTTTATTAAATTTGGGTTTTCAAATAGGTGGTAGTCCCTAATAAAATTAGCTATACTCCTTATTGCCGGGCGAACTGTTTGGTACACATATTTTACTAGTTTATAAAACTTGCGTAATTTTTTTTTGTTTGACTTTATTTGACTTTTCAAACAGGTGGCAACCCTCTTAAAATCAAACTAAGCCATGCTTAAAACCTTCCTAGGGTAGAAACTAATAAATGTGCAAAGTTTTAGTTTTAAAATAGGTGACAATCCTATACAAAAAAAATTTTCATTTAACCTATTGGTTTTACTTAATTTAAATAAGTGGCAACATACTTTCATATTTTGATGAATATTTTGACAATGAAGCTTTCCTTTGATACCCCTATTGCAATATTTGATTTCGCCAATTACTGTAATTGAATTTAAAAGGTGGCAACTCCTTTTAAAAACTTCTTATATCGGAACCCATGCCACTAACTATGTACATATACTCTATTACAAATATTACTCAAATCTGTCCATTCAGTATTTGGCAATATGTGAATTTAAATGAAAAACGAAATGTGTGCCTAGAGCTCCACCTGTTGAGAATTTTTAAAACTTGTGTTTTCCTTAACCTTCGCAGATCAAATTTGCAATGGACCCGCAGAAGGAAGTATTCATTTTGGTCCAATCGTTTTAATTAGTGTCTTCTTATTTTAGTTTCGCATTTATTACTTACATTCTAATTAGGCACACATGAACACATGCTGATAATAATTAACCTACCATGAGATCAGCAGAAATACAAATGAGGTATTTGCTTAAAAAAAATGCTACATCATCTCTATGACTTGGCCTACTGCTGGCATTATTTCTAAAACAATTGACAATAGTGCGGCCATCGATGCGCATCTGAACAAAGAAAGCACTTGGCGTCCTTACAGGCATCCACCTCTCCCAATTTCCTTCGGCAAGGAGGCTTGTTTAGGACTCTTGCGCTTACCCAAGTGTGGTACACCGATGGATCCAAGCTGGAGGTGGGGAGTACTGGCGCTGGAGGTTTACACAATCACACATAAATGAAGTAGGAAAGTCAGGCTAGTCTAAAGGCCTTGGATGCATACTTAACGGCATCGAAGCTTGTGGATGACTGCTAAACTTTTCTGAACCAACTGACCTTCCGCAACCAAGTGCCGTTGTGGTGGTTCCGAGGCATAATGGGGTTTAAGGCAGCGAGAAGCCTGACAGTTCCGCAAAATTTGGAGCCCAACGACGTCTGCTTGGTGCAGTGCCTTTCGATGGAACATCGGAGGGTTACACTGCAGAACTCAGTAAGAACATTTTTGTAATTTATGTACATAGGTCGTTCAAAAACCACGCTCATCTCTCGTATAACAGTAAACTGCCAAAAAAAAATAATAAGAATTCAAATTTTTATTAGCTATACAAAGTAATTTGCTGAAATTTGATAGGCAAGATTTCGTTTGAGAATGAAATACGTAGAGCCATGAATATTAGTAATAGCCATGGCATCGCCCACCTTAGAGCAAACTTCTTTGTCAAATTCCGCCAAATTACGTACACACTTTGCATTACTCATAAGGAAGCAAAATTTCGAAAATTATAAAAATCAACCCAAAATCAGGCTCACCTCTCGTATAACGGTAATTTACAACCCACCAAAATCTTCAATCTTCTATTAAATCACATCGCGTATTCTATATATTATATTATACTTGGTGTAGATAATTTATTTAGAGAGATAAACACTTAGACTCTTTCTTATCTGTTAAATCTTTCTTTCGAGCTACCTGCGCTTGCATTGATAACACTGCGGAACAAAATTTTGCGCTCGGACATTTTTAAATCGATTCAGGGTAATTTTGGGGGTGCTGATTACGAAAACAATATCAGTTTTGTCGAATTGGCTCTAGTTTTTCAGATAAAGACTTTTAAATATTTCACGAAAAACCCTAATTAAAAATACCAATATGGATTTAAATTATATTTTTACTGCGCGCCTGTATAAAAATAATACAAAAATAAAAAAAGAATATTCTTTTCATTAATTAATTTTAAAAAAATTACAAAAAACTTTTTCTGTAGGACCTCCTATGATGTCGTTGCTCAGGACAATCCCGTATTAAGTTCCAGCAGTAGTCTGCAATCATGTGGTCGTCTCATCGACCTTGGTATCTTTCTTCCATTCTTTTTATGTCCTGGTGGAACCGTTCACCTAGTTCCTCACTGTAATCGCCTAGGTTGTACGGGAATTTGTCCAAATGAAAATGTAAATAATGTATTTTAATGCTCATTTTAGCTCCTGGTTTGCGAAAATTTAGAAACATATCAGCAACTAGTTTTGTATAGTCTGGTGATTTATGATTTTCCAAAAAAATTTTTGACTACATTAACAAAGCTTAGCCAGGCTTCAGATTCAATTTGTGACATATGGTTTAGGAATTCAGTGTCTTTTAGAAGGGTACGAATTTGAGAACCATCGAAGACTCCTGCTTTTAATTTTTCCATACTAAGAACTGGAAATTTTTTGCACACATATTCGAAACAGTCACCTGTCTTATCAAGGGCTGTGATGAACTGTTTCATTAGCCCAAGCTTGATGTGAAGTGGTGGAAGAATGATCTTTTCTCGGCTTATCAGTTGGTCATGAACCACATTTGCTGTTCCTACCTCCATGTTTTATCTCATCGGCCAGTCCTTTCTAATCCAATGTTCATTTCTTGCACAACTGTCCCGTAGACATATAAAACAGGGGTATTTAGTATACCCACTTTGTTGGCCTAATAAAAAATTCACCATCTTCAAGTCCACGCATACTGACCACTTATGTTGTGCATACAAAATCTTTTAGTTTGGTACTATGACCGATTAGAACCGAAGCAAGTTTATTTCCATTGTGTAGCAACACAATTTTAAGACTTCTTTTTGAGCTATCTATAAAAAGCCTCCAATGTTCGGGATTATATTCGGAAATGGCCATAGCACTCAAGAGTCCAGAAATATTGTTACAATATACAAGATTGTCTTCTTTGGTGAAGTAAGGCAGAAGGTGTTGCTCTCTGTTACTAAAGGCTGTAATAGCAACACCAGGTTGTAGACAAGAATATAAAATGTTTAAACCAACAAACTACTTATTTTAATAATTTCTATAACAAAACTTATTGAGGAATAATTAAATTAATACAACTGGAATTGGGTCATATAATTTTTTTTCATTAATTTCTTAAGTTTCGTTTATCTCAAGAACTAGAGCCAATCCAAAAAAAGTAAAAACACAGTTCGTAAACCTGCTACTAATGTTAATAAAAACTATTAACAAAATCATGACCGCAGGTTTTTTTTAAATTTTTGTTACGCAGTGTAATTAACCAATTGGAAGCCAAGCATGTGATATAATATCTGACTTAGGAATAAAATACTTATATAAAGTTGGAGTCATGTTATATTTTGGATAGCATAGCACAAAAAATCGAATAGTGGATTTTCTGCATAATTCGATTACAGCGCTATCTAGCGGATCCATTTTACATAAATATATTACGCATCACGCCCGGATTGTGGAATTTTAATTTCAGCAAAGCCGGCACGAAAATTAAAATTTTCTGAGTAACTCGCCTCTTGCGCCACCTATTGCATTTATTTATCACAATTGTACATATATTTTATTGCGTCAAGCCATACCTTTCTAAAATCATCAAAATATCAACGCATGCGCCTCCTAACGGATTGAAATATAGCGCCAAAATGAAAAATTATAAACCACACTCAAAACCGAAAAAGTTTTTTAGTTATTTTTTTTGCCTTTTACACAAAAATCTATTCAAAATGTTAATGCACATAACTAAGAAATAAACACGCTTAAAATACCTGAAATTGAAAGTTCCATTATAATATTTTGAAAATTAAAAAAAAAAATCCTTTTATGCACAATCAAAATCACACAAATCGCTACTAGAACGGCGAAATTTTTGGCCAGTAATATTTTTTGTTAATGTTTTAATTTAATTTTTTGAATTAGTTTGCAAAATAAAGGTAAACTGTCCCATTGTGCAAATTGCGAATCGGTTGCTATTCGCGTCTTAAGTACTCGCTGTAAAGAAACCCTTGATTACGTAACAGTGCAGTTAGCCCTATTCACCAATGCAAATAATTAAATACGCACTTATGCTGCATCTCTGATTATGTACACACACAAAAAAAAACAGGCCGCTTGTTAAGAAAAAACAATTTTTGTATTATATTATAAAACTAATTTTCTTCAGAATTAAAATGGCGGGATTGTAAACAAGTCCATTTCAAGGTATTTGCAAATTACGCACCTTTTTGATTGAATTTCATTTTAGTCGATTAATTGCGGAAACAATAAAAGGTATGTAACATGTATCCAACAAGTTTTTTTTTTTTTATTTCCCTATAGTACCATTAATTACCTATCCAAATTGGTTTTCCATACCAACCTACAAACAGGTACAGATATACAGACATACAGACGCACATTTGTATGCGTACGCTTTAATTTCTATAAATACTTGTAATACTTATGGCTGTGTGTATGTGTGTGTGTGTGCGTACTTCATCGGTTCATACGATTGTTTGTGCAACTTTTACACCAACGTCAAAGGTCATTTCCAGCCGCATTGACCACCAACTGTTCGTAATGTTCGCTGTCAAAGCCATCAATGCCAACATCACCACAAAATAAAGAACCAGCGGATCAACTGAACGGCAGAACGGTAGACCGGCAGACCGGTAGACCGACGAACCAGCCAACCTACTGTATTGAGTTATTTAATATCCTGATTGCGGGGCAATGATCTGCCTGTTTTTGACGGCTGCCAGTAAATTTTCACTCTCAGCCCGAATGTACAGCTGTCATGAAACGCATCAGGTGCTTAATGTAAAAATCTATAAAAAAATATTGTATGTAGATGCTCATTGAAATACATAGCCTGGAAAACTACTGTGTAAAAAAACAAAAAATCACAAAAAATAAAAAAAAATTTTTAATACACAAAAAGACACTGGACACAATAAGTAAACGAAATTTAATGAAATAGTGTTACAGTTCATTTTGTGAAAATATCCAGAAATGTTTTACATATGTTTTCTATATGAGGCGCGACGCGCTGCATTCAATCAAACCTCCTGCTATGTATTAACAGAAATTCTCATTAAAATTAAACACGCGTGAGGCTGTACTCATCCAATGCTGCGATTTGCTGCTACTATGCGAGTGTGTGTGTGGGTGTGTTTTTTTTACCACATTTCGCTCATACATCACGTGCTTCAGGCAACTGGCTTCTGCCAGGCTGCCAACAATGGTGGAAAATGTGACATTTGTCTGTCTGTCTGTCTGCTGAAATGTCACCCGGTGTGTGACCTTAATCCCCTTCAGCATCACATTCACAGAATTGTGCACGAGGAAAATGATGGTGTAATGTTGAAACATTTTATCGGTAATTTCGAATCAAACAAAAAAAAAAAAGCACACACTTTTTCCAAATGTAAATCAGTAAAAGATTTTTAAGCATAAATGTCAACACTGTGCTCAATGCGATTAAATGCATGGCGGAATTGAAAAAAGATTTCCGATGAGAATCGTATGGCGCATTCGGTCTGATAAAATTGTTTCGTCGTTCATATATTATACGTACTACAACTTGTTCAGTTATAGTTCAGAAAGTTGCAATTCCAGTTTAGTACTTATATTTCGAATTCAGAATTTCCATTTCGAATTCCGAAAATTACAATTCAAATGCAGAATTACTAATTTAATTTCAGGAAGTAACAATTCGAATACAGAAATTCAATTGTAAATTCAGAAAGCTCCAATTCATATTCAATTCAACTTGAAATTCACAAAGCCCAATTCGAATTTAGAAAGTTACAATTTAATTTCAAATTCAGAAAATTACAATTCAAATTCTGAACTTCTATTTCAAATTCAGAAAGTTGCAATTCTTATTCAGAATTTCGCTTTCACATTCCCAACAAAAGCACAATTCAAATTCAGAACATTACAATTAAAATATAGAATTTGCAAATTAAGTTCAGAAAGTTGCAATTCAAATTCAGAATTTCAATTTTTTATTCAGACATTTTAATTTCAAATACATAAATTACAACTCAAATTCAGATTTTCCATTTCAAATTCAGAAAACTACAATTCTAATTCAGAAAATTATAATTAAAATTTATAATTTGCGAATTAATTTCAGAAAGTTACAATCCAAATTCAGAATTTCAATTTTAAATTCAGAAAGTTTCAATTATAATTCAGTATTTCTCTTTCAATTCAGAAAACTACAATTTAAATTCAGAAAATTACAATTAAAATTCGGAATTTCCGAATTAAATTCAGAAAGTAATAGTTCGAATTCAGAGCTTAAATTTTACATTCAGAAAGCCCTGATTCAAATACAGAAAATTACAATTAAAATTTAGAATTTGCAAATTAAGTTCCGAATGTAACAATTCAAATTCAGAATTTCAATTTTAAATTCAGAAAGCCAAAACTCAAGTTCGGAAAGTTACAATTCAAGGTTAGAAATTACATTTTTAATTCAGAAATTTTTATTTCAAGTTCAGAAAATTGTAACTCATATTCAGAATTTCCATTTCAAATTCAGAAAGTGAAAGTTCCAATTCAGAATTTCAATATATTTCAAATTCTGAATGTTGCAATTTTAATTTAGAATTTCCTTTTCATATGCAGAAAATTACAATTAAAATTTAGAAAGTTACCATTCGAATTTAGAATTTTCATTTAAAATTCAAAAATTTTCCGAAAAATTCGAAACTATGTAGCTTAGAAAACTTTTTATACCCTACATTCAATAGTTTTTCTGAAATTTAACTAAAAATTTCTGAATTCGAATTGTAACTTTCTGAATTTGCAATGAAAATTTCTGAATCTGAAGGGGCGATTCTGAATTTGCATGCTAACTTTTAAATTTGAATTGGAGTTTTCTGAAATTGAAAATCAGAATTCTGAATTTAAATTACAACTTTCTGAATTTAAAATGTAAATTCTGAATCTTAATTTTTAAAGTAGAAATTCTGAATTTTAATTGTAATTTTCTGAATATGAATTGTAATTTTCTGAATATGAATTATAAATTTCTGAATTTGAATTGGAAATCGATACTTTTAAAACGATGCTTTTTTGGAATCGAGTACTTGTACTCTATTATCGCATCGGATTTACGAAGAAAAATTATTTAAATAAGATATTTGGGTATGATAATTCTTCATAAATGAGCGCTGTCCCCTTCCACGCGGGCACACGGTAAGGAAATGAACAGTCGAAATCCGTTGAGCTTAGTTCTGTTTGAAATTAATTTTCAGTGAACTTCGGAGGTTCTTGGCGTAAAATTTTAAATATTTAAAGTACAAAGAAGCATAAGTGGTTGCACCGCAACGTCATTGTTGTGCTTTTAAACCTTTTATTGCGTCTACATATTTTATTACTATTATTATGCGACGATTTTCAATTTTTTTGTTGGTTTGTATTTTTGTTTTTTTTAAATAAGTACTTATTAATTTTTCAACGAACTCCTGCAGTTCGATAAATTAAAATGACATGTGTTTGTAGAGTAATTAAGTTGTTATTGATGTACATAATTTATTCATTCACACACACATGTTTACATTTTTATGAATATGTAAACACAAAAAGCAGTTGAGTTATTAAATCCACCTCCACCACAATGATCGCATACTTGGGTATGAAATTAAATTATCTACTTGTGTTTACATAAAAGCACATCCACTTCACAAAAACGCACATGTGGACGAGTATAAGTAAATGCCCACCATTGAAAATAAAATTAAATTTTAATATATTTTAATAAAATTATAATGAGATTTTTTAAATGTCTGCAAACAAAGTACTTGATATTTAAATGAATGAAAATTAAGCTTTAGCCGCCTATGAGAAACCTTAAAATTTCCAAGGCATGTTAAATAAATATAACTGAAAAAACTGGTTTAATAAATATGCGAAAGTCTCAATAATTAATAGACAAGCGTCCTGCTCTTCGCCTCTGATCAAACTGCTACATTCATTGCCTTCAGCCTAAAAGTAGGCATAGAAAAATGATAACAGTTTCGATACCTTTGCAATCCGTTATTTACGTGAATAAAAAATTGTTGGATTCCATCGTGCAACGGGCGTTCATACTAGTTCTAATTGCTTTCCACTGAATTTGTCAAACAAATATCATCCGTTTTCAAATTAAGCAGTGTTTAATTTCACTTATTGATTCATTTGTAATAGACTTTCTAAACAAATGACAACCTTAGCCAAAAATAGTTTTCAAATAAAATTTATCAAGACCTGCTACATTTGATACCCTTAAGTGATACAACTTTTCAACACTATTTTCAAAATTATCTTACAATATATTTTCAGGTAACTTATGAGTTACTCCGTTTTATTTAAAAAAAATCATGATTTAATCGATATTTATTAGGTTTCACGTTTTCGATAAAAATGTATCGATATTTTGTGATTTTTATTTTTTCGATCAAAAATAATTAATATTGTTGAATTTAAATATTTCCGGCCATTTTGTGATTTTTATTTCTTCGATCAAAAATAGTTATTACTCTTGGCTTTAAAATGCTTCGATCATAATAAATGCAAACAAATTTGTGGGCGATAATAATAATAATATGATATGTTTCATGATCGAAAAAAATATTACAAAATACCAATTCAGCAGCATGTTGAGAAAAATATAAATCCAAGAATAACGATCATTTTCATAGCAAAAAATAAAAATCACTAAACATCAACTGAACTTGATCGAAAAAATTAAAAGCACAAAATATCGGCCACATGTGGTCGAGAAATTAAAAATCGCACGATATAACAATTATGCAATGGTTTAAAACAAAAAATCTTCTAAATAAAAAAAAAATGTTAGATTTGCATAGCATATGACATTAGGATTAGAAAAATATATTCGAATTTTGTTTTGAACGGATTCATCCCAATGATTTTTTTAACTAAAAAATCAAA
The DNA here is from genome assembly GCA_951828415.1 of Anomoia purmunda. Taxonomy (NCBI): domain Eukaryota; kingdom Metazoa; phylum Arthropoda; class Insecta; order Diptera; family Tephritidae; genus Anomoia; species Anomoia purmunda. The sequence continues at coordinate 16,946,667 of OX639996.1, forward strand.
ATAACGGTTATTTTCGGTCCCTAATTTAACCCTTTCACACAGGTGGCAACTGTTTTCAAACGAAATTTTGAATAAATTTGTTTGATTTTACACCAGTATTGTAATATATGCCTTATTTTTTAAATTAATTTATATTTATGTTTGGAACAGGTGGCAACCCTTTTTAAAAGTATTTTTTTTACAAATTATTTTCAATTCACTATAATATTAAACTTATTTTATTAATAATTTGTATATAATTTTTGAAACAGATGGCAACCTTCTTCAAACATATTTCCAAATATACATATATTCCTTAATCTTAATCATAGTGGTGTTTCGGTGTAAAACGGTAGCATATAGTTTTTGAATATTTGAGTAATTTGAATAAGCTTGCTTTTTCAAGAAATTATGGAAAATATAAACGTATGAATTTTTCAAATATTTTTTTTTTTTTTGTTGTTTGTAAGGTAGTAGAAGTAGAGTACAAACATCGAGCACATAGTAAATATTCAAAGATATTAAAGTTCAATTTTGTACAATCATTTGTCGAAGGCTAAGTAGAAACCAATTAATTATATATGGAGAAAAAATAGGAATAAGGTTGTCTAAATTAAATGAGTAGTGCGCCAAAGAGCAGTAAATTAACATTTGACAATACATCGTAAGAGATTTATAACTCTTGTTTTAAGTTATTGTTTTTCTCTTGCAGCAGCTGTAAGTATTTGTGGCATATTAATTATTTAATTTACAAATATATAACTATGCACATATGTACCAGTCTGAACATATTCAAAAGTTTAACTGCAGTTGATGAATATTACGAACATTTCTGCAACATGTCGCAAATGCAAATTTACTTTATTGCGACATCAAGTGCAACAAATTAGTCGGCATTACATAAACAACAACAACGTTGCCATTAGAAGATAAATGCAGTTTGTGCACAGTATACTGCATACATATAGACAGACTCTTAAGCATACTTGACGGTAGAAATTATAAGTTAAAAATTCGTGAGTAATAATTAATTAGTATAATGGTAAATTAAAAAAAAAAAATTTTAATTAGAAAAAAAAAATTTTTTTTATTAAAAATAAATAGCTATGTTTCATAATTATAAAAAAATGTTTTTTTTTATTAGAAAAAAATGTTTTTTTTTTTTGATTGATATAAAAATTTGGCTTTTTTCCTCCAATTTTATGTGAAAGACTTTTTGTTTTTTTTATTAAAAACAAATAGCTATGTTTTTTTTAATTAGAAAAAAATGTTTTTTTTATTAGAAAAAAATGTTTTTTTATTAGGAAAAAATTTTTTTTTTTGATTGAAATAAAATTTTGGCTTTTTTCCTCCAATTCTATGTGAAAGACTTTTTCGTGTAGGATTAATAGTTAACGATTATTATTATTAATTTTTTGTATTTTTAAATGATAACTAATTTGGAGTTGGTAAAAATGTTTTGACTGCAAATTAATAATTCAACTTAAACCGTTGGAGTTCCTATACATATTTGTTTTAAACATATATAATATTATATTGCTAAGAGAAATCAGTTAATTAAATTTGAAACAAGCACAGAGTTCAATTAAAAAGTCAGCATTAAAAATTTGGCCCACCCTTATGTGAATACAGCAGCATCTAAATACTTAAGTAACTCCAACTTTAATAAAAGGTGAACCGAACAACGCAACGCTTTACCTATCTTGGTATACTCTAAGACAAGTATGATTCATATATTTATATATGTAAAATAAACCAACCTATGTACATATGTACTAATGTGTATTTATATTTACAATATGTCCGTAATAGATAAGCTGGAATGCAGAAATTTGCATGCACGCGTTGTAACGCTGCACTTAAGTCCCTTGCAAACTTCCAATACGAGTTTATTATACGCACAACTCAAATTTTCACAACTACATACATACATACATAGCTGCAATATGTGGATGATGCGGCAACAGCGGGAAATTATGGCAGCTTCATCATAGTATATAAATTGTTGCATTACTAGTGTAATTATGCATCTTTTCTTCTTCATCATCTGCATCTTCTTTTTCTGTATGCATAATGGCATGAAATTAGAATTCTTCACTTTGATATACAGACACACATAAATATATAGTGTGTAGGTATGTATTGGCACATAACGTAAATGCACCAGTTGTTGCATGGTTCGCATTTGTTGCAGCTAGCAAGGTATAAAATAATTTAATAATAAGTAATTAAGAATAGAAATAACTCTCTAAAGTCCCATAGTCTCCATAAACTCTGGCTTTGTGGGATATTTTTGGACCAAAACTAAATAAGAAAAGAAAGAGCCCTTGTGGCGTTTTCTTTTCTAAAAAAAATGTTGCTCTCTTATATTTTAACTTTTGTATTAGTGTAGTTCTTCTTTTTACTTTTCCAAAAAAGACACAAAATAGTACCATTTATTGAAGCGTCACATCATTAAAATATTCCAGAAAAATTTTGTTCTTTTTTATTTTATAAGTACATGGAACCGTGTTATGAACCTAAGTGCTAATGCAGTTTTACCATGGTGATCCATTCTTCCAGAATTGTTGTCGGGGTATACTTACTGTTGATTTGGAAAAAGTTTGATTTTCTCATATAGTAGTATCGGAATATACATATATGAAGTTGGTCTTAGTTTTAAAGAACTGAGCTCAGAAATGACTAGCGCGACTCACTGCGGAGCTGCTGCGGAAAGGAGGCCTCTAGATTTCGCCTTATTCTCCCAAGGAATTCACTCTTTTTATGGTATGCAAGAAATACGAGGCAGAGAATTGGTCGTTCGAATTACTAAAAGGTGGTAATTTTCAACGGAAACCGAAATCAAGGCGTGGTATTATGAAACCACAGAGTCGTATCATCGTCAGTTCTGGTTTATTGGAGAAGCGCCGCCCGGTATACGAGGGTTGCCTTTTATATTTTGCGCCTAATAATGAAAACACAGTCAAATATTAAGGAAAATAGTTTTATTGTTTTTCAAAATATTCTTCATCCAAGTCAATATACTTCTTCATTTGCTTGAACCAATTTTCAAAGTACTTTTGCCACTCAGAAGAGGAAACCTCTAAAACGAGCTGTTTGAAGGCTTCTACAGCTCCTTCAGGTGTTGAAAAACGTTGACCTCGCATTTTTTTTTGATGTTCGGGAATAAAAAGAAATCATTAGGTGCCAAATCAGGGCTCTAAGGCGAAAGGCCCATCAATTCGACCTTTTGCGTCCTCAAAAACTCTCTTGCATGAATCGATACGTGAGAGTTCGCATTGTCTTGGTGAAGAATGATTTGTCTTCGGCGGTTGGTTTTCCTTAATTCTCCAAAAACTTTTGGCAAACAAATGGTTGTATACCACTCAGAATTGACCGTTTTAAATTTATCTAGTGGAACAGTTGCGACATGACCAGATTTTCCGAAAAAACAGACGACCATTTGCTTTGAGATGCTTCTTGCGCGAACATCTTTTGTTGGATTAGGCTCGTCTTGGAACACCCATACAGTCGATTGCTGCTTTGTTTCCGGCTCATATGCATAGATCCAAGCTTCGTCACCTGTTACGATGTCATAGACGTGCTTTGATCCACCGCGGCTAAATTTCTTCAACATTTCTTTACACCAATCGACATGAGTCCTTTTTTGGGCAATTATCAAATTATGCGGTATCCAACGAGATCAAATCTTCTTTACGACCAAATGTTCATGCAATATTGAATGTATGCTGGTCCCACTAATGGCCAAGGATGCCTCTATCTCGCGATATGTCACATGACGATCTTGTATTATCAGTTGACGCACAGCATCGACTGTTTCTGGCACAACCACCGCTTTTGGACGACCTTCATTCGTCCTGCAAAGATTGGCGGCCACGTAGGAACTCGTTGTACCATCGTTTCACAGTGGCTAAGTGTGGTGATTCAACACCAAGAGTAGAAAACCGTAGTAAATCATCGCACGAAAATGTTCACGGGCTAATTCCATTTTTAGGCAATATGAATTTTTAAACTCACTATAAATAAGCACAAATAAACCTCGTAAGTGAGAACGTTATATGCTAGTTTATGCCAAAAAATAACAAACTTTACAATAAAAATATCTAATTACAGCAAATCACATGTAATGTTGCGAAGGGGCAAAATATAAAAGGCAACCCTCGTAGGTGATCACCTTTCCTTCTTTTTCCTCTTAGCGCTTTAAATCGCTAGGATCCTGCAGCATAGAATAGTCATAGCTGAAAAGGTCTGCGGGGGTATTGCATCCCAAGCTGGACTTTATTTTTGCAGGATACTTACGTACGGAATACATTCCTGACTGCTGGAAAATGGTTCGGGTAGCGTTCATACGAGTAATGAAGATGGGTAAAATCTCGCATACTACTCTTAAGAATTTCAAGCTAATCAGTTTTTCGTCGTTTATCTTAAAACCGCTTGAAAGTCTCATTGACCTGCACATAAGAAATGGTTTTTTATTTTGCGCTGGGCGCCTCCCCCGAGGACTTTTAATAATGTGTTATTCGAGTTAACTGCGGATAAATTGTAAGTCCTAGAAAAAACGGTCTCATTCTTTTCATCAGGAAGTACAAAATTTCTTAACCGCCCAGCCAGGTCGTACTGGCTACTAATACCAGTTCAAGCCGCGATTAGATTGAAGATTAGATTTAACTCAAATTGTTGGCATTCGATAATTTTTCAAAGTTTCGATTTCATCTCGCTTTCGTAGCTTCTATGGAATACTTTTGCAGCGCCATTTCTCCGAGAGAAGATTTAGTGGGATATGATATTTGAGACTAGAGTGCTTATACCATCTTCTGTGAACATATCAGGAGTGGTGATTTGCGATCTCCGTAACTTCATTGCATTATTTTTTAGATCCTAATTACTTAGGAATCTGCCGAGCTGAGCAGTTTTAGATTTCGAAGCTTGCCTTTCGACTTCGACGGCTCGATACAAAGCAAATAAAAAAAACAAAGATCCATCCGTCTCGCGGACTACGCCCCTAGTGTCGGTAGGGCGTGAGCAGGGAAACCAAAATAAAAGTATAAGATATACATATAAGGCTACCATAAAATTTCACGGGAAATATTTTCGAAAAACATTTTAATCCATTAACTTCCAAAGAAATGTGTCGTTTTGACCATTACTTAAGAAAATTCTCAACAAAAACCAAGTTTGGAAAGTTCTTGAAAATTATACTTTGGAAAATTTTACTAGTGAGTCTTCTCAGACAAAATCTGAATGAAATTTGAAAAGACCGAACAGGGTGGTGGCGAAATTCCTTCAGAGAAGGGGTTGATTACATGGGGACAGCACATTATCACCATAGACATCGTCGATGACCCAATGCAGGATGAGCATGAGGGCTTCTCGTCTGGAGGATGAAGATAGCACAAATCATTCCCTCTGTATTTGTCCTGCTTTTGCTATGCTGAGATAGAGTATATTTGAGGCAGAAGTATTGAAAATGGAAAACGTCCATTCTCTATCCCTCGGCAAGCTGTTCAGGTTCATAAAAGAGTTTGGAAGACATTGCCAACTTTTACCGTATCATTTTCCCCGATCCGTTATTCCGCCTATCCTTCGCAGGTTTTAACTACAATGGGCAACTATGCCAGAGTGCTTGGAAACGTGACATCGGATTTCCGGCCTACCTCAACTCCAATCCATTCCATCCAAGCCAAATTCTATATGAAATAAAATAACAAATTATTTATAACGGCACCGTTTTTATCTATGTATATAAAGGTTTTGTGTAAAAAGGCTCTTAATGATATTTTCCAGCGAATAATTATCTAGTATACATATTTTTAACTTTCAACGACTATAAAAATTTAATTTTTGTTAAGCTTTTTGAAGCGCCAAAATGACATTTCTCTTAAGAAATTTATAAATTTTTCACTTTTCACAACTGAGGCCGGGCCACGGAAACTTTAGTAGATCTTAAAAAAAATCGAACTTACTTTTACAAACCCAACTGGGGGTTTACCCTTAGTTAACTGAACTTTCAGAAAATATTAATGAAACTCCGTTGCGGGGCTATACCACGGTATAATTTACGACCATTTTTATGTATCATGTGACTACGGGTGCGTTTACCTTATATTAAAGTTCATATATCTTTTTAAATACTAAATCGTACTGCCACATCAGTACTCACATCTAAAATATCAAGACAAGCTTTATGCTCATCATAAATTTGTACTTTCTTACAACTTTCTTACTACTCCGTTTTTTCTCTTTTCTATTTGCAGGTAATTGTCAACTTTTTTTACAATACCGTTTCATTAAACATTTGCCTGCCTTTTCATTGCTGCCACTCTTTGACTAATCCTTTGCAAATGTAAGTATTCAACAGTTACTCATTTAACCCGCTCAGCATTCATCCTGCTGTCACTCCCATCCAGCTGGAGGGGCTGTCGCATTAATTCAACGCTAAAATCTTACGCATATTCGTCGCTGTGTTCGTTCATCTATCTAGGCAGAGGCACCAATTGTAACTGTTAAAAGAATTCTCAGATTGCAGCATCCCATTATGCTAGGCATTACATTGCGCATTACATTCCATTGCATTGCGTGGCGTTGCGTTGCGTTACTTTGAATCGCTCACAAATCGCAGAAGACACCAAAAAGGCGAAAAAAGTTCAAGTGGAAAAACTTTTAACGTTGATCTATTTTCTGCATTTAGTACTTTTCTACTCCGGTGCACAGCTTGTTTCTTATACGAGTCGAGAGTAGTTACAGCCATTTCTACTATTTGTAGCACTTTTGCTTAATTAAGTTTGCCGTACGAGCTGCTGGTAGTGTCGAGTTGGCCGTTGGTCGTTGGCCATTGCTTTATCTTTATCAGCTTGGGAATTCTATTTTAACGGTTTAGTATTTTTACAACTTAGTTGCAAACTTGCTGCCACACGGCTGTCATGTCGCCGACATTACACGCTCGCCCACTCTCCTTAATCTCTGCTTCGTTTTTGCTCTGGGAAATGGGGTTTAATCGCACACAAATTTGAATTCCTCAGACAAATTGCTTTTAATTCAAATTAACAACTGCAATTAACAACTGAGCCAAAGGCTTGCACGAACGTCAAAGTTTGGTTTGGCGAATTGAGCAGCAACGTTCGGTCGCTAAATGTAAATATTAAAGTTATCATAATGGAAACGTAAAAATTAAGCCAATGGAAATTACGAAAATTTAAATTTGCGAATGCGAATATTGAAAATGTAACTGTAAATAGAGCTCTGTTAATTTAGGTCGCAAATTTTGCGATTTGATTAAGAATGCAAATAGATTTAATAGAGTTGAAGGAATATTACAATTGGCTTTTTTCCCTAGGGCAATTTTAAGCATACATGCTAAGAGCACTCGGTTAGTTTGACAAAACGGATATTAAATTAAATTTTAGGATTTTGGAATTGTATTCCAAAAAATTATTATTTCCTGTATACCAGTCTTTCCAGACGTCGTGATTTTTAAAGTTATTCATGTTTTGCAGGCGTTTCAGGCCTCTACATACAATACAAAAAAGTGTAGAGAAGAATTTTCAGACAAGTAATTTGTCGATTAAAAAATGTGATTCCGTTTAGCATAAAGCCTCTTATTTCAGACTATTCTAATTAGTTTATTGCATCATTGTAGACCTTCTTCACGAACATATCAGAATAATGGTTCTAATCATTTGATTTTCTTAGGTTTATGAAAAAATATTGTAAACAATATTGAAAGAGTTGTCGATTATTTCGTTGGCATATTCCCGCAGATCTTAATTAACCCTCCTATGCTGATGAGCTGACAAAATTTATCAATCTGACAATTGTCAGAGTTACTGCGCCTAAAACTATGCGGCAGAAATGGTTTTCAGCCCTCTAATAATAACAACAGTGGTTGTAGTTGTTAGTTATAGAAACCTGCAAACTTTTTTAAAATTTTGTTCGGTCATCAGCATAGGGCAGTAAGTTCGAAAGCAAAGAACGTAGATTGCAGAAAAGGTGCACGCCATTTCACCGTTCTTCTAACAGAAAGTCTCGTCCTATTCACCATACCAGAAGTAATTTAACTTTTGCTGATTAGAATCTTAGATCCACGTTGGTTTCTGCATACGGTGAATTGGACGAGAGATCTTGCCACAGGAAACGAAACGGCATGCAACTTCTTTGTAATCTACAAATAATCTACATACGTTGTTTGACTATGCACTTGGAAAGAAGGAGAGAACTAAGTTCATAAAAAGAAAATACATTAAATGAATCTTCTAGCTTTAATTTTACATCAAACAGCTCGCCAAAATCTTCAAAAACCAGAACCGTACACAGCGACTTAATGTATTCAATTCTTTTTTTTACTTTTCAACTAATTATTATGAGAATAATGATATAATTGCAATTAATACAGTTGTTTTTTTTTCTTTTGATTTTTGCCGGCAGCGCCATATGATTGCACTTTTGCTTCATTTTCGTTGGTATAATAATAATACATACTAATTTCGGTAATCTTCTTCATTTAGTTTATTGTCAAAAAATTCCAATTACACATAAACAAAACGAATAAATGCTTATTGATGACTAGAGGAAAAACTTATTTTATTAAATCGTACAAAAAACACAGAATTAAATTAACTTTGTGAAATTAACGTATATTGTATGGATGGCAGTGCAATAGTTGTTAGTTACAAAAATTGCAGCTTATAATTTCCATGTAAAATGCTAATTTTCTATACATACTGCAAATATTTAGAAATCTAATATTTTTCTTTTTGCTCTAAATCAAGATCTTGCGAAAAAACGTGTGATAATGATTATGAGCGAGAAAAATGGCTTAAGTCGTCGTTAGTTATTATTTTGAGACTTATATTAAAAAAGTGTTTTGCTAAAAATTATCAGCAACACATATTTTTTTAAGTCTTTAAAAGACATATGAGAAAAAAATCAATTCATAGTTATTAACATAATTAATAACATAATTAATTCGGGTATTATTTAGAGATTTGTTTGGGACCATTTGAGGTCTGATTCTCAAATCTGCTGATTACCGCAATGTTTACATTCGTTAACACAATTTGTATCGGGTGTACTCAAGACACTTCTTCATTCACTTACATTCACCTTTCACACAGCGTTTTTGACGTTTTATGGGCCACCATCGTATGCTATTTTATTCCAAAAGCTAAAAAAAAAACTTGGAGCTTTACTACAAATTTTTTGTCTTGGTTAAAATCTTATCTTACTAATAGATCGTTATTTTTCGAACTTGAGACTTGCAAATCGTATTTGTTTGTAGCTACTTTTGGCGTTCCCGATGACTTGAAACTTTTCCGTAAAATAATATGCCCGTCTGATTTATCCTTCTTGTACTATGATTTGAGCAATCTTGTTTCTTGGGGTCTTAGAAATAAACTTCCATTAAATATCGATAAATGTTTTTAAATGACTATCTCTAAGTATGCAAATACTTTCATATCATGCTATAGTATCTTAAATCATCAACTCGCCGCAGTGAAAGATTTCCTCGATATACGGGTACCGTTCGACAGTTCCTTTATTTGCAAATCACATACATATATTACATTCTCCCAAAGGCATACAGTAATTTAGCCGTTTTACGTCGATATGCGAAAGATTTAAAAAAAAAATCCCTATTCCAGGATTTTTCAAATTGATTCGCTTGTTCGCTCAAAATTAGAATATACTTCCATAGTATAGAGCCCAATTTATAACTGTTATGCTGCTAGAATTCAACCACTAAACTTTTGCGAATTTTTTCCCAACGTATAGTGCTCGTTAGTTATAAGTATTGCTTTGTGAGTTTAGTCGGTAAGAGTGTTAAAATCATAAACTAATAAAATTGAAATTGACAATGAAAAATATGCGACAGGGTTGTATTTTGTTAAATGCCGCTATGTGTCAATAGCCCCTAAAAGTCATAGCTTTCGATTTGGCAGGACTAATTTTTAATACCTCCTGGATGCGAGAATTTCAGATAACAGTTATCGATGACATAAAAATATCGCTATTAAAGTTACGCATAGAAGCTCCTCAAATATAGTGACTTATCATTTTATATGCATATGAACTTAAACCGTCATCAGAGTTTTCACTTTCTAATACCACAACTAAAATGTAATTTACATGCTAGGCTATTTCACCAATAACATAATACCTATTACCTATCCTATCTAACAATTTAATATCACACTACTTCACTTGTTTACACAATCAATTCCACTTTCTTCACAAGTCGCTATTGCCAATATTACGGCAGGCGAATTTTGAATGAAAGTGAATTTGAATTCGCAATTTTCGCCAGCCAGTGTCATTAACCCAGTTTGAATGTAACATATCGATTGGATCGCTGCAATATTGGACAGCAACTTTTCTAAAGTGGTCGAACAGCTGCAAAAGGGGCTAGCAGTGTCTTAAGACAACAGGTGGGGCAAAATCAGCTATCGACTAGAGCCAATCCAGACGCCTTACAGACAGACAGACAGACATTCGCAAACATCTGAACTGCACGATTTGAGTGACGACAACAAAATTAAAATAAAAAACAATCCGCCACTTTTCCTTTCACTGCAGCGCCACCCATGCAAAAAATGCAATGCATATTTGAAAGAAAAAGCAGCGCAACAAAAAAACACCAAAGATGTTTGCTAGGTGAGTAATGTCGAAACCAGTTCAAAGTGTTTACATACATTTGTTTTTCATGCGAAATAAAAATGAAATAATATGTAAGAGAAAAACAACAACAACAAAAGTGTATGAAAAAACACAGTGTGTGGGAAAAATGTGTGTACTCTGCCGTTGCTTGCCCGTGGTAAATGAGGGATCGTGCAACTAAGAGAGATGTGTTTTTGAGCAGTTAAAACAAAAACGCAATCTAAATAATATTCAAAAATAGTAAGCAAAAAAAAAATATTTTGATGAGCTATAGCAAAATTTTGTGATAGAAGGCAAACGTCTACAATATGTATGAAAACAATCAGCAAACTTTAATGGTGATAGCAACAATTGATCATTGGAATGGCATTTTTAACACTAGATTTACCAGGCCAGTCAAAATGGCTAATCTTGTAGTTCGAATCTTAAACTCCTACTGCATGTGGAGTCAAAATGACTGGTACAAGTTTCTATGATACAAAAAATTTATGGTTCACAAAAAAAAACCACAGTCATGTCAGCTAACAGGGCAGTTCTAGGAACTGTTTTTCATCGCTCCACAGTCTTTTGAAGGTCAAAACTCTTTTGTCTGACAAATATCAATTCTGGTAACTATGTATATTGAAAGCTCTTTTCTATCTTTCAGTAGACGAATTAAAATATATGCACTAAAGTAAAAAAAACATTACTTTTGCAATAAATTGAAGGTTTTATTTAGTACAGTTAGAAAGATCCGGGTAAGGTAAAATACGAACCGTTTCATTCGACAACTTGATGACATCTTTAAGGCAATTTCTTAATGCCATTCCCATAGAAACCAACTTCCCTATTGACAACAAACTGGGACAGTCGATTTTCACAAGGTGTTCTTGAGGCGATTTTTTGCACCAGCAAAATCAATCGACAAAGACAGGAACAGATAGCAGTCCGGACTATAAGGATGATGCATAAAAATCTCTCAAACGAAAATTCCGGAGCTTCTGGCAAATCACTATCGATATGTGAGGCGTATCGTTGTCCTTCAGACGATCCAAATGTTGACTGTACAGGTCCTGTTTAAGAGTTTGGACGTAGGGGTGCAGCTCACAGTAGATAATTCACTTCCAATCCCACCAATCACCTATCAAAGCTTTCCTGGCCGTCAATCCTGGCTTGGCCACCGTTTCCGTGAGCTCGCCGCAATTCGACCACGACCGGTTTCGCTTGACGTTGCAGCAAGTGATCCACTTTTTGTGATCTCTAAACATCCGCTTCAGAAATGGATCGGTTTTTTATTGCTATTCAGTAGCGTCTTCCAAATCTTAGTGTATCTTTGATATTAAAATAATCGGAGCGGAATCGGAATAAAAGAAACATAAATATACATACATAGCGCCATATCAATGTGCATGTACTGTTACTACTACTAATTACTTGTAGTATTTTTTATTCATGCCACAGTTAACTACTATTTTTACTACTATTTCTACTACTACTTTTACTAATGTCTCCTACTACTTTTACTAACACCGCTACTAATTGAACTACTATTATTTTACTAATTTTTATTACGGTTTTTTTTAATATTACTACTCTTTTTACGAATTTTTACTACTATTTTACGAATTTTTATTACTATTTTTACTATTGTCTGCTACACAGTTAACAACTATTTTTACTACTATTTTACTAATGTCTCCTACTATTTTAACTAATGCTACTACTTTTTTACTGATTACTACTACTACTTTTATTAACACTAATATTAGTTTAACTACTACTATTTCAATAATTTCTACTACTAGTTTTACTAATGTTACTACTTATTACTACTACTATTTTTACCAATTTATATTAGTACTTTCCCCAATGCTACTACTTATTACTAATATTTTTATTAATTTCTACTACGCTTTTTGAAATTTTTTACCACTATTTTTACTAATTCTACTATTAATTACTACTACAACTTTTCCTAATTTCTACTACTATTATGATTACTGATACTACTACTACTTTTTTTTTACTAATTTCTACTACAGATTTCACTATTTCTTATTACTACTACTATTTTCACTCATGCTAAAATGCGTGTTTTTTAAAGACCAGTCATTTTGACTGATTTTGATGGAAGTAAGTACATATATTTAGTGTTAAAAGAACAACAACAATGAACGCAACTACATTTCAGTTTAAAACAAAAATATCAAACACAACAAACACAACTACATAATACCAACGTATCTTGCTGTAGCATTAATTTTGATTTATTTGCTTGTTATTCGTTCACCAGACAGCTCCGTCTATATTATTATCTATATGTGCATATAAAAACAGCAACAACATTCGCCGCCAGCTTCACACATGACTCATAATGCACCAATTAAACGCCGCAGTCGCAGTCGCAGTCGCAGTCGTGGCAGCTACCACAGCGAGTGAATTCGCGCAGCAAAATGCAACTATTATGAATTTTTTTTATCATTCATGCACACACGCACACACCTTAACACACACACATACAAGCTGACGTTCAAACTGGAATGCAACGAAAGGACAATGCATTGCTGTGCCGGTTATTTAGTTTGTGGTTGTGTGGGAAACAACAGCCGCGCATAAACCACCACCACCACATTTTTATTTGTTGTTGACGACAAATTGGTTGTGCCGCATTTCTTTTAGTTTTATTTTGTTATTTTCTCTTTATTTAAAATCTTCGCTGGTAAATAGCACGGCGGCGGTTTGACATATGGCCAAGGCGTGTTGACGGCTACACCCTACTGCCCACCTGCACCTGCCAGTTGTCAGTCGTCGTCACTCACGTTTGTTGCCAACTAATTTTGTCATGCTCAAACTTTGCTGCAATTCGTAAATGTGGCCCCTTACTTACTTCGTTTGAAGCTGTGTTTTTACTGTTGGAAAATTATTCTCGTTTATATTTATTTGTGGTTTTTGAAAGTTGTACACTTCGCTGCAAAGGCATTTCACTCTTTCAATGAGCCATGAGAATTATCATCAGTGATGAATTGCAGTTACAAAATTGTATTTAGAAAATTAGGTGTAGCATTTAGGCATTGTAAAATGACCAACGCTGGTTTTCTTTTTTTGTGTGTAAAAATGCTGCTGTGGTGGACGGAGTTGTATTAAATGAAATTCAATAGAAATTTGGTGGAACTTCAGTTACTATTTTTCATATATGTAAATAGAACCGGTTAAAATTTTTGCAACCTGAAGCGGCAGCAGAAAAGTCTACTTTTTACTGAAAATTTCGAATACGTAATTATTTCGAACGTAATATAGATTAATTGGTGCGTACCCATTTGCTCTTCTACAAAAACTATTACTGGAAAACTAAGAAGGAATAGATTTTTACTTAACTGATATTTCTATAGTAAAATAATTCTGAATTTGGTATTTAAGACTGGACTAACCCTTCCTTCACATTGTGTGTATTCTTCGTTATTTTATTTAATTTTTATTGTTTTATATTACTTGTTGTAATCTATACAACTGTAATTTATTTTATTTTTCTTATTTAATTATACTTTCCCTTGCCTTATTTAGCTTGGTTTTATTTTATTTTAATAATTTATTTCACTTTACTTTATTTTCTTCAAATTAATTTAATTTAATTTTTTTTTTATGCTACGTATTTTATTTTATATGACTGTATTTGCTTTATTTTATTTTACTTTATTGTACTTTACTTTTCCTTGCCATATTTAGCTTGGTTTTATTTTATTTTAATAATGTATTTCACTTTATTTTATTTTATTCAATTCCATTTAATTTATTTTTTTTTTATGCTACGTATTTTATTTTATATAACTGTATTTGCTTTATTTTATTTTACTTTATTGTACTTTACTTTTCCTTGCTATATTTTTTATTTCATATTAGTTTGTTTTGTTTTATTTCATTTTACTTTATTTCACTTTATTTTAATTCAATCAATTCCGTTTAATTAAATTTTTTTAACTATGACAGCATTTTCTTTTATTTTATTTTGGTTTATTGTACTTTACTTTTATTTACTTTATTTTATTTCATATTAGTTTATTTAATTTTATTTTATTTTACCTTATTTCACCTTATTTAGTTTTATTTTGATTTATATTATTTTATTCCATTTTACTTTGCTTAATTTTATTTTATGCAAATTTACTCTGTTTTATTTAGTTATATCTTAAATTATTTTGGCTTATACCATTTTACTTATTATTTCATATTTTTTTTTATTTCATTATATTTTAGTTTAATTTGTAATATTTTATTTTATATTATTTTACTTCGTTTTAGATTAGATTCCTTGATTTTATTTTATTCGATGTGGTTTAATTATTTTTCACTTTATTTTATTTTATTTTACTTCATGTTAGTTACATTTTTTTAAACGTATTTTTCTTTATTATTTGAAATTTTTTTTATTTTATTACCTACTTTACTATACTGTATTTTATATTATTTTACAACCATTTATTTTATTTGATCTTATTTCACTTTACCTTATTTGATTATATTCCATTTAATTCCATTTAACCTTATTTAATTTTATTTCATTTAGTAACGTTTTACTTTATTTTAGTTTGTTTACCTTTTATCTTCGTTTTCTCTTATTCTATTTACATTTTAACTTGTTGTATCTTATTATGTTTTATTTTATTTTACTTCACTTTATTTAATTCTATTTTGTCATATTTTATCTTATATGATTTATTTTCTCGTACTTTATTTTATTTCATTTTATCTTATTTTTTTTTATTTTATTGATCTTATATTATTTCATTTAATATTAGTTTAATTCATTTTATTGTATTTTACTATATTTTATTTTACTTTACCTTATCTTATACTTTTTACTTTTCACTGTTTTTTCATTGCATATTATTTTGTTTTATTTTAGTTTACTAATTTTAGCTTATATTATTTTGTTTTATAATATTTTCATTAATTATTTTTTTATTTTAGTTTAATTTATTTTATTTAATTTTTTGTTTTCTATTTTATATTTAATTTTTATATTTTTATATATATATTTTATATTTTGTATTTTTTTAATTTTACTTTATTTAATATAATTTTCTACGTTTTATATTTATAATATTATTTATTTTGCTTTGCTTAATTTGGTTTTCATATATTTTTTATTTCTATTTTACTCTACTTTATTGTATTTAACTAAATTTTTAAAAATTAAATTATATTTTATGTTTAGCGCTTGGTTTCTATGCGCACAACCACTTTCGAGATTACATAGCTAAAAATTCAAAAAAGCCGACAAAAAGTTAATGACAAATCAGTTAAATCGAGTAATTTGTTAAACTAAAACTAAATTATCAATCCAAATACAAATCCAAAAAAGTTCTAAAAATGCTGATTAATAAAATCTAGATATGACGGCACTGAAAATGTCTTAGGCAACATAAAGTAAATATAATATGTATTCAATTTATGATCATTTCCGTTTGAGTAACCTCAATACATCACAATAAGTTAGGTTAAGTGAATGTCAAATACATTTGAATAATTTTTCTGTGCTAAGGTTAAATTTGATGAAACAAATTTACTAAACTATTGGATATTTAATTTTTGCACTGTCTTACTATGAATATTTTGATAACTTTTTTCAAGCATTTGATATTTTAATAGTTTCTAGCCCAAAGAAGAACTCCGTTCTACTGGTTACTCATACGCCCTGTCGAAAATTAAATGAAATGCCTCATTCTTCTCCCGCTGAACTTATGTTCTTTGACATTGGTAAATTT
The DNA here is from genome assembly GCA_951828415.1 of Anomoia purmunda. NCBI lineage: Eukaryota > Metazoa > Arthropoda > Insecta > Diptera > Tephritidae > Anomoia > Anomoia purmunda. Next base: position 16,963,037 of record OX639996.1, read on the forward strand.
ATTATGAACCCATATGAAATAAATAATTGAAAATATAGCATTAGCGGTAAAAGGGAGGGCACAATCCGCCTTTCCCGTGTTTAGAATTTATTTAGTATTATTAGTGTAAAATAAAAAAAGCACTATTTATCAGAGATCAAAGAGCGTATTTGCATTCTTATCGATTATTTTTTTTTTAAATAAATTTTTCTAAATATATTTTGGATTGGAAGCAAACAAGACATTACGGAAATAAATTTGAAAACACACAAACACATTAAAAAATCTACCAAAGGTATTTCTTTTTCGATAACAATAATTTGCATAGTTCTTATTTAAGCAGTCAAAATACTTGTGTATTTTCCGGAACTTAACAAACTTTAGCTGTTTCCGTACAGTTTGATATTTATGTAAAAAAATAGCTACATATGTATTCATATGCCTTAATTCAGTATGATAAACCCCAGAGTTTATGTGCGTCGAAGTTCTGCATTCTTCTTCTTATTTGGTGCTATAATCGACTAACCAATTTTGGCGACTCCAACATAGCACACCAGTCGCTCTTTTGGTTTGGCTACAGGCCTCAAATGAAGCCAAGATCTTCTCCAATTGGTATTTCCAAGGTAGAAGTCCAAAGCCACACCCATAAGGTCCAATCGGTTCGTTGACGGTTGGCTTCAGTCTTACACATAATATGCTCGATAGAACCTTGCATGAAATGTTAAGGAGGCTAATCTTACGATAGTTTGAGCAGGTTAAAGGATCGTCCTTCCTGTGGTTTGGACAGACCACATTTCATCTCCAAATGTTGGGCGTGTATTCGTCCGACCATATTCTGGAAATTACCTGGTTCATGCTCTTCGCCAGCCTGCTTGAATAGTTCAGCTGGTAATCCATCAGTTACAGCGGCTTTGTTGCTCCGTAGCCGCGTTATTGCTATTCGAACTTCATCGAGGCCGGGTGACGAGATGCTAATGCCGTCATTTGGGCTTCGGCATAGTCATCTTTCGCTGTCACAATTTTGCAAAGTGGGAAAATTTACCCTCTATAATTTAAGTATTCTTTGGAAATTAGTCTCTAGATTGCCGTTCTTATTGATGCTTTCCATTTCCAGACAACCGGGCAGGTACAAGCATGATTTTTAATTTCGACCAAACTCAAATACATTGTTTGTTGGTCCAAATAATGAGACACGTATTTTTTCTTTTGGCTCGGCAAAATTTTTCGGCCGAATTAAACGCGATTTTGTTTTCATACAAAAATCGATTATTCAAGTTGACAGTGAGAATTTTTTTTTAAATGCCCATAACTTTGTCAAAATTCAATGGATTCTAGCAATTTTTTTACTAGAATGTCAGTTATTCTTGGTACTTTAAGATAGAATGATATAATGATTGATTTCCATTATGTGGAATTTTTTATTTAATAATAAACAAAAAGTGAACATTTTTTTTAACATTTATTTTCTCAAAAAGTGTATTTTTTTCGCTGAAACTTTTTCACCCGGAAATAGACACTTTGAACTACAATCATTATAAATCACCAATAGCAAAGATTTTTTTTTTCGGAGTTATGAGTTTTTGTAGATATAATACGTTTTTGTCGTATTTCAAGGCTTAAAAATAGTTTTTCATTTATAGTTATTAGGCAAAAATTTTGCAATATAAGCCTCCAAGTAAAATTTTTTTGAGTATTGAAAAAAACGTATCTCACTCACAAGTATTATGGATTAATATATGTAGGTTTTAAAAAACTAAACTCCTTTCACAATATAAGTCTTAAAATTATAGTTAACGACGACTTAAAAAATATACCTACTCATTATTATTATTATTATTATTATAATTCGTCAGATAATTTGAATATCTTGTTTAAGCGGGTCAAATATTAAGTCGCTTCATTATTATGGTTTTAAAAATATATTTTGACACTTCGGATATTCCTCCTTGCGCAGCATTGGTCTCAATTGCAATGCCAATTTCTCAATATTATTTTTTTAATCATTCATAATATTTTTATTCACTATTTTTATTCATAAGAACAATGGGCGAGATTGTCTGCAACAATTGGAATGGGAAATTCTTAAAACAAATTTTCCAAGCTGACCGAAAGACAATGAAGGAAAAGAATACAGTGAAATTGACCATGGTAAAATTACATGACTTTTTTTACACATATTATGTATGTAAGTCAGAACTGTCTAACTTTGGAAATGCATATAGGTTTGTGTGTTTTTCGTACTTAGTATACATAGCTGCAATTTTCATTTCACTTTCCTTGGCATGCTTACCATAACACTTTCCAGGTTTTTTTTTTATATTTTTTTTATTGCAATTGCTATGCGTTTTGTGCACTTGTGTCTGCACTTTCAAAGTAACTAGAGTAGCTGTACTAGAAAAATTTTCGATTTGGACTGAAAAAAATGTATAATATCAGAAATTAATTGCTGACAAAAGTTGCTTGCTCATTCGAAAGTAGCTCACGATAATTTAAAAAATGCGAAGAAAAACAAGAATAAAGTTGACAGGAAATTTCACAAAATATATCATTCTATATATACATAACATATATAATTTATTTTTACCCCTATTCCAGCTAAAACCAGCAATTTGGATTGCCTTAGAAGTTCCACCTTCAAATAAGCCTTGAATAGAGGCGCCTAGCGGCCTTAAGGTGCAAATACCTAGAAATAGAAATTTAAAAAATCGCTTTTGTTTATTGTTGTTTTAATCGTTAGGTATATCGCGTTTGAATATCCTGTGTGAGTTTCAACAGCTAATTCTTGTAATTGTAGAAAAGGTGCTTCTCGCAAATGGCCGACGTCGAGCTTACCAAGCTCTTGACCGCAAACTTTAAACGGGGTTTTCCCCAAACCATGCTTTTCAAAATTGTGTAAGAGATATTTAATAAAAACTAGTGAATCGATTTTCATCATCTAACATTCATTTGAAAGATCATACATGACTGTTCTATATAGACCAAAGATTTCAAAAACAAATTATTTTTAGACCATTTTTGACTGCAAGTACTACGAAATTTTTTTTCGAAGCCGTGATTTTTTTTTGAAACCTGTTTTCAAGGATTAATTTTCGAATATCGCAAATATTTTAGTCTGTTTACTATAAAAAAAAAACTCTCTTGAGTAAGAAAATGTTAGGTTTGTTAACTTCAGATGAAATTTGTGGCTTGAAAAATTTGTTAATTTTCCATTTGCATTTTTATAAAAATGTTTCTTTTTCAACCTCAAACAGCGCTCTAAATAAGTATTACACTTATTTGAAAAGAACTGTGCTCATTTTTGTACAAATCGATTACAAAAAATACCGTTTTTTTCGGCTCTCAATGTGCCTCCCTCCTGAAATGTCCGCGTTGTTGGCTCGAATTAGGTTCTCCATTTTCATGTATTGTATCAAATAAGATATTGTCCGCCATAAAATTTCATTTGCATGTATACTAGTTTTTTTCGAGATTCCTAGAGTTCAAATTTAATTACCTACAAAGCAAAATTCAAACTAATTTCTGTGGTTTTTTTTTTTAGAAATTTTAGAACCATAGAACCAATGTATACTAAGTAAGCGAATAACAAAGTATACCCGGCGGTTGTTTTGCATTCACAAATACTTGCGGACACACACACACACACATACAAATCCATAAGTTTGTATAAAAAATAAAAAATACCAATCTACGCAAGACTATTGGAGTTTCCGCAGGACCAAAAAATATTTATGTTACTATCCAGAAAAAAAAACAAAAAACAATAGCAAACAAAAGATGCAAATTCAATTTGTTAAAGAAAAAATAGAGTACAGAAAAAATTAAAAACAATATTTAAGGCAGTAAATACCTACATATATGAAGTTGCAATTGAAAGGGGGAAAAACTACAGTAGCAACTCAACGCCTACTAAGAAAACACAAGCGTTTCAGACTGCGGAGTGTAATGAAGCGGTTGGCTTCTAATACAAAATGGGTTTGAAAGCACAAACACAGCAGATTGTAGTGTGTAAGTCGCTAGAATAAAAAAACATTACCAGTGGTTATTGGAGGCATGAAATTATGCCGATTTTCCAAATTATTTGGCATACAAGAAGTCGTTGCAAAATCTGAAGTCTTCATTTAAGTCTTTTTAAACTAAGACTTGCGCGTGAAAATCAGTAGCGATTTTCTTATTTCTCTAGAAACAGGATTGTTTCGTAATTCTTATGAGGCTTTTCCATAAAATTTTCTTCAAATGGCTATTTTCTAACTTTTTATCAAAAATTAAAAACAAATTCAACTTGATGTGTTATCTAATGACTTCTACTTTTTGAACCAGAAATCAGAAATAAAAGTCTTTTTTGGCAGATATTTTTCCTGCTTTTCATAACAGTTATGCTTCGACTTTTATTTTAGAGCAGAAAAATAAAAATCCAATAACAGAAAAATAAAAGTCCCTGTCTTGCAAAATAGACAAAATAGCTGTAACACACAAAATAAAAGTCAATATATGACAGAAAATTTAACTATCATTAAAAAAGTTACTTGAAGTCTTTTATGTCTAAAAAAATATAATAAAAATCTCATATTTTATTTTGGATTTTAAAATATTCAGAGACCGTAAATGTTTGAGATTTTTGCATAAATTGTCTTCAAATTGTTAATTTCTAACTCTTTACCAAAATTAAAAAAAATATATATATAAATTGTTTGACTCATACAGTTAAATTCAAATTAAGGAGTTTTTTATGACTTTTATTTTTGGAGCTACAAATAAAAGTCTTTGTGGCAGATATTTTTTCTGCTTTTCGAAACAGTTACAATTCGACTTTTATTTTAGACCAGGGGAATAAAAATCAAAAAAGAGAAAAATAAAAGGCCAAGTAAATAAAATAAAAGTCAATATATGACAGAAAATTTAACTGTCATTGAAAAAGTAACTTTTAGTCTTTTATGCATAAAAAATATATAATAAAAGTCTTATATTTTATTTTGGGTTTTCAAATATTCAAATACCATAGCTGTACCATTAAATTTTTTATTTTTTAAATTAAATTCAACTTGATGTGTTGTTTTATGACATTTATTTTTTGAAGCAGAAATAAAAGTCTTTTTGCGACAGAAATTTTTTGCGCTTTTCGAAAAAGTTACACCTGGACTTTTATTTCTCTGCCCTCAAATACTCTTTCTTATAAACAACTTTCAACGATAGTTAAATTTTCTGTCAGGACAGGAAAATAAAAGTCCAAGCATAACTGTTTCAAAAAAACTCAAAAAATATCTGTCACAAAAAGACTTTTATTTCTGGTTCGAAAAGTAAATGTCACAAGATAATGCATGGAGTTCAATTTAATTGTATGAGTCAAAGAATAGCTGATGCTTCTGAAAATTTCAACTGGGTTTTTTTTCAACAACAAAACACATAGAAATGTTAGCAATCAAAAAATACAATACAATACTAAACACATAGTACACAACAACAACATAACTAAAAATACTTTCCAACTCTGCCATATGCGTGTTGGTATTGTAAAAGGAAAATTTTTTTCCCCCTCAAAATAAAAACTATACAAAAGGCAAGCAATTGAGCAAACAGGTGTTCTTGACACTGCAATTTGAAGTGAAAACACCGAAAATAACACAACACAATAGCAAGGTTTTGTTTTTTTTTTAGCTAGTAGCAGTATTAGCAGCTATGCGTGTGAGGCTCTGTGTGTGTGTGGTGGATGAGATAAATGAAACAAACCGAAACTGAAGGTTTAATAAATACTTGTGTGGAAGGAAATAGAATTTTTCAGTGTTTTAGCAGGAAAATAGAAACGGGCTAAAATAAAAATTGCATGCAAATGGATGTGTTTGAAAATAATGTGTAAAGTTTTTACATATATGGCCTAGAAATGAAAGTCAGAGACCTTATGTAATGCAAGTAACTACATATATAGGAAAAAGTAATGGAGATCCGGACGTTGGCTAAAGCAATGGGGTCCACTTGAATGAATTAACCAAGCCAACGAAAAGGATTAAAAGTTATCGGGTAAATGAGAGAATTTTAATAGAATTTATTGTAAAGCAACTCAACTAAATAATGATTTGTTATTTTTGCCATATTAATTGCGTAATAGGCAAAAAATGCAGGACAATCTACTAGTAAAACTTAAGGAACTACATTATTTGTTATTGTAAATGAAATGAAACTCCAGTCTAGCTCAAAATGATATTTATTTTCAAAATTAACTAACAAAATACAAAAAAGACGATCCGGTACGTTACGGAAGCGTCCTTAGAAGAAAATTTTGTGAATCTATCGAGAATGCGTCAAGCAGGCAATAGCGGTGTATAAGCGAAATCATTGAAAGGATCCTAGCCATGAGTTGTTCTCTTGGTCTGAACACTGAGAAAACTAATCTTAAGCTTTTCACAAAAAAATTACATAGCTTCACTAAACCGCCGCAGTGTGTCTGTCCAACAAAACGAACTACCTTGGTGGTTTACTGGACCCCAAAACTATTCGGAGTCTAAATGTCTTGGGGTTCTGGATGAAAATGCCGTGCAGGCACAACTTCACCCTCATCACACTACCACCTGAGAATTAAGCGCTACCCATGGACAGAAAATACCTAGCCGCATGGACTAGACTCAGGGAAGGAATCAATCGTTAGCGGACTTAACTGTTTTCGCCGACGGCTCAAGAATGCATGAGTTTTTATTGAGCAATATAATCTAAAAATCTCGTTTCGTTTATCGTATCAGACAAACGTCTTTCAGGCCGAAACGTTAGCAATTAAGCAGACAGTTAGCTGCATAAAACAGAAGGCACTTTCTTCTACCTCGGTTAGATCGCATTTAGTGGATGAGCGTAGGGGAACCTCACTTGCTGACCAATCCTCTCAAAATCAGAAGAGTTTACTATTCGAAAGAGGTAGAAATGTACAGGGGCGTACAGGATTACCCGAAAATGTTTAGTCCTATGACTCATCTAAAACCAGGGCTCTTTTTGGGTTGATCAAGTCACTCACTCTGGAGTCTACGCAGAACGATCGGCTTACCTTTCATCGAGTTCTGTCGCAGCTACGAGGACTTCGGCTCAAGGGAGACAATCGATCACTTTCTGTGCGAGTGTTCAGCTCTCACAGAGATGAGGCTCAAGACATTCGGCAAACCATTCCTCCAAAATATTTCATTAAATTCATTAATGCCGCCAGACGATTGTAGATTGCACTAGTTGTGGAATAGATATGGAAAATGAGCTGATTTCTTCCATCCATCATTTCATCCATAAGCGTTTTTAGAAGTTATAAACTTTGTGTATGGCTCTTCAACTATCAAAGGGGAGTTTGGCACTATGTTGAGAATTTTCAGTCCTGGACGCGGAAAGTAACACAAAAAATTATAGAAAATCTTTTTTCTAAAGTACTCGCCTTTTGGCGGGCCCTTAACCACCAATCTGGAAATATCTGTGATCTGGCTTCGCAAACATAAGCGAATCGAGACAATGAGATATCCTAAGAGCTAGCACGGTGAGGCTCAGCTGAGAATGTTGTATCTCCCAGTATCGAGGTGGGTATACGCCTAGCCGTAGCGAAGGGAAATATGTGTAAATTTTAACTCAACAAATTGCCACGAAAGTGGGAAGCTACCGCTACTTGCGGGATATCAAGAACCGGCCAATAAGACGAGGGCCAGAGGTCTTCGCCGTAGTTCATGGGCGTTGGCCGGAAAAGAGCCCGTAATAGTCTAACATCCGTAGGAAGTCCATTTCTGGATAACCTCGAGCAGATATCTTGGATTAGAAACCTTCAACATAGTAGACTTCATTCACAACTCTGGCTGTTTGTAATGCACATCCTTCCATTTCTCAATAGGTTTGCCGAGTTTATGACGTCAAAATGGCTGTATTTTAGCTACTTGGGCGACATATGGGTCGCAGCCATTTTACCTATCTGCCATCTACCTATCAGTCTTCGGCACGCCTCTGATTGGTAACAACGCCAATTGTTGATGAAGGTGATGAGAAAGGCTATGTCTTAAAGAAATCAATATTTTTTAGAGTGTCCATTCTTGTTCGTAAGTCGCCCCATCTTTTGATAAAATTTTCGAATGATTTTTCTGTCGGCTACCATCTCAAGCTCTTCGCACTCATGGATTTCGTTCTCTCTCTTCTTTCTGTGAACAATACGTCTCTCTTCCTTTCTCAACTCCCGGTAACATTCCCATATACCTGGTGTTTCACCCGATCGCAGTGTTACCCTGTAAATAGCATCTTTACTTTTTTTATCAGTGCGACATTCCCCATCGTATCAGTTGTTTTCTTTGGAGTCGCCGAACCCCAATGACTTCCTCAGCGTCGGTATATAATGATAGAGATATGTGCTCCCAATGTTCGTGAATTCTGGCTTGTCGTGAAGTGTTCATGGTGAGCAACAGTGAGAGTCGAGCTGCGATGTTAGTACTTAGCTATCTTTCGCGATTGCAGCTATCCGACGTCGAGCTCGGAGTGTACGTATGTATATCTAATACACTGGTAACCGTCTATCGCAATATGATCGATTTAGTTCAACTGGAGACAGCCATGTGACTTTGTGGATCTTCTTAATGCCAAAATCACTGCGCTAAAAAATATTTAATGCTTCCAAAAAAAAAAAAACCTCCAAATATTCTCACAGCGAACCATCAACAAAAGCATCATGCTGTGAATGACCGAATTAATTGCAAAGTATACTTCCTTTCATAGATCTGTATAGACTCACCTAAATACAACCATAAGTATATACAAATTTACGAATTTCTACAAACACAAATCCACCAAAATATATAAGCTCATTTAGTGCAGAAAAGCAAACTACAAACGAGTAGATATGTCTGTATGTATGTACTCACATTTGCACTATATAGGTAATTGAGATGCCGAATCATGTTGGAATGTACGATAATGAAGCACAAAGTATATTTAATTGAATTTGTGAAAAAAAAACAAAAAAAACAAGAAGAAAAAAACTCGACGACTATTCAAAACTAAACTGAAGTTCAAAGCGAAATAGTAGTACTGAAAATACAATAATATGAGATCAATGATGTTGATGATATGCTTAAATTGTGGTTTAACTGCACACATACAAATATACATATGTACATACATGCATACATAAATAGATTGTTGAAATGTTGCCATTGGGAGAATGGACAAACTCATTCAGCGATGCTTTCAGCAAAATGTTGCAAATGATCAAAAAATTGTGTAAAAATCCCAAACGCAATGATAGCCAGCGGGTTAACAATATAATATAAATGCGTACCAGCTTATACATATACACACACACACGCACATACATAGATACCAATGCATGGTGTTTTAAGTGTTTTCTTGTTTAGCAAACTATCCAGTTTGGCCGGCGATGAGTTGTGGTAGAGCTGGCTGCCTTGTCTCACTGACCGACACCGAGCCATGGGGCATGCGTGGCGTTTAAGGCTATTACAGCTGTGGTGTGCGTCGCTTTGTGTGAATGGCAACATTTTTTTTTTTTTTTTTTTGGTATTTAATTTAGTTGTTTGTTTTTGCTTTTTGTTTCCTTCACAAGAGATTTAGCTCAACCAGTTTACAATTGCCTTCGATATTTGTTGTTTGTTTAGTTTATTACAATTCGAAATGTGTTTACGCGCAATGTGGTGCTACTGACCGATAGACCGGCTTTTAATATTTTATCTAAATTGTAGTTAAAACAACAATAATAACAACTACTCGCAGATAGTGGATATTCATTAAAATTTCAATAAAATTACTTACTTGGCACTAAAGGTGGTTGCAAGTAATTATAAATGTATGGCATTTGAATTTTTTGCATCGCATAGCGAGTTATTTTTTAATAAAATAAACAGAAAATTTAAAAAGAAAATTTATTTACAGACCCTAAGAGTAGCAAGCGAATTTCTAAAATGTAACGAATGAGAAATTGTGTTGATGAGCTATTTTTGCTCGAGAGAAAATACTTATCAAAATCGACCGTAAAGCTATCGATAACACAAAAAAAATTATGCGAGTTTCCTATGCACTTTAAAATTTGACAGGGATCGTAAATATTATGGGCTACATGAAATAAATTGATATTATGTTATTATTTTTAAAATTTGCTATCAATTACGATAATAAATTTATGAGTTTTATTTTTTCGTTCAGAAAAAAAATTATTTATCGAGTTGTACTTTTGTGTTAAGACCCTAAAGCGTTTTTCGATTTGTATTTTTGTTTTAAAAAAAAAAAACTTTTTTTTTTACTGATGTTTTAACGCTCTTGAATAATGATTATATTGAGAAATTTTATGCTTCGATCAAAAATAATAGTTATTTTATGAGTTTTTACTCTCTTTAACATAAATATGCTGATACCCGCGATTTTGACTCCCCAGTTCTTTCGCATATGCTTTCAGCAAATTTTGAAAGCTTTTCCATTTCAAGACAAACGGTACTTTCGGGTCATGATTTTCCATTTTCATGGAACTCGAATATGTTGTTTCTTGATCAAAACGATCAGACACGTGTTTTTTTGTTTTTTAAAGAAAAAAAATGTTTGCCGATATTTATCGATAATTTTCATTTTGCTGTGAAAATCTTATTTTTCCGTCTTCAATTTTATTTTTTAAATGCACATTACTGCTCTAAAAACTGCCGGATTTTGATATTTCAATTGCAAAACTTCGTATTTAATGAAATATTTCTTTCGAAAAATTAAAAGGGCTCTTTATTTTTTTTAAATTAATTTCTCGAAGACAGTATTTTTTTTTCTTCACATCTAAACTTACTTTGGGCAAACGGCTGTTGGCCAAAACAAAAGATATACAATTTAAAAAAATTTTCCTTTGCATTTTCATCTTCAACTAACTGCAAACATTTTGCTAGACGAATTATCAAAATCGGTCATCTTTTAGAGAAGTTATGTGCATTTAAAACAAAACACAAATTTAAAAAATTTTTGAACATGAGTTGGCGAATTGGTTTCCTTCGCGTTTTTATGTTTAACTAACATTTTGTAGGTCGTTCGGTCGCAGAAAAGTAATGTGCATCAAAAAAAGAAAGAAAAAACGGATAAAGCGATTTTCTCACCAAATTAAAATCGCCGAAAAATATATGAGAAAAATTTTTTTGCTCAAAAGAAAAACTTAGTATCTGATAATTTTGGCCCAGAAACGGGATATTCGTGTTTCCTGGAAAAAGAGTCTCATAACCCGAATTGAACGGTTGTTTTGAAATAGAAAGGCCCATCTTCAATGTACATAAAATCCATGTCCCATTGGAACGGTAACAATTAAGTTGACCATAAAGTTTTTTGAAATACATAGTTTTCATTCAGTTGGGATATCTGCGAAAAAAGCGGTAACTAATTCACGCCATAGATATGGAATGGAATGGAAATCTAGACTATAGGGCTATCTAATGATAAGGAGTTTCTGAAGAACTCAATTATATCACAACCTAGTGGACCCATTTTTCGTAAAAGTATCTCTCGATTTTAACCCTTTCACTACCATGGAGATAATATATCCCAGAGCAAATTCAAAAAGTCTTCTCTTTCTGCCGTCGGCTGTTTTGGGTGTGTTTAGTATGCGCTGTGTTTAATTGCCATTAGTATGTAGCTTACTTCGTAATAGAATCCTTATAACAACGTTATAAATAACATTCAAATAAGTAAGAAACAATGGGTATAAAATATATGGTGAGATCTGTATTTTGTGCTTGATATATGCCAACGGTGGTGTCCAAACAATAAAAATGGGATATATTATCCCAATGGGCTTAATTTATGTTATAAAAATATGAAATCAATTTTTATGTTTAATGATTTGTAGAATGATTCGAAAGAACCAAGAAACCTTATTGTATAGAGAAAGTTGTCAGTTGTTTGAAACAAACATTTATGAAATCACGCACCGATAGCTCACGTCAGAGCATTGATGAATCTATGGCTAAGTTTAAGGGCAGATCTTCTCTAAAGCAGTTACTACCATTGAAGCCAATTAAATTTGGGATCAAAATATGACAAAGATGTGACTCCAGAACTGCATGACTTCAATATTTATGCTGGCAAGGCCAGCGGCCCAGCCCCATCCAAAACTTTAGGAGAAAGGGTCGTCACTAAATTGTGTGAGACTGTGCGTAATCCTAATACGGTTTTGATATTTGATCGGATTTTTACCTCATTTAATTTGATGAAAACTTTACTTTTTGCTTGTGTCGGAACTTGTATTAAAAATATGTAGAAAGAATTTTTCTGTCGTAAACGAATCATTGGAGAGAGAAGAGTCTGTTTTTCGGTTATGTAGCAAAATGTCGCGACTCCCGTGACGTAATTGTTATGAGTAACTGTCACAGCCCTACAACGTCTACAGTTTTGTGAACTCAAAAAGATGGTTCTAGGCTTTCTATTACGGTCCGGAAGCCTTGGTATTCTATAATCGGAACATGGGGGAAGTTGACTTATCCGATCAAAAAGTTAAAACTTATGATGTTAGTAGAAAATCGATGAAATGATGGTGCAAAGTAGTATTCAAGCTTTTAATGACATCAGTGGTAAGTGCTCATATTATTTACCTGCAAAACATACATAGAAAATCGCAGCTAAAAGGCTTCATTGTACCGCTCGCAGAACAACTTATTTCACAAGGCAAACCTAAGACCAAGGTAAAAAAAAAAATCTATATAACAAAAGGTCCGAGACCAAAAAGAGCAAAAAGAGATGTTAAATGTTGGAGATCACATGCCGATGACGGAAAACCAGCTGAGGCGCTGTGCTCAATGTGCAAAGAACCACTTTATTTTGAGTGTTTTGGTAATTTCCATAAATAAAATAAAAAATAATAAATATGTCTAAAAATGTACCAAAATAAGAAATAAATAAAATTGAAGATACTCTTGTTTGATAGTTTTGAAAAAATACTGCCTATGGCATATTAAGTCCCAATTTATGTTTCTTTTATATACCAATGCGACATATATTCCCAGGACATAACATCCTTTAGAAGGGCATTTGATTTTTTTTTGGAATTTTTTTTTTGGTTTATAGGATTTAATATCTATCCAAAAAGATAAATAATATTTTTGTAAGTACTCGACATATAGTACGGTAGTGAAAGGGTTAAGGCGATTTTTGCAATCTCTGCAACTTAACCGAGCTATTTTCTTATCTTTATATGAAATCGTATCGCAATTTATTCTATGTAGAAATGGAAGTTTTTGAAGTTTTGCCGAAGAGTATCCCACTTTTAACTTTCAAGCGACCACTCTAATACCTTTTATTCGGACTTTCACAAAAGTGGTTAAAAAGACCCTTTCGTTAGAGAGATAATAGAATAAAATGTTGACGAGGAAGAATGTAGTTATTTTGATAGGAGACTATTGATTAGACTATCATTAAAACGCTTCTTGCAAAAGCATCCCCTCTTTCGAACGTCAAACTCACCGTCAGCATATTTTACTCAGGCGACAATAAGCGACCTTCTCTCAGTCAATGGATGGAAGTTGAGCAACTCTGTATGAGGTGATTAATTCATTGGAAAATAGTCGAATATCTAACATAATATTTTTAGAATGAAATTAACTTAAACCAAATCACGTCATCCATTCATAGAGAGACAAATGGTTGCAGGGCATGGTAAAGACCTGCAACTTTTTCCTCTAAAGCACAAGGACCTCTCATACTTTACCACCGCCAAAAATCAGTAGGCCCGCTTAAAATAAATATAAAGTATACCGTTTTACAAACAATAAGCGATTTAGTATAAATTTTAATACAATAGTTTCGAATGCAAATCAAATTGGATAGAAATTTTAAACATATTTAATACGTTAAGTAGCTATGTATATATCATGAATATCGTAAATAATTTATGACTTTTTTTACATACATATGTACATAAATATTTACTTTTTTCGCACGCGAGCAACGCGGCGTACACCTGCGTTCATTGCCATGGGTTCAGCCGCATTTGTTTGTAATTGCAAATTGCTTGCCACTGGCTGGCCATTAGGCCATTTAGCCCCGCAAGCTCCAACATAAAACCGGACGCACTTATGCCTTTTATGAACTTTCGTCCGATGCGAAAACCCATTTGCTTGTTTGCCCAATGGCTGAGTTCAACTTGAACGGTCAGTGGCAAGCAACAAGCTTATGGTATGCGAACGTCAACATGATTGAAATGACTTTTGAAAACAAGCAAAAAAGAAAACAGTTGTTTTAAAGTGATTTATGGGCAAACATTTGATTTGATTGGTTATCGTTTGAAAAAAAAAAAATACATATTTGCACTCTTTTGGCAAAACAACTTAAATTTTTGATAACACCATAAATCCCTTATCGAATGGGGATGTGCAATGGTCAAATGGTTTGACTCAAATTCAAGGCTAGTGAGGGCCTCATTTATGACAGCAGAATACAAGTATTTGGGAAAAATTAACCAGGCAACAGCATTAAATTTGGCCAATCATTTTGGCATAGTAATAATTTGGCGAAAACATCATAGCTCAGGTTTGGCCGAACTTCTCCTACAATTTGTGGTGTGCGCCTTGATGTTGTAACGCGAATTGAGAGGCCTACAGTTTTTCGCCGACTCCGAATGGCAAATTGATTGTGTGAGAAGTTTTTTTTATGGCAAAAATGCGCTCAGAGGGTTGCCATTGCCTACTTACCCCGGAAAGGATTTGAACCCGGGACCCACCGAATGGAGCGGGGAAACGCTACATACTTGGCTACGGCGGCCGCCAAATTCGGCATATCAACGTAAAAAAGAAGTTATCCATGGTACTTTTCAACAGTGATAACTGTTTTAAAAAGGTATGACCTTAATTTAATTCCATATTGTTTAAAGCTCTGTACGCTGTAGAAAATAACCATAGAAATTGTATTGGGAATATAATAAAATATATTTTTTTAAATCCTTTAATTTCACAATTTCATTTTTATCTATATATTTATTTTATTGGTAAAATTAATAGTATTCTCACTGGCTACTGAAAAAGTGTGCTTAGAAGGGCAAAACTTTTATATAGGGTAATGTACGTAATACTACATTCCCACCGCACTCAAATCTAAGATCTTTTGACCTCGAAATCTTAAAATCTGTTTAAATCATGAAAATATTACGAAATGCAAGTTTTCAAAGTAGTGGGTAATGAACTTAATTCTGCTATAAGTTCTGTTACAAATTCAGGCCGTTATAAAAATGAAACTATAATGCATTTTTTAATAGAGTTAATTTTATTTAATAATGCGCGATGTACGAAAATTTTATTCGAAATGGTCACCAAAGAATTGCTTTCAAACAAGCCTTCAAACGATTCGGCCATTGATCAATAGCAGCACGCACAGTTTCTATAGGTATTGACGTTGCTGCTCGAACCAAAATTTTTTTGAGACTCCAAATTTCTGTGGGGTATTCGGCAGGTCCTGTGCTCCAACTCTGACCACAAAATTTTGTCCAATGGATTCACATCTGGACCTCCAAACGGCCAATCACCTGCAGCTATGAAACCAGGAATATTGATTTTAAGCCACTGCTGGGTGATTTTTAGCTTGAGTGCTGTGGCAGAATCTTGCTGGACGATCCAATGTCCTCCATCGAACAAAGTCTTGCCTAACAACTTTGCCACATCTTCTTAAATATCCTGCTGGAACACTTTAGCCACAGTTTGAATCCCTTTTTCACAGAAGTGAAGAGTTGTGAAGCTTTTACAGGAGACTCCCCATCAAACTATTAATTGGATGGCGACCACGTTGAAGCCTTGGAATTACAATTTTTGTGTCTTTGGAAGTTTTTGCAGAGATTTTGTTGTTTCGCTTATTAAAAACTTCATCAACAGTGTACATTTTCTCATCTGTACCGTAAGAATACTTTCATGGCCGTTGACCAAGTGCCACTGAAAAAGCCGCTTGCATTTGTTGAGCCTAATTTGATTCAAGCACGTTGTCAGAAGATGACCAGTTGGCCGACGGTAGGCTTTCATGTGAAGATCATTGAAATTAATTTGCTCGATATATCCACTTTCCTTGACATAATTTTCTGTTTTCTAAGGGGATTTCTGCGAATACGTTCGCGAACAGTTTTTATTGCCGATTTTGTTCGAACGACGCGGGGACGACTACTTTTCTTTGTGTCATCAACTGTAGACGTTTGGGGAAAACGGTGATCAATAGTGCGGTAAACAAACAGGCACGGAATATTAGTTTTTTTGAGAAGCTCATTAATTTCACTTGCACTTTTTCCAAACTTATGCAAAGCAATTACCGCAATACTATTTTCCTTCGCTCCCCACTCCATTGTTAATAAGCGAAAGCAAACACTGATCTGATTATTATATATGAGTAGATACTGCAAAAAAAATTATAATAAAAGCTAACGACACTCGAATTTGTACTCTTTGTAAGAAAATAGACTAAGTACATGCTTATTAAACTTGATTAAATTATCCTTTGGTGTAACTGAAATCTTGCAATCTTAGAGTCTTGCAAAATACCAGAAGATGACCGTGATTATAATTTGACTTTCTTCTGCTAACCTTGGATTATTTGCCGAATTTCGCTGAGGTATCTTAAAGATTAAGTAATTATGTACATAGGAAAATTAACGGACAGACGAACTTATTTTAATGGGTCACTTGAATATTTATATATATGTCGATTCCGTAGACAGTTAAAATCACTAAGGTTGATTGCAGTTAAAAAATATAAATTATTTAATTACTTGCCTATATCTTTATGTATCTTCTAATGCTAGACTTCTCTTTTGTTTTCTTTTCAGGTAAGCTTAACGTGATTAAAATAACACTAGTTATGAACCGTGTTTATTGGCATTGTACATATACTATGTAAGTTTCTCCTCGTAATATATTTGAATTTTAACTTTTTAAACCTGATGCCTGTGTGTCCTAATATTTAATATTTAAATATTTGACTTTTACAGCGTGGTTTTTCATATCTCGTTAGCCTATCGTATTACCTAATATATAAAAAGATTGACGCTCAAATAACTATTATTTTAAAACCCAAGATACGGATGAGAACTAGGGCCGGCTCGCTGCTATAAATTTGATGAAAATGTATGATCGGTTAATCAAAATAGTTTTCTTAGATACATTAATAATATAGTGCTATTGATGAAAAACAACACAAATACAAAGTTTCTATAACATCAATTATTTGTGCATACATTTATACCAATATTCTGTAAGTAGTCTCAAGACTTTTCGGTGGTGTGATTGATTTTGTGACTATTCGGTATTCAGTTAGCGTCTCAAGTCTCTAGTCTCAAAATAAAGTCACTAATGTGTCAGCTGGTCCCGGGGCAGGTCATAAAACAAAGAAATTGAGAAAGTATTGAACAAACGCGAAAATCAAGTAGCACTCGATCTGTTCGTTGGCCGTTCGCTATGTTTTGTCTTAAATCTATAAACACTTAATTTTCATAACACATGCCAAAAACAAACAAACTATTTGTTTACATTTGTATATCTCATTCTGCCATTTTGATCGAGTGTGCATACGGATGAGAACCTGTATTATTAGATTGTTAGCAGTTCCAATTTTTGCACATAATTTAAATAATTGGTCCAATTGAACGTGGGATTTCAATGTTAATTGTACGAGAGCCATATTTTTTTTTAATTTTTAAAGAGCAATAGTTCTGTTGAGAAAGAATTAAAAAAGTATATTGTTGTCCAATCGATAAACTCATTTTCATTGAGGTTGAGTCCGCATCTCTAGCTGAATATGCCATCAGCTGATTGCCTCTACTACTTTTCACCACAGTCTGTGGTGAAATTTTTGGAGATTGTTGCTTGCTGAATACCGAAATCGTCTCAAGTCACAAAAAAGTCTCTAATTGAAAATCTCAAATGTAATGACTTGAGATTAGACTGAGTTACAGAATACCGGCATTAGTTTATGTTAGATTTAATTGGCTGCCTGAGTAATTACCTTCTCTCCTATTTGAACCATCACGCGGAGAGAGCGAATCTAAGCAACTGCCGTATCTTCCACCCAGCTAGGTCACTTAGATCTTCGTAGAATTCTAATCCTATGCTTTTTCTTTTCCTTCGCAATAGTTTGGGGTTATCGCGCAGTAAATATTGTAGAGTTTCCTTCTTCCACTCGTCTCTGCAACTTCTGCAGAAATTTTAGTGGAAAATCTCTAGCCTAGTCGATGATTGTGAGATCTATGAGGCTAGGCATGGGAAGAACTCTTCTACTTGGCATGTAGGGTTCTTGTGATCATTTAGTGATCCATTTTGGAGCACATGAATTTTGTGCTGCTACAGGAGTCAAGAAGTGGCTCGTTGATAGATCTGCGACAGTCGGCTTGTCTGCATACCTACTTAAATAAAAAACTGGAAATTATTGAATTATGAAACTAGACGAATACAAATTACTAAAGGCTTCCGAAAAAAATCATATTTAAAGTTGTAAGTGCGCCATTTTTCTTACATTTTCTAAATAAGTTAAGCAGCGAGAGAGGGTGCAATCGACTGCGCTCATTGGATTCAGAGGGGCGCTTAGGAACACACCCACTCTCGCTCTCAACGTTATGCCGTGACAGCATTACAGGAAACTGCATGGCTGATGAGCTTCTGGAAGTCATCACTCAGTCATCATGCAGGGAGAGGGTGGTGGATCCTTTGGCTGCCTACGGACTCCCCTTGGGTAGAAGGGCTCGCTGTCGACTCAGCGAGCGCTGGGAAACTACTACGACATGTAGAATCGGAAGGACCCTCTGCGCGAGGGTGGACCGTTGGCGTTCGAAGGCACTGAGGGCATCTCTAGATCCTCGTAGGAGTTCTGACTGGTCATCGTCCGATGAGTATTCATGCGGTTTGGCTGAATAAAGTGTCTGACCCTTTCTGTCGCAGCTGTGTTGTGGTAAAATCATCTTTTCATTTTCTACCCAGCTGCCCAGCCTTGGCGAGGCTGAGGTTCAGGTACCTAGACTCCTACTTCTTCAACACCCCAAAAGAGCTCTCTGGGGTTGAAATGGTTAATTTGCGTGACTTCATTCGCGGTACGCAACGTGTCTCCGGTTGACCTTTCTTGATTCCGATTAACATGGCCGTTCAACTAACAGGTGATACCATGGAGGCTACCACATTAATCTAACCCCAACCTAACTACTATAAGGGATTGAGAACACTGAGAATTAAATTCAGTGGCTGGCGCTATTTAAGTATTATCCCGATTCCTAGCAGTGTCTTTGATATCAGCAAAATACTTTGCTGATCGAAAAAACTTAGTCTGTATGAAATTCTTTTCTCGAAAAAAAAATGTTGCCTTCCTGTAGAGTATAGCAATATGTTACGTATCGTCTTGAAAAATAGCTATATTAATAAAATATCTTGCACTTTTACCTCATCAGAGTGCAATATTTTAAAAAATTAGCACATACCTCCGTGAATAAGCTGAGAATTACAAACAGGGCAGCATTTTCTGCAAAAACAAAAAGCGCTATAAGTAAAACTGCTTTTAGTAGCATAGCATAGAAATTTATTTGAAAAAATCTGTCTTCGCTATTATAAAGATGCGCTACACTAATGACATTATTCCTAGCTGCAAGCGCACTTTATATTTCAAGTTTTTAATGCATCTCAATTTTTACAAATCTCTAACGAAATTAATTAAGACCATCCAAAGCTTTGTATGTACCACGCCAACAACAACCAGCATTTGCTGATACTGTCGACGGGTAATGGAAATGATTTATGACAGCTGCACTTTCACAAAAAAACAAACAAGAAAAAAAACAAACAAAAAACACAACTAACTCTTAGTAATGCACAGAAAGTTTTTATGATGTTGTTATTACTTACAAATATTACTTTTGATTATAACTCTTGCAATTAAAATCAAACTAATTATAGCCATGGTACAAAAAAAAACATGATTTTACTGAAGTTAAAAAAGTGTAAAAGTCTTAAAGCGATTTCAGTTTTACTTACAAAATCCCATGCCTATTGACCATTTAGTATTAGTTTGATTTTATTTTCCAAGGGGCTATAGAAATTTTGCTAATTTATATGCAAGCTTAATTGTTGTCTGTTCAAATTATCAGCATTAAGTCTATGCCTTTCATTTACTGTTCATATTGCCCACTTTGCATTTATGCAAAATTTATGAGATGATAATTGTAGCATTTTCAGCATTGCCTGCCTGTAAGCAAAGTAAATCGGCAAATAAACTAAAAAGCTAACGAGCCGTGCAAGCAGGAAAGATACCTTCGAAATTCGATAAACGATAAATGTGGTGGCATGCAACTTTAAAGAGAACTATGTATATAAAATAATATAAGTACATACATACGTGCATTAGGGTGATCCTTAAAAAAAGTTAAGGCGAAATGTAGGAAGGTTTTTTATATAACAAAATATTTAGAATTTTCCATGTATTTTAAATATGAAAACAATAACTTTTCGTAGAAATGTTTAGAATTCTTGAAAACCAACACTTCACTCCGGAAACTCTGTGTGTCTTCAGGTGACTTCAAAGTATCGTTTCTTTAATCTTGTTTTTTAATTTCAACTGAGACCGTAACTAATTGTTATTTTGATTTTTATACAAAAATTATTGCGAAGAAGAACACTTTTTATTTTAAACCCTTCCATAATTTTGTGAATTCATTTTTCAATATTCAAATTTCACATTAATCGTTTTGTCGTTCGTTTTTGAATGTAAATTTTTCCAATCACATTTCACCGATTTTTGTGCATTTTTTTGTCATAAAAATTAAATCGTATTGTTGGTGTTATTGGCATCGCCGACAAACCTTATTGCCGTTATTATGATTGATGACAACGAGCAAATGACTTCGAAAAATAAGAACCGCTAAATATCGATCACATTTTATCGAAAATATGAAGATATGAATATATCGATCAATTTTAATCGAAAAAAAAAAATAAAATAAAAAATATGTATCAAAATGTTCAGAAAAAAATTAACAAAATATCGATAAAATTTGATCGATAAAATGAAAATGAGAAAATACCGACCACATTCGAAAATCTGACTTTATTTTTATTTTGACGATTTATTATTATGCATCAATTTATAGTCGTTATTTTCTGATGCTTGCCAGTCAAAATTAATCGTTACTCTTAAATATAAATCTTTAGAAAAAAATTTCTGTTGTCGGTTTTGTTGCTGCTATTATTGGCATCACCGACAAACCTGTTTCCGTTTATATGATCGATAAAATTTAAATACAATTATAACGATTGTTTGTCATCGAAGACATACAAACCACAAAATATTGATCAAATGTGATTCGAAAAACTTAACGATAAAATTATTCAAAAAGAATTAAATATGAACATAGCGATAAAATTTGATTTAAAAAAAATCAAAAATCAAAAAATATACCTCAAATGATCAGAGAATAAAATCACAAAATAACAATAAAATTTTATCGAAAAAGTTATATGTGAAAATATCGATCAAATTTTATCGAAAAATTACAAATCAAAAGATATGGATCAAAATAATCAGAAACATAATAAAACTAACGATCAAATTTGATTGAAAAAACAAAAAAACTAAAAATATAGGAACAATATTATCCAAAAAGTAAAATTATAAAATATCATTAAAATTTTATCGAAAAAATTTAAATAAAAAAAAATCGATCAAATTTAATCGAACAAAAAAAAACAAAAATAAAAACTATGCATAAAAATTATCAGAAAATAATAATCACAAAATATCAGTAAAATTTGATCGAAAAATTGAAATGTGAAAAAATGAGCAAACTTGATCGATAAAAAACAAAAATCCAAACATATGGATCAAAATAAATTATACTCGTAACGGTTAGGATCCCTGAATTGGAGTATTTTTATAGGTTATATTTTTTTGGATTTTTAGACGACCCATAAAGCAAAGTTAGTATTAAAAAAAGGTTGAATAAATATTTGGGTGTTATTCTTAAAGGCTCCTGAAGTGAAGGAGAGTTTTGAACTGAAAAATATTGATTTCGAAGATTATTAGCAATTTCTACGCAAAATTGTTTTCTCTCAATTTCAAATATATTTATACAATACATGAAAAATTTTGAACTCCTCTAGATATTGTTTAAACAAAAAAAAATGAGGGGTACATTTTCGATATAGAACAGGCTACGGGAGTGAGAGCATTAAAAGTTCCGACTTTAATTTTTACCCATGCATTATTGAACTACCCTAATGTGCATACGTACATTTCTACATACATACAGTTGTACGGCACTCAATTGTAGCGGTTGATACACTACAAAATGAAATGCTTAAAATGTAACAGCAAAACGATAAAAGCTACAGATTTCGAGTGCAGTGAATGGCAGAAGTTGAAATTTATTGATAGTTGCTGCAATTCGTTACTAGCTGCCACCCAGTGGAAGAGCAACAAAAAAATTTAAAGATACCAACTTTTGCTGATCTCATATCAGCGAGCGAAAATTTACTATATAACTATATAGTAAATATGTATGTATGTGTAAAAGATTGCCGGTATAGCTATGTATTATATGTATGTATACCTAGGGCATAGCAAGTTAACCGATTCAGCCGATTGCGATTTTCCGCCAAAAATATATGCGATATTTTTTAAAACAATTCGCTATCGGCATTCAATCGTATGGCGTTGAAAAGTCGTAACATAGCGAGTTTATTTCTACACAGCGAGTTGTTGCATTGATTTTAGATTTTTTTTTTTTGCAAGCAACCCTGCCCCTTTTCCTAGCAAATTCAATTTTTTTCTTAGCGCGCTCATCTTTTCTCCTCTGCTAACAGTTTCGACTTGGCTTTGGCTCTGGTGGTGGGGTGGTGGTGTTGTTTTTGTTGGTGGCATTTCCATCGCATCACAACAAATGCAACAGCCCGGAACGCCCGAACGCTAAAGCTGCAACACTTTTCCGTGGCCACTAAAATTGCATTGAATGCAGTTATGTGTTGTTGTTGTTGCTGCAATCATTCAAGCGTAATGAAAACTAAATCCGCAAATCAACCGCAGCTGCTGCAACGTCACACTATTTGACTGCTGTCTGCGGCTCTCAAACCGCATTTACCTCGTCGTAAGCCCGCCTTTGCTTTACTTGCAACTGAAAAACTTCTCGCTATACGTTACATTTGCTTCACGTTACTTTGCTTTAACTCCAAGTATTGTTTTATTTGTTTTTTTTCGTGTTTTGCGTGCGAATACTTTTCCTTTTTTTTTTGTTCTTCTCTAATACTTGGTTGTTCTTCGACTTTTGCTACTTTACGAGCTCGCAAGTCAATTCCTTGGCATTTATTGCACAGACACGCCGAGATGTCTTATCTTCCGGCAATTCAAGTGAAATATTTGACGATTAGACGTTGCTTAAGTTTGAAGCGAAATGAAGAAGCATGAAGCGAAAAGTAGTGCCGATTTGGTGCCACAACACCTATGTATGTACTTTATATATATCAATGTATGAACAATTAGTGGATTTAAATTTTGCAATGATTTTTGTTAGCACATATTGCATATGAAGAGATTCCGAAAAAGATTTCGACTCTCAAGCACTCCCAGCTAAATGATGTTGCTTATCTTCGAACGGAAATTGCTAGGCGGATTAAAGTGTTTTTTTTTTATTTCGCTTGGCAGAATTCGTTTGACTTAGTAATTTAAGCCATGACTTCCAAAACCATACGCTAGAGCTCCGCGAAAAAAAACTACACAAAGCGGTTATTATTTCTTATCCAAAAGTAAATGGAACATACTAGTTTATTTCAAACTACAAACATTTATAATTGTTTTTACATATTGTAATGTTCCATTATTATTTCTGTTTTCATACTTGAATTTTTGATAAAAATTACCTTTTACCATTTCCATATTAATTGAATGGTAGATATGGTGGTTGACATAAGTCTCCTCATGATTCCAATAGTGCCTCTCACAAAAGGTGACGACGCTGAAGCAAACATTTCTTTAGCAGCTTGTAATTCAGCCAAGAATTCAGCTGATAAATTCAGCCAAGTCTGGAGCTTTCATAATTCAGTTGCATTCAAATGAAAGGGATTGTCCCCATCCCTGAGTAAATGTCGATCCACTGTTGGGGTGCTTAGTTCTTCTTCACCTCGTGATAAGCCCTAATGCCAATTATTCAAACGACAATATTTGATGTTCCTCTTTTAATTTAAAGAAGAGAAATCAACGAATTTTAAATTTTTCATTTATTTAAGTTGAAATCACTAATTTTTCCTTTCTCGAGTAAGTTAACAATATCAAATTTGTTGTCGTTT
This sequence comes from Anomoia purmunda, assembly GCA_951828415.1. Taxonomy (NCBI): domain Eukaryota; kingdom Metazoa; phylum Arthropoda; class Insecta; order Diptera; family Tephritidae; genus Anomoia; species Anomoia purmunda. Next base: position 16,987,258 of record OX639996.1, read on the forward strand.
AGTTTTCGGTAATCGACTACCTAACGACAACAGCTGATTCGGCGGAAGCGAAAATCGTTAAAAAATGGCTGCTGAATAGCAACATCGTTAAAATGTTCGTTAAGATGAGTTAACCATGCGATTTCAAATAGGAAATACTCTATATACAAATACATATAAAAAATGTATACATTTTCTTTGTTACAACTTGCCTCATTGACCGATGAACTGATTTCGACCAAATTTCGACAGTATATTTCTTACATTCGTAGCATGGACATAGGTTACATTTTTTTATACATTAGGTGGCGCATGTCTCGAAAATCTGCAATATTGCTGCGATATTGATGATATTAGAAGTTATAAATAGTGCCGATGCAATATTTGTGAGAAATAAATACGCTAAGTGGCGACAGAGGTGAGTTTATTCAAAAATATTTATTTATATGATCCAATTTTGATGAAATTAGAAACCAAGAATGAAATAATACAATATTGCGCCTTCCCGCGGCGAAGTGACAGATCTCGCCTTTAGTTTATAAGAATACTGGATAGAGAAAATTGAATAACTTCCAATATTTTAGTGAAACCGTCTTTTGTGTAAAAATATGGATTTATACCCAGAGATTTAATAAAAAATCTGTAAAATACTAAAAGAAAAGTGGCTATTTTTCCTAATATGTGCAAAAAGCTTTATCTAGTTGAAATTGAGAATTGTCAAACCCGCCAAAACCAAAGTATCGATACCTCTAAAGGCGTCGCCATCTGCGTGTATGCCGTCTTCTACGAGCCAGGACCAAACACTCACAAAGCTAGCGAAGAACTATTACTCTAATATTCTCGAGATTGCGGCTCAGACATCGAATGTTGTTAACCAGTCAGTGTCCCGTCACCGTGGCTGTTATTTAGTCTTATCTTCCCTGGACCTATTTAGCAGATCCATCGTTCTGGATTTGCCAAAAGTGGACCAGATTTTCTTCTCAATTTTGCAGGTGGTCAAACAGTTCCATCTGGTTTATGAGAGCTTTGCACTGCACTTCTTTAAGTGGGGCAGAAGAAAATTATTAATCAAATTGGCATTATCGGCAGGTATCAATATTTTGGTATCTTTGATAGTGGAAGAAATATAATTTGAAAACCCTTAGCTTAGTTCAGCACAAGAATCCGCACTTGTGACAAAATCTGCGGATTTTAGAAATATTAGCTATAAAAACAATTTCTAAAAATATCTCGACTCCAGGGCCGCCTATAGTTACATATTTGTCAATTACCCTTTGCATATGTATCAAGAAAACGCATTTCGGTTTCTCTAACATATAACCTTTGTATAATTTAACTAAATGTAAATTTACAAGCAGGTGGCTAACCTCTTTAATATATATCCTCTTTACCTCTTTAATATATATCTTTGTCCTCGTCACCAGGGATCTTTTGGCACCATATTTGAATATTTTATATACATACTTATGTAATTAACTAAATTAGACTTTTCCAAAACATGGCAACACTATTAAAAATACCAAATTTTACTATTGCCTAAAACTTGTGTAAATAAAATTATTTAATTAGACTTTTCAACAGGTGGCCACCTCCATAAACGTTAATTATGTACCTTCTTTCCGGTGCGAACAGTTTGCCACCTACATTTTAATATTTCATAAAACTTGTTTGTGATTAAATTGAATCTGACTTTTCAAACAGGTGACAACCCTCTCCCCAACAAACAAAACCATGCCTAACGGTTGCCCGGTGTGGAAACTAATAACTGTTGAAAGTTGCAATTTTTAACTGGGTGGCAATGTCATAGAAATATATTTTTAAAATTTAGCTTTCTTAAACCTTTTAGTTTCACGCCTATATTATAAAATTTCTTTTAATTTTCTAACTTTTCTTAATTTACTTTTAAACAGGTGGCAATCTTCTTTCAAAAAATTTTTAAAATGAAGCTTTCTTTTGATAGCCATAATGCAATGTTTAATTTCACTAATTACGCTAATTGAATTTACGGTTTTAAAAAGGTGGCCGCTCCCTTTAAAAATTGATTATATTGAAACCAATACGGTATCCAAATCTGGCCAGTCGTAATTTAATTCATAATGTAATTGTCAATTTGCCCCTACAGCACCACCTGTTGAGAATTTTTCGACTTTTCTTTTTTTCCTAAATCTTCGCGTAGCAATTACGAGCAAACCCCCAGAAGGAAGTATCAAACTTGATCCAGTGGTTTTCAAGTTTTAAGCAAACGGACAAACCACTACCCATTTTTATATGCATATGTAGATTTTCAATTAAAATTTATTTTATGGTAGTTATTTTACTATATTTTATTTTACTTTGTTTTATATGAGCAATTTTTACGCTAACAATGCAGTAACACAAATTACATTTGATTTACCTTCATGAAAGGCTCGAAGTATTCGGCAGGGCCTTTCTTTACTTGCTTTTTTTTCCGTAGTCATACTTTCGTTTATGCTTTACGCTTCACTTAAATTTTTTTCTTCTTAATTGGCAACGCATTCGACTGTAGGTTTTAAGAGAAAAAATTATGACAAGGATGGAAATCGTGCCAGTTATTTGTAGAAAATTTCAGCAGGTCTCTCTATACATGGTCCTTAAATTACAAGCGTAAAATCTATCATGCCCTCACAAGTTCTGCCACAAATAGTATCTACATATTTTGCTCTTCCCATGTCAGTTCGAACAAAAATTAACTAAGTAAAAGGAAAATATTAATAATCAAAAAATTAATTGTATTTATACTTCCGAGTTTATTCATCAATTTAAGACAATTAATCAAATCAAAATGGAAACAGATTTCACATCCATTCTCTGCCATTCCACCAACGGACCTCACACATTCGACAAATATCGTGTGTCACGTTTTATTTGCTGCACAAAATACAACGAAATTATGCACTCAACCGCAAACAAGTTAAAATATTGCAATCAGCATGAACATCACACCTACATACCTACACACCTCGCCGCACAACCCCAACCCCCTGGCGAAAAAAGGAAATGTGGCCTGTACAATGGCGACAATTCGACTTGCAAAATGCATTTCCGCTACTCAGCTTGACACAGACAAACTGTGTTGTGCGAATAGAAAGTGGAATGGCATATAACGTTATGATGATGGTATGCAAACGGAGGTATATCCGTTGGTTCAGTTTCGTTTCGTTTGGAATGTGCGCCTTGTGGAGGCGACAAATTTTCAAATTACTTTTCTGATTCAGAAACTTTTGTGTACGTTAAAGGACAAAGTTTTAAACTGCAGCAGCAAACGCTGTTTAATTTTAAAAACTTTCCACATTTGTTATGCAGCAGCAGCAGCAGCAGCAGCGGTGCTCTACTAATACGGCAAGCAAAGAGCCAGCAACATAAAAGACCGACCACTCACTGATGAAGCCAAGCCAAGCAGCCGATGAGCTTCATTTGGCCACTTGAAAAAGTTATTCAAAATTAATAACTAAATTTCAATGTTTTTTTCTTTGAGAGCAGCACTCATTCCTCCTGCGTGCAGCAGCAGCAGCAGTGACAACAACAACAACAGCAAATGCCAATGGCATAGACAATGCCACATTCGCCTGAGGTTGCCGCGTATGGCTGTGTGTGTGGTTGTTGGCCACAAGTCTTCTCCTACGGCAGGACTTCAATCAGTATGCAAAGCTTCAGATTTGAGCGCCACCAAGTGGAACGCCGCCACCAAGTGGAAATTGTTGACGGAGTGGTGCAACCGGGAGGGGTGTGTCTGTTCATTGCATTGTTATTGGTTTTATTGTTACAAATACAAGTAAATCTTCATTTCCTTTTCGACTGCATGTCGAATTTTTGTAAGTAAGAGCGAAATTGTGTGTAGCATTGCATGATAAGTGAAAACTAAGAAATAGTTTAACTAATTTTCATTTCTTTCACCGTTGATTACTATGCCATTGAGTACGAATTAGTTGAAGGATATTGCGCTGTAAAGAGATTTTCATTTCTAATTGAGCTGCAAGTGCTGGGGCCTGGCATCCATTCAAGACGCTATTCCGCTTTCGCAAATAAAGCAAACGCATAAATGTGAATAAATTGCATACTCCAAATAAAATGAAAATATGGGGTCTAAGATGAATTTAGAATGTTAGGTGTTTGAAAAGGCAATTACTTACATAAACTAATGGCATGAATTGTTTGTGTGAATAAAGCAACGATGTCTTCTTTGTAAGAATAAGACTAATAGATGTCACTTTATTTTAGTAATATTTTGCACACTCACATTCAGCGTTATTGTAAGTTTCGCCCGAAAAAGTGTTCGCTGCTCTCCACTTTCTCTTCGGACCTGCAGCTTCGCCAGAAATCGTTGGTTACGTATTCCAATCTCTTCCCGTGTATGCCCATAAGACAATGTCCGATTATTACCCCGACCATTAGGTCTGAGAGAAGGTCGGTCTAAGCGAATGAAAACTTTGGATCGCTCTACGTCAACCCTCGGCCAAACTTGTCGGCTAATCCTGCAGATGGGTTTCTTCTCAATGAGTTTTGTCTTTTTTTCAGCAACTATGGATGTTGTTTTGTGATAATTAAGAGAGTTAATAGCCGCTTGGCTGTCGGATTGTAAAGTACCAGGTCCGCCTGTAGTAGCGGGCACTGTTAGACACCAAGTAACCTCTATTATTGCATTTAGCTCTGCCTGTAAAAAAAACTCTGCAGTCGTCCGGTAAGCGAAAGTAGTGGGCCAACGCAAATTCATTGAAGTGAATCCGATTGTCCACTTAAGTTGGAAACGATTTGTGAGGATAGCCATTGACTCTGTGCCTAACTCTATGGCCGCTTTCCATTCCTTCCTCTCTGGGATTCTTATGGTGTATCTTAGCTCTTTCCACGGCTGAATCGCCTTCGTTAAGCCTGACAGCAGGCCAGAAATTTGCCATATTGAACCACCGTAGAAGGTTTAGAATTACGTCTAGAAATTTATTAGATGTAGAAGGTAGCACTTTTGTGGCCAGCATAGAAGCCGTACGCTGTATTCTTTCTCATTTGGCTCTGATCGATGTTTTGATTAGCACTGGGCACCAAACGCTAACCCCGTCAAAGAGACAGAATCTCATCACCGCTGTATGCCTCCAGTGTACTATATGGGGTTTTATATTTTTGTTTTTCTATAGAACCCTTCCAAGCGGCCATGGTGGTGATGGCCTTGCACGAGCGGTCTTTGATGTTTAGCTTCCCTTCGAGCTTTCTGTCTAGAGCAACTCGAAGGTATGTACTTGACCTCTGTTAAGAGAGAGAGAGAGTTCAACCTCGTTTAATGAGGGTGGTTTGGGCAGAGGAATTTTATATTTCCTCCAACAGAAAATCTAAATCTTAGCTTACTTTAAAATATATTTACCAAAATAAAAATGATTTCCTTTGAACTCCGCTTGTAGTGTAAATTCTTAACCCTTTGTGGTTCTTAATTTTACTTCCTTCATACCAATTTTTAACGACGAATTGTGCTACTAATTAAAAATAATAAATTAAAAATGAACTATGCCAAGTGAAGCAGCAACTTTGGGTTAGCAGTGCGAAAAAAATTTGATTGTCAGGGACTTCATTAGTTGTCCATCGCAGCCGAGTATTTTTAAGAGGGCTCCTTTGTGGATGAAGTGCCTTTAACATGCGACTCCTCAACGATCTCAAAACAAATCTGTTTGATTCTTTGCTAAACACACAACAGCAAATAAGACATCCGAAGCCTATTCTGATATATTTTAGTATAATTTTCAATTCAAATGGCATACTTTATGCACATAAAAGAAATCTAAAGTGAAATTTTTTAGTTTTCCAGGTGTCCACCCCAAAAACTGTTATCAACATTTCTCCTATCATTATCACTGTAATACCGTTTATTTTTAAATACTCAATACATCAGCAAAATTTGTTGTTCACCGAAGCGTTTACTTGATGATGCACAGAAGATACATTATCAACATCTTCAAAAACTTTTTGAACTATGACAAAAATTTCACCGCTATAAAGACATATTTCAAATGCATCAAATGCACCTGTAGCATCTTTTGCACAAATATTGTGCATACTTTAGTGATTGTGCACTTCGCGGTGTCCGCAAGCTAAAGTTTCCATCGAACAATGACAAGCAGCAAAAAAAAAAACAAAACGAGCGAGAAAAGAAAATATGTGTAAAATTAAAGCGGTAAATATTGAAACAAAAAAGTTAGATGGCATAAACTTGCATACCTACTTCTTCAAAGTTTTAACGATGTGCTCTTCTATTTGCGCTTCACTAGCTACCACTTTTGCTCCTTGCTCCACATTTTCCTTATTCCAACCATCTTCTATTCCCTCAAGCGGTATTGATTTTGTACAGCACACACAAAACAAAACCAAAAAAAAAAAAAACAACAACGAAATTATGACAATGGTGATTGCGGCGATTGAACCACCGTTCGTACGGAAATCGCATTAAACGTCTTGACGGCCGATTGTCTACTACTTGACAACCCGCTCTTGCCACGAAATTTCGCCGAACCCGCCAGCTCAGCGGACAGAATGATTGCTGCTACTTGAGGTCGAAAAAGTTTGAAACTATGAAGCTGAAAAAAAAAATGCTGAGATTTAAAAAGGCAGATAGATAGTTGCGATTAAGCGTAGACTTAAGTAGCAGTAATGATACTTTAAAGTTTCAATCTGATGGTAGTGTTGGAAAAAAGCGTTAAAACTAATGGATTTCAAGAGATGAGAGAAAATAGGTAAACGAAAGGCAGGAAAATAGCTTTGTTGTTTTTAGCTCGACATATTTGCAGTATTATAGAAAGGCAGGGAAGTATATTTTGTGTGTGTTTCTCTTTGAGATAATAAATTATATTATTTACCAAATACATCGCCGCCTCAATAAAATTTGTGCAATTGGTAAGGGAACATAAGAAAATATTTTGGTGGGGGTTTTACGCTAATTGAATATTTAAAAAAAAAGAAAATTAGTTTCAAGATAGTATTACAGTTTTAAGATTTTGAACCCTAAAACACCCCCTTGGGTACGCCAATGCTCCCAATGGTTCAGTAAGAAAAATAAAAGTTCATTCGAAAAGGAGTAATTTATAAGTGTAGAAAAATTAGACTTCCAGTTTGTTCTGGTGGCAAGCAGTATATTTTTTAAATGCATTGTTGAATGAAAGACTCCGGTTATAATTGGACATTTGAGGTATTTCAAAATGTAGGAATTGCACAGGATCTCATAGATCGCGTTACGCGGTGCACTTTCACCTTTTTCGATACAAATATAATAAAATTTTAAACCAGGAATATTTAAATCGCAATAGCTGTATCCAAATACGTTGTTTAAGTTGAGATTCGCTTTTATTAAAACACAAATTCATATTTTCTTCAAAAAACAGTTTTTCCATTTAATTTTTTTCAATTCAACTAATATAGTTTTTTAATTTTCATATAAACTTTTTTATACAAAAATGGTTCAAGGTTGTTAGTAAGTTAGCTTGTTAGTTTCAATAATTTATATGTTAATTATTGACATTTTAATTCGTTTTTTTTTTTATAAAAATATAGTTTATTCTACAACAAACCCATATACATACCAGTTCCAAAGTTATTGCAAATTTTAATAAACCACACAAAATTTTCATAACAATTTCCCATTCATTTTTAGTGTAATACAGAGCAAGTTTTAAGGGACTCTGCTATATCGATCGATATCATTTGGTGAACTCCGTCATAATAGGCCCGTTTCTTTGTAACTGAATTGTAAAAGCAAACTAGGTAAAATAACAAATTGTATTTAAAGCAACTACACAAACTTGGAAAAATATGCGAGTTGAGTCAACTCGGTAAAATGATATCCGACCTGAGATGCAGTGTTGGAAAGTGAAAAAACTGCGCTATTGTAAATGAGCCCTAAGAAAATAGGAGTACATTGGAAATTTCAGCTTAAGACCTAATTCATTCTTATTTACATTGTATTTTGAAATATAAAATTACATCAACCTAAATTTTGTTTGCATAATTATTTTCCGTTCTTCCGTTAAATAGCACTAAACAAATAGCATCTTTCATGAAAGATCCGAACAGGGTTGCTTTTGTAACTAAAGGAAGTTTTGTCCGAGCTCGAGCGTTCTTTTGCAAGTCGGTTACAATAAAAGGGGCCCATTATATATGTAGAAAAGTCTTCTCTCCTCGGTAGTCGAATTTAGAATTTTGGTTGAATGTCGAGTTTGGTATGGAATGACGACTAGTCACCAGTTCAGATTAATGTGAGGACGGAACTTGTAGTATTTGAGCTAAGAAGTCCCATTTACCGGCGATTTATTTCTGGAATAGAAAACCTCGCAGCTCGTTACGAATTAGGAGGATTGCTGCTAGATTCGAACATTAAAACAACTCCATATGGATTTGCATTACAATCGGGTGCAATTTTGAAATTTTAACTCAACTAGGAATTTTTTCATGGTGGTTAGTTTGCGGCATTTTCAATTTATATTAAAAATTATCGCATACTAAAAATTATAATTGCATTGAACACCGTTGACCGCCATCGACAGTGACCCACACAATTGGTGGTTTTTTTTACAAAAAAAAATGACGCACACTATTTGCGGCAGGCAAACTGTTTCAGTAGACAAATACATCGAGTTTAAAAGATATCAAGTTTAAAGATATCAATAAATCTAACTATCGCTCTTTTTTACGCTGAATGTATCAATGTTGTTTAAAAATATTGGCACGATATAAACCGTTTCATTTTCCCTCCATTAACAAAAATTCTAAAAATTCCCTAATAGTGTCTTCTTTTCTCGAAATAATGCTGCATTTATTCTCTAACGTACCAGTGGTTTCAAATTTTCGTATTCCTTTCTCAGCATTTTCTCTGGCTTGTTTGTTATTTTCTCAAAATATGGCACTCTGGCCCGACAACGCAACAGTGCAACATTTTCTAACCGCTACCAAAGGTGAGGGTGAACGTTGTGCGGCTGATTTTAATTGTATCGTTTATTTGTTCCCACAATAGCTTTGTTAGAAAACCTCAATTTTGATACCAAAATTATTATTATTAGTCTATTTTTATTGCGTTCGATCAAGTGAAATTGATAGTTTTTGTTCTTTCCCATAGGAAACGGGCAACATTTTCGTTATGTTGCCCTAAAATTAGGTGACATAATTATCACCAGGTAATTATCTAACCAATCCATTTGATTTGGCAATATTTCGTCATACAAAAATGTGTCTGAAAAATCTAGTCACCGAGAAGGTCAGAATTTAATCCACATTTAATATTCTGTGCAACTCTGCTTTGTGCAATCTGTTTGTTAAAGCAAAAGCCAAACTGCATTGAACCTAAGCAAACCAAGGTGAATTCATATAAGGTGGTAACGTCCCATGAGCTAGGTTGGGTACTTGAACCTCAGTCTCGCAAAGACAGGGCAGCTGAGTAGAAAATGAAAAGAGGAACCCACCTGATCATCCTCCACTCGGCTGCGGCAAAATGGTTCAGAGACTATATTAAGCCTAACCGCATGAATACCCATCGGACAATGACCAGTCAAAACTCCTACGAGAATCGAAAGTTGTCGCTTTGTTAGCAACCTCAGTTCATTCGAACGCCCACGGTCCACTCTCGGCCAGTGGGTCCTTGCGATTCTGCATGTCGTTGGAGTTTCCCAGCGCTCGCTGAGTCGACAGAGAGCCCAGCTATCGAAGAAGAAGTCCGTAGACAGCCAAAAGAGCCTCCACCCTCTCCCTGCATGGAGTGATGATTTTCGGAGCACTCCATCGAGCGAGCTCATCAGCCATGCAGTTTCGTGCAATAGCGCTATAGCCCGGTACCCAAATTAGTCCAATTTCGGGCATTCCGAGGCGGCTGAGAGAGAGAAGAAAGGCAAGTTTTGACCTCACCATTAGCGATCATAGGATGTGCATAGCGGCCTGACTATCAGAATAAATGTTTGCCCATCTGGAGGGCATTATCGGCTGCCTTCTTGATTGCGGCCACCTCCGCCTGAAAACCACTACCTTAGTTCGGAAGCCTACATTTCCGGCTGAGGGAGAGCAGAAGATCTTAGTCGAGTTGCAGCAACCTTGCTGGTAATGTCCACAGGTAACACGTTAAGCATAACATTGAGCGCGAGAGATTGTTCTATCTTTTAATGCGAATAGGAGAATTTACGTTTTTGCTCTTCGTTTTGACTTTACATCCATTCCTTTATGGTTGCCTTTCTTATTAAATAGTCATTGACGTGGACTAACTTCGATTTTCGATTATTAAGTTTTGGTTTAGTCATGGTACTACGACGACTGCGTCATTCACCTTAGAGTCTCTACTTGACAACCAATAACTCTTTCTGTTTCATTCGCATTTGAAAACAAAAAATGCGGTAAGTGTCTTGCAACCAACGAACAAATCGTTAAGGCCTTCGAAGAAGTGGTAGGTATTTGGGTGAAACTGTCTCATCAAAAACAAAAGCTACGCCATAATCTAGAAGAAAATAAAAGTTGTTATATTGCTAAAATGAAAATATTGTTACAGTTCACTTGAGGAGTTACGAAAAACTTCAACTGCTCAAAACATTGACATTCCACCACTGTTTGTAAATACCTGCAACAATTTTGTATGTACTCTCCTAACCCGATGCCACATATTTGTAAAAATTTGTATATTTTGTTTGTTTTTTTTGCACACACATCTATACTATACTAAGTAAATCTAATCAAAACACTTGCAGTTTAAGAGAAAACAGTAAAAACTCATTACTGCTTGTGCCAAAGATGCTCCTTTACATATAACTTCAATTTTAGTACACAAATAAACAACACCGATTGTGACAGTGACATGTGACAGCGCGCTGGTGACAGTGACCAGCGAGACAAATTTCAAGTTTATTTTTTTTTTTGTTTTTTTTTTTTTGATGGCACGTCGAGTCGGCAGTCGCTTCGACCATCTTAATGGAGCTAAAACAAGTTGAACTTGTTGTCTGACGGTGTATGGTATACAGTGTGAACTCGCATTTATTTATTTCTTTCGGTTGACAAGTCTCTGCAAATACAGCAACACAGATGCATGAAGCGTTTGAATGCAGTGCCAGTCGGGTAATTAACACTTTTGTTTGTTTGAAAATGTTGAAAGGCGTTAAGCGCTCTTGCCCTAACTGGTGCACTCGATTAGTGTTGGGGGATTTTTTTTTTCTTTTCGTTTTCGGTTGCAGTGGTTGTGCGGTTTCCATTTGTACAATGTATGTGAATGTTAAATGTCAACGGCCGTTCAGGTTGATACTTACAAATCTTTTCATATTGCAATTTTCTCACTTCAAGCTAATGCTATTTACATTCGTGTGTACTAAATATGTGTACTGTGTTGAGGTATACTTACTACGTAGAAATTTACATTGCATTTTCGATAGAAAGAAACCTAATTAAAAATTGGGGAAATAATATCTATATTTTTTTGGCAGCCCGTGTTTTTTTTAGATATATCTTAATTGAATACTTAGCATCGATAATCTATAACTTTTAGCTGTCAATTTTATTCCAACCCTCATATGTTAATGATGATGACTAATCTCATTCGTTCGTGCCATTTCGAGACCCTTCACTGCTGTATGCAACCAAAAAATGGATATGTTTTAATTGTCCTTTATTAGTGAATGAATTCATGAAGTTGTCAATTCTGTATTTTATTGCCTAACAATCAAAAAGTTCAAAGCACAATAAAGTGGCATTGTGTTGTATTTCTCAAGTAAAACTTCTTTAGCGGCATGAGAGTGATTTTTTACATCGCGTCGATGTCGCGTCACGAAGTTAACGAGTACCGGCATATCAATATTCGCTTGTGGTTATTTCAGCAAGAGTTCAGGACTATATGAGGAGAAGTTCTGAACCTTTTCGGCTCTATTTCAGGACCTTCCACCACTAAAACTACTACTAATTACTATTACTAGTTAATACCACTATAACTCCTAATTACGACTTCTACTAATTACTGCTACTATTTTTACTAATGCTAGTACTAACTACTACTACTACTTTTACTAATTTCTACTACTAGTTTTACTAGCGCTACTATAAATTACAGTTTTACTTCGACTACTATTAATTACTTCTACTATTCATGCTAATTTCAACTCCTATTTTTACTAATGCTACTAGCAATTACTTCCTTAATTTTTACTAATTTCTGCTACTATTTTTACTAATGCTTATCATTAATACTACTACTAATACTATCACAACTTCCTACTAACGGCTACTACCACTACTACGCCCATATTTAACTCTCTATCTCTTTGTGGAATCTGCTCAAAAGTTGTTTTTTTTTTTACTTTTACATGTATATAAAAAATTATTAACACATTAAAAAACTTACGCAGATTGTAGAAGAAGTTCGGTCAAATATCAAATAATGGTGTGAGCGCCAAATTCTATCGTAATTTCTTTTTTTGCACATGAGCAAAACCGATATTCGAATAAGCAGTTTTATTGGCGCTTTTTTGTAAACGATTAATTTTTTTTATAATTTTCCATTACCAATAAGAAAATAAGATAAATACATACATTATAACATAATTAGTATATTATGACTTACGATGAAAATCCTGATTTTTTTATGACATGTCAGAATGCAAAATGGGTGCCAAAATATCCGAAATGATGCACCAAATGCTCTTTAAACTTTATTTTTCGTTTATTTTTTAGTAAAGCGTGTTCTTTTTAGACTGATGGAAATTTAAATTGAAATAAAATATATAAAAAATGAAGTACGACGCTAATGTATTTTTTGTTTATAAGATATTTTCATTACATTTAATATTTAAAAACAATTTCTGGCATATGTCCGCCACGACTAGCTTTGGTGAATCGGATGCGATCTGTCCAATTTTGAATTTCCATGTTGTGGATGGACAAAGTCCAACTTGTTGAGCACGGCGGCGAATAGACAAATTCGGATCTTCTCGAACACTATCACTTACAGCACCAATATTTTCTTCTGTACGTACAGTTCTGTGTCTTGTTGTTGGTTTTTCATCGAGTAGAGTAAATGTTGTTCGAAATTTATCAACAGTTCGACGAATAAGCTGCTCTGATGCTTAAGATGCTCGATTATGTGGACCATAAAATTCATTCTTCCCACGATAATTTGTCAATGCTTACTGAACAGAAATGTCAAAACGATATGTCATTTACCAGCTGTCAAATGACAGCTATCCCTATCGAAAGTTCTATCAGTCTAAAAAAAACACCCGTTATTTGATTAGGCACACAGTATACAAATGTAATAAAAATAATAGCAAAATGTATTGACAAGTTTTGACAATTTTATCTTTCTTTATTTAATTTGACTTATTTATTATATAAAATAGTTTATTATTTAACAAAAACCATGTATATAGATCGAAGCAAGGCAAATTCATATAAGGTGAAGTTATTAAATCAGCTGATGTCCTCTTCTTCCACAATATTTGTATTTCTCATTTCCCCATGTCATTCTAAAAACGAACACTAATGGCATCAATTCTTCTATTCTATTATTGAAAAATGCCTCTGACCAAGTGGTTGAAGTTTCAAACTTTCGAGAAAATGTCAAACAAATTTAAAAAAAATTTCATCAAAATTTCTAACTTTTCAATCTACATTTTTTAGAAAATTTTCGGGTATGCAGTTCTGTAGCTCATTCAATTGAAACTATTGTACATATAATAAGAAGCAAGTTTCATGTAGCAATAAATTGTTTTCAATTTTTGATAAATTTTGTGTGTTTTCTCCTATAAATGAATCATGTAAATATTGAAACAAGAATGGCATTTTGTGCAAAATATACCTATATTTTATGAGAAATACCTTCTACAGAATATAAAAACCCACAAATAAGCAAAAACGGTAAAGTTTGAGTGACCGTACTTTGCTTTACTTTTACTTTTACTTAACATAAAAAAAGCTGCCAAACTCGGATTCTTTAAAATCGGATTGCGCGACACCTAAAAAAAAAGTTGACGGTTTCCAATGCGATACCGAGAAAATCGGATACCACAACATACTTGATTGAAACAAAGTAAATTAAGATGTTGCCCTGTAGAAAAAATAACTTACCTGCGATCTTGAAGGTGTACATGTAATATGAAATGCCGTCGATGTTGCCACTACCAAGTAATGTACTGCATAAATATTTTTTTTTATATTTAATTTTGATCCAAACTTATTTGGAGTACTCAAAAATATCGATAGTGTAACAGTCGATAGTTGTTTTTCTCTGAAGGATATCCATATGTCGTCAAGTGTATCGAATAGAGTGAGTATCAAATTTGGCTGAAAAGTTTGTTTTGTTAAATTTTTTTGCTTTTTAATTTTTTACTTATTATAGCTTGCATTTCTAGTCATTATTTAATAAATATAGCTCTCTCCGAACTTTGCTAATTAAAAAGACTTCGTTATACTCGCTTTTCAATAAGTAATTTTTCTTACGACAAAACGTTATAAGAAATGGCATGTTATATTTTTCGCATTTTATGTCATATCAATGTGGAACTAAATACCAGCTGTTTTCGTAACACCGGCACTTTGGCCATAAAAACTAAAAAATTTAAATCCTACTGACGGACTCGACAACTTCTAGTAACCTTCTAGAACTGTATCTCAATCTGACTAAGCTAAACTTCGTTTTTTGCTATTTGCACCTCTTCTTCGGTAAAATAAAGAAGGAACGAATAATTTCGTATGCAAACATTAATCGATTAAGAGCAATCGATAGTGGAGTAAAATAAAATCTATCGGCAAAAAAGGCAGTCGGCTGTCGTTGCGTTCGTCCAGCAAGTATTCGCTCGTAGAACGGTGGACTTATCGATTGGTTTTCGTATGAAGTTCTTATATCTTTTTTTTTTTGTTTTTTGTTTTAAATAAATTCAGTAAACCAGTATTACAACATTTGTAACAAAAAGTTGAGAAACCACATCATAACCAAAATAATGTTATAAGCGCATAATTTTCAAGTTTAGCTACTTTAATGAAGTCGATGTTTTTTATCTCAATACGAGCGATCTTATCTTGATGTTCTTAAAGGTAGATATATCGACTTATCGATGGTCTCAGCTTCGATGTTACAACACTTAGATTATTTTTTGTGTTTGATTTATTCTTTCATCTAATGTAAAGTGTGTTTAAAAATGTATAAACATGTTTTTCACAAAAAAGTATTCCTTGTTTTACCAAATTAATATTGACCCAAATAATTAGTGAGAACTACACTTGAAAGAAAGAATTACTAGTAATATTCATAAACACTTGAAAACTGTAAGGTACTCACCTTTTCTTCAAAAAGTTTTATTTTATAGCAACACAAAAAATACAATAAAATTTCAAATATATATACTTCTATCCAAGGCGAATCCATACAAGGTGGTGTTATAAATACAACTACAAAATTCCTATGTATTTTGTTTTTGTTTCTGCGTAAGAGTTGTCAAACTTTAAATACATCTTGTTTTTGCTCTTACGGCTTTTGAAAGCTCATACGCAAAAACAAAATACATGTAGGTGAATAAAAAAAAATCAAATCAGCTGCTCTTATGCCATCACCTTCTATAAATTCGCCTTGCTTCTATCAAATAACAAAAAATTTCCATTTAATATTAATAAATAAATATAAATACAATAAGCGCTAACCTCGATAAAAACGAAAGCAACAATTTTAAATTTTTTGTAAGCAGAAATGCCCCTGAGCCACTAGTTACATTTCTGCACTAAAAAGAAAATTATTTTAAAAAATGTCGCTTACATATAGCACGTTAGCTATTACTTAGGCTAGGCATAACTTCAAGTCGCTTCAGTTGCAGCAGTCTGGAGTAGAATGGCGTTGAATAAGAAGCTCTGCATCTGCTTCCCAGATTCCAAACACGTCACGGCTAGGCTAATATTCAAATAATTTGTCTATCAGTTTTCAAGTTGAGGTTATCACGTGAATCAATAGGAACAGGAATAAGCGGCTTTAGCATTTAAATAAATAATAATCCTTTTCAAATATACTGCATTATCTCTAAGAAAAACTTCATTCACTAAATGCGTCTTCAATTTATTCACAATAAAAGAACGGTAAGGCAAAATTAGAAATTCTACAAGTTAAAATTAAGAGCAACAAAACACTTTCATAATATTTCTTTTCAATTCTGCTTACAGCGAAATTCGCTACAGACTTATGCTTGGTTTTTATCATGATTCAATTATTAATGGCTTGATACATAATGGCAGCTAATTTCTAGCTCTCCCGTACAAAAGGTTGCATTTGCGAAGGAAGTAGAAAAGGAGAAGAATGTAATCCCTTTTTGTAAAAAAAATGTTTAATAAGTGCGCAAAATATGTAACTAGTTGTAGAATTTAAGTTGCATAAAATCCAAATATGTTTCGTAGTCTACGAAATATTTGATGCATTCTTCCGATTCGAAACTCTTACGTTATGCAAACATTGTTTTTAATTAACAAATATCATTATTATGAGTAAATAAAAGTGAGTTTTCTACATTTAGTGGTAAATATTTGAAGTGGTTGGTACAATCAAATTTTTGTAGTTCACAATTAAAAACAAAAAGATGTGATATAGTTCTTTGTTCTTATAGAAACCAAGCAACACAAATTTCTTTGAACTCCATGTAATATTGTGAGGTTAGCACCATACTAATTCATTCAATAAATCTCACCCAAACTTCCCACGCCCCTATTCTTGACACTTCTCTAATACGTTTGATTTACGTTTTGGTAGGTTCCGAAAAATCGCGACGTAACTCAAAATGGCGCAAATCGAGCTTTTATCCTTTCACATCATTAAAAAAAACAAGGGTATTGATGGTTTCAAATAAAGTAAAGTAATTTTTTTTTTGTTATATTACGTACAGTAAAATGTATGATACAAAAAGTACATAACCATAAATGACTATGCAATCACAGAATTACGCTTCCACAATTTACATACAAACGGGGTAATTGATAGAATCGGGCAGAAAACCCCTCCACAACGGCGACAGTGAAGTTCGGCAAAACAAGTTATTAGCAACCTACTACGAAACAACAAATATTTACTCCAATATTTCACTTGGGCAGAAATGCTTAACATCTATTCTAATGGCATGCACACTCAAAGGTTCTAATTAAAGATATATATTAATTTTTATTTAGAATATTTGATTTTTTTTTAATACTAAATACTAAATTCTCGAAATTCGGAATGCCCACTCACTTTGGCAATGAAGCGGTGGCACAGGGGTGGAAGTGAAAAAGAGTAGGGTTACGATCACAACGAGCTTTGGAAAGAAATCGTACAAAAAAAATAGGGAACAGCAAAGGTTTGCTAACTCACGCTCGCACACGGCTGGAGATAAAAATGAACTAGGACACGGAGCTTAACGGGGTAAGATGTGGGGAAATGATCACTCAGTATACCAATCACGATTTAGATGCACAAATTACCTAATGAATTTCAAATAAAGAAACATATTTGCATTATATAGAATGCTTACATTTTTTTAAAATACTTACTCACATCGACACAGTTTTCAGGCAAAAAATATCAGCGAATTAAAACTTTTTTTTTTGATTTGTGAATTTTACATTTATTTAAAAATATGTATTTGATAAGATTCATACATAAATTTTCAAAGAAGCAACACTGTTTTAGCTAAGGGAGACGTCATGTGAAGAGTGAGGAGCAAAGCTGTTTATGTATCAAACATTTCATTATTGAATCATGGGTTTTTCTTAGGTCAAATATTTGACAACAAAATATGAAACGAATTTCATAATTTCATTTTGCGTTGTCATCAAAACAAAATATGTCAAAATTATGGCTGTTTTCATTCAACTGACAATATTTGATCTCAAATTTTACCTAGTGAAAACCTAACATTACTAAGTAAATTCAATAATAAAGGTTTTTTTTTTGCAATGATAATCACAGCATCGCATTTGATATGTTAAAAATCAATTAATCACCCAATTATTTATTCAACAATTTGGCAAATTATTTGTAAACTCAAAAGTTAAATGGAGCAAGTCAAACGCACACACACACACACACACACACACATATCTGGAGCTCCCAACTGGCCTTCTATTTGACATATGACCTTTTCGCTATGTACATATGTGCAAAAAGTTTCTCCACTTGTGCATGTGTTCGAAAATAATCATACCGTTATGTAGATAGGTAGTAAGCATGTGCATATGTACATATTGTATTGATGTGCGTACATATGTATGTATTGGTATTAATATGAGTTTGCATTAAAATTTGAACATTCCCACGTGTATAGTCAAATGTTAATTATAACGCAGTTCAATGCCACATCAAAGTGCCCACATTATTGGTATTCATTATTGTTTTCGCTTAGCATAAATTATCGTTGAATAGTTGACCCTGCCAAATTGGTATTTACACCATAAATTCCAATTTATTTACACGAATTTTGCTCATTGAATATGCAATTGTAGCAAATTGCAAATAAAGCAAAAAAAAATGATAATAATTAAACCTATCCAGCAATCAAATCATTTATAATGAAGAACTGGAAGGCAAAATTTGAAATTCTGCAAGTTGAAAATTAGATGTGTATTTACAAATTCAGGAATGTATGGGCGTGAGAGAGTTCAGAATCTATACCTGTACGTAGCCTGTCGGAAATAGAAAAGCAATTTCAAAAAGTAATTTTTTCTACCAACTACAAGTGGTTGAAGCTCTTTATATTTTCTTGCGACCAACCAACTTTATTAACATGGTGATGTCCTAGAAGCAGTCCAATTATCTGACTCTGCCTGTGATTTCAACTGCTTTTACGTTTTACAGAAAGAACATCAAAATTGGATTTTTTTCAGTTGCAATAAAATGTTTTTATTTCCAACTATTTGAAATTAAGTTTTTTTTTTCAAACTGTCTAATTACCAACTACCTTCCAATCGGTCATTTTCCAATTACTTATTTAAAATAACTGGAGTCTACTTTATAGTAACTATAAAATTTTTATTATTCGTTTAAACAAATTTACATTTTAATTTCAGTTGAGTATACATATTAAAAAAAAATTCCCTTATATTTTGAGCATTAATTCTCGAAAGTGTTGTAAGTGTCAATTTCTTGTTCAATTACACTGCTTTAGAGGCAAATTTTTTTTTTTAAATTCATAAACCCCCCATGCACCTTCTGAGCTCAAACGTTTTTTCTTTTTCTTTTTTGTTGTTGAGTGTTTGGATTGCGCTTTTAACGAAATAAAACTGGTAAAAAAAATTACTTTTTTAAATTTTGGTTAAATTTTTTTCAGCAGCTTTGCTTTTTTCTATTTAATTTTAATTTTTAGTTAAAAAAATAACTAAAAAAAATAGTAAAAAATATCTCATAAAAAACAAAATTCCTTCAAAATCAAAACTCAAAAAGCAGTTTAATTTTATAGCTACTTTTGGTTTTAAATTTTTTTTCTAAGTTTTTGCGTTTTTTCTTTAATAAAAAACTTGAAAAAAATCGTGAAACTTTTATAAAAATTTTATAGCTGGTCAGAGTGAAACTTTCTCTTTACGTTTAGTTTTAAAATTTTTTTCTTAATTTGTGCGATTTTTTTTTAAATTTCTTAATTTTATGACATAAAAATAACTGAAATAACATACTTGAAAGAAAAATCACAAAACTTCTAAAACAAATGGTCAAAATGAAACTTTTTTTAATTTTGGTAAATTTTTTATTCATAATTTTTTCTATTTTTTTTTTTTTAATTTTATGTTGAAAAATAACTAACATAAAACACTTAAAAAAACGAAAAACTCTACAAAAAAACTACTTTCATAATCAATTTTTTTTTTTTTTTTTTAAATTTTATGTTAAAAAAGTAATTCAAATAAAAAAACTTGAAAAAATATCACTGAAATTTAAAAAAAGAATTTATTTATATGCCTTTAAATTTTGGTTTTAATTTTTTTAAAGGATTTTTTTAAATTTCTAAATTATATGATAAAAAAAATAACTATAATAAAAATCAGGAAAATGGCATAAATTTAGAAAAAACGGTATTATTTTACCACATAAAAATTATGATAATACTCATAGCTACATACTTGGTGCAAATTAGGTCAACTTAATTAATTTAACATACATTTTTTCAAAGCAGTTGACTTCAAACTCCTTTTTAAATTGGAAAATTTTTTAGACTGTCTGCTTTTTCCGATAGGGGCATATGTATGTATGTATATAGGTACAGCTATGTTTATGTACATATTGTTAATGCTACTTTGCTTGTTAAACTACAAACTTAATAAATGGATTACTATTCTCGAAGATACACACATAAATATACATGCTAGCAAATTTGTGTATTTTCGTCTTGCATTAAATACACTTCACTATTTTCAAAATAAATGCAAATTTTAAGGGATTTGGAAATCAATTCATATTAAATGCCTGGTTAGCAAATTTGTGAAAATTAGGTCAGGTTCCCAATAGAAATACAGTAGATAGACCAAAGGTAGACTAGAACGCGAACACCTCTCACACAGGAAGCATATAAAAAATAATTGTACGCAATTCGTTATATAGCTGAAAATATTGGATACAAGGAGGATCTGATGGATTAAATTAGTCGGAATCATTGAGCGCTAAAAGGAAGTGGCAAAGAGCAATACGGGAAATCCTGGACGGTAATAACTTACACAGGAAAGTCGGAACATCACAACGACTTCGCAGTTGATGCCTCCTGGATATATAGGGGGCTTTTAATAACGTTCAGCCTGAGGTAATAGTTAAACCCCTGGTTGCGCTTTAAGTCAACTCCGGCCTAGGAAGGCTCGTCTACTGTCTGCTCTGCGGTGGAATTATTGCGGCAGAGTACATACAAAGAAGGGTGAGTAGGAGCAGGCCGCAAGTTGGAGTTGTCTCACCTCTCATTTTGGGAGTTGTTCTCAACCACGTCCTGAGGGAGCTGGAAAGGAAGGATTGCGGAGTTATTATCTACGATGTGGCACCTGGGCACCCTGCTCATCCAGGGATACCTAAATCTCATCGTTGAATAATCCACGGAGCTCGTATTGTTCACTAGAAGGCACAGAACAATCGTTGGTGTTCCACTAGTACTTTCTCGTCGCGTTAGGCACTTCGGCCTGATTTTGGACGGGAAGCTCTTCTGAGGGCCAAACATCGTGGAAATAGTGAAAAATGCATCGGTTGTTGTATACTGTTGCCGGGGCGCTATTGGGAAATGAGAAACCACTGACTTTACGAAACTATAATCAGACCAATAATGTTTTGTGGCGCGATTGTCTGGTGGAACTCACTAGAGAACATATCAAAAATTAAGCGGCTAGCCCGAGGCACGCCCATTGAAATCAGTGGGACGCTTCAGAACACACCCAATATTGCACTCAGCGTTATTCTAAACCCAGACTGTAGACATTGTCAGGGAGGCTGCTGCAGGTCGTGCTGCAACCCGGTTACAGAGCAATGGCTACAGGTTCAACTAGGCCTCCGGAATTCTTGCCAGCTTTGACTTTGCCTCCCAAGAAACAGATCACTCCCTGTCCTTCCTGGCCCCGAATGGGTCCTTCCTGACTCACATCCCGTTAAGGGAGAAATGGGAAGAGGGTGGTGTTTGGCGCGAGAAGTCGGTGAACCTCTTCACGGACGTGTCGAAGCTTGACGGAAGGGTTGGAGGAGGTGTATTTCAGCAAGAACCTCACTTTTAAGTAGAAATGTACTACTGTAGTGCGTTTCAGGTGGAGGTAACCGCAGTGAAGGAGGCAGCCGATTGGCTACTCACCAATGTTATCCCCTTTAGACGGGCGAACATTTACACTGATAACCCTAAGGTCTTGAATGCTCAGTTCCACACTGGTTGTGTAGTACCTGGCTTCTCTATCAGACACTTATGTATGTATATATTGGACTGATTTATCTGTCGGGTCATAGCGGCATTGCAGAAAACTGCATGGCTGATGAGCTCGCTCGGCAGGGCTCCTTAGAAGTTATCGCTCCAAGCAGGGAGAGGGTGGAAGCTTCTCTGGCCGCCTACGGACTTTGATTGGGCAGATGGGCTCTATGTCTGCACAGCGAGCGCTGGGCAAATACCATAACATGTGGAATTGCAAAGACTCTCTGGCCGGTGGTGGGTCGTAGGCGTTCAAAGGAGATCTGTTCGCTAACTTAGCGGCAACCCTCGATCCTCCTTGGAGTTCTGACCGGACATTATTATCAAGGTCATTGTCCATGCGGTTAGGCGGAATATAAGTAGTATCTAAAGCTCTTTGCCGCAACTGTCTAGAGGATGACGAGGTAGAATCATTTTTTCATTTTCTACTCATTTGAACTGTCTATACGAGGCTGAGGTTAAAGTACCTCGATATTTAGCCGAACGTTTCCTACAATTTGTGGTGTGCGTCCTGATTCTGTACACAATTTAAGGAGCATAAAGGAACAAAATGATTTGTGTGAGTAGTTTTGTCGTGACAGAATTACACTCGGAGGTATTCTATTGTCTGCCGAAGGTCGCTAACGCTACACGCTCGGCTATCCGGCGGAGAAAAATGCTACATATGTAAAAATGGAATTAGCTTTATTTGAGTAATTCATGGCAGCAAATCATTGTTATCCATTTTAGTATAAAATCCCGGACACACTGCAACATAAATTACTCATTTTCTTCAAATTACTTCGTATAAACTAAGTGCGTCCACATACTTGTCATTCAGCAATTTGTCTTGACAGCTCTTTAGCCACGTAGCCACAGTTCTTTGATCAAACCACAAAAAGTGAGAGATTGTGTGGATTTTTAATATATTGTGATAACTTTCCTTTTAAATTTACGATCAAGAAATAGAGCTTCTAGAGGGAGTACAAATCAGGGAATAGTTGAGTCAAATGCAAATTCTTCAAAATGCGTCGTCGAGTTTGGTTATGTGAGAATACATTTTTCGATTGTTAACGAAAAAATTTTGAGACAACAACGATTTGCTCTTGATTTTATTCTTAATTTATGTTAAAATGTCTCAATTCATCTTCATTTATTTACAGATTTTACAATCCCAAATTACTTAGTTTCACCGTAATTTTCACATAAATATATAATAGGAATATATAATAAGAATGAGCCTTAAATTAAAATAGTGTGTCCGGGCTTTAAGAAAGAAATAAAAGCGACACACTGGTTATTTCCATTACTATAAAATTAATGCATTGCTGTGAGAATCTCCATTATTTTTAAACGTCAGTGGACTACTCTTGTTCGCGCCAAATAGAGATGTATTTTTATTTCCGATGTTTTATTTTTTTTACAGCAAAGCTACTAAAAGCAGCAGGTGACTACTCGTCATCGATTTCAAAGCTTTGAATGTCCACATTTCGCGAAGTAATTAATAAAAACTTTTACCCATATCACACTTGAAGGAAATTTCCGCTTCCGCTTCAAAATAAATATACAACACTTACGCATACAAAAAAACTATGCAACTTTATGACTTTGCCGCTGAAAAGCAACATTCACATTCATAACTCTGAATTTATTATACCCTCAAATATTTCGAGCACCTTACGCCAAACGCAGCACATTTGCTAGCAATATTTTATGCATTTCCACTACATTCGTAATTTAATTCAATCTTCATTATTTACAAAATGCAACACACTCTTATAAACAAATTAATATCTACATATGGTTTTTATGCAAATATGTGTCGGTATGTATTTTTGCTGTTCTGGAAATATTTCTGCGAGTACTTAAGTGATTTATTTTTTATTTTTTCATTTTTTAACGTGCTGCGATCGCAAGCCAATGAGCATTCGCGCCCACTCACTTTTGCACACACTTTCACACCCACACACACACACACATTCATTCATTCATGCACATTTATTTTTAAGTGTTAATTTATGAAAAGAAAAAAAAAACTACTAAAATGTTAAATTGAATTGGTCATATGTGTTGTGCGGCATGCCACACGATGGTTTTAAATCACATTAATGCACAGCATGCGTCGTAGCGTTGAAATATTAATACAACACTTGACATTCCTGCAGTGCAGAATAGCAGGCTGAATGCAGTCAAAGCGACACCAGCATCCGCAAGGTACAAGCAAATGTAATACATATGTATGTAAACTGTAAACTGTAAACTATTTATAAATATTAAGGTGGTCTACTTTTTTTTAATAGTCACAAAATTTTTTTTTATAGTCTTAGCTTTAGTCATTGAAGTACTCAGAAAAATTTAAACGAAAGCAAATAGAAAATTGTGGCTTCCGCGCAGTGTCATTGCTCTTTTTATCGATCTGAACAGCATTCACCCATTTCAATTTTCTAGAACGTGGTTTGCAAAGAAGTTTCATGACTTTTCGTTTCCTGCAGCAAAAAAAAAAATGTCGTCTTATTTCACCACACCAGAAATGAAATTTAATTAAATCAAATTCTAATATCATTCTGCAAAAATCGAAGCAAAAATCGTAGATTACAAAGAAGTTGCATCACACCCACCGTTCCTCTAACAGAATGTGTCGTCCGATTTCACCATACTAGTTTGACTTTTGCTGGCTGATATTAGAATCTGATTAGATCCAATTGATTTCTGTGTGTGGTGAATCAGACGAGAGTTCTTGCCACAGGAAATGAAAGGCCATGCAACTTCTTTGTAAGTACGTACTTTGGTCAAAGCAGTTATGGTGTGGTGAAATATTTAAGATAAGATGTTATATTAGAGAAACGGTGAGTGTTGCAACTTCTTTGTAATATACGTCCTTTGGTGCTATGATGTATTTATTTCTTCCCCTTATCCTTCTTCTTTAAAATTTCTTATACGCTCTCTTATTCTCTGGCTTTTATGACGTCACATACAATTGCTCTTAGTTCATTCATTCATATAGACCCCTTTCTTTGCATTTGACATATTCACCATAGATGATAAATACTAAATATTGGCAAACCAAATATCTATTGTACTGTTTGCCTGTTCTACAAAATTTTGTATATGTTTTTTTAGACGTGAAGTTTGTAATGAGGCAATGCTTTTTTCGGCGTTGGTCTTTTTGACAGCTGTTACTTGATTTATACTCAGTTTAGTTTGTCATTTCATATAGAATATACTTATTCCGGAGCAACGTTTGCAAATCGTGCAAATTTATTACCAAAATAATGGTTTGATTCGCGCGACGCATCACGCACCGCATCCAATATTCAAACGACATAATCGCCCAGCAGAGTCGGTAATTCGAGCAACCATGGATCGGTTTCGCATCACGTTTACTCTAGTGGATAAATCGCATCCGCAGAGACGTCTTACAGTGCGTACCGAAGACGCTATTGCTGCTGTGGAGCAGAGTATCGAGGAAGACCCGAATGAGTCGATCCGCCATCGCCAGCAACAATTGAAGCTGCGCCCATCCACCTTATGGAAGATTTTGTGGAAGGGTCTTGATTTGCGGGCATACAAAATCCAATTCGTGCAAGAATTGAAGCCGAACGACCATCAAGGGCGTCGCACGTTCGGTGTATGCGCCCGAAACGAGATAGCCACCGATTCCGAATTTTAGAGAAAATTTTTTTTCAGCGATGAAGCTCACTGAACGTTAATAGCCAAAATTGGCGCATTGTTGAGACGCCGTTACAGAGGGAATCATTGGTCCATATTTTTTCAAAAATCCAGCCGGCCGGTTACAGTCAATGGGAAACGCTATAGAGCCATGAATAACGGGTTTTTGTTGCCTGAATTGGAAAATGTTAATGTGGCGATCCTTTGGTTCCAACAAGACGGCGCTACATGCCATACAGCCAATGAAACAATAAATTTATTGAAGGAAACTTTTGGTCAACGCATTTTCTCGTATCGTGGGTCTGTGGCGTGACCTCCAAGATCGTGCGATTTAACACCGTAAATCACACCACATACGGCCCCTATTGCAGCAAAAAGTGGTCGAAAATTGGGACTCTCGGCTGGAATTTATTCGAGCCAGCCACGGCGGTCTCTTGCCCGAAATTATTTTCAAAGCAAAATGGCAAACCCTTATCTTTATATTGTAATGAAGCTAAATTTTTGGCCATAAAATTAAATTATGTGCGCTTTATTTCTTCTTGAAAACCACATGTCTAAAAAAAACACTCTTTATATTGTGAAAATGTAGGAACGTATTTAAAACGCATTTTTCCCCGTGGTTTAGTGGGGTTACTTTTACCCCACGCAGAGTTTTACACCTCTCTCAGAGTTAACGCTCAAATTGCACGTACATTTTTTGCCCTTTATTTAGTACTTTTTATAACTAATTTTTATTACAATATGTTTATTCTATAACATAAAATAATGTGGTTTTTATTCGCTAACCAAGTACGAATAAAACAACAGGTTAAATTGTTGTGCACTTGTTGTCAGCTCTGCCTGCTAAATTTTTAGTTGCTTCCCCATTCAAACTTTTCGTTAAGCAGTCAGAACGAACTCGGACGTGCAGAGAAGTGGCGAATAAAAACCCTTGGGGGTTTTAAACTTTCACAACAATTTGAAAATTTTGAATTCAAGAAAAGTTGTTATCAAAATTTCAAGCTCTGTAATCAGAATTTTTTCAAACTTGTTTGGTTATGCAGTTTTGTATCTCATTTTTTTTTAGAGCAAATGAGTTGATGTTGAAAGTGACTTTCGTTTTCTATTTTTCATAATTTTTTCATGTATTTGCGGTGTTGCACATTTTCCAGCAGAGAATAGCAAAAATCTTTTAGCATGCTAAGAATCTTAATTTTCAATATTTTGCTAAATTTTCTAGTGCACATAATAGACCCCTTAATTGAAAGAGAGCATGGCATGTCTTTATTATAGCGACAGAAACTTACTGACAACATTACGACGCCTAATTTATTTCTAATTAATTTTTACTGCATTAAAAGTCTCATTTTCTCCATATTACAAATGCACAATTTTTTTTTTGTTGATGAAAACTGGCAACACCGCCTGCAAAGAAAAAATATGAACTCCGAATGGAAATTTTTAGCAAACCAAAACTTGCAATTTATTGCGCTGAAATTTATCGGGCTCTAAAACTGCATACCCAGCAATTTGCAAGGTATACTTTTTTGATAAAAATGCTTTGAATACTATTGAAATTTGCACAAAGTTTAAAGAATGAATTTACACTTTCTAGATTTAAGCTACCTTAAATTATATTGCAATATTTTATTTAACTCAAATTAAAAAAAAAAAATTATAGTTGATGCTTTAATAAAAACAAATGATAATTAATATTTTAAACTTTATACACAATTTATAAAAATTGGAGAAACTTTCACAACAATTTTATAATTTTTAGAAGGATGTTTAGCACTTTTTTGGGTATGTAATTTTTAATTCCATTTAATTTTGGTATCATGAAGTGCAAGTTTGGTGCGTCCAAAAACTACCGTTGATTTTTTAACATGTTTTTTGTTTTTAATTTGGACTTGAAAACTTTTTATACTAAAATCAAATAAGCTAAAAAAACTGCAACCGCCAAAAATTTCTAAAAACTCTTTTAAGAAATTTAAAAATTTTGATGAAAATTTGTTGAGTTGTCATAAATTTTTGATTAACTTTGAAACATTAATTTACAGTGTTCTTATTATAGTATGAACTACATTTGTACTTATATATAAAATTAACGAAAACCATTTACCGGATTTGCTCGCCATTTGTTTGTATTCTATTTTTTCAATTCGCCGGACAAATTCGCCGTAGACTAATTTTAACAATTGCCCCACCAAAAATTTAAAAAAAATACATAGAAGTTTTGTGAATGAATTCGCCATTGTTATAGCCAAAATTGCGGCTACTCTCGAAACCACCCTAATGCATACAAAAAAATCCAACCATGCTCATATGAAAAATCTGCCACAGGGAAGAGACCTTTTAATCATATAAAACACTGCGGTTTTTCATCCGTAACGCACATGCAAATGTTGCAACAAAAATGTATAGTAAAAAAAAATATCATTACTAGCGCAAGTTTTTCCATGCCAGAAATGCACATACATTAATTTTTAACACTTAAAAATGCAATTAGATTGTCAAAGGATGCAACTTATAGCTTTTAGTTCGTATGATATTTCAAATAGAAGTAAAATACATATTTTTAAAAGATAGCCTGTTTTTTTTTGTATTAATTGCGCTACATTTAATTTTTGCTATTTTGTTTTTTTTTCTTTTATTGCAGCTGTAATTTACTCAAATGTATGTATGTATTTTTTTCAAACATTTATATAGCCAAAAAAACACGAAAAAGGTAGTAAACGATGTACATATATTACATTGTTATTTTATTTATGTGAATGAATATGTGAAGCTAATAGCAGATGGTAGTGGATTACACTACTCGACAAAAAAAATCTCCAAGAATAAAATAGGCCTTTCCCAAAGTGAAATTTTCTCCTGATTCCGAATATGACTTTCATTTTCTTGTGGCAGATCTAGTTTCCGAGATATCGGCGAAAATATGAAAATTCCCATTTTTGCAGAACACTACTTCATATAGGTACGGCAAAAATTTGTATTTTTCATTTTTTCGTTTTAAACTGTTGAATTATGCATTATACTAATTCCCATAAAAATGTCTTGCCTTCACCTCCCTCAAGTATCTTCAGTAGTTTGGCCACTATGCCAAAAAACGTTCAAAAAATGTTGAAAAAAAAACGAAATTTTTTACACAATTTCAGATTTAACCACTTTAAAATCGGAAAAATTCTATAGACGAAAAAAAGTTAGCCCTCCTATGTTGTAGGTAATTTAACTACGAAAATTTTAAGCATACCAGCACAACAATCGGACGTGCCATTGAAACTATAGCCCCGTTAATTTGCAAGCGTCTATCCTACAATTTTTTTATAGAGAAAATTTTTATTCAAACTAGGTTTTTATTTTTTTATAACGTTTTATTATAGACATATGTTTGCACGTTAAACTGTATTCAATTGAGTAATATGAGTATAAATCAGCAATTCAGTAAAAAACAACAACGACAACTACATTAAATACATACATATCTACATCTAAAAAAGTCAAATTGAGCGATTTTACCGTGGTGGTCAATAGTGAGGGACGTGGGTACTTCTAACTACCCGTTTATAATTTTCTGGGTTTGTCTCCCGTATTATTGTCCAGCAATAATCTCCCATCATTTCTTCATTCCAAAAACCTTGGTAACGCTTTTCAAAAATCATGAGGTCTTGGTGAAACCTTTCACCCTGTTCATCACTTTCAGCACCTAGGTTTGCGGGAAAATTATCCAAATGTGAATGCAAAAAATGCATTTTGAGGGACATGTTGCATTTCATAGCACTGTAGTTTTTCAACAAGGCTTTGACCATCTCTCTATAGTTGGGATCTTTGTTGTTGCCAAGAAACCCACTAACGACTTGCTTAACCTTAGAACCGTGACTTGGCTATACAACTTAATCTCGTGACTTGGGCACTCAGTGCCCATCAATGTATTTTGTATGGAAATTTTACCTTTTTAAGATTTTTTTTTATCAAATAGCCAATATTTCACTTATTTATGAACATAATTTAATGAAACAAGTGTGTATTGTTGGAAACGAGTTTTTTTTATTTGAAAAAAATAAAAATAATAAAAAGTTTTAATTTTTAATCCCTCAAATAGGTGAAATTCTATGCTGTCTTTTTGATGCCCTTCGACTTGGTGTAGACGTTGTTGGATTAATGTCCGTATTTTCATCACTATCTGAATCCGTATCAGCATCGGCATCGTATTTTGCAAAATAACACTTTTCGCACGCCCTTACATAGTGTTTGGTGGACGTCGGCGTAAGGCAATGGTCACAAACTGCTGTTGTTTTATTGTCGATTTTGGCAGTTTTACATGTTTCACACCACCGTTTCAAGTGGTTTATCTAGGAAAAAAGAATAATTTTTAAAATATATTATAAAATTAACTTATTTTGAAATAAAATAAATTATGAAATCCTACCTGTACTAGCGGTAGCGACACTGAGTGCCCCAAGTCACGTATAGAGTAATCAAAATATAAAATCCCGTCAATCTATTATTATAAGAGTTATACACCTGAATTTTTGCAACCTTATAAAGGAAGGTTAAACCTAAAAACTTGCAAAAAAAAAATCAAATTGGACTTGCCAAACCCCAAATATTCAGCATCAAACATTAATATGGGCACTGAGTGCCCAACTCACGGTTCTAAGGTTAAAGCTGTCCCAAGCCGCTGCTTCTACTGATGATAAATGATTCGCAAAATTTTCGTCTTTCAGCAACTTTCTAATTTACGGACCAACAAATATACCTTCTTTTAATTTGGCTTGAGTTATTTTAGGGAAAAATTTCGTTAGGTACTGGAAGGATGGCGCGTCCTTATTTAAAGCCTTTACAAAATTTTTCATTAATCCTAATTTGATGTGAAGTGCTGGCAAAATAACTCGTTCGGGATTTACTAAAGGCGGGTTTGCGATATTGAAGGCACCTGGTTCGTACTCAGCTCTTGGTGGCCAGTTTTCCTGAATATAATGGGTTTCTCTAGCACGGCTGTCCCAAAGACAGAGAAAACAGCAATATTTAGTGAAACCTCCTTGAAGTCCGGGAACTATAGCTACAACCTAGGATGTATTTCATATACTATTTATTTTAAACTGTACCACCGAAACTGCTTACCTTTAAGTCCGCACAAATTTTCCAATTAAATTGTTTATATTGAATGAGCTCAAGTAAATTTGATATGCTTAAATAAGTTTCTTTAGTATTCTCAGAATGTGCCACTGGTATTGACGGTAACGAATTTCCTTTATGGAGTAATGCTGCTTTTAAACTATGCTTTGAACTGTCTATAAACAAGCGCCAATCATCCACTTTATTTTCTAATTTTAGTGCTTCAAATAAACCTTGAACATCATTGCAGTAGCAAATATTTTCACTTTTAGTAAAAAAAGAAGAGAAAGTCTTGTGTCTATTTCGAAATTTGGAAGTACTTGTCGAAGGGCCCAGGCTGCCCCATTGCTGCAAACGAGATCCTAGAACTTCGCTATCAAATTTCGATAATTTCAAATCTCTGACCAAGTCATTAAGTTCGGCTTGTGAGACTCGATGTGGGATCTCTCCTTCTTGTCCACTTTCTGAATTATCTGCTTCGGAGTCACTTTCGCTTGAGGCTTCAAAACTTATAGGCGGTCTAGGTATGGGTAAGGTATGGTCATGTAGTTTTGGTTTTTTAGCTGATGCCACATTTGGATAACTTATTAATTTCCTCTTTTTTCTCGTTTTACCTTTAAGGTCTATCACGCAAAAATAGCACTGGTCGTGGTTAAAGGGTTCAGTCCACATCATTGGAACACCAAACTTCATGTTATGACCTTTACCCGATACCCATCTCATTAAAGTTAATCTACAGGAGGCGCAAATAAAATTAGGTGTCCAAGATTTATCGAGATTTTTTACACGGAAACCGAAATAATGAAAGTATGCATCTCTGACAGAATTAGTTATTTTCCGAGCTGAGTTTCCGAAAATATAATGTCCGCAAATAAAGCAAAAATCATCCGGATTATTTTTACATTTAAAATCTCTTTTGCAACAAGCCATTTCGTAAACACATCTACCGATATAGTATGTATAAATTTGCACTACAATTTGCAAAACAAAATTTACAACAAACAGTAGTGACAATTAAATACTTGATGTCTTTTTAAATTTATTAGACCCTAAGGTAGAGTGACCAAATGAAATGTCTCGCCAATTTTATCAGAGTAATACTAAAATTGTAGGATAGACGCTTGCAAGTTAACGGGGCTATAGTTTCAATGGCACGTCCGATTGTTGTGCTGGTATGCTTAAAATTTTCGTAGTTAAATTACCTACAACATAGGAGGGCTAACTTTTTTCCGTCAATAGAATTTTTCCGATTTTAAAGTGGTTAAATCTGAAATTGTGTAAAAAATTTCGTTTTTTTTTCAACATTTTTTGAACGTTTTTTGGCATAGTGGCCAAACTACTGAAGATACTTGAGGGCGAAGAAGGCAAGAAATTTTTATGGGAGTTAGTATAATGCATAATTCAACAGTTAAAAACGAAAAAATGAAAAATGCAAATTTTTGCCGTACCTATATGAAGTAGTGTTCTGCAAAAATGGGAATTTTCATATTTTCGCCGATATCTCGGAAACTAGATCTGCCACAAGAAAATGGAAGTCATATTCGGAATCAGGAGAAAATTTCACTTTAGGAAAGGACTATTTTATTCTTGGAGACTAAAGTTGATCAAAATTTGTCGAGTAGTGTTATTAAACTGCGCACATTTTCTAGCAATAAATCCTTTAACTTCCTCTTCTTTAATACCCAGCGAAGAAACGATTGCGGAAGGTAAACAGTAATGTGCAAGATTTAAGCAGTTTTTTAACGCCGTTGATTAAAGAGATTAAGTTTTTATTGTAAAAACATAAATATTTCACCTAGCAATTATACAGGGTTAAATTATTAAGTTTGTGACATTCTATCATAAATAAAGAAAAAATGAATTTGTCAGACATATTTTTTTGAAATAAACGCAAAAATTTGAAGCGAATCGCTTTTTTTCGACAATGATCTGGATGCGATCCAATACGTTGACTCCAACTCCTTTACCAGAGTTTTGGCAAAGCGAAGAGATTACTTTCACGAGATATCAAGTATTTCGTTGTTGTACAAGAATCTCTAATAATTATTTTGATTTTAACTTTCAATAAATTCAAAAAATGCAAAGAAAATGTGAAAAAAGAAATGTACATAGCCCGGGTTACTGCATTTTTTTTATGCAAGACAATGTCTGGGCTGTAAAATTAAAAGTGCAACTCTGAGTTACTTATCTCTTTGTTTTTAAATTAAACTCTGTATTTTCCGCAAGAGGGCCTTATACACTCAAATTAGTAAAAAAAAAATTAAAATAAAAACTACATCTTTTTTGGTTAGTTTAAAAAGAACAACACCCATTTTTGGTTCTTTCGCAGCTTTTGGCCACTTTCAAAACAAAAAATATTGAAAAAATTGTACAAATTGGAAAACCTTTTTGTTTTCTTTTTTGAGTTCTTGTTTGTATTTACAATTTCATTATACAAAATGTGATACAATTTTTAACGATTTGTTTTTTCTTTACTTTTATTTTTTTAACACTTTGTTGTGTCACTCTGTGCGTCTTTTACACTCTGCGCTCTATTGGGCGTTGAATCATACAAACATTAAACATATTCAGACTTAAGTTTTTCATACCACACTTTTTTTATGGGTGTTTTTGCAGTTCCATCATTGATTTAGACTTGTTTTTGTGAAATCTACTTAGCTCTCATAATAGTCCAAACGTTCTCTATTGGATTG
This sequence comes from Anomoia purmunda, assembly GCA_951828415.1. Lineage (NCBI taxonomy): Eukaryota > Metazoa > Arthropoda > Insecta > Diptera > Tephritidae > Anomoia > Anomoia purmunda. The sequence continues at coordinate 17,020,538 of OX639996.1, forward strand.
AGGTCTGGGCTATTCTCTGACCAATCTATACCCAAATATTTCATCAGGTTTGTAACCTAACATTAAACAATAGCCCGACAAATAGTAATAAGTAGTTGAATGGGTAAAAAGTTCATGATAGAACTTACAGTTCGTGCCCGATGACACGGCGCTGAACCGTCCGGAAAAAATTGACATGGTTCCTTTTCAGTTAAGGACTCCAAGCTGGGTACAACCCCATTGAGTACAATAGATTCGTACTTTTTAGGATTTACTATATATACCCTCTATTATAATTAAGGGGAGCTTAGCTGTACCTCTGAGTTCATTTCGAGAAAAATTATTGAAATTGTTTTGGAAGTTTGTTCACATAATTACTGGAGTGTCACGCACGCGTTGGTGCGGCAGTGCTTGGAGCAGTAATTGGTAAGCAAGGTAAAGGAGGAGAGGAGACTGCGAAAAATTGTGACCACAACTCAATACGGAGGGCATCAGCTGTAAGATAAAATGAGAGAGTGCGAGCGCTGTCGTAGTCAATGGGCCGAGTGGGTACAAGATGTCACAGGAGAAGAGTAGCACTGCAGCTGGTGGAGAAACGGAAGTTGAGGACGTGAACAATGTAGCCGAGTTATCTGAAGAATTTAAAGACTGATTTTTATTAACGTCCTTTCTTCCTTAAGATACTGCGCATTTTTTTTTTGCATATAAAGCTAAATTAAATTTTTGAAAAATCAACGAGAATTTTCAGCCAATTTACATTTACATTTTATACTAAAATTAAACGAACTGTAAAACTACACATTTTAATTTCTTTTTTTAATTCCGATTTGTATGAGAATTTTCAATTTATATGATTTATTTTATAGAAGGAAATATATTTTTATAAAAAATATTTGAAACTAAATAAAAGCAGTTTCAATCTACAAAAATTGTAAATTCGCCCCACTCTACTATTTTCGTATTTTTTTTTTTAAATATTTATTCGCAATAGCTTAAGGTTGGTCTATTGTTTAGACTATTTTTATGTCGGTGAAAAATTTATTTATAATATTTAATCAAAATAAAGTTATTTACCAAAATAAATACCAAAATTTTATTTTCATTTCTTCTTCAACTAATTTGTAGGTATCTAAAAGTGTGGAGATAGATTTTCGAAATCAAATTGGCTGTTTTACATTACACGATAAGTAATAATACAGAAATCCTCAACTCCCTATATTTTATTAAACCTGCGCTGAATTTCGCTCTCTTTTCCACATACCTCGTAAAAGCAACACTAAAAAAAATATTTATCAAATTAAAGAACTTAATGTGTCGCTTGATTCATTTACTAAATAAAACAAAACAAAAAAAATAATAATAGAAATATATTTTCCGGTGACCAAAAATAACAGTTTTTTCAATATGATAAAAGTTCGGAGCAAAATATAGTTATAGAAGAAGGTTCTTCAGGACAAGCATCTTGGATTATTTTTGCTTTTGCAACTTTTTGGGGACACGTTCAATAATAACTTTAAAATCCGTATTTATTTCTTTTTTTTTTAGTCCAGGAGCAACATTTGAATTTGGCTGAATATTTTCTAAGTCCGAAAGAGAAGTCCTTTCCTAATAATAAATAAACCGCTTATCCAAATTTAAAAAAAAAATTGGTATCAAATCACACCGCACCGAAATATCTGGAACGCTAATGTCACCTATTGGAAAATATTTCAATTCAAAATGATATTTGATACAATGGAGCAAAGCAGCTCGTCACTTATGTTTGTTAATTTTTTTTTCAAATTTTTTTTATAAAACTATAACTCATTGTTTAACATAAACTATATAAGTAAAAGTTGAAAACTTTTCGAAATACACAAAAACTTATCAAATTTCAAAAAAAAAAAAAAAATGTTCAAACTTTTTAATTAGAATTTTTTGAAAATTTTCGAGTATGCCGCTTTCTAACCCAATTGATTTTACTACAATAAAGTGCATGTTTCAGGTAGCTAAAAATTCTGGTAAATTTTTTACTGATTATTTTATTTAAAATAAATTGAAAATCCAAAAGTAACGACTTCTACTATAAAAGTTATAAAAACTCGGGCCGCCGATATTTTGAGTATAGCATTATTTGTTCACAAAATTTTTCACGCCACTGTATTCAAATAGTTAGCAACAAATTACATTAAGCTTAAGTACTCGAAGACAGTAAACTGAAGCAATTAGACTACCGCTGCCTGTCAACGTTCTTGTCGCTAAGCTGTACTGAGCTGAATTACTATATACATATATACATACTCGTAGTATACATATATATTTCTTGCACGCTTCGCTATCAATTGTGTGCTGGCAGTAGTTTTGTGAAAACTCCGAGCGCTCACCATGATTCTTGCCACATTTGTTGCAAGCAACTCAAATGACATACTGGCAATATCAACAACATGGTAACAAACCATAGCAAAAGCAAAGACAAAAGCAGTGGCACGACACGGTGGGTTATTTCACATAATGTTTTGCTATAATTTTCGATGCTGACACTTTCTGCAAGCCTTGAAATCCATTGGCATAAATAGAATTAGTCAAACATGTAAATTTGACAGGCTATTTCACAGTCCCTATGCTCCAACAGGAGAAACAGGAACCGATGATGATGATGATGATAATGATTTCACAGTCAAGGCGAATTCATCTAAAGTGGTGTTGAGCAAGCAGCTGAGTGAAATCGCTTGCTAGAGTGAACGTAAAAACTATATATGTTTGTTGTAATTCTGACCTATTCTCACTGCCAATGTGCGTATAATTTGCTGGTGTACATTTTTGTTGTTGTACGCTCAACGCCACCTGGTATGAATTCGCCTTGTTCGTAGGCCTTTCAACTATGTTGTATACCAACGCGAATTCATACAAGGTGGTAGCATCTCATGAGCTAAATGATTGTTCTACTTTCCAAATTCGCTAGGTTGTTTTCTTTATACAAACAAAATACATGAGCAATACTGGGCGAATTCAGTTTTTGACATTTCACTCGCAAAATTACACAAACAAAATAGTCAGCGGATTCGCCTTGTTTATCTTGCTATCATCTTCTATTGAACCACTTTGATTGCATACCTTTTGTTTAGAACAGAAAAGGGCCGGTTTTTATTTTTTTGTATATACGTCGAAACTCCCTGGTATTGAATTATAATAGTAGAGTTGTGTAACTCCAATTCCAGTTTTCCACATCTCTCAAGAAAAGCCTCAAGAAAAATTCGGCATCACTTCTTCAGTCTGAAATCGTAGTGAAACAGTAATTTTGGCTTTTGATAATTCTTGGCGAACAGTAGACAGTAGAAGAAGAAGAGAAGGAAAAATATAAATAAAATAATTTTAGTTTAATTCTGATTAGTACAAAACAATAATATAAAGTAACAATCAAAACAACGTTTGCTAAGTAGTCAATAAAATTAACTTGGATTTCATTAACAACACTGTGCAACAAAAAAAAACGGGCACTTTTCAAGGAGCATAGTGCAGGTCGTTAGTCTGGTGTGTACATCACAAAACGGCGTTTGAAAAACTTTTGGATTTATTGTTAACAAAACTTAGTTTTCATGTTTTCGAGCATTTGGAAATTCCTAATTTGACGTATATTGAACCGATTTCAAAATTTTCAAACGACTTTGCAAAGGTCAATGATTATGTTTTATAATATATAAATTTGTTATACATACATACGTAACAAAAATTAAAGAAGATTTTTCGCCCAGAATAAAAAATGTTTACTAATTGTTTTAATTTTTTCAAATTTACTGCAATTTTTCGACCACTAAAGTACAAATATTTTTAAAGTATCTTCAATTGCGCAAAGAAAGAGTGTTCAATCATCCATATCTATTGGAATTTGATGAAGTTAGGAATTACTTTCTAAAATAGAAATTTTACGATATCGCGACTACTTCGGAACACTATGCAAAAACTGATGTCAACGTGTGTTCTCGCTTTTCACTCTAGCACATCAATGTTACCGAATACACAAGCATATATGTAGCTCTACTGCTCACTCTCGTTTTTTTTTTTACTAGGTGAGTAGTGCAATTCACTAGCTTATTTTAACAATATTCGCATAGTTAACTCATCTTAATGAAAATTTTAACGATGTTGCTATTCAACAGCCATTTTTAACGATTTCCGTTAACGCCAAATCAGCTGTTGTCATTGGGTAGTCGATTATCGAGAACTAAACAACAACAAATTTGATGTTGATAACTCAATCGAGAAAAATTCGTGAATTCAACTTAAATAAAAGATAAATTTTGAAATTCGGTGATTTGTTTTCTTGAAATTAAAAGAGGAACATTAAATATTGTCGTTTGTCACGAGGTGACGAAGAACTAAGCGACCCATCAGTGGAACGACATTTACTCAGGGATATTGTCCACATCCATTTATTTGAATGCAACTGAATTACAGATGGAGCTTCTGGACTTGGCTGAATTTCTCAGCTTAACAGATTTCCTATGACCCAAGTGAAACATCAAGCTCCTAAAGAAATGTTTGCTTCAGCGTCGTCACCTTTTGTGGGAGGCACTATTGGGGCCGTCGATTATACGCAATTATCAATTTTAGCGCCAAGGAATCACGAGGATTCAAGTATAAAAACATAAATATAGTTTATTTTTAATATATATATGTAGATAAATGATCCTAATTAAAAAATGACAACATGATTCATAATGGAGCGAATTTTGAAAACGAAAACCATATGCATAGAGTCGAGTTTGATGACTATTCTACCAAATCACTTAGAGGATAGTCCGAAATTCTGCTACAATGGAACATGCATTGCAATATATAAAAACTATTATAAATATTTTTAGCTTGAACTAAACTGGTATCTTATTTCATTTTAATCAAATATAATAATTATTTTTTATTTTCCTGTTTGTGTTTTTGGCCAATTTTGACATTTAGTTCGACCAAGATGCCACTTGTTAGTACTTTTAATAAATACATCGAGACAGCTGTTAAATATCGTTAAGAATAATTTAGTGAATCGCAAAATCGTTAGTGCAAACGACAAATATTCTCGACAAAAATTGCGATTGTCGGATCGTTTAAAGTTAGTGAATCGCACTACTGTGCTGCGTACAAAAAATTGTCAGTATTGAAAATTTTCAGATTTGACGTTTAGGCATGTAACAAATGAATTTGTTTTTCAAGTTTTTGTGGAGTTTGATAATTTATTTTTATTCAAACGATAACTAAGAAAAACAATTAATTTCAAAAACAAAACTAAATGTAAAAGTGGAGTGAAAATTGCTGGTCCTACATTTGTTATGAAAATTGCTGGGCCTGTATCGGTTTTTATGGGCAATCGATTGAAGATCTAAAATAAATACGCGCATTACTTAATATCGTGATATAAGTTTGTTTAATTTTATACTTTGCTTCTAGTTTTTTCAGTAAAAGTACGACGATTTTAAATACTAACACTAAGCTACGCACTTCAGAGTTTCCACAAAGAAAAACTCAGGCAAAACTCAATAATTTCTTGGTTGTTATGTGAAATTAAATAGTGATTGCCTCTTTTGTACAACTATATTAAATATGGATAACCCGGTTGTTGATAAGAAACTCTATCAATTGCTCAGAGGATCGGGAGACTCAACTTGCGTTTGATGTTGGCAATTTTGCTCTTCATTCCTCCTTTTGGCAGCTGACAGGCAAAAAGGCGGGCTGTCAGAGGCAAATACGCAAAATAATTGGCAAAAACAGTGTGTTTCTTGTTGGACAGAGAGAGGGGGTAAATGTTGTTTTGTCAAAAAAATAGTGATATTTGTATTGAAATATCAAAATGTAGGTGCACTTGATTTTTAAAGGATAGTAAAGAAAATTCTACGAAACTATATAAATTTATTAATTAATTAAATATTTATATACATATATATATATATATATATATATTAATTATAACTTCGTATATCTCTAAATTATATATAAAAAAAAAATCAGAGATAATTAAAATTTAAATTAATTTTAATATATTAGAATTAGGTTATCTATATTATAAAATTTATTTTTGAAATTTATTGTTATTTAAAATAATTATTAATTGATATTTAATTAATATTAAAAAAATAACCAGTTTTTTTTATTTTAATATAATAAAAGTTGACTATTTATATTAAAAAGTTTATTGTTATTTTAAATAATTATTAATTAATTTGAAAAATAATAGCTCATTTTTTATTTTAATATATTAAAATGAATTTTTTTAATTTATTATAAAAAATTATAAAAAAGATTTAATTTTTTTTGAAATTTATTTAAATGTTTAAATTTTAATAGTATTTATAATTACACCATTCTTTTTGAAATATATAATAAAATAAATTTATTTTTAAGAAATTATAAAATAAAATTTTTATATAACAGTAAAGTTTCTGTAATATAGAAATTAATATCATTTTTTTTAAATATAATAAAACAAAGATATTTTAATATAAAATATAAATAAGAATTGATTTATTAAATTTAACTAAATTAAAACAATAGGTGTATAATTTGGGCATACAATTATTGTGTGTGTTTAAAAAAAATTGAGAATATACATATATATTTTTAAAAGCTTCTAAATGTATATATTTACATACATTAGTATATGCTTCCTTTAAATATCCCTAAAAACATAAACTTTCATATTGGCATTATAAGTTCTTAAAAAATTCATATCAATTTTTTTCCATTCCTCCTAATCAGTTTTATTTTTTATTGCATTTGCAATTATTAAATTTCAACGGTAGTGTGGAAGCTGCAAAATCTCCCAAAAATTGTCTTTAAAATTCCCAAATTTGATTATTTCCATAGTGGCATCATTGGAAAATTTTATAAAAAAAAATTATGTGAATTTTGATAGCTCTCTCCAGAAGCAAAGAGTTTCCTATCTAGTTATCTATGATAAATACAATCATAGCTCGCGCTGCGAGTCGCGAGTGTCTGATTTTAGCAAGCAATATTTAAAACGTCATTTGACAGTCAGTGCTGATATTATGAATGGGAGGGTTTTGGTAATTCAATCAGTATATTCTTGTACGACTTCTGCCAAATCTCGGCAAAAATTGTAATTGGTTTGCGAATCCTCAAACTGACATCTGGCAACATTGCATTCAAGCGTATGCTAGGTATATGATTTTCCTTTAATTTTCCGTTTTTAAAAATAGTGAAATGTTTTGCACTATCATTCGACACCAACACACCGTGCGCCTTCTTAGCCAGTGACTCCATAACGACGAGGAGGCAACAACTTTTCGAAACTAATTAAAAGACATATTTTTTCGACTATAAATATACAGAGCATAAATACATCCATACGCAACTATGATTGCAAGCAAAAGTTTGCAGTACACACACACACTTACAGAGTACATCAGTATAAATGTGTACCACAAAATACCAACAACCAACAGCTGCAACTCAAAAGAAGCAGCAGCAATTGAAAAGGAAGAAATGCAAAAGAAGCAAACAAATAAGATAACATGCAAACAAACCATTGCACACTCTCACACACACCCACACACACACACACATAGCCACTAGTAGTACAAACATGAGCACACAAATATTATTGCAGTTGCGGAACACCACGGTGGTGGCAAAAGTGGCAGAGAACTGCTACTAACCACATGCAACATGCTGGCAGTTCGTCCTGTTTTACGTAACTTGCCACAGCGCACAAAATGAATGGTATTGTTGCCTTGGCTTCGAAGAAGCAAAAGCAGAGCAACCGATGTGAGCTGATGGGAACGAAGCCTTGCTTATTGCCAGAATCTGCATTCTACTTACGAGTATAAATATACTGAATGTCTGTATGTATGCATGTGTGTGCATTGTACAATTCTATGTAATGCGCAACGAGGTACAGCTAGCTGTGCTAACGAGCGACAATAGCGACATCTTTGGGCGAACAGCAACAAGGAAAGAAAAAAAAACACAAAGCTATCGGCTGCTTTCCTTTCCTGTCATTGAACGAACGCAGAATCTCTTAGCAACATTGCACGCAGTCATTAGTGACATGACAGCAACGTGCAACACCAACAACAACGACAACAACGCCAATAATATTTGCACTGCACGCAGTAGCAACGCAAACGACGACGACAATAACAACAACTTTTACTTAAATAAAATCAGCAACAATTAAAGCATTGTCTGCCTTATATCCGCCCGCCCCTCGTTACAATGTATACAAAATAGTATAAGGCGAAAAACAAGTGCAGTTATTTATTTATATAAATTGTGATCTTGTTGAAAGTTTAACTGCTACAAAACCAAAAAAAAAAACTATAATAAAATGCTAGAAACTGAAGCCAACTCTCGAGCGGCTTCAATTAACAACTAAAAGCAGCAACAATAGCAATTGACAACTAAACTCATTGGGGCGCTAAGTGACCAATGTAGGAGTAAAATAAAGTTTACTTAGCAAAGTCCTTAGCGAGAAGGAGTAACCCTTAAAGTTTTTTTTTAATCACTTTCCTTTTCTTTTTTAAGTAAAACTTCTTCAGTGGCATGCGAGTGATTTTTTACATCGCTTAATGTAATGTCGCGTCGATATCGTGCCACGAAGTCACCACATGACGCTGATATGAGAAAAAACGGTATTAGCACCGGTCGATTTTGGTACAAGTTCTAGACCGTTTCTGCACTATTTTTGGAGTAGATATTTCGAGATTGCTTTGGAAGTAGTTCGGTCCTGGTTCACCACTACAACTACTACTACTTCTTCTAAGAATTACTAGTACTACTACTCCCTGAACTTCTACTATATTACCAGCCACTGTCACTACTACCAATTACTACTACTACTACTACTTACTACTAATTACTAAAACTGCTACAACAACAACTTCTACAACCTGCGACTACAATTATTAATTCCTACTATTATCACTACGACTACTAATCACTACGGCTACTAATATCCCCACTACTACTACTATTTTTACTAATGATACTACTTATTACTACTACCATTTTTAATTATTTATACTATTAGTTTTAATAAATTTCTACTACTCTTTTTCTTAATTACTACTACTATTTTTAGTAATTTCTGCTACTATATTTACTGATTCCTACCACTATTTTAACTCATTTCTAGTACTTTTTTTACTAATGCTACTACTAATTACTACTGCTACTTTTACTAATTTCTGCTACTATTTTTTACTAATTACTACTACTCTTTTTACTAATGCTACTACTAATTTCTACTACTATTTTTACTAATTTCTGCTACTATTTTTACTATTACTTCTACTATTTTTACTCATTTCTAGTACTATTTTTTACTACTCCTACTTTTACTAATGGTTCTACTAACTACTACTACCCTTTTTAGTAACTTCTGCAACTATTTTTTACTAATTTCTACTACTATTTTTACTAACGCTACTACTATTTACTACTACCATTTTAACTCATTTCTAGTACTATTTTTTACTAATGCTACCACTAATTTCTACTACTAGTTTTACTAATTGCTGGTACTTTTTTACTAATGCTACTACTAATTACTACTACTATTTTCACTTATTTCTGCTTCTATTTTTTACTAATTTCTACTACTATTTTTACTAACGCTACTACTATTTACTACTACTATTTTTACTAATTTCTGCTACTATTTTTACTAATTACTACCACCATTTTAACTAATTTCTAGTACTATTTTTCACTAATGCTACCACTAATTTCTACTACTAGTTTTACTAATTGCTGGTACTTTTTTACTAATGCTACTACTAATTACTACTACTACAATAATTAATTTCTACTACTATTTTTTACTAATACTCCTACTTATTATTATAAAATAGTAGTAGCATTTGTGTTTATTTCTACTATTATTTCTACTAATTTTTACTACTCTTTTTCCTAACACTACTACTAATTATTAGTAACTACTACAATACAATGGGTGTGTTGCTAATGTAGCGAAGAGTAGAAATTTACGCGCGAAGAGAGTTTACAAGTAAAAAAATGCTGGAACTTAAAAATAAATGATGCCATTTGTTATACAAAACCAAAGTGATTTTTTTAAATTTATTTTTGTTATATTGGATGCGACGTCACTTTGATTCTAGCTTTAAATAGATGGCCAAGTGCAATCACTGCCCATCAGAAAAATGAGTCAATTTTCCATTTGCTAATCTGGGATGATAAATGAGACATTCGCAAGTGTCCAAACCAACCACAGTTTTCTTTTTCATTTTCATTAAAAATTATTTAAAACATGTTAGGAAATTGGCTCATAAGTAAATACTAAGGCAAATAAGAATTCAAAAAAAAAAAAGATAAATTTATATTTCCAGAGAAAAATAAAGATTTAACTAAAAATATAAATTGAACTTTATAAGATATTAAGTATCCAAATTCACGTGTTAATTTAAAAAGGTTTGCTTTAGTAATTTCTTAACCAAACCTGCAAATAAAGTACTCGAACAGAAATTGATTATATTATTTGAATGTTTTTTTTTTTTTTTTTGATATTTCTTTTTGCGTATTTTTTTCACGAAAAACTAGGCTTTCTATTTTTAGTGTCGGCATATCGTACTAGACCAGGTATTACCTGCCTAAATACTTCATACAAGTGAACCGCATTAAGGTCAGGCGAGACCGCGGTTCATACCAAAAATTTATCATTTTACTCCGTAGAAACAAATTTGCTTGCAAAATAGTAATGTGCTCTTCCGAATTCAAACGAGGGGTTGAAAAATGGAGTAGCAATGTTGCCCGAGTGCAAATAGTACCCCATTGGTCTATAGCCAAAATTTCTCCAAACAAAAAAAACATTCGGTTCTTGTCGTAAATCCCGCCGCTAGCCATTAAATCTATCGAACCACCTAAGCGGTCAGCCCACCAATTTTCAAACTAATCTGATTTAGCGATTTTTTTTTGCGAACAAAGTAAGAATGTTGCTTCTTTTTACTTTCGATAATTGCGTAAATATGTAAATTTCAGTTAGATAAATTTCATGTATTTCAGAATCCAGCCCTCGCAACCACCTATTTTCTGTGCTGGAATTAGGTTTTATAGATTTCACCCATCATCAAAATCACAATTCTATTGATTTTCACATCAATCTATGTTAAGTTGAATTTGCAGCAACCTATACATATATTTCGACTTATATAAGTACTTTTGAAGTTAAACTTTCAACTTATATGTGTACATAATTTGAAATAAAAGTTCATCACAATTTTACCTAGTGAAAGTATTTGAAAATATTTTTTCGCAATCTCCGCATCGAATTCCTGCGTGTAAAATGGTAAATATCTCCGTGGAATTGCAAGCGACCCAAAACATTTTATGAAAGTGGCTATCGGCAACCAGCTGAAATGCAGAAAAGTGTATACCTACATACAAACATACAAATGTACCTACGTAAATATGTAAGCGTTAGGCGGGGGCGGTTACGTTAAGAAAGAAAAAAGTATACAATAACACCCATGGTACGAAAATTTATTTTGTGGGGATTTTAAGGTCATAAAAAGCATCCTTCTTGACATGAACTGAAAAAAGTCAACATTTTCTTCGTAACTGTTTTATTTTTATTTTGATTTTTATTTTTTCAATGTGTGATATATCGTTGATAAGATAATTTTGAGTCCCACTTTATTTAACTCGTTTAACCCTCTAATGTTTCCTTCACCTACTAACTTCAAATAACTTAATTTCTACCATCCCTAAAACAACTCTACACTCCATAAAATTAACAGTTTTAGTAAGCGAAGGGAAGTTAATAATATCCAAGGGGCAGTGCAGACAGTGGTTAAAGGCAGCACTGCCTAAAACCTAAAGATCAACCCCTGCCAAATCTAGGCAGACAAACTCGATAACCCCGTAATCCCGGGTATTATCCCTACCGTGCCCATGAAACGAACGACACCACGTTGGTATGTCTTCGAAAGGTGACCTTAAGATATCGAATACCCTCTGGTTGTAACCGTTCTTATCGCGATGCCGCGACACTATCGAGGTGGATCGTTCTTTCCCCTTTACTCGTGTGACCTATTTATGAAATTAACAATAAAAATAAAACGTTTACAAAGCCAGAGTGGATGGGCAAGCTACGCTGGCTTGACCCCGTTAGTATTACCGCCTTTGTAGTGATTTTGTACATCCCTCCGCTTCCTATTCTAATAGAATGAGAACAAGTATTACCACCCTAAGGTAAAAGGGCATTTCCGACCTCAAAAGCGGTGATATTAAGGGACTTCTAAAGATCTTTGAAGACTTAAACCGCTACCCAATTTTACAAAGGAGTTCCACACCTAGCTCCAAACTATCTCTTTTCGAAACCTTCTAATTCAATATTAATTATCGAGAAGACTGGAGCACGAAATCCATAAACTTCAAGCCTTATTCCTAGATCTGGTTTACCGCTGGATCAAAATTTGTTAATGGTGGAACAGGGGCGGGATTATACGGACCCAAATTCCAAATATCCATACCCATCTATATCTCCAGCAGAAATGCATTCTATAGAAATCCGAGCTAGAGAATGTCTGCGCAGAAAAATAAGAAGAGCAAACATAAACATCCTCTCCGAAAGTGAAGCGGATCTTAAATTTTAAACACCTTTAGTGTAAGTAGGATTTCTGGTCATGAGGGGCATGAGAGAAATGAGAAATCCGATCACTTCTCCAAACTAGGTGCCAGTATTGGGTCTGGACTCTCCATTCTAACGAAGTCATAAGGAGACTGAAAGAAATGAAAGTTGCTAGCTGTCGATTAAATAGCGCAGTGCAACGTAAAGCAAAACAATTCCTTATTACATCAAGGGGAATATCGAGAGAAAGTTACTCTCACTAAGTAGGAAGACTTACGTATTCTTACTGGGTATTTTACAAGGCATTACAACCTGAGATGCCACAGGAAAAAGTTGGGGCTATCTGTCGGTTCTGTGAAATGGAAATAGAAAGTTTAGAACATGTTCTCTGCAACTGTCCTCCACTAGGCAACCAATGGATCTGTAAACCTCAAGTAGTTCTAAAATCAAATTCTTCGAATCAAAAAATCTTTTCATAATAGTTATCAGCGACAAAAATATTTTTAAGTCTTTAAAGACTTTTATTTTGAAACTTATGCTATAAAAGTCTTCTCATAATAATTATCAGCGAGATAAACTTTTTTAAGGCTTCAACGGCTTTTATTTTGAGATTTCTATAATAAAAGTCTTCTCATAATAACTATGGGTAAGAAAAAATGTTTAAGGCTTGAAGGATGGGACTCTTTTAGGACCATTTCGGCACTAGTTCGGGGCATGAATCAGGACTACTTCGAAATAGTTTCAGGCCCAGTTCGGGATCACTTCTGTTCTAGTTATGTCTTTCAAAAAATTACTACACAAATACTTTTATGACATAATTCTTAAAATAGAAGTCTTTGAAAGACGTAAAAAAATGTATCACGCTGAAAACTATTATATAAGACGTTTATAATATAAATCTAAAAATAATAGTTGTTGTTGATTTGAACAATTCTCCTCACTCATTATTATTATGAAAAGCCGTTTATATAATAAGCTTCAAAATAATAAATATCGAAGACTTAAAAAATTATTTGTGTGATTCATTATTATTACCAAAAGACTTGTATAATTGTTATCAATATTAGGATGACTTTTTTTAAAACTTAACTTATTATTCCGAGTAATAAACAACTAAGCTTCCAAACTAGATTGGGTAATTGTTGCTAACTTTTTTCGCGACCCAATCTAGTAATCATCCAACTACTTACACCTCACCGCGGCCCTCCTCTCCTCCCACAATATGCTCTGTTATGACAGCGTTAGCAACACTTTCATTTCAATTGGCGGTCATTTGTAAGAGCTGGACTAAGTTTTCATGCGACACCAATTCTCGCAAATAAACGTAAATTTACAATGACAAATTGTATTTAGCTCAATTGTGCAAAAGGTGGCAAGTAGTAAATGGCTGAGAGCAAATTTTAGCAATAGACCAGTGGCGACGCAAGTACAACAGAGGCACAACTACTTCATACCTAGATATTCTTGCTACGAACAAAATGAAATTTTCTGCGCACAATTCGCTCGTAGTTACTCTAGATCCTTCACTGACAGCACCAGCACAGGTACACTAAAACTCCTACACAATCGAAAAATGGCTGAATCTTTAAACCTCAAGCTGTTGCCGGTTAAGTTATGTTGTTTGTAGAACTTTGACATTTACTTTTGATTGTAACAACAGCGATACAAGTTCCACAATTTGCTATGACACAGACATTTTTCACTACACGGGCGCATCAAAAGTTTGAGAAAATGGACTTCCAACAGCGCACTGCTGGTAGTTTAGCTGGGAAAAGGTAAAAGTGTGAAATGCATTTATGAATTCATTGGAGGAATAATAGAATAATACGATTAACTATAAAGCGAGAGTAGGCGAGTTTATGACTCCGAGGAATAGTTAATATAACAGTATAGGCATGGAGAGCGACTTAACTTAAAGTTTTGAAAAGCAATGGAAAGACACAAGCTTTGACTTTTCAACGAATATAAGACTACAAGAATCCCTTGATTCCAGTTCCCAAATTATGACTGATATTTTGCTCCAACATCCCTATTTGCATTTTTTTTTGGTCATAATTTTAGATTTTGGGAGTGTATTTGAAATTTCAATGTCAAAATTATTTTTTAGACCACCACTACTAATAATAGGGCCATTTTTTTGCACCCGACTTGTAAAAGAACGCTCCAACTAGTATACAAATTCCTTTAGCTGCAAAAGCAACCCTGTTCGGATCTTTCACGTTTATTTAGTGCTATTTAAGAACGAAAAATAGTTGTGGAAGCAATTTTAGGTTGACGTAGTTAAATATTTAAAAATACTGCGCAAAAAAACAACGAAATGGGTCTTAAATCTAAATTTCCCTTGTATTTTCTTAGGACTCATTCACAATAGCGCAGTTTTTTAACTTCCCACCACTACATCTCAAGTCGGATATTATTTTACCGAGTTGGCTGAACTCGTATATTTTTCAGAGTTTGTGTTGTTGCTTCACATGAATTTTGTTATCCTACCTAGTGTTCTTTTGCAACTAGGTTACAATGAAACGGGCCCATTATTATATTATTTATATTTAGAATGCCTCACCAAAAAAGTTGTGGCTTTTACAGCGTTTTTATAAAATTTATTATTTTTTAAGACTTCCGCCAAATAATTTCGGAAAAATAATCAGATTAATATTAAATCATTATTCCTGGCAGTTCCGCTCGTAATTTTTTATCCACCCAAACTGAATAAGCTTATTATGAGTTCCGGCCGAAATGAAGTCCACTTCGAAACAGCTAGTGAAATTCGAACATAAAAATTACTACTCTGTATTTGGTTACAAATAGTAAAACTGAGATAAGCCAAAAATAATAACTTGAACATTTAAGAACCTATTGTTTCAACGAAATTCTATAAAAAGGCACATTAGGTAGCTTGAACTTTATCGCAATGCGATTCTGGAGTGAGGAAAGAGACTATGCAGATCAACGGGTAACTCGGAGAGACTTAAGAGACCGTTTCATTCCCTGACTGGAGCTTCGCAAGTGTAATGAAATTTAGTTCTGCATTTTTGCAAACAATTGACTTTTTGAGGTTTTAAACGATATTAAAAACTAAAAAAGAATCATTTACATATTTATTGGATAGATAGAAATTTGGTACTCCGATAATCGTTGAACTTACCGATTCTTTGCTTTTTCTTGGTTTTGGTAAAGACTTTGAAGTTGGTCTCGCGCAATTTAGCTTCAATGTCAGCTGCTTGCTTAACTCTGCCAAATTTTCTCAATTCTCCCTCAGAAACCCCCTGGCAATGTTCGGGTTTTTCTGCCTTCTACCTAAAAGGATGTCGCACTGATTTTTATTTATCGTTTTACTTCTAGAACAAAAGTAAATTTCCTTGTTTTTTATTGCAAGTTTATAAATAAAAGCATTACTTACATTTTGAATCTGAATCTGTTCGTTCGCCTCTCCAATTCATGTGAAAAAATCCATTGAAAATAGCTACTCTTTTCCTCCAAAATTAGTGTTGTCGATAAGCGAAAAACATGTTCGAAAGAGAAAAATTTCCGGGCGAAATTTATTAGGGAAAAGTGAAAAGTTAAAGTGGTTATAATTCTGTTGAATTATTTTTACAAATTTATACGCAGATCTTTTAACCTTAAACTGTTTCATGGTCTGAAGAGATTTTAGAAGAGAAAAAATATATTTTTTTTTATAGAAATATATTTTGACAACTATTTTTTATTTATAAAAAACTCTATTTTGGGTTTCAAGTCAGTAAAACTCTCGCAAATCTTAAAATTGTTTGCCAAAAATAGTTTGCTTTGGTGTCTTCGAAGATAATGAATTTTATAAATCCATTTTGTTTGAGCGTGGTTAGAATTTATGCCACAACATCAAGACGCATATGGCACATTGTAGATGACGATCAGCCCAAAATCGAGCTGTACGATGTAAGCATTCAACTTTTGTTATTTTATTAAAAATAAAAATATTCAAATGAATGGATTTTTTTGTTGCAATAGCATACAATGTTTGCAGAACTGACAGAGGTAGGACATTTTTTTTTTTGCTTGAAAGTTTGGCTCTAATTTCATGCGCTGGATTTGCATTGTTGTACATAGTAACAAGGCTCAATCTCCGCTGAAAGCTAGAATAAAGTCTGAGAAAGAGATGTACTGTGCTACAATATAGTGGCTATAACTTTTACTACTTTGAATGTTCATACTTAGCTCAATTTTTAATACGCACTTACATATACAGTTAGTCACTTAAGTAAGTATACACTACATATATCTGCATTATTTTTGCACTAGATTTCTTAAATAACACAAAATATAAGAAAAATGTGTTTTATTCACTTGAAAGAAACATAAATATAATACTCAATTCAAAAACGCATACAAAATGGCAGAAAATAAAAAAATTTTACGAATTAAAAAAAGTTTGGTATAAATTCATATCACAAAAGTAAGTATACAAAGGCACAAATATTGAGTTAATTATAAAAATATTATTTTAAAAGTCGACTTCTAGTATTTGGTTGGATAACCATTGGACTTAATAATGGCTTTAAGACGTGAAGGCATTGATTTCACCAAATTTGTGGTTACTGCTTGCGGTATTTTATTCCATTCTTCCTGGAGCGCACTTTTTAATTGATCCTTGCTTCGTATGGAATATTTACGGATTTGCCGCTTTAGATGTTCCCATAAATGTTCAATGGGGTTTGTATCCGGTGATTGGGGTGGTGTTTTAAGCTGTTTTTGCACATTGTATAAGAGCCATTCCCGCACAACTTTGGACGTGTGCTTGGGATCATTATCCTGCTGGAAGATGAATGACTCCTCCAGCCCCAATTTAATCGCGCTTTGCTTCAAATTATTTTTTAAAATGTTAAGGTAACCGTATCGGTCCATAATAGTTTCAATAAACACCAGATTGCCTACCCCATTTGCCGCCATACATCCCCAAACCATCACCGAGCCACCACCATGCTTAACCGTGCCGGTCATATTAATAGGATTCAGCTCTGTGTTAGTTTCCCTCCATACTTTTTCGCGACCATCCGTTCCACTGATACAAAATTTGCACTCATCTGAAAATATAACGTTGTTCCAAAACGTTTGGTCACACTTTTCATGATTTTTTGCAAATGATATCCGTTTACATCGATTGACCCTGCTCACGAAGGGCTTCTTCCTAACATTACGTCCATGGTAACCAGCATTATACAGGACTCGGCGAATAGTTTGAGTACTACACTGCTTCCCGTATTCTTTTTCGACCTCAGCTTTTAACTTTGGGGCACTTTTTTTTGGGATTTTCTTTTATTTTACGAACAATCAGACTACTTTCCCTGTCACTGAATACCCGTGGGCGTCCGGAGCGAGGCTTATAATTTGTTTTGCCAGTACTTTTGTACTTGTTTACAATCTTTTGAATTGTAGCAACACTTTTATCAACGATACGAGCGATTTCACGCAAAGATTTATTCTCTTAGTGGTATTTTATAATTAATTTTTTTAAGTCATCAGAGAGCTCTTTTCCTCTTCGTGCCATTGCCGCAAATTGTTCAGTAATTTAAAGAAAAATGTGGAATTCTTTAATAATATTCCTAACTGTGTCCTTTTTGTTTAAAATGGTTGAACTTTTTAAATTTAAAATTATGCTATCGCGTTATGTTCACCAAACAATTGTACGCTGTATACTAACTTTTGTGATATTATTTTCACTCGCCTCAACTAATAAGCGATGTGTGTCTAACGGTATCAACATTTTACAGCTATATTTGTGTTGATGTTAAAGCGAGTGCCAATGTACACATGCTTTGTGTAAAAACGTGCCATTAGTATATTGGGAAACACTTTAATTTTAATTATCTTCAAAAATAAAGATGGTGTATACTTACTTAAGTGACTAACTGTACATATGAAAAATTAAAGTGGTATGACATTTTGGCCAATTTTGGTTATTCTTCTTTTGTTATTTTTTTATAAAACTATAGTTCATTATATGACAAACATAGTATAAATCCACATTTCAAGCTTTGTAGAAAAAATAGGAATATTGAACAAAATTTCATCAAATTTTCAAACATCATAATTCAAATTTTTATAGCAACCCTCAATATGCAGTTTTTCCATAGGGGTATCCATTACATTTTTCTTACGTTCCACCTTTTTTTATAACGAGAGAAAATGACTGACACCATCAGAAAAAAAAATTATCAAAATTTGACCGGAATTTTCAGCTAATTGAAATTTGCACTTTATGATACCAAATTTAATGAATTATAAAACTAAAATTTTTAATGAAATTTTATTGAATTTTCCTATTTTTCAACAAAATTTTAAAAATTGATTTACATGGTTTTCGCTATACAAAAAGCTACACTTTTATCACAAAGGATAATAATAAATAAAGGGTCTTGCAATAGGGACGCTACAAAAGTAAACCGATTGTGAGAGCAAACGACGCCATATTTTTCCCCGCTCTTTTGACATTTCTCTTCAGTAAGCCACATCATCGTGGAAGGATATACTATCCAACAACGAGTCGAAATTATTAAAATTTACTACCGAAATTCGGAGTCAATGGCCTCACCTTTAAGAGCGCTACGTCCAATTTATGGTCGTCGTCATTTCTGGCTGAATGGCTTCGTCAATGAGTCAACAGCGCATCCCGAAAAAATTACGGTTTGGTGCGGTTTATGGGCCGTACTTCTTCCGTGATGATCAAGACCGGCACGTTACTGTGAATGGGAATCGCTTCCGCTCAATGAGAACCGAATATTTTTGGCCCGAATTGGATGATATGGACTTGGACAATATGTGGTTCCAATAGGACGGCGCCACAAGCCACACAGCGAATGTCACAATCGATTTAATGAAAACCAAGTTTGGTGAACGTGTTATCTCACGAAATGGCCCAGTCAATTGGCCGCCTCGGTCGTACGATTTGACGCCGTTAGACTATTTCCTCCGGGGCTACGTCAAGTCTATGGCCTATGCCAACAAGCCAGCGACGATTGATGTACTTCGTATGAATATCGAACGTGAAGTTGCAGCAGTATCGGCCGATTTATGATTGAAAACCGTCGAAAATTGGGTTCAGCGTCTTTCACAGAAATAAAGAATTGAATTCATATCCCAAATCGTTTTTGTTTTATTAAAAAAAAACTTTTGTAGCGTTTCTATTGCAAGAATCGATATAAAACAAACAAAAGAGAAAACATGTCGTATCTCTATTATTTTCACATAACTATATACCTTAAATGGAATATTTCAGTATTTAGTGAAGCAGATGACTCGAATTCGCCTTTAGTTTTCAGCTAAAGGAATAATTATAATTTAAATACGTGGAAGATATGATTATTTCTTCAATTTTTACAAATCTCGGTACTTGCTTTGTTCCCCTTTAGCCCCCACCAAAATAATTTAGATTGACAATTTGGATTTAAAAAAGCAAAACAAGCGCCGGTTATTTAAAGTGACCGTTGTTAACCTAGTCCAATTTAAACTGTTTTGAGTTTTTTGTTTTTAAACCCCATATTATTTATTTAATTGCGACAATTCCAATCCCAGCGCAAACATCATCAAACTTTTGAAGAGCTGTACTCGTATTGATTTTTTGTAAATTAATTTTCGTGTCTAATATTTGAAAATAAAACCGCTATTATCTTAAACAACGTACTTAGATTATTACAAGTCGAATTTTTTTTTTTGTAACGTGCGATAAGCAAAAATTAGAAAATACGTGCACAGCTATTATTATGCATTTAACTAAAATTCCCACGTATTTTCCCTGAGCCCGTTCACAACAGTGCAGTTGCCGATTACGCTGCGAAAGTTAGATAACTAGAACTACAAAGGGTTTATTTAGTAACTCAACTACAAAAGTGTGTTACTTACATAGATAAAAAAAAAAGCAGAGTGCTGATTTTTATGCTACAAAAAAAAAACAAAAAACCAATGCTATTAAAATCTACACACTTTTTTTTTACTAAATAACCTAAATTGTTGCAAGCAGAAAAATGAATTGCAACTTTGCAACTTCCCTACTTTCACACTTCATATCTTTGCTTTTGCATTTATGCAACTCCCAGACCACTTATCCCGCCCCGTTCTGGGCAACACTTGCAGCAAACCTATTTAAGAAATACAAAAACAAAAAAAAAAAACAAAAGCAAAAAAAACGAGCGGCTACTTTGAAAATAGCACCGCAAATTGTTGATAAATTTCGCCTGTTCATGTGCAAAGCATGAATAAAGTTGACCTGGAAGCATTCTGCAACCAAACAAAAACAAAAAACAAAAAACAAAAACTATAATAAATATAGAAAGAAGCTGCTGTTGCTGCAACTGGATTTTCAATTTATTACAATTTTTCTGTGAATTTCATTATACACCTCGTCCAGCAGTGCAACACTCCCTCGTGCGTTTCGATTTCGACAGCGACAGCATTCAATTCAAAATAAAAAAAATGTTGCCTTACTTTAACTTATTTCTTCGGCTATTTATTTTTATTATTTTTTTGTATTTTGTACTTTTCGTATTTTTTTTGTTTTTGTATGTACTTTGCTACTTTTTTTCAACAGACTTCCTCGTTCGCTTACATGACGACGGCGAAAACTTGGTAAGCAACTCTGCGCTGAATGCTTGAAGTGCACGTACCGTCATACAAACATATTTAGTTTGGTCAGAATCGAGAGCGACCAGTGTGTTAGTTAGCTCTGTTGTGTAAGTTCAGCTAGGTTTTCATTTTTATTTTTTACATATTTTTTTTATATTTCTTTTTTGGTTTTGTGAAACACATCTTGTAGCGCGCTAGCTGCTTTTTCCATTTACTATTTTCCATTTTCTTTTTTTTTCACAGTTCTCCAACTCCCACGTAAAAGGAGATAGTGCTATTGTTGTTGTTATTGGGGCTTACACAAGTTTGCTGCCACAATAAAGTTGCACGAATGTCCGCTGGCAACAAGTACAATATTTTGTATTTTTTTTTTTTGGTTTTTTTTTATTTGTCTTGTTTCTTTGTTCCCTTGTTTTTTTTTTTTTTGGTAAACGAGGGAGAACTGGTTGCATTCAGTTCGCTTGGAAAAAGGTGTCTCTGTACGCTACTTAATGTACGGTTGTTGTTGTTGTTGGCGTTGTGATTGTTGTTGGCTGTTATTAGCAGATGTGTGTCGGTTTGTGTTTGTGTTTACACAATGCGATATAATATTGCTGGGTCATGTTTTGTCCATTGTGTGCGCTATAGCGGGCGGTGGCGGTCGCTTTACTTGCCGCTTGTTAGTCAGCGGTGACTCTCTTGTCGTCAGCCGCCGCCAGTGTTGCCCACTTGACGTTCAGCCATTCGGAAGAAGCTTGTACGCGCTTGCAGCTGTGTGCCGGATATTAATCAAAATGCAGGATACGCAACTTGCTTATTCATTCGCCTTTGCTCCCCTTATTCTATTTGCCTCACATAATTTTCACCAATTTCCCCCACTTTTAGCATCATCCCGTGCTATCACTCTGCGCCCTATTTCTCTCCCTCGTTCGCTCTTTCCATTATTCTCTTGCTCTCCCATGCTATACAATCGCGCCACTTTTTCCTTGCTATTGCAATCCATGCAGCATTTATTATGTTTGCCGTTGTTTGTTGCATGCTACATTTAAGTTGTTGATGTTGTTGCTGCAAATGCTATTTCTGTTGTTAAGTCGTCGCTTGTTGTTGTTGTTGGTGGTTGGTCGTTAGTCCTTTCTTCTTGCATCCGACATGCAACGCTTCACAAACTTTCTTAAATATTTTGAGTGCTTTTATTGGTGTTGTTGCAACCATGACCAGTACTTTTAGTATTCCTAATATTGCCGTTACACCTACCCTATTTTCGTCATTTTTGCACGTTTTTTTTCTCGCTTCATTGTTGATTATATTTTCGAGTTTACACAACAACACTTGAGTAATACAATTTCATGTTGCTACATGCCATTTGGCTCCTCTACTTAATACAATTTCTCGAGGGCGCAAACAAAAAAAACCCGAAATTTTGATCAAAGTGTTTGGTTGGCAATTGTTGAAGGTATTGCATTGTTCCGTTGTACAACAACCGTGGGTGGTAAGACAAGATTATTATAAGTTTCTTTCGTTTTCTTTATAGAATGAGTTAGTTAAAAAAAAACATTGGATATTTTTTAAAACAAAAGCTAATTACGAGTAGAACTCAAAACAATAGAATTTCAGGTAGTGAGGTTCCCCAATAGGCTATGTGAAGACAGGTTAAAGTTGCAAGGCCCCCAAAAACTACTATACTGTTGCAAACACGCACGCACTAAAATTAACACGGAATTAAACTACTATTCTAAACCGATACCGGATTACTGGATAGTTGGCGAAACTTGGCGCGGATACCAAATCAGAGTCTGCACTAACAGACTTGGAGACCACTCGTACGGCTTCGAAAATTATCCGAGGAACTGAATTGAAGCTGAACTCTCTTTCAAAATGGAACAAATTTAAACTCGTGTGGTCGCCGAGACATTGCGGTGCTCAAGGTAATGAACTGGCTGACGAACTGGACTGCAGGTCTTCAGAAGATTCCATCGGACTGCGACTAACTATAGGGCTTTGTATAGCAGAAACTGTTTGGTACATCAGTCAGGGATATCTTGAATAAGACACATGAGAACCATTGGTGCACTACCGACACTTGCAAAACAACCAAGTATTTCCCGATACAATTCATTGGGCAGTAAATGGTCGCCATAGTCATCATCAATGGTGCAATGAGCTCATCTTACCTGGAGGTTGAGGATAGTAAGAACTCTACTGCTTCTGCTAGGCTAACATGGAGCATGTTTGCGTCATTTATATTGAGAATGGAAAACATTAACTATCTAACTTTCGATAAAGTTCTCGAAGTCCCACCCTCACTTTTTGTATTCCCATCTTCCTTCCTAGGCCTAAACTGTAATGGACAACTATGTCATAGTGATTCGAAATCAGTTCAGTATTTCCAGCCTATATTCCCTTCCAAAGGGTAAAATAATCAACGACGTGGATTGACCTACCGGCACAGAGCACAAAATCAGCAGCACAGTGGACACAAATTACCTTGGCAGTGGAACTTGACTGCTAGAAACAAACAGTATGAAGAAAAATATCGCATCTCTATAGGTATATGAAATTTAGGTTGACTTAGGGAACGGCCATCATGCATAGACCACAATTGGGGCCGTTGTGATATCACAATAGTCTGAAGAAAATCGGCTAACCTGAGCAGCATCCGGTAATGTTGCTCATCTCCTGCTTAGTAAGGGTAGTCTGATATTAGATACCTAACAGTTTGTGCGTCTCCTTCGTTCTATGTAGCAGCTTCTACAAAAGTCGCTGTGGTCGACACATAGCCATTTCGCTTCTGCTAAACGAGAGAAGTTTGTAACAAAAGTAGATTATAGGATTTGAACTGCTTCTCGGTTTGAAAGAGAGTACAGTGGTCTGAAAGACGAAATGGCTGTTTCGTCCCTACTTGTTCGGCGTAAATCTCCCACTGGCCATGACCTCTAGTTTGGATCCATCAGTTTTTAACCGTATAGAGTCGTTAGATTCAGGGTTACCTTCGGTCTAGGACTCCCTACTTGGTATTGGTGAAAGTCAGCGTTGACTCTCCAGTACAAGAATGATAGAATACTAGATTGCGCCTTCCGCACTGAGACCAGCTGATAGTGACGAAGAAATAGCTAAGAGAATGAGAGAGCAAAGAAAATATTCTAAACAAAATAAGAGGAAGCAGCGCAGGAGAAGTAGGCAAGCGGCAGAACGTCTAAAAGTAGTTGTAGTTTGTGTAAAATATAATGAAATTGCCTTAATTTCGTTAGCGAATGGGTGGAGGTTGTCATATTAATAAAGAGAGGACTAGCGGTCCGCAGAAGGCGGAATCTTGTATTCCATCAATCTCTTGCTCCAGTAGTCCTCTTTTGTTACTAATGAAGCCGTTGTCTTGTTGTAACTTGAGGCTGACTGATTTCTTCTCTGGGATGGACTAAGGAACCAATACACCTTAGAGGAATGTATAAATGTGACTGGCCAACGCATGGGGGAAAAATTAGATTAATAGAAATTCAATACCTGTTTGACATATAATGTAAACGAACCATCGATTCAAATAAAACATTTAATTCAATCGTATCTATTTAAAATGCCAATAAAGCAGAGACATAACTATCAAAAGAGAAAAGAGTAAAAGGTCATCAATAATTATTATAGTAAGATACAAATTTTTCGCATAATCTATAAACATTATTCAAAGACTTATATTATAAAAATCTTTTCATAATAGTTATTAGTGAGATAAATGTTTCGAAATCTGCAAATACTTTTATTTTGAGACTTATGCTACAAGAGTCTTCTCATAATATTATTAACGAGATCAAATTTTCTAAGTCTTCTGAGACTTTTATTTTAAGACTTATGTATACATGGGTGATTCACAATGTGCCACAAAGTGTCTCAAGTCATAAAGTCATAAAATTTAAAACAAACAAAATTGCTTAGTTGTATTTATTTGTTTCAATGAAACTCAAAAACATAGCTTTTGAAATCAAAAATTTTATTTATGACACATTATAACACCTTGTGAGTCAACCAATTACGAAAATATTGTCACAATAATTATTAGAGAAAAAAAAATTTGTAGTTTTGAAGGTTAGGACTATTTTTTGACCATTTCGTCATTAGGTCGGGACAACTTCGAAAAAATTTCTAAACATTTTCGGGATCACTGCTGGACTAGTTCGGTACTATTTTGAGTTCCGAAACAGTTTCGTCTACCAAAACTTAAACCGAGTTGTGCTCCTCATAATTATTATGTTTCAAAATAATAGTTATTGTAGATTTTAAAAATTTTACTCACTCATTATTATAATGAAAAACCTTTTTTAATATAAGTTCCGAACTAATAAATATCGATAACATACAAAATTTCCCTCACTCATAATGGTTATCAAAAGACTTTTATTATTCTTATCAAAATTAGGGTGACTTTTTTTTAAACTCAACGGTCAAATAATTCTTATTCTTTTATCTCTGCAATAAAGGAGTGATTTTTTTTATTTAAAAAAAAAACTACAATTTCATTGACACAATATTTTTCCAATTATTGGCTTCTTACTTTGCCTTCAAGACCGAGTCTGTTTATTATTTACTTACTCCGAGATATAGCCTACCTTTCCACTTCCGTATTTGGTTAACTTTCCATGGATTGCATGACGCGCGCGCCAAAAGCCCTAAAGCCAACACAAATATTGACAGCAAAAGAATGAAAAATTACACGTACGACTGCCCAATCAATACGCCGTTGTAAATTGTAATTTCGTAGACAATAAGAGAAACTGTAATCATGTTAAATGTATTTTAAGTTAACTACATACTCGAACTTCATACACTTTAATTTACATACATACATATATATCTTACGTTGTCTGCTCCCTTTTATTTTCAGTTTACTGGTATTGATTGTGATTTACTTCAATGCAACGACTCGGTGGTGAAAAATTGCAAGGCCTATTCAAATTGAGATTATGTGCGCAAAAACAACAAGGTATGTATTAAATTTGCAACAAAGTATGTGTTATATGAATGTTGCACAAGGCAGAGAGTCAAGGCAAGTTGTAAGTGGACAAAGAGGAAACTAACTGCCAGAGCCAATGCTGTTGAATTGTCTCGCTTCGTTTGCAGTTGCAACTGCAGTAGCAAAGGTGGCGCAGAGTCATTGTAGCTCTGGCAGAAGACAGTACAGTTGCAATGCGCCGCCTGGCGTTCCATACAATTTCTTTGGCCACCTTAACTGCAAAAACTCTTTTTCACGTGCAACGCCTTCGACACGTACGAAATTGCCCAGCAAGGCATTAACAACTACTACCGTATGGCAAATAATGCTCAGCGCATATTCTATAAATTAATGCTAGCCAATTACCTGCCAATCGACGAAAAGCCGCTTACGTTGCACCCTTAATAACTTTCGTTTTTGTTTTCCTCCTTTCGCTCTCTTTTTGTGTTTTTTGTTGTTTTTTTTTGCAGCATTCGCCGATGTACGACAAATCAAAGAAAACCTGGAGTCAACGGCTCAAGATTACGAAAACCACAGAATCGACAATATCGACAACAACAACCGCAACAACAACGACAACACTTAACTGCACAGAGTACGGCAGTGCTAGAGCAGCGGCGGTAACAGGCGCACATCTAGATGCAACAGCGGCCGCAGCAACAACAACAACGAGACAAGCGACAAT
This sequence comes from Anomoia purmunda, assembly GCA_951828415.1. Classification (NCBI taxonomy): domain Eukaryota; kingdom Metazoa; phylum Arthropoda; class Insecta; order Diptera; family Tephritidae; genus Anomoia; species Anomoia purmunda. The sequence goes on from OX639996.1 coordinate 17,047,328, forward strand.
AAGAGCGAAAACGAAACTAACACAAGATACCGCATATAATGCAAATAATTTTGGCCACAGCCAATTCCAACAATATCATACAATGCATTTACCAACCCTACAGCTTAGCGATTATCATATTGGTAATGGAGGTGGTGGTGGTGGTGGTGGCGTTGGCGGTGGGGTTAATGGAAGTGGCAGCGGTATTAGCCCCGGCTATGAGTACTTGCCAAATGCCTTCTCATCACGTTCCATGAAGTACGCAGAGCCATGGATCTATGGCACCGTACGCGGCATACCTGCGCGCCCTTCATACCATCACTTCATGCCACCCGCCACATCGTCGCCAACCAATTACATGCAACCCCTAGCGGTGGTCATCTGTTCGTGTCCCGAATATCTAAATGGCACGAAGCGTGACGTAAAAAAGGCGAGCGTATGCAAAAAGTGTAAAGGATCACGCCTACCCTTAACGCCCATCGGTGGTACTATGCGCCTACCCGCAAGTGGCATGATGGCAATGTCAAAACTGCGCAACAGCGGCGCCGCCACTGTACGTGTGGTTAGCACTGCGAAGAAAACGCGTCCCACCATACTAGATCCGCAAAAGGATCCATATGATTTGATGCGACGCACGCGATTGCTGTCACCCGAGCCGGGTATAAGTGGGGTACGCGATGCGGGTAGTAGTAGTCGTGGAGAGAAGGATAAGTCGCGCGGACGTGGCAAAAGTGAAAGTCCTGTGCGTGGACGTAGCCGTAAACGTGGTCAGCTACCGGCGCCAAGTAAAAAGCAAAGTATGGCAAGTGATGTAAGGACGGAAGAGCACGACTGTTGGCTAGTTGAAGATACCGAGGCGCTACTCAACACGTCCGGCGCTATGGCAAGCGCACTAGGCGGCGAGTCAAATGCCACACGACGCTCCATACTACGCTGCAATGTTAATCCATATGACCTGATCTCACATAACCAACAAGCAGCCTCAAGCCCGAAAAATAGTGGCACAGCAGTAGCACGCGGTAAGCATGCTACTCCTACTACCAACACTTCCTCCACCATAGCAAGCTCACAGAATGAGTTCATGCCACCAAATTACGATTTCAATGTGGCTGATGCCGCACTTACCGAAGAAGCGCCACCCTTTGCCAGCAATTTGGGGGTTAGTGGCAACAACGGCAGTGCACGCCTCAACGTAGCCAACAGCAGGAGTAATCAAGTAAAGGATACTACAACAAAGACAGAAAATAAAACAATGGTGATGCGACGTGAGAATCGTACAGCTGGCGTGCCGAATGCTAGCAGAGAAGACACCACCAGTTCGCATGAAGAGCAAGCAGCGCTTAGCAAACGTAACTACAGTAATGTGCAGGCTATTGCAGGGCAGCGTATTAGTTTGGGTGGTGGTGGCAAATCGGCGACCAAATCGTTAATCAAACAAAATGAGAATGGACGCAGCTACGAAAATATTTGCGTCAGTGAAACTTTGATAAGAACACCGCAAAGCAACGGTAAACAGGTAAAATCTAACGATAATTCAACGGCATTAGTGAACGCAACGCAATCAGCGCAACCAAAACGTCCACCGCGCATACGAAAGTCTGATTCGAGTGAAAGTGCGGAAAGTGAAGCTGAACACAATTTGGGCAAAAACACTCCCTCAAAATCGCCACCTACTACATTGAACGGCGAACGAGTTGTGCTTTCGGTGACCCCGCCATCGACATCGACCACGACCACGCCTACTCAACGCATCAAATCTATACTAAAACGTCCAACATCACAGACGGTCGAGAGTGCTGTGGACTCAGCTGTGTCAAAGGAACAGCAAAAAGTTACGGCTTCTAGTAACAACAGTGATATTGGAAAATCTATGACACCCACTAATCAACGACGAACCAATGCCACAACGCACACCAACACCACAATCTCGCCCACACCAACTGCCAAATCGCAATTTTACATACCACTGCCACAGGCACGCAAGAAAGTACAGTTTCGCGTAGAAGAATACACAGTACATGCACTCGAAAGCGAAACGACAAGCAGCAGTGATGAGGCCACTGAGACTGTCGAAATGCCAGAGCATTTATCCGATGAGGAAGATGGCAAAACGGCACTCAAATCCACATCCAATTACGAGTATTACAATCGAAAGCGAGAACAACAGCAACAACGCATGCAACAACTACGATTAGAAAAGATTTCCGAAACCACAACAGCTGAGTCGAAATCAAGCGAAGGCGTACAGCTCAGCGGGCAAACGGCGCACATTTCGCTGACATTGCCGACACAGGCAGCCTTGTTGGCGGAATTGCAACAGTATTCCGATTTTGTGACGCAGGTGATTGCACAAGCAAGCAACAGCACAAAGAGCAACAGCGGAAGCAACAAAAATACTATCAACGATTATGATGGCTATAATTTTGATGATGCAGCTATTGAAATGCGTACAGCAGGCGATGCAGGTGGTGCAAAAAACTCTACGCATTACGAGGATATAAGTCCCATAAGTGTTGGCGTTGGTGGCGCGAGCAATTCAAACAATAATAAAAACAACATGTGCCAGAGCCAACGGCAATATTGTGGTGAGAATGCTGACGCCGCCGACGAAGACAAAATTATATCACTTGGCGCAACGAAAATGTTGCTTACTCCACAAAATGCCGCCAGGTCGGTGCATTCATCAGCAGCAACAACAACATCAAAAGCAGCAACAAACTACATAGCGCCATCATTATCGACATCATTACTGCCAACAACAGCCACAAATGCTCAATCACTTGCCGGATCCACCACCGCCGCAGCAACAACTGAAGCAACTACATTTGTGTCACATGTCACGCGTGCGAACAAAGCTGATGAATATGACGACGACGGAGATGATGATGATGATGATGGAGATGGCGATGATGATCACAAAAACGGCGATGGGCTAACCAAAGCCAACAACAAGAACAACAGTAGCAGCAATAATGGAGCCATTGAAAGCAGCGACGAGGATGTGTACGAGGATGCGAACGACGATAACGGTTGTCCTGCGTTGGGCAGTTCAACTGCTTTGATGGCGGACATGATGCGCACAGTCATGGCAACTGATGATGATGATGATGATGATGTGCTAAAAGCGGAGCTTGGTAAGTTCATTTATTTTTATGTTCGCCGCTTTGTTAGCTTTTAATTATGGATATAAAGTTTGCCCCATCATGAACAGTGCGGCTATCCGCTTAGCTACCGGGCGCTTTTGCTTTTGGTTGTCAATGAATTTTAGTGGGTTTATGAAAAACAAAAAAAAAACGTAACCGTATGATTGGTCGTCATGTGTGTGGTGGTGGGGCGGTGTGGCATGCCGCGAATTGTACACAGAATTCTGCGCATAGCAGCGGAAGTGACCAATATGTGCAATTTAGTAGCAGTAGAATGGCTTTTATGTTGGTTTTTGTTGATTTTGTTTTTTTTTTTATTTTTTATTTTTTTTTGTGTGGCTAGCGCCATTGCCTCCGAGTTTTCGATTTTTTATAGCGATAGTAAAACTTCAAAGAGTTCCCCCAATGGGCTATAGATATCGCTGTGTAAGCCCGAAAAGATAACTTTATGCCGCTTTAAACGAACAACGAACAGGAAACAGCTTTGATAGCTTCCAGCTACTATGTAAGCGGATTTTTCTTTAAAGCCTTTATTTTTACACTGATTGTTGCAATCCAAAGGATTCAGTCATGCACAGCAGAAAGTTCAAAAACTGAAATTCGTTAAAGCCAGCATTTTATTTGAACTAGCAAATTGGCAAACGTTACACAATGCACTGAATTTTCCTAGTTACAAAGAATTGAGAAGAAAATTTCGAATACCATATTTTTTGGAATTTTTTCTAATTTCGTTTAATTTAAATTCATGCCCGCACTCTATTACACTATGCAACAATGAAAAAGGCCCGGGTTTTGTTAATAGATATTTTCTGAAAGTACACTTGTCCAGGAATAAAGACCTCTATGGGTTTTTAATAGTTAATTCGAAATATTGTGTATGGCCTGCTATTGTTTCCATTTCCTCAAAAATAAATTTGGCAAGTTGTTAGAGGGTTTAAATGTTCTAGAAAATTAACCGAAAGAACGTCATAGTCCATAGAAAATAAAAACAAAAAAAAATATACTATGAAGCAAAAATTGGGTTTTCTTTTAAAAATTTAGCAACATTTTTCATGACTGATATTTTTTGAACATCTTATATGCATATAAAAATCTCGTGTCACGATGTTTCTGAACGAACTCCTCCGAAACCGTTCGAACGATTTTTCCGAAATTTTTTAATTTGTATTTGGTAGTTATGAGAATAAGTCGTAAAGTATACTCTCTGGCCACCTGTTTGAAAATGCAAACATATTTAAAATATACACAATTTATATGAAATATCAAAATATAGTTCCCAAACGGCTCGTTTTGTTGAGAAGAAAGTTCATACATAAGTTTTGGAGAGGGATGCCACCCGTTTGAAATGTCAAACTTTATTAAATAATACTTAAGTACATTAAATATTTAAATAAGAATATCATCCGGTCCGTTTCGATGAGGAGAAGGTTTGTAGCTAGCTCCACAGTTGCCACCTGTTTCAAAAGTAGAACTTAATTTAATTAATTACAAGTTGTATGAAATATTAGAATATGGAAGAAGAAGGTTAATATATATATATATGTTTTGTTTTTAAAGAAGGTTGCCACCTTTTTAAAAAGGCGAATTTAATTTAATTATACACAATTTGTTTATTGACAGTTTCTTTTTTGGGTCGCGGTTTTGCGCACAATTTCAGAAAGACCGGTATCTTCACTTATAATTCCAACTTATATGACGGAAGCTACGAAACTGCTTAGTTCGTTTTTTTACTTTTCAAGAAGCTGGCTACCTTCTACACAAAGTTTCGAAACTAAGCTTACCTAAAGCTGTGCTTCTTTATACCACCACTATTGTAATATTTAAGTCACCTATTAACTAAGTTTTATTTAATTTTTTAAACATGTGGCACCCCCCTCCGACATATTTTTCAAATAAAGCTCTCTTAAACCTCTTGATTTGATACAAATACGTTTGGTTATTTCCATAGCATCATGAATTTAATTAAATTTAGTATTTCAAACAGGTGGCAACTCTCTCCAGCAAATGTTTCTAATAAAGCTCGCATGTACCCGTTTCATATGGCACCTACATATATGTATTGCAATATGTCAGTAGAATTATTAATTTAATCAGATAAAAAATTTCAAACAGGTGGCAACCCACTCCAACGTAAGCTTTCGTAAATTTCCTTAACTGACCAAGGAACCACAACACTGAGCAGACGTAGCGCACGGCTACTTTTACGTCAACCATTAATTTCCGAAATAATTTTTCACAATTCACAGCTGTTGTTTCGCCGTTAGTCCATAAATGATTCAATGGCCAATAAAACTGAGCATAATTGATTGTTGCGTTGTCAGATCTGTCCAATTTTTGAGCGTTTAATGTTTATCAAAATATGGCAACTTTATAAAAACACCACACTTTTAAATGAACTTGGAGCATAGACCCAATTAAATATGAGAGTTTAATTTATTGTTACAATATTTATATTAAAAAAAAAAGGGTTCAGGTATAACATATTTCACAAATGTTTTGAAGTGTCACCATTTATCAAAAACTAATCTCTAATTTTTGGCAAAAAATCCATTTACAAATCAATAAATCATGCTGATTTATTGCCACATTGGTATTAAAAATAATACATTTGATAATTGCCTTTTTTAAAATACATAATTGAAGTTAATTTAATAAAATATAATGCAATAGCAAAACGAAAATTTGTTTAAAAACGCATTTATACAGAAGTAACCATCCAAAATAATATTTTGACAATAAGGGTAGTCACATTTCCTTGTAGAATTTATTGTACATATCACCTAGTAATATGGAACATTTTATAATACAAAAATGATTTAATTTACAATTCCAATAGTACATTGGAACGTTTTATATTTTTTCAATATATTCTAACTAATAAGTAGAATGGTAAATTAGAACCTTTACATGGAGCCTGAATGATTTATGTAGTGACGTCTGGCAACATTCACTCACTATTAGCTAAAAAAAAACAATACCAGCTCTTTGTAGTATTAGTATTAATTTTTGGTTGTTTTTTTATCAAGTTCTGAACAACATTTAATAACTTCCTATTTACTTTATATTAGAAAAAAAAGTTACCTTTACCACTTTGGCCTTTCATATTTTGCCTGTTCCTTATTGTACATATCTACTCGTATAACTCTAAATCAACGGAAACTTTTTCCATCAACTAAAACTATATAACAACAACACCTAACCGCAACGAGGCTTTAAATATTATACACATTCACTTGCCACACATGCTTCATGTAGTGAAGGTAAATAAATATTATGAACTTTAAAGTGTACAACACAAATTATGTGCGATGAAGTCAAAAAAAAAAAAGAAAAGGAAAAAAACTCGACCACGAACTTTTATATTGCAAAAAAAAAAATCAGTAACTAAATTGATGTACTACGTTAGATATACTTACTTTGCTGGGCGTGCTTCTTTTAATTTTTACAACTAGCTTCCAGATCATCGAATAAATGTTTTTGATATAATAACCCAAAATTCAGTGTCTTTCATTGATCTCATATAATCTAAGGTTTCGCTTTCGTTCGCCGGACCATGCAAATGTTGTTCATGCCTTAATTTTGGCAATCAAGCAGGCAATTAGGTACAAAAAGCAGAATACAAAATGCACCCATGAGAATGCAGGTGAATATCTTCTAAGATGGCCAAGCGGCTATTCAGGCACTCTCTTCTGCCACGGCTAGATCTCAACTACTAGATTAGTGTAGCTAAGAGCTTGCCTCAATTACTGATCAATGCGAGATCAACCTAATATGGACCCCAGTGCTTAGAAGTATTTACGGAAATGAGACAGCTAGCTTAGAGAGATCAAGAGCAGAGTTAGGAAGGCCGATACTACTTAGAATACGGTTCGATAGTTTGGAGCCCTCGCTATTAAGTTCACATAGATCGGTGGGAATCAATACAAAAACAATTCTTACTTTTTACTTTAAGACATTTTTTATGGGATTCTCGACTTAATCTTCGCTAAATTTAATAGATCTTCCCACTCATTCTAGCCGTAGAAAAGTGTTAGGCATTGTATTTATGGCTAACCTACTCACAGAATCTATCGCAAGTTCATCTTTTATTGCCGAAGTTAAACTTAATGTTCCTACTCGGGTTTGAAGACATTTTAAACTTTTTTTTATTTTTTAAAAACTGTAAACCCAGTTAAGAATTAAATGAACATTACCGATGTTTGTGTCAAAATTCCAAACTGTCTTTCTAGCACTTTTGATATTTCGGACTCACTTTTCACCATAAAAAACTGTATTGTACTTTCCCAATAAATGATTGCCGACGGTATAATATTCTTGCACTTTATATATTAATTCAGTTGATGGGGTTTCTTTCTGTATTAGACCAGTTTTAGAGCTCGACGCTCAACAAGCTCTTTCCATTTGGGGAACTGGCACGAAAAAAAAACCAAAAATTGGAAAGAGGGTAACCGTTGGGTTTATTATCATTATTATTATTATTATTATTATAATTATTATCATTATTATCAAAGGTGAACAGATTTACCACCATTGAGGATCATATAGGATTAACAGGTAGTTCTAGGTGTCCATGACAAGAGCTGTTAAGTTTAGAATATGATTTGTAATCAGAAAGATTACTGAAAATTAGTAATCAATTATAATAGGAAGCAATACAAAAAAATTCCTGACTTTAGTTGCATATATTAACAAAAATAATCAACAAGATAATCTATAACCTATTTATTCATTACTTTTTATTATTCTCGATTACTTTAATAAGACTTAATTATTTTCTCTATCCCTTTACAAAGAAATATACTTGTTTTTTTGAATAGTTTAATGCTCTTAAGTAGAATATACAAATGGGGTTTTTCTTCTTTCCTAAGCTCCTCCTTAATAGACTGTTCCCCCTTTGCTATGAAGTGCTCGGGTCCTATGGATGTCCTTGTGGTCGTGTTCCTAGCTAGCTAAGCTATGAGCCTACCCATTTCCTTCGATGCATAGAATCCCAAGGAGCTGAATATGATTACACGTTGCTAAAGATTTTTAGACTCTCTTTACACTCAAGCGACAATGAGGATGTAACCTCATATGATGATAGCGCCATGAGTGCGGCTTGGCTGTCACTAGAACTGATTATGCTCATTTTGATAGTCCTCTTTAAGTTAACCTGTACTCACAGAAAGATGGCGTACACCATCACCTGGATGATGATTGTCATCCTTTGGCTCAACTTCTAAAGCGAAGGTTGGGTGAGAAAACCAACATCGCACAGACAGATGATATAATTATTGCAACAATTGTTATATAAACGCAAATTTTGAGGATGATGTCTTTGAAGATTGGTAATTCTAACAGTAAAGATTTGTCAAAGCGATCTTTATTGTTTTTAAATCTCTATGGCCTTGGTAAAATAATTAATTCAACAGTATTACGCCAAGTAAAAAAATGTTTGAATTTTATATAATGAATATGGTGCTACGGTTCAGAAAGTTTCTCCAATCAAAGATTATACAAAACCCACTCATTCCAAATCGACTTTACAGTTATCTAAGCGATTCAATGACGGTAGTAGAAATTTCTATACTCCGTTTATATTGTCATGTCCTGCCGAAAAGCGTTTGCTCTTTGAGAAAGTGATAAATATGGCCAGGCGCCTTTTTCTAACCGAGTTTGCTGGCATTGTTGAAAGCGAATGCGAACTTTTAAGACGTTATTTCTTTAATTGTGTGCATATGTATATTATTTGTCAAAATTGTTTAAATTGTGAAAATAATCAAAAGTAATCACAAAAAAAATGTATTTATTGGAAATCGCATTCGTTTCTTTGATTTTGTATGATTATTTTTGATATTATTCTGCCTATGGTTAAAAACATAATTATTTTCCGTTATTTTAATGGTAACCGGTGATTATAAAATCTTAGGAAATTATTTATTTTATGAGTAGTCATTACAAGTATTAATCATTATGAGCCACCTAAAACCAGCACTCGTTTAGGAATTAAATTACCGACAAGCTCACGACAGTCTGCACAGAGCATTGGCTCTTGGAAGTTCATACCGAATGGTTCGACTTAACCTTCAACAGGTTTTGTCATAGCTGCGAGGTCCTGGGCTCACAGGAGACAGTCAAACCCTTTCTGTGCGAGTGCCCAGCTCTTGCAAGGGTATTCACCTCTTCGATGAACTTCGTATTTAAACTGTGTTTGCGGGAGTTCAGAGACTTGCCCGCGTGTAGAATAGAATTTACTACCGATTATCCCTTCCCTATTCTTAACAACACGTCATGGGCGCGGTTGGAGGAAATGTCTCTATGCCCAGGGGTCCATGCAACAGCGAGACTGTATTTAGACGAGGCCAGATAGAGAGAATTTCTGCATTTTATGGCAACTATGGACGTTGTTTCGTTCGATTTTTTATCCGCTTTGTTGTCAGAGTATTTAGTGACAGTTTAGTTATGGACCCATCCCTTAGCCCGGAAATAATAGTTTTCACCAACAAAATCCACCACTCCCTGCTGCATCCGCACTGTAAGGAGGGACTTGACTACAGATTCAGGAAGAACGTTGTTGAAGGCTTCCTCTATATCGAGGAAAACTCCCAGAATGTACTATTCACACTCTTTCTTGTCCACTCGTATGGGGCATGGATTAGAGTAAGACCCGCTATAAAAATCTATGAGAGCACCGGGCATTGTATATCTTTAGCTGCTTCCAGTTGGGCTGGAAATATTCCGTCAAACCGCAGAGATTTGTAGGGTTTGAAAGACATTATGGACCATTTCATCCTAGCGTAACTTACGATGTTCATTACGGAGCTGCCTAGGTAAGATTAGGTCTCAGGATCTATCGAAGTGTTAGAGATGTAATTGCTATGTTTTAAAAACTCTCACGAAAACTACATTCGAAATTTTGCACAAATTTCTATATATTTTTCTTACATAGGTCGTCAGACTTTTTATCTTTGTAAACCACTTCCTAGCGAATAGAAATTGAAATTGTTGAGGCAAACTGTTCCGAAATTTCTCATATAGTTAAACCAATGCATAGCTCGTCTGAAAATACGGAAGTTGTACGCATTGGCTGATTGCAAATTCTGGTTTTGTTTAAAAGGAAATTGTTGAATCTAACGATATCACAATTCTTCAAACTACAGGCTTCATATCGGATTCATATTTCGGCACCTACTGCAACTTAACCTCGTCTAAAATACGCAAACATTTTGAATTCGATTTTTTTAATTTCTTGACTTTTAAATTAGGCGTTTTTGACTGATATGTTTTTTCCAGAATTCGCATTTTTTTTATTTTCAACCATCAACGTCCCAGGGGTGTATTGACCTGAAGGTACGCACTAATTTTCACCACAATTCCCCACAGCCTACAAAACGATATATAATTGCTTTAATGGCGGCACAACAAAGGCCCTAAACAGGCGACACAAATGTGACAAATGTCAAATAGTTTAAAAAGTTTTCAATGCGGCACTTGCGTCTTTTTGACAAACCAAGCAACAAATTTCCAGAACCAAAGGAACAACTTTGAACTCCCATCCACATATACGGGTACATAGTATGTGCATCAAAATTTGCGCCACATCTATGACAGTCAGTGCGTTAGCCCCTCCAGGCATGCGCGCGCTCCTAATGACTTGCAACACACCAAGCGGTTAGCCAAGAGCGCATAGAGGCGTCACAAAGCGACGCATTCTCCGTTTGTTACACACACTACATTGGACTACATCTACAAGTATTGTGGCAGGAGCGCACAGTTAGCACATTGACAAAGGCAAGCCGAAGTGCGAATGCCATGCCTATTCGCAAACCACTGTGCGTACAATAGAAGGCATTGTTGTACGCCCTGAGACGCAGCATAATCGGATTATGCGGGCGTAGAGAATGTGTCGCATACGACGATACTCGTAAATACATAATATGTATGTAGACATATTTGCTAGTAACATACCACAAACTTGCATATACATAGTATGTGTGTGCGTGTGCGAGTGCGGAAAAGCAGCACCAAATTTATCTACAGTGTAAATCCAGTCTACCCAACCACCACTCTAGTTTGTGAACTGGTATTTAATGAAAGGATAGACATACCAGTTCTTTAGAGGTCGACGCCTCAGCGCCATCTGTCTTCGAATAATGAAAGTTGCAAAGCCAAAAATTTGCAACAAAAAAAAATGAACTTAGGTCCAGGTTGCTGCTTACGGCGTTGAGAGCGTTTTTTGAGTTACGGCTAGGTGGCTACGTGGATTTTTCAATTTAATCAATTCGCAATAATTTAATAATATAATGACATGAAAAACATTTAATTTGCAGTAATTAGAAATACAATTTTAGTTAAAGAAAAATTGGTTTGCCTGACCGAGCAGTGGATAGCGAGAAAGGTGCCATGATTTTGTTTAATTAATATACCCAGACTTTTTAACAATTTAATTATTTTACTTATTAATTCTTAGTTAATTGGTTAGTTAAACTGGAAAAATCCAAGCTATAAACTTTTGGTCAATTTTAATAAAATTCAATGAAATTTTCTTTAAAATTTCAAGATTTTTAGATATTTTTTTTTTTTGCTGACGGCGTTGCTTACTTTGTTCATATAACAAGTGATCTCTTTTTCATGGCAGGAAAAAAATTAAATTAGCAAAAATCAATCGAAATTTCCAGCAAATTTAAGCTTACATTTTTTTATACTAAAGTTGAATGCGCTACAAATTTGCTTATTCTGCATATTTCTAAAAACTCTGATTAAAAAGTTTGAAATAATGATGAAAATTTACTGAATTTTATTGAAGTTTCTACAAAGTCGGAAGATTGAAATTATATTGTTTGTTTGTTGTCAAATGAACTATACTTTTATAAAAAATTAATAAGGCTAAGCAAGTACCAAATAAAGGGTCGAAACAAGTCAAAAGTTCCCTGCAATATAACTGAGCAAAATGAAAAATGGCACTGAAGGTAGCACCGGGTCGAAAGCGTTTTCTCTCCAAACCAAATTTGTGACCATGCACTTTTGATGCATGCAAAGTAGAAAGAATTCCAAATTTTGTATTCTTGGCTGATTTCGTATAGGAGTTAGAAAGCAAAACTTCATATCTGAAAAATCAGTTATATTCAAGCTATTAGTTTTAAATATTCATTCTTGATGATTTCCATTGTACACTTTCTAATCATTAAACTCGAAAGGAGGGCCAAATTATATGTTCTTAGCTGCTTTGCTTCAGGAGTAATGATGGAAAATCTCATATCTAAACTATCTGTTGTAAGAAGCTATAAGTTATAGTGACTCGATATTGATGGTTCTCATTCGACACTTTCTAGTCATAATAAGTGGAGAATGACCGAGCGCCGATTTTTAAGGCCAAACCGAACCGAACCGAGCCGAGCTTCGGCCAATTTCAGCCGAAGCCGAACCGAACGTTTTTAGGGTATAAAATATTTAAAAATCAATGAATTCTTTAAAATTCAATTTTTGTTAATGATTAAAAAATAACAATAAAGCACTTACTTCTCGAAATTTAAAAATTTTATATTGTAATGTAAAAATAATAGCCTTTCGGCATTTCCACCAGCAACTGATTCCATATATTGGTACAAAGCCGACCTTCAGCATACAGATATTTTGAAATAATTTTTTTCAACAGCAAATGCAGGCTTTAAAAAGTATTCAAAATTTTCACAATTTCATTGCAGCAGATGAGAAATGTGTACAATGCTATCATGAAAATCCCAAAGATTAATTTATCTTAGTTTTCAACGAGAAAGATGTAAAAGTAAAATTTTATACAATTTTCATATTAATAAAAATTAGAAATGTTCGGCTTTTTTTTGTCCAAAGCCGAACTGAAACCGAACCGAACTTTATTGGCCGAGCATATCCGAAGCAGAAGCCTTAGCTGAAGCCGAAGTTCGGTCTTGCTCTAATGATAAGTAGCAGGCGTGTCAGATTTCATAATGTTTTGAATATATAAATTTGCATAATTTTATGCTCAATTCAGATCAGTATTTGGAATTGTCATTCGTAAAGCAGTGTTGAAAAACATTGGGAAAAAGTCAACCCATGTTGGGGCAAACCTATGCAAAAACTTCAACGCCCTGTATCTGAAAATCTAGACGTGATGGATAAATTTGGCGTTTTCAGAGTCAGCGGATTCAAATCTATATAAATAGACATGACTGTTGCACAGTGAAATTAAAAGTTGTTGGCAGATTTTCAACTGAAAAAGAGAATGTAGCAAAAATTTACATAGGTCGCTTTTATTGGATTTTTAAATAACTCATACATTTTCCGTGCACTTTAAGTGTTGTTGTGCTTCACATTTTTGTAAAAAAAATTTCCTTGCAGCAAGATATTTTTTTTTTTACAAAATTTATTCACTAAAACAAGAGTTAATAGAAATTAACAATTTTCGAAAAAGCTCGAAAATTTGCTTATTTTTTGCATTTAGACATGTCAATAATTTAAAAAGAACTATTCTGATTTGCACAAAGGAAGCATAAGGAGATTGAATGCACCATAAAATGTTAGGTTCATTTGCTGTTCTGAACTAATTTGGCAATAACTGCAAAGGGGCCTCGAAAACAAAGGTTTTGTCTAAATCTCGAAAACGCTTCTTTGAAAAAATAAATATAGCTCATTTTCTTGTACAGCGACCTAAAATTAGTTTGAAAAACATTTTTTATTTAAAAATTCCATCTCTAAAACTGAGGGACAAGTTTGCATTCAAGCAAAATGGGCGGGCATGGCTAATCGAATCAAACCAAAGTTTAAACTCCATTTTATTGTCATAAAAATATTGAAAAGGAAGTGCTTGAACTCCTAAGAAGACAGGTCGTAATTTTATTTAGAACTAGCGAGTTTTTCTGCAGGGTTATTTATAGCAATGGAATTTCCTACGACATTGCAAGCATCGACGCATACCAAATGCTGTAAGTGGAGCACCACGCAAAAGTGACATACATAAATCTGTAGAAATAGATAGGCACCTACATACATATATATAAATTTATTTTAACTAAATATGCAACTGTCATGTCACGATTTGTTTGTACACCGCCGCATTCTGCTCATGCACTCGTATTCCTAATTGAGCGGCTGGCGCTGCGCACCATCAGCTCCTACTCCAGATGAAAAGTCTTGTGAAGCCAATTGAAAGAAAGGAGTGTTGGTTTCTATTTTCTAGCTTTTCATACTTCAAATTTAATTCAATAATATAGAGCAGCGACAGAGGACCGGCACTGCCAGGCACTTCATAAGCTTTTTGAGCCGCACAGTGAGGGTTATGGCGCGCGTATAGGCGTTAATTGTTACGCAAGCCGCATAGATAGTATACATATATTTCGCATATGTGAATATACCACATACACTCAAACATGCATACCAAAGAGTTGCTGCACGCCACTTGCCACATGCCACATGCCACATGCCACATGCCACATACACTTAATTGCATGCTCTTAGATTTCAAATGCTTGCATTCGTGTTGACAGTTGGCGCATTTGTCGAACGTTGTCATTAGGTGCTGGCATGCCCTCCTAGACATAGTATATTTATAAAAACAAAAAAAAAACTTTGTGCAGTTTGCTAAATTAGTTGCTCAATTAGCACATTTTATGATTTCTGTTGCAGATGCAGTTAGGTGCATGATGATTGAAAATTAAGAGGGATTTGAGAGGAACTATCAAATGAAAATCTTTGTATCGCTTGTTTCAGACTCTATGAAGTAGATTATAAATTATTCTCGAGCTTAGAAAATACTGCATTGAATTAGAGTGAATTAGATTGAATTTTTATTAGGGTAAAGAGCTTGTTAATCTTTTGTGACAATTCGCTATTCAAACGCAGATATTCTTGGATCCACATGGTAATAATGCGCGAGCCAGAAGTAAAACTTTTGTGTCAATTGTGCAAAGAGATAGAGAGATGTGGGAAAAGTAGTGGAAGTAGTCGTTAGTAGTAATAGTTGTGGCAATAGTAGTAATAGGGGTTAGTAGTATTTATTAGCAGCATTAGCAGAAATAATAATAGAATTAGTAGTAGCATAAGTAAAAATAGAAGTAGAAATTTTTAAGAATAGTTCTATTAATTTGTAGAAGCGTTAGTAGTAGAAATTAGTAAAAAATAGTAGTAGTAAGTAATAGTAGCATCACTAAAAATAGTAGCAGAAATTGGTAAGAATAGTAGCAGTAATTAGTAGTAGCTTTAGTAAAAAATAGTAGTAGTAGCATCAATAGTAGTAAAAAATAGTAGTAGTAAGTAGTAGTAGCATCAGAAAAAATAGTAGTAGAAATTGGTAAGAATAGTAGTATTAATTAGTATTAGTATTAGAAGCGTTAGTAAAAAATAGTAGTAGAAATCGGAAAAAAATAGTAGTAGTCAGTAATAGTAGCCATCACTAAAAATAGTAGTAGAAATTAGTAAAAAATAGCATCACTAAAAATAGTAGCAGAAATTGGTAAGAATAGTAGCATTCATTAGTAGTAGCTTTAGTAAAAAATAGTAGTAGTAGCATCAATAGTAGTAAAAAATAGTAGTAGTAATTAGTAGTAGCATCAGAAAAAATAGTAGTAGAAATTGGTAAGAATAGTAGTATCAATTAGTATTAGTATTAGAAGCGTTAGTAAAAAATAGTAGTAGAAATCGGTAAAAAGTAGTAGTAGTAAGTAATAGTAGCCATCTCTAGAAATAGTAGTAGAAATTGATAAGAATAGTAGCATTAGTTAGTGTAGCTTTAGTAAAAAATAGTAGTAGTAAGTAGTAGTAGCATCAATAAAAAAATAGTAGTTGAAATTGGTAAGAATAGTAGTATTATTTGTGGTAGTAGTAGTAAAAAATAGTAGAAATTAGTAAAAAAAATAGTAGTAGTAAGTAGTTGTAGCATTAGTAAAATAGTAGTAGAAATTGGTAAGAATAGTGGAACTAATTCGTATTAGTATTAAAAGCGTTACTAAAAAATTGTAGTAAAAATTGTCTACCTCCTTTCATCTGTTTTCCTTTGTTCTCTATTTATAATCAGAAAAATGATTTTACTCATTTAAAATTTTCTTTATTTTCCCTGAATCCTACAATAGAATATCTAATATTAAAACAAAGTCTATATCGAGAAAATCGTAGTCAATGTTTTAATTTTCAATTCATAATATCACTTTCAGAAAGGAAACCTCGAAACTGGTTTTAAATTTGATACTAGTTCCAATATTAACTCAATTCTGCGTGAGGAATACTTGATACTTAAAAAAGTATCAATATTATGAGTCGATATAACTCATTGCATATAAAATCGATATGCCCATATATCGTATTGTAAAATTCGTTATTGAAAAAATCAATATAAAAACATAGTATGTTCTTCGAATTCAAAAAATCTCGTATACAAACTTATTTATAGGTATATAAGGTTCAAAATCATGGAGCTGGAGAATTATAGTTTGAAATTATTTTCTGACTAAAATTCCAACAATTCCAATATCATCTGATAATACTGATTTTATTCCATTCAAAATACCCGTAAAATTATTTCGAGAACATTTCCATAATTCATTAAAGGAAATTCGATGGGCCAAAAAAATGCGTTCAAGTGAATTGAATTTGAGTAACTTAATTCTAAACATTACTTACACGTAGTTGCCTTTTCAGAACAAATCGAAAACTTAATTATTTGAGTTTAGTTAGTAATATGTTTCTCATTTCGTAAATGCAACCTTATTTGACTTAATAAATAACTAAATAAAAGCGGTAAGCCAACTGTAATTCAAAATATGTATAGCGTACATTAATTTGGCATCATTTCGAGAACGCTGTTTGTGAAGGCTGCAGGTGAAAATCGTATGTTATTCTTAATATTAAAATAAATAGTCGCGGCAAATATTGCATAAATACTTAGATTTAAGCATAATTTCGATCATATCTGGTGTTAGTTTTTTAAGAATTAGAAAAGTTCCCGAAATGGCTTTTGCTAATTCACAATTCATTAGTTTTCGCAATAAATCCAAAAATATGTAATTTCGTGCTCCGCCTGATTTTGACGGCGACTATATCCAAATCAAAACAGTGAAAAATCAATTTAATAAAGGAGTTAAAACTTTTATTTCTAACGCAACTGAATTCTCTATCTCATTGATTTTGACTCACAAATTGAGGTATCAACTCCAAAAGTATAAACTGCAACCGTAACATAACGGTAATAGGCTTATGTAATTTTATCATTGTATGTAGTGTTAGTAAAGTTACATCATTTTTTCAATTACATTCCAATCAAACTTTTAACTAATTTTTTTCTATAAATCGTACTTGAAAAAAAAATTACAAAGAAAAGTACTTTTGTTCCAAAAACGTATAATGCGTCGTACAGTGCGTATGAGTAATATTAATATGAGAATCTAAAATTAGTAATCTCTCAGCTTAACTGCATCTGAAAATTACAAATACTTTTTCGAAATGCAAATACTGGCTTCTAATGCTTCTGATGTCAACAAAAGTGGACAAACAAAACTTCGACACGGAAATATAATAACTTAGAAAGTTGTACAAAATTTAGCACACAAATAGTCTCCCCTACGCCATAACAATGGCTACATTGTATGGATAATTACTTACTTACTTCATTGGCGCTATAACCTCTTAAGAGATTTTGGGCGAGTTTAACAGTTTCGCCGAGTTCACTCCTTCTTCCTGCCAACTGGCGCCAATTGGAAACACAAAGTGATGTCAAGTCCTTTTCCACTTGGACTTTCCAACGCAGAGGTGGCCGTCCTCTTCCTCTACTACCACCAACCGGAACTGCGTTAAATACTTTCAGGGCTGGAGCATTTTCGTCCATTCGCTCGACATGTCCCAACCAACGTAGCCGCTGTATTTTAATTCGCTGGACTATGGTTATGTCGCGGTAAATCTCATACTCGTAGATCTCATCGCTCCTTCGTCTGCGTTATCAGAAGGGGGGACTCTCATCCACAACTTCTCGCAAATCTTACTCGTGTGCCTTCAGTTTATACGAGCTTATAATCTGAATCTGTGGTTTTAATTTTAAAAGCTAAACTTTCAAATAGCTATTTAAAAAGTCAATTTCTTAAGAAAGCTAAACAAAGAGACGTGCATTCTTTTAAAATTTCAAAAATAAAATTGCGAGTGTGAAATATATGTTAGTGAAACTCTAAACTATATTATGTAATAAAAAATTATACAAAAAAGGCAAGCATTAGTTGTCCTCGGTTTTAGCGATCACTTTGTAGCCGAAAGGCAATAAAAGAGAAAATAACCACCATACATTAATTTCCTTTCACAAACGCAACTGCTAGCATTCACTTTTTCGTGGTATAGCGCTCTTTGAGGAAAAATAAAATTTAAATGATTTTATTTCTATGGCATATTTATATGTTTATATTATTTGCATATATATTTACTATTTATTTGTCGGTTGTTCATGGTGTGCACAACTTGCACACATTCGCACGCTTTTATTGCTATCCCATTATGACTGCTCCCAATTTATAAAATTTTTATACAGCTACTTTTGGTCTTAAATTTCCACTATGTGTATTTTACACTTTTCACTTTCGCTTCAACAACTCGCATTTCCCTTTTTCACAAATTTATTTGTATGCGCATATTTTATTCATAATATAAAATAATAAAATTACCATAATCACATGAAGTTTTCATATTTTATGTGCAACAAATATTTATAACTAACTAAGTATGTGCATGTGTATGTGCATTAAAAGCCTGCTAACAGACAAGTGAAAAAATAAAATAAAATAAAACAGAGAACAGTGGGCAGTGAACAGGGAAAAAAATTGCCCCCAACCGAAAAGCACACTACTATGCGCCAATTTAAATATTCTGGGTAAATGAATGGTGTACCGAATGCACACACACACACAGACACACTCGGTCATATGTGGGTGTGTGTGTGTGCAAAAAAATTGCATGAGAAAGTGTGCAATAAACAACAAAATGTAAATTTTTACAAGCGCCAACGAAAATAAGGCCAAGGGTCCCTATCCTAGCCCAGTCCACTTCATTCAATCCTCTCCACTCCAATGACCATTGAGCCACACAACCAACTGGCCAACACAGCATATGAATTGGCCGCCAGCTGTCGGTCTGTCGGTAGTCGGCAGTCAGCAATCATCGGTGTATCCACCAGTGGACATTGATGCACAGCAGACATTGCTACTCATTGCTCATCGCTCTGTTTTTTTCATCAGCCTCTCACACCACCACCACCACCACTACCACCACTACTGCCACTCCATCTAGTCGCAATTTCCAACTGCATTTTCTGACTGTAGTATAGTAAATGCACATTATTTTACAATTCCTCATAATGTGATAGCGCCACTTATTTACAATGTGTTTTGTTTTTGCCTGTTCCTGTTTCCTTGCACTACATATGTACATAGATAGTCTATAACTATATAAACTGCCGAGATTGGCCTCGATACTATTTGCAACATTTCTATACATTTTTCCCCTATGTATGTACGTCCATTATGGCTGTTCATTTTTACTTCACCTACATACATCTGCAACCTGACCGCGTCTTGTTTGCTCAGCAGCGTTTTCTGCATGGCAAGGAAGTAAAATGAATGATTTTTAAATATTTCTGTAGCTGTTGGTCAATTTGTTTTTATTTATTTTTTTTACTTGGCTCTACACCCATGGCTGCTGTGTATTGTTAATGTGTGTGTGTGTGTGTTTATCTATCGAGGTATCAGTTTCTGTCCATTATATATTTTTCAAGTTTCAAAGAAATCGATTCTAATGAAATGTGTGACCTTTTCATTTGTAGAAAACTTGACTTTGTACATTTTGGTGGTGCAATGTTTTAACTTAATTAATTTTGTAAATTTGTTCGCCGAAACTAACTCCTGAACTTAAATTTATTTATTTAAATTCAGTCAAGCAGAACACAATCCTTACTGACTATTAACAAAAGTGCTTAATATTATTTAAAGTAATTATATAATACACTACGAACTGTGCACCTTGGAAGAGATGGATCTAGGTCAATTATAAAATTCATATCCGAAAAGGTTCGCATCAGAGGAGCATTTTTAGCATAATTAGTACTAGCAAGTCTAATATAAAACATAGAGAACTGCCTCAAACTGCGTAAAGGGATAATAAAAGTTAACCTTGCCAAGAGGTCAGAACAGTTTATTGATTCGGTTAAGATATTTGCAACGAAGGAGCAAGCCAGAAAGGCATTTCTCCTATTTAAAGCCATTAAGTTCATAAGCAGGCAAAGGGTCCATAAATTTTAACGAGCGAAAAGCGAATTTAATAAAATTTTTTTGGATGCGTTCCATACGATTGATATGCGAGACTTGATGAGGCCTCCAGATAAAAAAGGCGTAATCTAGACCTCACAAAAGTTGTGTACAGAAGTTTTTGTGTACATGGAACTGAAAAGGCTATGCTATGTATTTCGTCGGATAAAAGCTAACATGGCATAAGATTTTGGCACAATATAATTAATATGCGAAGAGAAACTCAATTCTGTATCAAAGTAAATACCTAAGTCCTTAACTTCGGACACGCATTTTAATTGTGTGCCAGAGATAAAATAACTTGTGGAAATTGGGTAATGCTTTCTAGTAAAAGTGCAGTAAGAACATTTATTAATATTCAAAGATAGGCGATTTTGGGAACACCAGACAGAAAACTTGTCTAACTCCGATTGGAGAGCATGAGAGTCATCATAGCTTTTTATTATCGAATAGATCTTAGGGTCACCTGCATATAAAAGAAATTTGGCTACAGAAAAACAGGTATAAATGTCATCGATAAACAGAGTAAAAAACAAGTTTCACAAAATGCTACCCTAAGAAACACCCGAAGTCGCAATGAAAGGGCGCGAAGAAACATTGTCAAACGCAACTACATAAATTCTATGGAGAAATCCGATTTAACCCATTTAAGAAATATTGAATGAAAACCCAAACAAGCTAATTTCATAATTAATATCTTGGGCGAAACTCTATCGAAAGCCTGCGAAAAGTCAGTATAAATTGAGTCAACTTGATGCCCATTTTGAAAGGACGAAAAACAGTCTTCCGTGAACACAGCGCGGTTGGCAACTGTGGATCTGCCTTTAACAAATCCATGTTGATTAGGAGAATTCAAACGGTTGACAGAAAAAACCAACTTTTCTTTATTGATATATTCGAAGAGTTTAGAAGCAGTAGATAGTTTAGAAATGGGGCGATAATTGCAAACATCGTTTTTGTTACCACTTTTAAAAAAAGGGTTAATTGAGGTTTTTTCCTAGTCATCAATAAAAACACCAGAGACTTATTAGAGATTAACGTTAGAGATACAATAAAAGCAGTATACATTTAAAGAAGTACAACTGACATCCCGTCAACATCCATGAGCTTAGACGGTTCTAGACAGGATATACCTCTTACCTCGTCCTCCGTTATTTTAACATACCCAAAGGAAAGCGAGTAATTGGAGGCAGCACTATCCCCAACTACATTTTCAGTGTCTGTGTCGAAATTAGCATTAAAAAATTCTGCAATAAAGTTGGCCGCATCTTCAGCCGAATTAGCGTGCTTAACTTTGAAAAAAAACCAGAAGAAGGAATATTAAAGCCCGATTTCTTGGATTTCAAGTAACTCCGAAATGCTTTCAGATTACTTATATCACTGGCTTCATACTTCTTAATGTACATTTTATACAATGTTCTATCTAGAATGTTGAATTTTAACAAATAAAATTTGTAAGGACCGAAATAATGCGAGAGACCATATACGTTGAGTCTTTTATGAAATTTGTTTTTCATCTTTCTCAAGTGTTTTAGTTCATTATTGTACCAGAGTAATTTAATGGAACGCCTGGGAAACGTTGGAATCAATTAAGGTGCATAAACAATTATCGCCAGTCGTAACTACGCATCACTGAATTGCAATATATATAAAATTGCATAAATCATAATTTAGTTTGAGCCGCCCACTTCCGAGAGGCACAGTAGGAAAATCATAAAATTCAATGCTTAAAACGAGTGGTATGGTGGAGTATCAGCAGCTGCTGAAATTGGACAGTGACATTCATCCAACTTAAAGTTTAAGTTGCTACTTATAAAAACTAGATCTTGAATTCGATTATGATTGTTAGCAAACTGATTAATTTGGGATAACCCATTACTTAAAAGACTATCAGTTGCATGACTTTCAGTTTCACTATTTACTTTGACAGGAGTTGAAGAAAAATAATTATTAAAGTAAGACCGAGATATATTGCTTAAATTAAAGTCACCAGAACTCAGCGCTGATGATCGGAAGCCTTGGTTGAGATATTGACAATATTATCGAATAAAATATGGTAAAAGGCAAGTGAAATTTTGAAATTTAAAGTTTTTCATTACCGAAAATAATTGAGTATGAGTGTAGTTGATTTTTCAGCGCTAATAAAACCTAAACAGAATGCTGTGCGCTTGTATATAAAAAAAAACTCGAAAAATATAAACGTTCATTCAAATTTTCACAAGAAGTATACATGTCGTAGGGCTGGGACTATCCGCTTATTCGGATATCCGGATATCCGGATGTTGATATACGTTGCCACGGATAAAATCCGGATAGTATGGATATCCGGTTAATATTCATTGGTGCAGTTATCCAGATATCCGGATTTGAGAAGATCCTCTTATATCCGGATATCAAACAAAAACCAACGAGCAAGCACAACAAAAACTTTTTGTAAATAATTTTTCGATGTATCATACCGACTATATCATACCGAATGGAATAAGGCGACTCGTGAATGATGCTTGGGATAGCGATTTGTAGATGAATACCAGAACCCTTTTGCATTCCCTATTACAAATTTACATATTTCCTCTATGTTGCATTTCATTAATTTCTGATATACAGATATCCGAATATTATATTGATTATCCGGATATCCACAAACACAAATCCGGATATCCGGATATCAACATAGTTTCCGGATATCCGGAATGCGGATTTTTCGGTGAAGTGTCCGGATATCCGAATATTCGGATTATCCGCATAGTTGAAAAATCCAGATGAATTGAAGAATTTGTGTAACATGAGATGGCGGAAAAATTTCCACATAATATTTTTTGGCCGCAATTTGGTTTATGCTTTTGGATTGTGTCTATTATAAAGTACAAACAAAAATATATACCAGTTGAGACACCGCCGCAGACCTGTTTTGAGTAAATTTCCAAGGCATTTTTCGATAAGTTTATATAGCCATAGAACGTAGATTACAAAGAAGTTGCATCACTGCCTCCGTTCTGCTAACATAAAGTGTTACCTTATTTCCCCATGCCAGAACTAATTTGACTTTAACTGATTGATATTAGAATCCTACTCGATTCACAAGGTTTCTGGAGTGGTGAAATAAGACTACATTACTTACCACAGGAAACGAAACGCACTGCAACTTCTTGGTAATCTCCGTTCTTTGGCAAAGCATTCCGTTAATCATGCGAAGATTTTGTTTTTGTTTCTAAGGAATAATTTTCTGGTAACATTTCAAGTTCACGTTTTTTTCATTATCTTCGGAATAAGTATCATAATGTTAATTTCGTTATGGCTAAAATAATCTACGTCCGGTGTTATGTTAAAATATTCTTCAAAAAAATTGTCGCCCTTGGGGCTTTGCTATGTAATTCCAAAGAATGTGCATATTTCGGATATTTCAACTTTCCAAAAATCAGAGAAACAATTCAAAATTTAATTTGGTTATATAAAATATCGGCAAGATTATATAAAAAGTGGTTTTATTACTTGGATCTAATTATCATTGATCATTCCACTTGATATTATGACCCCGAAGCGCAATAGTATCAGGGGTCTTCACACTTAACTCTTTACTTCGCACTCTCCAGTTTTATATATATTTTGTTCTTCTAAATTCAACAAAAGGGCCAAAAAAAAACCAAGTAACAAAGTGACAAGCTTGATCGACAACAGACAAAATGACAATCAGCTGTTTGACACTTGAGTTTTGCTGTTAGATATAACCAGTTTGACAGGCTAACATAAATGAGCGAAGCGAGGTCGTGCACATGAAAACACGTTTGCCGAATTGCCAACTAACGAACCGTAAGAGTAACGAAATTAGTATGAAGACCCCATACGGAGTACATCGGTTTTAATATCTGCTGACACGTAAAAACCATCTGATGTTCGGAAGCAGTACAACTTTAGGAAGTATATCGAGGATAGCCTTGCTGCAAGTACTAAATGTATTTGTTGTAACTATAATTGTAATAAACAAATAATAATAATATCAATGAAACGCCAAACAATGGCTTTTAATTTTCTAACCGAGTTGGCTTCATATATTTTTGATATTCCCTTAAAACTAAAAATAAAAAACACTAACCGCCCAGTCAAATCCAGTGCGCCTTAATTTTTTTTTTTTTCTCTAACGTCCAAAACAAAATATTTTATCTCACCACTCGCTTGGCCTGTTGATGGAAAACTGTTTTACTTAAAACAAATTGAATTAAAATGAACAAATCCGCCTAACCGAATATGACATAAATTCAGAATGCAACAAAATGCAAAATGGCACATCCACTACATAACAGCATTAAAGGAACAACAAACAACAACGACAAAAAAATGCAAAACTTAGCTACCGACAATGCTGGAAATTTGTTAACAAAAAAATTTAAAACGAATAGGGTAAAAAAAAATTAAATGCGTCGTGTTTATAGAAAAGCGTGATTCGTTAGAATTTATAATTGAAAAACAACACTGAAAATTTTACTTGTTGTAATTTTTACAACATGCATATAAAACATGTATTAAAATTCTGGAAAGTAGCGGAAAGAATTTTCCAAAGAATTTTGTTGCACATTATTTTTATCGCTCGTGAGCGTAGTAGGTTTTCTGCAGAAAATTACATTTCGTTATTGAGTAAAAATTTTTTTTTCTAAGGAAAAAAATGCGCACCGAATGGCGCTACTCAACTTTTATGCAGAATTGCTAATCGATATTTCCATTTAACAGTTATTCAGAGGAAAAGCAAAAAAAAAAAAGTTGGACAATATTAACATCGGTAGCAGCAAATGCAGAGTAACAGGATTACTTAAAAAAAAAAAAACAAATTATATGTACAGATATTACTTTTCCATAGAGCTAGCAATTTCTGGAAAACTCATTACAGACTTGTTTTTTTTGAGAAAATTAAAAAAACTGAAGCTTTTACAGCAAAAATTTATGCAAATTTTTTGTCACTTGAATTTTTCACTTTGTTATACTCGAATTGCATTGGCTATAAAAGTATGTACCGGAAATGTTTTTAAAATCACTGTTTATAAATTTTGAAAATTTGGTAATCATTTCTAGAAATTCGTTTAATTTTGTACGCACTTTGAAACTTTGCTTTATGTAATATAATGATGCATTCGATTCACCTTTATGCTTTTGGCTGTAGCAGAAAATTAAAATTGAAAAATGGCAACACTCTCCAAAAATATTTTTATGTAAACTTTTTCTTTTGACAGTAATACTATTATATTTAAATTAATATTATTAAACATGTGGTATACCTCTCCAAAAATATTTTTGACATGAAAATTTTTTGAACTTTTATATACCACTCAATTTAATTTACCTTTTTGAAAATATTTTCGAAATGTAGCCTTCTCAAAACTCTTTCGTGTGTAATATCAGAATTAACAATATCGGATTTTCATTAGCTATTTTGAATAGGTGGCAATTCTTTTGAAAAAAATCGTATAAGGTCATATGTTAACTTAATTTACTTAATTGTTATTTTTTAAACAGCTGGCAACCCTCTTTGGAAACATCTTTAAGTTACTATATATTAAAAATAGAATATTTGGCGGAAAAGAGAGAACGCCGCCAAACTCGAGTGAAAATTTGGCATGCAATCGTCGCTAGCCAACAAAAATCAAATGCCGATTCTAGAATCCGATAGATAAAGATTCAAAAATTTCTATTGTCGATATTCGACCATTTGGGCGATTTTAGGTCTAATTATTATTTCATCATTATTTCATTTAACTTATTAATGGAATAAAGTTTACTTTTTTGAGTAGGTGGCAACCCTCTCCAAAAGCATTTTCGTAAAAATCTTTTGTTTTGACATCCATATTCTAATATTTACATTTTACTTAGCAACATAATAATATTGAGTTGTTACACCTTTGACAACTCTGTTCAAAGAATATTTTAAATAACCCCCCTTTAAGTTTCAATCCCATATTGTAAAATTTGATTTTAGTAATTAATTTTATTTAACTTCTTATTTAACATATATCTATTAATTATTTTTTTACTGAATATATTTATGTCAACAATAATTTTTTGAAGTTTAAGACTATTGCAGCTTTACTAATAGCTAACAAATATTAACTTATTTTATTTAATTCGAATAGGTGGCAACCTGCTTTTAAATTATTTCGTAAAGAAAGTTTTATTAAACCTCTTGCGTTTAGCGTCAATATTGCCAGATTTGATTTCACTAAGAAATTTAATGGTATTTGAAATCGTAATCAGGTGGCAGCTCCTTTTAAAAATAAATTATATGCTGATCCAAATATGGTCAGTCCTCACATTGCAATATGTGATTCAACTCTATCTGTCTTGAATTATTTTTAAATTTTTGCTCTGTTATCTTCGTAACGAAATTATCTAAATATTCATATGTATATTAATAATATAATATTGTCGTTTAAGGAAATTATCTAAATTTAAAAAAAAACCGAACTAAATTGGTTGAGAATTTTGGGCGGCAGAGAGAAACAGACACTTTTTGCCAATTTGTTAAATATCAGAGACTGAAAATAACACACTGCTACAAAAAAGAATGAAGTCGAAATACCTGAGCAGTGATGTTATTATCCTTGTAGGTCTTATCGAGTAGAACGAGAATCCAATTTTGGAATTTGTCAAACACCCCCAAAATCTCGACTTAACCTTAAAAAACCGATTTTTCGTGCTTTTGCGCACTCTTAGCCCATATCTTAGCTAATTAACAACCGATTTTCATTCTAAGAACGGTTTTTAGAAAGAAGAAACTCGGACCTTTTGAAAGATATTTAGACGTCTAAATAAAGCTGAAGAAATTTACTTGTTTTTGCACAACAAACTTAAATTTTGCTACCCTTTTTCTTCTTTTTTTGACTTTGGCGATATTTTCACACACTATTTTATAAAAACATAAAATGAGTTTTGATTAGATTCAAGAAGTACGTTTAATACTGAGTTCAACGAATGTTTCTTTTAAAAAAGAGTGACTGAGTTATTTTACTTTTTATAAGAACGAAATTTTTCCAAAAATTTACAACGAACTTAATTTATAGATCAAAAGTGCTTTTTTGACGGTTTTTTCCTTAGGTCAGCATCGTCAGTTTCGCGTTCTACTGACCAGCAATATTCTGCCATCTTATTTATTTTGTTTTTTCTTTCGAAACGTTTTTCGATCTTAGCTTTTTTTTGGTGGAAGTGTTCGCCTTGTTCATCACTGTACTGGCCCAGATTATGTGGGAAGAAGTCCAAATACGAATGCAAGAAATGAATTTTTATCGACATGTTGCAACCTATTTCACCATATGCACTTAAAAATTCGTTTACAACCGTGATGTAGTCGCCGCTTCTGTCGTTCCCAAGGAAATTATCACATAGCGCTACAAAACTCTTCCATGCACGTTTCTCAACACAGCTTAACTTGTTCATAAAGGTAACGTCGCTCATAATTTTGCGAATTTGAGGTCCAATGAAAATACCTATGTATATACACATATTATAAAAAAAATAAAAAATAAGTAGGTATGAAAACAAATTAATAAATACCGACTTTTCTATTTTAAATCGGTTGTTAATTAGCTAAGATATGGGCTAAGAAGTGCGCAAAAGCACGAAAAATCGGTTTTTAAGGTTAAGTCGAGATTTTGGAGGTGTTTGACAAATTCCAAAATTGGATTCTCGTTCTACTCGATGAGACCTACAAGAAAAATAACATCACTTCCCAGGTATTTTTGAGTGTCACACTGTGTAACTAGTCCATTAAATTCAATGTATTATTTTCTATCATTTACTATCTATAATTACTCTTTTTTGATATATGACTGAGGGAATGATTTATATTAGAGATTTTAAGATGATGACTGTGAGATATAGAATAGCTACGGATGTAAATATCACCTGAAGTTATTTACGAAAATATGTTTGTTGAAAAGGCCAGCTATTAATTTGTGTTATGAAAAAAAAAAAATTTCACTTGACATTATTCACACACCTACCTGAATACCATTGAATTTAAAACAAAAATATAAAATTAATAGTCAGTTAGAAAAGCGAAGCAGAAATGTGAACAACTTTTTATACCAGTTATGGGCAGTGATTTATTTTTTATAACACAAAATAAATCGCAATTTGCGACACTTTCGTAAAGGACCCGGATATTTTCGGTCTCTATTTTATATACTTAATTTACTATATATAGTTTTCTTATAAAAAGTAAGACAGTTCCGAATGATGGCCAGAAATATCGACGTACTCCATAAGTATTGCCTGGTCATAAAAAAAAAAACTTAATTTGTAAAGCGGATTGTAAAAATATAAGAATATAAATGGAAAACTAACGAACCACTAGTAAATATTTCTCCAACTTCGCAGGCAGATAAATATAATTATATAAAAGAAACACCAAAAATTATTGCATTTTAAGTGATTGTTGTATTGGAAAGCATACG
The DNA here is from genome assembly GCA_951828415.1 of Anomoia purmunda. Taxonomy (NCBI): domain Eukaryota; kingdom Metazoa; phylum Arthropoda; class Insecta; order Diptera; family Tephritidae; genus Anomoia; species Anomoia purmunda. The sequence goes on from OX639996.1 coordinate 17,076,152, forward strand.
CGATATGTTGAAATTGTATATGAAATATGAGCAGCCTTATCACTAAGTTGAAAAATTTAAAGCTACAAAAATGTCTATTGAACAATAGCGTGCTACACACTTTTTGCTTCAATGGACGATTTCAGCTTCACAAATGTGGCTAAAGTGGATTGACTACAAATTGAAAAAAAAACGACAACTTCTTTACTTCGAACATAAAAACCTTCGAAGTATTAATGCAACAAATATTTTTTTTTTTTTTTGTTATATCAGCGAATATTTTTACATTTAACTAATAAAGAAAAACTGTACAGAAATAATTTACATGCAACATTTTTTTTTTTATTTTCTTTTTGCGTACAAAAGTTTGCATTTCTATATATGTACTATGTATATAAAGTGCTTGAATGATGTGTAGGCATTTATAAAAACAGATAGGCTGATATGAATATTAATTGCTTGTAAAGCGAAATAAAAATTACTTTAAATGTAGTCAAGCTTTTGATACAATCGTTTTTGATACAAATTTTTTGGATTTTTCTTTTTACGCGTTATATTTTTATTGCTACTTTCATGCCGAATTTTATTTGCGCAATTTTTAAACATTTTTGCCCGGAAGTCAGCAATTTCTCTTAACTTACCTACTTTCAGGTCATTGGATAGAAAATATTTCGACTTTATGAAATGCATGTTATGCTCAATAAAATGTTAAATAGTAACTCTATGTCAATAAAGAAAAATAGTCTGAGTCATTGGGAGAAAATGAGATTTCGGAAGATAAAAATTAAGGAGCCTCTTTTAATAAATGTGATTTATTTTTGCAGGCAATTACAATTCTGTCTTAGAATAAAATATAAAGATAGTGATAAAGTTATTAGTACTTCTAATCGTAAATAAAGTCTGTACTGTATTAATTACACTAGTTTACAGTACATTTGTTGCCGAAGAAATTTTAGCTGTTGCTGACTACATATAATATGCTATTTTCAAAAATATAATTAGAATATTTTTATCAGCTCTAGTTTCTGAGTTTCAGCTATGTAGGTATTAGACAGAAAAAAACATGTATTTAATAAGAAAAACTTTATTTAAAGAAACAATTAATCATTGAGTTCTAAAAAACTTCGTTTTAAAGCTTTTCTCCGATGTGTCGACTTTGGAAAATGACGTATTAGAGACCAACAATAGTCAGACATCATATTTGTATCCCAGAAACCCTGATAGCGCTCTTCCATGACGCGTAAGTCTTGATGCATACGCTCTCCCTGCTCTTCGCTCATATCTCCTAAATTTTTCGGAAACCTGTCCAGGTGACTATGGAGAAAGTGGACTTTTATACTCATATTGCATCCCATATTTCTTAATTGTAGCAGAAGGTCTTCTACAGGTTCAACATAATTTTCAGATTTCCGATTTCCGAGAAAATTCTGCATCACAGATACGAAAGCTGTCCAAGCCTTTAGTTCTGACTCAGTCATAGAATTTCTAAATTAAGTATCATTCGTAAGTTGTCTAATTTGAGGGCCATCAAAGATACCGGCTTTAATCTTTTCCATAGTGAGCTGAGGAAATTTTTGGCAAATGTAAGAAAAGCAGTTCCCATTTTTATCTAGTAATTTTACAAACTGTTTCATGATGCCCAGTTTTATGTGTAATGGTGGAAGGATAATTTTGTCACGAGATACTAATGAACTGTGGACTATATTGCGCTTTCCAGGCTCCATATTTGCTCTCAAGGGCCAGTTTTTTCTTACCCAATGTTCTTGTTTAGCTCTACTGTCCCAAAGACATATAAAACAGGGAAACTTGGTGTAACCACTTTGTTGACCGAGAAGAATGTTGACCATTTTTAAATCGACACAAATTAGCCACTTATGGTCATTGTATTTTATTTTATTCAAGACTAGCGAAATGTTACAATATTCCTCCTTTAACTTTGTACTGTGGGCAATAGGTACCCCAGCATATTTATATCCATAATGTAATAGAATACATTTTAGGCTACGTTTTGAGCTGTCAATGAATAAACGCCAGTCATTTGGTTCGTATTGCTTCAAGCCCATTTTTATCAACAATTTTTTGATATCTGAACAAAAGGTAATGCCATCTTCTTCGGAAAAATAACACCATAATTCTGTATCTCTTTCACGATAAAAACTTATTTTAGTATCCGAGGATAGCAAATTTTTTTCTTTTAGTCTTGATGCTAACAATTCTGAAGCTTGTTTAGAAAGATTTAAATCTCTTACAAGATCATCTAACTCATTTTGGGAAAAGCATTTTGGCTCATTAGACATAGCTTCAAAATCAGGATCATTTTGTGATGAGCTTGGTCCTTCAATGTCTTGCTCTAATGGTTCAGATATATTTTTAAGCTTTGAAGAGTGAGGTGAACGCTGCACTGGACGTTGAACACAACTAGTACTTGGGTATTGCCATTTAGCTCGATTTTTAGTGTTTAACCCTTTTATGTTCACACTACAAAAATAACAGTCTATGAGATGATTTTGTGGTTCTCGCCAAATAGTCGGTGTTCCAAATTTAAAGGCACTTCTTTTACCACTTTTCCATAATCTTAAATATTCCACACACGATTTACAAACACAATTGGGAGCCCAAGACTTCTCATTTTTATCCAAGAGCATGCCAAAATACTCAAAATAGGTATTTTTCACCAACTCTGATATAACTTTTCTACTATTGTTAAACACATATTCTCCGCATATATAGCAAAAATGATCTGGATTGTTTAAACAACGTCTCCTTGAACTACTCATGACGCAAAAACTAGAGAAACTAATTTTAACACAGTAAAATATGCCTGTTATCGATTAATATATATGATATAAATTAATATAAATGATGAAATCAAAAACAAAGTAACTCGAGCTGCTCAAAAAACTTTGAGGGTAGATTTGACAAAAACAAGTGATGAGTGAACAATATCAACCACAGGATTCGCGGCAACAGACAAAAAGTTTAATATTGTAAACCAGTGTTATCTTTCTGATGGAAATTAATTTGGAATATAGGGTCCGTACATGTAGTACTGTAGAATATCGTTTTACGATTTATTGATCCTTAAACGCTTGAATTATTTCTGTACGTCAAATTATACCAAAAATTTACATGCGTTTTAAAAACAAAGCAATGTTGTGCTGACTTCGTGAAGATTCTTTCAAAACTAATTAAAACTAAGAAGGTATGTACATAAAATATTTTTTCTCCAAAAGCAATCTATATGTGATTTTTATTCGCAACTACTTAAAATCACATGATAAGAACAACAGGCAACAATAACCAGGTTTTTTTGCATGTTTTTGAGCCTCTAAAAATTTTTCGGTAAAGTTAAGTTCCAGCTCTCAGGAAGAACAAAAAATTCATATAAAGCTACGCACAAGAAATAAAAAAGAAACATTTGGCTATCAAAATTTCTGAAATCATTTTTCAGCTCCCAAGAAATAAATGCCCTTATATTTATTTATTCAAGAAAATCTCCAACAACGGAAGAGTATAATACTTTTTCTACCAACAGAAATAAGAAAAATATATCTTGTTATTTTTCTTGAGAGCTTGATACTTTGCTTAAAAAGGCAGAGTCGAAAGTGTCAAATAGAATTTCTTTCGCGGTAATTCATTCCAAATTCAAATAATATTTATTATATTGAAATGTCAAGATGCCTTGTGCGAATATAGAAATATACATATAATGCGAGAAAGGATGGTTGTTCGAGAAAAATTATTTTTTAAAATGATCTACTAAATTTCCCGATCTCAAATGGCTCTCGAAAATCAATGGAAAATTTGAAATCAGATAAGATAAAAAAAGTTGCAGAAATTCTCTCCATCTGCTCGCGTCTGAGCGTTCCGTGACTGTGGCATGGCCCCTGGGCACAGTGACATTGCCGGCAATTGCGCGGCAGATGAGTTGGTAAGGAAAGGGACGGAATTACCTATGATAAATGCTGCTCTAGAAGCGGGCATGTCTCTAACCTTCTGCAAACACAGTTTAAAAACGAAGCTCATCGAGGAAGTGAATATCAGGTGGGCCTTGGAACCCACCTGTCGGATTACCCGACAAGTTCGGCCAAATGTTAACCTAAAGCGATCCAAAGCGCTGATTCGCCTAGACCGACCTTCTCTCTCCAACTAATGGTTGGCCTTATGGGCACACAAGGGATGAGATTGGGATGCATAGCTAACGATTTCTAGCGAAGCTGCAGGGACGAAGAGAAAGTGGAGAGTATCAAACACTACGTATTTCTGCCACTGTCCCATCCTGTCCAAGACACGAAACCAATTCCTAAATCGGTATTTTCTAAAATGTTTGGCCAACCTGAGCACGTAAGGCGCACACGGTGGTTCACCTTCTAGGAGAAGGAAGAAGAAAACGTATGACCCCGTCAGCGGTATCACAACGGGCTTTGTCAGTCTACTTGCGCATCCGTGGACTTGCATAGTAACAGACGCTCTAACCTAACCTAACCTAAGATAAAAAAATAAACATAGAGAAACCCCGCGATAGGTGAAAATAATACATACATATTTCATTTTCACATTTCAATTTCATTGATTCAATGATTTTAAAGATTTGCTGAGAAAATAAGCCAGTGTGCTCCCAATTCCAGAAATTTCCCATATCGGTTATCATTGCGGCGATTCACTTATATGGAAGTAAAGAACTGATTCAAAAATTACATAAAAGTCGCCTAAACATATCAACGAAAATTTTTCAAAATATTACAATCGAAAATATTTACACATTTAAATGGTTTTTGTCATTTACTTTTCACTTCACGGCTGTTAAAATCGAATGCTTCAAAGATGCCCATTTTAGAGAGTTGAACTGCAAAGTGTGGACCAAATTTGGTGGAGTTTAATAAAGTAGTTCAAAATCTAAATTTTCGTGTATTTCTCGCTAATTAAATTCTTTGCATCAAGCAAAGTTGCTATATCTCTATATTTATGTATAAAAAAACTGATTTGCCGTTCATTTGCAATAACATTACTCTCGAACGATTCAACGGTCTTTTTTAAATTTTTATTTTAATTAGTTTCTTTCTGTCTGTAGAAAGTTTGTAAAGAAAAATTTACAAAATGGTGCGGCCAGATATGTTAAATTTAAAATAAAAAATTTTAATCAAAGTAAGTACCTAATAACAGTGTTTCACTGAGAATGTATTTTAAACGAAAACGTATATTAAACGAAATGAGTTTGAACGGGCTGTACACCATATTTTCAGCTACGGTTACCACATAACTCCTTTTTTCAGATATATGGCCACCCTAACTGATACAAAAAATTCAAAAAATTAAAAAAATTGGATATAGTCGAGGAAAGTTGTCACTTTTTGTATATTTATATATGCAGATATTAAACAAAACTAGTTTGAAAGAGCTATACAACATTTTTCAATTTTTTTTAGATATATGGCAAGCATAACTGAACTAAAAAAATTGAATATGGTACCTATGTAAATAAAACATCGAATTTAATTACTTTATACACAGGTTATATGGAATATTACAGGGTGGGCCAAAAAAACCAAGGGGTGTAAGAGTTTAATAACTTTTTCGTTTATTTATTTTTATATTTTTTCCTTCAGATTATATAATATACAAAAGGGAAATTTTTTACACTTAGTATTAAAAATGATGTCTCTTAAATGTCCACCGTTTTCAATTTTTTTCAAATCAAATTAATCAAATTTTTAATAAAGTTGATTTCATTTCTGGCCAACTCTTGAAATTTAACTGTGAAATTTAGACGTTGCCGATGATCTGCGGGTTTTAATTAAATAAATAAAATAAAATAAAATTATTAAACGAAAAAGTTATTAAACTCTTACACCCCTTGGTTTCTTTTGGCCCACCCTGTATATATGGGTGTTAAAGTATTCCAAAATAAAATCGAGGAAAGTTGCCACCTGTTTGCATATTTACATATGCAGTAGTGCAGATATTAAACGAAACTAGTTTAAAAGGGATGTGCAACATATTTTCAGTAAGCACTGAAAGCATCTAATTGACATCTTAGATATGTGGCGACTCCGTTTTTTAGAAATGTGACAATCCTAATGGAAATAAGATAAATTTTTAAAATTGGATATGATTGCCACCTTTTTGAAATATTATGAAAATGTTAAGGAAGCCATCGAACTAATTAATTTAAACATGGGCGTTAAGGTGTTCGTTTTGCTAAAATAAAGGAAAATGAAAGAAACCAAAATGCGTTTTCTGTTTACATAAACAAAGGCTAGTAGTAAATAAATCTGGAGAGGACTACAACTACCGATTTTCTAGTTATTTATGCAAATATCGAGTTTTTTGATCTTTGAAATGACCTTTGTATGAGAGTTGAACGTAGTTTAGGTAATATATTTATTTGCTCATAAGTGGGCGGTATTTTCCAAAAACAAAAATTTACACTACATTTCCCTTTTTCCCACCCAATCCTGTATACCAAATTTGAGCTAATTACATTTTATAGTTACTGAAATGTGGCTATTTTTAAAACTTTTGCTATAAATAAATATGCGACATGAAAGTGGGTTTTCTCCGTTTCTATAAATTTCAAAATTAGGCTAATTGAATTTTAATGTAAGGTGTGTGCCAAACTTATTAAAGTTTAATCGGGTGCTACACCAATTTAACAAATATTTTAATTACATATTTTACATTACACATTTTCATTTTTATCTATAATTTTCGAAATTATTTTGATATAATCTTAAAAAATAAAAAACTCAGAATATTCTGCAAAATATTCTTAAACTTTCTCTTTGAGTATATTTGACCGTCCTTTTAAAAGTAAAATTAAAAATATTCGAATTAATTTTTAAAACAAAGCCAAGCTTTCGAATTACATTAAATCCTCCATTTTGTAAATAATGCCCAATATAATTTTGAAAATTACCCTCTCCTACAATTAGCACTGCTTTACCAAATATTTACCTCTGGATCTATGTCAATAATCGCCTCTATCGCCAACTGCACGGGAACAAATCATTCCCATAAATTTACAAGCCAAAAAAAAAACAAAATGGGAAAAATAATTTTTCTTTCGCTTGTAAATTTTTGGGAATATTATATATATATAATAATATATATATGTTTTTTAATCAAACACATGCAAAATGGAACTACCTTCTCTTCTTGTACCATAGTGCGTAACAAAGAATTTAATCAAATTTAATAAAGTAATTTCGAAGATACATATCGGGTCTTGCAATGGGAACGCTACAAGTTTTTTTTAAATAAAACAAAAACGGTTTGGGATATGAATTAAATTCTTTATTTTTGTGAAAGTACATTTCAATTTTCGACGGTTTTCAAGCATAAATCGGCCGATACTACTGCAATTTCACGTTCGATATTCATACGAAGTTCATCAATCAGAATCGAAGTTCATGGTCGAAAGAAAGCGTTGTCAGTCCCATTTTAAAAAATACATACTTGTATTCCTTTTTTCCAACGCAATCTTTTACATACATATATCAACTGTGAGCAAATTATAGTTACAGAAATATGTCATTTTTTATTTAAGCAAATTACCGTTATGTGAGTAAAGGGGACTTTACTTTATTAAACAGTTACTACAATATACAAAATTACCGTATTAAAAACATATGCGTGGAAATATTAAAAAGTTGTACCAAAAAAAAGCAATCTCAATGCAGATTAAACCGATTTGGTACAATGATAACGATGCAACGCTATATATTCGTAAATTGTGACACTAATCCCACAGAAAGTGCATTACTGCTGTTCAACTATATAATGAATACAAACTCAATATGGATAAGAGAAAAAATAAAATAAAAAAATCAAACAAACCACGCAATCGAAATCTGCCGCACACTAATTGGCTATCGGAAATATTAAATGTGATTCACTGAGTTTAAACAGCAGAACAGAACAGCTAAAGTTATTTGCATACAAAGAGATCTCAAACCTATAAGAAAGAAAAAAATTTGGATAACGTTAATAAAAATGTGATGAGGTTTAAAAAAAAACGTATTATTTTTTTTTTTTTGCACACTTAAAATAAAAAATTAAGCAAAGCAATGTAAATTTGGTTTAAAAGGCTTAACAAATGAAACTTATTTGTACACGCATTCATTTTAACTTCAATGCGAGTTTTTATTGTAATATCAGCGCAAGTTGGTCATTTTATTTTTTTGATTATAATATGTTTTTTTTAACTTTCAATTCAAACGCCTGTATTGAAGTATCGCTACCGCTTACTGCCTTCGAGTCAATTCAAAACTCTTCGCCAACTTCAACTACTTTGCAATGGCGTAATGTAATAAATAAAATTCAGCAGGGAAATTCTTTGCATCAAATTGATTCAGCACAAATTGATAACGTGCAGCGGCTCTTATTGCACTCCACTATACAGACAGATATACAGTTACGGACAATAAAATAGAATCAAGTCGGTTGCTGCGCCACAATCAGCAGTTGCTCTTCTTTGCTAATATAACAAACTCGGAAACTTATGCGAGTTGAGCCAAACTCGGTAAAATAATATCCGACCTGAGATGTAGTGTTGTAAAGTGGAAAAAACTGCGCTATTGTGAATGAGCCCTAAGAACATAAAAGGGAAATTTAGATTTAAGGTCTGGCGCGTTTTTATTTGCATAATATTTATAAATATATAACTATATAAACCTAAAAATTGCCGGCGCAACTATTTTCCATTCTTAAATAGCACTAAATAAATCTCATGCTTCATTGAAGATGCTAACAGGGTTGCTTTTGCAACTAAAGAAAATTTTATCCGAGCTGGAGAGTTCTTTTGCAAGTCGGTTACATTAAAACAGGCCCAATATAATAGAATCAAAAAGGGAAAAAATAATAAAAGTAATTTTTGTTATGTAAATTGTTTTGTAAGTGTGCATTATGTTATAAATTGTCGTATTTAGCGAAATTTCCTTTAATTTGGAAGAAATGTGTTGCGGAAAGCACTGCACGGCAGAGGAACGTAAACACAAAAAAAATTTGCAAAAACAAAAATGGCTTTACGCAAAGGGAAATCGCAAAAAATCAGATTAGCAGATCACAAAATTTTTTGTTTACTGCTCTTTCGGCTCAAAAAGAATGCGAACTGAGAGATCGACCGCGAAAAACGACGACAATTTCATTGAGAGGGTATCAAAGCACGACCCTTTTAAATCCGCTGCAGAAATCCAGAAGGAAGCAAAACGGAGAAATATCTTCAAGAACTGTTGCTCGTCGTCTTGTAGAAAGAAACCTCTTCGGCAGATTGTCACGAAAAGTTCCAATGTTGATAAAAAGACAGCGACGAAATCGACAAACATTTGCGAGAACTCACATAACTTGGCACGGTCCGGAAAATTCAAAAAAAGTAGCGAAATATTTTATGGTCCGACGAATCTAAAGTAAACATGGTGGGCAATGGTGGTAAGATCTGGGTTCGACGGCTGAAAAATGCAGAATGAAACAACAAAAATATTGAAGCATGTGGTAGGAAATATGTATAATGATATGGGGATATTTTTCGTGCTATGGAGTCGGACCGTTATTTTGGATTCGGGAAAACATGGACCGGTACCGTTAACTAATGCTACCCTATACCGAATGGCATTTTGCGTTTGGCAGTTTCAACAGGCTAATAACCCGAAGTATACTTCGAATCTTGTAAAAATGTGGGTGGTTACAGAGTCGTGGCATCGATGTGATGGCGTGATGCAATATCCGGATTCAAACCCGATAGAGAACTTGTCTAAGATTGTTAAGGAAAAACTTGGGTCCGCTAAATCAAAGTATCGAGTCTTGCAATAGGAACGCTACAAAAGTTTTTTTAAGTAAAACAAAAACGGTTTAGGATATGAATTAAATTCTTTATTTCTGTGAAAGTACATTCGATGCCATTATGTATGGAACTCGATTTCTTTTGCATGGGCACCACGAGCACGCTTGCAGAAGTCCAGACGCTGAACCCAATTTTCGACGGTTTTCAAGCATAAATCGGCCGATACTACTGCCATTTCACGTTCGATATTCGTACGCAGTTCATCAAACGTCACTGGATTATTGGCATAGACCATAGACTTGACGTAGCCCCACAGGAAATAGTCTAACGGCGGCAAATCGCACGACCGAGGCGGCCAATTGACTGGGCCATTTCGTGAGATAACACGTTCACCAAACTTGGTTTTCAATAAATCGATTGTGACATTTGCTGTGTGGCTTGTGGCGCCGTCCTGTTGGAACCACATATTGTCCAACTCCATATCATCCAATTCGAGCCAAAAATATTTGGTTATCATTGAGCGGTAGCGATTCCTATTCACAGTAACGTGACGTGTAGGTCTTGATCATCACGGAAGAAGTACGGCCCAATGACGCCGCCGGCCCATAAACCGCACCAAACCGTAATTTTTTCGGGATGCAATGTTGACTCATGGATTATGTGTGGATTGCTGCCTGTCCAATAATGCATATTTTGCTTATTGACGAAGCCATTCAGCGAGAAATGACGACGACTATAAATTGGACGTAGCGCTCATAAAGCTGAGGCCATTGACTCCGAATTTCGGTAGTAAATTTTAATAATTTCGACTCGCTGTTGGATCGTATATCTTTCCATGATGAAATGGCAAACCTTACTGAAGAGAAATGTCAAAAGAGCGGGGAAAAATATGGCGTCGTTTGCTCTCACTATCGGTCTACTTTTGTAGCGTCCCTATTGCAAGGCCCTTTATAAGGAAGAACTTTGGCAAAGAATCCGGGAATTTTGGTATTCCATACCAAAGTCGGTCTGTGAGATCCTAGTAGAATCTATGCTCTGAAGTACTTGCAAATAAAAGTTTTGCTACAAAGTTTTAAAACTCTCAAACACTTTTTAATGAAGTTTTACTATTATTTTCAAGTTTTAATTCTCTGAATGAAATGAAATAAATAGAATAGAATGAAGTAACAATTAATGCGTGTTTGAGTTACTAATACTCGTATCCTAAATTAATAAACGGAACTAAATATGTACATGTTTTGATTTGGTTGGGAAATGTTTTTAATAACTGTTTTTGGCAATGCTTGATGGAGGGAATGTTCGATTCTATTATATTGTCAGTAACTGTATGTAGTTTGTTGTTATCGCTGTTATTGTTGATGTATTGCCAAGTCTCTGGCAGTCGTAAAGCTGTGTTGTGCTGTTGCATTTCGTCGACGACGACGACAGTGATGGTAGTTGCAAGGTTCATCACCGCACACAGGGTATGCATATGAAAATTGCCTGATTGCATTGGCTGGCATGGCGGTAGTAGCAGCAACAACAACAACAACCACTAAAACAAATCCAAAGTGCAAAAATCTCAAGGGAAATATTGCATGTCTATATAAATGCAATGCACCATATTGCGAATGCTTGCAGCAACCGTTCCATACACACAGACGTACATACATATGTACATAAAACAGTAGCAGAACGAGAAATTTTCGAAGACCCTGTAACTGACCTTCGGCCGCTCCTCCACGCTCTGCGCCGCTCATATAACGCGTTAAATTGGCATACAAGCCGAGCGACGACGATTACTTAGGCTTCAACTGACCGATCGCTCAACGTTGCAATGCTTAAAATATTCATTCGCCAATGGTTTTTGATATACATACAGTGACTCGCAGAACTGTGCATATGGTGATTGTTTTTTTTTAAATATTTAAAAAAAAATTCATGCCATATTTTTTGGTATTTTTCTTTTAAAACCATGATAAAAATATTTATAAAGTACCTACAACCGAGGTGGATCCATAGAAGATGATAGCAAGATAAACAAAGCGAATCTGCTGGCTATTTTGTTTGTAAAATTTTGCGTGTGAAGTGTCAAAATTGAATTCGCCCAGTTTGCTCATATATTTTGATTTTGTAAACGAATTCGGAGAGGAGAGCAAGCATTCAGCTCATGGGATGCTATCACCTTGTATAAATTTGCCTTGGGTTCAACCGCTCGCTCAATTCCTCCACCATTGGGGGTTTTTGACTTCTGCTAGCATTTTAGAACACTCTCAAAATGATGCAAATGCCAAAAACAAAATCAAAATAAACAAATGAAATTTTGTTTTGTTTTTTTTTTTTTGCAAAATTGATTCAAAAGTGTGAAAAGCTAAAATGCTTTGCTGCTTTGGCAGGACATTGTAAAATTCTTTAAAGGAGCATTTACGCTCACATTGTGCTCCTTTAAGAGACAAAAATTACTGTGTTTTCCTTCCTGTCAAAAATCGACGTACATATATCATATCTTAAATCCACACACCAAAAGAGTCCCAATATGAGCCCTAGAGTCATGCGCTGGACTCTTTTATGAGTCATAGTGGCCTCATCAAACCCAAACCCGTTTTCGATGCACAGATTTTCAATTTTTTCGTACAAAATATATGAATATGGGTAAAAGTCTACCCACAATGTCGACGAATGCATATCGGGTTTAAGGTCAACGAACGGTTAGTATATAATTTAAGTTAACTCATTCCACGCTGCCCACTCTGATTACTGCAGAAACAGCAGCAATGAAAATAAACAGCAGGCAGCTGAGCACCTTCGGTGCAGATGTCCTTCTCTAATAAAAAAACGAAACGTCAGTCTAACCACAAAAAATTCTATAGCTTATAAAATGTGTAAATTGGTTTTAACGCAATCTCCTTGTGTTCCTTCGCCGCCTTTCTAACTTAACCTAATACGCTAATGTGGAGTTTGTAGAACGTTTTGTTGTATGTATATTAAAAAAAAAAAATTAAAAATCAGCTTCATTAGAAAATTTTCGGCAACTTGCTTCTATAAAGAAATAGTAGATTGTACCTATTATATTATAATTTTAAACAGTTTGAGTAATTCACAAGGAATCTTATTTGATGCTATTATTGTATGCGCTATTTTTTTGTTTTATTTTGATTACTTAAACTTTAAAATTGTAGCAAATACTACGGATAGCTGAGTTACCCAAGTAAAACATAATTTTTTTTTACAAAAACTTTTAACAAAATTTCAGTTCATAATTTATATGGCATGATGTTTAAAAAATGTTTTTTTGATATTCACATTTCTTACATAGTTGGACTCTTGACGGAATTATAAATGCCCAGTGCTCCAAATATGATTGCTGGTATATTAATTTGACTTGAATGAACAAATGGATGGAATGATAGCGAGAGAAATTTTTTTTTAAATGCTAGCAAACGTCAAAATTTGGAAAAATTTGAATTTTTTGATAACTTGTAAAATGCAAATTTCAAGAATCTGAAAACTCCCGTTAATTTTTGACAATTTCTTTTATATTAATCTTGGATACTTTTTTTCCATTAACGCGTACAGTTTGTATGGCAGAAAATATGCAAGACCACAAGCACAAAAAATGTTTAAAATAAAACATATACATATGTATTTATGTAAATCTATCCCTTAGATGTGAAAATGTGCGTAAGACCGAAATTTAAAAATATTCTCCAAAATCAACCGGCACTGGCACCCAGGCTATTATAAATTTGTTCTCCTAACGGTTGTTTATAACAGCATAATGCAAACGAGATAGATATATAATGAACGAAATCAGATAATAACCACGCCCATATAACGGTATCTTGTGAAAATTAAAAGAACGCGACATTTCAGTAACTATTGCAAAATAATTTGCTCAAATTTATTACTTAGGATTGGAAAAAGACATACTTGGATTTTTTGTTTCTGAAAATGGAAGTGATTTGCCCCACCTTGATATAAAAGATTGGGTTTTGAGAATGAAATATGTACATGAAGTCATAAATGTTGGGAATGACCAGGAGATCGCCCAACTTAGATCAAATGGGGATATCTCCGAAGTTTTTTTGTCAAATTCTACCACATTACATACATTTTGTATTTCTAGTCAGTAAGTACAATTTTGAAAATTATAGAAATCAGACTATATAACGGTAAAACGGTAATTTGCAACAAATGAAAATATTCACTGTTTTAAATTAATGTATATTTTATGTTGGACCCGGAGACCACACGCACCTACTCTAAAAATTTTAGAGATCGGTTGAATATTTTGGACGCCTATAAAGGACTCACAATCATTTTTATATATAACATTATTTTTTTTTGTTGGCATACTACAAGTAAGGTTTATTGCAAATAAAAACTTGTGCTGGGTATTTAAAGTTCGGTTGCTCCCAAAATTAGAGTATTTCTTACTTTTTTATACTAAAATTTTTTGGATTACAAAGCTATTGCATGCCAGTTTTAAATTCAAATGGAAAAGTGTAAAATATCATTGGAAACTTGTTCAGTTTTTTGAAATTGTTTACAAAGTTTCAAATTATTTATTTATATGGTCTTTGTTATATATTGAATTTGTGTAAAACTTGGCGAATATTATAAAATGATAGACATGTGGTCAATTATTTCAATCACTGTATGTATGTATGTACATATTATATATACGTTAAAATCAATGCCTTTTTGTCACATTTTTTGGTTACAAACAAACAACTTCCATTTTCATTTCCATTTCCATAAACAATTTCCATCGTCGGAGCATCGCCCTCTTGGTTTCAATAAGGAAAATCTTCAGTTTTCATACTGTTCTGAATTTTATGGTTATTCTTGTACGATAGAAAATGTAAATGGTATTTTTTTAATGTTACTTTTCTGTATTAAATCCCATAAGATCTTTTTACTGCCTGCAACCACCGCAGCTTGCAGTAAGCCATGCACGCCAGCTAAAGTTACTTATTGCCACTGTATGCCACAAAACGGAGGGAAAAATCGTAAGGCGAATAGGAGTATAGTATGCTTCCAACTTAGTTAAGAGGTAGAGCTTTTCTGGTCAATGTGGACTTATTATACAGTAACACAAATGCAGATCTTCTTTTGGACACAAGGTTATTTTTCTGAAAGGAGATACCGTTCAGATGTCGTTCGAAACTTATAGTCCACCTGAGTTTTTTTTTTCACTTATTTAGCGTTGGTACTTTTGGCGGAAATTACCTTAAAATTATAAAAAAAATCGTGGAAGAGTAGACATGAAATGTTTAACTTTTTACAAGGAACAAAATTTGATTATGCACCAAAGCTCTAACTCTTCGAGTTTTTATAACTGGGGTACAAAAATTTTTAACCTTTAAAGGCCTTATCCTGAACCTGTACGTTGTCCTCTTTCAGAAAAATTCTCTGTTGCATAATTGCTGTTGTACAGGGTTATTATTATTTATTTTTTCAACACTTAAAAATGCATATATAGTTCAAAATGATCGTCGCTTAATAGGACTACAACTTTGCCAAGAGTATTTCAGAAAGCCTCAAATATATTTCAAAAAAGTTTAAATGAATTTCAGAAAAACACAATTCTATTTCAGGCAAACCAAACTGAGTTGCGAAAATCGCAATTATATTTCAGAAAAGCCCACTTGTATTTCAGAAAGTTACAATTCTATTTCAGAAAACCACAAATTAATTTCAGAAAACCGCAACTGAATTTCAGAAATGCTCAAATGTATTTCAGAAAGCCTCAAATGTATTTCCAAAAAAGGTCAAATGAATTTCAGAAAAACAAAATTCTATTTCAGGCAAACTAAACTGAGTTTCGAAAATCACAATTATATTTCAGAAAAGGCCACTTGTATTTCAGAAAAATACAATTCTATTTTAGAAAACCACAAATTAATTTCAGAAAACCGCAAATAAATTTTCGAAATGCTGTTGCAAACGCTGTATATCAAAAAGGTCCGAATTACAAAAGCAATACTACATAAAATTGTTTTTCAAATTACCTGGTACTCGCGTGAGATATGTAGTTGTTCAATTTCTTTAGTATAGCCCTCTTTGTGGTTTCATTTGCAGATAGGTATGTATATAAAATAAGAAAATAAGCAAAATTTTTTCGCAGACAGTTGCAGTCAGGAACTGTGGGAATTGCAAACGTGTCACACAGAGATCGAAATACAGCCATCTTATCCTATCCTCCTATCCACACGTACATATCAAATACCACCACATGCAACAAATCAAAAGAGGGTACTAATCAAAAAAAAAAATATATAAATAAAAAATTATGTGTGTAGCAGTAACAGTATTGGCCACTAGATAGAGCAATGCAAAAATTTAAAATTTTATTGAAAACAGATAAGATTTGCCGCAGCCTGGAAGCTATGTGTAAAAGAAAGAAATAGATAAAGAAAATGACAAATCAAGAATACTTTAACCACAAACACATCCTTTTGACGCGGTTGCCATTAACAGAGAATGGAGAACAGAGAACAGCAAGCAGTAACGCTCGAATAACGATCATCATCCACAGATTGAACACACGCCTGTAGTTCGTATTAACGTGCAAATGTCAAAAGTCAAATTCCAATGCACTGCAGCAATGCAACCAGCCAGCTATCAACATGTTGAGGGACGCCTCAGTCTCACCCAGCGTGTAAGTGGTGGCAGGCAGTGGCAGTGGCATAATTGGCACTGGTGAGTGGTGGCAGGAGAGCAGCAAAGGGCAACATGTGCTGGAATTTTATAATCAGCAATGTCGGCGAGAAACAAAAGCCCCCATAGAGTTGAGGGAAGTGCGCTGCGCGTGGATTTTTTCTGCATACTATTTGCTATTAAATATTTCCCGCCATTGACGTAGCTTTATTTTGCTTTGTGCTTTGCTTTTTCATTTTATTTAATCTCTTTTTTTTTGCATCACAAAAAACGCATTTGTGCAATTGAAATGCTATTATTTCGTTGAAAACAACAACTACTACTTAAAACCTAAAAAAAAAAAAGAAAACCCTAGCCAAAATACTCAAAATGCTGCAACAATGCCGGCAAACCAATCACTAAACGCCAACCATTACTTGGTAACGGAAAATGAGCAACAGCATTGCCAATGATACTACAAAATACACACTCGCACACACACACACACACAAACACACACATTCGTGCATGTTTTTCGGTTTCACATATACTCGCAACTCGTAACTCGCCACATTGATTGTGTCATGGCGCTGTCACTCGTTGCCGCATTCGTCTCATCATTTGTAGCAGCATTTAGTATTCAAATTACTTTAATAACATCATTTTTGGTGAATGGCATTGTCGTTGATGTTGGATATTGTTGTGAATTTGCAGAGCATGTTGCGGCAAGCATATCACTTTTGTATGCAACACATCCACACGCTGACATTTCACAGGCACTTTGCAACGTTTCGCTTGGCAACGAATTGCGGCAGCTGTTCAATGAAATCTTTATTTAAAGCATTTAATTAACACTTTTGATGTGTGTGTGTGGAATTTTATGCGATTTGTAAATACCCTTTACACATTGTCTTGCGCGGTACGGATTCAAGAATGTTAGAATACAAGGATTGCGCTTTCCCGCGGCGTAGTGACAGATCTCGTCATTTAAAATTGTAAACAAGTATACGAGAGAAAGAAAAATGATAACATCCAATATTTCAGTGAGAAATGTGTTATAAATGGGCTAAGGGGTAGAAAGATGATTTGAAGGCAGCGACTTAATAAACCTTTTCCAACAGTAGTTCAGAAAAACTCAAATGTATTTCAGAAACGGCCAATTGAATTTCAGAAAAACACAAATGTATTTAAGAACAACCCAATTGTATTTCAGAAACGGCCAAATGAATTTCAGAAAAAGACAAATGCATGTCAGAAAAACACAATAATATTTCAGAAACGGCCAAATGAATTTCAGAAAAACTCAAATGTATTTAAGAACAACCCAATTGTATTTCAGAAACGGCCAAATGAATTTCAGAAAAACACAATTGCATTACAGAAAAATACAGATGACTTTCAGAAAAACACTAATGAATTTCAGAAAAACACAAATGTATTTCAGAAAAATACAAATGTATTTCAAAAAAACACAATAGTATTTCTGAAATGGCCAAATGAATTTCAGAAAACCACAAATGTATTTGAGAAAAAAACAAATGAATTTCAAAAAAACCCCATAGTATTTCTGAAACGAGCAAATGAATTAGTTATTTAAAATTAGATTAGATTTTTCTTTTCAAAGATATATCAAAAGCTAAAATAGCAAAAAAATTAAAAGAAGGAAAGATTGTTTTGTAGACGAGGTCATGCCAAATTGGTTTTTTATTAATAATTTGAGCATTTGAGGGTCTTTGGAAATTTTCAAACACATTTTTGTGAACCACGCGACCAGATCTACGATCTCTACTAGGTCACTTGAAAAGTATATTTTCACAGTAGCAATGTAGTGTAATCGATGCTTTCTCGTTTATCGGATCTGTCACTGAATCAATCGTAGTCCAAATTTTCCGAAAAAACTACTATCACTGAATCCGTCGTACTTCGCTCGCAACATATAATTTCTTACTCAGCGATAAAATTTTCGTAAAATCTCCGAAACTCCGAATTCTGCGATGGGGCCGAAAATGTGTCCGATAATACAACGCTAGTTTTGTTATTGTATGAATAGTGATGGCTTTCTACTAACTGCGCTCATTTTATCGTGAAATTGTTAAAATTTACGCAATTCAGTTCAATTTATGACGACACTATTTGATAAAATAATAGGATTTTAATTTTTTTTTTTTGTGCCAGGGCAGATACAAAAATGTACAGAGCGCTTAAAAAATACCAAAATACAATTGAAAGAATTTAAAAACTTAATTTTGAGATTTAGTATTTTGTATACGATTTATTTTAGTCCATCAGTTAAGTGACGCGCTGAGGAGACCTTACTCTCCGCGTTAATAATCAAATTGCATAGCATGAAAGGTATACGAATTCCGCTTCACTATTCAAATTCATTCCTCTTTCAATTTTCATATATTACACTTTTGGCTTTTTCTATTTTTACGCTATGTTAATGTTTTTGTGAGACGATTGAAATTGCGACTTTGCAACATATGGTTGGTTCGCAATGAGTAGACTTTTCATAGCTCCAATAAAATAGCCTGTCAACAATAACAGAGCAACAATCACCCACGCGCGTCTAACAACGACCCCAAAGCAATGCAAATATATGTGCATACATTCATACATATTACATATATATTTTGTCATACTATGCACATGCAGACATGAAAGCCGTGATGTGGCTGCCAGCGACAAAATGGTCTCTGCATTTTCAGAGTTGTTTTTTTTTTTTGCAGATACATTGTTAAATCCCATAATGCCTGCAACGCTTGCAGACATTTGTAGTTGGATAGAGCTATTGGTTTGTGGCATTATGTTATATGTACAATAAATACAATATGTATGTATATAGTGTAGAGTTGAATAGACCAGTACTTCAAATGCGTCACCACAACTATCAACAAGTTTTGCGAGACTCTCATAAGCCAATAAACGTTGCGTCCTTAGCCGTGGCTGTATGTTTTGCAACGGCTGCACATGCTGTGTTGCTTAGTGCATGGAAAGATGGTACATTCAACAAAAGCTATGGGTTCAAATCCTATTTCGAACATACTGATTATTATTGTTGGGGATAGAGTACTGCTTGCAGTGTCCTGTAAGGATTCCCGTAGTAATTCTTATGTTCCTCTTTGCAGTGATTCAAACCTGTTTGATTTTCCCCAAGTATAGATCTCTGCGGGCATCCTCTTCTTCTTTAACCAAAGTGGATATTGCCCCCTTTCTAGACCGCAGAAGGACTCTGGTCCTTTAGAGGAAGTTGATGCTCCCTTTTTTGCTAGTTTGTCCGCAATCTCGTTTCCTTCAATGCCAGTCTGACCCGAAACCCAGAGAACCCAAGCACGATTGGTCGGATCAAGTGTGTTCAGTTTTTTTAAGGCACTCCATAAGCAGTTTAGAAGTTACCTGTCGAGATTTGAGGACCTTGCTTGGCTGTCGGTCGCTATGTCGATATTCTGGTTCCGGTAGTTGCGAGTGGTTTTGCAGCACGCACATCTTTCTATAGCATATATTTCTGTCTGATATATAGACATTCGCTTTCCCATGGGTTCCGAGGATCTTAACCCCAGATCATATACCCCTACCTCGGTACCTTTTTCAGTTAATGAACCATCCGTGTACCAGTTTCCCATGAATTGGTTTATTTTATATGTTTCAAATATACCTACACACTCCTTTTTATTACCTAGTTCCTAGTATCCCTCGGTATTGCAGTTGCGGGGTATTGTTTTGCAAGACTCATCCTGCCCCGTTGTTGGTACTAGCCATCCTCCATCATCTTTGGATGTGAATGTGGAGTGATATTAGCTCCAACAGAATCTCCATAGCTGTTGTCGAACAAGCTGCTGTTACGCAGACGCAGGCCAGTCTCTGTAGCATGCTGAGCGCTGTAATTTCTCCCTGTTTATCGTGATCCACATATGGGGATCGTTATGATAGTCTCATAGATCGATCTCAGTATTTTTAGAGAGCACCTCCAACTCTTTCCAGCCATGGATCTGCACTTACAGCTTTCTTAATCACTTCCTCTAAGTTTGATTTCCAACGGTAGTTCTATCCATCTTAGTAAGCTTAAGACCTTCAAATCAATATTTCCTTCAAAAACGTACAATGGTGGTTTTCGATGCATTAATATTCAGTCCCACGTCAGCATACCAAGTTCTGGTTCTATTCAAGCCTTATTGAACGTACCAAAAACTCTAATATTAGCAGGAGGAGCCGATTGATGGAGTTCTATAAATAATACGATGAACACACTCAGTATTTCTTATGATAAGAACTGAGATCTATTGGGTAAGTACTAGAACGGGATACTTTTATAAAAATTGCTTGCAAAACTACTTTCGATTTTAGGCATGTATGGCGACTTTTGTTGTTGTTGTTGTTGTTGTTGTTTTAACAACATAAAACATTCCCCATAAAATTTTGGGGAATGCTGCTGAAGTGACAGTCCTTGGTCGGATATAGATCCGAGCCGTTCCGGTATCGTAGAACCGACTGTCGTGGGAAGGGCGACCTTTGTTTTACTCCTTAATCTTCGTACCATTTTAGATCTTACGTAGAATAGATCTGTCGAAGAACGAAATCGAGGGCGGGCTTCATCAATTAATCACAAAAGTTATAACTGTCACCAGTGTGTTATGTTACAATATGCGAATACTCATAGATCGCTAGATCAAGCACTTTTGCCATCTTCTGAAGAATGCCGCACTAGCGGTCCTGGCGTTGAGGCCAACGATATCAATATCATCTCCATAAGCCAGCAGCAACTAAATTAGTATATCGCTAATGCGATCAAAATTGGCAACTCGTATTGAAAATGTCACACGAGAGAGTCTCGACCTGTCTAAAACGTTGTTCGATCTTGAATGGCTCTCTGGACGGAGCTAAGTGTTGTGCACAATGTCAATCTTTACAGCCGTATTAGTTTCGTGGGACTCTCAAATTGGGGCATGGTGTTGTAGAGGCTGCTTCTATTCGTGCTCTCAAAAATGGGTATAAATTTGACAAACAGATAGTGTTTGTATAACTATGGTATTTTGCAAGATTTGACGCATTGCAATTATCTGTTCAGAGGTGAGTTTGCCAAGCCTGAAGTCGCACTGCTAAGTTCCAATCATTTGGTTCAGAAAAAGTTTCAGTATTCCACATAGTATCGTCGGACGTACCTTGTAGGCAAATTTTAAGAAGGCCTATTCCTCGTAATTGACCCAAATACCTGGATCACCATTCTTGTGGATTGCTGAAAGTATACTGAGACTGCATTTTTTCTTTATACCAAATTGTGATTACCAGCTGTTAACGTACGCCGCAGTTTCGATTGGTCTGGTCCAGACAATGGGGTGTTAGATGAGTCAGTTTGAGAAGGAAAGTGAAAAGGTGGGTGGTATCATGGGGAGAATTTTCAAATGCCGAGCATACATTGATTCTGTAAAAGTAGTTGAGCCTACTACAATATCCAGATCGCTGTTCAGTCAGAGTGGCGCGGGGTTCACGAGGCAGCTGAAGCTTTTCTTCTGCCATAGGTGGTGATTTTACCTCAATGATGGCATTCACAGAGCGAGAGTTGACGAAGGTGGTGGTTGTCTCTCGGTTACTGTCATTTAAGACCACTCTGTAGGCATCAGGGTCCTGTCCATTGGTGGTGTATGACTGGATCTGGTCAGAAGAGGAAGATTGCCTTCTGACGTATCTAGCAGGCGGATCCTCAGCGTGGCATTTAATGAGGAACTACTTGCAAACCATGAAATTGTGCTCCCTAACTGGGAACATTGAAACCTCACGGTGTAAGTGTTCCATAGGTTACGGAGTGTTGCGTTATGAGTAGCCTGGAGTCTCATACGCTGAGTCCTACTTGTCCCAGGCGATCAAATAAGAGCAGCATAGTTTAGAACCAGCCGGCCAATCGCCTTAAATGTTGACAAGAACGGTAATTTATCTTTCCCCCAAATGCTGCCGGCAACCGAGGACTGAAGATTTTTGTTACGGTCCTGTACTTTGCTGATGACTGCGGCTCTGTGCGCAAATAAAGAGTCCAGGCTTGTTGGGTGATTTATAGTGGGTATGCCATCCATACGTATGTTCAGGTGCAGCCTGGCCTCCTCTGTCTAGGTAGGCAAAAGCATTACCGAGGACAAGGCAGGAAAAATAGATAGATTCCGATAAGCGAAGAAACGAGCAATATCGGAAAGATAACCGTTCACTTTCGAGCACATATCATCATTATGAGACTATGGAAACTCCCTAATGATTAAACAATACAGGCGAGAGAACGCCACCCTACGGTAGGTCTCATTTAATCCTTCTTGATTTTGACGTTGAATCTCTAAAATATACCGACGACTGTCGACCACACAGTTAAATAACAGCGCATCGCTTCAGAACCTCTGGGAGAGTGGAGGACGTCTCAACGTCTTCCAGTAGTGTTGCAAAATCTAACTCCATGAGATCGGCTCCATGATGTGGGCGTTTAATTACTGTGTAGTTTGGTTTGGCTAAAAATGAGAGCTACCGGTTTAGTATCCATTAACCGCATTTGGCACCTCAGATATATAAGTAAGAGTATATGTCCACCAAAAGCACATTCGGTTGCCACAACCGTAGTGTAAATAAATGAAAATTTTACCAGAATTTCGTGTTGTATTCATTTAATTATTACCACACATGTGTAGCAGTATTATACAACTGTAAAAGTGTGTAAAATAAATATACGCTCTTGCTCGCACGGATTTTATTTTATTTTCGAAAGCAATATTGCTTTTGTGGCGACCATGCCACACAAATTGAATTTCGGAAATCAAAAAATGTGTATGGAAGATTAGTCAATTGTTAAGTCGGCTGCGCTTAGTGGTTAAAATTCTATTATTCTTTTAATATTTTAAAGCCTTTAAACCTCTAACTCAGCGCAATTCAACTAAACTATCAAAAGCATTGAAATAAAATAAATTGCATAATTTTGAAACGATTCGGTTGCTTTGCTGATGGCGTTTCGTTTTCATTGATTTTAAATAAATTATAAATCTCAAAAGAAATACACTTATAAATAGCTATACTCGAAAGTACAAATAAAAAGCGCCATTTAATTTTTTAATACTAGAATAACTTTGATTTCACTTTATGCGTAAGTTGATTGCATTATTTGCTTTTGAATGAACGAAACATAAATTCAACTCAAGATGTTTTAGACATAATTCAGAATTGTTTGATTTATATGGCGCTGTATAAAATTCTTGTGGTTATTAATTTAATAGGTGTGCGCACTTATGTTCGTGTGCATGTGTAAATGTATGTATGTGTGTACAGTTACACTCGGGAGAAATGTACATATCCTAGCGAATATAACAAATCAAAATTTAACATGAGAAAATAGCAAATAGAAAGAAAGATTTTAGCAACAAATCAACACGCACAAACATAAATTCATGGTTTTTATTTTCTTGTTTATCACTGCAGTAAAATCAACTATTTACTTCTCACCTAATTCCGAATAGCAATAGTTCTTGTATATTTTCCACGAAATGATTCCAGTTGTCTGCACGCATCAGCTTTTTCATATCCTCTTGGACGGAGTTTTTTATAGAGGAGCAAATATGGAGCAGTGTTGCCGTTATGCGACTAAAGGGACAAAGTTATCATCCCTAAGCGACCACGACTTCTTGAAAATGGGAATTTTCTCACCCTTTTTCAGAATATGTGCGACTTTTGCCCTTTTTATAGGAATAGATCGATGATAGATATTGGTATTGAGATTTGTACTTCGACCTTGCGATCCATTGTGCCCTCCGTTTTTTATAGTACCGCGTCTAGCCCAAACGCTCTTAGGAAGTCTAAGATGATGCTTGGTGGAGCGTACAAGTTCCTGATCGGGGATGTATGGGCCCAGATACCTCTGCCGTCTTCTCGAGGTCTCCCGGGAGGCCGAGTCACAGAAGCGACACAACTCGTTCGACTATATTCCGAGCCAGTGCAGACGGCCTCGCAGTCTGTAAGAAAACTTGTAAATATCTTCAAGTCATTTTTTGAGAGGTCGATAAACTCGTTAGATTGTTTACTATTACACTCACCCAATAGATATCGCCTGGCGCAACCCTGTCATCAGGCACCAGCCAGTGTTTTGCCTTTAAAGTATTTTCCTCTATCCTGAGCACCTCCCTTATGGTATGTCGACCTATCGCCAGGAAGGGCTCGAGTCCTGTGGGTGTTTTTTCCGCCGCACCTCTAGCTAATCCATCGGCCCCCACGTTACCCTCAATGCCTTTTGGGCCCGAAACTCAGAGGAGCTGGGTTGCTAGAGAGAGGAGTGGAATTGCTAGAAAGTTGATTCTTTCGACACACTCAAGCACCAATGAGGATCTGATCTCATATCTCACGATAGGGACTTGAGTGCTGCATGCTTGTCACTTCAAATGACTGTCCGCTCATTGCGTTAGCTCCTATTTAGGTTAACCTTTGCACACAGGAGGATGCCGTACACCTCCGTTTAGAAGACGCTTGGCATCTTACCCATTGACACAGACATGCGTATTCTGGGACCGAAGACGCCGGCCCCTATACCCTCCGGAGTTTTTGATCCATCCGTATACCAACGCAGGGTGTTAGCTAGGAGATGTCCCTCAAGAGAGGGCGTACTCAATGAAGCTTTTTATAGGAATTATTTAGGAATGTTAATATAATTGTACTACAACAAAATATTTGCTCCAGTAAAGGGAGAAAAATGCATCGTTTTCTTCTCTTGTATTGTAATCTTTGCATAAGGTTGCCTATCGTTTTGCAAAATAGATACATTTGTAGAAAATATTGCACTTTTTATTGGTCAGCGGGGAATATTTTGAGAAATGAACACGGACGCCTTTGAAGGGTATGAAAAAAACGAAGAGGGAAACCTTATTTCGAGAAAAGGAAATGTCATAAGACGTTTAAATGAAGCTAGTCGACTAAAAGTTGATACTTAACTCTAAACTCAATTTATTTACAAATAAAGAGTTAGATGCTGGGAAACCGGATGACAATTTAATTGACATAACTATCCAGTACAGCTCTAGTGGCCAAATATTCCGAAAACATCCGTTTTTGATGAATTACAAACGCATAATGGGAAAGCAACGAGAAATACTCTTATAGAAAATAAATGCCATAGATGGCGCTAAAGGCGCGTTGTTAAGAAAATCTCTTTTTTGCTCCGATCTTGATGGCATTTGAAACGTACAATGTGGATGCAACGAGAAATAGGTGAATAGTTTAAAAAAAAAACATCGTTTTCGCTAAAGAAGTTTTACTTCAAAAATTTATACGCAAATTTTTAATCAATCATATTTTGGACTGACCCAAGAATGATAGAAGACCAGATTACGACAACGCCGGCAGCGTACACGTCACAGAAATCCTCTGCCAAGAATAATGAAAAAAGAGGGTGATAATTTGACAATAACAAAGCAATTACAAAGAATTGCACGCACATACACGCACGCACAGCCACAGCTTCATCAGCGGGAAATTTGAAAAAACTGCACTTTCTATCTTTGTTTTTGCTGTTGCTTGCACAATTCTAAGCGCGCCACTTAATTTTATTTATTTTTAAGATAGTTTTACACAAATATTTGACAATTAACGTTTATCATAAACAACACGTGGCACAATCTGTGTTTTTCAGTCTGTATTCGTAAACAAACACTCAGAATCTCCTGCTACATACGTCATTCTGTCAAACGAAGCAAGTACGAAGTAACGGAAGTGCTTTTGCCGTCACCTTGTATTCGCTGCATCGTGGGACTGACTGACATTTTTCAGGCAAAATATTAGCGATGCAATACTTAATGTTTGTGAATCGATAAAAATATTGTACTTTTCAACCATGAAACAGACTGGTGGAGATCCAAAATCCAAAGTACTGAGCTATTTTTGAACATTTTCGTTAATAAAAGAGTCAATTTCTTCCACAATTTGTTTCTAATAAACTTTTAGTATACAAGAAGTTTTCATTTAGAGAATTTAAATTTTGAAAAGGAAAGTTAAAATGTAAAACATAATTTGCTAGAGCACATTCAAATCTTAAAATTTATCCCAAAACAGTTGATATTCGCGGCATTTTTGCAACAGAAAATCAAATGATATCCCACAAAAATCAATCAATTGCGTTTTTGAAAAAATCTTTTTATTACTTTACATTCGGTAAGCGTTTTTGTGAAGCTCTAAAGTTACAACCAAAACAATTTAAGCAAGCTATCCATACCGAAACGTAAGACATATTCTACGTCAATAAATACCAAATACCAAGGCTCCGAAAATAATCGTTATTTTGATCTTTTCGGATAGAAAATAATTGAGAAAAATTGTTTCAAAGCTAAACCTGAAAATATCGGCATAATTATAAATCGTATTGGGGGTTTTACAATTTTCTTCCTTTTATAATAAAAAACTTTTAAATCCAAGCATAACGTTTATTTTTGAGAGAAAAATTAAAAATAAAAGATTATATCAAATAGAACCGAAAAAATTTAAAACCAAGCATAACGATTATTTTTTAATAAAAAATTAAAAATTACAAAATGCCGATCAAAAGCGATCGATAAAATGAAAATCATCAAATAACGATTAAAGTTTGATTTTTTTTTATAAAAATTATAACCGGTATGGACCCTGTAAATATCTTAAAATAAAACTAAAGTCGATCGCATAATTAGTAATCGAGTTAGAATTGCAAATTATTTTTAAATTTTGCTTTGAGAGAAAAGGCAATTGAACATAATACGCTATATAGATTTTTAACTGACAAGCAGCAACGCTTCAGAAAGCTGTGCCACTTATAAAGGATCTCATTTTGTTATTTACAAGAAATTTAGTATATTATTCACAAAAGTATAGTTTACAAAAAATACAAAAACAATTACAGTGCCACTTAGCCTTTGAGCTTAAAATGTTTTGTAAAATTATATATAACTAATAAATTATATCTCCATATTACAAAGTTTTTTATGCTAGTTTCCTTAACAAGAATTCGACATATAAATTTTCATATCTTCATCGCATTTCCAAGAAGCAAGTCTTGCACAAACTACTACGGCAAAAACAAAAAACAACAGTAACTGCTAAAGAACACTCAAAATTTATACTTATTTATGTACGGAAAGTGAAAGTACAAATTTCAAAGACAAATAAGCGTCAAATGCAGCAATTAGTTCCTGCCATTTGTGTCTGACCCGGCAAGACTGCAGTTGAGTTAAAAAACACAAAAACAAACAAAAAACCCCAAAAAGTTTTTCGCCATTCTTACTGCCTCGAATTGTGTGAGTGTGCGGCTGTGAAAATGGCACGAAATGTTAAAGGAAATGTCCGAATTTTAGTTGAAAACTTCAACTTTACTTTTTTCTTTATTTAATACAGCTGATCCGTTGAACAAAGCCGGACCTAGAACAAAAGCTACAGCAACAGCAACAACAAAATTTACAACGTTGGCTGTTATGCAAAACCACAGCAAGCAATTTACACAATGACCGCGCACACACACACACACATATATGTATATGTACATGTGTATGTAAACCAACAAACACAAATTTGAAACCACGCATACACGCGCATACACAAACCTACACAACTACTACACAACCATTCACATATTCAACAATTCTCTGACAAACCTTCGAAATGGACGCAACCCCCCCGCCCCAGAGTCGCAACCTCTGTAACCCAGGGCATTGAATGTCCGTTTGCATTTTGCCAACCAACATATCATTCATAAATACAACGAGACTTGTAGACAGCAGGCATGTACGAATATGCGTAAAATACTTAGTTTCATATGAATATGGAATAAATACCCTGTAGGAAATGGAATTACTTTCATAGCAATTCATAGGTATTTTTATAGCTGCTGCAAGTGATTGAAATTCTTACTTTTTCTTCTAAGCAAGAAACTTTATTAACATGGCGATGTGTTAGGAGCGCAAGTCAACTACTTTCAAACCTGTCCATTTTCAATTATTTAAAAATATCCACTTTAACAGTAACAAAAAAAAATTTATTTTCCGTTTAAAAAAAATGTATTTTGATTTCAATTCAGTATACAAATTAAAAATAATTATACTACTACTTCGAGCATCAATTCTCGAAAGTATTGTGAGCGTCGATTGCTTAATTAATTACACTGCTTTACAGGCCAGGCAAAAGATTTCAAAAAGTTCAAGTATAGGGGAGGTTAGTACTTATATGCACATTATAAGCTCAAACACACAATATTTTTTTTAATTTTTTGTATGTATTGCATTTTACGATTTTCTTTATTTTTTAATTTTATGTTAAAAAAATAACTAAAATGAAAACCTAAAAAAAACACCAAATATTTAGAAATCTAAACTCCAAACAAGTTAAATTTTGTAGCTGGTCCAAAATTAAACTTTTTTTAATTGTGGTTTTAATTTTGTTTTTTTGAATTTAAGCGATTTTTTTTAAATTTCCTAACATTAATATTACAAAACAAAATAACTAAAATCGAAAACTTTAAAAAAATCAAAAAAATTCTATAAAAATACACAATATTTTAAAATCAAAACCCAAAAACAGTTTAATTTTAATGCTGGTCAAAATAAAACTATTGTTTTAAACTTTGGTTTTAATTTTTTTTCAGAATTTTTTCGAATTTTTTAATCTTTTAATTGTATTTTAAAAAAACAGCTCAAATTAAAAACTTGAAAAAAAATCACAAAAATTCCAATAAAAAAATCAATATTTTAAATTCAAAACCCAAAAACAGTTAAATTTTAATCCTGGTCAAAATAAATTTTATTAATTTTTTTAATTTTTTTTTAGAATTTTTGCGAATTTTTTAATCTTTTAATTTTATTTAAAAAAATAACTAAAATTAAAAACTTTCAAAATAATACTTTTGTTTTAAATTTTGGTTTTAATTTTTTCAGAATCTTTGTGATTTTATTTAATTTCTTAATTTTATATTAAAAACAATTAACTAAAATAAAAAAACTTAAAAAAATCGCAAACATTCTAAAATAAACAAAATATTTTTTAATTAAAACTCAAAAAAAGTTTAATTTTATTGTAGCTGGTCAAAATGAGAACTTTATTTCACACCGTCTGATTTTTTTTTTTTTTGTTATAAAAAACTCAAATAAAAACTTGAAAAGTCGGAAAAATTCTATAAAAAAAAAAAACAAAATATTTTAAAATCAAAACTCAAAAAAAGCACTTTAATTTTATAGGTGGTTAAAATGAAACGTTTGTTCAAATTGTGGTTTCAAATTTTGTTTCAGAATTTTTGCGATTTTTTAAATTTGTTAACGGTAAGCGACATACAACTTTATTAAAAACATGCTGAGTTAGTTATAGCTGATCACAATGATTTTGTTTTTTTTTAATTTCGGTTTCAAATATTTTTTTAGTTTTTGTGTGATTTTTTTTTTTAATTTCTTAACTTTACGTTTAGAAAAATAACTTCAATACAAAATTTGAAAAAAATCATAAAAATCGTAAACAAAATAACATTTTGAAATCAAAACTCAAAGAAAGTTTAATTTTAATAGTAAAAATGAAACTTTCGTTTTAAATTTTGTTTTTTTTTTAATTTTGGTTTTAAACTTTTTGTACAGTTTGTGCCGTTTTTTTTTTTAATTGTTTAACATTAATGTTACAACAAAGATAACTAAAAAAAACATTAAAAAAAGTGGGAAAATTCTAAAACAAGACTTTCAATATCAAAATTACAAAAACAAAATTTAGAATTTTTACGGTTTTTTCAAATTTTTTAACATTAATGTTGCAAAAAAGATAACTTAAATAAAAAATTAAAAACAAAAATTGCGAAAATTCTAAAACAAGGCTTTTAAAATCAAAATTTAAAAAAAAAACATTTCATTTTCGTCCAGCTATAACTAACTGGTAACTGTATGTTTTAAACTGAATGTATATAGCTGGAGTTTATCTATAAAATAATAATAAAACTAATTAAATTTTTAAAAAGACATACAAACAATTTATTGAAAATATATTTTACCATCGAAAAAGTAGAACAATACCTATAGCTACATAGGCACACATATATATACATACATACTTGGTGCAAGTTAGATCAACATAATTAATTTAACATGCGTTTCTTTCAAAGCAGTTGCCTTCCAACTTTCCTTCTGTTCAATTCGGTACACTTTTTAGACAGTTTGGCTTTTCCGACAAGGTACATAGATAGATACCGTACATACACCTATGACTATGTATATGTGCATACAAATTTATATGTAGATGTTTATGTGAGTAAGTGCCAGCTGACATTTGCTGCCTGTAAGGCGGCTCTATTTCATATGCTCGTTAACTGACTGCCTATGGCCAAGAATTAAGCTATTCTATGTCTGTATATATGAATGTATGTAGATGCGTAGAAATATGTATATGTAGTGGGCCTTTCAAAGACTGTTTACTAGCAAAATTTAGTTTAGTTTTAAAGCCAATTAATATTGCACAACCTAGCGCACTTTTTGCACAAACGCTTTCAAAGTTTCACTCTCTCTATCTCTTTTCGTTTTACAGCTTGGTGTCTAGTTAACTGAACCCTGCCAGAGCACAGCATAGCATACACATACAGGCGCACATACCAACATACGACGCATACGCACATCGAAGGTTGTCTAGGATAGTTAAAGAAAAAATAACAAGTTTGACCTTTCACTCACACATGCACACAAAAGATATAGACAAAAGCAAGCAGCTTTAATATTACGAAAACATTACATAAATATACAAAATAGCTTAATCTCTCCGTTCGTCTATGTTTACGCAATCTTAGATTTCTCACTTCTGTTGCAGGATATCCTTTCACAATCTCATTTTGCTCGTTTTTGACCTAGAACACATTTTGCTTTGCGTTATGGATGCTAGGTTCCGAATGTTGTAGTTGTAATTTTAGAGCTTCACAAAGCGCCCACCGAACGTGTAGTAATAAAGCGATTTCTTTTAAAGTGAGACATTTTGAGGAAAAAACTTTCGATTTACCTATTAATTCATTGCTGAAAGTGACTACTTCTGAAAATCTGAAATCAGAGGACAAGTAAAAGGGAATCCAATATTTTTGCATCAAATTTAAGGTTTTATTTAGCATGGTTGGAATGAACTGATTTCGGTCAAATATGCACAGTTTTGTTCGATAACTTATTGCCATTTTGAAGATAATTCCATAATGCCACTCTCATAGAAACCCTAGTCTCTATCGGCAAAATACTTAGACAGTCAATTTTCACAAGCTTCTTTTGGGGCGAATTTCCCACCCCTAAAATCATTCGCCATAGACAGGAACAGGTAGTAATCACCTACTATAAGGTAGTTGCTCACACAACCAAGCTCTCGGGACTTCTGGTGAATAGCTAACGATGTGTGTGTCCTGGCGTTGCCTTGTTGGAACATAAGTTCCCTCCCATTGGGCAAAATTGGCCGCCTCTGAGCGATTGTTTCCTTCAGATGGTCCAAATGTTGATAGTACAGGTTCGAATTAAGAGTTTGGCTGTAGAGGGGCAGCTCATAGCAGATGATTTCCTGCCAATTCCACCAACCACATGGAAAAACCTCAATGACCGTCAATTCCGGCTTGGCCACCGTTTGCCTCGTAGTGCATCTTTGATATCAAAATTACCGAACCGAGACCAAAATTGCTCGTGATTGGTTGTTGCAGTATCAGAACCATAAACACTATTAACATTTCACTTTTCCGTTTTTACTCAGTCAAAGCCAAATTCACAAGAATCTTCAACAATAGCCAACTAATCAGTCTTCTAAACCTGGCACGTTCGGCTCTATCGAATGTAATGTGCGAAAGACTGCAACCAAACGTCAACGAACTGATTGAACCTTCTTAGTAAGACTTCAGACCTGGCAAGTGGCAAGTCTCTACCATCGAGCAGATATTCAACATATACCAAATCTTGTAAAATACCAGTCAGCTTTCGTCAGCTTTAGTTAGCTATAGCATTGGAGCCAATGTCTAAATTTGGTAACCCTGCAAAGCTAATACGCTAACAACATCAAACGTGGTTTCAGAAAATTTGAAAGCGAAAATTACCTTGACCCCAGATCGGTCTTTTCGGCACCATTTGCATAGAATGTAACGCAGTTTTTATTTAGTTTTTTTCACAATTTCGAAAAGTTAATTTACCTGAGCTGTATACTTAGCCCGACCAGACACCATAGTTGAGAAGAATGTTCAACTACTGACGTATCGAATTCGAATAAAAAAGTGAGTGTTTGAGTGAGTAAACTGCCAATGCATTTGCGTCTAGGATCTAATAGCACTCTTGACAGTTACGATTTTGAAAAAGTTATGAAATTTGTTTACCATCAAACTGGTAAGGTAAAGGAAGGACTAGCGAAAATCGTCCAGGCGGTGATAGCGCCATAGAAGAAAAAGAAGAATGTAAAGGGAATGATAATGTGTGAAAGTGTAGTAGGAATTATAAGAAAATTAAATGTTTTAGGGCAAGTAATTATTTAAAAATTGACTTTCTTTTAACTTACGAAACTAGTCAAAAAATACTCCACTAATTGGGCGTTTAATTTTTTTTCCTAAGCAAAAACTTAATTTATGTACTTTCAATTCGTATATAGGAAGTATAGGGTGTCTTTGTCGATTTCAATCATTCGCTGACGCAATAAAAGCATTTTCAATCGTACTGTTGTTTGCCCGCACACAATTTGTAGCGCCCTAGCTCCGAGCAAAAAGAATTTTAAATTTTGACTGTGCGTTAGGTGAGCATCGAGTAAGCAGAAAATACAAATGGAAGAGAGAGAAAAAGGCAAATAAAATAAAATAACAACAACAAACTTAGAGAGAATGAGAAAACACGCCACTAATTGGCGTTATCAGCGCGGAAGTCGTAATCTTATTTTCCATCATTCTTGGTAGGACTATTGGTTAAAGTAATTATGTTCAATATGTGTGAATATATATATATTCAGTGGAATAGAATAAGAAATACATACATTAATTCACCCGATCATGTGCGAAATGTTGATAAATAATAGTATTATTTTATTTCGATTATCAAATGACAGATGGCGCTGGGCAAATATAAACTCAGCGGAGACACTAACCATGGAAATGGTAATCGTTGGCTGTTGGGTTTATTTTGACTCTCAGATGTCACCCTCCATGGAATATATTTATCAATTGAATAAAAACAAAAGGAATATTTTACGTATGCAAGTCTTTTAGTTTTTAATTTGAATGCGGTTTGCAATATCAGGTATTCTACATTTAAGTTTAACAGCTGTGGCTCCCACACGCCGCGCAGGCCAACACCAAGGTGCTAGACTGATGCTTTGTGTTGCAAGTTTTCGCCAGCATTGCAATATAGCAATTAATTTGCTGCAATTGTCTTAATTTCACATTTTCTACCCAAAAAAAATCTATTTCTCTTTGCTGGCAGGCAATCGCGCTCTGTTTGGTATTTGCCAAGAGAATTTATTTCGCTTATAGCTAATAATTTACTAAAGCTACTTCATATATAACAGACATATATATTAAAAGTGAAACTTAAATGTAAATAAGTTTTCGAAAAGCGCTCATTCTGGTTTCTGCTCTCTTGGCCTCCTTCACAGCCCCATTTAAAACTTAGACTCCAATTCACAAGAATGTTTGGCAATGGTAATTTTCGGTGCTCTCAAGTTAGCACAACTGATGCGTAGAAAATGTGAATTAATTGTGGGAGTATTTTCCTTATGGTGTGGTTGGTGTAGATTTGTGGTTTGACTACACTCCACCGCTGCGCTGCAACAACAATTTTGGCATTTTTGAAATCAAGTATTCTGAATGTATGTGAATTAATTAAATGAAATAAAATATATTTCTACAATCTTTAATTCTCTTTAGTTTCCTTTTGTTGCAGAAATAGAGAATTGTTGATTCTTTTTAAGAAATGAAATTGTTATGTACTCGCTTTTTTGAAGCATATTCAGTTTCAAGCAATCGTACCAAAAGAGTATGGTTCTGAAAAAGTTAGTATATACAATATACAAGAGTATTGCAATGCTTTTGGCTTTACATTTGTGACTGTGTTCGTAATACCCAAGTAAATTGTTTGCGAATTTGATCTCGAAAACGGTCCACCTCCATGGTGTCTCTAAATACCTTTACAAAATTTTTCCACATATCCAGGTTTTTTTTGATTGATATTAAAAAAATTGCCAATTTCAATATTAAAAAATAAACAAGAAATTATTTTTACGTACAGTGCTGGGAAATATAGTGGTATAGTAATTTTTTAAATACTATTCACAATGTTTTTCATGCTAAAATCCTTTTGTTAATTTTTATCGAAATAATATAGCTTATTCTATAACAAAAACCATATAAGTTCACATTTCAAACTTTTCACAAAATACAAAACTTACAAAATTTGTCAACAAAATTTCCAAATTTATAATAGGAATTTTTAGAAAAATTTCGGTATACGGTTTTATAGGCTCTTCAATGTTAGTTGAATGCTGTTGCGCATTTTTTTCTATACAATGCTTGAACACCATTGATTTTATATGGAAAAAAGGGGGTTAAACTTGCACTTCATTCTACCCAAATTGAATGAGTTTTAAAACTGCCTACCCGAAATTTTTTTCATATAAACTATCTTCTAGCAAAACAAATGGATTAGCACCTATATTTTACCATTTCATATGACTTGTGTATAATTTAGTTGCATTCAACCTTTCGGGCAGGTGGCAACTCTCTTCAAGATACATATGTGTACAAATCTTCTTCTCATCAAACCGAGCCGATTGATACTCATATTTAAATATTTCTTACACTTGTATATAATTTAATTTAATTGTTTGTTTCAAACAGGTGGCACCCCTCTCCAAAAGATATGTAGGAACTTTCTCCTCGCCGAGACTAACTATTTGACAACCATATTTTGATATTTGATGTAACTTGTGTATAAGTGAATTAAATTCGACATTTAAAACAGGTGGCAACCCTCATAAAAGTTAGCTATAAACCGTCTTCTAATCAAAACGAACCGTTTAATACTCATACTTAAACATTTTATAAACCTTTATATAATTTAGTAAAATCGGATCTTTCAAACAGGTGGCAACCCTCTCCAAAATATATGTATGAATTTTATCTCACCGAAACGAACTGTTTGACACCCATATTTTGATAATTGATATGACTTGTGTATAAGTTAATTAATTCCGAAATTTAAAACAGGTGGCAACCCTCATAAAAGTTAGATGTAAACCTTCTCTCCAAGACGAAGCGATTGATGCCCATATTTTCATATTTCATTTAACTTGTATGTAACTTAATAAAATTTAACTTTTCCGAACAGGTGGCAACCCTCATAAAAGTTAGCTGTAACCTTCTTTCCGAGAAAAACCGTTTGGCGCTCATATTTTTATATTTCATATAACTTGTGTATAATTTATTTAAATTTGACTTTTCGAACAGGTGGCAACCTTCTCCCAAGCATAACACATTTTACGCCCTATTTTCATATCTACCAAATATACGAAAAAAATTGCATAAAAATCGGTAGAGCCGTTTCGGAGGAGTTCGTGCAACGAGATTTTTCGTAACTGGGTTTCGGCCAGTTTTAATTAGGAAAATATTGAAAAGGCCAATAACGATTAAACATTATTTTTTTTTAAATAAAACTAAAACAAAAATCGATGTCACTAAATTAAGTGCTTGTTACAAAAATTATGTTGATTTAATTCTTATATACCTAATATTTCTCATCTAATAATTATTAAAAAAAAAACTTTTTCGTTAAATTTCACAAGTGAGCAATGTTTTCAAGTTGTTAATTCCAGCTAATATTGCTTTTTGGCCTCTGGTTTAATCAATTAGCTTGAGCTTACCGTTTTCGATTAATTTGTTTTCAGAATTGTTAAATGTTATAATTTGCTTAATTTCCTATCTTAGTTCATAAACTTTTTCGCTAATTACCAGCAGGTAACATTGTGAAAGCAAAAATAAAACATTTAGGCCATCATTTCGCATTCGCTTTCACCCGCAGAAAGTGGCAAATAATAAAATTAGTTTTTTAATAGGCTATAAAAAGCCACACTTACCCGAAAAATGGAACACAGCAATAAATAAATCTCGCTGTTGAGTAATTCCCCCTTACCAATAAAAGCACGAAAATAAAGAGCAGAAGCGAAAAATAGGTCAAAAGATGTCACAAAAATAACCGCACTGCAATTATTTGTAAAATTTCCTTCTAGTCAAAACAGAATACTCAAAATATAAGAATGTACATTTCATTGCAGCTAATATGGGAGAGAAAAATGTGAATGCTTTTATTGAAGCAAAACATAGCCAGACGAATCACCCTTGGTTACGTATACGACGTGTATACCGTTTGCTTAATGAACAGCTTACGAAAATGTCTTTTGAAAAGAACTGCGTTAATAATAAGTGCAATAACCGCTAAAATACTACGCCTTTTGTAAAACGTTAACAGTAACAGAGTAATAATTAGGGACAGGGACTGAGGTAGACCGACGCGTCGTAAGTATTCAGACTGTAAGGCTGTACGTTCACCTGGAATTGTAAACAAAAATTTTTGAAATATACATAAACATGTGTGAATATATACATATATATGTTATATTATATTTAGTCTACCAGTTTTGGCTTATTGTGAGCCATAAAATTTACAGATGTAATGGAACAAAAAAATGTACGCATATAAAAAAATTCGCTAATATCACCGAGCCTGAAAGAGTGTTGCTAGAACTTTTTGAATAAAAAAGGCTAAATAGCAAAATAAAAAGACAAAAAAGCCTGAAAAGGCAAAATAAAAAGGTTGAAAAATCCTTAATCAGAATTTGTTTAAGGTTGAACAAATAAATCAACTGTTAACATATTTTTTTCGTTTTACGATTTCATTACACATTTTATACGGTTTTCGTTTATTTATATTGGCCTTATAAGCTTAAAAAACAATTTATTTTTAAGATCCAAGATTGTGCTTTCGAACGAAAAATTAATTCATGTATTTATATATCATGTATTTGTTAGAAGTGTTCATCGAGGTCTTTTTCAACTGAAAAATTATGGCAACACTTCTGTTTCTTCTTCAAGCTATGTCTACTACTTCAAATACCATTTAACTTTCAAACACTAATTACATTTCTTTATTTTATTGTGGCAATGCTCATAGCACCAAAAATGTGTTCGGCTTCTTCATTGCTCGGGAATAAGAATATAAAATTAAAAACAA
The DNA here is from genome assembly GCA_951828415.1 of Anomoia purmunda. Classification (NCBI taxonomy): domain Eukaryota; kingdom Metazoa; phylum Arthropoda; class Insecta; order Diptera; family Tephritidae; genus Anomoia; species Anomoia purmunda. Next base: position 17,113,739 of record OX639996.1, read on the forward strand.
AACTAGCAAAAGGATAGGAATAGAATTTTCGTCAATCGCATTTTTAAATTTACGAACCTCTGCACAAAATTCTACAGTAGAAGTGCAATTTTTTCCATTGCCTTTCGATGGCATTTTAAGAATAATTTTAAGAAAAAAGGTAAAGGCTTAATTAAAATTTTCCATCAGAAAGCAAATACAACAAAATTAAAATGGCAACACTGCTCTGAAACCTTCGTCTCATTGAAGCATCTTTGTGACCGCAGCTATCATCTGGCTTCTGACATTTTATAGCCAAACCAAATTCACAAATCTTACTCGGAGTTGTACTATTCAGTTGAAAGCTCCTTTAGTCCGCTAGTATTCAAATGAAGTTCAGGTAAACAGCTGCCATTCCATAAAATACAGTGCGATAATTTTATGGAAACCCAAACCAGCCTTGACTTTGTTAATACTTTCTAAAAGTATGCCTATTGAAAATTAAGCACTCTGCGGATTTGCAAAAGTGGGCTCATTCTTTCTCTTTTTTTGTTCTACTAAATTTTTCTTTCCCTGGCCTAAGTTAATTTCAAAAAAACTGGCAAAAATGGTTAAAAAAGTATCTGAACTTTAAAGAAAGATTAAGACATATACAGTAAAATTGCATGAGAAATATTTTCGTAGAATATTATAACTCATACTTTAAGAAAGACTCAAAAAATAAATTAAGAAAGTCGCTAGAGCGTGTAAATTTTATATTCTAGAGATTCATTCACCGAAAAGTTTTATTAGAGCTCTTTTCAATTAAAGTTTTTATACAATCAACGTAAAAATCCATAGAAAATATAAAAAAATCAATAGGTCCACTTGAAATATCAAAAATCTATTTCTGCTCTTATTGAAATCAGTGGCACCTTTCGGACAACCACCACGCTAGCGCTGAACGTCATGCTAAATAGAACTCCGGTAGATACTGTGGGAAAAATCCTGGTGGCCCAGGACGCCGTCAGGCTGCGGGATATGGGACACAAATTTAACTCGTACTATGGTCACTTGAGGATTTTACAAGAGTTCGATTTCATTCCAGCCACAACGGACAATTGTGTGCTCACCATGGCTCTCTCAGAAGTTACAAGGAAGGATTGGAAGGGGTGCGATCTGTGGCACCGAGGACTGCTACCATCTTCACGGATGGATCAAAACTTGATGAGATGGTTGAGGGTGGAAGATACTGTCGGGAACTCACTCTAAGGCGAAAATTTCCCCTACCAGATCACTTTAACTTGTTCCAGACGAAGGTGGCCGTCATAACGGAAGCAGCCGAATGCTTGCTTACCAGTGTAACCTCTGAAAGGGAAGTGAATATTTACTCGAATCTTTACGGTAGCCAAGCGGCAATCAGAGCTATGGACTTAATAACCATGCGGCCGAAAGTAGTCAAGGATCATCTCTTTCGAGAGCTTCGGAGTATTTCTCCATCAAATTAATCTGGGTACCTGGACACAGTGATATGCCGAGAAATTGTGAAGCACATGAGTTAGCCAGAGAAGGTGTACTTGGAAAGGACCTCTTGAGCGAGGAGCTTTTCGTGATTTCTCTGGCCGCCGGCCGGCTACTTCAGGACAAATTCGCCAGTGGACAGCTTGGCAAATGCTGGGCAGCTACTAGTACATGTAGGGTCGCAAGATCCTTTTGGACAGACGCAGAGAATATTAATTAGCCCTCTAGCGAATTTTCAAATTTTTCACTTGAGCGGTTTTTTGAAGTAAGGGTCAGAATGACACCATTAGGAGGTTGCTAATGGGTTAAAATGTTCTACGAAAATATTTTTAGTTAAATTTTATTGAATATAGTTTAACCTTTTATGTCGCTCAGCCATTGGTTTTTCCAATTTTGTTAAAACAATTTAGACCGGGGCATGAAAACTTCAATAAGATTTGAACAAAATATTCGACCAAACATTTACAATTCAACGAGTGTTTTACTACTGCTTGCGTATACTTTTAGAAAATATTAGCATAATCCGGTTTGTTTCACAGTGTAATACAAAAAAAAAAATAAAAACTATGTTACAGTTGTTGACGTCGAAGCAACATTCGACCCACACAAGCTAAATTGAAAAGTAACCAAATGGAATATCGTGCGGTGGCCATAAACAGCAACATCGCAAAGAAAATGTTTAATATCCCGCGCCGCAGCTGAGCGGGAGAGAGAGAGAGAGAGAGAGAGGGCGAGGGTACGTCAACGCTACTAATGTATTGTTCTTTTTATTATTATCATTATTATTACTACTACCTTACGTGCGCGTAGACTGTCGTCATTGTTGTTGGTTGTATTTGTTTTTGTTTTGTGTTTATGTATGTGCTTGGATCCTTGCCTGAATTACGACACATTTAATTGCTTGGATTTGGTGCACAGATTTATGTTGGCCACTAAGTGCCTGCTTAATGTTGAAATGAGCGAACGCGACCTGCTAGACGGACGGTCATATGCGTTGGCGTCAAGTCTACACACACACACACACCCACCACACGTACACACATACAACGTATGTATGTTTGCTTGTAAAGCCATATACATAGAAGGGTAAATGGCTTAGTGAAATGTACGAGGGGATGGGGTGAGGGGATGAAAAAAACGTGTTTGTTCCAGCAAGCGATTACATGGATAAGAAAGCGTTGAATCCATGGGGGCGTGTCCCCAGTTCAGACAGCTGGACTTCGGGAGTATTTAAACGCGCAGAGTTGTAAGTGTAATAAAGTGACATGATGCTGAGGCAAGTGGTACACAGGTTTCTTTTTCAACATTTCGGTACCCACAGCAAATAAACAATAGCACCTGAAGGTATATGTGAGATGGGTGGACAATGGCATGCACTTGACTTCGGTACAGAGCGGCACGTAGGGGGTTATATGTTTTCCAAAGATTGTCAACAAAACTCAGTGTGTATTAAATATGTGTTTGGAATTTTTTGGTTTTTTTTTTGTAGTTAAATTAATAGCCATGGAGAAAAAAAAGTAAGGGAGTGTTCAGGTTAAGTGTTAGGTTGTGCCACAAAGAATGTATTTTTTTGGAATCTCACATTTGTATGTATGCGTAAAATTTTGGCTAGGAGACATGTGGTAGGAGGATTTTTGTTTTCAGTAATCTTCAACAAAGAAATTATGAGAGAGAATAATTGTGATTAATTTGATTGTTTTTTGTACTCATGAATAAGCTCAATCAATGAACATAGTTACATAGTTCAAAATCTTGCTCAGACTAAAATCGTATATTTCTATTCACTACGATTTTTTCCACGTTAAATAAGACACGAAGTAGGGTGAGGAATAAATCGTTGCAGGTAGATAAAAGATATACAAATCAACTACACACAGATGGATGTACCATAAAAAAAAAGAGGCAGTGTCTTGGCTATCAAATGACATATTCGTTTAATAAGGGACCGATACGCAGATGGCGCTATTGGCACCTAAAACGTTACATCTTATCCAAAAATGGTAACCATACTATGGCCAAATCAATAGTTAATCATCTTAAATTGAAATTAATCCACATAAATAGCTGTTGACACCCCGATTTGAAATTTACAATTTATATAAAGTGGTAGAGTCATTACAAACACAAGAACTCCATGTATTTTTTCTAACTTTTGAGTGGGATATTTGTCAGAGAAACTAGGAAAGGCAGCCCGAAACGAATGGGGGAATGTCAAACTAACGAAAGAAAGCCTGAACCATTGTGAATTCATTTCAATCCACATTTTTGTATGACGAAATCTTTCCAAATCAAGTGGATTGGCGAAATATTTTTAGCAATTGCGAAAATTACAAGATTAGTCTAAACATGGTATAAAATAATTAAGGTCAGGTGCTTTACTAATTTCTACCACTATAGGTACTAATTTTTACCTCTACTATACTCATTTCTACCACTATTATTACTAATGCTACTACAAGTTTCTATCACCACAGTCACGCATTTCTACCACTACTTTATTGATTTCTACCAATATTTTTATTTCTTTCTACCACTATTTTTCCTAATTGATACCACTATTTTTACTCATTTCTTCCAAAGTTGTTACGACTTTCTCCCAATATTTTTACTAATTTCTACCACTATTTTTACTAGAGTTACTACTTATTTCTACCACTAGTTTTACTACTTTCTACCACTATTTTTACTAATTTCTTCCACTATTCTTATTAGTTTTTACCATTTTTTGTACTAATTGCTTCCAATATTTTTTACCAATTTTTACCACTATTTTTCCTAATGATACCACTAATTTCTGCCATTAATTTTACTAATATCTACCACTATTTTTACTTATTTCTATCATTATATTTACTACTAAGGTTTTGAAATAGCCGACTCGTACCATTTTTTCACTTTTCCAGCAGAAACCATAAGATGAAAAAAGCCTACAAAAATTTTAGAATAATGCGCATATGAAGCAAAATGAAAAAATACTAAAAGAAAAGCTTATAATTATTAAAAATTAAAACAAACTTTCTTGAGTGATTTCCTTGCAATATAAAAATTGATCAAGTGCATGGAAAATTTTCTTAGTAGCAACTGATAGCTATTTTTTTCTCTATTAAACAACCATCAAACTACACTGGTTTACAAAAAAAAAATACAGTACACAGAAAATGTCACTGTCCAATTCCTATGGCCCCCTGGCTCCGGAAATCGAGTAAATTTTTTTTATATGACTAGCTTTAGAGATGCTTGCCTTTTACCGTTAGTCAGCTTAAAAAAAATTAGGTTACAGTTTGTCACGATTGGACAATCTAAATACAATTTGTAAGAGATCTAAGGTATTAAATATTTATTTTTTATTTCTTAAAACATATGTATATGATTTTTTGTTAGGTTTAACAAAAAAGTTGATTACTTTTAATCCTCAAAACAATTATCCTTTATGAAAAAAAAAATTATGATTTTCACGGGAGAAAAATTACAAAAAAAAACAACAGATGTTTGTGAATTTTTTTGTTTGTTTGTATTTTGTTTTTTTTTTTTTTGTTTCTCCTGCTGACGGTGTTGCACAATTTCTTCCATATAACGCGTCAACAAAATTTTTTTTTTTTTAATAAAAAAAAATATCACAAGTCAGCGAAAATTTGCAGCTAAATACTTGAAACATAAACTTTGTTAAACTGAAATAGAATTGGTTATTCAACTGCATACCCGAAAGTTTCTGAAAATTGTGTTTTAAAAATTAAATTTTTTTTTTTAATTTAAAAAATTTATTTTATTTTTAAATTTTTCAATTTGTTGAACTGTTTTTAAAGAAAAAAATGTATGTTAATTTTTATATCTTTTTGCATTGTTAAAATTTGTTTTTTTTTCATTAAATAAAATACAAATCTGGAGTGAGCAATAAATTTAGGCCCATTGATAAAGTAATGTATCTACCAATTAGATCACTCTTAAAATACCGTCAGTATTTGCACAAAAACAAAACTTTAATCTATAATATAATATCTACTCCTCTAATTTGTAGTGTGCGTCTTGATGTGGTTTCACTTCCGCTAAATTCTTGGGCGACTAAGTGCACATTGGAAGAGAAACTTTTCTCGGTACTTTAATATAGGTAACAGATGCTCGCTAACTTTTCTTAGTATTGCAATTTAGAAGACGGAATAACAAAGTCATTTACATGGAGATGAGCCAAATTAATGGCCACCACTGTATACAGTACTTTACACACCTGTCTGACCTCAGATATTCGTATAATATATCTGCGCATTTAATATGTTTATTTTGAAACAAAATTGTAGCCTTAATGACAGTTTATATTTTGTGGTTTCCATAACATCATGAATTTAAAATCTAAAAACAATTTAGCAAACTCACACAATTTATGTTGCCGCAAAGCAGCGCCAGTGCTGCCATATTTAATTCGCTTGCTCATAAAGCCGTATGAAATGAATTTGCGTTCTGTGTACGCAAGTGAATAAAAAAATATTAAAAAAAAATCACAAAAAATGCAAAGTTTATCGTTTGAATGAAGCTCGAATGCTTGCTGATATAAATTAGCCGGTTGCCACAAAATTAAAGAATAAAATACATATATATTTATGAACAAGCGTAAAATGAAACTAGCTAAATAAAATAAAGCATACAAATATTTACCATGCATTTCGAAATTCATATATTTCACTGACAATTTTTACTTCACGGTATGTATAGTGAATCGCGACTTATTTAGCTCAAAAGAAAATTATAACTGAAATTTCTGCAATTGAAAGGTCATGCTAAAAAGAAAAGATGGTTAAATAATTATTATCATTATTTAATGAATGTTTTTTAGGAGAAGAGTTCACTGCTGCTTTCTCTGTGATTATAATATTTTGTTAATTAAATAATTTAAATAAAAATTCGCTAGAGAACACACGAGTTTCTTGTTCAAATTCGGTTTTAACTAACAGAAAATATTCGCATGCACAACAAATATTTCGCCGGAAGACAATCATAGCATTTTGTTTACATAGCATCTTAGCAGAAATTGCACACTGGCATGGTGTGAATTTTTTGAATCTACGAAGGTTTTATTTTATTTTTGAAAACCAAAGAAACTTACCACCAAAAAAATATCATTGTCGCTAGGACAAAATAACTTATTCTAAGGAACATTTTCCTTAAAATGGCTCCAAAGACATGGTTGCCTTAAAATGTGTAAACAATTTAACCCAGTTTGAGGAAAATTCATTTCCTTACTTTGCAGTAATATTTTCTTTGTTTTTAGGAAAAATTAACCTTCAGGAGAAATTTTTGTGCAAATGTTGAAAGGAAATTAGAAATTTTCATTTCCCCAGTTTGAAGACATCCTATGTAACGGGGTTTTTCGCAAAAAGAAATGAAACATTTGAATTTTTATTTTATTTATAATTTTTTCGATAAACTGGAGGATATCTAATATATTTTATGTTAAAAAATTTAAATTCTAAAATTTGTTTTATTTTCTTTTTGTATGTCAAATGCTAGCGCCGCACCACTTATTTGTTTGGTTTAAAAGCACTGCCAAAATTGATTGAATTATTGAAGAAAATTATTACTAATATTAAGTAAATTTACTTCCTCAAATTAATGGCAGAATGTTTTGAACATGAACCTGAATTAAGCGAAAAATTCTCATATTGAGGTATTTTTTATTATTTTTAGGTAAAAAACAGTAACTCTTAAAAAAGGAAATAGATTTCTTATTTTAAGAAAATACACCTTTCTGAGTGTGCTAAGTTCAGAATGAATCCCTAAGCGTCTAGAGTTTTTTATGGATACTACATACATACGACAATTTAACCACTTTTAACCGTAGTACAAATTTTGTATAAAAAATAGAAATATTAAAAAAAAATTACAACATCAACCAATTTTAAAATCCAATTCATCAAAGTACAAGTTTGAAATTTCTAAAAAATTCCATTATTTTTTGTAATAAATTTTCAAAAAAAAAATACAACAACAAATTTATATATTTAAATTCCAAGTGCAACAAATGAATAATCAGAGAACGCCAAATTTGGTTTCGTTTGGTGAAATAAGTTAGGAGCTCGCTCATAAAAGATATCAGATATCGCAATATAAAAAGCTGTAAAAAAGTAACGGTAAATGTTTCACACTTGTTGTTGTGTATAACAGAGCCATTATACTTCAGAGCATATATCTAGAGGAATGATCGATTACAATATAATAAAATAAAATCTAAAAAAAAAATTAAAGCAAAACTCTCTTTGCGAATAGACACTACTATTTCAATGCTCGCAACTGTATATGTAGCTGAAAACCCCGGCAGACGTTGTCCTGCGTATATTTAGTTTTTAATTTCTGATTCTGTCTTACATATGTAAGAGGTGGCAACTCTGCCAGAAATATAGTTATGCACCATGTCCCAGCCGAGCCAACCAGTCTGACAATCATATTTTAATATTTTATATCCTTGTGTATAATTTAATAAAATTTTCCTTTTAATAACGCGGCAACTCTCTTCAAAATACATGCATAAATGTTCTCCTAGCAAAACAAATTACCATTACAATTTCTTATAACTTGTGTATAATTTTAATAAATTCGACTTTTCAATCAGGTGGCAACCTCCTTTAAAATATAGCGAGCTATAAAACTTCTCCTCAGTAAATCAAACAGTTTGATACCAATATTTTCATATTGCTATAAATAGTTTATAATTTAATTAAACTAGACTTCTCAAACAGGTGGCAACCTTCTTCAAAAGAAGGGCAGCTATAAACCTTTCCCTCCGCGACACAAACCTTTTGATACTCAAATTTAAATAATGAATATAATTGTGTATAATTTAACTAAACAGGTGGCAACCCTATTCAAAATATAGACAGCTATAAGTCTTTTTTTTTAGCGACAAAAACCGGTTTATACCCATTTTTTAAATTCTTATATACTCTAGTATAATTTAGTAAAACTGAATCGTTTCAAATACGTGGCAACCTTTTCCAAAATAAATGTATGCATCTTCTTCTTGCCGAAACGAACCGTTTGAAACCCATATTTTATTATTTCCTATAACGTGTGTAGACTCTCATTAAATTAGACTTCTCATACAGGTGGCAACCTCTTCAAAATATAGCTGGCTATAAAACTTTTCCTCCGCGACACAAACCGTTTGATACCCATTTTCCATATCTGATATAGATGGTAACCCTCTCCCAATCATGCAATATACTTTACAACCTATTCTCATACCTACCAAATTTCATAAGAAACGGTCAAGCAATTTCGGAGACGAGATTTTTATATATGTATATATAACACAATAAAAGGCAATTTTGGAAAAAAAAAGAAAAAAAAATTGATACCCCTTAAAAACTGCTTGCCTCAATTTGCTCAAAAGTTTAAGAGATCGCAAAATCTAGCAATCCGCGACTATTAATTTTAGCTGCTTTCGAATAGTAAATCTACTCCAATTCATTTCGCGCTATCGCAACAAGTTTTCTTTTTCTTTTCAATAGCACATTGCTACAATGCCGAGATAATAAAATTTTTACTATCACTACTAACATTTCTTACCGAAAACAACTTAAAGGTGAGAAAATCAACAATCTCTTTTACCTATTTATCAGCTCATTTTGCATTTGTGCATCTGTGTTTGCCTTTCATCTTCCACTTTTGGTGCTGCATTTCATTTTTCACACTTCACACTTCCCACTTGAATAAAATAAGATAATAGCGAGATATTTTCATATTCCGACGCTTTTTTTATTATCAAATAAAAATTTCTTTGCAAATATTGACATTATAATTTTCAGATAAGATTAAATTTTTACTATGCAAATATGAAATTCTGTTACCGTTGCTACTTCTGTACCTACATAGAGCTAGCGTCGAGAAATTGCAGGTATCAAGCGTTTATTTACTTCTCGAAAGTTGCCAAACCCAAAACGAAAACGAAAACAAAACACAAAATAGTGTATAATAATTCCTAAGTAGAGCAAAGATTGCACGAGAACTTTAAAGTTTATTTGCTATGTTAAATTTTTGAAAAGATCATAAAAGATTTTCGACGAAAATTCGTGACTCGTCATCCTTAAGTAGACAAATTGGAGGCAAGTACATATGGGAGGAGAAGCGCGTGAAGAATAAGAGAAGCTAAGTTCACGTGCAACGAATTTCCACACCCACACATTTACACACACGCACAGACACTCAAACAAATGTACATAAGGGCATACGAAATCCAACTAACACCATCTGCCCCAATAGGTAGTACTCGTAATATTTTTACGATTCTAGCTATCTTCAATTTCGGAAGATAAATAAAAAAAAGAAGAAAATTGCAAAAAGCGAACAAATCAAACTTTCGCCTAGCAATGAATGTTGCGTGTTTTACAAAAAAAAGGATGCATGGAAAGGAATAGCGCAAATTACCAGCGTGTCTAGTGTAACTATTTGCGAGGAGTTTGTAATGGCACAATAACGTGAAAATATTTTCACATTAAATTACCTACATACACAATTCACAATTAACCAAAAACAAGCTCGAACAAACATGGATAACAAATATTTGCAATAAGCGATAAGAATTATTTTATGAAACTTGCCATTTAGCATGGGTCGCTCGAATTCATTGTGGGAATTTTATATCCAAGCCGCAACTTGCGCTGTCGACAAGTCACTGAAAAAATCGGCGAAATTTGGCAACAGCGCAGAGTGGATGCACTAAGCATCAACCACACACATGAATCATTTAAGAAATGATGGCTGCTCAGAAAAACTCTATTGGAATGAAAGAATAAAAATCTACCAAATCGAGCAATTTCTCATTACCATTTGCTTGATTCTGTACAAAACTCTGATCGGAAAAAATTTACCGACAGAAAAGCCGCCGCAAATCCAATCACCAACTTTTCGCTGATAAATCACACAACCGATAGGATTGGAGAAATATTCAATATTTTTTTGATTTAAAATAATTTTCAAAATAAATCGCCTTGTTGCGCTTGTTGCTATTAAAGGATGGTTAAATTTTAAGACTAACTCAATTTGAACATGGAAAGATACACAATCGAGCAACGTGTTAAAGTTATTCAGGCTTATTATGAAAATGGGCGTTCAAATCAAAATGCATATCGCCTCACCTCACCTCACCTCAGTGGATTCGTCAATAAGCAGAATTGCCGCATTTGGGCGAATGTTAATCCAAGAGTGATTGTCGAAAAACCAATGCACCCACAAAGAGTGACTGTTTGGTGCAGTTTATGGGCTGGCGGCATTATCGGGCCGTATTTTTCCCCAAAATGAGGCCGGTCAGGCAATTACAGTGAATGGTGTTCGCTATCGTGAGATGATAACGAACTTTTTATGGCCCGAATTGGAACGTATGGTTGTGGACAATATGTGGTTCCAACAGGATGGTGCCACTTGCCACACAGCCAACGAAACAATGGCTCTTTTGCGCGACAAATTCAATGGCCGTGTTATCTCACGTGGTGGCGATGTCAATTGGCCACCAAGATCATGTGATTTGACACCGTTGGACTACTTTCTTTGGGGTTATTTGAAGGAAAAGGTGTACGTCGATAAGCCAGCAACAATTCAAGAGCTAAATTGTCGAAAAAATTAAACCCCAAAAATGCGATAAGTTGTATAAAAAAATTAAATTATAAAGTAAATCAAACTTGATCAAAAACGAAAATACAATTATAATGGCTAAATCATAATTTTAGAATGGTTACTCAGTCGTTCAGATCTTATAGCAATCCTACAAAAAAAAAAACCATTTTCTTCTTATAAAGTAGAAAACGGCCGAACATTGTTTCATTTTTATTAATTTAAAAACTGTATAAAATTTTAGTTTTATTATGTTTTGATTTTAGCAAAGTGGCAGCTCTTTCATTAATTTTTTTTTCTTTTTTGAAATATCTATGCATGTAAGATATCGTCATTATACTTAAAACTTTTTAGAGCATAAGCCCCTTTCTGTTCAAACCTATATTAATGTGCCTCATTTATCTTGCAGTTTTAATGGAATTTTTTTTTGGCTATGTGGCAACCCTCTCGAAAGATATTTCTCAAAAAAAGTTTCGCTAAAACTTTTTCTGTTAACACCAGCATTGAGAGATTTAAGTTATCTTACTAATTAAATTAAATCAGCTTTCGAAAAAAGGTGGCTACCTTCATTAATTTGTTTTCGTGTAAACGGTTTCCTTTCTTTTCATTTAGCTTTTAAATTCAATTTAATTTATATCTTAAGCCTATTTCCCTTGAATCCCATGCCATTCTTCGTTTCAGACCTATCTCGCAATACTTGATACAATTTTAATTAAGATTTTGAACACGTGACAACCCTCTAAGAGTATATATTTTGGAATAAGATTGCTGAAACTGTTAAGTTTGGCACTTATATTGGAAAGATTTATTTAACTGAATTTATGTTTAGGCAGGTGGCAACCTTCTTTCGAAATATTTTGAAAATTAAGGTTACGTTACCCATACTTTTTGATATCATGCAGGGGTACCTTAATCTGATCGTGAAATGGTCTGCAGGGTGTGGACTCGCGATAAATCCTAGCAAGACAGAGCTGGTATTATTCACCAGGAGGTACAAAGTACCGGTCGCCCATCCTCCTTCAATAGGTGGCGTCCCGTTGGTGCTTTCTGACCGGCTTGATTCTGGATAGGAAGCTCTCCTGGGGGCCAAATATTGAGGAAAGGGTGAAAAAGGCTTCGGTTGCGGTGTACTGTTGTCGGGGTGCTATTGGGAAGAGATGGGGCCTCTCTCCCAAGGTAAACTATTGGCTTTATGAGACTATAATAAGGCCTATAATGTTTTATGGAGTGGTGGTCTGGTGGAACTCACTAGACAGGGTATCTAAAGTTAAGCAGCTAGAGCGGGTGCAGCGGTCCGCGCTCATTGGGATCAGTGGGGCGCTTAGGACCACACCCACTCTCGCGCTCAATGTTATGCTTAACGTACTTCCTGTGGACATTGCAGGTAGGGTTGCAGCAGCCCATGTAGCAGCACGGCTAGAGTGCAATGGATACAGATTCAGCTCGGCCTTTGGGCATTCTAGGATTCTGGCCAGTTTCGACTTTGTACCTCCGGAAACAGATTACTGTCTGCCTGCTCCAGCTCGTAGTTGCTCCCTATCCACTTACATCCCGCGTAGGGAGGAGTGGAAGGAGGGGGGGTTGTGGGGCGGTGGGACGGTGAACTTTTTCACGGATGGCTCGAAGCTGGATGGTAAGGTTGGGGGAGGGGTCTTCTGCGATGAGTTCTCCCTCAATCGTAAATTTAGGCTTCCGGACCACTGCAGTGTATTTCAAGCAGAGGTGGCCGCAATAAAGGAGGCAGCCGATTGGCTACTTACCAATGTAATGCCCTCTAGGCCGCTATCAAGGCCTTAGGATCGCTAATGGTGAGATCAAAACTGGTCAGGGAATGCCTGACTTCCCTCGCAGCCGCCTCGGAATATCTCGACGTTAGACTAATTTGGGTACCGGGCCATAGCGACATCGCAGGGAACTGCATGGCTGATGAGCTTGCTCGGCAAGGTACCCTGGAAGTCATCTCTCCTTGCAGGGAGGGGGTGGGGGCTCCTTTGACTGCCTACGGGCTTCTCCTGGACAGAGGGGCTTTATGTCGTCTCAGCGAGCGCTGGGAAATTGCCACGACATGCAGAATTGCAAGGTCCCTCTGGCCGAGAGTGGACCGTGGGCGCTCAAGGGAGCTGATGTCGCTTACTAAGCGACAACTCTCGACCCTGGTTGGTGTTTTGACTGGGCATTGTCCGTTGGGTATTCACGCGGTTAGGCTGAAAATAGTCTCTGACCCTTTCTGCCGCAGCTGTATGGAGGAGGATGAGGTGGATTCATCTTGTCATTTTCTGCTCAGCTGCCCTGCATTTGCGAGACTGAGGTTCAAGTACCTGGGCTCGTACTTCTTTAGCTCTCCAGAAGACCTTTTTGGAGTGGAGATTGGTAATTTGCGTGACTTCATTCGGGGCACGCAACGTTTCTCAGGTTAATCTTTCCTGACTTTCCGATTCACGTTACCGTTCATAAATTTAGGTGGTATCACAACGGACTCTTACTATGTCTAAGTGAGTTCCCTTTGGGGAACTACCACAGTAACCTAACCTAACCTAACCTACCCATACTGCATTATTTAATTTCACTGATTACATACATTAATTGAATTTTGGCTTTCAAAAACCTCATATAACAGGTGGCAACCTTCTCAAAAATATAGGTATACACCTTGTTTTCGCCTAGACGAACATTTTAATAATTTATAAACTTTCTCATAATTTACAATAATAAAATTTGACTTTTAAAAAAGGTGGCAACCCTCTTCGAAGTATACCTATAAGGTTTCTTCTAGCAAAGTGAATGGTTTGACACCCATATATTACTACTTCATATCACTTGTGTATAATTTTAAACAATTCGACTTTTCAAACAGGTGGCAACCTTCTTCTATAAAATATAGCTAAGGTTTATAGCTCCCTCCTCATCAACACGAACCATTGGAAATTTATATTTTACAATTTCATATAATTTGTGTGTAATTAAATTAAATTTGATTTTTCAAACAGGTGACAAGCTTCTGTTTAACTCAATAAAATTCAACGTTCCAAACAGGTGGCATCTCTGTCCACATGTATTTATTATAAATAAAGCTTTTCCTTGCCGAGACAAACCGTTTTACACTCATATTTTTATATTTCATATAATTTGGGTATATTTTAATTAAATTTGACTTACCAAACATGTGGCAACACTCAAAAAAGTTAGTAATGAATTATATTTCTTGTTTGACCACCATATTTTAATAATTTATATAACTTGTGTATTTTTTAATTAAATTTTACTTTTCAAACAGGTGGCAACCCTCTCTCAATCATAAAATGTACTTTACGACCTATTCATGTCTACCAAATATAAATTCAATGTTTCAGAAAAATCGGTAAAACACCGTGACATGAGATTTTTATATATAAGAAGATTGATTTGTCATTTTAGAAATTGAAAATGTTCGGCTCGGCTCTTAAAATCGATGTTCGGTCGTTCTCTGACTAAATGCTTACCAATATACATATCTGTTTCGGACAATTTTTTTACCACGTTTCTATTCAAAGAAAATTCCCTCATTGCAGTTGCCTATGCATCAACTCTCTTTGCCATTTGGTTTAAACTTTGATTTAGTTCCCCAGTCTTTGAAAACGATTGTCCGTTCATTCCCTTGGGGTAGTGATATTCTCGCGTTCCCCACTTGCCTGAATCATTCGTCCAGTTTGCGGTGGTCTCCGTCCAAGTAGCGACGAGCTCTCTGCAGCCTCATCGTAAAGATAATCGCACACTAATTACCTGCTCCACTTATTTAAACTCTCCAAATTCGCTACCCTTTACAAATTGCTTGCACACACTCCTTACGCTGATCAAGATTTTCGGCAGGCTGCGCAAAATTATTCAACAAACACAATTATTCTTTCCGGCTGTTGACAAAAACTTTCATCTGATTAATTTCGCAGTAACGGTTGTTCTTTTAAATCATCGAAAATAACTACCGCAACCTTTAAGACAAAATCGTTCTGCAAACACAATTCTCAAAAAAAAAAAAACAAATACAGCGATCATCAAATACTTATCTGAAATTAGAAAGTGCACATTCACCCTTTCAATGTCACTTTTATTTGAATAATCAAATTGCTAACAATGGGCAGGCGGGCAGGCAGAGATGCCATAAAGCACTGTGTCAGTCAATGCCACACTTTATTACTTCCACAGATGTACTAATGTAGATATGTATATGAAATATGTATGTACAAACTTTAAATAAATTTTTAGCGCCCAAAACGGATAACGGTTTTGTTTAATATTTCTTTTTATTTTTTATTTTTGTTTTTGTTCGCCGAGTGTTTTGGTCTCTTATCAGCCGCAACGTAAATCACCCCATTTCAAAAATAAACAGACACCCGCAAACGAGTGATAGCGCACGGAAAAGCTATCAAGATACACAACAACAACAATAACAACAACAACACACACTCAAAGAGTTTAATTGTTGTTGTGGCAGCAGTTTGCAAAGTAGCACACAAAAAACTTATCGCTAAGAAACGATCCTAAAATGGCTGTCAACAAGGAAAAGAGCACTGAACACCAACGAGCACACAGTCACACACACACACCCATGGTGTAGGTGAAGAAATGTGTTGTGTGTGTGTGTGTGGGTGGGTGAGAAAGAAAATGCGGAAATTTAATTTTTCAGCAGTGCTGTTTGTTAACCAAAATTCATGATAAAGAAATAAATCTGCATACTTGGCGAAGAGTCCGCTCGCCCCGCCTCGCCTCGCCACACAAACACCACGCATGTCTGAGTAAAGAAAGAAAAAAAAAACCCAACAAAATCAAAATAATATATTTTCTTGCGAGAAATGTCACTTAAATCTTAAAAATGAAATTTATTTCACACAAAATTGTCATTTCCCCCGAAACTGGCAGTTTTCAACACTTTTGCATATCACTTTCAAAAATACTTGCGCTGCTCTTTTTTTTTTTATACCTAACAAATACTATGTAATTTTTCAACCTCTTACTACACACCCGCCGCCAATCACGAACTCATCGCATACTTTGTTTTGTATACTTTCAGGCGTCGCAGCTGTACAGCAACGCGCACAGAGTCGGATAAATGTTCGAGAGGTAGCCCATTATTCGGAGGGGCAGAGCTGTGAAGATGGAATGCACAACAATAGCAAGAAAAACGCAAACAAAGTTGTGCAGCCGCAGGCGACACAATCGCGAAATCCCATCAGACGTTCACAAAGTGAGCGTCACCCACGCCCAACTAAAACAACAACAGCGACAACGGCGACAACAACAATGCGCGACAACAATAACGCTACCAACGACCACCATCAACTAGACGACCAAACAACAAATGGTGACCTACGTTTTGCGGCAGACTCAAGCATCGGAGGTGGCGGGTATAGACAGCGCAGCAACAATACGAACAACAACAACAATGGCAAGAACAAAAGCGAGAGTTGCCGCGAAGAGGCCATTTTGAGTTTTAAAGATACCATGGCATTGCGAACCAAGCTGCACCGCAACGATAGTCGAGATTTATTTGCACGTCCACGCGAACCACCACCTCCACCGCCAACACCGTCAACACCGCCAATACCCACATCACCACACGGCAATGTTGCAGCAGTTGGGCCAGCTGCTACACAAACGACCTCGACCGCCACCAACGCCAACAGCTGTACTGGCAATAACAAGAACGCCGCTACACTTGCCACAAAAGATATGCCAGTCGACGTTGTTGCACTAATAGCAACGGCGTCCACCACAATGGCTGCGACGTCAACACAAAATTGCCAAACAAACAAATCGACGGTATCGCCGGTGGCGGTAACGAGCCAGCGACCGAAGGATAACAAAACAAAAAATTCAACATCCATAGCGGCAGTAGGAAAAAATGCACGAATTACCAAAGTCAGCACAAACGGATTAGGGAAACAACAGCAACTACAGCAAATGGAAAATCAAAAGCAGGAGTACGTACAAAAATCGACTGCAAAAACTTGCACACAGCTGGCATATGAAAGCTTTGCAGATAGCACACAATGCGACATGCAACAAATGGCAACACAAACAACACAAGCAACACAAAATGTTCGCGAAACAAAAGTAGAATATCAACAACAGGAACAGAAACAGCAACAGCAACAGCAACAGCAACAGCAACAGCAGTGCATTCGCAACGCCTGGGAGACCACAATTCGCGCGATAACCACACCACATGGCAGCAGTTTGTCGTCTACCTCGAACGCTACTAACACTAGCGCCATCGTCAACACTAATACCTCGCCACATCAGCGCACTGTCGTACGCGTCGCACCGTTTAACAAAACCAAAACCACTTCGGAAGTTCATCGTCTCAAAATAAGTCATACTGACAATGTCGACGATGCATTCAGCACACAACTGCCGTCGCCACTGCTTCACGCCTTTCAACCACATCACTCGACGACGTCCAAGTCACCCCACTACAGTTTCCAGTACGCCGGTACGAATGGTTCAATGTACGCCGACGAAACGGCTGACCTCACTCCGTCTACTGCACAGAAGAAAACTTCAATTTTAATTAACGGTGATGACTGCTACTCAACAATGAATCTAAGTTGCGACGATGCCAGCACACCGCTCTATCAATCCTCGGTGGTGGTAGCTGACTACAGTGCAAAAAAGCCCAATACCGACTCGAAAATCAGCGAAACGCATGACAGCAGCTTTGGTGGGCTCAAAGTGACGACTACATCAAATACAGTTACCATCAATGTCAGCAGTCCGCGCAGTGCATCCGAAGAACTTATATATCAGCATAATAAAGTCAATGCAATGTTGAGTCGGCAGGCTAAAAATGGCAGCCAAGCATTTATCAATGGTGGTCGTGCGATTATACCAATTAAGGGATCCGCAGAGGTAAACCTACAACGCTCAGCATCGTCCACTTCATCCACATCGACTAGCTCAATGACTAGCATCAGTAGTAGTGGTAGTGGTGGCGGAAGTAGTAGTTCTCCTCAGAATCGTGGTCGCACTTTAATTAGATTGGATTATGAGCAAGAAAAATCGGCTGTCTTTCAGCAAACGCAGCCAACAGACTTTGGTACTGCTAATGAAGCTTGCGTTAAATCTTCAACCAACACTTTGACAACTAGCACAGAGGAAGCTGATTTGCTCTCACACGAAGAGGAGCTGTTAAAAATTTTGCGTAATCCTGTTGAGGCTGTGAAAAGGAATCTTGTACCGCATGTATGTGGACGCAATGAGGCCTCCAACGAACAGGATACTATAAGAAATAAGAAAATGAAGGATGTCAGCAAGCAACATTTGGGCGCCGTCGAAACCAAACTCACGTCTAGCAAAGGTAGCCAGCTTGATAGGAAACCTGACGCTGCTTCAAATCCGCAAGAGAAAACTGCAACCGCAGCAGCGCCAGTGACTGCCACAACAACTCCTGCCAAAATTTCATTCATTACAAAACTGCTCGAGGATCCCATGCTTAGCCAAGTGGCCGAAGGTTTGGAAACCGAAACCGTAACCGAACTAATCGAAAACTCTTTGAAACGTCTGCAGGAATCACGTAGCACTGTGGATATGACTGGTACCAAAGATAATGACGATATGAATCGTTTAATCAATATCTCACTGCAGCGTATTAAGGAAGATCGACGCGGTCCAACAGCCCTGGTCGGACAAATAGCGAGTGCTGTGCCTTCTGCCATTAGCAATACCCACCTTACCGTACCCACCAAAGATGAAGATGGTCTGTCCAATCGCGGCAGCATCAGCTCAGCCAACAGTTTTGTTTCAGCAAGCAACTATGAGTTGTTCGATTTCGACGCCAATGAGTCCGACTGCTACCAGAGCTGTTCCAGCGAAATCACATCACCAGGCGATGATGATGTTACTTCGGCAAATACACGCAATAAATTCTATCAGATGCTGGTCGATGCTACCCTTGCCGAGATAGAGATGTCCACGAACTTGGAAGAAGATATTGGTAGTCATCACTATGAGTCGATACGCAACAACGGTGATCCCATCTATGAAGAAATAAGCGATGTTCCGCCCCCCTTGCCACTTAGCGCACCGCCAATTAGCGACAGCGACTTGGACAAGAAATCAACACGTTCCATCTTCGAAGGTGCCTCTAAGTATGACATACTCTCGTACCTTGTCGACGCAAAAGAGCGTGGCGTTGTGCGTGAAGAGCCATTCGACCATCCGCTAAATTGTTCGAATCCTATCATCATTGAAGAGGAAGCTTGCGACACGCTCAGTGAGCTAGGAAAACGTCAAACAATGCGTGACATTAGCTCCCGCGCTTCAGTACTCAGCGACTCAAGCGAGGATACACAAAGCGTGATGAGCTCACTTTCACCGCCGAACAGCAACTTCATTTGCGGTAGTGGCAGTCAAGGAAGTCTCTTGCAGCGCAATAAAGGCGCCTCCAGCGATATTGAACGCAACGACTCTGGCGTAGGCTCGGAGACTAGCAAAAGTTCACGCAGCAAATATCAAAATCCGCTACCCACTGTCAATGCGCAACTATCATTAGATAGTCCAATACATCTGTGTGAGGACTGTGATGGTCCTGTGGAGACGCAAATCACCGACTCGGGCATCATGTTTGCGCCGCTTGTTTGTCGTAAGTGTGGCAAGAAGCGCGTGGAACGCAAAGAGATCATAACTGAGATTGTCGAGACAGAGGAGAAATATGGACGTGATTTGCAAATTATATTGGAGGAATTTTGTCATCCCATGCTGGTGGCCGGTCTACTGACACAGGAGCAGCTCTCTGCAATCTTCTTGAATACCGAAGAATTGCTCGAGAACAATCAAACACTGGCGGAGCGCATGCGCGACGCACTCGATATTGCTCTCGAGCAAGGCGACGACGATTTGCTGACGGTGAACATCGGTAAGATATTCCTCGACTTCACGCAGATGTTGCACGCCTTCGAGAGTTACTGTGTGCGCCAGGCCGGCGCCAGTTTGCTGCTGGCGAATCTCGAAAAGGAAAAAGAACTTTTGCGCATATTCCTAAAGGTGTCGCAAATGGAAAATGCCGTTTTGCGACGCATGAATTTGAATTCCTTCCTAATGGTGAGTTTCCAAAATTGCTAAATTCAATTTACTGTTTTGCTGATGTTTTCATGGTTTTTGCTGTTTGTGTTGGCTTTGTTGAAATTTTTAATTGAAAATTCAGCAAGCCTTAAGTGGTTAATGCAATTAAGCGTAGTCCAATGATCTCACAGCCCACAATAATTAATATAACAAAAGTTGAAGTCTAAGCTCATTGTTGACACATTTTAATGGCATCAACATCTGCTCATAAAATAAATTTCATTATTCAATTTCCCCAGCAAATTTCACAGCAACTCACTTATATATTTCCGTTTCACCCTCCAAAGCACAATTGTCCATTTCACGTATCTAACTATTCAAAGTTTCAATTATTGATTGCTCATTTGTTTGCTCAAAGGTACCCGTACAACGTGTAACCAAATATCCACTCCTACTCGCCCGTCTCTACAAAGTGACACCGGCTCATCTCGAAGGACGTGACCAGCTGAAACAGGCTCAAGAGAAAATCGAATTGCATTTGAACCACATCAACCAGGAAGCCAAAGATGTACCAACCAAACTCTGGCGTCGCATATCGTCATCGAGTCCCAATCGACGTGCTTCCTGCGAAATCGATATGATCAATATAAAACTACGTAAAATGGCCATCGACATACTCGAATGGAATCACGATGAAGTACGCTTTGCCATGGAGGGCAAATTGTTGTACACTCAACCGACGGATAGCAATTGGAAGAAGGCACGCACCATCAAACTAACACCGGTTAATGCATTGCTCGTTACAAATGGCAAGGTGAGAATGGCCAACCAAATCCAATAGACCAATCAATCCCCCCACCAACCACCTGCAAACTAACCACTTGACCAAACATTCATCCAACCAATGAACTAACTAAGTAAATAGGTATTTGTATTTTGCGTGCGAGTGTGTGTGTGTGTGTGTGTTGAAAGCGCTATGGTCTGACAATGGTTTGACAGTGAAAGCTTGAACTATTAATGCCACTCACAATATCAATTTGGCATTTTATATGATTCACAAGTAGGCAGATTTGAAAGAGAGCTAAGTTAATTGGTAATAATAAAGTGGTTTATTGAAGGTCATCGATAGCACATCCAGAACTGCCAATATCAATAAAGTTGGAATTGTTGGATAAAGTAAAAACAAAAAAAGTATGTAAGTATGTATCTAGTAATTTAACTATAATTTAGAATAACAAACCAACGGAATATGGGGTGTCCTATACACCGAATGTGCGCTCAGTGGTAGCCGGTCAATTATTGGTTCATACATATGTAGCGGAGACTGTGGAGCGAGAGTGAATCAACAACAACCTTTGTTTCTTAAGATTTTTATAAATAGACTTTTGAGATAAAACCAAAAAAATTGCGAAACGCACAAAAAAATCAATATACTTGCTAAGCCATGAGCCAAATATAGCAATCGTGCGTTTTAGTTTTTCTTTTTGTTACATCAGAATTTTTTTTTTAAGCAGTTTAAAATATCAAGGACATGGCAAATAAAAAAGTTACTTAAAAATGCAGTCCTGTCTATAATAGTATTGATATCAAATAAATGAAAATATTATCTCTAAGTAAAACTTCTATGCCAATTCTACAAAGAGATATAGATTGAAATATGGGAGGGAGTTTTATACGACATCCTTTTCGGTCTTTTTAGTTTTAGCCTAATTGAAAATAGTAGTAGAAATTAATAAAAATAGTAGTAGCATTAAAAAATGGTAGTAATAATTAGTAGTAGCATTAGAAAAAATAGCAGCAGAAACTAGTACAAATAGTGTTAATAGTAAGTGGTAACATTAGCAAAAATCGTAGCAGAAATTGGTAAAAAATAGTAGTAGTTATTTGTAGTAGCCTTTAGTAAAAATAGTAGTAGTATTTAGTAGTAACATTAGTAAAAATAGTAGCACAAATTAGTAAAAGTAGAAGTAATAATTAGTAGCGGTATTGGTAGAAATAAAAGAAGAAATTAGTAAAAATAGTAGTAGCATTAATAAAAAATAGTAATAGTAATTAGTAGTAGCATTAGTAAGAATAGTAGTAGAAGTTAGTCAAAATAGTAGTACTTAGTAGTATAATTAGGAAAAAATTAATAGAAATTATTAAAAATAGTGGTAGTAATAAGTAGTACCTTTAGTGAAAATAGTAGTAGAAATTAGTAGTTGCATTTATGAAAATGGTAGCAGTAATTTGTAGTAACATGAATAAAAATAGTAGTAGAAATTGGTAAAAATAGTAGTAGTAGTTGGGAGTATAGTTGGCAAAATAGTGATAGAAATTAGTAAAAGTAGAAGTAGTAATTAATAGTTGCATTTGTATAATAGTAATAGTAATAGAAGAAATTAATAGCAGAAATTAATAAAAATAGTAGTAGAAATTAGTTAAAATAGTAGTAGTAAAAATAAGTGTAGCGTTAATTAAAATAGTAGTTAAATTATTAAAAATAGTAGTTTAGTTTAGTGGTTTGTTTAAAAAATAGTCACATAATCGGAATAAATCGGTTTCGGTCGACCTTTTCGACAAACCGTTTATTTTCGATTTTTCTACTAGTTGGTTTCTTTCAATAAATTATTGTTTTTTATATATGGGAGGATGAATGCTTGTTAAACAAGTTTCTTTTCCACTGCATATAATGAAGTTTTAATCAATTTATTGTGAATAGATGTCACTAAATATTAGAATGATTTCGATTAGCTATTAGTCGATGGTGAACTGTTAGTCAAATATTTGGTATTCGATTGTCAACTATCAAAAAAGTTGTCACTCAACTAGTCGACTAATCGAATAGTCGGATAGTCGGTTTTGAGTGAGAGCTCTACTATGCGCTTCTAAAACCAGACGTAAAATTCAGCGTCCTTTTAATTGTACACTGTCTGAAGGGTAAAATGATGCCATTTAAAATTCAATCTCTATCTAACTGCCAAATAAACGGTATCTTTTTTTTTAATTTTCAAAATTACTTCTGACTCATCATGCGCAAATAAAACCTGATATATAGCTCGCTTTGATGCTGCCTTAGCCCTACGCTGTATTTTGGAAGTGCAAGAAAAACGGGAAGAAATGTCGGCGGTTTTAAAAAAAATGGTTTACTTTATTAAAAATGAAGTCCTAACTAATTGCACTCTTAACTTTTGCAATTTATAAATGGGAATATGCAGATAGCAAAAAGTTGTTTTACTACCCTCTTCATTACCAAATATATAACTCCAAATGATAATAGTATTGACGAAGAGAAGTCTCAGAGCAGATTTGCTTTCCAAATCAAATTTTATTAAAAAATGATGTGCAATGTAACATACATCGCCTTTCATAATTGTATCAGGCTGAAGTAATTATGTTGTTTTTTTTTGTTGACTTTATTATATTAAATTATTAAGGATTGTATTATAAAGTCGAATGGGTGCTATTAGTTATATTGACAAGATCTTGATAATTTGCAGAGGGCACTTTTTGTTCATAGGAGTTACATTGGCAAAATGATGAATATATTATAGAAATACATCTGCTTACCAAGTTTCAGTCAGATATCTCAAAAACTGAGGGACTAGTTGGCTAAATCGATTCAGTTAGTGGCACTAATTATTTCGGTACACTTGGGTGCTGGTCTATCTCTTCTTCTTCTGATGCTTACAAACGTCGAACCAAGGTTATAATAATACTATATCATCTTAATGAAAGGTTTAAGAATCATACAGGGCAAGATACGATCGATAGAATTAATAATTGTTAATTAGTATATCATAAAAATCAGAATGGTTACGGCTTCTGCAAAAACCTGAATAAAAAATTTTCTTTGTTAAATTTTGTTTGTCTGTGCATAGCTCCTGTTTTTATAAAATTTTTGAATGAAAGGGGAGACTATTTATAAAAATTCCGCATGAAAAAACAGCTACATAGGAGAGATATAAACAAAATAGCCAAATTTGCAAGAGTAAAGTAAAGAAACCCAATTTAGGCAAAAGTGTAAATATATTTTATTAAAAATGCATAAATTTTCGTTCTTCAAAAAATACGAACTACAAATAAGTAAAGTTAAATTGTTTGCCATCTTAAGGGGAGAAGTACATTTGGAGGCCGAAAGAAAGGTATTTTTTACAGTTGATTTTTGGAGAAATGAAGACAGCTCATCTAAAATAAGTGTAATATTATGTTTATTTAGAATAATGTCTGAGGTTGGAAAAAAAATATTTTTTACAAAAGTGAAAATTGAAAATTAACAAATTTTTCAAGGATCTTGCAAGCCATGCCGCTGCCGACGTCATAATTTCAATTTTCCCCTGAAAGCAACAAAAAACCAAACATTTCCTTACTCAAGAGGGTATTTTTTATCGTAGATAGACTAAAATATTTGCGATATTCAAAACTTAACCCTTTAAAACAGGCTCCCACAAAAAAACAAAAAGATATTGAAAAAAAATGTCATTGCAATGATTTGTTTTTCAAATTTTTAACGATTTGATGAAAATCGATTCCCTAGTGTTTCTAATAAATATCACTTAGACAATTTTGAAAACCATATTTTCGAAAAAATTCCGTTTAAAATTTGTATTCAAGAGCTTGCCAGGCTCGGCGCAGCCATTTCCGTGAAGCATCTCTTTCACAATTTCGAGATATTCATATCGATTAAAACAATTTAAAAAAAAACGATTTTTGTTATGTCTGAAGGTATTCTCTCTCGTAATTCGGGTGCGACATGGCGTATACGTGATTTTTATGATTTTTATTTTATGCCTGCGAATTCTTTCAACCCCGATTTCAGGTTGTGATTTTGCATGATATTGTTTGATGGTTGATGTTTGAACGCAACAATTGAGAGAAATACCTTCTTTTTTTTATTGAGTTAACCGTAAAGAGCTCTCATTTCAATATACATAGAATCAAAAATACATTTCCGTAAACTTCTCTATAATTTGCAAAAACAAACTGCATTATTTCCTTTTCACATAGTCGACCTAATGCGAAATGTCGCACTAAAAAATAATAGTTTCATTTTTTTAACACCTATTCCAAACAAAGTAAATTCTCATATTAAAAGACAAACTTTCACTTCCGCTAAGTATGTCAAAAGTTTGACAAAACCCAACCTGTTATATACCACAATGCATATTGTAACTCTAACAGCTAACTAACCCCACTGATAACGGTCATGTATTTGATCGACTCTTACTACCCCTTATCGCCCAACACCTACTACATCCATATACTAAATACAATTACATTGCCAAAGCGATAAGCTGCGGAAATGAAATGCACAAAGCCGCTTTTCAAATATTCTTCGATCGTTTTTAGTGAATTGATTTTAGACACAAGTATGAAAAAATGTCACATTTTCCGTTCGAACACACACGCGCACATATATACAATTATAGAAACTCTCACACACACACACACACACACACCCATCTATACATAAGTTTGCATATTTGCTTTGTCTACTGCGCGTAATCGCAAGGAGTCAACGTAGCAGCGCGGAACTTAGTCACACGCAAAATCTTTTACATATACACATACACCAAGTACGTACATACATACATATATGTATATATATATATATACATATATATAATATTTCAGTCCACCTCAACACCTTTGAAGCGCACATTCTGATGTTGCATTCCAATCTATGCACTTTTTTTTCTATGTGGATGGGGGCAAACTTCGGCTGAGTGCATCGCTCACACATCGAGTGCATGTTTTAAATTTTTGCAAAAGCCACCAACTGTGGACAGTAGTTATTGCTAACACACACACACACACACAGACGTACAACATAACATAACAACACAGTTCACTAGAATATAAAGTTAACGCTTTTATGGCTTCATATGCAGCTGTATAGTCGGGCAAACGAACGCACACGCGAGTTCTAAAGTTTGCTTGCTTTTTGTACATTTGCTATGTGTTAAGAAAAAATTTTTACACGATTTTAACAATTTCTGCAATTTTTTGTTTCATTCTTTCCCACCCACCCCGGTCATGTTCTTCGCTGGAAATGCTTGCTCTGCAAATTCTACATTCGTCGTGATTCCGACTATACTACAACCAACATGCATGCCCGCCCATTGCTTGCAGCCAAGTGCCAATTATAAGGCAGAAAAAGTTATGTCAGATAAACTGAATTTCCCGAAACACACCGGCATACGAGAGGCCTCACTGTTGGTTGTGAAGGAGAAGTGCGGACGTTATACGCTGATACGTGAGCCATTGTATTTGGACAGATGCGTTGTGTGCAGTGAAGCGGACTGGGATGATTATTTCGAGGTGCAGGAAATTTCATCGAAGGACACTTTCATATTCAAAGTGAGTAGTTTTTGAAATTAAAAAAAAAAATCAAATAAAAATTGATTGTACATTTAAGTGTATAGAACAAGGAAAAACTATAAAATGAAATACAAAAAAAAAACACGTTTTTGAGTCATGGAAAATATCACAGACAGGGGAAGTAGCCGCGCCGGTTATGCACTCAGAATGCGCTTGATTTAATATTAATTTTTTAAGTTCAACTACTTCCTTATATAGAGCGTATCATAACTATACGCCATATAAATCGAAGTTTCAAACTTTGTGAATTTTTTTTAAATTTTATTTAAAAAAATGTTCATCAAAATTCTAAAATATTAAAAAAAAATTCATAAAATTTTAAAGTTTTAGGCAGATTTTTTGGAAATTTTCAATAACTGTGTAAATCCAAATTTCAAACTTTATGCAAGTTTTTTAAATATTAAAAACAAAGTGCATTAAAATTCAAAAATTTAAAAAAAAAAGTTCATCAAAATTTAAAAGCTTTGTGCGGAATTTTTGGAAAATTTCAAAAATTGTGTAAATGCAAGTTTCGCACTTTGAGCAAGTTTTTAAAATATTTACAAAAAGTTCTTCAAAATTCAAATTTTTTTGTTAGATTTTTTGAAAAAAATTTCAATAAC
The DNA here is from genome assembly GCA_951828415.1 of Anomoia purmunda. Classification (NCBI taxonomy): domain Eukaryota; kingdom Metazoa; phylum Arthropoda; class Insecta; order Diptera; family Tephritidae; genus Anomoia; species Anomoia purmunda. Next base: position 17,140,786 of record OX639996.1, read on the forward strand.
AGTATATTATAATAAAATGTCTCTTATAAGTGTTTAAAAGTTTATTTTGGTTTGTGATCATTTTTTTACAGTTTTGGAACTTGGCTTAGAACTTTATTTAAAGTGCTTTAAGCGGTAAAAATGATTATATTTTCATTAAAAAATTAATAATAGTTTCAAATTTTGTGCAAGTTTTTTAAATATAAAAAAAAAAAATTCTTCAAAATTCAAAAGTTTTAGGCAGAAATTTTCGAAAATTTCAACCATTGTGTAAATCCAAGTTTCGAACTTTGTGCAAATTTTAAAATATTAATAAAAATTCAAATTTTTTTGTTCGATTTTTTGAAAGAAATTTCATGAACAGTATATTGTAATCAAATGCCTCCTATAAGTGATTAAAAGTTTATTTTGATTTGTGATCTTTTTTTTACGATTTTGGAACTTGGCTTAAAACTTTATTTAAAGTGATTTAAGCGGTAGAAATATTGTAATTATATATTTTTTTAAAATTAATAATAGTTTAATCCATGTTTCAAATTTTGTGCAAGTTTTTTAAATATTGAAAAAAAATTCTTCAAAATTCAAAAGTTTTAGGCAGAATTTTTGGAAAATTTAAACAGTTGTGTAAATCCAAGTTCAAACTTTGTGCAAGTTTTTGAAATATTAAAATGATTTCTTCAAATTTAAAATTTTTGTGTTAGATTTTTTTGAAAAAGTTTCAATAACAGTAGATATAATATCATAAATTGCCTCTTATAAGTGATTAAAAATTCATTTTGATTTCTAATAATTTTTTTACGGTATTGCATATCGTATGCTCGATTTTTTTTTAACTTGCCTGGGATTTAAAATTGCATGCCTCCATTTTTTAAAAAAGCTCCTATTAAAAAGTATGAAATTTTAATTAATTATATTTTCATTAAAAAATTAATAATAGTTTAATAACAAAAAAATAAAGGTTTGAAAATTATGAACAAGTGCCCGTCACTTAAGTAAAGTATTATTGTGTTGCCGTAGTTGATATCTGTTCATTTATTGTGAAACAAATATGAAACCCAAAACATATATCGTGACTTAAACAAAAACTCAAAAAATGTTTGACTTCAAAATTTTCAAAATGCCTCAGTTTTTCTTTCTTCATATTTTTTTCTCAATTAGTAATATAGTAATATACATGTAGTATATAATTTGAGTGAAACAACTATCCTTTATTATTAAATAAATTAACGATTTCTTTCATTTACAGGCCGAGGATGGTGTTCGCACCAAGCAATGGTACACACAATTGCAGTACCACGCGCAGGGAATGGGAGCTTGGCGTAAACGACGCAATGCACTCGCCAATATTATGATCAACGGTATGCTGACGCGCGCATAAACGGCTGACGAGGAGTGAAGGGGGGATGTACATAAAAGTTGCAGCAAGATTTCTTCTAGCCGGCAAAACGCTAAGTACTAGAGAAGCTTCGGGCGAACATGGAAAAACGTACGATTTTCCAACGAAACATTCCGAACGAAATAAAGAAATACAGAAACAAAAAATTGGAAAAATTAAAAACAAAGAAAGATTTAGGAAAAAAAAGGAAAAATGTAAAAAGTTAAGCGAAAAACGATCAATTATTTTATAGAGTGTTAAAAAAAAATAAAAGTTAAAAAAAAAATATAATATAATTAAATGCCTTGAAATTGCGGGGAGAGCAAACCTTTTCGTATTTGTAATTAGCGCGCAGTCGTTGCTGCGTTTGTTTTTGGGATACGATACGAAATATTTACGAACGTATTAAATATTAAAATTATTTAAAAATTGTTAAGTTACTTTATAAATATGAGTTTAATATATCTCATAATATTTGTAGTTGTAGTAGTGAGCTGCGTTGCAGTTTTCCATACGGAAATTATTACACAATTATAAAATATGTATATATACATATAAAAATTAACTTTGTTAAATATTGTTCGAGTTTGATAATTGCGAAAAGTGTTAGTAATTAATTATAATTTTTTTTTAAGTTATTCTTTAGAAATGTTTATACTTAGATTTCAAAAACTTTTCACTTTAATTCAACTAAATATATGTACATACATACTTGTGTACTTATGTAGAACATTAAAAATTTATTAAAGCGCCTTTCACACAGCGCGCGCCTAATCGAACTGTAGTAACGAATTGAGGTTTAAAGGAAAAATTTATTTACAGAAACAAAAACAAATAACTATCCAAAAATAACACATTTACTATATATATATATATATATATATATACAATACAATTTACTTAAAAATATTTTACATATACTTACACGATATACATATATGAATTAACATAATTTTAATCGCTATGCAAATATATTGAAATTGACTCTGTAAAGGCGAAGCAATAAAATATACATACATATAATCTCGAAGTTATACTCAATAATTTGTTTCTTCTTCGATGCGCAATACACCATTCGAAATTTTATTCCTTTTTTCATTTTCCTTTTTCCATACTTCCTTAAGTTCCTTTTTTTATACGCCGCAACATAGCGCCATAAATAACCGGCGAGCAAGCGTAGCCATCAAGGTGGGCAAGTCGCTGGCAATCACTGTGCTTTTATTACATCGTGGTCACTTCAATCCGAAAATCCATTAACCCTTACTCCATTTTCCTATTCGCCGCTCGCTCTCGCTCTACTCTTTTTATTGCAAAAGCTATTTCCCAAACTCCATAATATTAGTTATAAATCTTATTAAGGTTTATTATTTGCCAAATACCGTGATTTATGTTTGGCATCTGCATGTAACAAAGGCAGGTATTTGCTTGTGTTGGTATTGAGTTTAACATAGACGTCTTGCTTATTATAATCACACGGATTATGAAAAAGTCATAAAAATAACTCAAATTATCACTCACTACACTCGCGTTGACTTGTTTTATGAAGCAAAAAAATGAATAGTACAAACAAAAAACGCACGTGCACCAAAGTGCGAGAGAAAGAAGAAAATCTTCTGTGTCGATTTTATAAAGAAAGATAAAGTTAAATATGACAGAGAGTTTTATAAGACATCCTTTTTAATTTTTTTCTAGTTTTTTTAGCATGAGTGTAGAGTTTAGTAGCAAAAATAGTAGTAGAAATTAGTAGTACCACTAGTAAAAATGGTAGAAGAAATTAGTGAAAACAACAGCAGTAATAAGTATCAGAATTAGTAAAAATAATAGTACAAATTAGTAAAAATAGTAGTAGCAGTAGTGATAGTAGCAGTAATTAGCAGTAGCATTAATAAAAATAAATGGAAATTAGACAAAGCAGTAGTAGTAATAAGTAGTAGAATTGTCAAAAATAGCACCAGAAATTATTAAAAATAGTAGTAGAAATTTGTCAAAACAATAGTAGTAGAATATGTGAAAATAAAAGTAGAAATAAGTAAAAATAGTAGTAGTATAAGTAGGGGTATTATCAAAAATTGCACCAGAAATTATTAAAAATGGTAGTAGTAATTAATAATGGCATTAGTAAAAATAGTAGTAGAAATTAATCAAAACAATATTAGTAATAAGTAGTATAATTATCAAAAATATCACCGGAAATTATTAAAAATAGTAGTAGTAATTAGGAGCAGTAGTAGTCACAATAGTAGTAGAAGTTAGTAGAAATGGTACTAGTATTTTGCAGTAGCAATAGTAAAAATAGAAAAGTAGTAGTAGCAATTAGTAGAAGTTATAGTGGTAGTAAATAGTGCCGAAACTGTTCAGAACTTCTCTTATAAGCGTCTTGTTATGACTTCGTGACGCGACTTCCGTGACGACGCAATGTAAAAATCATTGCCACTAAAAAAGCTTTACCTCAAAAATTCGCAAATAATTCGCAGTGAAAAAAACGCTACGTCCCAAGAGAAACAAAGAAAATTTCTCTGACCAACACGGATCGCAAAGGTCTAGCATAGAAGCAAGCAGATATCCAGCATTCGGGTGAGCAATACCTAAACATTTTCGTTTTTCTAAACATTTTTTTTTTCTTCGGAAGGATTAGCATCATGAAAATTGGGTTGGTTCGCAGAAAGGCAAAATAAATTCAAAAAGATCTTAATACGGTTTTTGTGAATGAACTATATTAGGAATAAAAACCGCAGTTAACCAAGATTCTAAAGCATTAAGAAAAAAGTCTAACCTTTAATATGATTGAAATAAAAAATATGTTCTCCATAATTTGTGAACAAGTTTATTTCTATCGAAAATCAGTTCAATAAACTTTAAATAAATGCATAGAATTATAGGAAGCGCCCTGAAAAATATCTATCTTTGTACCCAATGCCTTGCTTCCTTACTTTAGTCGATACTTTCCAAAGTGCTCGTGGTATCAGTAAATTTAAACCTTAATTAACACTCTTAGCATTGTTTTTGCTTGCGATTTAACTTTTCGTAGAACTCGTCGCTAATTCTGTCAGTATGGTGCAATACTTAGTCGCCTTACTTTCCACCAATGACAAATAAAAGGAGTTGGGCAAGTCCCTCTAGACTGCAAGCATTACTTCTCCTTGGATATCGAGCAGAAGACGAATGGATTTAAGGTTTGTATGGCATTTAAAATAAAAATTCCGAGTGAGAAGTTTCAAAATCGGCATGTCAAGCTGACGACTAATTGGTACTTGTGCAAACAATTTCTAACTGGCATACAGATAACGTTTTATAAAAAAACTATTGACTGAAGTTCATTTTTAATTCAGTATAGACATTTTGCGTATCGAGTCTTTGAATTTCGATATTTATGGGTAATCGATTCTTTTAGAGCGATACTTTGAATTAGTAACATATCGACACGTTGTGTCCGATTGTCTGCGTTTTAAATTTCGGGTATGTTACCTTAACAATTCGGATTTATATCCGGCCAAGTAGGGTCTATTCAGCAACATTCCACAAAATTGTATGAGGAAAGTGTTTGCTATTACAACAACAACAGCAACAATAACAATAATAATAATAATAATAATAGTAATAATAATAATAATAATAATAATAATAATAATAATAATAATAATAATAATAATAATAATAATAATAATTATAATAATAATAATAAAAATAAAAATAATAATAGTGATAATAATAATAAAAACAACAACATCAACAAGATACTCAAATTTTAGCTGATTCGTTTTTATCTTCTTTTTATTACAACAACAACAGTAATAATAATAATAAAAATAACAAAAATAATAATCATAACAACAACAACAGGATAATCAAACTTTAGCTGTTTCTTTTTTATCTTCCGTTTTTCCGATAGGGGGGAAAAGTTGATCGTTCCAATATACCTACATAAGATTTTAACCCTCAATGCTTGACTTTTCCCAACATGTGGTAGAACAAAATGGCCTTTAAAAAGTAGCTTAGAATAGGGCTACACAGCTACTTGTCAACCGTGGATAATATCATGCTACGTCAGCAGAGATTTTCTTGCGTCCGGTCACCCTAATATTTACTTAATATATTCATCAAACATTTCAAATTTATTTTCGATTAAATTGTTTGCACAAATTTCGCTTATTCTTCATCACTTCTCTATTCTCTGTCACTAAGCATTTCTCGGTTTACACAAATTTACAAAACAATAATAAATTTCGAAATATTTGCATTCATTTTTATTTTTATTTTGTTGACCATTTTTGTATGCCAACTGTTACTTATTCTGGCATTATGCACATAGAGCTGCTCTTCATCACTTGGTCAGCTGTGGCAATCATAAATAATCCGGCATGCACATGACAAAACTTACAATGGATTTTTGTAATACTTTGAAAATAACTGTCTAAAAATTTAACCATCTAAAAAACATCCAGATATGTATATAGAACTACTACATACATAACTGTCAGTTTGTGCAATGTAGTCATTTTTTATTTATTTAAACTTTTCTATTCAATAAAGTTGATGCAAATAAATAAAAACCAACTCCCATCGCCCTTGTCATGTTGGACGATAACACTTCATAAATATGTAGATATCACCGTTAGCAACCCCATCGCCACCAATAATATTACATACATACGTAACATGGTACCATCAAAATGAATGCTCGATTTCTCGTAAACGCTTCCTAGTCTTTTTCACTTCTACATTCATAAATGTCATTTAACACGTTGCACATTTTCAGGCGTCATAACAAATTGTTGCACTTTGCACAGCAATGGCAAAAGCAACATCAAAAAATAGTAATATAGAAAGTCGCTTGCAACTATTGTTCACGCTTTAGGTGTTGGTTTTTCACTTTGTATGAAGATTTGTATGTATTTTATTTTTACTCCTGTCAACACCGGCTGGCTGTCAGCGCAAGGCTCTCTTTTGCTTGTTAGCTGCCTACCTGGATAGTAGTTGGATTTTCGTTTTTGTAGTTTTGTTGTTTTTTGAGTTGTTTTTTCACAAAATGGACATTGCAACAGCGGCGGAACATTTGTGTTGACAACGGCGCGAAAATGTAGTGTGTATGTGTGAGCAAAAGCGTTGTTGTTGTTGTTGTAGAGAAAAATGGTGACATTTGGAAAGTGCAGTAATGGTGTTGCCACTGCCAACTTACAAATCCGAAATTAAAAAAATAAATAAAAAAAGGAAAAATAAAAAATAAAAAAAGCGCTTCATTGCACTCATTTTTTATTTTTTATTTGATATTTAGACAACAGTTGCAATTAAATGGAATACCACGAAATCTCAGACGATTTTAATTTAAAACTTTTATTGACTTGAAAGTTCTTGGCAGTGCAATTTTTTGGCATTGCACTATGAACTACTGAATATGCAAGAAAGCAGGGCACAGTGATTGACAAAACGTGACATGGATGAGATTTTGGATTTAGGTGGTTGGTATCGAAAAAATCGCATCGCAATTGATTTTTCAGAGTACTCACTGTATTTTTTAATGAAAATTTGGAAAAAAATTTGCTACGTTTTTGTTTAATTTGGTACATTTTTATTCTGACATTTTCGAAAAGTTAATTATCATCCCAGGTTAAGATTAAAGAACCTGCATATTTAATGCCAATAAAGGCAGAGAAGCTTGATTCATGCAGTACAGGGTGTTCCAAAATATATGAGGGGTTTGGAATATGGTATGCATAACTTTTCCAGATGATGGAATTTCAGTTCATGTATGATATTTCTAAAATAAGCTCAATTACAATTTGCCCGAAGAGACTATGAAACGAGTCCTTTCGAAGGCGTTTGGTATTCGCTGGCTGTGAAAATCTCCCGATTCGACATTCAAAGCCTTTTTTCTGTTGGATTCTTTGAAGGCAAGGGTTTATATGAATAAGCTTCAAACTTTGGAAACTTTTGAGGGCATCCAACTTCAAGTAATTCCGAACTTATCGGCAGTTCAAATAACCAAAACAACTTAAAATAACGCGACTACTAATTTCATTCAGCGGCTCTAAAGTTGTGGTAAATTTTTTTCGGTAAAACAAATGTTTGATCAATGAGATTTGAGATTTCCCATAAAACACGGGCAATGCCGAAACATCAGTTAGGTTAGGGTAGGCGTCAATACCTAGTGTAGCTCACTTAGACTCGTGGTCCTCTCTGTTACCGCATTGGATGTAATAATTAACGCCTATTTGCCTTAAAGCACTTTATATTCCGAAGGAACTTCGTCAGGTCCGCAATCTAGATGGAACTGAGATCGTTCAGCTCATTAAAGGTGTAGCTACCGAGAGCTTCAGTCGTCCTGCTAGCTGAAGGGCGAATAGTGGCAGAGTAAGACGTATGGTCTCCACCTCACGACAGTCATGCCAGGAGACCACTGACTGCCTGTACAATACCCAGTTAGGATCGCAGTCATCATCTTAATATCCTATCTGGATAGATTTTATTCGCTGATCACTCAGCAGCCTTGCAATCTCGCAAGTGGGTAACTTGCCCGACCTTCCCAAAACAGTGAATGGTTATGTCCTATGTTCTCTCCGATGTTATCTGACAAACGTTAAACTAAAGGATGTTGCTCAGCAATTCACTGTCTTCCGAGTTCTCATCGTTAGGCTAAAGTCAAAAAGAATGTAGGCGATACTTCATTTTTCATTGCCTCCTCTTGGTTCATTAAATCCAGGGGTTATGTTGTACTCATGACTAGAAATGTGTACACCGAAAGGACTACAGGCCTTAGGCCACAATTCTTGCTAAAAGCTCTCCGATACTGTTCGAAAACTTTCAATACTCGATTTACCTTCGCTTCGATTTGAGCTTTCAAAGCTGGTTTTCTATCCCAGGTTATACCCAGATATTCTACTTCTACCTAAAGACTTTAATCTTACATCTATAAGCACAGGAAGATTGAGACCTTTCAATTTGCATGTCTTCGTGCACAACACCGGGATTGCCTTACCGGGGTTGACAGTAAGATCCTGCATAAATTTAGTAGCTTTATTTAGAAGAAAATCACTTCATGTTTAAGCCGAAAGTGAAAAAGTTGCGATCAAAAGGAGCTTTCTATTTTCAAGGATCTAATAAGGCATTTACAAGGCCTAATTGGCTATGGGAAATGACGTTCAGCAATTCCACCAGCTCCGTCGGGTTTTAGAAGGAGGAGGCATGGTACAAAGTGAGATTTAATAGAGGATGATGCTCCCTCCCGATTTCTTTAACTTTATGTAAACTAAACTCTGTAAGTCTATAATAAAGATCGCCCTAAATAATATATGGCTCTCTTACACAAATACGTCGGTCGACTGATGAGGAGCCCTTTGGAGTACACGAAAGAAAGATCCGCCGAAAGATGCCATAGACGTAGACACAGAGTCGGCGCCTGACTTTACAGATGGTTCCATACTTAACGAAAGAGTGGGCAGCGGGATTCACTCCAATGAATATCAGGTGGGCCATGGAACCCACCCAAAGGTTGACCTAAAGCGAACCAAAGCGCTAATTCGCCTAGACCGATCTTCTCTCACACTAATGGTTGGGATAATAACCGGATGATTTCTGTCGAAGCTGCAGTGACGAAGAGGAATTGGAGAGTATCGAACACTATATTTGCCACTGTCCCGCCCCGTCCAAGACACGAAACCAATTCCGAAATGGGTATTTTCTAAACTGTTTGACCGACCTGAGCTCGGCAAGCATTCCCCAACTTCTGTGCCACGTAGGGCGCACTCAATAGTTCACCTTTTAAGAAAATGGAGAAGAAAACGTAATGGCTCTAGCCAGCGGTATCACAACGGGCTCTGTCACCCTACGTGTGCGTCCGTGGACTTCCATGGTAGCCGGCGCTCTAACCTAACCTAACCTAACTCATATCTTTGTTTATATCGTACGCGGCACACTAATGGCGTAAATCAGCTTTTGGAAAAATGATTTTTGAGAACAATTTTTCCACAAACTGTTTCACAAATTTACTTTATGCATGAAAGAAAAGCTCGGCCAAAGCGAGCAAACAAAAACTTAAAATCTTGAATGCAATTATGCTACACAAACATTTCCTTATGCTCAGCTTCACCGCATCTCATGCAGTTCTTTATTTTTGCTGATTTTTAAACCTACTTTTGTTTCGGTTTAATTTCTTTTTTGGTTGAGATTTTCTTTCCATTTGTAATATGACGGAAAGAAAATAGGAAAGTATGAGCAAGATAGCTTCAATGCACATGCACACCAATACTCACAAACATCTGGCGACTCAAGATTTCACCGAGAGCCAAAACCAAAAACCGTAAAAACGAAGCCAAACCGGAAATCGAAAGAAACCCAAAAAACAAGCAAAACAAAAAAAAAATATACATATGTATATATAAAACTACCGTGGCAAATGCCAGCAGCGCCAGATGCATGAATGTGAAATGAAAATAACACATCCCAGGCACGTAAGGCAAACATGGAACATTATATTGTACAAGCAGACTTCATTACGGTATTTAACCAGTGCCACGAGCACCCAAGCCGGAAGATGCCACCAACACCACTAACGCTGGAAGAAAAAACAAAAAAATAAAAACCTACAGCTCCACCATCACCACCACCTTCGGCCAGGCTGCGTTGCCCCATGTCGCTTGACAACTAAGGCAAAATGTTTGCAATGCTAGTTGTTGTAATTGCAGCATGCATCTATTGCAACCATTTGCAATGGTACAGTCCGTTATGCTCACTTGTTCAAAACGATCACAATCTGCTCGGACATGAGACAAACAAAAGTTGTAATCGTGTTGTTATCAAAGAAAAAATTCTTGAAATTCGTATCATTTTTTCTTTTTGTTCAACCACAGCGTTAATGTTTGAGAAGAGTTGGGCGCAAGCAGAAAAGGCAAAAAAAAACGCACCCTAAAGCTGTGCCAGGAAAAAACAGTATGCATCGAATGAGCTGAAGATGTGGCGTAGTAGTTTCTTCAAAAGTACTCGTACTCTGTCAAGTTAAGTAAACAGGCAGATAGTTGAAATTTTGAAAGTCACAAAACAAACTGTTAAAAATATTGATTGGAGGAGTAAAGCCAACACTCAAACCAAGCTGATTTCTAGGTCAAGCATGGAAAAAAGCAATTTAAGCTAAGTTAGTTGTTTTTTGCTACCTACTTCAAAAACTCGATAGACGTTTTCCTGGCTATATTTATCTATTAATATTCGCCCTGCCAGAAAACACATTACCAGATTTCTCACATCATAATCGCTAAAAATTAAATTTGAGTGTTTAATAAGGTGGCAACCCTATTTAAGATGTAGCTACAAATCTCCATACCGTAGAAACGAACTACCCCTAACTTAATATTGCAGATATGTAACTTGTTTATAATTCAACTAAATTTAACTTTTCAAACAAGTGGCCACACTCTTCAAAATTTTGCTATGTACCTTCTCTTTACCGATAAGAACCGTTTCAAATTTCTTCAATAGGCAATAATGAAAAATATATACACAATCATTTTAACTTTAAAATTAATTAGCAGAAGGTCTTCAGTTTAACTCTTATATGTTTTTTATATATGTGGCAAACCCTCTTATTGTCAAATATGAATTTTCCAAATTTGTTTCTTCTCTAAATTCTGTTCATACATTTTCAGTGAAATGCAGTTTCTGAGTTTCACTTGAATAATATTTTAGATATCTGGCAACACCCTCTTCCCAATTTTATATATATATATATATATATAACTCAGAATATGATGCAGAGCTCTTTCAACCCCTTTTAATATCCGGGCAGGGGTCGTAACTATTCTATTGATATACATTTCATCATTTTTTTTCTCGAAAAGTGGCAACCCTAAATTTTGTTTATTGTTAATTTTTTTAATTAAAGTTGTTTCTTGAAAATTTTCATATCTGGCAACACTATCCATAATTTTTTTTTTTTTTCAAACAGACAGAGATATACAAAATATAAATAAAATGAAAAAGTCCGTTGAGCCGTTCGTGAGTTATGGGATCCCTAACAAAATGCAACTCATTTTTATATATTATAAATAGATTGATTTAAATTAGCTCAAATCATGAAAGCCGAAACGAAAAACTGAAATAAAATTCTAAAATCGCCTAGGTATATGTCTCCTATGGGGGCAAAGAGCTGCAGAATATGGTCGGGCGAATGAATGTGCGCCGATTAGAATTTAAGTGTGTTCTGGGAAATCTACAGACTGACCGTGCAATATGCGCCAACTACCACGGACTCGGTCTTCTCAACATTTCTTATTAGATCGAGCGTATTGTGCGAAAGACTGAAGTCAACCATAAACGAACAGAATATGTTTTATCAATGTGCCTTTAGACCTGGCATATCTACCATCGACCAGATATTCACGAGACGCCAAATCTTGGAAAAGACCCGTGAGAAGATGATCGACACACACCATCTGTTTGTCGACTTTAAATCCGCTTTCCACAGCATGAGAAGAAGCTACATATGTGACGCAATGTCGAATTAGATATGCTCGCTGAACTAATATGGTTATGTAAAAAGACGATGATCAACACTACCAGTTTCATCAGAATTGGGAAAAACGTCAGCGAGCTATTTAATACCAAGACACCATCGACGACATCGACATCATCGGCCTCAACCACCGCGAGGCAAATGTATCTGGAGGTGGGCGAGGGCAAATCGAAGTGCATCTTGTCATCAAATAAACAGTCAGCGCCCGTTTTCCCGTTTTTCTGCCATTTCCACATAACTGTTTCGAAATAAAATAGACTAAAGATAACGCGTGCTACTTTGGACTGGGTAGACAAATGAGGAACAGAACTCGCTCTCGACGCACAAAAGCTGATTCTACAGATTTCCTATCATTCTCGTCCTATTATAGAACGCAAAATCATGGACGATGTCGACCAAAAATGGGAGGGCTTCGGAAGCCTTCGAAATGAAACGAATTGCCGGTCGATGGACGATCACGGTATCTACGAACATAGGGCCCAATTAGCGATTGGAGAAACATTTTGATATGCAGATTCTCCTGCTGTCAAAGCATTTAGATTCCCTTTGCAATTCTACAAGTTAGATTCTGCCTCAGATTCCTCAAGACACTCCGGCTCTAAAAAAAAAAACATATTGTTCCCTTATTCTGTGTGTGTAGGCGAATACTCTGTGGCAACTTTATCTAACTAGAGCTATCAAATTCAAATAATTGCCTCAAATTCTCTGCACTCAATAAGCAAAATTTGTGGAAAAAATTTAATCTTGCACCATACTCTCCTCATATGACGTCTCTCAATTTTGTATTTCCTAACGGCATTCAAAAATCTTACGCAGGTAATTTAATTTATTAAATTGTTTATCCCACCTTCTTGTAATATCATTATAGTTTTGTCCACATTTCTCAAGAAAAGCAAACACACCAAATAAAAAAACGCGTAGGAAATGCCCAAGTAAATTTCTTGTGTCAAACTTTTTTAAGTTAGTTCACAGCTCGCAGGAAAAAATCTCTCCTACTTTTTTCCAAAATTTTTGTAGAAAATAGTAATAAAGAAACCCTAGTTTTGACAAGAAATAAATGCGGGCTGCTTATTTCTGCATGAAATTTATATTACATATTTATTTTGACTAATGACATCGAGGCTAATTTTATTGACTAGTTACCAAACGTAGCGCATTGTTACATTGTATTATTATTTTGCACTGATCGGAATCAAATTCTTCTATCTACTGTTCACTATATGTTATCAAATATCAAAATAACTGCTTCACTACTATTTCACGCTCAAGAAGTATTGCTGAATTTTTCTTGTGGCTTTTGTTGATCATATAAATTCCGGTATATGCATACACAGAGCGAAAAGACCATCTAAAATTTCCTATAAATTAGAATAAAATTTTAGCGGACTTCTCTATGATTTTTTTCCAATAGTAATATCTTCTTATTACGACTGGGTATGTCTTTTCAATACAAACAAGAAGATATTATGTAAAACTAAGATGAAAACTTTTCAATGCAATTAAGAAGGTGACCCGTAGAATTGAGATGAAACCTTTTTCAATAAAATCGGTTAGTACCCTGTAAAATTAAAGGGAAAGTCTCTTCATTATAATTAAGAAGGGAACCTTGTTTTGCATTAGAATCTCCTCTTAATTTTAAAAAGCCGAAGATCTTATCAATTTAAAATCATTAGCACCTAAATTTTTTTACGTACATTATTTGCTGAAAATAAATATCACACTGTTTTGGCGTAGAATACGTCTTACCTTACGGTATGGGCACCAATGTCAGGTTTTTATTGTTGTAATCTCTATTTGTTTAATTATACGGAAACGGCTCGATTAATTTTTTTTTTTTTTTTTTTGTAGTCAAATGAAGATGTTAGCTTTCGTTTGACATACATTTCATGTTGGTTGATATCTTCCTAATATTTAAATTTCTCAAATGAAAATTGTATAAACACATGCACACAAATATGTGTGTGGTGTTTGGTTGAGTGTTTGCTGTTGGGCGATTTAAATGTACTCGTGCAGCCCTTTCTTTGTATTGCATAATTTTAGGCGGGCAAGTTAAAGTAGAGTAAAAGAAGAGAAAATGCTGCCAAGCACTGCAAAAAAAATAATAAAATTGATTCGCGTATGTTATTTATCATTTATCTTTACTATTGATAACAGCCATTGACTTCGTTTTTGCGAGAAATTTAATTGATAATTTAAAAACATTTTTATCCTATTTTTCCTATCATAAGCTTATGTATATCATCCAAAGTAACTATCAAATAAAGAAATTCATTTGCTTGTACTAGTTATTTATCATTTATTGTTACTAATTTTTTCTGTCTTATCGGATGGCGTATTCTACGTTAAACTTAATGGCCGTGTCTCTGACACAGCCTGCTTCTTTTTTATAAACTTTTATTTAATTCTACAGGGTTTACTTATAATTATGATAAGTTTAAGAAAAAAAACTATATATTATTATTACGGATTTTACCTATTTTCTTATAATATAAGAACAATTAAAATAAGTATAATATAAAAATTGGTGTGGCCAAATTGTTCGTAGTGTGGCATGTGCCATTTCTTGAAATTTAATACAGGTGCAGACATTTATTGTACAAATGGTATTTTTAATATAAATCCACAACAAGAAACACATTGAGAGAAAAAGAGAGCATCACTATTGAGTAAATATATTTATTTTTAACACATTATTCCAAGGCGTATTCATATAAGGTGAAGTTACTGTAGCAGCCGATTTGATTTTTTTTTTATTCACCTACATTTTGTTTTTGCTTTTGCGTATGAGCTTTTAAAATCCGCAAAAAAAAAACAAAATACATAGCAATTTTGTAGTTGTATTTATAACACTACCTTATATGAATTCGCCGTGCATTATTCATTGAAAGCTTCTGGAACAATAAAAAAATTTTAATTTTGAAAATACACAAATCTAAAGAACAATATTCATAATATTACAGTAAAAACAATGCACAGTAGATTATTCACAAAGTACATATCTACATATGTTAAGGCGTTAAAAGAAAAATTTGAATAAAAAAGGGAACTCTTAAAAATAAAAGGTTCTTCTTATTAAAAAATTTAAGAAGATTCTAGTAAACATGAGAGGATCACCTTCATTTTTTTCTTTTTATGATTTTTAACATAAATACGAGGAGTATTCTTCAAGAATCAAGGATATTTTTGGGAAAATTCCATAAAAATAAATAAACAAAAAGTTATCTGCTTATTCCCAGCCGTTTTCCTTTTCATTAAATTTGTAAAGAAATCCAACGCAATATTAAGAAGATTTCCTAGCGAAAATTTCTGTGATTTTCTCCCCTCTCGCACTCCTTGGCCAACAAGCTGTTTTAGACGTCGACGTCTCTTTAATTATAGCTGAATTAGTTAGCTCTGTGTATGGTTTCTTTTAAGCTTCAGATAAAAATTCCAAACGGCCGAAGTAAAGAAAAACCAAATAGATAATGCAATATTTCAGTTTCACATGTATAAATATACCATATTTTCCTCACTCTTATTATACCCACATCATCACCACCCCCCCCCCCCTCTCCCCTTTCCACACACACATTTACCCAAAACATTTACTGAACAATTATCTGCTTAACCTCATACACTCACGTACGTACCTGTGTGTGTGTATGTGTGTGTGGATGCCAGCCCCATCACTCGATTGTCATTTTGTCAGTCACTCATTCAGACAATTCGTTGATTGTCTGTCATACTTTATGTGTGACATGCTGGCTGCCTCTCTACATTGATTTGATTACATGTCGCGCATATTTCACACTTCACAGCGCCAATTTATGTACACTACCCAACAACCATCGCAACATCCCACCCACTCGCCCAACCAACCCATCCACCCGCAAAAGCGAACGCTCCGCAAATTTTCCATAAGAACCGCAATACCCCTATGTAGGGGTATAAAATTTTTGCAAAATCTGTGTTTCACAATTCAAATTCCTTAAATTAAATACATATAGATTTATTTCTATGTATATACTTCTGCATATGTGTCTGTGTGGTTGTGTGTGTGTATTTATATTAAAAGCAACCGCATATTCGCACGTCACAACTCATACCACCGTCCGCCCTACAATTGCAATGCCATACACCCACCCACCTCTCAACCAACCACCCACCCTCTTGTCGTATGTCGTTTTGTCAGTAGCGCCATCAGCCATCAGCCACCAGCCAGCAGCGACCATTTGCATTCTGGGTTAAGTAAGGTCATGTTCATTTGCGCTACTATTTACAGCGACACTGCAACGCCATGGTCAATACGACACGTGACTATCATCGCTGGAAGTGGCCACATCAATGCCCATGCACTGGTTTACATCATAGCCACACGGATTTCTCTGGAGGACTGATGCACGGCATAAATGGGCGCTTGTACTTATACCCGTTAAGTCTACGCTCGCGAAAATTACCACGATGTCAACCTGTGCTGACGACGAGTTTAGTATGTCAGTTATTTTCGTGTAGCCGATGGTGTACGTACGATGGCTCTCTTGCCATCAGAGTTCTCATTGAAGGTAGCTGAATAAAGAGACATCGAACCAGGACGACGACATGCAAGCTTAATTAAGAGAAGTTGTGGAAAACACTCAAGAGAATATGACAAGTAGAAGAAAATATGTACAATGGGGTGGTATGACGCTAGTTGTATTCTAATGACTAGGGCGACATTATTGCCTAAAGTGGAATGAAAATAGATAGGAGTTACATGAAAAAGCTTCTACTGAAGGCTTTCCACCACATACAAATTAATTTGCTTTTAGCAGAAAAGCGATGTGAAGCCCATACAGAAGCTTAAAAAAATTTGTGTGTAATTCAATTTCGAAATTGGTGAAAATTAGCATTTTAACCCTTTCCTTGCATTTGTACCATGTATTTTACACAAAAAATGTGCGTCTTACTTCACGGTTTTTACAAAAGTTATCTTGGCTTGCCAAGAGGAGTTTAACATTTTCAAATTTTGTACGCCTTATGCTTAAAACACAATACCGCCGAACGGCGAATTTTTCATCGCGAGCGTTCGCTGTCATAAATAGAACACACTGACATATATCAGAATACACACAACCAAAGTGAGCAATAACTTTCGTCCGACGAATATTCGTTGCAATAGACTTATTTCTATTGCCGTCGCTGGCAAAATACAACCCACTATCTATGTATATGTTTAATATACTCAGGGGTTTTAAACATCTTGAACTCGATTTCTTGAATATCGAATTAGTCGAGAATGTGTGAGCAGAAATCGGAAACCCTAAATGCAACCCTTCATTTAAAACTGATTTCCAATGGAAACCAAAGAAAATATTTCGTAAAAATTCGCCTTTGTATTTTGATAATGGAATCAGAAAGGTTCGAAGTTAAAAATCAACACAAAATTTATATCTTTATATAATTTTTATTTATAATAATAAATAAGTTATTTATATTTACATTCTTATCTAAACTTAAAATATCTATGTTAAACTACTTACAAAGATGAGCAGGATCGAGAAATAAAAAAAGTGAAAAAAAGAAACACAAGAAGGCTTATATCTTGTGTTTCATTTTTGTCGCCTTTCTTATTTCTCGCTCCTGCTCGTCTTTGTAATCCGATTGTCGATTGTATTCCTTTAAGCTTTCCAAACTATAATCGATAACATATCTACGGTTCTCAGCTAACATCTTTTTGGAGAGTTGCGCCTTCGCTGATATTACTTTCAAGTTCGATATTTTCTTTTGAATTCGTAATATAGTAAGATATTGGTAAAGCCGATAGTGCACTGAAGTGTTTTCTTTTCGTTCCATTTTGGAATAATCGGTGTCAGTTACAGATCTTTATAAAAAAATTAATTTCGTTGTATCCTTGTCGCGGTTGAAGAATAAATGATGCTCTTCTGGTTGTTGCGCCGATTTTTAAGCTGGTCTTTTAAAGTAACGAGGATTGCCTGCTTTGGTGTTGCGTTAGGCCAGATACCTGTTTCAAAATCTGTATTGAAGGTTAACTTTTTAATATAATTAGGGGTAAAAGCCTTAATAGCTGGACTTAGTTGCGGTTCAGGTAGAAGTTATGTAGCTAACTGACGAAACGAGCCTAGGTAAAAATAAAGCCCGATTACTGCAGATACTCGCATTCCTAGCTAATATGTAGATCGAATTGACTAATTTCCTGTTTGTCTCTATCACTCAGTCAGTAATTGTAAATATGTATGTACATATGTATATTTTCGAAAAATTCGTTTTGTGTAAATTATTTTGAGCAGATAATAGCAGGAGACAAGGCGAATTCATATAAGGTGCTGTTGAGAAAGCAGATGATGGAATTCGCTTGGTAAATATTAAGTCAAACTGGTGTGTTTGTTGTAAATCATACTGTTATTGTGCATATATTTTGTTAGTGTAAATTTTTGATTTTGTACTGATATGAATTCGCCTTGGCAGGAGACAAGCAAAACGTTGAATAGGGGCGCCATTTGCATAGGGGCGACGTTTTCTAATATCGGTACTGTTAACATTCATATAACGTACATAAAATGATGACACCGAATAGTGCTGGCACATAGAGTCCCTATTTTTGGTGTATCTTGTTTGGCACTACTGATCCCTAATATTTGAAAACGACAGTAGATTCTTCATAATCAGATCTTTGGATGAGATTTTAATTTATTTTTTCTAAGAAGGATAAGACAATTTTATATAACTCCAAAAATAATAATTTCAATCATAATTTTTACGAAATTCATAAATATCGATTTAGACAGTCCGCTGCCCTTACCTGCTCAAAGTTATTTGCACAAAACAAATTTTTCTAAAAGAATGCATATTATTTATTACTACTGACTACCTGAGTTATAGAGACTAGCATTAAATTAGTAAATTCGACCTACTCATTAGCAATGAATCCGAGTATCTGCCGTAATCGGCCTTTATTTTTAGCTAGGCTCGTTTCGTCATTTAGCTACATAACTTCTACCTGAACCTCAACTAATTTCAGCAATTAAGGCTTTTACCCCTAATTATATTAAAAAATTAACCTTCAATACAGATTTCGAAACAGGCAATCCTCGTTACCCTAGAAGACCAGCTTAAAAATCGGTGCAACAACCCGAGAAGCATCATTCATTCTTCAACCACGACAAGAGCGTATCGAAACAAATATTAGTTTTATAAAGATCTGTAAGCTAACATCGATTATTCTAAAATGGAACGAAAAGAAAACGCATCCGTTCACTATCGGTTTTACAAATATCTTACAATATTACGAAACCAAAAGAAAATGTCGAACTTGAAAGTAATATCAGCGAAGGCGCAACTCACCAAAAAGATGTTAGCTGAGAATCGTAGATATGTTATCGATTATAGTTTGGAAAGCTTAAGGGAATACAATCGACAATCGGATTACAAAGCTGAGCAGGAGCGAGAAATAAGAAAGGCGAAAAAAATGAAACACAAGAAGGCTTAGACTGTAGTTTAACATAGATATTTTAATGAAAATGTTTTAAGTTTAAATAGGAATGTAAATAGAAACGACTTATTTATTATTATAAATAAAAATTATATAAAACCATAAATTTTGTGTTGATTTTTACATATGTGTGCTTTCCGAAAACAAAGTCCGTGCAGGTATTAGTTGCCATAAATTTGTCGCATAGTGCTACACTGTTTTAGAAATTTTTTTTGGTTAGTTTTGTAGTTGTAGCTGCACAAAAAATGTCCCATAACTCTTGGTAAAAGTTTATGTTCAGGGCCGGATTTATTACATCAATTTTGTTGCCACTTCTTTTGTGTTTGTCGGGGCTAAGCGTAAAATAACGGCGTTGCACCAAAAAATAGTTAATAACTACTAGAGAACGACGGAACTCCGATCTTTACGGCCGCACCAAACTTCGGCCAATTTCGGACGAAGCCGAACTGAAAAAATTCAAGGTCTGAAAAAATGAACTATCATTCACACATGGTTTTATAAAAATAACAACAAAAGAACTTTTTTAATACTCGAAATTTAACCATTTTATATTGTAATGTAAAAATAACAGGTTATGTCGGAATATACAGGGTATATCGTTGTAAATCTAACCTGCAGCACCGAATATTTGGCCACTAGAAACACTCGAAGGGATAAGCAGAAAGATATTTTAAAGGTATTTTTTGGCAACAGATGTTCATTGAGAAAAGTGTCCAAATTAATAATTTCTTTAAGTATTATTTTTTGAATTCATATCGCCATCTGGTAAAATCGAAAAGCTTGTTTGACTTTTTCAGAAAGAGAAATATATTTTATTAAATTTTTATAGTAACCCAAAAGTGCACAGAGCAATCCAAATGGGTTAGGAATATAAAATTTCAAAACTAGTACTTATTTGATCGTAGAAGCAATTTCCAGCTGTAACATATGCGTAACGGTGGCTATTCCTAAATATATTTTCACTGCCTTATTGGTAAATGAAAACTTGAAGTAACAATTCACTGTATTTATTGTATTTCACATATACATACGTATATGATAATAAATTTATACTTGATTTAGGGATTAAGTTTTTGCTACTATTGAAATAATGATAGATTTTGAAACATTTTATGCATAACTCTTATTTCCTTGAGTTTCGACCACCAAATGATCAATGCCATCAAAACGCCTATAATATTGAGATACGTGGCAGCTCGGCGATAACTTTGACGGGGGTTTGTTAGTCCGTAAGTTCTGCAATAACGAGAAGCAATAGCTCTCCGGAATTCTAGTTGGTGTTCATGTTAAAATCTACACGTTTTGTATTGACCCGACTATTAGCCAAGTAAAAATTGAGTGCCACCATTTCCTACCATGCGCTCCATTTCTATGGGCATTTACATTTTGGTCCATTCTAACCGTTCTCGTGTGTTTGTTGTATTGTTGAATGGAATGTGACAAAGTTATCGTAATACGTTTCCTTTCCAAACGCGATTATCTACCAATGGTGGTAACTGGTAGTTTGCCATAAAAGCTACACTTCCTACTGCATTGTCAAACCATTTAGTTACTTTTATACCGGTTGATTGCATTTTTGAGCTTTCCATGTAACTACGATCAAGTTTTCTCAATTGGATTGACCATAACACAGTACACAGCGTAGCTATTACCTCACCCTGATGGTCGTGGACGCTGTGCTGGTCCTGAAGATACATTGCCAGGAATAATTTTATTTGGCGTTTTTTCCAATAGCAAACTAGAAGCAATGTTGATGTCGTAGCATCTGATCTTAAAATATCTATATTAAGATTATATCAGAACATCTCTAAGTGCATCTTCAAAGATGTCTACATCATTTTCATCATCACACTCAGTAGGCAACTTTGTACCTATTTTTCGCATAAGGACTTCACATGACTGTGTTCACTGAGATTTAGGCAAATTGTCTGGTCGTTCGGTACCATCTTCTTCTCCTCATCAGTTTCAATAGTTTGACCATTTGGCGGTTTAACAATTAATTTCTTTATGAGCTCATCACCCTCATCATCTCTTCCAGAATATTTATAGCTTCTTACAAAGTTTAATATGTAAATGTAAAAATAGCTCATATTACTAACGAAAACATATGAAACAAGTAAAAACAGCGCTGTCTTCGGCTATGCCGAAGGCTTCATACCTTTCATGAATGGAAGAATAGTAAAAAACGTGTTATTGTATTACAATTTCGTATTACCTATAGTTAAAAGCGAAAATTTCCTTCAAATCAATAAAAATAATTCTAGTAAAGGCATTGTTATAAATTATTTAATGCTTTTCCTTATGTAATTAAAAAGAACTATGTTTTAAGAAGGGAATGGTTTTTGAATATTTTTAATATCGTATCGACGCTTGATATTCAACATTTAAAAAATACAAATAATTAAGTATTAATATGTAAGACCTACATATGTCGGTCTTTGAAAACAGTTATCAGATCCGTAAATAGTTCCCAAACGTTTAACGCTATGATTCATGTGATATTGCGCTGAGCTTATTACTTTTCGCAATAAATATTTGTCCTGAATTTATCTTGCCGATTTACACTGTGAACTCCGATCTTGATGAATACTAATATATAGCTAATAATGGTTGATGTTTGTGCAAAATTTCAAGCCTTTAGCTGTTTAAATGGAGGAGTTATGGTGCAAAATGCAATATCTGAACAATCGGTTGTATGGGAGCTATATGTTATATTTCTCCGATCTTCATGATTTTCAATACTGATACGTAGCTAATAATGGCTGATATTTCTGCAAAATTTCAAGCCTTTAGCTGCTTAAATGGAGGAGTTATGGCGCAAAATTCAATATCTGAATAATCGGTTGTATTATATGTTATAGTCACCCGATCTGGCCGATTCCGACAAATGTTTAATCATTTGTACAACGACACCTGCTCACCAAATTTCATCAAAATAGCTTTAAAATTGAGGGACTAGTTTGCGTTCAAACAGACGGACAGACGGACAGACAGACGGACATGGCTAAATCGACTCAGCTCATCGTCCTGATCACATCGGACCAAACTTAATATACCATTTCATTCTCATGAAAGGTATAAAAATAACACGGAAATAAATTTTCTACGGCTTACACATGCACAAAAAATAATCTAAATAAAATGGCTGAGGAGTGTCCATTGTTACATATATGTAACGCTCTGATTGTCGAATATCCCTAGCGGCCGACCGCAACCAAACATATATTTTTACATTTGCATAATTTAATATACATACAATGTATGTATGGGAGCGAGCGCGCTCCGAGGCTGAACTTGCTTGGACCTGCACGGACATGCAGCGCCTCGGAGTGCGCTCGCTCGTTAGCTAGCGGCGAAGCGCGCGTAAAGATAAAAAAATTTATATATCCCGAAGTTTCCATTTCCACACCGCAAATTTTTCACAGGTTTTATAGTAATCACAGGCAATCATATTAAAATAAAAAAAGTAAAAAAATTAGTCCCAAATTTAGAAAAAGGTTATTTGTTTAGAAAAAAACACTAATTTGTTATAAAAAAAGACTGTGTTGCGAAGATATGGGAATAACGCAAATTTTCAGTACAGGAAGAATTTTTTTTACTGTGGACTACTGAAAAAACCTCTTTTTAAAAAATTTCAAAATTCGAAAATTCATTTCTCGAAAATTTTAAGTATCATATTAAAATAAAAAAATACGGGTCGATTATTTTTCAATATAGAACGCGAAAAAAATATGTTTTTCCAAAAAAATTTTTGAGTGTAAATTTTGCATGAAATGACCCGTATATATTTCTTAATTAATTACCATAAAACTTTGACTGCTAAACATATTTTTAAATATATTAATATTTGTTCTTACCTTCGCCGCGTTGTCGTTTTATCATTTGCGTCACTTTTAAATCACTCTTTTTTACACACCTAACCGCGATGAAACAAAAAATGAAACTGACTCAGTGCTTGATTGACACGGTGTTCTATGTTGCATTATATTTCACGGTAAGCAAAAATTTTAAATTTCACTTGCCTCCTATGACTAACGGATGTTTGAAATTCCAATGCACTGCGTTACACATCGGTAACAGTGGCCACTATTGGGTTAATAAAAATTTACACATGTTCGGCTAAAGTACGGCTTTTTTGGCTGAAGGCAAACCGAACTTTATTGGCCCAACATGGCCGAAGCCGAAGTTCGGTCGGTATCTAATCCAACTAATACTAACATGAATTGATTCACGGTTGGGTGCCAGCGTATTTTGAATTCCACATTTATGGTCACTTAAGGTAGTCCATTTCATAATTATAACGCGTTTTTTGTAAGAAATATAAATATTCATTCAACAGAAATTCCACAAATTTTTATTGAAATATCTAATTTTTGAAACAGAGTTATTACAAAATTTTCTGGGTGCATAATTCCGTAACTCATTACATTTTTGTACAATTTTTGTATTTGAACAATTTTTGGGCGGGAAGTATCTGTCTGTAGCGAAAAGAAATTATCAAAAATTAAGTGTAATTTTTAGCATTTTCGAATTTGCAACCAAAACGTGTGATGGGGTTGTAATTATGAAATGCGATATGCATATTTTCGCCATAGATCACATCAAAATTTAAGTTCATCCAGCTATTTTAAGTGAAGCGAATATGGACTTTCTGTAATTCTATCACTTTCTTTTCCCATATTTCTTTCTCACCGCAACCCTTAATCTAAAACTGACTTCCAGTGGAAGCCCAAGGGAATATTTTGAAAAAATTACGCACAGAAGAGTTCGAAGTTAAAGATCAACACAAAATTTTTAGTTGTACACAATTTTTATTTATAATAATAAATAAGTTATTTCTATTTACATTCTTATCTAAACTTAAAATATTTTCATTAAAATATCTATATTAAACTACGATCTAAGCCTTCTTGTGTTTTATTTTTTTCGCCTTTCTTATTTCTCGCTCCTGCTCATCTTTGTAATCCGATTGGCGATTGTATTCCCTTAAGCTATCCAAACTATAATCGATAACATATCTACGGTTCTCAGCTAACATCTCTTTGGTGAGTTGCGCCTTCGCTGATATTACTTTCAAGTTCGATATTTTCTTTTGGTTTCGTAGAATTGTAAGATATTGGTAAAGCCTATAGTGCACGGACGCGTTTTCTTTTCGTTCCATTTTAGAATAATCGATTTTAGTTTACAGATTTTTATTAAAATAATATTTGTTTTGTTACGCTCTTGTCGTGGTTGAAGAATGAATGATGCTTCTCTGGTTGTTGCGCCGATTTTTAAGCTGGTATTCTAGGGTAACGAGGATTGCCTGCTTTGGTTAGGCGAGCTACCTGTTTCGAAATCTGTATTGGAGGTTTATTTTTTATTGTAATTAGGGGTAAAAGCCTTTATAGCTGGACTTAGTTGAGGTTCAGGTAGCAGTGGTGTAGCTAACTGACGAAACGAGCCTAGGTAAAAAATAAAGGCCGATTACTGCAGATACTCGGATTCATTGCTAATGAGTAGGTCGAATTGACTAATTTCCTGTTTGTCTCTATCACTCAGGTAGTCAGTAATAGTAAATACGTATGTATATTTTAGAAAAATTTGTTTTGTGTAAATAACTTTGAGCAGGTAATAGCAGCAGACTCTCTAAATTGATATTTATGAATTTTAAGAAGCCGCTAAACTGTCAAACTTTATTCAAAGAATTTCAGTTGTGATAGAAATTAGTAAAAATAGTGATTGAAATTATTGTTTTTGGAGTTATATAAAATTGTAATCTCCTTCTCAGAAAAAATAAATTAAAATCTCATTCAAAGATCTGATTATGAAGAATCTTCTGTCGTTTTCAAATGTTAGGGATCAGTAGTGCCAAATAGCTTACACCGAAAATAGGGACTCTACGTGCCAGCACTATTGAAATATCTATTCTATAGTGATAGTGAATTGCAAAATCTCTCCAAATATATGTGATAAAAAAAAAACGGGAGAAAATTGTAATGGTTCGTATATAACAGCTCGTACTAGTTAAAATAATAATATCACTATCGATAGTATCGTTGGTTTTATTAATTTTTACCGCACCATCGATAGTTCTTTCACTAACGACTGTAATCCTTAAATAACTCCAAAGAAATGCTTTCCACAAAAATAAAATTTATTCTTATATGACTCCTCATTTTATTTGATGGCTCCACTTAGCCCCTGTCCCAGTCGCTACTTTTGTATTCCAGCAACCTAGACGAAGTCGGAGCGGATGGTTAGAGGATGTACCCTGCTTGAAAACAGGAAATGTAAATGAGATATTATATATCCTAACATTTATTTTTTGTGTTGCCTGATAACTGTTATGTACCAAAATTTTTTGTTACGTTGCCAGTAAAATTTATGGAAATAAAAATAACTGGACATAAAAAAAAATTTCAATTGACGTTCGCGGCTGCAAATGCGCTCAGACTTTATGGCTTACCCAAAAATTCACAAACAAAGTGCACCAATAACTTCTCCTACAAATGTACACTGCTATAAATTTTCCACATTTATAGAAAATATTTTTAAAAAAATTTCATATCGGAGGAGTAGAATTAAAAAATTCCTTTCGATTGAGAGAAAAACTCAAAAACATCAACAGCGAAGTGGACAAAATACTAATATCTGTTGAAATTATATCACTACGAATATTTACGAACATCCAGACACATTTAGCAAAACATAAAATTTCAAAGCATACGACTACCTGGAATTTAATAAGTGCAGGGTTAAGAATTTCCCACACACGTACAGCGCAATCCTTTTCTTTTTATAACAAAGGTAATGAGTGTGTTAAGTGATTAGTAGCTAATTTACCTAGGCTTCTATTTAAACCGCAACTTTAAAGACGATGAGCGCTATAAAAGCTAAAGGAAGTTAGCGAAAGGACATCATTCGTCGCTAAACGCAACAGTTGAATAGACCAAAATTTTAACAGACCAAGGATTCAAAGAGACTAGTAGTATGTCTGAAAATCGAGCATTGCCAGCTGCCAACCGGGAAGAGTTCGAGTTAACTCAACAGCCAACATTGAGTTACATGTTGTTCGTGCTTCGTAACGAACTCAGGAATCGTCAAATACTTTTCAAACGCTGTTTGCGTCTCATCAAATCAAAATTTTTTGTCACCGATATACTCATCTCACAGGCGAAAAAAAACATTTCACATCAGAAAAGTATAGTGGACTTGGCCGGACAGACCGGCAAGCAAGATAATGAACCTTGTGCTAAGCGGCAAAAATTGTACTAAGAAGTTTGCACGACGTTCATCAATAAGTTTCTTTAAAAATTCGAATTTTTACAGGGCTTTTGTTCATTGTAAGTTAAGTGTATCGTTTGTGTATATTTTGTAAACTCCATGTTTTATAAATTTAGAAAATAAAACATTAAATGTATTGTATAAATCTATTTTTTTATTTATTTTTAAGTGACTATGGGCGATAGCGCAATCTTTTTTTATAATATCGGCCGAAGAATTCTTGGCATATCAGGTTAAGGTGCGGTGGGGTCGCAAAGAACAGAAAAAGGAACAAAACCTGTGTAATTCTGTAGACATTTTTTTCTGTTACAGTTTTTAAGATGAACAGAAAACGCAGGAATCGAAATGTTAGTCACATTATTTTTGTTTTCATTCAATACGAAGGATATTCTTCAGAATATTCACAATATTGTTGGAATATCAGAATTTGTCTGCCATTTATGTCGCTGTCAAAATTATACGGAGTGATGCTCCTGTTTCTGTTTATTTTCTTTGCGGAGCGGCGCCTTTAGATAGCTCGGCAAATTCTAATAACATTCGCCACACAGGGTAAATTTTATTTCAAATACACAATATTGGTTTACAAATTACCGTAGTTAGAGGGATTGTGTAGTTTTTATCTGATTCCTATAGTTTTCGATTTAAAATTTTACTAACGCACTGAGTTCGAATACGAAGCGTTTGATAAGATAATTTAATGCTCTAAAGAGCGCAGTGCCACGCCACATTTTCCAAAATTTTAAATTTTCTCTAATTAAATTCTGCGTATAAAATTTGAGCAAAGTTCCTACAATATCTATTAAATCGTTGAGTTTTTAAATTTTTGTTTTTTTTTTGGTTTCTCAATTCGTTCCCATATGTTCCCAAGTTATTTTTACTGTGTACCAAATTTGGCAGAGTTAAATACGGTAACGATTTCGTAGAGATGTCTCAAAAGTTATTTGAGTTATGCGGCGGGTACCGGCTCTCAAATCCTGGCCGGGGCAAGTAAATATCAAAACATTATTTAAAAGGTTTTTCTATAGCGGTCGCCCCTCGGCAGGCATTGGTCAACCTCCGAATGTTTTTTGTGCCATGAAAAAAAAACTTCTCACAAAAAACATTTGCTGTTCAGAGTCGGCGTCAAATTGTAGGTCTCTCAATTTGTGTTACAACAACAAGTCGCACACTACAAATTGTTGGAGAAGTTAAGCCAACTTATTATTATTATTAACCACGCTACGTTTTTCTTCGTAAAAGTGGCTTCAACATTTTTGCAGCTTTCTTGGTTCAGAAGTTGTAGCTATAATTCGAAAATGTGTGATTTTCTTTTTAAATTGACCGCTTGTAATAACTTTTACAGTTTCTGTTCAATTTAGACGCCGTTGTACCGTACATTTCCGCAATGAAAGTCGCCTTCACCAAATCTTTTTTAAATATTGGTTTTTTTGCAAACTCTATCTATTAAAAAGAGTTATTAAAATTAACAGTTTTCGAAAAAGCTCGAAAATTTCTCTATTTTCTGCATTTAAAACGCCAGTAACTTAAAAAGCACTATTCTAATTTACTCAAAAGATATATCAGCTTAAAGAGCTTGAATTAACCGTTAAAACGATACTTATTGAAGGAAAGGTTAGGCTTATTTGCTATTCTGGAGTTTTTTGTCAAACGCTTTTTTGGAAAAAAGCCATTTTCGTGTTCAGCGACCCAAAATTCGCATAAAAAACACTTTTTCAACGAAGTGCCATTCATTTATCAAATATTTGTAAACAAGTGTAATAAATTATTTTATATTTCTTGAAAATTTTAAAAATTAGTGTGGTGAGTTTGAGCGTTCAAAACAATAAAAACCATTAGATGAGATTACGCGTGGGCTTATAATGAAATTTTGTATACAAATAGAATCAGATGGTCTAACTGTCCTTAGGGTTACCACCGGTCGCAGATTCTGCACAAAAGCTGTGATTCAAATAAAATATTTCCACAAAACGCATTAATTTAATAGCAGCAATGTTTTATTAAATAATATAAAACGTATAATAAATGACACGAACATAAAAGTTGAAGTACGAATATTATTTGTGATGAATGGTAATATGGAATTTTTCGATGAATACTGCGAATGCTCTGAATGGGAATGAAGCGCAGTTCGGTTTCATTTTTATCATTTTCTCTGTGGTTTAGTATCTTAGCTTCTTTTTGTTTAAATAGAAATATTTTGATACAGATTTAACAAACTAATTTAATAAGATTATTTTGATTTAATTTGCAACTTACTTTTCATTCCGACTTGTCAAACCGAAAAAAAATTGTGTAGGAATCGAAATTGGGAACACCAATCAAGAACAGACCTTATTATAATATTAAAATGAAATATAGTTTAAGCATTTTCTATCTGAGATATCCAAACGCATTATAGCATAGAAAATATTTAATAACTGTGGCTATCCTATAACCTAATATATTAATGGCAATCAATCAGATTTCCGTACAACGAAAGGCATTTGGGAAAGATCGAGTTCAGAACTCTGAATAGAGCTGCTAAGCAGCTAAATAATTAAAATAAACTGAATATTTTAGTAAGTGAAATACAAAGATGTTGAAATTATACAAAATATTATACAAGCCCGAAACTTGACGGATGCAAAAATGCGAGATGCTTGAATAAAGCACAAAAAAATTTACAAAATAATTTTATGTGCAATAAAACTTTATATCAACAATAAAACGGACTGCCAGTGGACAATCCACTATCTCCAAATATAGCGGATATTAGGATAGGCTCATGAGAAATGAAAGGATAACATAGTCCCGCAAATAATAATAATAATAATAATAATAATAATTTTGGCAACTGTGGTGAATAAGAATTTCCAAGTCGGCTGGACTAGTGAAAAATTTACCAAGAAAAAGACGCATTTGTTGTGCTAACATTGCTAAAACGTCTAATAAATGCATGCATTTCAGTTTCAGAAGAATTAAAATCAAAAAAGACAAACATTTGCTAAATAATTGCTGCATTTAATTAGTGGCTGGTCGATCTGCATCAAAGGAACTGTTAAAAATTTCCAACAATAAAAAGTTAGACAGAAGAGAGTGCAAAATTTTCTCAACATAGCTAAAAGTTTTTTCAACTCAAGGATCGTAAAAATTAAAACTTTTATTAAAAAAATTACTTTTTAATCGTTAGTTGTTGAGTTTTACTTTTCGCTCAGAAAATAAAACTTAATTCGCTTTTTTCTATCCGAGCGATAAATAAAACTCAAGAAATATCGATTATTTTCTGAGCAATAAGTAAAATGGAAGAAATAACGATTAAAACTGATGTTTTTGTAAATAAAAATCAATGTCGCTGAACAAGGACTACTTGTTACAAGGAATATGTTGATTTACTGCTCATACACGTAGCATTTCTCTTTCGGTATTTGCGGTCTCTGATACTATTATTTTTACAAATACTACTCTAATTGCTACTACTATTTTCAGTAATATCTACTGCTATTTTACTAGTGCTACTACTAAGTACTACAACACAATTAGTACTCCTACAACTTACTCCTAGCGACAACTACCATTACTACCCCACATTTAGCTCTTTATCCCTTTATGAAGTTAGCAAAGAAGTTACATATGTACAGTGCGCATATGTATGGGTTTCTTAGTGCAATACTGCAAACAATGCACTTCAGATTTTAACGAAATGAAATCCAAATATTCTTCTGCTTTTTACACAAAATTTTTTAAAAATTTTGAACACCTAATATTAATATGTACTTAGAGAAATTCTGTGGTTTACTCATATATTTATGAAATGCATTAGTATGTATTAAAATGCAGCGTATATAATAAGTAATACAAGAAAACGTCGAAAACTCTTTTCTCAGCATTCAAAATACTGCTTTATCTGCAAAATACAAAAACTACATTCACGAACCGCAGTCACCGCACCATGGGCACAATAATGGAAGCTTTTGGATATGATTTCAGAATTGGATTGTATTTTAGAAGGGCTTTTTCCGCGCTGAATACTTGCTCTTCATACAAACATAACACACAATGAAAGGAAATTCCAGTTGGTACCTTTTATATTTCCTTGAAACAAAGCTTTTCATCGCATTTCGAAAAGTATGAACTTACAACAGCTTTGTATATATAAGGATTTATACATGTTCGTATGTACATGTGTGTGATTGTGAAATTTTCAGAAAGCATAACGGAAATGTAAATTTGAAGAGACGCTTTTAGGCATTCAAAGAAATAGTAATATAAACCAACAGTGCTTTTAAAACGCCGCACGGTGGTTCGAGCGAAACAAACTAGCTGGATGAAATTATTTAATTTGATTTTCCGACTCAGATGACTGCATGTAATCACATTATATACATTTTATATAATAAAAGTAAAAAAGGGGATCAACAAATTATATAAAATTGATTATATGGAGAATGCTTGTAATGATTTGGCTCTAAAAGTATTCAACCGATTTTAATGGCTATGGAACATTTACGAAAAATAGCAGAGCGGTATATTTATTTTTTAAACATTTTTTTGAAGATTATGTGCATTTTGTTGCCTCGCTATCCATACAAAAAAAACACGGTATTGTTTTTCTATCGGAATTATAAAAGTAGTTATATTTTATTCATCATCAACCAAAATATTTTACCATATTATCAAGATTTAGGGGAGCTGGATCGATTTCAAATTAACTTTATATTAGCTTTTTTCTTTGTAAATATAAATAGCTTTTTAAAATACATTTTTTCAAAGACATAACCTCAGATCATAAAATATTTCAAGCTTGAAACTTCTCCATACCATTATTTAAAAAGAGACATCGGCCGGTCTATCAATCGAGATGACTATGAGTAGGTGGTCTAATGCGAGCGATAGCATAGGTCTCCATGTTATGCCATTTATTAGACCTGCCCTAGTTATTGTTCGGTCAGGCGAGCTGCAGCAACTACCCATAATCCTGGTTGGCGTGTCGTCGTTCATTGTAAAGAATGTCGAATCGTCTATCTGGTCAGCCATTCCTTGCATTTTCATTTCATGCAGGCTTGAATGCCAAAGATCGGATGCGCGTTAAAGTCACCTAATACCCTGCGATTTTCACCTCTGAGGAGGATGCCCTGCCGTTCAGCAGTTGGTATATAAACATTGAAGATTTCGAGCTCGACATCGCCTGAAAGCTATGCCCTGATATTCAAGTGTAGTACCTCTGCCGTCGATATCTTCTTCAATAAGGCAATACTGCACCGTGTTGTGTGTGATAAACGTTAGTCCTACCCTTTGTAGTACCTTTGTTGTCAACTTTGTTTTTGTTGCTGTGCAGTTTCGTTCCTTGGATCGCAGCTATTAATAGACCCTGATGGCTCATGCAGACCGTTATCTCTGCGATGTTACTTAGTTTGGAGTCTGTTGCAGTTAAATTTGCAGGAATTTCGTCTATCGGGGTTGAATCGTCGCAGGGGAGGGTGTGAGGAAAAGGCAAGGTTGTCCACCACGCTTGCCGCTGCATTCGTTGCTGCCTGATGGTTGTAATTGGCGGCGCCATTAAAGGCGCAGAACCAAAATACGACCGAAAATGACGCCAACCCTGGCACGAGTCGCACCTAACTGATCACATTCCGGCGTATTCTGGTCTGGCACACGAAACAGACCGTGTGGGGGGGCCAAGAGCTGCCTATCTGACTCACACGGACATAGGAGCAGGATGAGAGTGTTGGGAGGGGTTGGGAAAGTGTGGAGTGTTCATATTGCTGTGCTGAGCTTCTTTGGGCCGGGTGGGTCCTCTGGATGATATTTGGCACTGGCGTATTGTCCGCTACAATTTGGGCCGAAGGAAGACAAAGGCGTTAGGGAGCGCGAACAACGCGGGGTCACATGCCTTGTGGTCCACTCCCTGTGTCACTTAAGGCCTGAGCAGACTTTAAGTGGCTCCATCCGTCGCACAAATTACACTTTACCGAGGTGGAGTTTGGATAAACCCTTCTCTGGCATACGCAGTAGAAAAGGGGTTCTGGGCTAGCGTTGGGTTCGACGTCAGCTCTGATCAGAAGGATAAGGATGTCGAGCAAACCTGCCGCAGAGCGTTGTTCCAAGGGTGTCGACCGACTTAAGTGTTTGGATGACTTAACAGGCTCAAGTCGCCGCCAAGGTCAGGGGAAACCCGGGTCATAGATGCGGGTACATAGAAGCGACTATTTTGGGAATGAGTTTGTTTTTAAGAGCGACTGGATAGAAGATTTGCTGATAACATTTTTCTTTTAACATAAGCAAGTGAAGAAGAGTCTTTCACTTCGTTCGTATTATTGCGTAAGTCACTTCATATCATGCAAATTACTTCACTTAAAAAAAGTGGGTTCACACTTTTCTTTCCAAATTTATCTTGATAGCATGGTATCCACGATATGTTTAGTAATTTGGTCAAAGGGGATATTGTGTATATTTTTATTATACAATATGTGCCTTGGGTCGAGGGTAATGTGTGTGCCAAATTTCGTTCAGATATATATCAATATTTAATCGCGTTATCCGATGCACGAGTTGCATTTTGTAAGCCCGCAAACCAAGAGCCTTCCGCAAATTCTTTTATAAAGGTGGATGGGCAGAGCTCCAATTGTTCGACGCGATGGCGGATGGACTCATTCGAGTCTTCTTTGATACTCTGCTCCACAGTACGGGGCACTGTACAGCGCCTCCGAACATGTGCATTATTCACTAGAGTAAACGTGGTGTGAAACCGATCTATGGTTACTCAAATTACCGACTCTGCTAGGCGATTATGACGACCGAATATTGGACGCAGCGAGTGAAGCGTCGCGCGAACCGAACCATTATTTTGGTAATAAATTTGCACGATTTGCAAACGTTGCTCCAGAGTAAGCCTGTTTTGATAACAACACAACTAAAAAAAAACAATCTTTACATCAAACCCAAAACAAAAAAGAAAAACTCTTTGGAACAGTACATCCAAAACTTCATTTTTAATATAGAATTAATTTATTTACAAAATATTTATTTATTCAATGTTCTTTCGTAATTATTCTTAGAAAATAAAACAAAACAAAATACACAACAGTTTCACTATCATTCTCACTTATGAGTATTTATAGTATAGGTTACGGGTCAATATGCTATGTACTATATTCTACATTGTAAACGTTTATTTAATACTCAATATATATCTACACGGAAACACCAACGTATGTACGAATATTGTATTGTATCTATAACGAATCACAAATTTTATGTATCCTCAATACCCTCCACCGCACTATTGGCATCTATGGAGTCATTACATATTGACAAATCAGATTCCGAGCTTGAACGACTGCCACGACTCAAAGAACGAAATTCTTCACCTTGTTTACTCAGCTCATCGGCATCCTCTGCACCACAGCTGATCGGCGATGATGTACGAGCATCGTTGTTGTTGGTGGAGTTGGTGGTATTGCTGATATTCGGCATTACACTATTCATTGCAATGGCTGTGCCGTTTGTAACATTCGTCCCGGTTGAGTCTGTAACACCTGGCAATTGGGTTTGACGTAGAAGAGCAAGGCGTTGTTGTGTGATTTCCAGATGATGTTTACGCCACTTGATGCGCCTATTTTGAAACCACACCTTCACCTGAGCTTCGGTCAGTTGTAACGTATGCGCCAGATATAGACGCTCCGGACCGACCATGTACTGTTGTCGTTCAAATTCGGCTTCCAAACGCTCCAGCTGCTCCGGCGTGAAAATGGTGCGAACGCGTTTATTTTTCAATGATGACTTTTTCGAATTGCTTTCTATAAAGGAAATTATAAATTATTAAGATTTTTTCTATTCTAAATCGCAAAATGAATCGCAACTCACTTACCCGATTTATTATGCTTTTCTCGTTGAAGATTCAAGGTGGTTTGCTGCGCGTGATGCTGATGCAGCTGTTGCAAACTCTGTAGCGCGGATGATGTACCAGATGCAGCCGCAGCGGCTGAAGCAACCGAACGTACGTGAGATAGCAACAGATTTTGTTGTTGTTGTTGCTGTTGCTGTTGCTGTTGTTGTTGATGATGGTGTTGCGTTGCTGCTGCTGCTGCTGCGACGGCAACAAACGATGACGTTGCCGCCGTCGTTGGTTTAGTCGAGACTGGAATTGGTAAATAACGGTGTAGCAGAGCAGCGCCAGCATTGCCATTGCAATCGAAATGGCTGGAACTTTGATGATACAGATTATTGGTATTCCGGCTGCACTTCAATGATCTAACGCCACTATCGCTGCCACTTGAGTTGTGAAAATGTTTTGATTGTTGCTCGCTGCTGTCCACTTCCTCATCACTAAAATTCTGTTGATTGTTATGAGCTAAACGAGCCACACACGAATCCTTGCCGCCATCTTCATCGCTGCTATTTAGTGATAAATTTATTGCGTTGTTGTAATCTTTGCGGCTACTCTCCATTGCGCTCTTCTGCAAACCCAAAATGGCGGCAATCGTAAAAGACTTGCCCATATCGAGGGAGGTACTTGTCGTATCCAAAAGTTCCTGTGTTCGCGATTGTGTCGAATTCAAGACCAGTGGGTGAACGTTGGAGTGGTGTTGCTCACGTGGTGGATGGTTTTGTAGTAGGAATGTGTTGTTGTGTGATTGACTGGTAACCGTCATTATTGTTGGATGATGATGATGATTATGATAGTGTTGCTGCTGCTGTTGTTGTTGTTGTTGTTGCTGCTGCTGCTGATTTTGCAATTGCAATTGGCTATGTGTGGCGAAAACTGGCGGCAAAGTAGCCAAATGCGTTGGATGAGCAGTGATGGTATTATTCGCCACAGCCTGAGAGCTGTGCAAGGCCAGCAAGTGAGAAAACGGATTTGGATGATATTTCGAAGGATTCTGCAACATCCTGACGATACGAGACCAAGTACATATATATGACACTATTGCGGAAGATTTTCTGCAGCTGCGAGCACTGGCGTTGTTCCAATCACTTTAATGCCACATTTGTATTTGAACGCAGTAATTAAGCCTGGCGCTTTCAGATCCCACGAAACGTTTGCACGTGCAGCAGGTGTGTCGCAGTGCAACAATGCGTTCGTGTAGTTTTTTTTTTTTAGTGTCACGATATGACTTTGCGGTCAATGCACTTGCCGGCAGCAATACAATCGGTAGAATGGACCTATGCGAGACAAAAGGAAAAGAAAACATACAGACGAAGTTTAGCAGAGGAAGAATTGAATGATGGAATTGTAATGGTCAAGAGTTTCTATTACAGTAATACAATATGTTGGTGTGTATGTACATTAGGGTGGGTCGAATTGTTCGGAGGGGGCAAAAATTTCTGCAAATCGTATGGTATTTCCGGGTAGTGGTTTGAGACTTTACTCAAAATAAAGTTTTCTCTAAAAATCCGCAGACATGAAACTCATTTGCGACCTCTAATTTCTTCCACACTATTTTTGGAATTATCCATAGAATCCGAAAATACCATATGATATATATGGGCATTATTCCACAAATACATTAGACCGTACAACCTTATCGGCAAAAAAAAGTTCGCCCAAGTATTTTTGTTTCACAATTTAAAAAAAAATGATTTTTTTCAGTTACTTAAGGGTCGCCTTTTTACATTTTTCTTTATATCTTCGGCATTTACAGTAGAGCTGGAAAACTATCGGTAGTCGTACCATCGATAATATCCGTAGTACTATCGAATTCTAACAATAAACGTGGCCATTCGCAATTTTATTAGTAAAAGAGGATAAATTGATGGTATACATTAGATTTTTATACTTATACCTTGAGATCATGGGAATTATTTTTGAAATAGCTCGTTGTTAAATAAAATTCTCGGCAGTTCAAATTTCGAACTTCTTACGAAAGTCTGCAAAGTTTTTGCATAAATAATAGACAATTCTAATAAATTGAAGTGCAAGTTTAAAATGCAAAATACAAAATACTATTAATTTTTCGCAATTTTGTGTTTTTTTTTAATTATGCTGAGCATTTCGTGGTAAAGTGGTAACTATCGTCCGTTAAAAAGTTCGAACCTACACTAAACGGTGAACATTTTGATGAAACTTGGCTAATTTTTATACAAACTTTGCAATTTTAATTAGTAAGGTTTTTGTTAAACAACGCGCTTGTTTTTATACAAAATAATTAAAAATTATTTTCAAAAGGTAATATGAAAAAATTGCCCAAAGTGGGTGCCCGTATGATTTTGTCACAGGTCGTGCCTTGTTAACGTTAAATTTCAATCTTTGATCAACAATATGCCAGCTGTGTTATAACCGACTTGCAAAAGAACGCTGCAGCTCAGATACAATTTTCTTTAGTTGCAAAATCAGCCCTGTTCACATTATTCATGAAAGATACGATTTTTTGTACTATTCAAGAAAAGGTAAATAGTTCTACAAACAAATTTTACGTTGACTTAGTTTGTACATATTTTAAAATACTGTGCAAATAAAAACGGATTAAGTGTTAAACTGAAATTTCCCATTTATTTCCTTAGAGCTCTTTTCCAATAGTGCAGTTTTTTCACTTCACAACACTACATCTCAGGTCGGATATCATTTTACCGAGTTCGCTCAACTCGCATATTTTTCCGACTTAGTGTTGTTGCTTCAATTCGCAATTCGTCATCCTACATAATGTTCTTTAGCAATTCGGTTAAAAAGAAACGGGCCTAATATTATATAAAAATTCGATAGCAGAATCTCCAATACATACGCAAAGTTGTTCAACTCTATCAAACACAAACACAATACATGTGAAAATTTTCGTAATAAACAATCACACACAAAGGGGCATCCAGAAACAAACGATCGGGAATTTTCCTCATTCGTTCACGAATATGACCAGCAATAAAAAATATGCGGAAAGTGACAGGCGTAGCTCAAGGTAAAATTGCGAAACCTTTTACCGATTTGTTCAGCGTCAATTCCAATTAAATAGTGAGGAAATATTTCAAGACTATAGAAAGTGCATAAAAAACTATGGATGGTTTTCGAAAATTAAATCTATCGAAAGATTTTCCAGCTCTAATTTACAGTCGGATTTTAAAGAACGATATATCAAAGTTTTTATCTCGATTAGAGAATTTTTGTTTGCTCCGCAGGTCGTGGGCCTCAAGTAGCCCGTTATAGTAGATACTTGCCCCCAAGATCTCAGTTCTCATCATAAGTAAACAGGCGACCTCCAGGCTGGCCAGCAATAAAAAGCTATTTTTTTCTAAATTGCCTTGCAAACTATCTACTTTAGAATTTTTTTCTGATCCACCTTAATATACGAAGGTATATATTACATATATGTTTATGTTCGAGTTTAAGTAGATGTGGCAATGCGTACTTAGCTGTGATTATAAACCATTTGAGAGCAATATGCAATTAATTGTTAATAGCTTTTATAAATTAGCTTAAGTCGGCTTAAGTAAAAATTTCATATTTATTGCACTAATGTACAATCAAATTTTTTTCGAAAGATTTAGTTGAGGCCGCTGAGTGCTACAATTCAATAGTTCCCTTGTTAATGATTTTCAGTTCAGTGTCATTTTTCGTTTTGAGATATTAGACCTCCTTCATGATATTCAACTTTTTTGGTTTTTATAAGATTTTCTCCGCTCTATTTATATTTTGGCATTTTGAGCTCTTATAACAATATACTGAAGCGGGGTAGAAAGGAATAGAATATAAAGTAAATTGAAAATAGAGTACTAAAACATAATGATAATAAAAAGTATTGTTTATATCAATAATAAGTTTTGCGCTTAATGCCAGGTTATTATTTGAAAAGTGTTAAAAAAAGGCATCAATAGTCAAAGCGGTAGAAGTTGGAGCTTTTTTTGGAGATCGCCACATCTCTTCATCAGACTTTTTTTTTAGATCTTGACGCCCGTCTTTCACGCCTGTTGTTTTTTTTTTACCTTCTTATTTTCTATTGACAATAATTTAGGTTTTTCAACGGCATCGATGTAGGTTGGTGTTTTGTTCTGGATTTTTTAAAGCGTAGTGACGCACGCTTTATACAGTTAGTACTAAATATGATGACTTTCATTGGGAATGCTCATCCCAAAAAGGAAAATTAGTTTATTAATGCCTCAATTTTTATGGGATAATCTTTGGTTTCACTATTTATTGATAATGATAAAGATAAAAATAAAAATAATTTGAGAATTACACAATATACAAGAAATAATAGGATGATTTACAAGGTGTCATAATGTGTCATAAATCATAAAGTCATCAAATTTTATATGTTTTTTAAAAGTTATGTTTTTGGATTGCATTGAAACAAATAATCATAAATTAAGCAATTTTGTATTTTTTTAATTTTTTGACTTTATGACTCATGACTAGGCGCTGCACTAATCCTCTTTACTTACTGGGTTTTTGTTGAATACTCAATACCATGAAAAAGTAAAATTCAAGTATTTATCTATATACCTGGTATGTTTGTATGTATTTTACGATACGCTCAATAAAATGGGACTTCGAAAGCAATTTAGGAACTTCTGCGCTTGGCAGGAAAGGAAAAAATATTGAAGATAAAATAGAATTCGAATCCATTTCAGATATAGAATGACCCAAAGAGATATGAGTGATAATAATATAGTAATGGCAAATAATTTGAATAAGAAAAATAATTTAAAATAATGCAATTTTAAAAATGCTTTTTATACTGGATATAAAATATTAACTTTTTTGCGCCCCAGTTGCCACTATACAATTTCGCTGATTCCGAAAATCGAGTTGATTTTTTTATATGGACAAGCTTTCGAGATTTTCGCAAATTACCTTTAATCAGCTAAATAAATGGTTTTTGTAAAAATGTAGTAAAAGCTTAAAAATCTGTACAGAATTCAAAAATATCAGCAAATCAAAAAAAGTTGTGATCAAATTTTCAAAATTTTAATTATTGCCAATACATTTGCAATATAGCAAAGTACAGGTGTAAAGTAGCTAAAAATTGCAGTTGATTTTTGATATATTTTTTCTGATCGTATTGCAAGTTTTTTCCACTTGATACCTTTTTTCAGATTGCATAAAATGTTTGAATAATTAGTTACATTTTTTCCAACTGATCTAATTTTTTTGGGTTTTTTTGCTAATAAAAATTTGCAGCAAATCAATTCTTAAATATCTATATAATATTCTATTAAGCTTTTAGGGCCTTATCTACAATAAAAATTAAATAAAAAGTTCCTCTCTTAGCTTTTTTGTCTTAAGCCCTTTTTCGAAGAAAAAGACAAATTAAATCATTTCTCTGTTGAGTCTCTAAGTTCATTTTGTCTACTAAATGAACGCAATATGACGACGTTGACATTCAACACCGCTTGCCACTAAAACAATTGATGTACTCTTTTGTTTAACTACATATATACAGATATACAAATGCAAAATTTAGCCAGCCGTATCGAAATATTTTATGAATGGACTTCTTCATTCAGATTTCAGTAATTGGTCAACACCAAAGAAATTCATTAACATAATATACTTAGCAAAATAAAGAGAATGGTATAAAATAGCCGCCCTTTACCTTACCCTACCTTTTCGATTGTTTAGGATTAGCATTTAATTCGTGCATAGTACAAGCATACCTGTTGGCTCTGTAGCTGTGAGTGTGAAGTTTTATTTTAACTATATAA
Source organism: Anomoia purmunda (assembly GCA_951828415.1). NCBI lineage: Eukaryota > Metazoa > Arthropoda > Insecta > Diptera > Tephritidae > Anomoia > Anomoia purmunda. The sequence goes on from OX639996.1 coordinate 17,180,983, forward strand.
CAAACCATTTTTGCGCCTCACAAACAAACTAATGACAACTATGCGAATCTCCCAAATAACTCTAGACTTACTCGGCGTTCATTGCCACTATTTCTAGGTATTCTTTGTTTTCCCGACGGGGTTTTGAGATAAATTGCGATCGGATTTGTGTCCTCTCAAGTGTCATGATTTTCTTTCAAAACAACAGAATATCGTTCCAATATGTATATGCCTAACAATATTTAAAAAAAAATGAAAATTTCGCGCTTAGACCATAACTTGATATTTGGCTGAACTTCTTCTAGAAATTGTAGATGTTGTAACGCAAATTAAGGGGTCAGCTGTTTTACGCCGACTCCAAACGGCACATGATTTTTGTGAGAACTGTTTTCATGGTAGAAATACACTCGGTGGTTTTCCATTGAAAAAATAGTAGTAGAAATTAGTAAAAATAGTATTAGTCATGTAGTACCATTAGTAAAAATAGTAGTAAATATTAGAAACATAGTAGTATAAATTAGTAAAAATAGTAGTAACATTAGTAAAAATAATAGTATAATTAGTAAAAACAGTAGCAGTTATTATTAGTAACATGGGTCCAAATAGTAGTAGTAATTAGTACCATAATTAGTAAAAACATAGTAGTAGAAGTTAGTAAAAAATAATAACAGTTATCAGTACTAGCATCAGTAAAAATAGTAGTAGTAATTAGTAGTGGGATTAGTAAAAATAGCGGTAGCAAGTAGTAGTAAAATTTGTAAAAAATAGTGAAAAATCGTAATAGAAATTAGTAAAAATAGTAGTAGTTATTAGTAGTATTGGCTTTTAGTAAAAATAGTAGTAGTAATTAGTAGTAACATTAGTAAAAAAAAAATAGCAGAAATTAGCAAAAATAGTAGTAGCTATTAGTTATAGCATTAGTAAAAATAATAGTAGAAATTTGTAAAAATAGTAGTAGTAATTAGTAGCAGCATTAGTGAAAATAGTAGTTGTAGTTAACACTAGTAAAAAGAGTGGTAGTTATTAATAGTAGTATCAGTAAAAATAGCAGTAGAAATTAGTAAAAATAGTAGTAGAAATAATAGTAACATTAGTAAAAAAATAGTAGTAGTGAAATAAGTGAAAACAGTAGAAGTAATGGAGTAGCATTTGTAAAAATAGTAGTAGAAATTAGGCAAAAAATAGTAGTATTAGTAGTTAAAAAAGTAATAAAAAATTTTGAAAATAATAGTAGAAATTAGTAAAAAAATAGTAGTACTTTTGTAATAGCATTAGTAAAAATAGTAGTAGAAATTAGAAAAACTGGTAGTAGAAATTAGTCAAAAAATCGTAGTAGTAGTGAGTATTAATGGTAAAAAAAAACTATAAAATAGTTTGAAAATAGTAGTAGAAATTAGTAAAAATAGTAGTATTAATTAGTAACGCACCCTGTACAGATGTTTGAAGCAAAAGTGATGACATTGCCACGTGAAGACAAATAATTTACATGTGAGAAATGTCACAAAATAATTGGCTTACTATTTATATACGTATGATATTTACTTTATAACTTGACAATAAGAAATAAACAGATGCATTTTATCCCGTCCCTTCTATAGACGTTGGTATTCGTTGAAAATATTCTTGCATATATGGACAATTGAAATCTACATATACGCTAAATATGTAATAGCCTGAAGCCTGTATCGCTCACATTGGATTGCACATGACCATATATATATCTAAGTAAATACTTATGCACCTATCCCATTTATGTATGTCTAAATGTACGCTTGTATTTGAATAGTTAAATGGTCACCAAATAAGTAGATACATACGTCTTCGAGGAAGTTATTTGCTGAGGTGCAAATACCTTTACGGCTTGTGTGGCACTTGAGTATTCTACGGCCTGCACGCCTGCAATTGTAATTAAATCCCATTATGAAGTGACCGGTAATGTGAATGCGGCGAATAAATGACTAAGTGAATATCTACTCTTAAGTAAATAAGTGAATGGCTGAATGGGATTTCATTCACTGCTGGAATTGGATAAATGAAGATGTCTGACACGTTCACCTTGTTTTGACTAAAACATAAACTTAGAGTTTACTATGAGATATTTCAAATGCACAATACGAATACATAATTACAAATTTATAAGTACAGATTTATTCACTTGTGTGTCTAAAACGGATGATAGTAATTTGAATGCGAAGCAACGGATGCATTGGACCTGGCTAATATAACTCACTACATAGTTATTTATGAATTTCCATGCATAATAGATTATTTTCTTTATTTTCATACTACATATATTAATTTGTTGACATGATTCTATTTATATCGTCAATAGCATAAAAATCAAGCCCTGCCAAAGTCTAGATATAAATTTGATAAGGCGTTCTGGTGATCTTCGAAATAATAGCAATAATGTCTACCGTTTTGACTGTTGTTTCCAATAATTTCCAAATAAAAAACTGACCTTAAACTCAAAAATTATTGTTAATAAGATAAGGTAATCATTTGTGCCTGCGTTAACGTTTGGGTGAGGTACACAATATGGGTATTCTCGATCTGTTGCATGAGCATAAATAGCATATTTGCAATTCAAAAAACTATATTAACATATCATGCAATCAAATATGCCGGGTTCATAGTAGCATGAGCATGAAAGGATTGCGTAATATTTGAACACATGAAACAAACAACGAACCAATCAAGCTATTTTTGTTATATATAACTTATGCAACGGATCCAGAATACCCTTAATGTGTAATAGCCCGGATATGCATGGCTTACACTTGGCGTATATAAAATCTTAGAAACTATTACTCTGGCATAGAAACATAGAAACGATTTAGATTGCATAATGAATTGCATTTATACAAAAAATAATAATTTTCTATCGCATATTTTTCCATTGCACGAATGATAAGTTGTGTTTGTTGATCCTGGTGTGTTAAAGCTGTGTTAAATCCTCTTTCCGCAATGTCATGTACGACCAAAAATTCTTTATAAATTTCTTTGGTTGAAACATAATTTGGATTCCAATGCCTAGTAGCTGGATCTGGCAATCAGAAAGCTCGAAATAATACCGGTAATTTTTATACCCGAGGTGGTGCCCAGGATATTATAACTTTGTTCACTTAACGGTTGTTTGTAAGAGAAGAAATCAACCGAGATAGATATAGACATATATATATCAAACCGAAATTCTTAGAATTACATAATAGCGAATTTGATTAAACCATGTCTGTCTGTCCGTCCGTCCGCCCGTCCATCAATCGGATAACTCGAGTAAATATTGAGCTATCTTAACGAAAATTGGTGTACACATTGCCCTAGATCCAAGGTACTTTGGTATTGCAAATGAGTGAATTTGGCCCACATAGCGGTGTCTTTTTTTTGAAAATCAAAAGACCGCGATTTAGTAACTATTGCAGATAATTTAATTCAAATTTTATGTATAGGATTGGGTTTGGGAAAGGAATACGTATGCAAATTTTGTTTTGGAAAATGGGTGTGGCCCCGCCCACTTTATAACAAAAACTTTTATCTCCGAAACTACTAGACCAAACTTCCGAATTTGTTCACATATTACATTTCAAATCAATAAGCAAAAATCAATTTTCGAAATTTATTAAAATCGGACAAAAAACCACGCCCACCTCACATTTAAAGGTAATTTCCAAAAATAAACACAAAATGCGATATTTTAGTCAGCATTAAAGACGATCCTCTTAAGTTTAATGTAAAGTATGGGGTATAGCAACACACATATCGAATGAAAAAAATTGAAAATGGGAGCAAATAAGTTTACCATATTTATAATGAGTAAGCAACCACATCTCATATAACGCTAATTTTCAAAAATCAAAAAAGAAGAGAATTCGCTTAAATTTACTATGAAGAGTGAGAGAGCAAATATCAGGAATAAAAAAAATGGTAGTAGTCATGGCACCACCCATTTTCGAAGATCTAGGTACATACATATATCGCAAAAACTATGCGAGCAAACTTCGCGAAACTTGGTGCACACTGAGCATTTCAAGTCAATAAGCAAAAATTTAGAAAATTGTAAAAATTGTAACAATCGTTAAAAGCCCACGCCCACCTCTCATCTAACAGTATTTGCTCAAATTTGATGGACAAGATTGAGTTTGAGAATGAAATACATGAAATCATAAATTAAAATTCACATTACCTCTTCCATGGGAACTTTTCCAAATTTTGCATAAGTATATCCGCGCGCTGCTTATTTAAAAAAATCTTTTATTTTTCCATCATTAAAAGATACAATACAATTTCTTAATTTGATTTTTCAGCAGTAACTATTAGCAAAATAACAATAAATAAAGTTGAAATCGTATTTAATTATTATCCTACGCCAATGTTGTCATTACAAGGCATATAGAATGAATAAATATTTCAGATACAATAAACATCTTTTCCTAACTAAATTTAAAAACACAGTTTTATTTAGCTACAACAGAAATAAACAAAACAAAAATTATCGTCAATTAGTATTTTCTAAGTTTTACCAAAAATTAAAAAAAAAACTATTATTCTTTAAATAATACAATTAAAATCCACTTAATGTTTAATTTTTTTAGCTTAATTTTTTGAACCAGAAATAAAAAATTTTTTGTGACAGATATTTTTTCTGTTTTTCGAAGCAGTTATGTTCTAAAGTAAAAATCTATATATATCGAAAATTTAACTATCGTTGAAAAATTTAACAATCGTTGAAAAAAGTCACCTAAAGATTTTGATGAGTTTAAAAATACTTTCTATCGAGTTTTAGGTTAGTGGAACAGTCTTTATATCAAATCTTGTGGCAAATTCATTTTAGCATGCCGAATTTCATGGCTAGTTTGAATTTCTTTCTCCATAAATAAAAACACCAATTTCCAAATAAAATTGAGTATTTGCGATTTGTCTTCTTTTCAAATTATATTATTATGTATAAAATGTGTTTATTTTTAAAAACATATTCTTTTCCAAATCATCTGCATTTATTTTGTTTAAAAATTATAAATACCAGAATAACGATTATTTTTGATCGAAAAATAAAAATCACTAAATATCGATCACATATGATCGGAAAAATAGAAATCGAAGAATTACGATTATTTTTGATCGAACAAATAAACACTAAAAAATAAACATAAATAAATAACAATTATGCAATAATTTAAAACAAGAAACCCTCTAAATAAAAGTAATTTCAGTGTTGCAAACCATATGGCATAAGGATTAGATCGATATGTTCGAATCTTGTTTCGATGATTTTTTTTTTTATTTGATTATATTGTATTTTATATTTGAAAATTTTATTAAGCTCAAAAGCGCGTTTTGGAGTGCTACGCATATATATTTTTTTTTAATGTACCGTGTATATTATAAGACTGCTTTCAATTATCTTTCGAATGATATAAAGCTCATCTAATTTAATTCATTCGAATATTATATTTTATTGTGCTTCAAACAAATGTTAACATTAAAATTTTGACTTTCACTGCACAAAAGTGCACTTCGCATGCGATGCTTGCCACGTTTCCAAATAGTAACGAAGTTTTTTAATCTTAAAGTGTATCCTAGTCAGAGTAAATATGACATAATTTTCAATGGGATATTTTTAACAAAATAACTGCAACTAACTATGACTAAAGGTAATTGTTTTTAACTGCACAATGCTTATTAGATTTGAACAAGTCAAACTATAAATATGGAGTTTCGATTTTTCATAAAAATTATTCGTATTACACCAGAACCATATCTTCAACATCGACATTAAATACCGATTTTAATAACCCAATTCTAGCGCCACCTAGCGGATCCATTTCTTCACAAAAAATATTTTTCGCTGCACTCCCATTATACGCTTCTAATTGTATCAAAATCGGATCGTTAATATGAGTTTTCGGAATAACTCGCCTCTAGCGCCACCTAGCGCATTAACATATTTTTCATAAAAGTATTTTTTATCGCACCAACGCCATACCCTTCGAATGTCATCAATATCGCAGCATTTCTCCATATCTCGACTCATGCGCCACCTAACGGATTAATATATATATATATATATATATAACCTCAGACCGTGCCAGGGATCTAAGGAATATACTGTTTAAATTTAGTTGAAATCCGTTTATCGGTTTTTGAGCCAGGTTGTAACAAAGAGAACGACTACATTTTTATATTTACTTATATACTTAGATAACGCTGCGCTGACAATTAAAGGCACTCACCAAACTAACAGAACGTTAATATATCCAGAAAATGCCGCAAATTGTACATTTAAATCCAGTTTTTAATTTAATTTTCTTGTTGTTCTTATTTATTTAATATTTTTAACAAAAATTTTTTCTGTTTCACTTCTTTTTTCCAAACAGTTTTCAATTTCTCACAGCATATGGAAATTTTTATTTTAATTTTTCATGCATCACTTTGCCGACGGCATTTGCAAATATTTATGTAATTGACTGATATGTAGATAATTTAAACTTGTTCACGATTTCCGCACATGTTTACACAGCTGAATTTCCTTTTCGACTGAACTCTAAAATTGGCCATCATCGTTAAATCTCGGTCTTTCAGCCGTTTAGATTCGCCATACTACACAAATTGCACCGGGCGCGCTGCTGCAAAGGATTCCAATAATGCCTTTATACATATGTACATACATATGTACATATTTATGTTTATAACGCAGGTATGTATGTATGTGTGTGCGCAAGTTTGTGCGTGTGCATGTAAATATTTATGTATGTGCATATGTGCATACGATGATAAATAACATCATAATCGTGACGGTTCTTTTCACCAACACCCACCCACCACACCACACCACACCAACCTTATCAATACTCCGCCAGCACAGCATAGTGGGAATTTTCACCACCCAATACAAACCACCCACCACCTACTACCTACCACCATTTCGAACCAATACACACAACATTACAGGAGCCATTACCCTTGCAAGGTGTAAGTAGGTAGGTAGGTAGGTATGTGTGTGTGTGTTTGTGTTTGTACTCTCGTACACCAAAGCCACCACCATTATATTGTACCCAGACAAATGCAACAAAAACGCTGCGTATTTGTAGTTGTTGTTTTATGTTTTCTCGCTCATTTAAATCCACACACACAATCAGCTAACTTTTGTAGCATGTCTATGTATGTAGGTAGGTATGTTTGTCAATACAACAATAACGGTCGAAGTAGTATATAATAATAACGCAATAATATGGCGGCGGTGAGGCAAAAGCTATGAAATTATGATTAACCGAAAAATGTCGATGTGAACAATAAATGTGTTCGTATGTATGTGTATGTATTGCTGTGTACCGTTAGGCTCCACCCTTACATTCATAAAGCTGTTTCTTTGATGCTCTGCTATGATTTTTGAGTTGAAAAAAGTAGACATATTAAATGAACATTTTAATATGTTTCGTGGTCTTAATATACAAGTAAAGGGTGTCCCATCATATAGTGGTTTCTATTTAAAAATTGTAAACAAATAAAAAAAATGCAAATTGTTTCGGTGTATTATTGGCTTATTCGAAGGAGCAAATGTTCCCATGAATTAGCCAATGTGATTTCTTTCATCCACAACTGTCTCGTCTGGTTTCGCAATAACACAGCCTAGACCTTGGTGACTGTTTCGGAGTCTATCTCACAAATGGCATACTCGATATTCGCCTTAAAGGTCTGACTCGTTAATGTTCATATTGTTCGCATTGGTCCATCAGGGGCACCCCACGGGCGTCATCTCGGATATTCGTAGCACTTGGCTGATTCGCGGCTGATAATACGATAACCGAACTTAGCGCGTAAGAGATCAATGGCGCGCCATTCCGCTAAAACCAAAGATCGTCTAAGGTCATGTCATAGATAACTAGAAACGAAACTCTCTCAACTTTCTTATTTACTTACCTAATTGGCGTTATAACCGCTTAAACGATTTTGGCCGAACTTCTCCTACAATTTGTGGTGTGCGCCTTGATGTTATAACACAAATTGAGGGACTTACAGTTTTACGCCGAATCCGAACGGCGAATGTTTTTGTGAGAAGTTTTTTCATGGCAGAAATTCACTCGGAGGTTTGCCGTTGCCTGCCGAGGGGCGACCGCTATTAGAAAAAACTTTTATGTGGCCCACTGAATGAAGCGCGCACATGCTACACACTCGGCTACGGCGGCCGAAACTCTCTCAATTGATCACAAAATAGTGGAACTGAACTCGGGTTTAATGATGGCAACATTGCCCCTTCAATCCAATCTTCAATCAGCTGATAGACAAAAAGGCGGTCAGCCACAGGCAAATACGCGAAATAATTGGCAAAACCAGTGCAACCAATGTAGTTGGATAGGAATAGGGAGTGTATGTTGGTTTGCTAAAAAAAATTGTGATCTTTGAATATTGAAAAATTAAAAATTACATGCATTTGATTTTTGAACGATAGTAAAGAATATAATACTTAATTTGGCATGCAATTATTATTTATATTAAAAAAAATTCCATTAAGCAATGTCAATTCATTTGTTTTATCTGAGAAAGCTGATTTTTAAATGCTTAGTATAGTATATTAATTTTTAAATATATATATTCAAATATGCTGTATTTTATGCATGTGTATTGTATATAAATACACATTTTTATTGAAATTATAAGTCCTTGAAAACTGGTAAACTTTTTTGATATTTTTATGTTATCAGGATGGTTTCATATTTTCTGATTTGTTTTTTTAACCTCTACATTCCTCTTACTCAGTTTTATTTTTAAGTGCATTTTCATTTATTAAATTTGCAAAATCTCTTAAGAATGCTTTTAAAATTCCCATATTTTGATTTTTTCCATAAAGCATCTTTGGGAAATGTTATAAAAAATTCGAATTTTGACAGCGCGCTCACGAACCAAAGTCTTTCCATGTATTTAATTTGCAGCCACAAAAAATAGTTGGTCATGCCTCTGTAGCGCTTACCATTGACCGAAATGGCATCAAACTGTCACTCTCGGAGGATAAATTGGCTCGTCGACGATTGCGTGCCGCTTTCCGACCCCAATGCGGCAGTTTCGGTTATTACGATTGCCACTGAGATGAAAAAGCGATTTGCTAGAAGATTTATTATTATTTTCCATAAAGGCACTATTTGGCTGGTTGATGTTTTTTGTAACCTGTTTTCGTTTAGACGTTTTTGGGCCAAGAACTTACCTTCCAGTAATTTTTCTCTATGCACAAAATATTCAGTACTACTTACTTTTTATTTACTCAAAGCTGAACTTGTTTAGAACAAGTGAGACTGGTTCTTAAGCCGAAACCTTGGCAATACTACTACAAAACTTTAACTTTGAAAATAAATTACATCAGGAGGTAATAAGCTCACATAATTTCCCAACGTTCTTCTTTTTACTTGGCGCTATAATCTGCTAGGCGGTTTTGACTGATTCCAACATACCACGCTAGTCACTTCTTTGCTTTGCAAACTGGCATCAGCTAGAGACACCAAGTGAAGCTAAGTCCTTTTCCACCTGGTTTTCCAAAGTAAAGGAGGGCTTCCTTTCCCTCTGCCAACGTAGTCCCTGAATCTTAATTCGCTGTACTGTGTAAATTTCATACAACTCATCGTTCCATCGTCTGTGTAAAAGACGTAAAGGACCAAACATCTTTCGGAGAAACTTTCTCTCGAACACTCAAGGGCTCTCTGTGTTGTTGACAGCGTCCATGCTTCTACGCCATACAATACCATGGGCATGATGAGGGACTTACAGAGCGAGGTTTTTCCTTCTCAGCCCAAAATAGCACATTGTTGGCAAGAGAGATTTTTCGTTGCATTTCGAGGTTGACATTATTGTAGGTGTTAATGCTGGTTCCAAGATCAACAAAGTCCTCTACTTTGTCAAAATTGTAACTGCCAGCAGAGACGCGGGAGCCAAGTTGCAAATGAACTGACTATTTATTTGATGACAGGAGGTACTACGTTTTGCCCTCGTTCACCTCCAGACCACTAACGGCGCGATTACACTCTTATAAAAGATGGTGCCTGACGAGTTTCATTCAACAGCTTGAATTATATTTTCCAACATAGGAGGGGTTCTTCCCATTTCTGGCTGAACTGGTGGTGTTGCTCAGCGTTATTTTACATAGCCGTATTAGTTTTGAAGGGATACCAAATTCAGACACCGCGGCATATAGATAGATTTTTCTCGTGCTGTCGAAAGCTGATTTAAAGTCGACAAATGGATGGTGTGTCGTTCCTCTTCTAACTTGTCTTTTCCAACATTTAACGTATCGTGAATATCTGGTCGATGGTGGATTTATCAGATCTAAAGCCACACAGATAAGATCAAATCAGTTCGTTGACGACTGGCTTAAGTTTTTCACACAATACGCTGGATAGACCGTTGTATGAAATGTGAAGACGGCTGGTCTCACGGTAGTTGGCGCATATTGCAGGATCATCTTGCTTGTGAATTGGGCAGCGACCACTAAAATTCCAATCGACTTCTGAAGCATCTTTGAAAGGGCATACTTAGCCTTCCAATATGCAGTTTCTTTCTATGCCCATGTGGCCAGAGATGCACTTGATAATCTCCTGTAGAGATAGGCGGCAGTCCAACTAGCTGCTTGAGTTAAACGTCAAAGAACTCTGAGCTTTGATTGCAGCCTGGCTATCGCTAAAAATGAAAACGTCTCTCTGGAAATCCGGCTCCAAGCTTCTCTACTGCTTCCATAATAGCTGAGATCTCAACATGCCGTTATCTAATAACCTGCAGGAAATTCGCAGGACAAGGTTTTGTGAGAAAACGTCTCCTCTCAGATAACAAAAGCATCAGGTTAAGTATTGATGTCCAATTTCCACTCCTCCCAGCTTGGAATTCTTGTAGTAAAGTTGATTTAAAAAACTGGAGTCGAATCACATCGATCTGTGCTGCTCGGGATAAAACAAAACTAGTTTAATATAAAAGAGTGTAACTTTGTTTCAGAATACCAATGTGAAGTCTCTCTTAGTCGCAGCGAAGGCGTCGCTTTCATCTGTTGTCCTGCCAAATTCAATGACAAGAGATCTAAAATAGCATTCAGAGCATCATTTGGCGTGGCCCTGTGCGCTCCGCTAATGCAGATCGCACTAGCTTTTTACCCCTTGGTGAATAGCCTGAAGTTAGCATCTTTTTCTCATGCAGGCAGCCACACCATCACTCCGTACAACAGAATTCTTGTATATAATTCTGTTACAGGTATAGAGGGCCTTTCCATAACGTTGAACTATATTCTCTTTCCAGTTCAGTTCCTTATCTAAGATAAGGCCTAGATGGCACTTGTAGCCAGACATTTTATACTCCTCTCGTGGAGAGGACGACTTCCACTTTGCTTGAGTTGATCCTTAGTCTTCAGCGGGTGGGTCACTTGGATACATCCCGAGGCGTTCGCTACATCAGCTCGCATAGTGTTTGCGGAAACTTTCCCCAGAGTACAGGTACTGTTGCTAGAACAAAAATGAAATTTACACTTATTATGTTTTTGTATCTTTGCGTACGTATTGTCAGTCCATATTGAGTGGTGGTTATATTGCAATGTAAAAATAATAGTCTCTGGGGATTTCCACCTTGCAACCGTTTCCCTTAATCGGTATAAAGCTGACCTCAATCTCTAAACAGTTGCCCCGTAGATGCATACACCCGATAGTGGAGCAGACAGATATTTTAAACCAATTTTTTTCTACAGCAAATACTCGTATAAACTTCAAAAACTATTCGAATTTCTTGACTGCGGTAGCCCATTGAGAAAAGTATATAATTTGGAATGAATAATACTGCGGAACAAAATTTTGCGGTCGGAGATTTTTAAGTCGATTTAGGGTAATTTGGGGGCGCTGATTGCGAAAATAATATCAGTTTTGTCGAATTGGCTCTAGTTTTTCAGATAAAGACTTTTAAATATTTCGCGAAAAAACCTAATTAAAAATACCAATATGGATTTAAATTATATTTTTATTGCGCGCTTGTATAAAAATAATACAAAAATAAAAAAATTTCTTCTTTTCATTAATTAATTTAAAAAAAATTACAAAAAACTTTTTCTGTAGGACCTCCTATGATGTCGTTGCTCAGGACAATCCCGTATTAAGTTCCAGCAGTAGTCTGCCATCATGTGGTCGTCCCATCGACCTTGGTATCTTTATTCCATTATTTTTGTGTCCTGGTGGAACCGTTCACTTTGTTCCTCACTGTAATCGCCTAGGTTGTCCGGGAATTTGTCCAAATGACTATGTAAATAATGTAATTTAATGCTCATTTTAGCTCCTAGTTTGCGAAAATTGAGAAGCATATCAGCAAGTAGTTTTGTATAGTCTGGTGATTTATGATTTCCCAAAAAAATTTTGACTACATTAACAAAGCTTAGCCAGGCTTCAGATTCGATTTGTGACATATGGTTTAAGAATTCAGTGTCTTTTAGAAGGGTACGAATTTGAGGACCATCGAAGACTCCTGCTTTTAATTTTTCCATACTAAGGACTGGAAACTTTTTGCACACATATTCGAAACAGTCACCTGGCTTATCAAGGGCTTTGATGAACTGTTTCATTAGCCCAAGCTTGATGTGAAGTGGTGGAAGAATGATTTTTTCTCGGCTGGAACTGGGTCATATAATTTGTTTTCATTAATTTCTTAAGTTTCGTTTATCTCAAGAACTAGAGCCAATCCAAAAAAAAAGTAAAAACACAGTTCGTAAGCCTGCTACTAATGTTAATAAAAACTATTTTTTTTTAATTTTTGTTACATAGTGTAATTCAGTATTACTATTGCAAATCACATCGCTTTCATATAAATCCAAAGGCAAATAAGCCTTTTTTCCAAACTATTTTTTTTTAATTTAAATTTTAAAATTAATAAAAATTTAGAAATATTCGATTAAAGTTCGGCTTTTCTTTGACCGTAACCAAAGCCGAACCGAAACCGAAACGAACTTTATTGGCCGAACATGGCCGAAGCCAAAGCCTATGTCCGATCGTTCTCTAAGAATAAGCGAATTGTATGAATATTGTTGAAAAGTTTAACCTGCTGCGTTTCAACTTGAACCAAATATTTTTATGTCACTGCTGTGACAGCATTGGAGTTCTAATGATATCTACGTTTTTTCTTAACAGTAACCAATTAGCTCAATATATCACTGATAACACAATAATGCAACGACAGCTCATATCTAAAAATATCCGAATCCATATACATACATACATAAATGTTCGTAAACTACTAAAATTGAAATCGGTGCGCTCGATTTTAAGAATAAAAAGTAAAAGGAATAAATATTCTCTTTTTATAATACTTTTTTCAATACCTACTATGTGCCAGTAGGATACAATATCAAAACAATTAACTTCCAACATCATACCACGTGTGAATATGTGTAGACTATGTTTGTAGACTAGCGAAGCCATTTCACCACTACAAATGTGTAAGTATGTGTGTATGTGTGTGTATGTATATATGTTTGTGCATAAGAATTATAGGACGACACAGTTTACGGAAGGAGCAGGACACCATCGAGCACATTTCAATCATCATTAATGTTAATGTACCCACAAATATTAGGGGTGTTTAGCTCTTGATTTAGGTTTCAAGAGTTCGGAGACACAATGCAGGGAGCGCGAGTGGTATTTTGGCGTTCATCATTTGGTCGTTTGGGGTTTGTGTGTGTGTGTGAGTATGTATGTCCATACATACATACAGTGGCTCACAGTGAAAATGGGCCAGTTTTATTTTTTTGGAACACGGACAAGATTTCGCGTGTTACATTTTTATGAAAATATAATTTATTCAATTATAGAGACCAATGAAATTTAATAAACTTGAAAGAATCTAAATAAAATTTTTTTTTTTAAATTTTCAAAAAAAAATTTGATATGAAATTTTATCAGCTAATCTTTCCAAATTGTGTCAAATGTCAGAAAAAATGCACCAAATTATAGAGAAACGTACCAAATTTTTTCTTCAACTTTATTTTCGAATGTACTAAGAGGAATAAGCTCTAATACATATCTAAATTTAAAGACTTGGAGAAACTACTACCAATATACATCAACCAATTCTCCCTTTCGAATTTCGAATGTAAAAGGAGGACAGAGGGAAAGTTCTCCGTAAATTTGTATACATCATACTAGAAATGGGAATACAAAAATACCACCCTGGAAGTTTTTATTCAGAATCTACAATATTAATTATCCGATTGTTTATTTTTTTTGTCAATTTATGGACTCACTTGTCATTTCGCCTTTGAATTTTTGCCATCACAAATAGGAAGTGGGAAGGTTGTAATGTTGTAAAATAAAGTTGCAAGACCTTCTCATCCAAATTAGTTTATAACTTTTTAAAGTACACAAATTATAATTATATCACACATGTGAAATCGATTCGAATTCAAAAGTATCTTTTTTCGATTTTCAGAACATGGGTGTATAACTTTAAGCATTTGATGAAAATTGAATCCAAATGATAAATTTGGTGTCAAGTTTACAGCCCAATGAATTCTTTTAAACGTAATGTGGATTTCTTAGGTTTTAAAAAATTGTCTTTGATTTTTCGTATAAAATACGATTTCGCTCATGTGTTATATGTATGGCATAAAAAAAAAATTTGAAAACACCGAGAAAAATATTTTAAATTTTAAAGCATTTTTTTTTAAGTTTCTTGAATTTTCGTAAAATTATAATAACGCTTAAATTTGGATTTGTACGGTTTATGTTATTGAATGAACTATAATTAAAAAAAAAATTAGTGAAACAAATTTATCATAGGAAATCATGTCAATATTGGAAAATATAAAACACCACCATTTTCACTGTGAGCCACTGTATTTCTATAGAGAATCGAATGTACACATATTTTGCGTTTATGTATGAATATATACACATATACACACTCATAGGAAGCGTGACCTTATGTAGCTAGTACATACATAGATGTGATAGTTGATAAATAACCCAGCAATACATTTTTTTGCATTCACTTTTCGATAGATTAACTGTAGCAACCGGATCTGTTTGTAATCAAAAAATGGTTTTCAAAGAATTAGTAAAAATAGTGGTAGAGATTAGTAAAAATAGTTGTAGTAATTAGTAGTATCATTATTAAAAATAGTGGTAGAAATTAGTAAAAATAGTGGTAGAAAGTAGTAAAAACAGTGCATGAAATTAGTAAAAATTGTGGTAGAATTCATTGAAAATAGTGGTAGAAAGTAGTCCAAATAGTAGAAGAAATTAGTAAAAAAAAAAAAAGTGGTAGAAATTAGTAAAAATAGTAGTAGAAATTAGTAGTAGCATTAATAAAAATAGTGGTAGAAACTAGCAAAAATAATGGTACAAATTAGTAGTAGAATTAGTAAATATAGGGGTCGAAATTAATTAAGCGATTCTGACGCGAAAATTTTAATTCCAAAATAGTTTCACTTTCCGCGAAATACGCCATAAAAACGGAATATAAAAAAGAGACATCGCGAAAATCATTTATTTGACTTTCAGATAGATGCTGTGTTTTAATTTTCGAGCCCTAGAACTTGAAAAAAGAAGCATACAAAATCTAAATTTTAATTGACGGAGACAATTAGTACTTACCGTGCATATTATCCTTGGATGAAATGCGCGCCTCATAAAATCGATCATAATCTAAGAACAGAGGTTTGCCTTAGGTTCGCTATAAATTTTTTTTTTAACATCAGAACCAAATTACTATAACACAATTCTGCCGTAGCCGAGTGTGTAGCGTGTCCGCGCTTCATACCGTTTATCCCGGGTTCGAGTCCTGGAAGGAGCAAGTAGCATCAAAAGTTTCATAAAAAGATTTTTTTCCGCATATATTTCTGCTATGAAAAAACTTCTCGCAAAAATCATTAGCCGTTCGCAGTCGGCGTAAAACTGTAGGTCTCTCAATTTGTGTTACAACATCAAGACGCACACCACAAAATTATTAAATAAATAAACCTACTTGCAAAATACATATAAATAATATGTGCATATAAAACGTTTATTAAACCTCAATTAATGGCTGGGATAAATTGTATCCCCTTCATTAGGTGGCTCCTCTTTGTAGCTCAATGTAAAATCTCTAAAAATTCTGCTCACATTCACAATCTCCACCATGTTTTGGTTTCTCTTAAATTAGCCAATATTTTTCACTTCATCCACTAAAGTGCCTAGCAAATAAATACAAACATATTTATGTATGTACATATATGTATATAGTATATTTGCTTATACTTTTTGTATGAGTGTATAATTGCTTCTGGGGCGGCACACAAATGAAATGTTTATGGGGGTTTTCGTAAAAAAAAAATTAAATACTTTTAATTTTAGATCGCAAACTATTTATTAACAGTTAAGGCGAAGAACTTAGATTATAAACAAGTTGCATCAGTGAAATTATCCTGTGGTAAGAAATGTTCTATGTTCTTTGGTTAAGGTATTAACGGAAAAAATGGCATTTTTTTCACCACACCTTGAGCATTAAATGAATTTAGAAAACATACAAACAAAAACAAATTGAAATATTTACAATTCACCTCGACTAAGTACACCACTAGCTCACAGCCACATAAATACCGCTAAATAAATACAACAGCAGAGTTTGGGTGTTTTTGTTCACACCCTGTAGGAAAATTTACTGTCGCATGAATGCGTTGGGAATATATAATGATTTTGAAAACAAATTGTTTATAAATACATTTATTTAAAATATTTTAGACTTTACATATGTGAATCAAAAAGACAATCAGAAGTAGTATAATAGATATAAAATTTCAATATTTTTCATAAATACAACAGTGGTATGAAACAGGCAAAAAATAGCACTTTTCCAATCACACAGTACCATTTACGCTAGTACTGCAGTTTTTCGAAGTGGTCCAATCTTGTATGATAATTATTACAGTTAATATCCCAAAAAATACCTATAAGATCGTAAGTTTCAGGAGTAGAAACTTACCTGATTTGGCCTATTTTAATTGTTAATTATTTATGTGTAAAACCCCTTTCGGAATTTTGTTATGGGAGATGTAAACTTGCATTTACTTTTGCTTTCATCGAATACGTAGAAGAACCCCCGCTCAGAGTTTTTATTATATGAACTCAAACAAATAAACTTCCGCACTGTCAACTTCGGAGCTTCGGGCTAAACAAGCTAACATTGTTTTTAGACCCGAGTGCACTATTGGCCTGGGTATTACAACTTGTTTCAAGTAAAGGTTGTTTGTGATAACCGGTATTTTGAGCAAATCAAAATATTGATATTTCAGTGACTAAAAAAGATATTGATAAATGGGACCAGGATGTAGAAGGAAATGAGTGAAATCTATTTTACTTTATCGAACTGTACTAAATTTAGTACTTGCTTTTCATTTCAATAAACATAATTTCGAAAATTTCAGAATATGACGGAAAGATACAAAAAAAAAATTATGTAGCAACTACGCTCAAAATTTGATACAAATATTTTAATTATTTTAATTTCGAAAAATTGAAATTTTATGTGCAATTTCCAAAATTATAGGAACCGGACAAAAATCACACTCACCACTTGATACGAATTGAATTGAATTGAATTGGGAATAAAAATATGTAAGATTTTTTCAAAAAATGCCTTTACTTTCATACATACATACATACATACATATATAATTCATAACTGTCCCATTAGAAAATTTACCCGAAAGAAACTGAAAATGTTACACAGTGCTAACAAGCAATACACAATAAAAACTGAGCGTGAAATAGTGCACGGGATGTGTACTCGGTATTAATCCTCGCAAGACGGAGCTCGCCATGTTTACTAGCAGGTACAGAAAGCCTGATGCCCGACCTCCCTCAATCGGCGGTATCCCACTTTACGAAATCATAATCAGACTAATTATAATTTATGGTGTGATTATCTGGTGGACCTCACTCGTATAGCCTGTTCAATGGACCCCGCTCATTACAATCAATGAAACGCCCGGACTACATCCACTCTTGCACTCAACGTTGTGCTAAACTTGATGCATGTGGACATTGCCAGCAAAGTAGCTGCAGTTCGTGTATTCTGCAAGGAGCTCACTCTCAACCAGAAATTTAGGCTTCCGGACTACTTTAGAGTGTTTTAGAGGAAGGTTACCGCAATCAACGAGGCAGTCGATTGGCACACACCAATGTAATGGTCCAGTCGAAACTTGTTGGGGAACGTCTGACTTCTCTCTCAGCCACCTCTGATTTGGGTGCCGAGCCATAGTGACATTGCAAGTAACGGTATGGCTGGGAGTTCCTCTGACCGCCTACGGACTTCCGTTGCGCAGATGGGTCCAGACCGTGTGGCCGGTAGTGAACCATAGGCGTTCAATGGAGATCCGGTCGCTAAGCGACAACTTTCGATCCTCGTTGGAGTTCTATCCGGTCATTGTCCAATAGATATTCGTGCGGTTAGCCTAAATATAGTCTCTGATTCTTTTCGCCGCAGCTTCCTGGAGAATAGCGAGACTCAGTTGCCCTGCCTTTGTCAGGTTGAAGTTTTAGTACCTAGCTTTTACTTTATTAGCACTCCAAAAGAGCTTTCAGGGGTGGAAGTCAGCAGTATGTGGGACTACATTCATTTTGGGTACGAAGCGTTTCTCACGTTAACATCTTTTTTTTGATAAAGGTAACGTACACCTACCGTTCAATTAAGTTCAATGGAGCGTAAGTAAGTTCGCCCGAGGGGACTACCACATTAACCTAACCTAACCTAATAGAAGCATTCAATTGAGTGAACTTTAAAATAACTTTCAACATTCTGTGTAAGTTCTGTTTATCCTACTGGGTGCTTTTTTTTTGTGTGCTCCAAAATACTCCCTTTGTATGTGAGAGAAAAGGTTGTAAATGTATTGTTATATCATGGTGAATTTCTTCACATTTTAATATTTTCTCTCTTGTTTAACCCAAACATCCATTCGTACATGAATATTTCGACATTTCTTAATAAGGGTAGACTTTGCATTCCTACATACAAAATTATAGAGATTACTATCTGGTACATGCGCAGGATAAACGTGGCTCCCAAACACAGATGCAATTAATTGCACAAACACCCATACATACATATGTACATGGAAATATGTTGTTGTACTAATGGATATTCCTACACATTTTTATGCGACTATATATACTAATAACCAAGTTTATGTACTTACATACAAATATTTATATAGTATAGCACATATGTATGTATGTAGATATTTTCATAACTATGGGTTTGAGGGCAAGATCCGCCATTGCTCTTCTTTTCTTTTTCTTTTTTTTTGCTTTTTGTTTTTTTGCTTGCTTGTCATGGACATTTATAAACTTCACTGATGTAATATTTAGCTCTTGCCTTTGTGGATGGGGATCACCAGGCAATTATAGTATGTTGGCTTGTTGTTGTTGGCAAAAACGATACATACATATGTATTATTTTGCTAACGAACATCATCATCATCTCTTTGAGGTAATAAAAAAATGTATTCCATTGGGGTTGTTTTGAGGTTTTATAGAATAAATTATTGTGGCAAGTGAATATAAAGAAAATAAAATCACAGAAAATATTTTGATAGAATATGATGGCACAGGTGGTGAGAGTGTGTAGGGTTTTACAAATATAATACAAATATCAGTAAATATATATGTGCGTATATAAAATACCTATGCATTTAAAATGAATTCAGGCTACATATAAAATTCTTATCAATTCATAGCTAATGTAAACCACTCAAGAGCGTTGAGCACCGAAACTCTATAGAACATGAAACAAGCTGCATTGTCTACAATGTATTATTATTCAAATTTATTCAATTACTATACTATAACCAACTCATATTTCCCGTACAATCATTTTGTGCTTATTATCTAACCAACAATATTGTTCAATTGAGATGGCAGTAAAAAAAATTCGTTTTTTAATAAAAATAATACTATCCAATTGTTATGCTTAATATTATTGACTAGGAATGTATATTAAAAAAAAAAAATTTGACATTCCTTATCCACCTACTCAAATCATGCTATTGTAACTATGTTTGATTACAATCAATTACCATCAATTATCATATAATGAAAATGTTTTTATTACTCATTACAACACAACCGTCGTCCTTCACCTCAGCCAAGGAAGCGGCGCACAATTTATATATTCACCAATAATCATCCATACATACATTGCTTGGCGTTATCCGAAAACTGCATTTGTAATTGGATGACTAAAAATAAGTATACATTTTCATTCGTCCTTGAAGTGGGTTTTCTATGACTCCCGCAAGTTTGAATGACGAATAGATAATCATTCATCGTACAAAGAATTTTGTATTACGAATAAAATTTCATTCATTATACATATAGTTTTTAATGACGAATAGATAATCATTCATCGTACAAAGAATTTTGTATTACGAATAAAATTTCATTCATTATATATATAGTTTTTAATGACGAATACATAATCATTCCTCACACAAATAATTTTGAAATAAATGAATAAAAAAAGATTGAAAAATGACACTGAGGATGGCACAATACCGAACCCGGTTTATCTCCAAACCAAACTTGACAATGAATGAAGGAAAATCGTTCCAATATACATCATCTTTTCACCCTGTCTGAAAAACGGAAGATCAAAAAGAAGCAATAAACTTTCATTCATGATTCAAATAGTTTTGAATAATAAATAAATTTCAATCAATTGGATGATGGAATTAATTTTGAATAATAAATAAATTTGTATTCGTCATTATTCCGTCATTCAAATAATTTCACGACTTGTAGTACTAGGTACGAACAGTAGAATCCGCATAACGGTTTCCAAGAGACTGCTGAAAGTACGTTGAAAAAAGTCATAACTATTGAACTAATGAAGATATTTTATGAATTTCAATTGCATCGAAAGAAAAATAACTAGGCTTTAAAATTAATATAAATATATTGTGCCACAATAACAGCGCTCTTTAAAATTTAGTGCCAAATTAGACATAGCAAAAATTAAACTACTTTTTTACTTGCATTTCAAAATAAACTTGTAATTATTTTCTTTTCTAATAAAAATAATAAGAATAAGTAATACCTCGTTTTTTGTTGAAGTGATAAAAAAGCTGTTAGTTTTTTTAACATATACAATATATATACACTACTGATTCTTCAGTGTTGGAGGTCAACTTGAGCTGATTCTTCAGTATTTTTGAGATTAACAGACACTGCTCCCTTCTAGGCTTGAATGTTTTGTTGTTATCCCGGACTGGCATTTTGTTGTAATAATGACTGGTACAATATTATATACTACTTAGTTTTCCTCAGATAAAGCAAGATCTAGAAACAGCGCCAACAACTCCTCGGAAGTGTATTTCGAAGTCAATGCATTTGGTGCTGTCTTTGATCCACATGAGTCGCACTTGACTTCCTAACGCAACTGATTCCGTTGTATGAGGATCAATCTTGTGTTCGTCTTTTTTGTAATTCTTCTGAAGAATGAGTCATGGCGATAGTTTCAGTGGTATCTGCCAGCTTCCTTTTCTTTGTGAAGGTGGAGCGCTCGTCTATAGGGTTTGTTGGTCTCCCTCTAGTTCGATGGGTTGACGTACTAGGTTTTTCGTCGTGAAATAAACTTATATCCGCTAGCTACAATAGTTTTCATGCTTCTTTGCCAACTTAATAGTACAACGATGTTTGGCGAAACTCCTCCTATAGATTATGGTCTGCGCTATGACGTTGAATCACCAATTAATTTTACGGCGCGAAGATCTCTCGGAGGTTCACCATTGCCTGCCGACCGACCGCGACCGCTACTAGAACAAACGTTTCTACTGGACCTGGCCAAGATTCGAACCCGGGGCACTCCGAATGAAGCGCGCGCAAAACTTCCATCGACCAGACCAGTAGTGTGTAACTTGTCTGAAATAGTCGATTTGATATCATAATGACGCTCTTGCAGTGTTTCAGCACAAGAAGTTAGTCGAATTGATGGACAATTCCGACATGTTCCATTCCACTACAGTTGGTATACTCGATTGAATGGGTTTCTGTAACCAAATGAAATGGAATATTGTCGATTATTATCCGGATTTTGAGGTGGTTGGAACTGGTTAAATTCATCTAATTTTATTATTCTTTTATCATAGATATATTTTTTCAATCCTTAGTTGACTCCTCAATGGTGGATTACTATCTTATCTTCTAAATCTTACTATCTTACTTTAAATATTCAAAAAGAAGATAACTGTTTTTCTATAAAACTTTGAATATTATTGAGGTTATTTTTTGATAAGTCTAGCTAGTTAGTGTACTCAAACGCCCCACGCCAGAGAGGATTTTCATGTTCTCATTAGAACTGGATATCTGCACAAATACTGTTCAAATCATTTGATAATATTTACTGCACTTTTACTGGTACTGCAAAAGTGTCCATCTATGTTCAAATGTCTCGTATTTTCATTCCTGCAGCTTTTGTGGTAATTATTGTAAGTAATACCCATTTTTCTCGCGTAGGTAAAGTGGCACGAGGCACGAAATGTTAGGCCTAGTGATGTGTACCACCGTTGAACAGATTACTGAAGGATGTGAGCGTAAATGCTCCTCTTTGTCGATGCTACTGAGACTATAAATGGCACCACATTTGAGGTTGTTACTGAACCTTTTCTGGCTAGCTGATCAGCTATTTTCAGCGATGTTGCGATATCGCGGAACCCAAATCTAAATCTACTAAGAGCTGATTCCACACTCCTTTCAGCAAAGTACTGCATTGCTTTGCCAACTTCGATTTGACTGCGAAAGATGTTAGAGCCAAAACGGTAAAATGGCTAAGAATCTGGGCAGATGCGTTCGTCTTGAAAATAGCAGAGCTACCTACGCTTTAAAACGCGTTAGACTGTCACGGTGACAAACATTTCTGCCAGGAATACACTGAAAAATTGAGGTAGGGCCTTGTTCCAACCCCTTGCTTCGTCTTGAAGCCATCTGTCTACATCTGATGATTCCAGGCAGGCATTTGAAATCCTCTATCCGAAACCGATCGCCACGGAGCTTTGACGCCAAAAGGGTAACCAATTTTAACCAGTAACCAGTGTCCTGTCTGATCGTGGCGTTTAAAAGGGAAATAAGTTTACTATGCCCTTCACCTTCTCCTTCCGCAGAACATAAGACTGGAAAAAACACAACCTTGTATATCGTGGTCTCAAAAAACCGCTTGAAGCAATAAAAGTGTGAGCAGCTTTTTT
Organism: Anomoia purmunda; assembly: GCA_951828415.1. Classification (NCBI taxonomy): domain Eukaryota; kingdom Metazoa; phylum Arthropoda; class Insecta; order Diptera; family Tephritidae; genus Anomoia; species Anomoia purmunda. Next base: position 17,204,177 of record OX639996.1, read on the forward strand.
ACCCTCTCCTCAATATTAATTTTCCGACTCAGCTAAGAATTTTAGTATGATTTCCAGATACCTCGCTTGACTGGATAATCGAAGTACTCGCCCTTTCAACTTTGGTAGCTTAGCCTACATGTAGGAGTTTAAGAAAAAAGTGATAATATGGCAACGAAGGAGGGAGCGCTTGCTGACCATTTGGGAGAGTGCGTGCCCCTTGATGAGAGTGATGATCCTCCAAACGGCATCCCGTCGCTGTAAAAAATGCAGCGTTATGGAGCTGAGAAGAAGAATATCCAAAATTTCCGTCTGGTTAGCCATTGGGGTAGGAGTTCCTTCAACAATAATGTATAGAAGCAGCTTGATCACCTAAGTGTATTTCGTGGATGTGGTCGCTATGGACTTGGGAGGAAAAAGAGTAACATTCCGATCAGTGGTTTAGCGGAGAAGAAAGCTAGGTCGGAGAGATACTGCAAATGTTCTAGCACAAGGCTGATGGCTGAAGGAGGGGCTTCGAGATGAAATAGTTAAACCAGCGAAGAGGGAAGAGTATACCCCTTATGGAATATTTTGTTTAACTCTTCCGTTTGGTTTTAACGCCTCTAAAACAGACCGATGACTGTCGACCACCACGGCGGGAGAGATTATTAATTACTCTAGGTGTTGCGTGGCTCGTGATTTAACTGGTGATTTAACTGCCGTAACTGGAAATCCTTTGATACAATGCATATGAATAGATATAGCGAAATTATGAACGATGTGAAATTTCGACGGAGGAATAAAGTGCAATGTAAATAAATATGGTCCTCTCTTTTCTTAGTTTCGTCAAATTAGACAAAAAAACAAATGAAACACACGAAATTATATCAGGTGGTATCGAATGTCCAATAAAGAAATTCACATGTAGTTATTTTCTTTTTGCTTCCACGGCTTAAGCTGTCAAAGTTTCACTTTAAGTATTTTATTTTGCTTTCATGGCTTCAGCTCTCAAAGCCGCAAAAAAACAAAAACAAAATCCATCTAATTTGACATTTCTAGCCGTGAGATGAATAGCTCAGCTGTTCATTCAACTCCACCCTATTTGAATTCACCTTGCATGTGGCCATCTCCTAAATATTGGCCCAAATCAAATGCTATGTGTTGAGAATCACTGCATTTACATACATTAATCAGCTGAGACAAGATCAGCGATGGCCGCCACCCCCGGCCCCCATCTATAATATTTCATTTTGCAATATTAGTTACGAACGTAAAATTTTGAGTATGTATGTATGTATGTGGGTATATAAGTTTCAAAAAAGCCAAATAAATTTCCAATTAAAACTTGAATTGTTTGCGAAGCAAATAAATATCAATTTAGGTGCACTTTGGAGGCGGCAAAGGTGTGTACTACTATACCGAATCAACGCTGATCTAATTCATTTCGCCAAAGTGGTTGCATACAAATTAATTTTCGTTGCCACAAGTGCATATGGCAAGGGATCTGGCATGCGTTTGCTATGGACACCGCTTTTGCGGCAAATCTATGTACTATGGCAATATCTATGGATGTATGTCTGTAACTATGTATGTATGTATGTAGCTGCTGTTTGGCGTAATAATTGTTTGTTTTTAATTAAATCGTTGGCGCCATCTACTCATAGCTCCAGTTGGCAAACCTCGGAGGGTAAGGGTTTTAAAAATTCAAAATGGAGCAATTATGCATCTTTTTGATGAAAACTAAAATAATCAAAAATGTTTGGCTTGGCAAATCACTGTTAGCATGCAAATGGATGCAAATGGTGTACACTATGTGCCACGCTATCTTTTAGATGGTAACACACACTGCAAAATATATTTTGCAAAAGGTATGTTATTTAATTTATCTTAACTCTTTTATGAGGTTCAACTCTATGCACAGCTTTTTCTGGGAAAGAGTTTAACAGATCTATTTTTATTTAATAGAAATATTGTACTATTTTTTTTTATAACTTACCTACTTCCTTAATTGGCTCTATAACCGCTTAAGCAGTTATGGCCGAACTTCTCCTACAATTTGTGGTGAATGTTTTTGCCCTTTTTTTTGTGAGAAGTTTTTTCATAGCACAAAAAACACTAGGACGTTTTCCATTGTCTGCCGAGGGGCGACCGCTATTAGAAAAATCTTTGTTTATAATTTTTCATGTTACTTTCCCCCGGGGCCCAGAATTTGAACCCGCACACGCTACACTCTCGGCTACGGCGGCAACATTATTTGAAAATATTTATGGGATAATATTTCACTTGATATAGATATTGTAGTAACTTTTCTATTTTTGATTTCAAATAAAAGTTCCAAAAAAATTTATTTATTTCATGCATTTGCTAATCGATTTTTTTTTACTTAATCTAATAAATTTTAACTTAATGCTGAGTGCAAGTCGAATTTTTATTAGGTGCTGGTACTTGAAAAAAAATTGTTTGTGTTTTTTGCGACTGAATCTCAAAACGAGATGATTACTTGCGGAAAAAATATGTTGGCTTAAAACAAGTAAAATAGACTCCAAGTAAGTTCAAGTGCAAGTACACTTTAAATACTCGGCGCATATTTTTATTTTAAATAAATAGTACTTACTTATTGTAAGCAATCAATCTTATTAATATTAATGGTACCCTTCCTTTAAAAACTTCAATGAATTCTATTTATTTTAATATAAAAATAAAATAAATTATTATTCTTAAATAATTTAATAAAACATCAAATATTTTCATTAGGTATACCAAAAATATAATCGGTGCCTACGATTCGCAACTTTTCTGCCCGCGATGCTTGTAGTGCGATTCACTTACTTTAAACGATGCGACAATCGCATTTTTTGTCGACAATATCTGTCGTTTGCACTAACGATTTTGCGATTTACTAACTTATTCTTAACGACAATTAACAGCTTCCTCGTTGTATTTTTTTGAAGTACTAAAGGGTGGCATCTTGGTCAAATTAAATACCGAAATGGGCGAAAAACACTAAAAGGAATGGAAAAAACACATAAATGCGTGCAGCCGAATAAAAATTTGATCGCGTTTTATTATATTTGATTAAAGTGATATCAGATACTAGTTTATTTCAAACTACAATCATTTATATTTTTTTTTTTTTTATTGCAATGTTCCATTGTAGCAGAATTTCTGGGTTTTCCCTCTGAGTGATTGGTAGAATAGTCATCAATTCGACTCCAAGCCGAAAAATTAGGTATTCAGCCTAGTCTGGAGTTAGCCGATACAGCTTTTGAAATTCTGTTGCATTTAAATGAAATACATAGATTGACCATATCCCGGAGTAAACGTCGATCCACTGTTGGAGCGCGGACTTCTTCGTCACCTCGTGATAAATCATATTCCAAATATGCAAACGACATTATTTAATGTATCTTCTTAATTTCAAGAAAACAAATCACCGAATTTCAAATTTATCTTTTACCAGAGTTGAAATCACGATTTTTTCTTTTCTCGATTGAGTTAACAACATCAAATTTGTTGTCGTTTAGTTTTCGATATTCGACTAGCTGTCGACAATAACTGATTGGGTTATAGCGAAAATGAGCAAAATCGTTAAAATGAGTTAACCATGGAAATATCGTTAAAATAAGTTAGTGCATCGTACTACTGAGCTCTGCTCGCGTTCGAACAAATTTGTGTGTACTAGCAACAACAACATTAGCTGGCTAGATTCGGCGATCGCGAGTACATTCAGTGCTGCAGAGCTTAGACCAGTTTTAAGCTGCGCATAAGCGACTTGCAAACGAAAGGCGAAATGAATACGGCTAATAAATAATTTGGCGCTTACATCACATAAATAGCTCGTTGTTTGACCAAACTTCTTCAACAATTTGTGGGTTGCGTCTTGATGTTGTACCAAAAATCGAGAGTCCTACAGTTTAACGCCGACTCTAAATGGCAGATAAGTTTTGGGAGAAGTTTTTTTTATAACAATGCACTCGGAGGTTTCCCATTGCTGGCGAGGGGCGACCTGCACCGGCCATGATTCGAAACCGGGACACTCCGGATGGAGCAATGGAAATTCAGCAATGCCACGCCTATTTCCAAAAAAAAATTTACCACGTATTACTTTGTCCAACGCAATCCTGCATAGCAAGTTTGAGTATACAATCGCATTTTTCGTTTTGTGTAAATTATAATTATATCTGATATGGGCGTGGTTTTTTCGATTTATTTTTAATTTTCGGCATTATGTTTACAGAGTTGAAATGCAAAGTGTGTGTCAAATTTGGCAGAGTTTGATAAAGTAGTTCCGGAGAAATGGAAACTTGCATATTCCTTTACAAAACTCTTGATTTTCTCAAAACACCGTTATGTGATCCTATTTTCAATGCCCACATACCTTTGGTAGATGGTAATGTGTGTGCTAGGGATAGTAACTTTTTCGATTTTTACTATCCCAGAATTTTCAGGATCTACTTATTTCAATCCCAGGACTTAGAAATTAATTTTTTCGAAACAAGCTAACTCGAAAAAATAAATGGGGTTTAAATAAAACAAAATTTTCGTTTTTGAATTCCGTGTTCCGAATTTTGTTACGCCGTATTAAATTCGGTGTATTTGTATAGTAAAAAAATGTAAAGTCCTGTACTAAAAAGTTGCTTGTTTACCACCAGATTTATAAAATTTAATATGTTTTAGGACTTCCGTTAAAATATTTTGATAATATGAAAATTTAGTTATAAAAATATCGTTGTATTTATCTATTACTTTCGATATATCGATATTTTTTTGCACAAGCCCTAGCTAGGCTAGTGCTGGTCTAAATGCAGTAAAATTTGGCGAGCTAATATGAATATGGGAATAATTCATTAGTGGCGTAGGTCCAGGTGACAGGTTGCACGCGGCAAGTAATTTATGTTTGTTTGGAGGGTAAAAGTTTCAATTTGCATGTGCTCCTTTATTAAAAATTAATATAGATTCTCATCCAAGGATGATAGTAATAAAAGGGAACATGGCGGTTGTGGTGTTAGTTTATAAGTAATTTTGAAATATCTCAACGAAACTAGGTACATAAATACTAGGAATGGCAGTCCCAGTCTTTTTTACTTGGTAACAATCTCGGGATTTTCGGGATTCTAAATTTCTTCATTTTTATCTGAAACTAAGACGGATAAATCCCCTTTTTAGTTTTCTTAAGTGGCGCTGAAGCCGAAATATATACAAAACCATATTATACTCCGATTAGATTAAAATTCTGGATATGTATTTGAAAATTGGAGCGATAGCCGTCACTGTAGTCGCGATATTTCTAAAAGTCTTATTTTCAGTCCGATTTTATTCAAATTCAAACAACGTATTAGCAACAAAAATATAAATACATATTTTTTCCAAAATCTAATCGAGGGATGTAACAATGGGCGCCGGATCAGTTAGTAATAAATAAAAATAATTAAACTACAAAATATGTGTTATTTAGAGTTAAAAATACCGATATTTTTACTCTGCATATGCTGATGTTGTTTAAAAATACGCACTCCTGTCACTTATCATGAATGAATGTCTACAGTAAAATTCATCAAGATCTAATCTCCTTCATTTAAAAAGCTAAAACCGCGAAGTTTTAAGAGATATTTACATACAACGTGGCGTCGAATAACTGTTACATAATTGTTTGTTGGAATATAAGACATCTTAGGGCTTTGAAAACCAAATATATTATTCTTATTTCGTCACTCATTTTATCTTATTTTCGATCATCGAATCTTTTCCTCTTGTTCTTTTTTGTCTGCACCAAACGTTTCGGAAAAGCAGCACCGGTGCCACCCAAGCGCTCGTCAGGTATTTTATACCATATCTTCTGTTATTATAGCCCCATAAGAAGTAATCAATAGATTCAAATCCGGAAAAGGCGGCAGTCATTCATATAAGGAAATAAAATCCGTAAAATCGCAAGAAATAATTTCAGTTAATTTTGACTCTTTTCACAATTTTTGTTTGCAATTTTTAAGCTCCCAGTTTTCATGAATCGCGGTATAGTACGATGAACAAGCATTTTGCGAAGTTTAAGGTTTTTCAAGAATGTGACAATTTCATTTGGCTTTGGCTTAGCACGTTCTTGGTGAAGTTTTATCAGCGCCTTTAGTTTTGCGCCCATGTTCGTAAATTTGTTCACAGTTCACAGTTATGACAAAAAAAAAACATCAAACAAAATTTCAGTTGATTTTTTGTATATTCAAGAAAGGCAGAGCCCAAAAGCAGCACTTTCTTTAGTTGTTTAAGTCTAAATATGTAGATGTTATATCTATACAAAGGTTAAAAGTACCTTAAACTATCTTTTTTAAATAAAAACTTATTTTAGATATATTTATTGATTGATTTCAATAATAAATAAATTCTTGATGATTTATTGTTATATTACCTACTCGTACACATAAGTATTCAATCGCACATACACCTTATACATATAATCCATACACATCCTTCAAAAATGTTTTAATTTTTGTATCATCTGATAAAGACATATGTATGTACCTACACATACATATGTATATATATCACATACATATTCATATTGATTCGAACGAATATGCATATTATATAAAAATAAGTACATACAAACATACACATACATACATACATTATCTGTAAGGCATCTCTAACCGAATATGAGTGAAGCTCGAACCGCAAGTTTTGAAAAGGCTCTACATTTTATTAACTGTGGAAATTTTAAAGCACAAAATGTCAAAATGTAATAAAAATTTCTGGGTAAAAATGATTATTAAAAAATCATTCGGTCGAAAAGATCAAAAGCATTCGTTGTAAATTCCATCCATCCATCCATCCAACAGAATGTTACGCCAAGCCATACGAGGCGAGCGTGTTGGTAAATATGAGAATACAATAAAACACACAGAGTTGCCTATGGTTGAGTGTGTGTGTGTGTGTGTGCGTGCGTTTGTATGTATGCATAAATATCCTGTAAAGAAATACTGCATAAGTGAAACCAACTTTAGATCCCAAGCGCTGAAGATATTCTAACATATGCAAAGCAGTCTGGAAAGTAGAAATATTTTCAGACTACATAAAATAAATGCACAATAAATAAATACAATATAAGTTTATAATGTGTAGGAATTTAAAATAATTTCATTTCTGTAAATTATATATATTTTTTTACTGTTCTTTAACATTTATATACAAATTGTGCACGCTTTTAGTACTTTCTAGTGGATCTAATATAGTTAGGACTTTTTCAAGACGCTAAATAATTCCCGTAATACTACTCATCAGCAGTGGCGGTTTATGTCTCCAGTGGCTCTGAACTAGAAGATTAACAAAAAAAAAACTTAAGTAATTATTGAATTTAGCTTCTTTTTTTTGAGTGGGATATAAAATTAAAATAAATCAGAACAAAATTTAGCGAATTTCTTATTACGCTAGGCATGTATTTTCAATAAAATGAAGAAGATAATCAGTAAAACTAAGATGAAAACTTTTCAATGCAATTAAGAAGGTGACCCGTAGAATTAAGATGAAAACCTTTTCGATATAATTAAGATCTCCTATAATTCTAATAAGCCGAAGATCTTATCAATTTGAAATTATTGTCACCTAAATTTTTTTTAACGTGCCTTATTTTCTGAAAATAAATATCACACTGTTTTTATAAACTGTTTACTATTTAATTATACAAGCTTTACTTATAATTATTATTATATTATTAGTATTTATATATTATTATTACATATTTTACCTGTTTTCTTATATTTAATATAAGAACTAAAAATATAAAGTATAATATAACAATTGGCGTGGCCCAATTATTTCTTGAAATTTAATAAATGTTCAGACCTTTATCGTACAACTGGCATTTTTAATATTAATACACAAGCAAAACATTAAGAGAAAAATAATTGAGAATTTTTGTTTTGGAACCATAAATAAGTAAATGAAAAAAAATTTCAATTTGAAAATACAAAAATCTAAAGAACAGTATTTATAATATTAAACTAAGAACAATATACAGTAGAGTATTCACAAAGTACAAAGTACAGAAATAAAAAGGGCTCTTTTAAAAATAAAAAAGTTTTTCTTATTAATAAATTCAATAAGATTCTAGTAAAAATGAGCGGATCTTCTTATTAATTTACTCTATGCAAACGAGGAGATTTCTTCTTAAAATTGTCGATCCCTTTAAATATAGATGAATCTTTTAGTAAAACATAAAAAATTATGTTTATTCAATATTTATACAGACATTGGTTTGTATTTTAATACTTTATACTTTTCGCACAGAAAATTAGTTAGCGGTAAAGAATCATCTGATGCAAAATTTGCGTAAAAATCTCTCCGCGATACGAATTTTATTTTTACCAGAATCTTCAGCACCTGTATACTCGTAAATTTACATTATAAATGCTCGAATTTTGTTTCTTGTGGCAAGAAATGTTTGCTTATCTTACCACGCCAAAACTTAATTGGATTAAATTAGAATCTAATATCAATCAGACAATCAGCCCTATTCTGCATTTCGACTCGAATCGAAATTTTCTCAGTTTGGCAACTTTGGTATTCTGCGTTTCGATGAGTTTCGATCAATCTTCGAAATATACAATTTTATGTATTCTACATTGCGATCGTAGTTACGTTTTTGTAAGTTGAAATTTTTTTGGCGGAGGACGGTTAGATTTTTATTTTCGTGTACTTTTAAAAAATAATTTTCCCAAAAATGTGAGTAAAACTTGTTGTTGATAGTTGTAAAAGTCGTCAACATGATTTTTTTTTAGTTTTTTGGGCTTTATTGATGTTTTTTGATATGTTTGCAGGTCAAAAACAACAACGCTGGAGCAGTATGAAAAATTGGCTGATATAATGGCAACCAAAAGGGATATTGCGCAGGGCTTTCAAAAGCGACCGAAGGAGGAAGTGGTGGAGTTTTGGGAGGGAATTGCAAATGCATAAAACTCTTGCTTTGCTTGCATTGTTTCCTCTTCACTCTGTTCAAATTTGATCCACTCAGGGCAAAGCTTTCGTTGCATGACATCGAGAAAATTAGAGAGTGACTTTGATACAGTTGACTGACCCATTCCGACATTATAATCTGCGCCAACTCCGTGTTGGTAACTGCCTTCCGCAAAAAATCTCAATGCCGCCACTACGCGATTAAGCGAAGATAACGACGTCAAAGTACTTGGTGGAGTTTCTTCCGCAAAAGTATCTAGGACATACTTGAAAGCGTCCTTATTAAGTCTAAAGTTTTTTTGAATCTAAATAAGTAAATCAATGAATTAAGATTTATCACTTTCAAACGCAATTTCTTATAATTCGTCACTCATCTGAAATGGATCACACATAACCCGCAGTCTTCTCCTTTCAACTTTTGTCAGCATTCTCGGATGCGTTGTCGTCCTCCTCAAGTAGTATCGCCGCGGCTATTGAATCCATTACGCGATTATATTTTTATTTATTTTATTTAAAAAGAAATAGTTTGGCCACGAATTTGTATCTGTTTGCTTTATTTTGTTTCAATTTCACTCATTCCAAGGCAAACAGCTGATTTCGAAAAGGTTGCCGCTCTTCCTCTTTTTCTTTCGATTCCGTCGTAACTCGGAATACCTAATTCCAATCGATGCGGAGCGGAATGCGGGAACGTAATAGAAATGCAGAATAGGGCTGAATGTTAAATTTGTTTTATAAGAATATAATATTTTGGCGCTTACATCATAGCTTGACGTTTGCCTGAACTTCTGCCTCAATTTGTGGTGATAAGTCTTGATATTGTAACACAAATTGAGAGGTTTGCAGTTTTACGACGACTCCGAACGGCAAATGATTTTTGTGAGAAGTTTTTTTTTCATAGCGCAGATTTGCCATTGCGACCGCTATTAGAAAAAACTTTTCTATAATTTTTCATGTTACTTGCCCCGGCTAGGATTCGAACCCGGGACACACCGAATGAAGTGCTCACACGCGACACACTCGACTATGGCGGCTGCCGTAAAATAAACTAAAATATTATGTTAGTGAAACGGTGAAATTATTCAACTTCTTTGTTCTCTACGTTCTTTGCGCTGCAAATAAAAACGAACGTAGTAATTGGGCACATTTACCCGAACACTTTGATCACTGACATATTGATTGCTGATCACTGAAAATATGGCGATAAATTGTATCTTGAAAAAAACTTGATGAAAATAACAACGTTATACCCGAATTTATCTTCATTTTTTTTTGCGGTAAAAGAAAATAAAGACAGAAACTAAAGTGATCACTAAGGTATCATACCATTTTAATGATACATTTCTAGTGTTCATTATTACTAAATTTTGGTACAATGATCAGTGATCAGTCATTGTCCTGCCTATCGAAATGTTCGTAGCATTGCTTTGCTCAATGTACAAATTTATAAATAACACTTAAATTTATTTATAATTTGTCTTTGTGCGATAAGTAGTTTTCCAGCAAGTAGACAGTTATAAACATAGATTCTGAAAGTAGTTTTATAACGAGTATTCCTAGTAGGGAGGAGTGGAACCAAGAGTTTAATGCTCCTCCTCATAGTATTGCCATCCATACAGATGGCTCGAAACTCGACAGTAAGGTAGGAGGAGGCGTCTTCTCGCGAACCCTCCCCTCTAAAACTCCCTTAGGTTACCAGACCACTGCAGCCTTTTCCAGGCTGAGGTGTCAGCTATTTTGGAAGCGGTGGAGAAGCTTGGGAGCGGAATTCTAGGAAGAGATATCTTAACCTTTAATGAAAGCCAGGCTGCAATCAAGGCTCTGAGTTCCTTCACATTTAACTCAAATATCGCGCTGGACTGCCGCCAATCTCCACAGGAGATGGCCAAGCAGAACAGACGGTACCTCATTTGGGTCCCTGGTCACAGATGCATAGAGGGAAACTGCATGGCAGACAAGGTACGACCAAGTAGTTTCTTCGGAATAAACAAGGCATTGGTATGCCGTTTGCCACTTGCAAACTGCTACTTAAAGAATGTATATACATATGTATAAACAAACTGACAATAGACGAAGACAAAATACGACCTCTCGAACCTCACGGCAGACGTGGCCTAAATGGGATCGGAAATGGTCACGAAGTGTATACTCTTCGAAAAGAGAAAATGTTTCCAACTTGGTGGGAGCTCTAACCGGGCTCTGCCTAATACGAAAACATGCTGAAAGGCTAGGCGTACATACCGTTCCGAAGATGCTACAGGAGCTGTAAGAACTATGAAGAGGAGAAACGGTCTTACATCTTCTGTGTAAGTATCCTGCGCTGCGCAAAAGCAGGCTGCAGTAGCTGGGATCACCGTTTCTGGATGACCTGAGTGAGGTTTCAGTAACCGAAATTAACCGCCTGATGAGATTCATTATTGGCGGCCGCTGTAGCCGAGTGAGTATCGTGTGCGCGCTTCATTTGATGGGTTCCAGGTTCGAATCCAGCTCGGGGCAAGTAAGATTCAAAAATTATAGAAAAAGTTTTTTTCTAATAGCGGTCGCCCCTCGGCAGGCAATGGCAAACTTCTGCCATGAAAAAGCTTCTCACAAAAACATTCGCCGTTCGGATTCGGCGTTAAACTGTAGGACCCTCAATTTGTGTTACAACATCACGACCCACACCACAAATTGTAGGAGAAGTTTGGCCAAAATCGCTTAAGCGGTTCTAGCGCCAATTAAGGAAGTAAGTAAGATATTCATCAGCGAGGTAGAATGGTTTAGCAAAGGTTAGTCTTTCGGTGGATGGTGTCAATGTTTGCGGTAACATAATGGACCTTCTATTTATGGCTTAAGTGTGCCACTCCTACCTACCTATTTATAAATATAGATTTTTATGTAATCAGAAAAAATGTTTTTTAAATCGCTTTGTACCGTTGTGTATAAACGAACGTTGTGCGGAACGATTTAAATGGTGGACAAAATAAACATTACGAAGCATTTGCTCCTCACGAATCGGGCTGTATGTGGTAATTAAAGAACAAATCAACTTACTTTCCAAAAAAGTGGCAAGAATGCGTAAAGCATGAGGAACGCAAAAAACACATTTCGCGCCCAGAATCGAGAATTTAGCTGTTTCATTTGTTTGTGTTTTTGTGCTGTGATAATTTAAATCTGAAAATTACCATTACGATCGCTACCTGTCTATAAATTCTCTAAGGTTGTTTTACAAATTTTTAGAAACATGCATCTTTGTGTGTGTAACAAACAACAAGTAGTTGCGTTTATTAGGTCTTTTAAGAAGGTATTATCTTAATCCTAATATACTGCATATGTCGAATAAAAAATTGTAACCGAATTATTTACATATCTCAACGACACACATACATACATACATTCATATGTACATAGGTACATCTAAACAAGCATTTGCTTCAAAATTCAGCTATAAGTAGTTTCAATAAAAAGCCAAAACGTTCTTCAAATGCCCTAAAGTAGTCAATAAAATGTACCATAATTGCTGGCGCGTGTAGAATTCACTTCATTTCGCTTTGATGTATGTCGAAATATGCTCTTAAATTTGTAATACTCAAAAACAAACCTCGCCTCGACACGAAGTCACTTGCGACTGTTGGTAATTGACATTTTATTGTCCTTACAATGAACAACAATGAGAAAATGTAAACTAGCAAATATTTATTACAAAGCAAACACGTGTTCACAGCTCATCTCGTTATATGTATGAACGCTCTCGTCCCTGCTAGCGCTGCGTCCCTTCATCCCCGTCAGTCGTTGTGCTGCCGATGCGGCCGGTAATCAAAAATCACATCCATCCGTAGCCTAGCTAATAAATGCAAAGGAAAGGAAAAACAAATTAAGTCACCCTTTATAACGGTATTTAACTCTGTAATTCTGTCAACGCATTATTACATTTGAAAAACTTATGCAGCTTATGGATAGCCATGACAAAATTAGGGTGAATGAAAACTAATATCAACGATGTTTAGCAACAAAGTCGGCTGGCTGACTGGCCGGCTGGCTGACTGGCTGCCTTATCAGCTGTGAAAATTATTGGGTGCTTCACAAGAAGACTTCCTCCACCCCTTTCCACACTGCTTGTCACTTTTATACGTAAATAGATGCTCTAATGCGATAATGAGACAATCAACAGGGGGGTTGAGAACATTTGTATTTATGAGTACAGTATTCCGCGGTTATAGGCATTCACCGCTTATATTTTTAATATAATTTAGCCATTAAAAAAATACACAAATATTTGGGGTAAAAATTCGAATATATGTCGAACTACTTTGAAAAAAAATGTCCAGCACAAGAACTCGTTCATGAGTATCTCCGAAGCGCCATTTGATTTAGATTCAATGGTTCAATTTTGATTATAATTGGGTGATTCATTCACAAGGTGTCATAAGTCATAAAGCCATAAAATTGCAAAAATACAAAATTCCTTAGTTTCAAATCCAAAAACATAGCTTTTGAAATCTAAAATTTTATAACTTTATGATTTATGACACATTACGACACTTTGTGTATCACCTAAATAATAGATATAAATATGACTAAAATATGAAAAAAGTTATGTTTTTTGATTGCATTGAACCAAGTAATTAAAATGAAGCAATTTTGTATTTTTTTTTAAATTATGGCTTTATAACTTATGACACATTATGACACCTTGTGAATCACCCCTAACATATTTCAAAGTAATAGGCTTTGTTATTAAGATAAATTTCCAATTTGACAAATAATAATTATCAATGCTTTGCTATGCTTTGTTAATTACCAACATTATTGTTTTAAGACAGTCGCTAGAGGATTGAGATATTCCAGAAAATTATTACTCACTGACTATTAGTTCACATGAATTCGGAAAATTTGAATTTACTTAAACTCTAATCCAATCTTAAGGGGAAATTTACAAAAGAAACCGCAAAAACCTTGAAAAACAGTGTGTACTCAGAGTTTTGAATTGGCATTCAAAATCTTGGCTTAGGGTGGGAACCCTCTTTTGCGATAGGCCATCACTTCATAAGTATGTGTACTAAACTGGGTCGCGAAAAAAGTTTGCAGTATTTAGGGTCATATAAATTTTCATACTTGGCTTGTTCCAAAAACAGCCAAAATCTAATTTTCCTCCTAGCTTTATTTATTACTCGATTGAAGTTGATCGCTTACTACGTTTACTTTTATGAGGAGTGAAATTTCTTTGGTGATATTAGAAATTAAGTTATTTCAACTGTGAGGCTAAGGAGGTACTCCACTTCACTGGCTGTTTTTAAGGCACACCAAGGGCGAAAATTTGTGTGGCCCTAAAATATTCTCCAAAAGGGCTTCCAAACTCGTGAAGTATTGCAAACTATTTTTTTCATATTGGAAACGACTCGGTCTAATGTGCATACACATAGTAAAAAAAATAGAAGCTCAACATTTTAACCAGTATTGCCTACTTTGATTCTGTTTGTTTAGCATTTTTACCACTAGGGTTGCATTTCGGTTTGGTTTTGGAATTTGAAAATAAACACGGTTCATTTCGTGCTTCGGCTCGAAAGCCAAAAAATGAAAGGTTCGATTGTGGACCGATTTGTAGCCTTGCTGAGTTTACTGCATGTTTTATGCAAATTAGAATTTTATTATTTTTTCTTACTTTTCAAATAAGCACTTATTTATATTCTCTTTGACTGAAAAGTAATCGGCATTACTTATACAAAAAATTTACCAGCTCTCACAGCGCAATTTTCCTTAAATGCAGCATCAGTTACAACTTCACTGTATTTCGTGCAGTACTTATATCCGAAGAATACTGTATTAAACGTAGTTGGCATTAGAAATCGTTTCCTACTTATATAAATATGTAAGTGTGTAAATAGATACATACATACAAACATATGTACATCGGTACTTGTACTCACCCCGTCGATATGCTCGTCAAAGAAAAATATGCTTGTGACATTAATTCGTTCCACTTGTCGTAACCAGTTGAGGCTATGGCTAATCTGAAGGGTGGTTTGTTTACGAAAATGTAATAAAATTTAACATAAATTTGTGAATCTTCTCAGAGCTGCTGGTGGAAGTGATGCAGGTGGCTTGGAATTGCATGATATATTTATATATGTACATACATACATACATACATACATTGACGGAAGTATTTCTCCGTTCGTACGACATTTACCTCACGAATTGCGCACTGTAGTTACCCCGATTTATGACCGAGGGGTTCATTGTGTGGCCAATGTGGCGCAACGGTGTTTGTTTATTGGCTGCGAGGAAGTGGAATTAATTAGCCATGAATATTGCGATTATCGAATTAATTCTAAAAGGAATGCCTTTTAAACCGTTATTAATTTTTTGACTTCCATGTGATCATTGAGTGCAATTCGAAAGATGTACATACATACATATTTGATTTATGGAAACAATGTATAAAAGATTTGGATTCAGATTTTAATGTTTGCGGAGAAAATTCTAGTTAAATAACATTAACACTTTTGTTAGCGAAAAATAAAAAAAGTAAGTCACGGCTTTATGTGCTTTTACCGTATCTAGAAAATATAAGCGTTGATAAAGCATAGAATAGTTTTGGTCAGTTGTTGGATATGTCCGCGCAGTAGGCAATTATAAAATCGATAACAATGTGCTGGTAAAATTTGACATTTTCTTAAAATAAATATAACGCACAGACTATTAAATAGTATGAGTTTTTAAAATCTTAGTTAACTATAAAGTCAAAATTATGAAAACCAAATACAGCAAGCAACTGCTGAATTATCGTATTCAATGCAAGCATATCGTAAATACGTTTCTGGCATAGATATACATGCTAATGACCTGACAAAACTTTTATGCTTGACAGTTGTCAGGTTTACTGCGCCTAAATCTATGTGGCAAAAAGGGGTTTCAGCCCTTTAATCATTATCGTCATTATCATTGTAGTTGTTATGTCCTGCTCAATACGTGACAATGACGTTATATTCGCGACATAGTTTTAGGCGTAGTAAACTTAACAACTGTCAGGTTGATAAGTTTTGTCAGTGTATACAAATAGTTCATTAATCAGCGGCAACTCGTTAAATAAGTGCTTTTTAGAGTAATTTTTGATCGCTGAACACGGAAATGAGTTTTATTTATTGTTCCACAAAAGATTTTTAAAGACATAGGCAAAAACCCCCGATTTCTAGGTTATCTTGCAATTATTACGATGGTTATGGCGAATAGCAAATAATGCCACCTTCTTCAACAGCACCCATGTTTATATTCCTTTTGTGAAAATCGGAATAGTACTTTTGGAGTTACAGGCGTTGAAATTCAAAAATAAAGAACATTTTGTAGTATTTTTATTTTTTTAAATATCACCATAAAAAGAGCTGTACTGTCCTTTCTCAATAAATGATTAACGGCGGTATAATATATATTTGATTCAGCTGATGAAGTTTTTTTCTGTAGCTGAGCAATTTTGGATCTCGACGCTTAACAAACTTTTTCCTTTTAACAACTCGACACAAAAAAAAAAAAAAAAACAAAAAAAAAATATTGAAAAGCAATGAATGGAGTATTTTTTTAAATTTATTTAGATATTTTTATTTAAATAATAAAAGTATTTCCAAAATTTTTGATTATATTTGCTGGTTTCTTTTTAGTACTGCATGGTATAATTTAATGGGGTCTTCTAGTGCGGCGGTCTCTTTTCGACCCCTATTTTTGAGAAGTAATTGTAGGAAAACTACTGAAGATTTTTCAACTCGGTATTTTTTCTTTTTGTTAATTAACTTATCAAATATTGACAGGATTTTTTTTTGGTTTTCAAATTTTTTTCACATTTTGGTAATGTGACCTTGACTCTGCTCTTGTCAAATAGAAGACTATGCTTGGGTAAAATGTTTTGAGAGTTCGGATAGTATGAAAAAAATACATGAGATAAGTAATCATTTTTGATCCCTTTCATACGCTTTTTCAAAATTTTTTTTAAAAATTTAGAATTTTGACGAAAAAAAAATGTTCCCGGTTTTTTGTGAATAATAGCTGTAAATATTGTTCCGGTAGAGATTTTCTATACGACTTTAAATAATTTGCCTAGTAACGATCACCAGTACTGTTTTTTTTAATTCTTTGTATACATATATTTGTTACATTTCTGATAACTTGGCGTGATACTGTTTATTTTGAATTTTTATTTGACAAATTTGTAATGAAAATGAAGGCGTATAGTATATATTTTAGTACAGAAAAATCTAATCTGAAAATTAAGTGGTTTGGTATGGTAGGTTTAAAGGCTTAACGTTATAGAATTTTTATTCATATTAGAAAAGTAATGTCCCAAGTTGAATCTTGAGACGAATTCTGTGATTACATGCCTTAAAATATCCCAAAATTCCGGCATAAATAGTTTTCGCTAATATTTCCATCTCTACATACATACATATTTGTTATAAAAAAGGGATGCCACATCGATTTTCCAAAATTTTAGTCTGCTAGCAATCAAAGGGTAGCACCCATATTTTGAAGTAAAATATCGAATTGTGTTGTATGTTTGATTGAAAGATTGATCAGTGATAAAGATAAAGACATTTGGAAAAAATTCAAATCGTTAACATTCATTTGATTTGGCAGAAATTAAACATTTCAAATATGACCTTACTGAAGCAGAGTTGAATGAATTTCGTTCAAAATATATAACTACACTAGAATACCCCCAGCAGAGGAGGACCTGCCTATATTTATTTATTAATATCCCTTTGGATATGTAACCAGCAAGCACATTTCGGTTTCCGTCACATGCGTACAACAGGTGGTAACCCTCTCAAAAATATGGGTATGCAACTTGACCTCGCCGGAATGAACAGTAGGACACTCATATTTTAATAATTGCTATTCTTGTGTTAAGTTTAATTAAATTTTAAAAAGGTGGCTACCCTGTTCAAAATATACCTGTGAACTTGCTCCTAGCGAAACAAATGATTTTATTACCATATTTTACTATTTCATATAACTTGTGTATGATTTAAATAAATTCAAGTTTTCAAGCAGGTGGCAGCCCCCTGTATGCAATAATCCTTTTCCTCACCGAATCGAACAATTTGACACTCATATTTTCATATTTCATTAACTTGTGTATAATTTAATTAAATTCGACTTTTCATACAGGTGGCAACCCTCTGTAAAACATAGGTATGAACCTTCTTTCTGGGACGAACCCCTTGGTACCCATATTTTATTCTTTCATACAACTTGTGTATATTTTAAGTATGTTCTACGTTTCAAACACGTGGCATCCCTCTGCAAAATATACATTGTACAAATATTGTCCTTGCCGAGACGAAACGTTTGATACCCATATTTTAATATTTCATATAACTTGTAGATATTTTAAGTAATTTTAACTTTTCAAACAGGTGGCAACCCTATTCAAAGATTAAAATATACTTAACGACCTATTCTCATAATTACCAAATATATGTACAAACAAAATTCGAAAAGTTCGACCACAAACACCATGACACGAGATTTTTTTAGATAATTTGATTGAGATTAAAAATTTACTAAGCTTTCATAAAAATTTTCTCACTTTAGACTAGAGTCTAAATAAATCAAAATATTGCATAGTACCACAATCTATATTTCTCATACCAAGGCCCCAATTTTTTCCGGTATCGCGACAAAAAACATTTCGCTGTTTATTAATTGCTAAAAGGGTAACCAAAAAAAAAAATATGTCTACATCAAAAAAATGTTACTTTGAGGATTTCATGAAGTAGCCCTGTTTCATTGCTAGTTTATTTTTCTCTTATTCATTTGTTGTTGTCACTATTTGCATAAATGTTAAGCTCTTAATCCAATTTAGTGGGATTATAAGTGTTCTCTTTGTTCATTGCCCGCAATGTCCATTTTGCAACAGATTTTGTCCAGTGCAAATTTTAATTGCATACAAGTTCTGTATCTACTATGTACAACAGGGAGTGCATAATAAATGGATGACCGTTGACTAAATTACTGAAAAACAAAAAACAATATCGTCATCTCATATGCTGATATTCGAATTGTCGGCTGCTATAGCAGCAACGTATGGTCGTAAATGAAAACAAAGATATGTATATCCTCTTAGCTGTAGCCACTGTACAGTGCGCATTTGATACAATTAGGTTGGGTAAATTAAAAACTAAATACACACGCATATAGTACATATGCACAACGTGCAAATGTGCATACGAAAACTTTAAAACTTGCCTCTTTGCTCAAGTAAGGTAGAAGTTAGAGTTAGCATATGATTTACGAAAACAAAAACTATTGGAAAAATTAAATAAAAGTTGGCTTTAGCCCTGCCGAAACTTCCATACCTTTCATGAATATAAAAAAAAATTTAATGGAAATTACTGCATTGTTAGCGCCCAATGTTCAATTCTAAAATACTATGTATTTATTTTTCGCATCTAAAATGAAGTAAATATTTAGAAAAAATAAATATAAAAATATAAAGATATATGTATGGAAACTAGCTGACCAGTACATATATTATATCTCGGGTCTGGTGCCACCGACCGACTAAATTTTGAAAAAAAAACTTTATATTTTATATATATATATATTTTTGATATTTATAAAGGGTGCTTTTTTTAGACTGATAGAACTTTAAATTGAAATAAAACACATAAAAAATGAAGTATGATGCCAATTTTTTTTTATTTGAAAGATATTTTCATGACATTTAATATTTAAAAACGATTTCTGGTATTTGTCCGCCACGACTAGCTTTAGTGAATCGTATGCGATCAGTCCAATTTTGAACCACTGCAAAATGTCCATGTTGTGGAAGGACAAAGTCCAACTTGTTGAGCACGGCGGCGAATAGACAAATTCGGATCTTCTCCAACACTATGACTTACAGCACCAATATTATCTTCTGTACATACAGTTATTTGTCTTGTTGTTGGTTTTTCATCGAGTAGAGTAAATGTTGTTGGAAATTTGTCAACAGTTCGACGAATAAGCAACTCTGATGCTTGATTATGTGGACCATAAAATTCACGAAGTGCTCTATAAGTTTGGCGAACAGACCACTGATTTTTAAAGTAAATTTCTACAATTTGTTTTGCAAACGTTGTTGCGGCGTCATTCTTTCCATGATGATTTGTCAATGCTTACTGAACAGAAATGTCAAAACGAAATGTCATTTACCAGCTCTCAAGTGACAGCTATCCCTATCGAAAGCTCTATCAATCTAAAAAAAAACACCCGTTATATGTATTTGTAGCTAATAGGTGTTTTGAATTGAATGAAATCGGACTGTTAATGCGGCTTTTAGAAATATCGCGAATACAGCGCCACCTATTGCTTCAACTTCCAAATTTATTTCAAATTGGCCCATAAATACGATATTCATATGTAGGTATCTTAAATTTATATTTACGTATGTATGTACATACATATATGGCGAGTGTGTTTTGTATTTGAACCAAATCTAACTGTAAATACGGTTTTTAGAAATATTCGACCCCACCGCGACAGACGGACGCCTATGTTTATTTATTTAATTTCCATATATATGTATATAGAAAACACATTTCGGTTACTCTCACGTATACTTTGTGTAGAATTTCATTAAATTTGACTTTTCAAACAAGTGGCAACCCTCTCTAAAATATAGATATGACTTCTAAAAAAGTGACAACTCTCTTCAAAGTACACCCATAAATTTTTCATGAGTATATCACTACTGCCGGGGCGAACCGTTTGGCACACACATTTAAATTTTCATATATTTTGTTTAAATTTTACTTTTCAAACAGGTGGCAACCCTCACCGAACTAAACAAAGCTATGCCTAAACCCTTACCGACGCAGAAACTAATAAATATACAAATTTTCAGTTTTAAAACAGGTTGCAACCCTATGCAAAAAAATGTTCCTTTAACTTATTGGTTTAAATTGATTTCACTTAATTTACTTTTAAACAGATGGCAACCTACCTACATGTAATTACCTTAATTAATTTAACATTTTAAAAAGGTGACAACTCCATTTAGAAACTGTTTATATGGGAAGCCATGCATCGAATTATATTTGAGACTTTTTCGACTTTTCTTTCCCCCTAAACCTTCACGGAGCAATTAGCAGCAAACTCGCAGAAGGAAGTAACCATTTTGGTCCAATCGTTGCCAAGTTTTAACCACAACTCATTTTCATTTAAAATTATATAGATGTAATGATATTAAGCGCTAAAACTAGAAAAAATATACCATCTGTAGAAAAACTCGGCAATAACAAACCAATCACAGTTTTCTGTTGCTTTTTAGTATGCAACTTTTTTAGCAATGAATGTAATCTCAAAAGAATACTACAGTCGAACTTCCATGTAGCGACTAAGGGGACAAAAATAAAGTTCGTTATATAGAAAACTCGTAATATAGAATTGTTTGAAAAAGTTGTGTTTTATATACAGTTTTATTTAAAATCATTGTAAATTTTTTGTTTGAGTTTTATTTTTCACATTTCAGGTACATTATCTTTCATTCCGACAAAGGTGCGCAGTACTTCAACTTGCTGATTTTTGAACTTATCCAACCATCCTACACACTCGTCAAACTCAAAGTGTTCTTTGACCTTTTCTCTCTTATGCGGTTCCGATAAAGGAAAATTTCATTTATAGTATGTAGCTGCTGTCCATTTCGCATGGCTTCATCAACATCTTCGTAAAGACAGGTGCGAATCGGTTTGCATTCAGAAATCAATTGTACACCGTCTGTCTTTCTTAAAAACTCTGCTTTGAAAGACTGTTTAAAGAAAATCCAAACTAGGCGGGAATTTTTTTTTTTTTTTTTGTATGCCCTTTTCAACTTCACTGATTTTCAAAAGTTTTTCCTCTAACGAAATGTATACGCTTCAATATTCAACTTAATATCAGCCTATACATCAATTGCAAATTGAGAATTGAAGCAAAAATTACTTGGGATTACATTATATTTATTGTTTATTTTTATCATCAAATTTTTAATTCGGGACTTTCCCGTACATACATTTTTGTCTTTCTTTTTTTGGTAAGAAATAAAAATCGAAATAAAATTCGTTATACGAAGATTGAAAATGCATGAAAACTCAAGTTATGGGGGTAGGAAAAATCTTGGTATAGAAAAACCCGCTATAAGAGAATTCGTTATAAGGAGAGCAAAACATTCTGAAAATTTAATAAAATTGCTGTGCTTTGGAAATTAATTCATTACAAAGAAAACTTCGTTGTACCGAAGTTCGTAATAGAGAAGTCCGACTGTATAAATGTCAAACTATCCAACCAAAATCTATTTTTATGGATTACTACGAAAATTTGATGATTGATAAGTAAATTTCACGATTTTAACTGTCTGAGTATAGGAGCTTAATTAAATTATAGTAACCCGAACATGATGATTATCATTACATTCTTTCTAAGTGAAAGGAGGGTCACATTTAATTTTCTTCGCTGCCTTACTACTAGAGTAATAAACCGAAACCCCATATCAAGTTTCAGTCAAAGGTCTCTAAAACTGAGTGACTAGTCTGCGTTCAAACAGGCAGACAGGCGGGCATTATCTTCATGAAAGGTATACAAAGTAATACAAGTTTGAAAAAGAAATAAATGACAGCCTAATGGGAATTTTAAAGACTCTCTCCTACGAGGGCAATTTAAAAAGTGCAAAAGTGGAAGCTTGTTAAACATTTCCCGAACTCTTCACCATCAATTAAAATGATTTACAAGTGGATCGTAGATTTTCGTTGTGGTCGTACGACCACCGATGATGTTGAACGTTCTGGAAGGCCAAAAGATGCTCCCTACGACTATTAGCTGTTTCCAAATAATAATAATAATAATAATAGAATTTTATGAAATGATGAAGTTAAATTGGAAACTGAGGCCTATTTTCGAGACTTTGGCGCAGCCTACTTTTTGGAAGGTATCAAAAAGTTGCAACATCGTTGGGCTAAGTATGTCGATCTAAAAGGAGACTACGTTGAAAAATAAAATAGAATTTGCCCTAAAAATTTTATTTTCACAAATTGCTTATATTTAATAATACATATAAAAATTTATTTTTAATCTTTAACTTTAATTCCTTATCTTTCCATTAATTCCAGCATAGATGTATTAATTATACAAAATACGCAAAGAATGTTGGTTGGCTTGTAAGTGAAATATATATGTACATACATTAGTACCTTATTTCCACCCTTTTTTTTGAGTAGTACATCATCATGCAACCCTTTTTATAACGGAATTGTGTGGCAGCGTATGCAAAAATATTTAAGTACATACCGAGTTGGAGTTTGTTTTAACATTCCCCTCATTAAACTGGAATGTTTTCTTGACATTTTCAACAGCCTTTGGTGAAATCACGGCAAGAGAAACTTGTTTTTGTTGGCGTCAATTAACACAATTGACTTATTAGCCGTAAATGAGCGTCTAAAATTTGTAATTGTAAAGTTATCCAAGATGGAAATAAGTACTACGTTTATGTATTTTAAATTTTGTATACATATGTGCATGCATATAATTTACGTTTATCATGATGCAATAATAAAAAGGGAACAACTCGTTTTGCTACTACCTTAACTCAACGTTGTATTTTGAAAGGAGGAATTCATGGTGGGTGGAGTGAAATGGGAAGAAATTAAGGCCGTTTTGGGAAAAAATGTTATAACCAAAATATTCTTATTTTTATCGTAATCCCAATGTATGTAATAGTATTTAAATAATTATACGATAAAATAATTGGTTTTCTAGTATATTAAGAATGAAAACATAACTAGACAGATTGTCCTAAGTTGTCTTATTGAAACCAAACATCGCCTAATATAGAACTCCAAATGGGATTAATATTAAGGAAGAACAGTTTTACTATGCAATATGCAATAAATAGTTTTCTTTAAATACGCTAAGGTTTGCTTTTATTAAAAATTATGATTAATGTAAAACATTAAAAAAATGGATAAACCAAATTAAACTATAATTTTTTTTCTATTTTGAAAAATATAGGTAGGATAACAAAGTGCATGTAAAGCAACAACACTAACTCGGAAAAATATACGAGTTGAGCCAACTCGGTAAAATGTTATCCGACCTGAGATGCAGTGTTGGGAAGTAGAAAAACTGCGCTATTATGATTGCTTTTGTAACTAAAGGAAATCTTATCCGAGTTGGAGCGATCTTTTGATCGGTACAAAGAAACGGGCCTTTTATGACGAGCGTTGCCTTTTATAATTAGTGCCTTTCCAAGACTAAGTGTTATTAGAAGTTATTGGAAGAAAGAGAAGAACTAAATCGTGAAAATTGTCGTGCGATGATTTATTACGAATTTCGGCGTAGTTTATCGAGAGAGGAGTGCATTGAACAATTTACTTCGACTTATGGCACTGAAGCACCTCACTTAGCCACTGTTAAACGCTGGTACAACGGTTCCAACGCGGTCGTCGATCCTTGCAGGATGAATTTTTTTAAGATCATTCAAAATCGATTCTTGTGCCAGAAACAATCAATGCTGCGCATCAATCAGGAAGATTGTTCTCGTTGGATACCCCATCATTTGATAATTGGCAAAAAAGGGTGGTATAAAATTGGTTGAAGCGCATGCAGAATTGTATTGAGATTCAATGAGAATATTTTGAATACCAATAAAGCGATTTTCATTACTATTTTACTGTTTTGATTATTCGGTGCCAAATAAATAAGGTAACCCTCGTATTAAATCACATAACACGATGTTTAGCTGAGCTTCTGCTTCGAATTCTGGGAAAGCAACTGAAAAGATAATTTTTATTAGAAGTGCTTATTTTTATGACACCCATAAACTGGGAGTTTTCTCATTGCTAATCGAAGAGCGGCCGGTATTACAAAAACGCCTTTTTTGTTTTTTTGATCTTACGTACCTCGGGTAAAATTGGAGCCAGGGTCTTTCGATTACGGTGATTGCTTGAATGTTGAATCTTTCCCCTCAATTTCATTAGTATATTTTTCGTGACAAATCGTATCACTATAATAAAAACATGCAAAGTGTTACTATTCCGATTTAACGCCAAATCAAAATTATAAAACGTTGACATGTTGAACTTTCGTTTCCAATTTCTTCGTGGTTTGACGAAGTAATGAAAACGATGCCCTATGAATGAACTAAACTGAATATTGGCGAGACTAACGTTTATCACTTTTCCAAATGGCTTTACAACCATTCTTCAGTTTTACCCAGAACCAAGCATCTTTACCAGTTAACAAAGACAACCGAATTATAAGAAAGTACAACAAGTTACTTTTGATTTTCTAATTGATCGACTGGGTAGCTGTTTTTTATACAAAAACCCGGTTTTTTTTTTATAAACATGTTTTCACCGATTCGAGATCCCCGAAAGAATTCTTCGGGTTCACATATACCGATGCTTTTTTAACACAACAAACCGCAGCAATCATTTTGATCCAGATAAACTTAAAATCACATACTAAGTTTTTACAAAATGAATTTGTAAAATTTGTCAAACAAAAATCTAGTTTTGCAATTTTGTACGGTATGCAATAAAAGCTAGATACTCTTAAGATCCTTGTGCGCTCTGCGCTTAGCACTAACTCGTCTAACCTCAACGCCCTTAGGAAGACGAGGATGATGGTTGGTAATAGTGCGCGAGTTCTTTCTAAGAGATATGTTAGCCTAAATCCCTTTTCCGTCGTCTCGAGATGGCGTGACATTTGAAAAGCAGATCTATTGGGGTTTACGAGGCAGACTCAGTCGAACTGTGAGAAAGCCTATCAGCATCCTCAAGTTGTTCTTTGATTGGTTAATAAACTGTTTAAAGTGTATACGATTGTACCCTCCCAATAGGCATATCGGGTGGAGTAACCCTGCCGTTAGGTGACAGTGTCTTTCCTTTTGTGTATTTTCTTCGTTCTCAAGCTACTCTTTAATGGAATGGTGACCTATAGCCAGGAGGGGCTCGGAGCCTATAGGTATCAGTTTCCTCATTCCCATCGATGCTTTGTTCCCCCTGAAAACAAAAGGAACGGAATATGGTTCCGTTTTGCTAGGAAACTGAGGATTTTACCACATACATACGAAAGTCGGGCTTTGAGTGCTGCTAGGCTGTATCTTGAAATTGTGGTGGTTCCTTTCTAGGTTAGCCTCTGCCCACAGAAACATGGCGCATAGCTCCACCTGTAAGATGGTAAGGTGGTTGATTAGGATCAAAGACTCTGGCTCCTATGTTGCTTTGTTCGCTAGATAAATCTTAAATCTCTTCTCAAAAAAGGTAACCTTGATGATATCGTCTCTGAGGAGCTGAAATAGAGGGAGCCGTGGGCTCATCATCTCCATGACCACTCTTGCGTATGACCAGCTGCATATGTATGTTAAGTAGGGTTCATTTGACTCCCTGTTCTATAAATATGCTTTTTGGTATTAAGTTTAAAATCACTTCGAATGCCCCCATCGGATACGAATATGTTATGGTATGGCTGAATGTAGGATTTTTCTTTATCCAGAATAATCCCAACAAAAGGTAGTAACATGTCGCTACAAATCGCAAACGCTTAATATCAGTGCAATATTTGGAGTACATATTTTAAAATCGAACAAGGAGTTACTAATGTATGTATGTATGTATGTATGTCTAATACTAAGGATTCCGTCAATTAAAGAGCAGGCTTAATTACATCCTTTTATATGTATGTATATATTTTGAATGTTTAAAAGGCCTTCTAACCGCGTGATCCGCCAATTTTACCCACAAAAATAGCGCATTACAAAGATATCAAAACTGTTATAATTGTTGTGTGCATACTTTCAGGCTAAAACGAATGGAATTAACAGTTTGGAGGGTTTTTTGTACCTATTTAGTTGCAAGATATTTTGAAAACTTTGGTTATAAAAGTTAACAATGATTCAAATGTAACTGTTTTAGACAAACTAAACGCAGCTTTGATATATACTCGTTGAAACATTTTTATGAAGAAAATCGTAAAGTTTGAGTTCTGTGAAGCAATTAAACTACGAAATTTTATAAAAGGGGAAATTCATACTCGGCTTTACCTACGGAAATAATGGTGAACGAGTTATCTGAACGAAATATCACAAAATCGAATTTATGCTAAATAAGTTCAAACTTACATACAACTTACATACTACATGCATGCATAGAACTATTCAACGCTTAGAAAAAATATCTAAGCAAAAGACATTTTTCAAAAACACGGCACTAAATTTTTAAGATAAATCAGCAAAAGAAAACAACGGTTTCGAAAAAACGTCCGTTGGGACCTTCCTACACTTCAACAACGATATTTATAATGTACACTACGCCGCAAGCTGTAAGGTTGTAACTTATTGAAAAATTTTCTCCAATTTATTATTTTATTTTATTTTATTTACGATACTTTTCAATTATGATACATTTTATCCGCCAACACAAACCATATAATAAATCGCAAGTTTCAAACTTTGCTTAAAACTAAAAAATATTGAACAAACCTCATCAAAATTTAAATTTTATTTAGTATGCAGTTTTGTAGCTCCGTCTAATAAATTGCAAGTTTTTACTACATAACTAGAAATTACATTGGAGCATTTTTTTGCCAAAGATGTTTCGATTTTCATCCGTATAAAAATAGATTTTATTTACTCGTTGTATGGAAACAAATGCGACAAAAAATTTACAAAAATCAACGTCGATTTGTAGGCACTCTACAATTGACTTTTAGTATATTAAACCTAAATGGGCTACAAAACTACGGTTTTCTAATTTTTTTTTAAGTTTGAAATTTTTATGAAAATTTTTCATCTTATTATAAGTTTCGTATAATGTTTGAAATTTGTATTTTTATGGTTTTTGATAGAGAATAAACTGCATTTAAATTGAAAAGTAACGGAAATTAAATAAAAGAAAGATAAATTAGGGAAAATTTGTCAATATGTGGGTTTTGATTATATCCATTTCTACTTAGTTTCTTCTACAAAATAATTTGTTTATTCTTAAAATATAATATCTTCATTTTACACTCCAGTATTCATGTACAATGCCATGTAGTTTCGCCAGTATCGCCAATGAGACTTATTTTGGGAATATTAAAGGATTTTACAAAAAATATCCTTTGAATATAAAAATCCTGGACAATTCCTGTTTCAGCCACATTCATATGTATGTATGTATGTGTCTGTATGTATGTACATACATAGTTACGGTTCATGTCTTGGGTGGAATTGCAGTTAATGATCCCAGAGAACTTACAATTATGAGAAGCTGCAAATTTGTGGACTGTAAAAAATGTTGTCTGAAACGTTTCCAAACTGGGTTTCCCCACAGCTATTTAACATTTCCACATAACATTCTAACAGAGAGGTCAGTAAGAAAATGTCGTGAACATATATTTATTATGTTAAGATGTGACAATTAACAGCGTGCCTACCAATATTATTATTATAATTTTGCTTTTTTAAACTGATGTTGTAAAAATTTTGAAATTTCATTTCCTTACTTAGTTTTAGAGTTTTTATAGTATCATATTCATTTGAACCTAAATAGAAACAGATCAGAACTTTTGTGAAGTGATGCAACTGTTTTCAGGGATCGGAGTAAGTACAAAAAATGCACGGATAGTTAATATTTTATTTTATATCCTATTGAATAAATAAAATATGTAATATGTTTGCATTTCGCTTTTCAAACTATTCCAAAAAATTCGACACGTGAAAACTCTTTCACGATTTTGTATATTCATTTGTAATGAAATAAAAAATGATGTCCATAAAATGAAGGATAAGTTGTATGATATTTTATTTTCTATTGAATTAAAAAAAATATAAAAATTAGACATGGCACGAAAAAAAATCTGGGATTCGAACTATGGGGCAAAAGCTAAAACGTGCAATATGATAATGTGGTCGGCGACTATACGCGCTAAGCCACAGCAGACATTTTATGCAGTTCGCTTATACGGCTATTTATGCAAATCATAGCAATGTGTACGCAAAGAAAAAGAAAAAATTTACGAATCCAACTAAAAACGAAACAAAGAAGAAAAAGTAGTAACCCGAGAAAAAAACTGTTTCTTGCTTGCCAGCGGGGCAAGTAGAGACGGAAGAGGAGTTATGCAACAATTGTGGATAAGAGAAGGGTTGAAAGGGAAAGGGAACGGTAAGCAAAAGAATATTCTTTTCTGTTTTTCGGCAATTTTTGTGTCGATTCGCCAATTGCGCGTGCACGTGTACGCAAATGAATTGATGCGCATTTGGGCAGAAGTTCTAGAATGTTCTAGAATGTTCTAGAATGTTCTAGAACATTCTAGAATGGCAGCAATTTGTCAGACTACGTTGGCAAATTGCATTATTGTCTGATATTGCGGTGTTTAAATTTTCAATGACCGTCGATGGTTTGTAAAATTGAAGATTTTAGCATTTTTGTGTTCGTCGCGAATAAGATCGCTGAGGGGAACATTTGCGTGCGCGGGGAGATGAAATGCTTGCGCTTATGAATGAACGGCATTTGTGTTTAGGAATACGCGCACGCGTTTATGAATGACTTTTTTGTTGTTGTATGTAGTTACAGATATTTTAGAATATTTGGCGCCAGCGCAGGCAAAAGTGCAGCTGCGGTTGTGATTGCGCTGTGATTTGATTTACTTAGATTAAGCGTAGGTCAAGGTTGAATTTTTTCACATGCGCTTACATAAGTACATAAGTATGTATGTAGATATGTACATATGTACATATGTGTGTATGTTTGTACATGGATGCATATGAATTTATGTATTTAGATATGTACCTATATGTACATACATATGTACATACATAGATATGAATACATATACATAGATGTGTGCATATATGATTGTATACTTGATGATATTTTAGTTTTTTGTGACTGTACATTCAAATGTAGTTATGTACTTATGTAGTATTCTCTGGTAGTATATGTATATCAACTTACATATGTATGTACATATGTATGTATGCTAGTGCAAGAATTTGCAAAAAAGTAAAAATCTAAATAAACACCCTTCCCCCCCAAACCCCCACCCCCCCCAGAAAATAGATCAAATATTAAATTGGAACCAAACTTATAAGTTATAGTTATAATAGTATAAATAATATAACAAATATGAACATTGAATTATATGGAATTTTCATATTATATACATACATACATATGTATGTACATATGTATGTATGTATTAATCCTTTACAATTACAAAAAATTTGCCTTGAGCTCAAAAATTATTGCTGATATTTAGAATTTTCTAAAAATTTGTTAATATTATTGGCAAACCAATAGAAGAATTGTTTCAGATTGAAGCATGTTGAATTAAACATTTAATGTTAGAAATATAAAATACTTTAAAATGTAGTGTAAGAAGTTCACGATTAAGTAGTGATTTAGACGCCCGAAAATAGTATGTGATGTGGTGCTGCTGGTATAGGCGCGGCTTTATCATTCATTTCACAACTTTTTTCTAGGTTCAAATCACAGTTGGGCAAAAGTATAGATATATTTTTGCAAGTTTTTTTTAATTTCATATTTTATTTTTAATATTACTCTTGATTCAAAATCAGTTATTTTGTTCTGAATATCAGCACAATCTTACTTTCATTTTTAAGTTTTTCTATGTATTTATTCTCATCTTCATTCGTTTGCATATTTGTTAACATCAAAATGTATATTTTTCCCTGCTAACATTAAATTTAACATTTTTGGTGGCTTAAAAATGCTAATTTAACAGTGTGGTGCAGACCCAGTTTGGAAACGTATCAGCCCTGTTAACGACCATCGCCGAATAGTTTCCACTTTCAATTTGCAGCTTCTCATACTTGTAAGTTCTCTGATGATCCTTTAATCAGAGAACTTACAAGTATGAGAAGCTGCAAATTGAAAGTGGAAACTATTCGGCGATGGTCGTTAACAGGGCTGATACGTTTCCAAACTGGGTCTGCACCACACTGTTAAATTAGCATTTTTAAGCCACCAAAAATGTTAAATTTAATGTTAGCAGGGAAAAATATAAATTTTGATGTTAACAAATATGCAAACGAATGAAGATGAGAATAAATAGAAAAACTTACATATGAAAGTAAGATTGTGCTGATATTCAGAACGAAATAAAGAGTTTAATGTATTTATCAAATAAATGTTTTTAGTTATTTAATTTGTGTAAATGAGAGTGTGCACATACATATGTACATACATACATACATATACAGGAAAAATGTTCGTCAATACATATGTAGTATGAATGTATGCAGGTTAAGAAAATAAATATTTTGTACTTAAAACTTAAAGCAAAAGACTGATTCTGAATCAAGAGTAATATTAAAAATAAAATATGAAATTAAAAAAATCTGGCAAAAATATATCTATACTTTTGCCCAACTGTGATTTGAACCTAGAAAAAAGTTGTGAAATGAATGATAAAGCCGCGCCTATACCAGCAGCGCCACAGCACACACGATTTTGGCGCGTCTAAATCACTACTTAATCGTAAACTTCTTACACTACATTATAAAGTATTTTATATTTCTAACATTGAATGTTAAATTCAACATCCTTCAATCTGAAACAATTCTTCTATTGGTTTGCCAATAATATTAACAAATTTTTAGAAAATTCTAAATATCAGCAATAATTTTTAAGCTCAAGACAAGTTTTTTATAATTGTAAAGGATTAATACATGTATGTACATACGTATGTATATAATATGAAAATTCCATACGATTCAATGTAAATATTTATAATATTTTTTGTACTATTATAACTATAACTTATAAGTTTGGTTCCAATTTAATACATATTTGATTTATTTTCTGGGATTAATTTCGTTTTTCTGTAGATGCGAAATAATATGCGATCTTTATACATATGTAGTACATATGTACATATTTACAAATTTGTTCGTTTGTATCAAAAATTTGTCTTGGCAAAAAATATTCACGGGAAACTGAATCAAGTAGCAAATCAATTGTATTCTGTGGTGCAGTTGCTTCAGGATGCGCGGCAGTATTCTTCATACTTCCGTTTTGCGCGAGTTCGGAACCAGGCCACGCGCTTTTGACTTAAAATTTATTTAAATTTTTACTTTTTTGCAAATTCTTGCACTAGCATATGTATGTATACTTCCAGAGAATACAACATGCATAACTACTACATTTGAATGTAAAGTAAAAAAATAAAATTAAAAAAAAATAAAAAATATATACATACTTATGTACATATGTATGTATGTATATGCACACATCCATCTGTATTCATATCTCTATGTACATATTTATGTACATACATATGTATGTACATATATAAATACATAAATTCATATGCATCCATGTACATACATACATACATACACACATACATATGTACATATGTACTTACGTGCATGTGCATAAATTCAACCTTGACCTACGCTACAATCAAAATCAAATCACAGCGCTATCACAACCGCAGCTGCACTTGTGCCTGCGCCAGCGCCAAATATTCTAAAATATCTGAAGCTACATACAACAAGAAAAAATTCATTCATAAACGCGTGCGCGTATTCCTAAAAACAAATGCCGCTCATTCATAAGCGCAAGCATTTCATCTCCCCGCGCACGCAAATGTTCCCCCAACAATCTTTTTCGCGACGAAAATGCTAAATCTTCAATTTTACAACCATCGACGGTCATTGAAAATTTCAACACCGCAATATCAGACAATAATGTAATTTGCCAACGTAGTCTGACAAATTGCTGCCATTCTAGAATGTTCTAGAACATTCTAGAACATTCTAGAACTTCTGCCCAAATGCGCATCAATTCATTTGCGTACACGTGCACGCGCAATTGGCGAATCGACACAAAAATTGCCGAAAAACAGAAAAGAATATTCTTTTGCTTACCGTTCCCTTTCCCTTTCAACCCTACTCTTATCCACAATTGTTGCATAACTCCTCTTCCGTCTCTACTTGCCCCGCTGGCAAGCCAGAAACAGTTTTTTCCTCGGGTTACTACTTCTTCTTTGTTTCATTTTTAGTTGAATTCGTAAATTTTTCTTCTTTTTTGCGTACACATTGCTATGATTTGCATAAATAGCCGTATAAGCGAACTCCATGAAGTGTCTGCTGTGGCTTAGCGCGTATAGTCGCCTGCCATATTATCATATTGCACGTTTGAATTGTTGCACCATAGTTCGAATCCTAGCTTTTTTTCGTGTCATGTCTTTTTTTTTCGTGCTATGTCTAATTTTTATATTTTTTTTAATTCAATAGAAAATAAAATATCATACAACTTATCCTTCATTTTATGGAAATCTTTTTTCATTTAAATTTCTGCTCTGATTTTATTTCATTACAAATGAATATACAAAATCGTGAAAGAGTTTTCACGTGTCGAATTTTTTGGAATAGTTTGAAAAGCGAAATGCAAACATATTACATATTTTATTTATTCAATAGGATATAAAATAAAATATTAACTATCCGTGCATTTTTTGTATGTAGTTACTCCGATCCCTGAAAACAGTTGCATCACTTCACAAAAGTTCTGATCTGTTTCTATTTAGGATCAAATGAATATGATACTATAAAAACTCTAAAACTAAGTAAGGAAAAAATTTCCGAAATGAAATTTCAAAATTTTTACATCAGTTAAAAAAAGCAAAATTATAATAATAATATTGGTAGGCACGCTGTTAATTGTCACATCTTAACATAATAAATATATGTTCACGACCACGGTGTACTGAATACTGAAGGTGACGCCTTTAGAAGTACCGCTACTTTGGTTTTGCCGAATTTGACAGTTCTCGTATTTTCGTTATGAAGGTTTGTTTACAAATAAGCGACATAGAAAATTCAAATTTCAATTTGAATATCGCGCTGAAATATCGTTTTTGCTAATATTTTCTGATAATTTGATTTTTTTGATTAAAAATAAAACAAAAACTATTAACATGAAGTGTCGGGTGTATAATTGTAGCAGTGGTGATGGTAAAAGTGCAAAGTGCAGCTTTTTTGGCTCATTTCATTCATTTGAACTGAGAACTGTCATTTTTTCTCATTCTTCTTTCTGCGTTTATTTTTTCATTGTTTACATACTACGGAATATGCCAGTGTCACGGGAAGGCGCAATCTTGTATTCTATCATTCTTGGTTCACGACATTTTCTTACTGACCTCCCTGTTAGAATGTTATGTGGAAATGTTAAATAGCTGTGGGGAAACCCAGTTTGGAAACGTTTCAGACAACATTTTTTACAGTCCACAAATTTGCAGCTTCTCATACTTCTAAGTTCTCTGCTTTAATTAAGTCCTTAAAAAAAGTTGTATATCAACTATTACTATTACAATTATGGATGCATATCTATTTATGTAATTGTTTTGAAATTTATAAGGAAGCCTTTTGGCTTTCCTTCGCAAAATGTATGTAGACCAATTACAAAGTCTCCAAATAAGGATTCAGCGGAGATGGAACAAAATTGTGGTAAAACTATTATTTGTGAAAAATGAATGCAATAGAATTTGGCCCAGGAAATTCATTTCCAACTCTCCAAATTGTTTTCATAGGTTAGTGACTTGGAAGAATTACGATATCAGCAAAAGGAAGGGAAGACACTGCATTATCTACAGTTTAAATGTACAGAATGCAAAAAAAAAACAGTACCCGTGTTGATATATGAAATATATATATACATATTTATATTTATGTACACTCCTGATCAGAATAATTGATATACAAAGCATGGACAAATTGTGCCATCTTTTTCTCAGTTAAGGTTTTTATAATTTTATTCTATAGTAGAAACACAAAAATCGAAGTCTCAAAATTTATATATAATTTTAAAAAATTTCATAAATTTCTGTCATAATTTCTAACTTTTTGATCAAACATTTTTTAGGCACCTAGAAACTACGGCTGTTTTTTATTTTAAAAAATTATCAAGTAAAGAAATTGTAAAGAGTTGTCATCGAATTGGTATCGGGTATATTCTTGCTAGGACTGACTAACTAACTATCCGGATAAACCGAGATAAACCGAGTATTCGAATACTTAAACGAAAAATCTGGATATTCGAATATTATTATTGCTTAAATCCGGATATACGGCTAACAATATAATAGATATTTGGATATCCGGATATCCGGATATACGAAATTAATGAAATGCAGCATAGGGCAAGTAATTAATTGAGTTGTTGTTGTTGTTAGCGGTTATCACGCCCGTAAAGAGCGGATTCATCCATGGTCGTTGTCGTCGAACTCATCTAGGGGGAGGCCCAGGAAACGTGCAGTTTCGACAGGATTGGACCAGAGGGAGAGGGGGGTTAGATGAGTGGGTTTGAGGGGGCATGTGAATAGGTGATTGGTGTCGTGCGGAGAGTCTCCACATGCCGGTATTTAACCCTGTTTAGATCGACCTACCCCAATAATTCCGTAATAGATTTCGGTATTAATCGCCGGTCGGGAAAAAAAACCGGGGTATAATTTTTTCTGAAGATTAATATCTTTGTGAGTAAGGGAGAATGCTATAATACGGTATGAAAATATTCAAGTACCAAGAATTCTACATGTCACTATCCCAAACTTCACTCACGAGTTGCGATATTCCATTCGTTCACTAACGATATGTGCGCTTATTGTTAGTTATGGAATAGCGTACACTGTGGAGAACGAAATCTATCAAATTTACTCACAAAACATACATATCTACACAGTTATGTATGTTTCTCCAAAATTTAACAATATTTTATAACTAGGTAATAGTTGAATACTTTACTCATTACGTTTGTATAAAGAAGAATTTTATTTGGCGTTAATACATATATTTATTAATATAAAAAGTCAATGTAATTAAAAGAAAAATTTTTTCCGTTTTTGAAATATAGTATGTACGTGCACCAAATTCCACGCATAAAAACAAAACCACGTTTTCATGCAAATTTTATTTAAAAAAAAATATCGAATTCGACTTAAAATATGGCGTACAAAAAAGCGCCGCGTAATCGATACAAGAGCAACAACAACCGCGGAAAAGAAGAATCAAGTGTATATACTCGTACGTACATATTTAAACCGTCCAACATAATTCTCATGTTTTACATTAAATCACTATTTTTGTATTGTTAGAAAAATATAATATTATTTTTTTAATTCTAAATTGATACAGACTATACTATTCGATTTCATCGATATCGCTTGTATCATCGTCGTCTTTGCACTTAACTTGATTTTTACGCTCTTCCATTCGCAGACATTTTGGGCAGATCATATTCTTTCGGGTCATACAAACGCGATGGTAAATCGAATTACATTTATCACACATAATACAGCCATCGTCGAATGGGAAAATTACTTCATTATTACCGCATATCTCGCATATGTACGCTTTGGCGCGACATATATCACAATTTCGTATATGCTGATCGAATGCATTAAATAATTTTTGCATATTATCGATTAGAATGCCTTTCTCGATAAGCTCTAAATCGTTAATTGAATAAAATTCGGTGGATTGTATAAGATGGCGACGTGAATCGTTAGCGCCAATATTATCGTTGGTTAAGTGGACGCTTATTTGCTTATCCATAAGTTTTTCCTCAGCTGCTGTACGACATTCGAGTAGATATTTTCGCATGTAAAATAGATTTTGGCGCAACTTCTTTACGGTACCTAGTTTTTCCAAGAATACGAACAGCTTTGGATTAGCCTCCTCTAATTTAATTAAGGGTTTATTGTGGAACAGCGCGATTTCTTGAAGCGAGGCACGTGATACCTTATAATGTGTGAAATCCCAGTTGTGTACGACGCGAGCTGGTATAATGCTATTATCGTTCCAATGACAGTTCGGGCAATAATAAAGACCGCTGTAATCGCACAAACGCGGTTCAATCCATGAGTTTTCTATTAAAATATAAATATATGTATATGTTTATAATGGTTTTTTAGATAGAAAATTATGAATTCTACAAGATCTATGCAATTGAGATTGAGGTTTAGTCAAAATAAAAAGTAGTATGGAAAGATATGTTAGAGAAGAAAAGAATGGTAAACAATTCATACAACAAAATAATTAATAAATTCTAAGTAAACCGAATTTTGTATGTGCACTAAACTGATCAAAACTATTAACAAAAAGTTTACCCTCGTTTTTGTTTGAGCCAAAACAGCTAACCGACTGGGGCAGAGCTAAATAAAACAGAACAAAAATTAACGAAACAAAGTCTACATATGTACGTACATAAATCATACATAAATTTTAATCCAAACTACAATAACCCAAAATATGTACGTATCACTGACAACATAGTTGTGGTCTACAACTTACTGAAATTCAGTAGAGTTCCACACTCCACACATTTGTACCGCTGCGCAGCCAAGCCAATCTCAGGGCAAATTTCATCGATAGGATAGCGACGCTCTGATGCCGCTACATGTGCACACACCCGCACCACATTATCAGCACACTTTTGGTGGGCTAGAAAATTGCAATCACTACAAATATAACAGGCTTGTATCATTCGCCAGATGATACCACTACAATGATCACAATATTGGCGGGTGCCAATATGTCCGCTACGCTGCACATTAAAATGATGACCCACAACTGTTTTCACATGTGGCGCCACTTCCAAAGGATCTGCCTGTGCCGACTCTAGCTCTTTCAGTGAATAACGCAGATCTACCAAATGGCGTACCAACCAGCGCCGCTCTTCACTGCACTCGTCCGAAAGCATAACTAAATCACGGCAATGTGCTATTGCCGCCTCTAAATCTTGTGCGTTAGCGTCAGAGGTAAAAATCAAACGCCATTGCTCCTTTACTAGGGATGCCGGTATGGGGTACGATCTATCACTTTGAGACGTAGTAGAGCTAACGTCGTCATCGGGAGCACCAGAAGTACTATTACTAACACTATGTTGTTGTAGAAAACTGGAAGCACTTTCGCTAATGAATGTAGTCAATGCTCCAGGTATACTGGCTAAACTACCTCGAATTGGATTCATATTTTTAATCGAGGTCAAAAGCAATACATTAGTTAATTAAATAAAAATAAAAATAAACTTGTAAATGTTTGTCATTAAACGCACGGAATCTAAATAAAGAACAGCTGTTGATCAGAGTAACGCTATAGAGTACGAAAACAAGGGTGGCATTGCAAAAACATTCGATTCATCTGACATCGATAACAAGGTATTTCGATTTATTTTTGTACCATACAATTTACACTGAAAACAACCACAAACGAATAATTTTCGCTCGTCAATTAACAAAACCGAAATTTGGTAGTAAAAGAAAGGATAATTGAAGAAGTTCCTGCCGCGAATTGTGTTGAACAGCAGGGAACTTACTATCTCAAAACGATAACAAAATATAACAATCGATGGTAATAGTAATCGGATATTTAGTCCGAATTTACACATAACTATTAAATCATATGATTTGACCGCGATTACCAATTGAATAGGCTTCATTTGTTGTTATTTTATAGGTCAGTTAAAGACAAACCGTTGTTTTATAAATTAATCACGACGCAATCAAAATGTTTGAACTAGGTAAAGGCGCAAAAATGTTTAGGTATTTTATAAATGCCAATATATGGAACAACTGCAGAATACATACAATTCTCAGAATAATAAAAAATATATATACATCGATAGAGATCAATGAGGTGAGCATAACGGTCTACTTTTTTTTTTGGGGGAAACAACAACAACAAAAGTTATTCAAGATCAAAGTTAAAATAAAGCATATTTTTAAATCAAAATTTCTCTTAAACCGATTGATGGATTCTTAGAAGATTGGTGTTAGTTGATAGGAAATTTCATTCCTTTTAATTCAATGTGCATAACCTATATATAACTGGTTAAGTTTTAATTAAAACCGAATTTATGTAAAAACACATCTAAAAAATTTCGTAAAAACCCAATTTTTTTTGTAAATCACCTTATAAGTTATATTTAAAAACTCTATATTTAAATAGTAAATTAATCAAGCTTTCGTTTGATATACACTATGGGTATTCATCTAAACGCGCAAATGCCTCGCAAATGCGCAAACCTCGTAAATAAACCGGTTTCTCATACAAAATTTAGTGAGTTTACAAGGTTTACTCATTTGCAAGGCATTTGCGCGTTTAGATGAATACCCATATTATGTTGATTATAGTCCTCACCATACGGAGTATTTCAAAAAAATAACCCTAATCGGTCCAACACCGGCTACGCCATCCACAGTATTTTTACGCAGAACTTCTTTTCGCGTAGGCGGCCTACGGCCGCGCTTCAAAAAAATAACCCTGGTCGGTCCAACACCGGCTACGCCATCCACAGTATTTTTACGCAGAACTTCTTTTCGCGTAGGCGGCCTACGGCCGCGCTTCAAAAAAATAACCCTGGTCGGTCCAACACCGGCTACGCCATCCACAGTATTTTTACGCAGAACTCTTTTTCGCGTTGGCGGCCTACGGCCGCGCTTCAAAAAACTAACCCTGGTCGGTCCAACACCGGATTTGAAGATATGCTTCATTTGACCTTTTGACCTTCAATAACTACTATAGTTATTGTTTCCCCTAAAAAAAAACATACCATTATGGTCACCGCAAAATTTCCTATCGATCCATATATAAATTTTTCAAATCTGAGAATTGTATGTATTCTGCAGTTATGCCCGCAAATGTTGACACGGTTTGTCGAACGTGTTTACAAAAATTTGAAAAAGACGTGTCGTGTACCCCCACAATTCCTGCGAACACACATCATCACATTTTCCAAACCATAAATCTCACAATAAAATTAAGCATCTGCACTTCTCTTAAAATTGAGCTAAAGGATAATTATCCTAAAAATTTGTGCAATAGTTGCTTTAATAAAGTCAACGAATTTTACCAATTTTAAAGCATGTGTGTCGAATCGAAGCAACAGTTTTGTCAAATGTTTTTTAGTCTCGGGTAATAATACGACTTTCTACACTATAGTTCCACGAATCAAAACAGAATTACTCGACACTGACAAACAGGAGTCTGGAATGCAATTTGGTGTTATGGAAATAGCGAGTACATCCCCATGCTTTAGTGATTCTTCTATAGAGCCAGATTATGGGACAGTAGATAATGCCAACCCAAATTTCCAAACTTCAATTGATAGCAGCGCTGATGATCGTTTGTTTCAAGAACAATTTGACGATGAAAAAGTGAGTAATCGTAAACTTTTATACGAATTTAATTACGAGTATAATTTTTAATTCAATCCATAGAGTAAAGAAACCAGAAACACAAATTCAAAAACTAGCAAAATGGGAAAAGAAAGAGAACTTCAAAATAAAATGGATGAATTACTAAAGCGACACAAAGAGATTTTGAAAATTGTTGCCGATAATAATTTTCTCTTGCGACAAAATTTGGAAATATCTACTGTATCGCCTATTAAATTTCCAATAGAAACGGAAACAATGTTGGAGGAGCTGGAAGCGCAACTTACGGGAGAAAGCAAAGCGGGAATGGTATGCAAAAAACAAATGCTTTTAACTTTTTGGAATTACATACTCGAGTTTTCTTTTGTAGGTAGGTATTCTAAGAAGAGTAACTGGTGGTAAAATTGAGAGTGTTGATTCAATTTTTGGAAAGCAAATTGTAATGGATTATAATTATAAGGGGGAAAAGGGCAAAAAGTCTTTAAAATCTACCCATTTTTTTGTTGGCGGAGTTTTTAAATTAAATTTTTTTTATATTTTAGAGGCTACCTATGAGGAGGGCAGAAGTTTTGACGAATTTATAAACTATTTGCGGCAACATTTTAAGAAAGTCAAAAATCGATTTAACAAACATAAGAGTAGAATGTGTCACCATTCATCTGAATCCTTTAAAAACTTTTAAATTAAGAATAATCAGTATTAACTATTAAATTGTAAATAAATTGTGATGTTATTTGCTAGATTTTACAAAACTTTTATAATTTTAATGCTATAATTAAATAAATAAAAATGTATTTATGACTAATTATCGACAAATAAATATTTATATGTATGTATTGTTAGAAAAGTCACAGCTGGAAATTATCTTATTTGTAGAAAACAATTTAGCCATACACAACATTTATAACTAGCTTTTGACTATTCCTTCGCTCACACGGCATTCGGTTTAGCGCTATGAATTCGAATTTAACAGAAAATGAAATAAATAATTCCCCCAAAGGTAATAACTTTTAATTAATTTTAAGGTTTTATTTTTTTAATTTTTTAATATCCACCCTACTTCATAATTGTCGATTACGGTTGACTTTTGAAACCTTTTTTTCATTGGCAACTGCGCAGTCTGCATTTCGGCCAATTCATTGTTAGAAATGCACAAAGTTATCAAACGATAGTGTTGAAACTCTGAACGTGAGTCAACTGATCATAGTAATGTGCTTACTCAGGTGGTTATATACATAAATCCGAAATTGAAATGGTGTCAACTCTCTTAGGAAATGCTTTCAAATATAAACTTTCGTTTCACGCCAATATTGTGAAATATAACAAATATAGGTTTAGAAATTGAATTAAATTAATATTTATAAACTGGTGGTACTACTCTTTAAACATATTTTCATGTTGTTGTTGTTGTTGTTGTTGTCGTAGCGGCTAGATACACATTATAATAATCAGTTTACCCATGATCGCTTTCGTCATACTCATCTAAGAGGAGGTCCACGAAACGTTCTGTCGAACACAGTCGAACCTACGAGAGAGAGGAATGCTAGATGAGTAGTAGTGAGAGGGTATGTGAATAGGAAATTGTATCGAGCGGAGAATGTCCACTTCTCGGGCGTGGGTTTAGTATGTTGAGGTTGACTGGACTGGATAAATAGGAGTTGAGTCTACTATAGTACCCAGATCTTAGTTGAGCCAAAGTAGCGCGGGATTCTCGAGACAGCTGTGGCTTCTCGTCTGCAATGCAAGATGGTTGGACTCTTTCATTTCTACGACTGCCGATTCTACGTATCGGAATGATCCAGACAAGGACTATTGTTTCGGCGATCTAATCTTTCCTTAAGCCTATTTCCTTTGAAACCCATTCCGTATTATTTCCTTTGATTTAATTTAATTTACAGTGGGAGGCGTTTATAATATCTTTCAAGAGGCCATTGAAAATACGTCGTACTAACCAGACGTCGCATAAAAAAAATTGTTCATTAAATTTCTATGGTATAATTCTGCTATAGGGAAACTTAAAAAAATTGCTGTAAGAAAATATTTGTTTTAAATATTTCACTGGAATTAAAAGTCCTTTTTAAATATATATACAGTGCCGGAAAAAATATTGGCATAGTAATTTTTTTATAATATTCATAAAGCTTTTTATGCTAAAACTTGTTCACTAATTTTTCATCGAAGTATAGCCGATTCTATAATAAAAACCACATAAGTCTGTTCTGAAAAGAGATAAATATGTGAACTAACCGTTATCCCGACCAGACACCATTTGCGCTTGTTTATAACTTTAATTATTTTTAAAAAGTTAGCAACGCTATCCAATTTATTTTTAAATTAAGCTTTCTTAAAACATTTACACAACAAACATTGTCATTTGATTTTTTAGAAATGAATCTGTTTTGTAGCCAATTAAATTGTAGCTCGAAGTTATTACACATTTTTTGTCGAATTTTTCAAGCTTTGAAAAAAGTTTGGAATTTTTGAATTATCGGTTTTTGATGAACAAAAAAGCCTAGTTTTGTTATGAAAATAACGTTGACTGCCATGGCAATTTTTAGAAGTTTGGCTTAAAATGACAATTAGATTTAATCACATTATATTATTAAAACCACTTATTCCTGTGCACAGTTAAAATTTTTGTTGGTTTTTTGGTAATTTTTCTGTTCATGTAAGCCAACATTGATTTTTGTTCTTTTCCCAGAACTCATCTATCGATATTATGTAGCACTGATATATTACGAGTTTGATGGTAGCTGTACAAAAATAGCAAGTAAGCACAGGACGAGTTATCTCGTAGTTCAGGCGTCCTGGAACAGAACGTAATCTACGAGTTATCTCGT
Organism: Anomoia purmunda; assembly: GCA_951828415.1. Lineage (NCBI taxonomy): Eukaryota > Metazoa > Arthropoda > Insecta > Diptera > Tephritidae > Anomoia > Anomoia purmunda. Next base: position 17,247,061 of record OX639996.1, read on the forward strand.
AGTTGGCAGTCAACGTGTTAACATGAGGCACTTAATGAAAACAAATTTTTGGGTTGTCCAATAGGATAGGTTAGGTCAATGTGGTAGCCCCCGCAGCGGAATCTCACTTAGACATATTAAAGGAGTCCATTGTGATAGTTAAAACGGTAACGTACACCGTAACCAAATACGGTTAGCTAGAGAAGCGCTGTGTGCCCAAAATGAAGACCCGCAAACTTCAAATTTCTTCCAAAGTGTTAATGAAGTCAGAGCCAAGGTACCTGAAACTCATCCTCGCAAAGGCAGGGCAGTTTCGTCAAAAAGGGTCAGCCTAACCGCATTAATACCTATCGGACAGTGTCCGGTCAGAACTCCTACGAGGATCAAGAGTTGCCGCTTAGTTCGCGAACGGAGCTTCTTCAAACGCCTACGGTCCACCGCCGGTCGTAGGATCCTGGCAATTCTGCATGTCGTAGTTGTTGCCAAACGCTCGCTAAGCCGACGTAGAGCCCATCTATTATTAATAGAAGTCCGTAGGCGCCAAGAGGACCTCCCACACTTTCCCCGCTTGGAGTAATGACTTCGAGGGTACCCTGCCGAGCGAGCTCATCAGCCGCATAGCTTCCTGCAATGTCGCTATGGCCCAGTACCCAAATCAGTCCGATATTCAGAGGCAGCTGGGAGGGAAGTCAGGCACTTTTCGACCAGTTTTGACCTGACCATTAGAGACTGTGAGTATGTAATAATTTGCTTACAAATATGAACATTTCGAGGGTTTTTTTTATTCGTTTCAAAAATGAAAAAGTAAACTTTGCCGTTTGATGCCTACTCTCCTAGTAATGCATACATATGTAGATATGTATTTTCATTTCGGAATGATGCTAATTTCTATGGCATAACAGATTACTCATTCAAATGTTTGTGCAATGTTGCTGAAGTGACAACAGTACTTGGCCAGATATAAATCCGTGTCGTTCCGATAGAGTAAACCCAGCTATTTTCTTTTTTTGTTGGCATTGTTTAATAAAATAAAAAGCGACGTGCAAACAAATTTGTTTATCACTCATTTTAACATATATTCTCTTTTGGGTAAGTCTAAATTCTCTGTTGTTTTAACCTTAGCCTTGCCTAATATTTAAATGTTTATTAATGAGAGAATTAACTTTTTTTTCATATACCCAATGCTACAACCCTTTAGCACGCCATCTAAGTATGTAGTCACATGCATGTGTGTGTGTGTGTGTGTATACAAATCTGTGTTATTTATTATGTGTTTACACAACTACAACAACATAGAGGTACTAACTAATTTTTTTAACTTTTCTAGTTAAGCCAATTTTGATACCGCCCCAGCAGTCGTCAACGAAACTCGATCGCACTCAGATCATTTTAGCCATTGCCGTCTAACTCACCTGCGAACGGGCGCACATACAAACATACATACATAAACAAATACATACAAACATAAAAACACAGATAACGCGTAACCGAAAATTTGCAAAGCCGAGCATGTGATAAAATTTAAATACTTTTTAATTGGATAACGATTTTTTTTTTTACAAAAAACCTATAAACACTTTAGTACGCGCTTTCAAATTAATACCGCCCGCTTCGGTGTATTTAGAAAATTTTTGGTAACGAAAAAACTCAGATATGAGTGAAAATAATGTTGATACAGCTGCAACATCCCAGACATCGCTTGTCCAACCAGCGACACCGCCTCCAACGCATACACCGATGGAATTTAAAGCGCCACAGTTCAAAGATGACAGCTTGATACTTTATTTTCATCCATATAATTTCCATTCGCAAAAAGTGGGTATAATTTGTGATCATGTGATTACTGCATATTTTCGCACTTCGGCATAAGCCCTTAGCCGTACTTGAAAGTCGAGATATTTAATGTAAATTAAGAAAGAAACAATACAAATTAGAATATAAAATTCGGTATTGTGTTGAAAGTGTAAAGTCTTGCTCAATTGTTGTAAGTAGATGCTTATTACTCACAGCATCGTATTTGAAAAGCAAACAATACAATAAATATGTAAATGCACATACATACATACGTATATATGTACATATGTACATATGTATATAGTATATATTGTATACTATGTTCAAAAGAATCACAACTCAAAAATAAAATCCAGATATAGAACACAATTCTGGATCACGCAGGTTAAACGCTATTAATAAAGGGTGTTTTTTTAGACATGTGGTTTTTAAAGAAGAAATAAAACGCATATAATTTAATATTATGACTAAGAAAGCTAAATTATTATAAAGAAAAGGGTTTGCCGATATGTTTTAAAAATGATTTCGGGCAAGTGATAACTGCGGCTGGCTCGAATAAAATCGAGTCGAGAGGCTCAATTCTCGACCACTTTTTGCAGCAATTGGGGCTGTATGTCAGCCATAACGCGCCGAATATTCTCTTCCAAAGTATCAATCGTCTCGGACTTATCTACGTAGACCAACGACTTCACATAGCCCCACAAAAAACGGGGTTAAATCGCACGATCTTGGAGGTCACGCCCCAGGCCCACGAACGCGAGATAATGCGCTCACCAAAAGTTTCCTTCCTGTGTGGCACGTAGCGCCGTCTTGTTGGAATCAAAGGTCATCCACATCAACATCCTCCAATTAAGGCACGAGAAAGTCATTAATCATGGCTCTATAGCGTTCCCAATTGACTGTAACATTATGGTCGGCTTTTAGGGAAATATGGACCAATGATTTCTCTGACCATAGAGCACACCAAACAGTGACTTTTTGAGGAGGTAACAGCGTCTCACAAATGGCTTGTGGATTATCAACACTCCAAATGTGACAATTTTGTTTAGTAACGTACCCATTCAACCAAAGGTGAGCCACATTGCTGAACAAAATTTTCTTGTGAAAATCGGAATCGGTGGCCATCTCGTTTCGGACCCATACACCGACTGTGCGACGCGCTTGATGGTCGTTCGGCTTCTTCAATTCTTGCACGAGTTGTAAGTTGTAAGCCCGCAAACCAAGATCCTTGCGCAAATTCTTCCATAAAATGGATGGACACAGCTCCAATTGTTGCGCGCGATGGACTCATTCGGGTCTTCCTCTATACTCTCCTCCACAGCAGCAATACCGTCTAGAGTGCGCACTGTACGGCCACTCTAAGGATGCGCATTACTCACTAGAGTAAACGTGGTGCGAAACCGATACATAGTTGCTCGAATTACCGACTCTGCTGGGCGGTTTTGTCAACCGAATATTGGAAGCAGTGAGCTAGCGAACCGAACCATTATTTTGGTAATAAATTTGCACAATTTCCAAACGTTGTAAGTATTTTCATTGTGAAATGGCAAACAAAACTGAATATAAATTAAGTAATAGCAGTCAAAAGGACGAATTGCGAAAAAAGTATTGCTTCATTGAAAAACACACGTCTAAAAAAACACCCTTTACAAAAGAAATAGCGACCATTTTTTAGTTTATGAAAACAATGATAAAAAAAAAATATTTGTATTAGTCGGAAATGAATTTTGTGAATTAATTTATGAAAAAATATCAGCTTCAAAAAATATGAGTCTTTCATATTTATTGTGCGATGTGTTAAAAGTACTTAAAACGAATTCGTATCTATGTAAATCAAGCTCAAAAGTTTTTATATTCCAATGTGTTACTTTTTTTATATACTTTTCTATATCGGCATTCGAAGACTCCTTCTTTATAAAAGCTTAATAAAACACCAGATTTATTTGTGTTTTTAGAAACAAAAACCTTTTTAATCTAGTTACCTAGTTTCTGCAATAGTTGCTGAAGATAGTAAATGTTGATCTCGTCATAACTGGGTCTACATTACCTGAATTTGTATCTAATAATCTAATAATCTTATTTAAAATGTCCTTATTAGAACCATCACACATACAGCAAACACACGGCCTAAATCTATCTATCTCTCTGAAATACGTCACACTATTATACAATACCAAAGAATTTAATTCAATAATAAAACAAAAAGTCTATAGTTACTTCCATATTTTATCATATCTACTGTCTGACTATCGCCAATTTTCGTATTTACCATAGGCTTAGTGTCGCGAATGCATAAACAAATCAAATAAAAGCTAATTACATGCCAGTTTTATTTCGAAGAGAAGTCAGTAAAGTATTTTTATGTTGTCATTTGAAATTGTTAAATTACGCATGAAGCATTGTTAAAAAAAAAGACTCCAAATTAAAATAAAATCAATTAAAGTTTTGTTTAAAATTAAAAAAACAACATTTGTCTTAAAAAAAAATGTTCGACTAATTTTAATGACTTAGGCCATCACATAATTAGAATTTTTACGTGTTTGTAGCTGTTGTAGAATATTTAGTGATGGTGCTGAAATATTCGACGAAATCCTATATCCTATCCAATTGGTGTTTTCTTACTCCTTCGCGGTTACAAGATTTTGAAAACATTCGTAGAATGGCCTATGTGGTAGTTACATTTCTAGAATATATTTTTAATTCATTTTTGAACTTCTGGTTTATTGAGTATTCAATGTGTACGGAGGAATGTTTCTTGACGTATTCTAATAAGACATTATTTTCAAAAATCCATTTGCATTATCGGCCTGCGTCGACGTGTTCGCTTAAAAGTTAATTTCATAAACTTTATATTTAAATTAATGTATTGCACATTACACAGTATATGATCCCCATGTAAACCGTGGCCAAAATGTGAAATGTGGTAAATAAAGGCTATTTGTCACTTCTTTCGCCCTTATGGGAGAAAATGATAAAATTTATCCGATTTTGATGAAATTTCGTTTGCCCCATCTGCTTCACCTAGAAACCCCTAAATCTCAAATCTGGTGAAGAGTGACCCACTGCCACATTCACCGCTCAATGTTCGCTCAAATGTTCTTCAAAAATCACTTTATTGGTTGGCATTAGGGAAAATGGTGTTTTCTTTAGTGGCAGCTAATTTACATACAAAAAATTGGTACTGTTTTTTTTCGAAAAATGTTTGACAGATTCAAAAAAAATTAAAAAAAAACACCGCAGATCATAAAAATGTGTAAGTATATTAAAAAAATAAAAATCAGATTTTTAATGCTAATCTTTTTTGGGAGATTGTCTTAGTAAAAACTTAAATAACTCAGCCAAAATATGACCTGACTTATAAGGGATCATTGGAAAGATTCTTTAATTTTTATTTATTTATAAATAAACCGATTCATATCCCACTTTTTTCGCAAATCTCATAATTATCATTCATTTGAAAAAGTATTTAAATATTTTTATGCAGACCTTTCATTGGAGCTCTAGTTTAAAATAGACTAGTCGACTAGACTTTTTTGAGTGTTGATAATAACAGCAAGATTCTACCAACCGTCCACTTTCAACTAACCGCTCACCAAAGAGTAGTCTGGAAATCGACTAAACCGAAATTATTCGAATAGTGATAGTTACTCACAATAAATTCGTAAAAACTTCATTATAGTGTAAAACGAGGTTTGTCAACAAGTATCAGTCAAACACATAAACACTTGAAAGGAAACAACTAGTCGAAAAATCTAAAATAAACAGTTAGTCGACTAATTGTTTCAGTTAGTCGAAAAAGTAAAAAAAAAAGCGATTGGTCGGTTACGCGAAAAACTGAATTTTTGTATACAATAACTATTTAAATAAAATAAATAAATGTGTACTGATCATTAAAGGAACAAACGTTTTTAACAAATAATACAAAATACGTGCATAGTTTAATTAACTTTTGTAAAATCGGTTTCAATCATAGCCAATAGTTAAAAAAAAATCCAACTCAGAAATTCGATTTATAAAGGTTCAATAAACTGAAAAGGAAAATAAGGAGTTTGCTTCGAAAAAAAGAAAGTATCGTCAAAATTTCACAAATACTCCATTTGTTATTTTCAACAAATTGAAAAGAAAAGTCAAAACTTTGACAAATATCGCAAAATTAACATCTTGCAAAGCAGTGAAAGTAATTGATAGCCCAAATTTCAAAACTTCAAACTACCTGGGCGCCAACAACACACTTAAAAAAAAGAAGTTGTAATGAAAGGAAAAAGGACAATATTCGCTAGAAATTACACATTGCCACGGTACAAAGTGCACCTTTACTTCCAGGAACATTTGCGCAGTTGTGGGTTGTTTGAGAATTCATTGAGTACTACTGTAAAAACTTTAAGTTTCCGAGAATATTTATCTAGGCTTAGTAGTAGTCAATTGTTTTAGACTAGTAAAGGGTGGTGGCATGTTATTGAATTGACAGTCCTTGGCCGGAAATAATGCAGTGCGATACGACACAACATATTTTTACCATAGAACTAATTTATTTCAAAATTAGGGGCATAACAGTTATAATTATAATTTATAAGTTAAGTTTTGTCGCAAAAAGTTGCACAATAACAGTTGTTAGATGAGAAATATTTATTCCGTTATAAATGTTATTCGCAAAGGAAAAAAAAAATAACGGCCAAGGTAAAAAATAAATGTTGGTAAATAAAACGTTGGACTGAATATAGAAGATGACGGCGTTAGTGGTACCGCTACTTTGGTTTTGACGATTTTGACAGTTATCAAGTGCAAGTAGACCAATCTTTTTTTTTCTCTGCCTCTTATTAAATCTTTGCCTATAAATCATATTTTTACACATGATCAAAATTAAAAAAAAACACTTATCGCTAAAAAATTGGAAGTTATTCATTCTTCTTTCACTCATTTGCTTTGTTTTTTATTGAATTTGGAATACTTTTGGTCACTTGACAACAGAAAAAATATTTTTCATCTAATAACCAAGGCGAATTCATACAATAAGGTGAAGTTATTAAAGCAGCTGATGTCTTCTTCTTCTACTATATTTTATTCTTTACCTATGACATCCTAAAAATGAAAACTAGAGGATTGGAATCCTCTATAATCTTTTATCGTGACATCTTAAAATTGAAAAATGTGTGTGTGCGATATGAATTCGCCTTGCTAATGACTGTAATTAAAAAAAACTTGTTCGGTAAATGTCAGAAACTTTTGGCCCCTATTTAGAACGCCTACCCAACATGCTTTATTAGATTAAAATTATAAAAAAGGGTTTTATTTATACATACAATGTACATATTACCTTAAAGAGATTCGAAGCGGCTAAAAATGTATATTCTTTAAATCCAAGCTATTAGCTTTAAATTTAAAAATAGTTTATTAATTTATTATTTATTGTCCTATTGGTTAGACACATTTAAAATATATTTTTAAAAAAAATTAATATTTTTTACTTTTCAAGGTTATTCTGATACTTTACGAAAAAAATATCGACTTTATTCCATATGCCATCGACTTAGCAAACGGCGAACAGTATTCAACATGGTTCCTTAATCTCAATCCAAAAGGTGATGTCCCTGTCCTACAGGATGGTGCATTTATTATACCAGATTCGAATCACATCATCAGTTATGTGGAAAATAAATTTAGAGGAGGTAAGTTCATGACTGCACTTTTAGAAATTTTAAACTAAGCATAAATTATTATTTACTTTAACACAGGTATTTATAGTGCATTGAAGCCGCGCGATTGTAATGCGGATGAATTCAAAAAAATTGAGTTCTTCGAAACTATAACTAGCCAATTGCCAGTGGGTGTGCTTAGTTTGGGCTCTTTCATTCATGAAGATCTAAAATTGGTACCGAAACCACCATTCATTGGTCCCGTACGCAAAGCGTGTTTGAGTGGGTTTCTTTAACGGTACTTTTATTAGTATTTCATATGTAGATCTATCTTTCTCCTTTATTTTCAGAAAACAACGAGAAAGTATACGAAATGTTAAAAAGATCTATTGACGATGCTGAAACGAATAAAACAAATTTATTGCGCAAACTTGATGTGCAGGATAAGCGTAAAAGATTGGTGCAATCTCGAGTAGAATTTCAGAAGGTACTTGATGCCGTCCACAATATTTTGCGTTACATTGAAAATGATTTCAAGGAGAACCCGGGACGTGAATGGCTAGTTTCGAATGATTATTCCTTAGCTGATGTGAGCTTTGGATTGTTATTGCATAGGCTATATCAGTTGGGTTTCGAAAACTACTATTGGTCATATGGTAAAATGCCATATATAGAAAGTTATTTTTTGCGTTTCAGAAAACGCGCTACCTATCAAAAACTAATGCCTAGCAATTTTAAAATACTTAAAGACATTTGGCAGAACACGCCATCGAATTATAAGATAGGCGCCGGTGCTGGATTTTTAGGTATGGCTATGTTTGCCGCTCTTGCACACAAATAATTTGCCAGTCGTTTTCAGAGCTCTGTACAATTTAAGGCTATCAGCATTCAGCCAATATGGAATTCGTTAATGCAGAAACAGCTACGATCAATAGGTACAATTTTAAATAATTTTGGAAATAATCCATCGAGATGAGAGCCACGACGCGACACATGTCGCTAAGGTATTTTACCCGCTGCGCTGTAAATAATATAATATTCCGCAACCTAAGAAAAAAATACTTATTTTAAATGCTTGTAAATGTAAACTTAAAAATCGATAATCGAAAGCAAATTAAATTGCAGATAACCTCTTGGGCATCTCAATAAAAATTCCATAGTTAAATTATGTTGCGTGTATTTATCCTATTTTACCTTCAACAAATTGGAATAAAACACACTGTATTACAAAGAAAGTAAAATATAGGATGTTTATCGTTAGCCGATTTAAGCGTAGAAAAATAGCAGTTTTTTTTTTTTTTTTTTTGTTACGCAAGTTGGGATTGACTACATTCGATTTCGGACTTAATGACTACAACAAATTCGCCGTTTCCTTTTTAGTGTGACTTCAAATATACCATTTTCACCTTTACAATTTTTATCTTAATTCTAAACAACAAAAACGAACAAAAATAATTATTTGACAAAACAAACAAACAAGTTTTACTTAAACAAATTAAGTATGTAACTATGTGTTCATGTCAGCCTCTTGTTTATTGGTGCCAACTTGACTACTGTTGCCAGTAGTGTTTACTCCACGCGGGTTAGTATACAATGGCATACCCATAAATGTAGGTGGTGGTGCCAATCCGGAACTCCCACTAGCCATATTTCCTCGACTACCAGCGCTGGTCGAAGGTCCCGTCGTTGGCATCATTGTCGGGCGTCGCGAATAAATAAAAGAATCTTTATTGTCTCGTTGATAAAAGAATAAACCACTACCAGCTGGATCTGGTGGCAAATTCGTACGATACCAAAAGCGGTAAGTGAAGTACCAGGTAAGTATGGCTATTATACCGCTGATTACTTTCTCTACCATATGATGATAATAAAGCATAGTACCAACTAACATTACATCCCATAGCAATTGCAGCGTAGCCATACCAATAAATAATGTTCGTATTATGGGCGTTAGTCGGTCATAGAGAAAGTGAAGGTTGCGGATTTGCTCTTCACTTAGATTTCTGAGTGGATTTGTGCTTGAGTGTTCTGAAACGTTACGATCATGCAATTCATTGCGAAGATAATCTTTAATAGACTCCCATTTAACGATGGGACGAGCTTCTTCGATTAACACCAAGCTTGAGTGTATTAAAATAAATGCGTGACCTGATATGTCAAAACCGTTCCATAAGTATCCAGCCTTTAAGCAAGCGGATTTTGTTCCAAATCCTAAAAAGAAATATTTAATACGACTTTTTCAAAATCAAAATATAATAAAGCAAGCTTTTACCTTTAACTGTACATCGACCATATGAAGTCTCAATAATATTGAACATTTTAGTCCAGAAAAACCAAAAAAAAGTTGCAATAGCGATTCGTGGTACATGATGCTGCATCATCTTCTTCATATCACCACAGCACAAAGTGTACGAAGTCATAGCAAGAAATGGCACAGTTAACATTAAGGTCCAGCCCCAACCAACCTTCACAAAGTAAACATTGAATAAATTGTCCGATCGCGCGAAATATGTTTTCGGATATGGTATAAAATCACCAATTAGCGAAACCAAAAATAAGCTACCCAGGTATAATGCTATCTTTAGATTTGTATCAAAGAAAATTGTCTTTTTACATGCGTGCATAACCATCATAACCAATATCTCTCTAACACTGGTGGGTGCGGCTGTGGGTCGGGTGCCTTTCGACTCAGCTCTCTTCACATCTGGACCGCCTGGTCTGAAATTCATATTGTTAGAGCTGGGGGCGGGCATATTCGGACGCAAAGGTCGACGTTTCGTAGCCATTCATATATATATATTATAAAATCTGTTAATATCTACCCGTTGGCTAGGGTCGAAAGTTATTGGTGAAAGCGAGCTTATTTGCATATGTAAGCAAACCAATGTGTCAAAGTTCAACTACGATTCCATAAGACGGCCGATTCACTTTGTTCTTGCTGTTTAATTTAATTGGATAAGGCTGTAATCAAACAGTTGGTCGATCTAAATTAAACGTAGCTGAAAAATTCATAATAAAATAGTAGCTTTTTAATAACAATAAATTTGTAAAGAGCGAAATCATGTTTTACCACTTTTGTAAAGTAAAAAATAGCCAAATATGTTCACCTGCTGTTTATTCTGGTCAAAGATGACATTCTGGCAATCATCCGTTTTATTTTGGGAGCTCGAATTTGACAAATGTCAATCCAAGCAAGAGTTGCCGCTTCACACACAACTTTTGACTTAAGCTTCCTTGCAAGACGTGACTGATTGAAAGTCAAATATATACACAATAAAATCTAATACATATGAACATTACTGTCAAAGCTGTAAAATGTATTATCTTTGTGTTGTATTTCCTCCTTCCAATCAAGAAGATGTTCAATATATTCCTAGTGCCACTGCGATAATGATATTATACAAGATTTCGTATTTTTTCTGTTTATTTTGACGTTTTTCTTCTACTTCGTAACAATAGTTATCGATAACACAGAAAATTTAGAGTTGTATGGGAAAATATCGTTTCAATCTATGATTATGTATTTTAGAATTTCGAAATTCGGAGAAAAATTTTGTATGGGGAATCTATTTTTATAGTATATATAATTGTGAGAGTGAGATGTAAATATCTTTAAACCCTTGTTGGTAAATACTGATCTAGCGGCTTGCAGGGTATACTTTATTAAACTTTTTTTTATTTAATATACTTTAAGTAATTTATCTGCAACACAAATAATAATTGGGTTAAATTTGTCCCTCATTTAGTACAAAAAGTTTGAAGACAACAACACTGTCACCCGCTTCATGCCAATTTACAAAGCAAAGGCGTAAAAAAGTTGAAAAGTCAAACGGAAGAAAAGTAAAAACAAGCCAAGCTAAAGTAAAGGTAAAATTAACTGCGGTTTCAACAAATCAACAATTTTGTTGTGTTTCGATTAAAAAAAAAAGAACACGCATTTCTCGTTAAATATATAAATTTTCCTAAATGGTGCCAAATTAAAATTCTAGCATTTGCCCGAACATTAACACAAATATAAACGCCCAATTCCAAACAAAAAAAAAACACTGCAACGTAGAGAGCTGATACAACAAAACTTGATAAGCAGATTTCTTACATACATACATATGTAACTAAATATATATAAATTCATAAAAAGCTTAGCCCTGAAACTGCGTATTCAGTCACTTTGATGGCGTAAAGGTCGTTCGGACCACAAACTGAAAGGCCAAGCAATAATGTTTAGTGAAGTGCAACAAAGGTTATCATCGAGCCTACATTGTTTTTGAATTGCAAATAAGATACTTGAAAATGGAGTAACAGTGGTATGTCAGAATGTATGTATGTATATGCCATTATAACTAGCATGACGTCATTGATTTAATGAAATGCTTACTTTAATAAAAGTGAAAAGATCAATGTTTACAAGAACACCATCATTGTCTAACAAATGCAGATGGATATTAGAAATATACATGCATACATACATATGTATGTATGTATGGCTCTGACTCAGTGTTTCCCCTTTCACCCTTCGTCCGCTAGATACAAATAATTATAAATCGGTTGCGTTGCAAATATGTACATGGTATTTGCAAATGTGCATACTTTGTTATCTGCTCGGTCCAATATCTGTTTGTTGTTTTCATAGCATATGTTCCATTCTTGTTTATTTTTATATTTATATATAACATACATATGTGTGTTTTTTTTAATTTATTTACAGTGTGCTAGCAGTTGAATTAGCCAAATAATACAATTACCATTTTGGTGTTGCTAAATTTCCCACGGATTGTTTTTACATACATAATTGTTGGCAGCAAACCCAAAGGCGATGGATCCCACGGGAAGAAATGCCCGTAGCACATCTCGTCTTCCCGGTAAGTAATGACGAAGCATGGATTTTGCCTTAAATATTTCCTCTCATCACTCCATTGTAGCTTTCTATATAAACCATTGACCTGTAGATGGTATTTGCACATATCCAATTACTATATGTATATTATATTTCCGTAAAAAAAAACATCTGTTTATTTTGCCTGCGTGTACAGAAAATTTATATCAAAGAATCATAAACACATACACAGTGATGTGTGGATGGTGAAGAAAAATAGGAAAACCATATTTTGAGCAGTTTTGGCTATTCTTCTTTTATTGTTCAATGTTTGTTATGTTTTAAAAGAAATAAAGTATAAAAAAATATAATTTGTAACAAACACCATATAAATCCTCATTTCATGATTTGCAGAAAAATAAAAATACTTAACGGAAATTCATAAAATTTTCAAATTTTTATTAAAATTTTTGCTGACTGTGTGTCGCTTGTTTTTCCCATACAAAAAAAAATGTCGAACATCCTTTGACTGGAAGAAAATGCGTAACAGCGTCAGTAAAAAAAAAATACCAAAAAGTAATGGAAATATTCAGCTCATTACAACTTGCCCTTTATTATACTAAAATTTTATATGCTATAAAACTGCATACCACAATTCTTTCTACAAGTTATGTTTCAAATTTAAATGCAAATTTTCAGAAGTTTTCTAATTTTTACACAATGTTTAATCGGCGTAGTTTTATGTTAGGAAATTAGCTATGCTTTAATAAAAAATTAAAAAAGATCAAGCAAACAGAAGAAAAATAATCAAAACTTGTAAAATGTCGCGATTCTATTAATTTGCCAAACACTGTTCGCATATATGTATGTATGTATAAATATTTTCGTAGCTAGAAACTACTATAAAGCATTCAAGTTAAAACGACAGATATAATTGCTTTTATGATAAAATCCTTATCAAAAACTCATCTCAACCGTAAATATTTAATGTGTTACAATACGACAAAAGCTGCTGTATTTATTTTTTATATCGCATTTTTTTATTAATGTGTTCATATGTATGTAGTCTGTAAAATAAAGCTAATGCATCCTTTCCTATAATAATGATAACAAATGTACAGTATGCTCAAATGTAACGAATATACTTCCCCTTTAGTTGATCGTAAAAAAGATGTATGTACATATTTATGAATTTTCATAGCATGTTTAACTTTTTTATGTGGGTTGTTTTTACATAATTTCGCATACAGCTGTAAATATCTGCCTGACTCGTACTCGTAATGATGCTAAATATCCCATCAACAATAATATATTTGTTCGTTACAATTACATGAGATATTTATTGAATAACCAACTTTTTCACTGATTATTAATCACAATAATAAAAATTTCTTGCCGCTTAAAGGCTAAAAATTAATTGTAAGATTAGTATGTGATTTTGTTATTTATATTTATTTATAGAAATAATACGTTTATTTCCCCGCCATAGGGCCAGCTATAAATCCCGTTGTCGAAAATTCAGATGAGCCACAACCCAGTTTATCAGATTTGCATGATTTTGAACCTAAGCTTGAGTTCGATGATACAGAATTACTATCACCAGCACCGTTGCAAAGTAAGAGTATAATTTAGCGAATACAGATTGTGAATTATATGCCATTATTGTTATTTAATTTTTATAGAGGATGTTATGGTCGACGATTTTGTGTTAACTGAAGGTGAGTGTATTAATTTATTTTAATTATATATTTTAAAACTTATTCATTTTAGACGAAGAAATCGAATCTGCGGAAATAATAAATCCGTTGGAGGACGATTTTGAAGATCAGTTGGGAGAGGTTAGTTGTTGTTGTAATTACGAGTATTAAAATACTAACCACATTTTCAGGAACAGGCGGAAAGCATTGTAACAGTTAAAAATAGGTGTGATTTTCTTGGTACAGATAAGCAGGGTAGACATATATTTGCGATTTATGCATCACGATTTCCAGAGAAAACACAAATGGAAAGATTCATTTGGTTAGTTAATTAATTATATTCGTTTTATCATTTTAATACATATACATATATAATCTATATACAATATATTTCTAATTTCAGTGATGTTATAAGAGAAATTGAACCATTTGTTGAGAATGATTACATTCTCGTCTACTTTCATCAAGGTCTAAGAGAGCATAGTAAACCATCAGCACAGTTATTGTGGAATTCATATAAAGAACTGGATCGTAATTTTCGCAAAAATCTCAAAAATCTATACGTTGTGCATCCGACATTATTTATACGATTTGTTTGGAAATTCTTTAGTCCATTCATTAGCGACAAGTTTCGCCAAAAACTTGTTTACATCTCCAGTTTGGATGAATTGCGGCAGGCATTGGGCTTATCAAAGATAAAAGTACCCGATAGTGTGTGTGATTTTGACGAACAGTTAAATCAACGCGGTAAAAATAATTCCGTTAGCTTTGGCTACGGATACGGCAGTGGCAGCAATACTGCAGTAAAACAAATGGCCAACACTGTTCAGTTTGGCGCCCCATTGAAATTTATTGTATCAAACAGTCCATGTTTAAATTCTATACCACCAATAGTACGCAAATGTGTGGACTCGCTCTCCATAACCGGAATGATCGATACGGAGGGTATATTTCGGCGTTCAGGCAATCATACCGAAATAATTGCATTGAAAGAGCGAGTAAATCGTGGCGAAGATGTGGACTTATCAAAAGTCAATGTACACGTAATTGCCTGCTTGTTAAAAAGCTTTCTTCGCGATCTAAGCGAACCATTGCTCACTTTCGAGCTATACGATGACATCACGAGTTTCTTAGGTATGTGAAGTAGGGGAATAAAACTTGAGAGAAACGAGCTCAAATTTAAGTATTTAACTAAAATATTTAAATTTTCAGATTGGCCCAAGGAGGAGCGTTCACGTAATGTTACGCAACTTATTAGGGAGAAGTTACCTGAAGAAAACTATGAGCTTTTCAAGTACTTAGTAGAATTTCTAGTTCGTGTAAGTTTGGGCTTTTTTTTAATTTTAGTGCATTTGAGTAAGTACATAATCTATTTTAATGTTTTTATAGGTTATGGATTGTGAGGATTTTAACAAAATGACATCCTCGAATTTGGCTGTCGTATTCGGTCCAAATTTTCTATGGTCTAACAGAAACAACACCACTCTCGAGGATATCCGACCGATTAATGCATTCATTGATTTTGTGTTGCAGAATCACAAAGACATTTATCTGATTGATGTTAATCAACGCCATTCGCCCATCGGCTGAGCTTAGGAGTAATATTAAACAAAAATGGTGCACAACGCACAAAAAATAAATAAAACTGTGCATTTTAGTATAGGTTTAACAAATAGCGCCAGACTTTAAGTTTTGTCGGCGCAAAAATTTGTATTATACTATACACTAATATTTGAAATAAGATTTCGTCATAATTAGTTTAAAAAAAAAAATATTAAGATACATTTATAAAGGAATTCGCATAAGCACTACATAGGTATTTAAATGCTGTGTGCTTTTTAAAGATTGTTCTATTGAACGCCACCATCACAAGTTGTACGAAAAGTTAATGCGAAAAAAGGATTTTCATAATCTAACTTGATTTAAAGCTGCATATATTCCCAGAGCAATAACATTCAGCTCTTTCCCATTACATTTCGAATTTTTCGCATTAAATTTTCCTACGTTTTTGAATAAGTTGGTTGGCGCAGAAATTGTTGCTGATTGTATGTACAATAAGAAAAAACTTATATTTTATGTAAATCTATCATTTCAAATATAATTATTATTACAAATCATTTTAACCAAAGAGATTCATACAAAATTTTAATTGCGTAATTTTTTATAAAGAATGGAATATACATATAATATACACTAAGCTAATTTTATTGAATGTTTTAATTCAGTTACAGTATTACCACTTATCTTTGGCATGTATTTAAAATGCTGTCTGAAATTAGATTGAATCAATTCCACTTTCGAAAAGGAAAATACGTTTCCTTTTTGCAGTGGGAGCAGTCCAATATTGAAAAAGACTTTGCCCTCAGGAACATCACAAATTTTGTAAAAAAAAAAAAGATGAATTATTTTCGTATTGAGAAAGAAAATCGTATACCGATTAGTTAAATGCAATAATTGTACGCAACGCCGTTGCATTCTTGTCTACTACGATAAATTATTTATTGCTATGACACAAAATACCCACGAAACTTTCGAATTAGCACTGGCAATGCCAAAATGGGTGTAGCACTTCTGTGGAATAGGTCTCAAAAGTTTTTAACCCGTTTCGGTTGGTACTGTGTTAAGTTGCTTACCTCGAACGTATTTTTTTTTACCGTGTCTAGACCAAAACTGAACGTTGTAATTATCTCGCCCAAAGAACTTAGATTAAAGAGATATTGCATCTCTAACAGAAGATCTTTTCCAATTTCATCATACCACAACTAATTTGGTCATAAATTTTTGGCGCAGGAAACGATATGGCATGCAACTTCTTTGTACCCTACATTCATTCCGTATACACCAAAGAAAATTTGAGTTCACTGTTAGCTGTGAAGCACAACGAACAACGTGTGTATGTATCACAGGAATTAATTAAAAATT